>CM052014.1:59703460-61133238 GCA_028476595.1 Obolodiplosis robiniae
TATCATAGAAATCCCGATTTTCATACGGAAATATATCTGACGATAACAAACAAAGCTGAAACAAAACCGTTTAACATCGGTTTTATAGACATCGTCTATGCATGTGCACTGGAAGTGTACGTCTTTAAGCTGTATCACAAGTAAATTAAACAACATTAGAAAGAACATTTAATTTCCATTAAAATCCAAACATTCACCAGAAAAAGCAACACATTTTTTGTGAATGTGAAGCGAAAGAGTGCGAGAGAGAGAGAGAGAGAGCGAGAGTAAGTGAGAAAGAGAGGAGCGATAGGGAGAGAGAGAGAGAGAACGAGGCAGAGGCCACAAGGGAAGATTCATTACCATTTTAGTGTAATAATGACTTGAAAATGCTGTTAATGTGGATTGCGTTAACGCGATTCGCGTATCACAAACAGAAACATAACATAATGAAATGACAACAATAACACACAGCGCGTGCCAACACCGACAGCACAACGACAATATTATATCAGTTCAAATAAAGGAGAAACAATCATTTCAATCGTCTAATAAAACTAAGCAGTGACAAAAAAGCCCTGTCGCCCGCCCATGCACATTCGCACACGATTTAATTAGTTCATTTTGTCTGTCAATTAAATTTAATGTTTTCATTAATTTCTTTTTTGTTTTTCTTGCGTGATACTGTCATGCGATTCTTATTGTGATTGCGCCGGGATTGGTGCCGAAATCTGTGTCGAGCAGGAGATACGATCGACCATATCATGAAATTAAATCTGTAGATTTAATAGAAACTCCTAAAAAAATTAGAGCCATTCGGATTTATGTTAGTTGTTTGCTGGCAAAAAGGAAAAGTCATGACTATTCGAAGATGCTGACTCGATGTCCATTAATTCTAGTTTATTGCCAATGAGAAGCAGCATGAAACCCAAAATATATTTTTCCTTTTGTTCATGCGGAATGTGATTTTGAGCGAGTCACTTATCTCGGTGACAGAACAATATGCTGTGGATCTGATTGCGTAACACATTTACATACACATCACATGATTAGATACCTTTTTGCCATTGTTTCAAACGCCGACCTGTGCGTGCGTGCGTTTGCATGATTTTCCCTAAAGAGAAATGCTCCACAGCAAGCGCTTTCGGCATGAGTTCGACCCATCCATTTTCAAATGGAAATGGTAAAACATTTAATTTAATTTGATATAATTGCCGCTTCCGTTTCGAGCATAATTCGAGCCGATCTTCTCCAAAATAAATTCATTTCATCAAATTAAATGCAAAAACTTTTCCCTTCGTTTATTGCCTTTTAACTAACTCAAAATGTAAATTTGAATACATGCTAATGATTTCAAAGGTAAAAATAGAGGAAATAGTTGCAATAAATCAGATCCATTCGAAATATCCCACTCAACAAAAGATGGTTAATTTATGGCGTTGCCATGAGTTTGTTTCTAAAATTGAGAAGATTCCTCATGGCAAACCGATTGGAACGATAAACCACGCCAGGGTGAAATGGCCTTCGTCGAATTGGGATGAACATGAGAATGTGAATGAGAGAAAAAAATTGAATACATTCATTTCCGAGATAATGAATTCATCAAATGGAACTTTTCTTTTTCAGTTCAATGTTTAGAAAATACATGTTGGGAACTGATAAAGTTCGCAAGCCACCAAAACATTTAGATCCATTTCATGTTTCGAAAAACTCAGTAAAATTAAAAATTAGTTCTATTCAAATTGAAATATCAATTTGTGCTCTTTATCAAACGCTTCATCCTTATCAGACTTCCAGTGGTTTATTCATCGACGATGACGAGTTGTCTTGTTGACGTGAGCATTCAATTTGGATTTTGGCAGGGGTGCCGATTATATCAATCTCATTCAGTGAACATATGTAACCATAGTGCAATGCCCAATCTGCGTCAGACAAAACATTATTCAGGTGTTAAATTACATGGCTTTTGGAAGAGGCCAATTGGAAATGTTCGAATTCAATTTACATTGGATTTTGATTGTGTGAATTCAGTTAGTCAATTTTCCGGATTAAATTTATTGTCAGCAATTTACCCAAAGCTAAATCACCGGTGCCGAAAAGTGGTATGATTTGGCAGCAAAGTGGAAACATCGGTCGAAATGCCATGCATTCGCAGTCGTATGACTTGTGTGCTGTTGATTGAGTGACGGTTTCTGATTGCAAAATAATAGGTCCCATTTCACTCACGCATTTCATGGCACACACAAAAAATTATGAGCGTCTGCCCACTTCGAACGAGACAAAATCAGGCAAAGATTTGGAATTTTTTTTTATTTCGGATGAAAAATGTGCAAACAGATTCCATTAAATAAATAGGAAATAAAATTGCAAACACATCGAAATTTCAAGTGGCCAATTCGACGGTTCGTGGCCGTAACACTGCAAATATCAATTTAAAGTTAATTAAATATGTAGAACAAACATTCCATTCGGTTCGGTCGCTCGCTTACCAATGAGAGATAGAGTGATAGCGACTTGCAACTGATTCACTTGTGGCGGAATGTTGAGTAAACCGAGTAAGTGGCAAGTGGTAAGTGGTGTTCTCCATGAGAATGATTACAACATGCATGTGTCTGTGTATGTTTGAGCGATATGCAAAGCGATATACCCAACGGATAATGGAAAAACCAACTTGAGTGCAATAAAAATGACCGTTTTGTGTAAAGGATACGCATATGTGAAGGATGCTGTTTGCGTTTGTTTCGCTCTTGGAGTTTATTTGTACGTGTAAACACAGAGAGAGGAAATAATGAAATGGTTTTACCGGCTGCTGGTCGGGCGAATTCAAATTAGCATATATTTTCACGATTCACCCTGCACGTTTGTGTATTTATGCCCCATTCAATGCGGTTTTTTTCATCCTCATTCATTTCACATAATTGTTATTAGGCGTATAAATTTCTTTGCTCATCCTCATTGCGATTGTCACGCTTTCATTTTTGCGTTTTCCATTCCCAGAGTTGAGTGATTTTTGCCTACGAGGCTCTACCTCACGACACGTCGGCAAAAAGGACTGAGTCCCACTGAATACCCTTTCAAATACTCATTTCAACTTGTCTATTTGTATCAATTTTCACTGTCGGTTGTTGCAATTTTTGCCGCGCACTTGTGTGACTTGATGACGCAGCACATCCAATACACAATTTACATTCATGCAGCAACGCAGTGCAATGTCAACAAAACACACCTATTTAAATGCGGCAATCGCAGCAAACAATCAATTCCACCAGCCAAAGAAGCGTAAAGCATCAAACGTCAATTCTATCAAAGAAAAAAATCAATTTGTGCAAATATTTGCATGGGCAAAAGGAAAAAAAATGCAAAATGCAACTAAAATTGGAAGTGTGACGATTGCAAAAGACATGAAATGAAAATGGCATGGAAGCAAAAATGAAAGAATTGCGTGGCAAGCAAGTGGTCGTACTATTGCTGCTACCATATAAACAAATAGGTGCCATAAGGGCTTGAACTTTTCTAAATGTGCAATCTAAACAAAAAGTCACTCGTGGTGACACTTCGAAATGTTGTTTTTTTCTTTTTCACGTTCTTTGCCATTTTCACCCATTTTTACGATTTTCTCGCTGTTCTGGCATATTTCAAACACCCGATTGAATGGTTCTAGTGTCGCTGTCAACTTTTAATTTGAATGCCATTACTTTATTTGAGTTGGAGTGCGAAGAGCAGACACCTTTTAAACACGATGTATTTACACAGCAACGATATGTTTTTCCTTTTTGGTAAACAAATTTATGCAATCATCGGTGTGGAAGAACTACTCGCACGACGTAGACGAAGGAAGCAGACTATTGACAGACATACTTTTTAATGCGTTTCAGTTTAATGTTGTTCAAATGGATTTTCCAATTTTCTTCTGCTTATTTATTTTGTGCTTTGACCTGACGCTTATTCCTTGATGAAAACAAACAATAATTATTTTGGGCTGCACCTTATACAAACTTTCATTTTCATACTTCTACTTCAAATACATTTATTAATAATGGACATTTTTGATTTGTTCAAAGTGAAACATTCATTGTCACTTCGTATAACAAATGTGTAACGGTGGATCGTGTGGACACAGTAAGTATATATTCAAAATTAAAATAAATAAAACTTGCAGTAGTATGAGCAAGCAGAAATGCCAAGAACTTTATTACAATACTTCATTGAATACAAATTCAAACAACATTACATAAAAGATTCTTTGGATAGCGTAAATTGAAAATCGATTGAATAATTTTAAGGAATACACCCATTTGATTGTACATGGAATGAATTCAAAAAAATTATATTGAAAATCAAACAGGAAGGGAATCAGTGAAAGGTCAACTGATCCAATAATACTCTATTAATACAATCTTAATCGAATTTATAATTAGTCAGACGCTCTGGCCAAGATTCACCATCTCTATCAATAGTAATTTTTCCTTTTACCGTCATAACGTGACAGCATTGGCATTGTTCGGAACATGCCAAAACACCCTCTACCCTCTTTGCGTTACATGATTTTGCGCTACATGATGCGGGTGACACGCATTCGGTTGATGCCTTTTATTTTAAGAAATGAAAATAAAATTTCATCGTTAAATGAAAAAAAAATGTCGTGGCTCGCTACCGCCAGCGAAAAATATCGATTTTTTGGAAGCAGTGCCCAATTTCTCTTTCACACTTGAATATCGCTGGTAACTTGCCTCGAATTTTTGTAATAACTTACCAAGATAACAAATCCAATGATGACCAATAGAATAGACCTCATTTTGAGATTCTAAATTGAAATGCACAGATTTTGTTTGATATTTCGAGATAGCTTCGATACCAAGGTATATCGTTAAATAAATTAGTTAACACCCAAAATGGACTTATATAGTCACTTCCTCACGAAGTGCATGTGATCTGATACAACTTTTGCTTGTATAAAATTTTACGATGTAATATTTTCAAAATTTGACGATGAGTAGATATTTTTAGACATATTTACATACTTTCTCTTTCAAACTTTCTGAAGGGAATTCCAACTATGGCTTTCGATGGCTCGTCTCTGTGATATAGTTTGAAACGAGCGTTCTTCTTTGACCGACATTCCAGTTAAATGCTTACACATTTGGCAATGAACTTCACCACATAGTAGAGTATAACGATGGTATAACATTTTTTTGACATTCCTTCAGAGGATTAGCTGAATTCAAATAGTGTGCAAATGAGAGAAGTTTTCACCGCTGAATTTTGAACGAGAATTTCATTTATTTGCTACAAATCCTTAGCGTATAAGACTTTATGTATTCAGTACAAGTAATGTTGGCTGAAATTCCCAATTCGATCATCAATAAAATTTCATTTCATTTTTCTCTAGAATAAAAAACCTGCAAAAGAATCTAAGTTGGATCATGAAAATTCTCGGTGTAATGCAAAAAGTACAGGAAACGTTCTTTGAATAACCTACAAGTAAATGTAACACAAACTATAATTTTATTGAAGATTGCAATTTTAGTACGAATATTTTTACTTTTCTGTACACACCACTGTGTGCCTAAAAGTATTGCGATCGTTCCAAAAAATTCAAAATGCTCGAATTGAGTTTTCAATGCGTTTTCACTTAAAAAACGGACGCAACTATTCCCGGAGCGATTTGTTGTACGCCAAAATTTGTTAACACAAATTGCAAAGTGAAAAATTCACAGTTTTACCTACGTATTCAGCCTATAACAAAAGATATCATTGCCAAACATCTTATCATATTGTAACGAACGTAGAAACAGATATGTGTGCTGATTCTAAGATGAAAAATAGTCTTTCGGTAAGCTTTGGTTGATTCAAAGTATGCTACGAGCACTTCGAGCCGATTGGTTGAGTATTGTGATGAAGGAAAATTCACGGACTTCGAATAGATCAGCTGTGATCATAGGCAGTAAATTTTTCAGGGCAACATTTTCATGAACAAATCTAAATGCAATTCATACCTTCAGTTAATGTATGCATTCTGTATTTGGCCACAGCAACTTGCTGACAGCAAGTGATTTCTTGCAAAGGATTTTTCTAAGCCGCGAAAAAAAGCATCAATTCAATCGCATTAGATCAGATACATTTATAAAGGTCATTCGCATTTGTTATACGGGTGGGCCACATGACCGCCGAAAATATTGAAAGTATCACATTTTCCGCCCATGAACTCAAAATAAATCATCTTAAACTGATCTGCAGCCAGTTTCTGGAGTCAACACGAGATGAGCCAATATTTGCTCGAAAATATGAAAATTTAAAGAATTCAACCAATGGATTCTCCGCTGAGGATATTAATTGGCAATCTGTCGAAGATTCAGGACAGCCCTGTCGTCAATTTGATGAGAGAAATGCAGTCCTTGGAATGCAATTCTTTATTATTGAAACAATCCTTCGAAAGACATATTTCAAGCGATTATATATCATATTCCCGGTCATTTGTGAGTTTCTCTAACAGAAAATTTAGTTGAAATTGAAAAGAATTCGATTTTTAAGAAACTTTAATTTTGATTCACACTCAAGTTTATTTCCAATTCGGAGACCAATGCACCTGACATTCACAAAATACAAAATCGCTCGAATGATGACATTCCCATAACAATTTACCTCAATGAATCCAGCGACACTTGCCTGTACATCGTAGCAAAGGGCAAAAAATGCTCCGGAATTGACTTTCATGGCCTCTCGGATCGATCTCGTGCACAAATCACAAAATTCCAGTTCAACATCGAATGAGTTCACACATTAAAACTATTTCCAAATAGAGATTAGATCTACGTGAGCATTTTTAATGAAAATTTCGTTAAGCCTATCGGGAAAGGATAAAATTTCGGAGACGTAACATTAAAATGAGTTCTTTTTGTTCAGTTGGGATCTATTTGCACGTGTACAGATGCTTCGAGCTTTCATATTGGTTGTACGGACAATTATTTCTACGTATTTTATGGGAACGGTGAAAATCGGCGATATAATGATGGCACTGTACAATGAACAGCTCTTAATTTCCTGGACAAATTTTATCAGATCGTGCTATGTGTTGCCAGTAGTCCAAACACGTGTGTTTAGATTTTTAAGATTTTTTCATTAAATTCAAAAAAAGCGCATTTAACAAAATGCATTTCAAACCGAATTTACTCTTTTTTGTTTTGTTTGTCATTCCGCCTACTTCGATCCGTTTGTTCAAAGAATTTCAAATCGTTTAAAACAAAATATCTGATAACATTTCATTTGATTCACCCAGTTTCTTCAATTCTAATTCAAAGCTGTTGGGAAATCGAATAGCCTTTGCTTGCATAGTAATCGCATTAAACTCGTTCAAAAATTAAGGGAAAATGTCCGCTGAATCTTTGTATGAAATTAATGCGATATCAACGTCCAGCATATCCGATGAAAAGAGTCAACGTTATATCGATTCAAATCATGCTGAAAATGCGTTAAGTCGGTTCGCTGCGTTTTATGAAGAAGGACAATTTACTGATTTTGTGTTGAGCGGCTGTGATCGAAAAAGGTGAGTAGAGTGTTTTTTTCCATAGCCTTCATGATAAACCATTTGAATACGTTAGATTTCAAGTGCACTCAATGGTGTTGGCTGCTACAAGCGAATACTTCCATAATATTATGTTGAGCAACGAAAAATATCATCATATCGATTGCATCGAATCTGAAATATTGGAAACGATCATTCGCTTTTGTTACACCGGCCAAACTGAGTTGAATTCTGAAAATATCGAAAACATAGTGCTTGCAGCGCACAAACTCAAAATCGAACAATTAAAATTGATTTGCGGTCAATATATGGAGACGGCATCGAATAATGAAAATTGTTTACATTATGCGTTAATCGCGGAAAAATGTGGATTGAAATCATCAGAAGAATTAGCACAAAAATTTTTGGCAACGAATTGTGCTCGAATTTGCAAAGTAAAAGATTTTTGTCACTGGAATCAAATCGATGGAGTTCTTTCTAGTCTGTGTCAAAATCAAAGCGATCTGTTTAACAATTTGATGAATTCATTGCACTTCGAGAGCAAGGAGAGTTGTTCACTTTTGATGAAATCATATAAAGCTATCTACCAATCATTTGTACGTAGTCGAATTCATACGAATTTTCATTTTTCTCAATTTTTTCCGAATATTCTCAATCTGTAGTTCATTGGCGGTTATATTCAATCATTAATGAATGTGCCGGAAAAGTCACATGCACTCAGCCGCTCGAATACGTTCGGAATTGACAGTAAAATGCCAATGCCACCGGTATTATCTGACTCTGAAAATGGCGACGTAGGACTTTTTGTAATCGCAAAGGGTAAGTGCGATGGTGTTGAGCTTTATGCAATCTCTGAATCCGGTCGATCTACAAGAATTGTACCAAAATATCATATCAACACGGACAAAATCAACATTGATGCCTTCAAAATATTTCCCAACAAAGATAAGATCTATTTCAGCTTTGTAAAAGAACAGAGACTAGTGATTAAGTCGTGGAGTTTCAAACGAAAGCAATTGATTGATATAATATTACCAACAACGGTGCAATATCTAAAGCCTCGATTAATGAATGCAGTCGGCGGGACATTTTATGTGTCGGAAGAAAAATACATCACCTGGCCATATGAAGGATACAAATCGATGGCATGCAAATTTGGACTCGAATCCGAAAATTACAAATACATTGAAGTAAATTGTGGCGGGATGAAGGAAATTATCGGCATTGGAGATGACATTTTTGTTTTCAATCAGAAGGGTGAAGTGTACAGTTTGAGCATGAATGGAGGCAAACAATTGCCCAGGGGCACGCTCAATAACAACGGCATTTTAAGAGCAGTCGTTTTTCATGGAAATATTTACGTTGCATCTTACGTTCGTTCGAAATGCAAACTATTCATCGAACAACATAATAAGAAAACCAATCAGTGGTGCTTGGTAAGCAAGACTTTTCTAAATTTTCCATAACGCTAGTTTAATTAGACAATGGTCTTTTGGATATGTTATTCTTCGACGATTTAAAAAATCAAGCAAACGAGAGAAATTCCCTTAAGAAATGTGAAATTTTGAGTAATTGATTATTCTTTTATTTTGAATTAGATCGGGACCATCTGTACGCACGCTGATGCTCCGAATTACCATATTGGCGTAACTGAAAATTATTTATACGTTTTTTACGGAAAATACAAAGTTCAGCGATACAACGACTTTTCGTGCCAATGGACATTCATTGATCTTCCCGATAATTTCAATCAGAATATACTTTGTGTTTCCACGAGTCCATTTACATGTATTTAAAACGGGCAGTTTGATGAAAAATCTAAATATAAATGTGCATGAACGGGGTTCATTCAAAAACTTCATGAAATATAATGAACTTGATCTGTTGACCTCTGAATTCGAACAAATTTCAATTCAATGTTCATTTTAACTAAACCAAATAAAGGATAGAATTTTAAATTAATTTTACTGTCGTCTTTAGTTGGCAAATTTTGCAAGAAACAAAATTATTGCAAAGAGGTTCAAATGAATGAGCTGAAGCTTCCTAGCGAAAAAAACAGTTGACTTAATCGTATTTCATGATATAAGTGAAAACAATCGTCTCTGAATATTGAATATCAAATATATTTATTAAGTTATTTTACTTGAAAATGATATCAAATCAACCAACTTTTTTAATGCATTAAAAAAGTGCCCCTCATCATGAATGTTTTTCATTCGTTTGCCAAACGCGCCCAGGAATGTAAATTCATTAGCAAAGAAAAACAGAAAAGAATGCGATACGAGAGAGGGAGAGAGAAAGAGAAAAATTAATCAGACGTCAAAATGTAATAAAAGGCCGATAAAATGGAAAAGTACGCTTTCATAAAGTGAGCGCGACGCAGCAACAGCAAAATTCATAACGACGCATACCGATCTGTTTATAATCGTGAACCTAATTAAAATGAAAAGAAATATCTCTAGTAAATTAAACAAAACGAATTAAACAACCCTAATTTAAGGTACCTCGTAAACGAAATGGAATGAAGGGAAAAAAACGCTGTTTTTCTACGTGGTATGGATTTAATAAGCGCGAAATAAGACGGATAAATCAAAGCTTTGAGGAATGTCTTTTGAATTCATTGAATCTCCTCTTGTTTCTCGTCGGTATTTTTGGCTGGTGTCCGTTTGCATTAAACATTTATTTACTTCTGTCGTTTTTTTCATAAATTAGCGTAATTTTTAAAATATTATCCAAAGAGATTTCACGGACGTTAAGCCAGCGAAAAAAGTCTCCTTCAAGACAAATGGTTCGTTTCCTCTGCATCATTTTTCCATAATAAGTCATATAAATTCTGTCGGCAACCAGCATTTTTATTTCTTCAATGAAAAAAAGAACGAGCAAGCGCACTCCTTCTTCGAAGTGTGTCATTAGGAGAAACAAAAGGGAAAATTATGGAAATGTCATCAAACCATTTCGAATCGATTTATCAAGAAATCATTTTTTTCGCTCTCGAATGAAACTTTTATTCCAAATGGATTTAGTATTTTTTGACGTTCGTCGAACCATTTGTCTCTTTTGCCATCAAGAACCCAACAAATATGCAAATCGTGACCAAAAAAAAAAAAAAAAATAATTCCAATTTCCTGAGCATGCTCGCGTGAAATCACGTTCTATTTAAAAACGCATCACGTCGACAGAAAAAAAACGGCGCAAATAAAAAAGCCACTGAATTCGAAAAAAGGCCGACTCAGGCAACAAATATTGTCGCTAAAGAGGTGAGCAAATATTCATGAAATTACATCGCATTAATATTCAAATGGCATAAAGTGTTTGATTTATCTATCTAACAATTCGATTGACTCGTCCGGATTTTTCCATAGGCTTTGTGCGGGTTTGCTGATTTGGCGACTTTTTCCCACAGCAATAAATTCGAATGGAGAGATGAATAATTTTGAATATTGGGTGTCGATAGCTGCGCATTTTGTATACATGTGCGAGGGTTGCTCGTTGACAGTTCGATTCTACGATTCATTGACAGACCGAGATTATGCTCATAATTAAGAACGCAATAGGCAAACCTATATGGGATGGATTGCACTTCAGTATGGAATTCATACTTCAAACGTTCATATATGGAAATGAGCCATGATTAACATCCAGATTGAACCGTATTCATGAATATTCATTTTTGATGTGTGTTTCCTAACAAAACATTAATATACATTTTTCGGAAATGGAAAAACCAAAGCAAAAACCAGGGGCTCAAATGAAATCAAAGCCAAATTGGTGCAAATGCAATTTCCCATTGACTATTTGCGGCTCAGCCGCGACATCCAACCAGAAAAAAATAACTTTGCGAATAACCTAGAAAAAAGGCAGAAGAATGCTGTATTCCCAGAGTCATCATGTAATTTCTGCTCCAGGCTGTTAAAATATTTATAATGATTCTTAATTGTGTTGGGATTTATTCAGACGAATGCAACCCTTTCAATTTTTAATATCGCAGTCTTGTTCGGCAGCACATTCGCATTTTATGTTGCCGTTCGTTCTTTAGTTGCTGTTGCTTCACATAAGAATCGGATTAACAAAACTAATTAAATATTCGCTTTTTTCGGGCGCAGATCAAATTAAAGCCCAAAAAATAGAATGAACCTGGCAAAAACTTTTGTAATTGCAAGTGCCGCCGCGCATCCAGAAAAACCGCGCCAAAAAGAAGGCGATGCTGTTAAAAGAAAACAATTACATTGTTTTGTATCTTAAGACAAAAGGAATGAAAACTTAGCATATAATTTCAGTGTGGTTTTGCAAATCCGCGCCGTGCACAATAATTTAGCGTTTACACGAGTATTTTGGGTCATAAATAAATGGTGGCGCGTAAAAGCGGCTAAACTTGAGCAATTCTCAAGCAATAAAATCGTAAACTAGATGGAGAGAAGAAGTCGACTGAAGCAACATATATGTTTGTTTTGCCTGGAAAAAAGGTATCTATTTAGTAGTTGCAACTAGGTTGACAGTGAAAGTTAGAAAAACCAAAGTTGTGAATCCGCTGGAAATTACATATATAGAGTCAATGGCTGACGTTCGTATAAATTATACGAAAGGTAAAATTTCATTAATGTCACTCGAGGTAGATTTATATGCTGTTTTGCTTTTATGTGCAATGGTTTTTCGTCGGATCGCTGGAATATTGCATTAAAATTGCACAATGTCTTTTGCTTTTTGCCCTCGCCAACCAATAGATCTTCAAAATGAGTATTCTCTCTCTTTGCCGTAATTTGGATTTTATTTTGGAGTAGATAATGAAAATGAAATAACATCAAATATAGCAACGGCGAACAGTTTGCTTCAGTCGAATGCATGTTAACACCGTGTAAATTATGATTAAAAAAGCAAGCACCTGAGCTCCTTGTTCGTAACTGGATTCAATATTAACGCTGGGCCCTATTAAAATCCAACTAATAAATGTAGACGCACCGACGAATTTATTATTAATTCAAAGTGTCATTCCGAATAAATGTGTCCGAAATGCGCAGCGATTTCACATGCCATTGTCATTTCCACTTGTTACCGACATTTTACTTTTGGTTAAGTGCAAATCACAACATATTCCGACTGCCAAAGCATTACGCAATTGGCATCACAATATTTCGGAAGCGATGAGGAGTGAAGAAAATAACCAACGATATTGTTGCTGTCGAAATCCAGCTCATTCATATTCAAACGTGTGCGCGCACACAAACTTTTCATAAAATTGTTCAATTTTTGTTTGGTGCAAATGCTAAAATGAATATTTGTCGGTATTATTTATTATTCATAATTTCACTGCCACACAACAAATGCGCATTTCGAGCACTTTGCCGTTGTTCGAAATAAAGGCTTAAAATGCAAGAAGTATCTCTCACATCCACAATTATTATGTTCAAAAGAATACACATCATTTCCATGTACTTAGAAGTAGGCGATAGAGCGTTAGTCGAGTAGCGTGCAACCCTTCTGTTGTCTAACAAATGTAATAAACCCATAATTAAAATTATTTCAGGTTAAAATGGTTTTTTCCTGGGCGGAAAATTAAAGGGCCGATTTTTCATCAGCCGACTTAAAAAGTTTCTTTTGGAGTTCTGTACATCATCCTCTCGCGCCAAATGAAAATATACCTTCACTCTCTATGTGTGTGTCAATTTATTCTTTCTTGGTGTTTCCAGAGAAAATAGCATTTTGCTGCTGGTCGCTTTGTTCTGTGTGTCTTTGGTATTTCCGAAGATGAGAATAAAAGAGGGTGGATTATATCGCCCGCACAACAGTATTTATCTACTTTTCGTTTCATTTGCTCAAGTTACGGGTGTTTTCTCATTCGAATCGGTCTTTTTAAACGGTCGTCTTGATGTGCACTTTTGTAATGTGAGCATATCACAAATTTATTATGGGATTTCATATGTTTATGGAAATATGCGAACATATTATTTTTGAGATATTCAGATCGGAGCGAAAGGGTGACATCGGCAAAAGGGGACGCTATTTTACAAACAGGTCTTTACCAATGATATTAAGACAATGAAAATTGATACATCTTCAATGAATTGTGTGTTATGATTTTTTTGAGACACGAGCATGTAAGAACAAATTTGAGTCTCAACAAAAACACAAAAAACATGATACAAATATTTTGATAATTACATGCATTCGTTGAATATTTTATATCAAAATTAATTTTGCCATTTGGAATCCGAATCGCTGATGCATTCATGCATGTATGGAAAATATTTGATGAATCAAATGAAATGGTCGATTTTCAAGTAACATATTCACCCTTGTCTCGAATTTACGGCTCTGACTCATATTTACGAGTTGGAAAATTCTTCCGTTTGGAATCACATACAATTGTGCTTTGGACGAATGAATGTTTCGACTCAACCCCTTTTTTATCTCCACTCATAATATCGAATAACAATAAGTTTTTATTTGAAATCGGTGGCTTTCAAAGCAGGCATATGTTTAGGATATAACGCAAAATTTGGACAAAGCATGTTAAAATTGTAGTGAAATGCACAATCTGTATAAATAGATAAAGCTGTTGCCATGAAACATTGTTGCGATGAAAAGGATGAATTTAAAACCTAAGTTCATGTACAACACAAACAATGGAAATTTAGTCTAGCTGCACTAAACAAAACTGCATGCAGAGAGAAAGCATTGCTAAAGCCACTTGTCAAGCCGAAAACAGTTCGTTCGGAATCCATATATCGCCAAACAATGGCTGCCAATGTTTATTTTATTGTGTTTGTATTAGAAAATTCCATCAGTTCATCCGTTACTGTGGTCCATTCAATTTGAATCGCGACGATATAAATGTGGTGTTGTTTTCGATGAGATAATAATTCCATCAATGTAATATTATTTCCAATGTTTGTTAAATTGATTAATCATTGCATTCGTTTTCGGAACCAATTCAAGACCATCAAGTGTACGCCCGAGAAACACATTCGAACGCATTGCCATAATTATGAGATACTAGAAACGTAGCCAATGTGTTGGGCAATGTGCATTTTACTTCATTTCATTCGCACTGTGAATAGACGTGGGATAATCGATACTTAATACTTTTGTTAACGCAAGCCATTAACAGTGCAAATACTCACAGCACAATGCGAGTATATGACAGCTTATCGGCGCAAAGGTTTGTGTCCGCAAATTTCTTCTCGGGACATAAGTCGTAGCCTTTAATCGAATTCCCTCATTGAATGCATTCGAATGAATAAAAAGTGGCAGCCTTGTTCATTTTAATGAGAAATTTGCGCGCAACTCATTCTGCCGTGCTAACATGTACTTGCCCTGATATGAACTGACTATTTCCATATTGCATTAGAAATGGATTTTATTCAATTCAATTGTTGCAGCATTGCATTGGAATTATTTCGTAATTTAAATCATCACAATCAGCTCCAATCGATCGGACTCCATTCATAAATCTACTCACTTTCATTTGTCTATGACTTCATTATATTCCACGCTCACGTACTGTAGCGATGATTAACATTGCATTAGGCGATTATAGGTCTGAGTCGCTCAATTCATTTATCGACGCATTCGGCCAGTGCAATTGTTAATGCAATTATTTTAATCGAAATGCAATCAAACAATGCGATGATTATGCTCAGTCCGGCTGAGCTCACCGAAGATTTTAATTTATGCGACTTTCAATGTCGTATTTTGCGTGAAAATTCAGATATGATTAATATTTTTGTGCATGTGTGATGCCCTTATTTCTCCCTATCAATTCAAATAGATAAGACATAAACATTCTGCGCTGCATTTTTCGTTGACGCCTTCATTGATACTGTCAATTTGACAGATAGAAGACATTTCAGTTAAGTATTGTATTTTCGCAAACGATATTATCAAAGTATGCAAACTGAATGTGTTTAATTCAGTGTGTTGCAGAATGCTTTCATGAATCAAATTGAAATAAAACACATTCGGGGGTGATGAGATCGATAAATGACTGGTGTTCCGCAATACAAAATTACTTAGCATTTATTTATTATTTCGTTCAATTTTCAAAGAACTTTAGTTGGCAAAAAATCATGTGCTGGCAGGTGTACTAAAGAGCTAATTTGCGCAGTATTTTCAAGCTTTGTACGAGATAGTAACATATGAATAAATGTTAATATTTCTGTGTTAGGTTAATTACGTGAGATTCAACTGCAGAGACTTTGGGAAACATCTAAGCATTACTTTGGATGCGATCAAGTTTGGTGTAGAAAAAACAAAGTGTGACTTCTTTGAACAAATTTGAAGGCAAGCTAATGACAATTCAATGAACGGGTGACAAGTGAGCTATCAAACACATCATTGTCACATTTTAAATATATGACTAAACAATGGTGCAGTCCATTAAGTATTTGAGATAAATCATGCGCATTTCCTTGAAAATACTACTACGCCTTTTTTAAACAAATATAATTAAAACTACGAATTAATTGTTTGAAGCAAAAGACATTTTGAACGATAAAAATCCTGTTTCATATTTTATGTATATTATACATTTCATTTATTTTTTACTTTTTACTTTTCCGCACACACCACTGTGTGTGGTAAAAGTATTGCGATCGGTCCAAAAAATTCAAAACACCTGGAATAAGTTTTCTATGCGTTTTGAACTTAGAAAAAACGATTGCAGCCATTCCCGGAGCAAATTTTTGTCCGTTGTACGCTGTCCGTTGTCCGTTGTACGTTGTCCGTTGTCCGTTGTCCGTTGACCGCAAAAATTTGTTAACACGATAACTCAAAAAATTGATTTTAGAATTGATCAACAATTTTCACACACAATAGTCTTTACTAGGAATAGAAGCCTAATCAGATAATTTTTTCGGGTAGCTCTAGTGGAGTCGAATCAAAAAATGGGCTGTTTTTCAATATAATTACGAAAAATTTGTATGGGGACTATGACTATTTCGCATTGTACCATTATGACACTTTCAGAACATAGTTTTTCTATAAAAAAATAATTCATGTAAAATTTCAAGTCATTCTGAAGAGATTTAAGACTACCTCCTTCAGAAAATTTTCAATTTTCGGGGACAATATTCAAATCATTAAATTGGATGAAGTATTTGTGAGTTTCTAATCTGCGTTTTTTTCATCAATTTGAATGCTCATTTACTTTTTAACGAAAGTTATACATAATTGTTATTACCAATTCAAAAATAGAGAACGTTGAAGTAAGAATTAGGAACTGAGATGTTTATTTGTCTTTATATTAAAATTTAAATTTAAATCACATGATGTGCAATGACTCGAAATTGTCTGTGATTTATTCTCAAAGTTGCATGATGATTCGATAAGAAATTAACATAAATCCAATGCAAATGCGTAGCAATCAATGAAAAACCCGTAAACCCGAACAATTTCGAGAAATGTGCGGAAAAGTTAGTTTTACGTATGTAAATATATTTACGTGTAAGACCATTTATTTTCAAAGTTATCTTTTGAAAATGAATAGTCATTGGTTTTTCTTATTGATAAAAAAATAAATTAAAAAATTTACAGATTTTTTTGCACTTAATCATCAGGAATAAGCTGTTTGAGAACTTTGAATTCCACAGCTTGTTCTGAATTGACGACGATCCTGATTGGATTGAATTTGCATACATGGATATCGTAATATTTTGGAAATATTTTCTGCGTTCAGTGAGATCGTGAAAGGAATTTGTGCTGGGCAGTCGAAACTTGATGAAATGAATAAATAAAAATAAATTATTTTCAAAACGTACTCTAAAATAAGCTGATTCAAATACTATCAAAAGTTAATTTCAAAGAGTAACATTTAACTGGAATATCAAACAAAAAATGGTATATATGAACCTTAGATATAATTTTTGTTTATTATAATATCTTAGAATTTTTGCGAAATTCATTTTTCAAAAAGAAGGAAAGGAATTGAAACTTAGTTCATAAGCGTAAGTGGACGAAAGGACGTGTTTTTTTTTATCATTTCCAATTACTTTTCCAGAAAGAATCTTGCTGAAAGTTGCTTCTACAAAAGAAATATATTCAATTTCATCATTACCGAACATTTTCATTAACAAAAATAATGACGTGAAATTGGAAATAATTGAATTCGTAAACCAAAACTTCGGTGGCGAAAAATCTCAAAACGAATTGAGGAAGTGGCAAACCGTCATTCATAGAAAAATTCATTATTTAAACCGACAATTAAAGATTATTTAGATCCATTCCGTTTTTTTGGTTGACTCATTAAAACTTCTGGTCGTTCATCGGCTGCATTCCGTTTCCTTTCGTCTTAATAAAATAAGAATATTGGTTTAGCGCCCTCCGAAAATATGCGTGTTGGTTGTCGTCATTCATGTCATAAATGCAAAAAGTAAGAGGAGCTATTGGCATGATTCACATTGTTTTTTCCTGTTGTGCGTGCGTATTCATTTTTCTTTTTCATTCCATACCATTCCAACTCCCAGTTGTCATTAATATTGAATTTCATTTTAAATAAGAAATTCAATTAACACAGCCGGCTGGCGTCGAATTACAACAGTCGACATCATAAAGAATGGAATAAATAAAAGAAGGTATATGAAAGTGAAACTTGAAATTCTCGCTGGCTGCTATTGGACGGCGCTCGCGTAATTCATTATTGTTATCATTCTATGTTTTGTATTCATTTCCGTGGCCAAAGTGTTTTGGTTTCTGGGTTTTTAGATTCTCACGTAGTAACAAGTATCGAGAGACTAAAGTGAACACGTCTCATTTTATTTACGCGGGTTGGGTTTTTGTTTAAACCTGCGGTGGCTTATTTTAACTCACGGCAAACAAAAAATGTGGGCTCCTTCTTGAAATGTGTCCAATTCATTTGGATGGAAAATTGCTTGAAAAGAAATTGTTCTATTGTTTGGTCTTACTTTCTTGTTTTTGAAGATGGTTTCGATTACTTTTGTGTTATTCCGTCAACATTGTGTTAGTTTAAGAAGAGCAACCGAACGATAAACCTGAAAATTCTGCTTAAAGAACAATTGTTAAGAGGCCAATGCTATCAACCAATAATAATTTATTGTTAGAGGCGACAATGATTCACTTCACGAATTTCAGTCCAAAGCATCACAAACGTTAATCTAATTGTTGTGCACGAAACTTTGAAAATTCTAATGCAATCAAGAATAAATGGTCTTACATATTTTATAACTAACTATTCCGCACATTCCCTGAAATTCTACGGGCTTAATTCATGTTAACTTCTAGAATAACGCTGTTCACGAACACGAAATGTTCGTGTTCGTTTGTGTTCGATCGCCAAAAAACGAACACGAACTTACACGAACTCATTTTTTTCTGGTGTGAACAACTCTGTTTGTTGTACTCATGTTGTATTTGATCATAATTGATACAACGAATCAGCCGTGCCATGTCTCCGAATGTATTGGTATTTAGTTCTAACTCACCAATTTTTGAATTCTTTGGACCGATCGCAATACTTTTACTATACACAGTGGTGTGTGCGGAAAAGTAATAAAGAGAGTAACAAGCGAGAGAATGAGTGCGAGAAAGATCATTAGATTGCATACATCACAGTGGACGGTAGTCCACGCGAGTGACGCGTTATTAAATTGATAGATTTTTATTTTCGACAATATATCTTTGCTATTGACGTCATTTAAATTTTTGTATTTTTAAATCAATAAGTTTGTAAAACTCACTGAGGATGGAAGCGATGCTTACAAAATGCTCATATGAGTTTGGGAACTGAAATAAAAGTGTTTTATCTGTCGAGAACTGATAAATCTATCAATTAATAAATTCATTCAACAATGAGCTTTGTGTGTTCTCATCAATTTTTTTGTGTATCATACATTCAAAGTTAGTCTCTATAGTTATGAATCACAAATTATTTAATTCTATAATATTCGGAAATAGTCTATTTCTTGCCAATTTTTGGCAATGCCATCTGATAGTATTCAAAATCTAACATGTTGACGTGAATTTTAATGGACTTGTTATATTATCCATGCCACGCGCAATGAGAAATAATAAACATTTCAGAAGTTTCGATGTGAATCGTATTTCGAACAAAAAATGCGAAATTTCCGTGAAACAAAAACAGAAAATTGGAACAAATATTATTGTCGCATTCAAATTTCTTTGCATAGTTATTGTTGTTGTCACGCTGCTACCCGCTGATACATCTTGGCATGATTAGAATTGTAAATTTCAATTCTAGGAGAAAAATAAACAGGAGATGGTGCTATATAAAAGGAGACACGAACAACGAGCACCTCATGTTCATATCATATTTTCTAACCGTTGAAACATTGAGTTTTCCAAAGATGATATCTAAACTGGTGATATTGAGCTGCTTAATAGCCGCTCTATTTGTAAGTTTCGTACTTTGATTATAATATTCATCAATGTATTCTAAATATGAACTATTTTTACAGATAAATGATGCCAACCTTGTACTTTTCACAAGAAAAGTTTATAACGGCCCAATGTAATACAATTTAATTTGCTTTTTTTTAATGGAATTTTAAAAGACATGTATTTTTTTTCAGTATTGGAGCAAACTCTTTACATGAAATTTGCCTCATTGATCATCAGTGTCCCAATCCAGTTCCAGTATTTGTGGATACCATCATTAGTACAATCAGATATGAAATCAAACAAAAATCATATCTTGATGATAAAAAGGGGTTCATGAAAGCGAAAGGAGACTAGGCAAAAGTGGCAAAGATAGCCGATAAGGCTAATGAATTAGATGTAACGGCAGGATTCGAGTATGATCCATTAAATCTAGTGGATTTACTCAAACTGTTTCTAAGTGAGCTCAAACAAAAAGTGTTTGTACCGAAGATCGCCTCTCTTATTAGGATGACTAAAAGTGAGTTCATTTGATAGTTCATATTTACTGAACTAAATCTAATGATTTCATATTATTCCGATGCACACAGGTGAAAGTGTTGAGGATGCTTTTTATGTTTTTCTGATACAAATGAACACTTGGATGCCACTTGAAAACCGTATGCTCACCTATAAAGTCTTCAATCTAGTGCACGAAGTTTCAAAACCTGATTTTGGTAGCGTCAGAAGCGCCGAATTGGCTCGAATCTTGGACCCACTTTTATGCGGACACCCCAACGAACTTTCAAAGGAAGAAAAAAAAGAGTTCAAAACCGCGACAAAAAATAACTATCCGGCAATTGAATACATGATCAGAAACTGGGACAAGGTCAAACTCGTAGGCGACGACTTCTTTGCAATTGATTTTCAAATGTGCGTATATTTTAATTCTCCTTTTTTTAGCGATTTGAATGCAACAAGAAGAAGTGTGTCGCAAGCAACTAAAGCTAACAACTAGATACACAGAGAATGTATCTCATAGATACACAGAGCAGCGTGCGTGTACAAGCACATGCTCAAAGATATAGCTCCTGCTTCCTTCGGTGTTTTTCTACAGTAGTAGCTGAAACTATGCTCATGTGGTTGTGAGCTCACACTGCTCTGTGATTCTATTGGTCAGTGTACTTGTTAGTCATCATCATCATCATTCAGTATTTATAGACCGAATTGTGTACCGTTAGGTGAGTTCAGTCTTTTTCGTATTCCATGAATACTACCGGCATGAGAACTATTATTCGAATACATTGGTGAGAGGCTTGCAAGGCACGACTGCACCGCATTCGAATGCTCGGGCCCATGAATGGCTACTACCTTTTTTGCGGTGGTGTATTGAATATTTAAATACCCAATAACACAACCTTAGCGTTAAGGTAGTCAATTTACGTATATCTGTGCTAACTCAAAATCCTCTTTGTGCAAACACACGGGACCGACGGTCTAAAGTGTCCTCCGAAACACTCCGTGAGTCGAAAATCACTGTTTTATGTGTTAGTTCGTCTCCCATCAATATATCACTGTTATTAGCAATGATGAAATTGATAGAAAATCAAACGGCCACTAGGAGATTCGAACCCACGTGCCCATGCTTGCAAAGCCGGCACGCTAACCACTACTCTACAGCTGGGTCTTGTTAGTTGCTTGCCTTATTATTCTTCTCGTTGCATAAAAAATCGTTGGATGAAGAAAAACTTTTTAAGACAAGATAGTGTGTTAATTCGATCATATTTTCCTTTGTGTGTATAAATTTTTGGAGGCTGTATTTTAGTGATTATAAATTAATTTTGCTTCATTTACAGCTTCGGCGCTTTTTCATTGCAACAGATATGCAAGAGGGGATATTGTGAGGATAACATTCCAAATGTTGTGAAAAGTTTAGTGCAAACGCTACACGGATTTATTGGAAAGAAAGCATTTGTCGGTAAAAACAAAGGACTTATGCAACTCAGAGGAAATGATCAGGAAGTACAGAATGTTATCGAGAAAATCAATGAAAATTACAACCTCCCAATTTTCGTGGAAATGAAACCAGAAAACGTTGCCAGTTTGTTCAGACAATTCTTTCCACGGCTGTGTCGAAAGGTCATACCATCGGAAGTCGTCATCATTTTGAGAGAGACTGTTGGTAAGATTTGGAGAAATATCACATTACACAGTAATTCAATACTAAATCAAATAATTTGTTTTTGCACAGATGTTGAAAAATCATTAGATAAGATATTGTCTGCATTGAATGGAATGGAAATAGAAAATCGTTTTGTTACAAATGAAATCTTGAAGCTCATGCATGAAGCCGCTAAGCCGGAGAATGGTGATTTGAGGAGTGCTGCTTTGGCGGAACTTGTCGATCCTCTTTTATGTGGAAAGACTGATGCGTTCACAAAGGATAAAGAGAGAAGGCTACTTTATGAAAAATTCGCGTTTGCCAAAAGTCAAAAGTTCCCAGTGCTTACGTTTTTGATCGAAAAATGGGGCCTAAAATACCAGTTAAATGAGTCTAACAAAAGATTCATGAAAGAAAAATGACGTTTTGAATTAATTTTTGATTCGAGAAGTTTTCTAATTGAATTGCAGGGCTTTTTTTGTTCTATTTGGTTGTATTTGTCTGTTTATGTTCGATTAAAATCCAAAAAATACAAAATAAAGTGCTAAAAATATCTGATCTTCAAATCATTATTTAAATCATGTATAATGGTTTGTTTGGAGTCTTTATCAATAATGATATAAATCGTAGCTGCGAGGCGGTTATCTCACATCTCCAAAACGACGCAGAATACCGATAGTAGCGTTGGTTGTGTGGCATGGAGTGCTCACCATTCACGGTAAACTTTCCTTCATAATTTTCAGAGTAAAATGGACGGAGCGACGGTGTCTTTCCCATATTTTTCCAAACAATTATTATTGATATATTATGTTAGTTTGTGATAAAATAATATCAATTGGAAGATATTTACTTGCATTTTAATATAATGATTAGAAACAGTATTATTCTATAATGTTCAAAAGCCGATGGTTTATATTTTTAGATATTTTTTTTTTTTTTCAATAGTGCACAAAACAAAACAATGCGTGTTCGCTTTGGCTTATGCGATCAAAGAGGAAGCTTCCAATACGGCCGTCGTGTGAGCTGTCAAAGTCTCACGTTATCTACGTTGTTCCATGTTCACCACATTGACATTGACAATTCACTAACAACCTCATTTAGTATCAGCCACACAATAACATTACAATTCGATACTTATTCAGTAAGATAATTTTATTTTTTGGCTAGTATTTCGAAGTTTGGATATAATTCGAAGTTTGGGCGAACCATCGGATTAATTGCATAAAGAATAATAATAATATTATTTCAATAACATGTAGGGAAATGTAAAACTTTGAAACAGTTGATCAATACAAGTGTCATTGACAGAACAATCAGTTTAAAGGATCGATCATATTGAGTTGTACTATTACATCCATCAGTTAAACAGGTTTGACAGAACGTTGTGTGTTGCGGTGGTTTACTTTCGGACTGACAATCGTTTGCAGTCATTGTGAAATAGATATTTAGCAGCAAACTGCTGGATATTTATCTGGTTAAATAACGCATGCGTCCACACAATCGAACGCATGCGCACAGTTGTGTGAACGCTGCGGCTGCTTGTATCGCTTCATTTGTAACACAATGTACATCGTTTGGAGCGATACAAGCAGCTGCATGTGTCCACACAACTGTGCGCTTGCGTTCGATTTTGTGGACGCATGCGTTATTAAGCCAGATAAATATCCAGCAGTTTGCTGCTAAATATCTATTTCACAATGACTGATCGTTTGACTTCTTCGCTTTTTCGATTCGCACGTGAGCACACATTCGCCGAACGGTTTGTTTGTGGTAGATAATGGTAGATAATAAGTTTAATCCAAAGTGACGTTCATATCGTATTTTCTACGTGACCAAGAGTCTGTTTTTGTTCCAATTAATAATGGAGTTTTTCAAGGTAGTAATTTCGGCCAAACTTTCTCTTCCTTATATTTCAATGATACTCTCAACGTGCTCGAACACATGACTGGCCATTTGTTTGCGGATGACGCTCAAGCACTCCTAGAAGTCAATTTTGATCGAATTAATAATGGCATTGATAAAGTGAACTCCGATCTTGCAAAATTAAATGATTTTATAAAACGTCGCGGTATGAAGTTAAACGGATCAAAATCTAAAGTAATGATTTTCTGTTCTAAGCATCAAACGGGTCGGTTGAATTTCGATATGATCAATGACGTGAAAATAGGTGATGAAAAACTCGAATTTTCCAAGTCAATAAAGAACCTTGGTGTGATTTTTGACGAAAACTTTAATTTTCAAGAGCATGACAAGTGTAAATTGCAAAATGTTTATGGCGACTTAAATCGCATACGTCACTCGAAGCATTTTATACCCAAATTTATCAAACGTGATATGGCATTCGCGTTAATTGATCCAATCATGGACTATGGTGATGTCATAACGTATGGCTGGAGTGCTCATAGCACTCAAAACCAAGTCCATCGTGATCTTGTAGCTGATAATGACAAAATCAGATACATTTTCGGATTAAAGCGTAATGACCATGTCACTGAATACCGACAGCGTCTAAATGAATTGACTCCAGAGAGCAGGGCAAAGTTGCACTCAGCAGTCTTGATATTTAAACAGCTGTCAAAGCAGTCTCCTGTATACTTGAATCACATGTTTGTTCGGAACGGTGAAACATCGCGATACCCTGATAACCTTCGCGTTAATTTTAATCCACGTACGCCTTTGACGATCGCACCTTTAGTTACTCCGCAATTAAATTCTGGAATAGCATACCGGTTGAAATTAGAAAATCTGAATCGATGACTTTGTTTAAATTAAATCTTAAGCATTATTTACGCGCCGAACAATAAATGCCCTATTAAATTTATTTGATCGTGAATACTCGGAGCAATGTGATGATATTTTCTCAACCAATTAGATTAAAATTCTCATCATTAACATCATCATCATTCATCATCATCATCATTCACATGCTTTTTCTTATGTTTTTGCTTTCGCTTTCTCATAATAATGTTAACATAAATTTCACTTCAAAAATCTATTGTATTTCCTCTGTCTCTCCAGAGACAGGCCGGTTTTGCCATGGTTTTCCGGACCCAATTTGATAGAAGAGCTTCTCTTTAATATCACCCCACCCCTGACTGTATTCTTTTTTTTCAAGACGTACCATGGGCGGAATTTATGTCGTATTGGGTCTCTGACCAGCATGTTCACAGTTCGATGTGAACACATATTGACATAAATTTAGGCTTCGTAATAAATAAATAAATAAAGTCTATTGTATTTGAAAGCCTCATGCTCAACCAGTTTGAATGGAAATAAAATGTTATGTATAGCATTTTTTTAGTGATTGCAATTTCTGTCATAGATAGAAAGGGTTATTGTGTAGTCACAGTTGACTAATTCGGAGAAATTGACTTGTATTCTGTATGAATGTTGAACAAAGAAACATTCAACTTCGATTTTGACAGAATATCAACAATCACAAAAATTCAATGAGTTTAACAAAAACTTGTGTAAATTTTTTCTTGATGCGATTATACCATTGTTTAAAGTGAACCATCCAAGTGCAGTGGATTTTTTGAAAAAGTACATTAGCCATCCAATACCAAGTGAGAAGACACTTCGTGAAAAATATGTTCCATGTGATGCCATCGTTGAAATTCATAATGTTTTGACTTAAGGAACACAATCAAACAATGGCTACGTTAAAAAATTAACTTCACATGAACTTGCGTTGCATAAATACTGTCCAGTAACATCCTCAGATGTTGAACGATACTTTTCTTCATATAAGAAAACTTTGACTGACAAACGCCGTAGTTTTTTATTCGAGAATCTCAAACAACACTTAATTGTTAATTGCAATTCCTTTTAATTTCTTCCTATTAAAAAGTTTCAAACACCATGTGCTGGTTCATTTCTTCTCACTTGAAAAATTGATATAAATTTTTTTGTTGAAATTATTATCAATGTGTTTTCAATAAAACTTTGGTTTTTTCATCAAATATTTTTCAATTTTTTTGGATTTATTCTGCATATTTTCGAGTGTTTAGGGCATATTGTCAATTTTGAGGGCATATTTAAGCGCTTAAAAGAAGAAGACATACATAAATGGATTTGCGATTTACCAGTGGACTGCGACATTAAAATTACAAGTGTCCGGATACAACTATTCCCTAAATCAAAAGAAGATAGAGCAAAAATATTCTCTATGCTCGATTTGGCGAAAATGAACTATTTTTCGCATCCGAACAATCAAAATAAATCGTTCAAATTAGTGCTATCCGGTCTTCCGCAAATCGATACACAAATCATCATCGATGATTTGATTGCGTCGCATGGAATCACTCCAACCAAAGTGATTATGTTCAACACAAATGCATCGTCAAAACGCTATCTGTGTCACTTCGTGCAAGATGTGAATGTGTCAATGAAAACGGCATCGGCGATAAAGACAATATACCATCACATCGTCAACTGGCAAAAATTTAAGCCAAAGAACAAAGGCCCTACGCAATGCTATCGATGTACTATGTACGGGCATGGCATTAGTAGTTGTAAGCGCTTTGCCGTCTGTATTCTATGCGGCGGCAATCATCAAACGAATACGTGTACGGTCATCACCAAAGGGACCGAAAACCCAGCATACAAATGCTATAATTGTTTTTGTGCGAAACTTGAGCACAAGCACAAAGCAAACGACGCCAATTGCCCATTCCGTGCAAAATATGTCGCAATGATAGAGAAAGCGCATGGCAAGTACAAACCGAAAACAGAATCAAAGAAGAATGTCGCTAACGCACTCTCTCCTAGTGCACGCAGAAGCGCCGAAACTAACGAAATCGTTTGCCGAAATAGCTGCACAAGCATCGACGGGCACACAATCAAATCATCGTCGCTCAACACAGTTTGAAACTCAGACGCAACAATCGGATGGTGACTTATGGTCATTTCACGAGGTGGCCGACATCATGCTGAATATCATGTTAATGTTAACATTTCATGCGCTGAATAAGTCCTCTTGCTCGCAGCTGTCAAAATGAAAGCATATTGCGCCTTTAACTAAAGGCCTCTTGATAGTTACTATATTAATATATATTTCAACTGATTGTTTGATTTTTTTAAAATTGTTTGCAAATCACTTCAATTTATTTGTGCAAGGAACATAAATTATTTGAATGAATGAATGAACGAACGAATGATAGTACAATTGACAAGCGCTTGACTTGCGCATGCCATTTGAAAAGACACAGCTCCAATATAATCATTGAACTTACGAAGCATATCTTTCCATCTCATTCACGCATACTTTCATATTTGTTTGGATTTATAACGCTTCTGTGTCATTTCAAGTATTCGTTAAGATTTTGATTTCAAATTCTGGCATTTATTTCCTGAAATTATTCCGCGAAATTGTGATCTGGATTTATTTCCGGGATTTTTTGTCCGTGTGTGGTACGTTGTACGTTGTCCGTTGTACACAAAAATTTGTTAACAGGATATTTCAAAAAATTGAGATTAGAATTGATCAATTTACGCACACATTGGTCTTAATTAAGAATAGAAACCTATTAATTTTCAGCTCAATCGGATCATGTCTTCGGGTAGCTCTAGTGGAGTCAAATCAATAAATGGGCTGTTTTTCAATATAATTGAGAAACATTTGTATGATGACTACGTCTAGATCGCACTCTATCATAATGAAACATTCAGAATATTACTTTTTTATGAAAAAAATAATTCATACAAAATTTCAAGTCATTCCGATTAGATTAAGGACTACTAAAGGAAATTTGTATGGCGAATATCTTAAGTTCACTTTGTATCGAATTGAAATTTTGTTTGCTGTCTTTTATTTTACTACAAAGATCTATATTTTCACGAGTTTTTGTAGTGTTTTTTTCAATACTAAAGTAATAATTCAAAGTGAACAAAAACAATGGCCAATAGTTTCCTCTCGCTATTGGTGGGTTTGAACACATTCGCAAACATGGAAAGGCTGATTCGTAATATTAATTAATCCTAAATCTCATGGTAATGACTTAAAATTTGGTGTGACATATTCGTATAGTAACATGATGATACGATAAGAAATAAACATAACCTGTGAACCCGCAAACTGTCGGAAAATGTGCGGAAAAGTAAGTTTTACGTATGTAAGACCATTTATTTTCTGAAATCTATACAAACATTTTCTCAGAGCATTGAGTTGGAGAGAGAGAGAAAGAGAATTCGGCGATTTTGTGGGAAAATGATGTTATTTGTTTCTAAAACCTTATTTGAGGACGAAATAAGTACGTAAAAATAAAAATAATTTTAAAAAGTAATGTCAAATTGACGGGGAAACACAAGCATAGAATCGAAAAATACTTGAATATACAAAAAAAGACCTACAATGGTGCATAGAACGCTCTTTATGTTTGTCGCTCTCTCTTCTCAACTCAATGAGAGTATATAAAGATAGTAACAAGTGAGAGAATGAGTGCGAGAAAGATCATTAGAATGCATACATCACAGTGGACAGTCCACGCGAGTGACGCGTTATTAAATTGATAGATTTTTATTTTCGACAATATATCTTTGCTATTGACGTCATTTAAATTTTTGTATTTTTAAATCAATAAGTTTGTAAAACTCACTGAGGATGGAAGCGATGCTTACAAAATGCTCATATGAGTTTGGGAACTGAAATAAAAGTGTTTTATCTGTCGAGAACTGATAAATCTATCAATTAATAAATTCATTCAACAATGAGCTTTGTGTGTTCTCATCAATTTTTTTGTGTATCATGCATTCAAAGTTAGTCTCTATAGTTATGAATCACAAATTATTTAATTCTATAATATTCGGAAATAGTCTATTTCTTGCCAATTTTTGGCAATGCCATCTGATAGTATTCAAAATCTAACATGTTGACGTGAATTTTAATGGACTTGTTATATTATCCATGCCACGCGCAATGAGAAATAATAAACATTTCAGAAGTTTCGATGTGAATCGTATTTCGAACAAAAAATGCGAAATTTCCGTGGTAATTCATTCAAAACGTTAAAAACATCATACGATATGTGACGATTGTAACAAAAACAGAAAATTGGAACAAATATTATTGTCGCATTCAAATTTTTCTGCATAGTTATTGTTGTTGTCACGCTGCTACCCGCTGATACATCTTGGCATGATTAGAATTGTAAATTTCAATTCTAGGAGAAAAATAAACAGGAGATGGTGCTATATAAAAGGAGACACGAACAACGAGCACCTCATGTTCATATCATATTTTCTAACCGTTGAAACATTGAGTTTTCCAAAGATGATATCTAAACTGGTGATATTGAGCTGCTTAATAGCCGCTCTATTCGTAAGTTTCTAACTTTGATTATAATATTCATCAATGTATTCTAAATAAGAACTATTTTTACAGATAAATGATGCCAACCTTACACTTTTCAAAACAGCTTATAAAGGCCCAATGTAATACAATTTATTTTGCCATTTTTTCTATTGTACTTAATTAATTAGTTATCTTTCTTTTCAGTTTTGGAGCGAATTCTTTACATGATATTTGCCTTCAAAGACTTTGTTTCCATCGAGTTCCAGCGTTTGTGCATAGCATTGTTGACATTATAAGACATGAAATCATCCGTAAATTTTTTCATGCTGAAAACAGAGGATTCATGGTATCGAAAGGTGATCAGGCACAAGTGGCAAAGATTGCCGCAAAAGTTAATGAATTTCCAGAAACGATAGTAAATGAGAAAAATCCATTAAATCTAGTGGATTTACTCAAACTGTTTCTAAGTGAGCTCAAACAAAAAGTGTTCGTACCGAAGATCGCCTCTCTTATTAGGATGACTAAAAGTGAGTTCATTTGATAGTTCATATTTACTGAACTAAATCTAATGTTTTCATAATTTTCCGATGCACACAGGAGAAAGTGTTCGGGATGCTTTTCATGTTATTTTGATACAAATGAACACTTGGATGCCGATTGAAAACCGTATGCTCACCTATGAAGTCTTCGATCTAGTGCACGAAGTTTCAGATCCTTATATAGGTAGCGTCGGAAGCGCCGAATTGGCTCGAATTTTGGACCCACTTCTATGCGGACACCCCAACGAACTTTCAAAGGAAGAAAAAAAAGAGTTCAAAACCGCGACAAAAAATAACTATCCGGCAATTGAATACATGATCAGAAACTGGGACAAGGTCAGTCTCTCCGGTGACGTCCACTTTGTAACTGATTTTGAAATGTGCGTATATTTTAATTCTCCTTTTTTAGCGATTTGAATGCAACAAGAAGAAGTGTGTCGCAAGCAACTAAAGCTAACAACTAGATACACAGAGCAGCGTGCGTGTACAAGCACATGCTCAAAGATATAGCTCCTGCTTCCGTCGGTGTTTTTGAACAGTAGTAGCTGAAACTATGCGCATGTGGTTGTGAGCTCACACTGCTCTGTGATTCTTTGGGTCAGTGTACTTGTTAGTTGCTTGTCTTATTATTCTTCTCGTTGCATAAAAAATCGTTGGATGAAGAAAAACTTTTTAAGACAAGATAGTGTGTTAATCCGATCATATTTTCCTTTGTGTGTATAAATTCTTGGAGGCTGTATTTTAGTGATTATAAATTAATTTTGCTTCATTTACAGCTTCGGCGCTTTTTCATTGCAACAGATATGCAAAAAGGGGTTTTGTGAGGATAACATTCCAAATGTTATGAAAAGTTTAGTACAAACGCTACACGGATTTATTGGAAAGAAAGTATTCGTCGGTAAAAACAAAGGACTTATGCAACTCAGTGGAAATGATCAGGAAGTACAGAATGTTATCAAGAAAATCAATAAAAATTACAACCCCCTAATTTTCGTGGAAATGAAACCAGAAATCGTTGCCAGTTTGTTCAGAAAATTCTTTCAACGACTGCAGCGAAAGGTCATACCATCGGAAGTCGCCATCATTTTGAGAGAGACTGTTGGTAAGATTTGGAGAAATATCTACAGTAATTCAACACTAAATCAAATAATTTGTTTTTGCACAGATGTTGAAAAATCATTAGATAAGATATTGTCTGCATTGAATGGAATGGAAATAGAAAATCGTTTTGTTACAAATGAAATCTTGAAGCTCATGCATGAAGCCGCTAAGCCGGAGAATGGTGATTTGAAGAGTGCTGCTTTGGCGGAACTTGTCGATCCTCTTTTATGTGGAAGGACTGAAACGTTCTTGAACGATCATGAGAGAAAGCCACTTTATGAAAAATTCATGTTTGCCAAAAGTCAAAAGTTCCCAGTGCTTACGTTTTTGATCGAAAAATGGGGCCTAAAATACCAGTTAAATGAGTCTAAAAAAAGATTCATGAAAGAAAACTGAGGTTTTGCGTAAACTTTTGATTCGAGATGTTTTCTAAATGAATTGCAGGGCTTTTTTCCAATTCTAATTGGTTGTATTTGTCTGTTTATTTTCGATTAAAAGCCAAAAAATACCAAATAAAATGCTAAAAATATCTGATCTTCAAATCATTATTTAAATCATGTATAATGGTTTGTTTGGAGTCTTTATCAATAATGATATAAATCGTAGCTGCGAGGCGGTTATCTCACATCTCCAAAACGACGCAGAATACCGATGGTTGCGTTGGTTGTGTGGCATGGAGCGCCATCCTGTTCCGGAACCAAATGTTGTCTAAGTCCATATCTTCAAGTTGTGGCCACAACCAATCAGTTATCATGGCGCGATAGTGCTCACCATTCACGGCAAACTTTCCTTCATAATTTTCAGAGTAAAATGGACGGAGCGACGGTGTTTTTCCCATATTTTTCCAAACAATTATCATTGATTTATTATGTTAGTTTGTGATAAAATAATATCAATTGGAAGATACAATATTTACTTGCATTTTAATATAATGATTAGAAACAGTATTATTCTAAAGGGTGATTTTTTAAGTGGTTTCTTTTTGAAAATCGAAAAAAACGCAAAAAATTTCGAAAAGTGAATCAAATCTTTATTGAAATCGATAAATTGGTTCTTGCCATTTACTTTTTGAAAATAATTTCATGCCCCACAAAAAATAATCCAGGGGCGTTAAATCGCACGATCTGGCCGGCCAATGAACGGGGCCGAAACGAGAGATGAACTGTTCGCCGAACTTACGGCGCAGTTCGTCCATGGATGGACCCGCTGTGTGGCTGGAGGCGCAAGCGTTGCTCGTTTGTAAGTCTTTTTATCTTGAAATTGCAAAGCATACTGAGCATTTTTGACTGTGACAGACGTCAGTTGGAATTTGACATCTGTCAAAAAATTAAACGTCAAAAAGAAACCAGCTAAAAAATCACCCTTTATAATGTTCAAAAGCCGATGGTTTATATTTTTATATTTTATTTTTTTTCAATAGTGCACAAAACAAAACAACGCGTGTTCGCTTTGGCTTATGCGATCAAACAGGAAGCTTCCAATACGGCCGTCATGTGAACTGTCAAAGTCTCACGTTATCTACGTTGTTCCATGTTCACCAGATTGATATTGACAATTCATCAACAACCTCATTTAGGGGTGAAACTAAATCCGGCCCAAAAAATACAAAAACTGGCCCAAAATATACAAAACTATCCCCAAAAAAATACAAAAACCTCCCCAAAAAAATACAATAAAAATATAAAAAAACCCAGGCGCTTAAAAACTCGCATTTTTCCCTCTCTTCTTTCATTGAAAGAAATAGACCGAACAAAAAGTACTAAAATATTTGCGATCCGTAACCAAATAAATGGTCTTACGTACGTAAAACTAACTTTTCCGCACATTTCCCGAAATTGTTCGGGCTTACGCATTTTTCATTGATTGCTACTCATTTGTATTGGATTTATGTTTATTTCTTATCGAATCATCATGCAACTTTGAGAATAAATCACAGAAAATTTGAAGTCATTACGATGAGATCGAATTTCAAGTCATTACAATCATGTGATTTAAATTTAAATTTTAATATAAAAACAAATAAACATCTCAGTTACTAATTCTTACTTCAACGTTCTCTATTTTTGAATTGGTAATAACAATTACGAATTAGTTCACTCTGATGTGAACTTTCAATTCATGCCAACGATAGATATGGTTCTACATTTATGTTATGTATAACAGTATAACTTTCGGTAACAGCATGAGCATTCAAACTGATGAAAAAACACAGATTAGAAAATCACAAATACTTAATTCCAATTTATTGATTTGAATATTGACCCCGGAAATTGAAAGTTTTGTGAGGGAGCTGGATTTAAATCTCATCAGAATGACTTGAAAAACATAGAAAATAATATTCTGACAGTTCCAATAGGAAACAATGTGAACTTAAGATAGCCGCCATACAATTTTTCAGTTTTGACCCCAAAAAGGCGTCCGAAAATCCGAAATTTTACAGGGGAGGTAGTCCTGAATCTCAATGGAATGACTTGAAATTTTGCATGCCTCATTTTTTTCATAAAAAAATCATATTCCGAAAGTTTCATAATGATACAATGCGAACTAGACATAGTCCCCATACAATTTTTTCGTAACTATATTGAAAAACCGCCCATTTTTTGATTCCACTCCACTAAAGCTACCCGAAAAAATTATCCGATCAGTTCTAAAATCAATTTTTTGAGTTATCGTGTTAACAAATTTCTGCGTACAACGGACAACGGACAACGGACAACGTACCACACACGGACAAAAAATTGCTCCGGGAATGGTTGCAATCGTTTTTTCTAGGTTCAAAACGCATAGAAAACTTATTCCGAGCGTTTTAAATTTTTTGGACCGATCGCAATACTTTTACCACACACAGTGGTGTGTGCGGAAAAGTAAAAATGAAAAAAAAAACGCAGTGAATTTGAAATTTAAAATTATTCATACATCACTGACACCGATTTATTACCAATTCTTTTGTTCAACAGGATTCCATGTCACAATTTAATTTTTATTTCAGTATTTCAGTATACTAAAGTAAGTACATCACAGTATACTGTTATTGATGTTTAGTTAATCCAAAGTGACGTTCATATCGTATTTTCTACGTCTATTGTATGACAGCCTCATGTTCAACAAATTTGAATGGAAATAAAATGTTATGTATAGCATTTTTTTAGTATCCCTTGCAGTAATGAAGTGACTGAGTGATTGCAATTTCAGTCATTTGATCCATTTTTTGTATGTGTTTGCCATGGCTGTCTGTGTTTGAAAGGGTCATTGTGAAGTCACAGTTGACTAATTCGGAGAAATTGACTTGTATTTTGTATGAATGTTGAACAAAGAAACATTCAACTTAGCCAAACGTATCCGACTGACAATAGCGACAATCGTAAGTTGAGCTCAAGTGACTGATTATTTTGAATTTTCAGTTTCTCTGCACATAAAATTCCAGTCAAAATGTCCCAACATGGCTACTCAGCTATTTTATTTCCACAATTTATAGACAATTTTTCGTAATAATTTTTTAACATCACATTTTGATCATAGAACCTTCTTTTAACAATTTTAAAGCATGTTTTCTTGTGAAGCTGTCATTTTTAGATTCACGTCAAGTAAATACTGCATATATGCAAGATCGATTCATGTATGTAAATCAGACAGTCCTCCAATCATTCATCAATAGGGGAATTAGTAATTTCAATAACGTACCATCTCCAGTAAAAAAAATTAAAGAGCACTAAGTCTTTTGAAAAGAACTTGAAAAAAATTCTTTTTGAAAAACAAATTACTCAAATAAGTAAATAGGCTACCAAAGAAAGAAGAAAAAAACAAATAAAAATAAAAAAAAAAAGAAGCTATTAATCAAAAATAAGTAAATTGTTATATACTGTTAAAATTTATACCGTGAAAATTTATACGATTTTTTTCTTCATTTTGTTTTTAAATATTTATCATCACTGATGTAGTATTAGTATATAAGGGCGTTCAAGTTTTTAACATTTGCCAAATAAATAAATAAATAAAATATTGAATGTGATTGGAAGCTAGTATGTTAAATTTACATTATCTTACAATCTTCACGCAGACGGGCATGCGTAGAGTACGTCTCTGTTAGCTCTGTTGCATTTGGATGAATACGGTCTGGACACAAAATTCCATTTTCTGCATGTGATTCACAAGACCAACATTTGAGGGCACATGCTGCAAAATCAAAAATATTTTTGATTTAGTTTCATGAATACAATTTATCCACTATTAAACATCAATCACAAATCTAACGCAGGCGAACACTCTTAATTATTGATCCGCTGTTCTCATTGACGTTTATCTGAATAAGACCGCAGCTGTTGTCTCTTAGACCCAGAGCCATAAAACAAACTACTTATTTCCTTGTATACGGCAGATTTTTGAAAAATTATCATTTTCCTACCGTGTTCTATTCGAAACATAGCACTTTTTTCATTGTAATTGGGCGGATCACTTTATTCGCCGTTATATTTGCGCGACGCGGAAAAGTATACTTTTTCGCACCAGTACGACAGATTTTAGTGTTAAATTTTTTGTTGTGATCCACTCCCACTGCCTAGAAATTAAAAAATCTGCCGAAATAAGTGGGCGGTTTGTTTAAAAACGGCTAAAAATTCTCATGTTTATAATTTACGTTGGTGGAATTGACAGATACTTATAGCAAAGTACTTAAGTTGTTTTGTTTTGAATGAATCGCCTATTTTTATCGAAATATTTTAAACTCTCTATTCTTTTTAAATCAAAATGAAATTTTAGCAAATAATGTACTAAAATCTAGCGAAAATTATCTCAAAAATACCTCAACAACGGACAACGGACAACGTACCACACACGGACAAAAAATTGCTCCGGGAATGGTTGCAATAGTTTTTTCTAGGTTCAAAACGGATAGAAAACTCTTTCCGGGCGTTTTGAATTTTTTGGACCGGTCGCAATTCTTTTACTACACACAGTGGTGTGTGCGAAAAAGTAATAAAAAAACGTATAAACATCTCAGTTTCTAATTTTTATTTCAAGAAACGTTCGTTGCTTTTGAATTGGTAATAACAATTACGAATTAATCGGTTCGCCATAAGTTGCAATTCATCGAACAAAAATGTGTTTCATTCCATCATTAATTTAGAAATTTGAATAGATCGAAATATATTTGAGTGTTTCGGAGCATTTGGTTTGGATTTCATCAAACGTTTTGCAAAACGTATTTTTATATTCGGCATTGAAATATTGCTGAGAAGTCGTGAGAAATATCGAATGAAATAAAGGGTGATTTTTTAGCTGGTTTCTTTTTGACGTTTAATTTTTTGACAGATGTCAAATTCCAACTGACGTCTGTCACAGTCAAAAATGCTCAGTATGCTTTGCAATTTCAAGATGGAAAGACTTACAAACGAGCAACGCTTGCAAATCGGGTCCATCCATGGACGAACTGCGCCGTAAGTTCGGCGAACAGTTCATCTCTCGTTTCGGCCCCGTTCATTGGCCGGCCAGATCGTGCGATTTAACGCCCCTGGATTATTTTTTGTGGGGCATGAAATTATTTTCAAAAAGTAAATGGCAAGAACCAATTTATCGATTTCAATAAAGATTTGATTCACTTTTCGAAATTTTTATTCTTTAATTTAACTAATTTAATATTTATTAATTGCTGTTGATTGTTGTATATTGCGAAATTTATTACATCACACGTTAAAAGTACGTATCAGTTGGTGAAAAATATTTCTAGTTGTCCATAACAATTTGAATAGTGAATTAAATTAAAAAAAAAAAAAATCATTTGCAGTGAAACAAAAGCCGCAGATGAATGAGAAACTCTTGAAAGTGTTTCCCCAAATCAAACTATTCACCATTTAGATCAAGTGAAGCCCACGAATCGAACAAATGGCCAAAACCAGCAAGCCGACACTTCGCCAGTCGCTTCGAGTCTTACAACGGCAAGCAATGCAAGATATTGCAGGCAAGCATTGCAATGCGCACCACCCTAACGCCGCAAAAGACAGGACAGAAATATTTTATTGGCCTTGGAAGTGAACAATTTTATCTAATTGTCTCCGCAAAAGAACTTTACTTTTCATACAATTTTCTGTAGCTACACATATATCGTAAATGCTTTGTGCTACTGCACCCAGTTTAATAGATTTCAATTATAAATCGACAAGTTCATCGTCTACCGATTCGTCTTCTGAAAATACTCTGATACATTGCTTAAATTTAACTTGTCAATATCGTTTGGCAATAATGTCACTCTTCAGGTCAGAAGCAGTGTACGAAATCATATGACGTTCTTAGTTATCTGGAGATCTAAATTCGAAAATTAATAGCTCTAAATTTATAATTTCTTCCTCTTCAATTTCGGTTCCAGCTGATCATTAGGATCAATGTCATCATTTTTATCCACTCGTTCTAAATATCTGCTGCATTTTGATGTTCGTTTCATTGCAGGATGAACTATTTAAAACGGTCAAAAAATGTATGCAATTATTGACGAAATTTGCGGTATCCGGCGTTGTGATTTTGTGTTGGCCTAACAAGTTCGATCTGTTTAGTTCGGATTCTTTTAAAGCTGTACGGATGTCAATAGTCTTATTAGTTTTATCACGACATCTCCTCTGGAGCTTATTGATTGTTTCCTTGGCTTTCTGCAGTTGCACATCAAGTTGTAAAGAATTTGTGCAAACATGTTGTTCGTCAGTGAGATACATAGTTTTGACATAATCGTGATCCCTATATCACGAGAAAAGATTACACACACACATTTTGTGAAAAAAAAAAATGAAATATCCGACGAAAGCTGAGTTGATAGTTATCCTACGGCGGAACATGGAAGAGCTGCATGATCTCTTCTCGTTAAATGCTCAGCTTATTTTTCAGCAGCTGCGGGCTTCTACTATACATGAATAGAGGCTAAATTTCCACCAAATTTCATTTTGAATATTGATTCAATACAATTTTCACCTAGAATTTACAATCTCATGTTGTGAGTGCTCTATAATTTCGTTGACATTGTCCTGCTTGATTCATCATTTGTTCGCACGTAATGAGCATAAATGGGAAATTCCAACGAAATATTTGCTTTAATTTTCATGGTCATGCAAACAAAAATCGAAAAACATCATACGATATGTGACGATTGTAACAAAAACAGAAAATTGGAACAAATATTATTGTCGCATTCAAATTTCTTTGCATAGTTATTGTTGTTGTCACGCTGCTACCTGCTGATACGTCTTGGCATGATTTGAATTGTAAATTTCAATTCTAGGAGAAAAACAAACAATAGATGGTGCTATATAAAAGGAGACACGAACAACGAGCACCTCATGTTCATATCATATTTTCTAAACGTTGAAACAGTGAGTTTTCCAAAGATGATATCTAAACTGGTGATATTGAGCTGCTTAATAGCCGCTCTATTCGTAAGTTTCGTACTATGATTATAATATTCTTGATAGTATTCAAAATATGAACTATTTCAACAGATAAATGATGCCAACCTTACACTTTTCAAAACAGCTTATAAAGGGCCAATGTAATACAATTTATTTAGCTATTTTTTTATGGCTTTTTATCAAAGAGTTCTTTTTATTTTCAGTATTGGAGCAAATTCTTTGAATGAAATTTGCGACAAAGGACATTGTCGCGATCAAGTTCCAGTATTTGTGGATGGCATTATTAGAACTATAAAAAAGCAAATCGGTAAAAGAGCCTATCTTAAGAGTGACAAAGGATTCATGGTAGCGAAAGGAGAGCAGGCAAAAGTGGCAAAGATTGCCGCGAAAGTTAATGAATTGCCCGAAATGATGGAAAATGAGGAACATCCATTAAATCTAGTGGATTTTCTCAAACTTTTTCTAAGTGAGCTCAAACAAAAAGTGCTCGTACCGAAGATCGCCTCTCTTATTAGGATGACTATAAGTGAGTTTAAATGAACATCATGTACATTTGAATATATTGAATATATAAATCTATTATTAGGAGTACAAATTGAAAACCGCGCATTTTTTTCAAAATTTCGATCTTTATTATGGAAAAATGGTTACAAATTGATTATTCAAAGTATTGTCCATCGCTAGCCACAACTTTTTCCCATCTTTCTGGCAAATTACGGATTCCGCGTCGAAAGAAATCTGTGCTTTTTTCGGCTATCCATGAATCGACCCATTTTTTGCATTCCTCGTAAGAATGGAAATGCTGTTCAGCCAGGCCATGTGTCATTGATCGGAAGAGGTGGTAATCGGAAGGGGCAATGTCTGGGCTATACGGCGGGTGGGGTAGGACTTCCCATCGAAGCGTTTCCAAGTAGGTTTTAACGACCTGAGCAACATGTGGCCGAGCGTTGTCATGTTGCAAAATAACTTTATCGTGTCTTGCGACCGTTTCCGACCGTTTTTCCTTCAGTGCTCGGCTCAAACGCATCAATTGAGTTCGGTACAATGCTCCTGTGATGGTTTCGTTTGGTTTCAACAACTCATAATAGATCACGCCGAGCTGATCCCACCAAATACACAGCATTAGCTTCGAGCCATGAATGTTCGGCTTTGGCGTCGATGTTGATGCGTGGCCGGGGTAACCATACGATTTTTTTCGCTTCGGATTATCGTAATGAATCCACTTTTCATCACCAGTCACAATACGATGCAAAAAACCCTTCCGTTTTTGCCTTTGAAGCAGCTGTTCACAAGTGAAAAAACGGCGTTCGATGTCTCTCGGCTTCAATTCGTATGGCACCCAATTTCCTTGCTTTTGAACCATTCCCATGGCTTTTAAACGATAGGAGATGGATTGTTGTGTCCCTCCCAATGATTTTGCAAGTTTTTCTTGCGTTTGACACGAGTCTTCATCGAGTAATGCTTCCAACTCCTCGTCTTCAAACTTTTTCACTTGGCCTGGACGCTCTTTGTCTTCCACATCAAAATCACCACTTTTGAACCGCGCAAACCACTCCTGGCACGTTCTAATCGACGGAGCATATTCTGGATATGCTTCGCATAACAAACGATGACTCTCGGAAGCATTTTTCTTCAGATTAAACCAATAAAGTAAAACTTCCCGCAAATGCTGTTTTGTAGGTACGTAGCTCGACATTTTCAACGCAATAATAAACTTGTGTATTCAACTGAATGATAAGTTTGACAGATCGTTTTCAATGTATTTTTTTATCCTCTTTAAGATACAATAGCTGTCAAAGTCAAAATAATGACATCTATGATAGATATGAAGTTAGTAACGAATGCGCGGTTTTCAATTTGTTCTCCCAATATATAATGTCCATCGCACACAGGAGAAAGTGTTGAGGATGATTTTTATAATATTTTGTTCAAAATGAACATTTGGATGCCAGTAGAAAACCGTAAACTCACCTACGAAGTGTTCGATCTAGTGCACAAAGTTTCAAGGCCTGGATTTGGTAGCGTAAGTACCACCGATTTGGCTCGAGTCTTAGATCCACTTCTATGCGGACATCCTAATCAACTTTCAAAGAAAAGACAAGATAAAAATGTAGCGAGTGAGTTCGAAACCGCAGACAAAAATAACTATCCAGCTTTTGAATACATGATCAATAACTGGGACAGGGTCAAGATCAAAAACTACTTATTTGCAACTAAATCCCAAATGTGCGTATGGTTCATGAGTGAGATTCTTCAAAAAACAATTATTAAATAATCAAACGAATGGACCGATTGCAATACCTTTACGAACACTACTGCAGAAAAGTGCGTGCAGAAAAGTTAAAAACTGCATCGCATTCTGAGATCATCATCGGTTTGAAATAGATGCGAAAATCTGTGATTGAGATAAAATGTGCACGTTCACATGCATATGGAACATTTTAATGAGAATTTAATAACGATTTGATGAGCTCGAGAGTCAGCATCAATTATAGGAGTTTTTTCATTCGTTTGTTCCCTCATGTGCTGAAAGCACCGAGAGTGAACTGAATGGGAGCGTTCTACACCATCTGATATCACGTATAATTCAATCAAAATGGATATAGGAAAAAAGTAAACAAACTCTTACATTGCAAACATAAATTGCTGGATAAATTCACTATAAATTGCGATGAGAGGACTGAGTCGAAATTGCTCACAAACCCCAACTAGAGGATGCAATAGGAATTGGAATAGTTGCAAGTTCTATGTGAAATCACATTCGGAAGACTGCAATCCCGTGGCGGAGAGAAATGAAGATGGCGATGGCGATGGAGATAGGTATAGATATAAAAAGAGTATTAGTAAATTAGATCGAGATAAAGAGAAATAAAAAAAGACAAACCATTTTTCTGGAGTGGAAGAGAAAGAAAGCTAACATATAGAGAGAAGAGAAAAAGGGAAAAAGAGAGAGAGAGAGAGAGAGAGAGAGAAAGGGCGAAAGATTAAGTTTCAGCTAAAGAGCGTTGGTTCACATTCTGCAAAATATATGAAAAGATGGAACGAGAGCAAAAATTAATTAGACATTTTATTAAATTGTCAGGTATAGCTAAAAATTGATGTACAACGAAGTTGCTGCAGCCATGATTGAAAATTCAATGACATTAAATGCATATCTTCATCTAAAACATAATCCAATTCATTTGTGAGCGCACCCATTCGGCTTTATGCTTGAAAAATGTGAATTTGCTGAGCAATGTGTAAAAACTGAATTTTGAACAGCGTGTCTGCCAGTCTTACCAAGTCCGGATTTGAGTTCATCATCGCATTCACGATCTCATCACGTCTCATTTATCGGGCTGAAGTGTGCGTCTGCGAAAACTTTTTGCTAATCAGAAAACCATATCGGTTTTTCAAAATATTTCTAATTAGCTGTAATAAATCATTCGTTCGATGCGCTCGACACGCCTGCTACAGCTCATGTCATTGAGTTCTATCCATTCGCACATGTAGCTGCTGAAAAAAAGAGCGAAATATTTTGTCGAAAATTCATTACCGAATGAAGACGCTCGCACCCGCCAAATGCAAGCTATATCAAAATATTATTACGTCCTGTGCGTCAAACAATCTAAATTGAAATAATCGGGAAATAGGGTTAGGCAATAGTTTGAATGTGTTAGAAGCCTGCATGCAATTTACCCCCACACACACACACAATCACACAAAATCCGGCTGAAATTGAAATGCTCCGAAATATTGCTTAAGACATTTATTCAAGACGAATGCCATCAAAAGTTGTGGCTGCTTTTTCACAGTCGAACCCATACCCAAGCGCATTCGATTGCTACTTTGTTAGGGTTTTCGAAAATAATTTTAAAGCGAAATCTATTGTTTGAATGGTGCGTTGCTCAACAGCTTTTTGATGCATGACTCATGACGAGCACTGCACACACACAATCGCTGTACCGCACATTGGAAACGCTAACGAAATTGGATTGTGAAACTTGTGCTAGTGAGTCGCGATGTTTGATGGATATAATTATGAAGAAAATGTTATCTTAACACAAATGCCAGAGACAAACGGATTATTATTGGCGGCATGCGTGGGATGGGCGCGCTCAGCATCAAGACATAATACAATCATCAAAAAATGTGGCGAGAACATAAATAGAAAATCGCTGATGGACTATATTTAATTGAAAATTTAAATCAAATCACTCACTCCCTCTCTCTCTCTCTCTCTCTCTCTCTCTCTCTCTTTCTCTTTTTCTCTTTCTCAATTTCTGTGTCTGTATCTTACCATTGGGTGGGTGAAGTGCACAATTGAACGAAGCTATTGAATTAAATTGGGCTGAAAGCATTGTCATACAAAGAAGAGATAAAGCAGTAATTATGATGTTTGCTATTTGTTAATCAAATTGTGTATTTTACTGTGCAAATGGTTTGAATTCATCATTCTTAGACGGCGGCTGTAATTGATGAGGACGACTATTCGTCAGTCTAAATGCTACTTAACGCATAATAAATTATTGAAACGATTCCAAACTCTCGACCGATGGATAGATGAGTGGGTGGCATTGAGTTTGCCAAAATGGTATATATTTAAATTCGGGCAAATTGAAGAATTAGGCATTTTCTGAAGAGAGATTCCTTCGTCATCTCTTGAACTCCGCTAATTGCTAATTGAAATATTGTGCCAAGCAAAACAACCATCTCGTGGAAAAAACACTGTTGAAATATGTGTACGCCTGATTGGTAGCGATACAATGGGTTGCAAGTTTTGTATCAATTAGAAATGATAATCAAATTGTATTCGCTTACAAATTATATTTAGATTGAAGTGATAGCAGCAACGGAAGGAACGTGTTATGAAAACCCATCCCCATGCTTCCTCGCCAGACGAATCTCACGAATAAACCATTTATTACCGATTTTTGTATGTGTTTGTTGAAATGCTCGTGTCTTTCGACCCGCGAACAAATTTCAAAGCAAAAAAAATGTCTGCTTGAGCTCTCAAGAATACCAGAGAAAGAAAATAATTTTTGCTAATTAACAAAGTCTGATGCGTAATTCGAGACGTAAATAATGAAGATTTGTGCAGAAAAACACTAAACATTGAACATCAATTCGCAACATCGAACGGTATTTCGCTGAAGGAATGAGAATTGCACAGGCTTAATAACAACTTCAACGGAATTATGAGTGTTAAACTGTTTTTACAATTTTACATTTGAAGCCGGTGCAGGCTGATGTAACTTGCTCGAACTGTTCCGAACAGTCTGTTCGAACTACTTGTGTTGGTCGAATTTCATGCAAGCTGATGCTTTGCTACAAAGTCGCCTTCAAAAAATCTTCATTCTGAATTGCCAAAGCAATAAAATGATGCAATTTTATCAGTTGGAAAGCTGACATTTGCTATTTTCAATGGTTTTCCGCTCAATAATTTGACGAACAAAAGCCGTTTTACCTGGTTTTATGATCTGAAACATGGAATAATTCAATGCATCTGCATTTCGAATTGGCCATTTACGGTAGCAAAACAAGCGGCAAAAAGGTGTTAAGTACCCAAAAAGAAAAGTGTAATAATAATAATTCAAATGCAGTCGGTGCGCAAGCGTACAAAAAACAGACAAATGAAATGGAAAAATATTGTAAATCGTACAACGGCAACGCGCTCACACACCAACAATTTAAAAAGCAATCAATTTTGATTAGTTTTTGCTACTGATCAATGCAATGCTACTTCTTCTCTGGAACATTTCGAGTGTTCGATGGAGCGAAATCGAGGACTCAGATGCATCCAAAACCACAATCGAGTCTCGATGCATGCTATTTGTCGATTCTACCGCATTTCGAAATAATCATTTGTAACAATTCGATGTAATTGAAGAGCGAACAATAATTCAAGTGCATTGACGTTTTTATGGTCAAAGGCCATTCAAGTTTATGTGCATTCGGCATTCGGTTATCTCTCTCTCTTCAGGCATGTGTCTGTGTCTGCCTGAAATCAAAGTAAATCGATTTGCATCGTGCGGTTGCTGTGAGACATAGATTTGTCATGAGAACTCGAATGTAGGTGACTGTTTGCAAACCGAATCGTGTTAGATTTTATTCATTCGAAAGCATCGTAAAATGCACGCCGTAAACCAACACAATTTCAAGTAGCTACTGTAAAATTGGTGATAGATGCCAGATGTTACTATCCATTGCTGTCGCTCGTTTGATAGGTAATCTTCGAATCGGCGGTACTTTTACTCGATGCCACAAATAAACAAATTAGTTGCACTTTAAATTTGAATTGTCTACAGAGAAATGTGGAATATAAATTCCGTTGAAACGTCACAATGTTGTTCTGCACTCGGCAATGAATCATACAAAATTATGCCATTCCGAATAATAACAATAGCTCAAATCCACATTTTCTCTATGAATATTACGACGGATTTATATTTTCTACAAATTCTTCATTTGATGAATGGTCATCGGGCAATGGCTATTCATCACCTTAACGGCTACATATTCCTTCAAATGTTGTGATAAATTCCGATAATTTTCAGCTGCTTTCTCCTCGAATTTAGTTAAATTTAATTTGAAATACACTTGATTGTTCGAATAATGGGCCAAATACCAAGGCGCTGCAAGGAAAAGTAAATAATTTAAAGTCGTAATGAAGTAAAATTGGAATGCGTCCTATGAATTATTAGCGATAATTAACTGTCAAACATAGCCGAAATATTTTCGAAATCGTTCTAATTTATGAATTCCTTCAAATGAGTTGGAATATTAGTGACGCATGTAAATGAAACTAAACCATTGTAAATGTATGGCCAATTCAAACTGAACACGCTCAAGACAATCCTGAAAACCAAATGAATTTTGCGTGAAATTAAGCACGACGAAGCATCGAAAACTTTGCAATGTTTTCCGGCATTAAGACTTTTTTCTGGATGTAAAAACACCGTGACCGTACCGCAACATCGTAAATTTGGAGTAAAAGCGAAGGTAAACCAAATCGATCCATGCGCAAGTAGACAAGAGAACGCCAGTCGATGGAATAACCGTTGGCATGCAGAGGGTGGGGGAGATCGGGAGTGAGGGAATGACTGCACAAATGAGGGAATGATTCAGATCGCCGTATACAAGATTAATTTCTTTTCGCTCGAATAATTCAATTAATTCTTTAAAACGGCTTGAGGCGTTTAGGCTTTAAGTAAACCGGCCCTCGACAAACAACACTGCACACTCCGCCACAAAAAGGCCGATATGAATTTCTTCCCGCCGCAAAGATTCAATTCGTACTGGGGATCTTAAAGGTTGTTGCCCAAAAGTTTACATTTACATTTCCCGAAAAAACCGTTCTTTGTAATTCGTGCTGACAAAAGTAATGAAGAAAGTGGCACAAACACTGAAATGTTATGATTTAATCCAAATGTAACCGCATGATTGCGGCTCGGAAAATGGTACAAGCAATACGGTAGCCGAATGTAGTGATGCGCAAAAATACATAAATATTGAGGTCTTTGCGTTTTCGCTCTCTCTTATTCTCACACGTTTCTGAATAGCTAATTAAGCGATTTTTGAATTCTATTAAACTAAAATCAATGGCTCACAGGCATTTCGCATGCGATCGACAAATCCTTGAAAAACATTCACCACATGGTTAAATGAAATGAGTGGTTGAGCGCGACGGAAAAATTGCGTCATGGGTAAATTATGTAATTCATATTGAATTTCGTTCTCGGTGAGTGATTTCGGTGGCACCGCCAGCATTCTATTACACTGCATAGACTCTGGCCGTTTAAATTGCTGATAGCGTAAGAAAACTTGCACGATATGTTTTGTAATTAAATAGACTAAACTTGAATTAAGAATTTAAATTCCGAATTCGATGCAACTATTAGTTTTTCCCGTCGAATGTTGCCTCAACCTCATCCGACCTTCCCATATCCGCACATGTGGCCATAATATTCTTAAGCGCCAATTTCGTGTGTTTTCATTTTGCCAACAGCACAAAACATGCATTATTTTATTTGGATTGAACAGATTTCTCTCTCTCTCTTTCTCTCTCTCTCTCTCTCCCTCTCTCTCTCTCTCTCTCTCTCTCTCTCTCTCTCTCTCTCTCTCTCTCTCTCTCTCTGTAACCAATCCACTCGCTCAGAAGCATCTGTTCGGCTAACCTGTGAAAACAACATTGCCCAAATCAAGTTTTGCATATAAATTTTCCAAACTTAATCTCAACATTTATTTATAAATTTGCCGACATTTTTTATCGTTCGCATGAAGAGTATTCCATTATGAACATTGTTTTCTTTGCTGGAACTTCGTTCGTTCGGCGGAGACTGGTTCAAATTCCTTAAATGAATTCAAAATGAATAAGAAGCAATCACACAATTTGTAGACATGGTCAAACACATGGCTGAATTCTATCGAGACAAAATCTAAATTGAAATGATAAGGAATGGCTTTTGAATGAGTTTATTGTGTTTCTGTGTGCAAAAGTGTTATCCGGGCTGGAGAATGAGTTCGTCATCGCTTCGGTTGGGAAACTTTGGTTTTCGTATTCAGTGGCCATAAACCACTAATAAAATTGCATACAAATAGCATGGCAACACACAATTTGACTTTGAAATTGTGTCTGGCTGCACTCAATACACTACATTATGAATCTTGTTGTCCATTTCTGGTAAAGCGTATGCAAATCCAAAGCATTTCGCCAAAGATTTACTGGTTTTTGAGAGCAGAGGTGGCCAGAGCATGCAACAGCTGTTTACGATATTGCCTTTGTTCTAAATCTCTTTCCCATATAAATTTGTTTCAATTGTGTGAGTGTATGTGTGCAATAGACTGCACCCGATTCTTGAACCAACAATATTTTTTTGAATAAATACGACACTCTTTTTTTGAATATGTTCAATTTTTGATCCACAGATAATTATTTGCGACCATAATTGGATCTCATCGAATGTTATTAGACTTTTTTATTGGCCGATTCAAAAACGGTCCACATCTTCATTACAATTCTGAAATGAATGCCAATTAAAATTTATAGGAAAAGTGGGACAATATATTCAAAAAACGATTTTGTATATAAAAAAAAAAAAAACATTGTTGATTATGAAATGCAAAAATCGCGTGCAGTCTAGTGTGCAACCGAGAAACTATTATGTCTTGAGTCGAGCCACCGCAATCGATGCAATGCTATGAACCTCGTAATTGCTTTCGTACATGCATTAGATCATCATTTCAACGATAGCAATGAATTCGGTTTCATAAAAACATGCTTTCACTTGACAGAAGGAGGAAACAAAGGGTTTTCAGGGAAATCTTACAGCAATTACGATCGATTGAGTCTCCTGAGTGCTATTTCCCCATCGCAAGCAACACTTGCGACATATAGCAGATATGATTAAAAATGAACTATTGCCAGAAATTGGCAATAAAACTTCCATTTACGCAAAAATGACAATATTCGATTTCATTCAAGAAAGCCCGACTATGATTCATTTGAGGTTTGATTTTCATTTTCAGTCTAAAAGAACTTTTCAATTTTAAAGAAATACATTTTTCGAATTAAGCATGAAATAAAAAGAAAAAAAGAGAAAAAAAAGTAATGAAAAACTTAAGTAAATCGATTCTTACTTCAAATGCGGTGCCATTATCCAGAAACTTGTTTTATTTCGTCTTCATTTCAATAAAAGGTGAAGATGGTGTGAAAATATTGGAAAATCGTGACCCATATTTTGAAGCAAGCAAGAAAATCTGCTGAAACATCGTATCCATTCTGGTGGCTCACTCCAAATATGGCGATGCAACTTCCCCGCACCACGCAAAAAGGCTCATCTTTTGTTTGCATAATGAACAATAGAAACCGGAATGGCTCATATTTAACATGCTCTGGTTTTGATTAGGTTTGTTGATGTGAACCATTTCATATGTGAGTCGTCAGCATCGACTTTAATTGAAGGAAAATGATGAATAGGAGATGCTTCTTCAACATTCAAACGAATTTTCGGTGTTGCGAATCACACGATTATTAGTGAGGGGTGAGCAAAACATTTACAGTTCGCAGCGTAAACGAATATGATCTTTGTCATATAGAATAAATCTCATGTGTGAGTTGCTCTTTATGCTCGAACACACTTGTATTTACACACTATTATTATTTATTATTTTATACAAACATAATACGATTTTATTGACTCCACAATTCTCCGCCTGCGTGTAATAATCTGATGAAATCTGATCTCATTTCGATTCATTCATTTGTTCGTTCGTTCGTTCGTTCGTTCATTAATGGCATGTAACGGAATATAATGTAAATAGTATAGTTTCGCTCTTTATTGTCAGTTTGTGTTGATGGTGATGACACCAAACAACTCATTACAAGCGTCACAAAAATCCTCAGATTAGATGGCACCCATCATAAATATAAGACGGAAAATCTCATCTTTGTGCGTATTTAAATGCAAAAATTACAAGACATGAGCAGTTGTTGGGTTTTTGTTTTTGTTGGTAAGAGTAATGAATATTTGATTCTGGGAATGTAAATGCACATCTGACAAAAAAGATTCATAGATTCATATGGAAAATTGTATGATTTTGAGAAAGAATTCAAAATTGGAAATTAGTGACCCAGCAAAAAACATTTCGTATTTCTTTGAACGATTCTAATGGTTAGGATTTTGCTGCTTTTTTTGTTTGCTCTCAATGACGAACATGGAAACACATAAAAGCAGCAATTTTCTGTTGAATTGAGTTTTCATAACTATTTTTGTGGTTACATATGAATACGAATTAAACGAAAAAGGGGTAGGTTATAGTTGTGTGACCTTTATTCGGATATTAAAATGCCTCAGAAGTATAGCAGCTTTTGAGAAAATCAAAATATACTTTTTAAGATTGTTGGCCACTTGCTTCATCCTATGAATTCCATTTAACCAAAATATCCGGTTTGAGAAACCGCACCGGTGATAGTTGACCGCTAGCCACAACAACAGAAAGGCCAAAAGTGTCGATCAGATGTTAATCCTCTGCGAATCCTAAAATGAAAGAAAAACATTCAAATACCCATCCATAGTTTGAGTATTCCTCAATATATTTTCGCATCTCACAGTGGATTTGAACCTCCAGTTGGTTTTAATTTTCATTTTCCTATACGTTGTTTAAAATATTCAAGTGGGGAATAAAGTTTGGTAATGAAATCTCTCTGTCCCAAGAAATTCTATTCCATTGACTAGATAAAGACATAGAGGAAAGATTGAGATTGATGATGGCAAAATTATGGCACGAGAAATGTTTTGAGTGAAAACAAAGTTCAACGGGAATATCGACCACATAAATTTCGAATGAATGTACGAAATTTACTTACAACAATAAATGGATTTCTATTGGTAAAACTATTTCTTTTCGCTCAGCATCGACGAACGGCTCCAAAAACCGAACGATACATAGCAATAATTACACAGAGTTTTCTTACACTCATGTGTCGATTTCAGAATCTGAATAATATAATATTGCTGAACAAAAGATTGTATTTTATTTATTTTCTTTTTTTCATTGAAAATAATTGATGTCGATGTAGAGCGCATGCTTTGTGCCCTATTTGAGTGTCAGATAACGCGTTCATCTACGATTAGAACGGATTCTTCCAAGGAAATCGGCAATGACATCGTCTGTTCTTCATGAACGTTGGATGAACACTGCTGTGCTCATCGTTGACTTGGAGCCCCTGAAGCAAACATGGAAATATTTGGAGCATGCCGATGAATTTTCCCGAATGCCCTCTACACACATACATTAATGCTGTCTGTATTTTTCAATGTGCGCAGATATTTGGAAAAGAGACGAACCGATGTGCTGTTGCTCGCACATCCACATTTCGGTAGTCGTACATGGATTGCGTATTTGCAACGACAATTCTATATCTCTCCGTGCTGAATGTTATTTGATGAGTTTTTATTTATTCTTTTTGTGTGCGGTATATTTCATTTTTCGCTGATGTCGCTGCCGTTGTTGTTGTTGTTCGTTCGCTCGCTTTGGCTATTGGCGCTGTCTCTATGTGCCTTTACGTTTGTTTGTTGGAATTCGTTCGCAATTCGGATTCGGGTGTTCTGGGGGCGGTCCAATTCTGTGTCGTTGTCGCTGTACATTTGTGCTCCAAACAGTGCAAAACCCAATAAAATGGATTTGATTTCTACTTTTGTTCGATTCAAACGAATTGTGTGCCGTATTGCTCTGATCCTCAATTGCGCAAGACTGAAAAACCGACTACTTATATCCAACAAAAGGAATAGAACGAAAGCGTGAAAAAAAATCGAAGTCGCAATTGATGTGATGATGTGTTTTGTGAGCAGCTAAAATTGCGTCACACAAATCATTATTGTTGATTTGTATTCGGCAATTTTTCGAATTCTCTATCGACCATTTTCGAATTATAAAAATATATTTCGTATCTGCGAAATTAAAGATCTTATTTTTTGGCCGATAGCAAATTCTTCGAAAAAATTGTTCATTTTGAATGGAACATTTTCAAATAAACTGTCTCCAATACACATTTTTATTCTGCTCATTGTGAATGGTTGATCCATTTTGTAGTGGAAAAAACCAATTGAGTTCTTGGAAACAGTTCAGTTCTATCAAGAGGAAAAATACCGTATCGCACTGGTTCAGACCGTCTATAATTGATAAATTGCTTTCATATTTCATGCGGCCATCGTTTACACACGCACACACACACACCTCTGAAATTTATAACTTTTGCACACAAAGTTTCAATATTTAAACTGAGTCCTCCAAGTAATCGACATATATTTAGAAGAAAATGTCCATTCACTTGACAATTTTGTGCCATTGCCGCATATGAATTGACCGCTCTTTTATTTGCATCTTTCGCTTGGTTTTATGTCTGTTTTAACAACTTTGTGCTATCGTCTCTTTATCACATAAAAAACAAATAATTTTTTTCTGCATCATCATAATCGAATTGTTTGTCCCTTATGCTGAGTTGCCACCTCACATCAGCAACAAAAGTAGCTACGACCGCATTAAGCGAAAAACATAACCGTTGTTTCAAGAGGTTACAAAGTATCTCGTGTTTTTGACATTTGATTGTTTAAAATGCAATTTGATTTTTCTTTCGCCTCTCTTTCCCGCACACGTTTAAATGTACGCTTTCTCTATCGCTTGCAGTTTCTTGAGCAATCACTGAGGGTAACGATCTTCTGTACGGCAGATGTGTCAACCGTTTTGCATAAATTTATTAAAATATATTTCCATATTTTCTCGCTGTCAATGTGTGCGAGTGTGCGAGTGTGTTTTAGCTCTCGAAATATCAATTTTTGATGACTATTTTACCAACAGCGGCAAATTTTGTGGCGAAAACTGTTTGCATTGAATTTGAAGTTTGCTGTTTTTTTTTCAAACGCAAGTAGATGTTGTTTGTATATTTCATCCTCGTTTTTAAGTATTAGTGTACACACACACACACACACAACCTACTCTCGCTCACACACATACTCTCTTTCTCTCATACTCTCACTCTCTCTCTCACATCTCTTCAATATTGTAGCATTTGAAGCAACGACAAAAATACGTCCGCATGCTATGCATATTCATTTACAACTGAACGGGTTTTCTCGGACATAAAAATGTCGAAATTTGATGGAAAGCGTTGAAATGTAACCTAAAATCGAATAAGTTCCGTAAATTGTGATGAAATCCGAGAATAATGTTCGAAAAAAATCATATTTTTGTATCAAAATATGACAAAATCCAAATTTTCCAGGCTAAAATCGTCAAAAGTCTATGAAATTTAATGTAAAACCACAAAACTCGATCAATTACAAGATTATGTTAAGCAATTTCTTTGAAAAATTTACAAAAATTCAGACAGAAGTGACCAAATTGGATTGGAAAATAAGTCAAAATTAGATGAGATTCATTGAAACTCAGCTGAGAATTGACCTCAGTTTCCGAAAATAGCTGAAAAAAGCTACAAAATTTGAGCGAAAATTAAAATAAATAAATAAAATTCATTCAATTATAGCCGAATATACCTAGCTACTCAGTACTCAACTGCGGCTAAAAGCAAATACATTGTTCGAACTGGTCGAGTATTGGCTAAAATGTCAATTTAAGAGTGGTGGCGCGAACTGCTATGAATCGGAAAAATGCTACAATACTTATGCTGTAGCGACTGTAACACATCACTCAATAAGTCTTTGATCTGACACATAGATGGCGCCACTAGTACCGAATTGCCCACATCAGCTGACAGCTAAAACCTTAAGATGACGTTTGTCAAAATTTGAGCCAAATCGACCGATTAGTTTGCGAGTTACAGTCATTTGGGTGAAGCTACTTTTGTCATTTAAAAAAAAATGGATTCAAAGCAATTTCGTGTGTTGATTTATCATTGCTATTTGATGGGAAAAAATACCGCCACAGCCAAAACTTGGCTTGATAAGTGTTACCCGGACTCTGCACCGTCGAAAGGAAGCGTGGTATATTGGTTTAATGAATTCAAATGCGGTCGTACAAGCACCGATGACGCTGCACGCTCTGGACGCCCAAATGAGGCTGCCACCGACGAAAACATCAAAAAAGTCCACAAAATCGTGTTTTCCAATCGCAAAGTGAAAATGCAGGAGATAGCTGACACTTTAAAGTTGTCGGTTGGAAGTGTTTGCACCATTTTGCATGAGCATTTGGGCTTCAAGAAGCTTCATTCGAAGTGGGTACCGCGATTGCTCTCACCGGACCAAAAACACCGTGTCACAAGTTGTGGAAAACGATGGAAAAAATACACGATTTACACTTCGAATTGCTTCCGCACCCACCATATTCGCCAGATCTGGCCCCCAGCGACTACTGGCTCTTTTCAGATCTCAAAAAGATGCTCCAGGGCAAGAGATTTCGCTCTGATGAGGAGGTGATCGCCGAAACTGAGGCCTATTTTGAGGGACTTCCGAAATCGTTCTATAAAAGAGGGATCGAAAAGTTGGAGGATCGTTGGAATCAATGTATAACCCTCGAAGGAAACTATGTTGATGAATAAAGTGGAATTTTGCCAAAAAAATGTTTTTTTGTATGTCAGATCAAAGACTTATTGAGTGATGTGTTACTTCATCATTATTCTCTGTTGTCAATGAAATGAAGAGTACTTCTGATGCAATGCAATCGCATTTATTAAGGGGGAATGGATGCGTTGCCATGGCTAATATCATGTGCACATAATTGTCCAAAAGAACCAATTGCCAATTGTTGTGCCAAAATGATTCATTCACATTGCGCAGCCAAACAAAATACGTCGAATGAGAAGAAAAAAATGTTTTCATCGCACAATCAAATTTGATGAAAGGGACAACGAATTGCAGTTCATAGCCTTTTGCAGCTTACATGTGATATTCGTCTGGCTTGAAAATATACACGTGCAATTCATTTGTGCTCGTCTTCCTTACCGTACTCCATATCACACGACCATTTAAGACACGAAATCGCCGCTTTGAAAAAATGTCTTTTTTTTCCTTTGGGCAACTATTTTCCATATGACAGCACCATTTATATTGATTTAGAATGAACTAAAGCAATTCTTAATTTTCTTGGTTTTGATCGCAGTTCCATTTGGTGTGTTGGGCCCAACCGATATCCCCATACCATCGCACAGACCTGGATTTTGCTTTTAAGCCTCTCGAAAAATCAGCACTTGCAGGTGTACTCATCTTTCAAATCGATAAAGAAAAATTTACTCTGCGTTCGGAAATTATTCACCCATTCTTTCTTTATTAATATAAAACCTTTCCCCATATTTATTTCTACTTTGAACAATTTGATTTCTATACGGTTTTGAAACTGAACAACGAGACAACAATAAAATAGTACTAAGATATTTATGAGTTCAAAATGAAGATCAATGTTGAACATGAGGGAACTTAAAAGAGGGAACGAAAAAGAAAAGAGTTATTTAATTTTACTGTTGGAATCTTGAGCGCTTCTGCTGTGGTGGTGTCGATATTGGTGAATTTGGTGGTTTACTCAAATTCTTACATTTTGACATATTTCATGACAGATTCATTCAACAAACTGGCTCGATGTAGCTGAGCTAAATTGTGCAATGTGGCAAAATTGTTTACAGAAATTTGAGGAGCGAGCTTTCTCTCGCATATACCTTTTAATTCATTCACCTGGAACTAATCGACGAAAAGAAATACAAATGATTTATGACAGAAAAACCATACCACATCAGCTGCTTCTAGCAAACGGCAATATGATTCGAATGACAATTCTGGCAATTTAGTTGTGTACATATGTTGAAACATAGCTTTAATAACGTCGTATTCAAAATTGGCTATGTTCAGTTCTTCTGCGCCGGTTTTTAAACAGTCTTTGCGAGTAAACATTGCTGCCAAAACTTTGCTACGTGCTAAAATGAAAAAAAAATAAAATAAATTATTTGTTAGCTTACGGATAGCGAGTACAAAAAGCACTCAATGTGTTGCATATAAAATTAATTTTACCTGCTAATATAAATTTGTGTGCTTGAATGGTTTGACCATCTTTTGTGGTGATTGTGATATCACAGTCAATTTGGCCATGAAACACATTACCCAGGTCTACAGCCAATTTTCTTGCAGCTTCATTCTGTCGAGTTGGAGAGTTTGAATCCTCGGAACTTATGGGTTCAAAGAGGTGCTTTTTTGCTGCTTCACTTTTTTTAAGATAGTGCACCATAGTGTTTCGATTAACCATTCTACTGAATTTAGCCGTACCAAACAGCTTGCCAAAATTTCTATTTGAGACAGAAGTAAAATAAAAATGCTGGTAAAGTGGCCTAATTTGGACCTAGTCTCTAATTACTATCTAACTGCTAAAATGAGCCTTATTGCACATATAAATAAAGGCTTTGGTCCGAATTTGGTGCATAAAAAGTTGTAGGTCCAAATATGGCCACTTTACCCTTACGCCATAGTAATAATATTTCACAATAAAGTCATTTCATTGTTACCTAACTATGTAATTCGTTACTGCTTTCTCTAATAAATCGGATTCATATGTTTCAGCTAATTTAGACATATCAGGGAAGTTGGTGTCATCAATATTGGCAGTGAGCTTCCTTTCACACATTTCTTTCAAATCTGTTAGCAAGTACTTGAAGAAGAAAAAGAAATAAGGAATGAAATATATTGAAATCATTCCGTATAGAAACATCATAAACCATGTGAGCTAATCCCAGCAATCTGTCGGCGACATCTGACATATTTGGAACGGTTGATTTTTTAAAGGTATTGCAGCAACGCTTCAATGACGTCAAATTCAGTTTCAACAAATGTCAATTTATTGTCTCGCATTTCTTTACAATCATTGATAAGCATCCTATTGATGACCTCACATCTTGCTATTGTACGTAAAAAAATGATTTGAAATGGAATGATTTTTATTAGACACTCACAAATTTACCTTTTAGCATCATCTTGTGTGCTTGAATTTCGTTGCCCTCCTTTGTCACTATTGTGAGATCGGTCCAATGCTTCAAACCGAGGGCTGCGCTGATATCGTCGATCAGTTGGCATGACGATTCATGTTTTAGTGGAGACATATGTTGCAAATTTATTGTTGCGATTCTTCTGAAATTCCTGCCAAACGAACAATTTTATTGCAATCAATTATCAATCGTACAATAGAATGAAAATAAACGTTTCATTTGATGGCGAAAAACGAACAACACACACTCGAAATCACAATGGAAAAACTGTCTGAATCAATTTCAATAAAGCGAAATTTGAGGCAACAAAATGCACTCACAAACACATTCTCCAATCAAGTGGCCAAACAAGGACAATATCCGAAAGTACAATGCAATTTATAATTCGCTGATTTTTCATTTGAGAAGAAACAAAACAGACACACACACACACACACGCCTCTGTCTGTCTTCACACTTTTTTTCATTTAAATGCACGACCATGATTCCTTTTGTTTTCTTCAAACATTGAAATACTAGTGAATATATTTCAAACGTGAAATTACTTTTGTTTTACTTATAATAATATAATTACTTAAATTTGGTTTTCCTCGTGCTTGTGATTTTCGAATGCAAAAATAGGCAACAAATGATCAATTCGGTGGGCGACATGAAATTATTCTGAAAGTAATGCGAAATGTGACAAAATTGATGTGATTTTGCATACTCACAAAAACCTGTCAAAGCCATTTACGCATTCGCATGTGGATGTTTGAGATTTGTACACAACTGAAAATATCATTCAACTGTTAAACCAACTGCCGGCAATAACCAATTTGACAGTAGAACAGTATATTCAGTTTTGTACACAACTGACATGAAGTGTGTGTGTGTGTGTGTGTGTGTGTGTGTGTGTGTGTGTGTGTGTGTGTGTGTGTGTGTGTGTGTGTGTGTGTGTGTGTGTGTGTGTGTGTGTGTGTGTGTGTGTGTGTGTGTGTGTGTGTGTGTGTGTGTGTGCGTGTGTGTGTGTGTGTGTGTGTGTGTGTGTGTGTGTGTGTGTGTGTGGGATTGTCGAAATATACACGCACACACAGTGTGAACATTCCAGCTATGTTCCTAGCTCTCACATGTTCCTCATTTTCAAACAGAAAAATCCTGAATTGCTGTTAATTAAACGTTTTCCGAATTTGAAAATAAAACAAATTCAATTTCTAAGAAAATCGTAATTCTTCTTTCAAAAATGTTATAATTTCGCAAGCGTTTTCCTTTGATGTTTGGCATCAACTGCTAATGAATGTTGATGTTATAAAGCACAAGCATGGTTTCATCTCTTTGCCCAAATTATGTAGTATTAAGCGACTTTCATTTATTTACATGAAATTAAAATTGGCGAAAAGTTGATATTTTTTCTTCTTCTTTCGATGGTATGTTTGTAATGACATCGGGTGAATACACACACACACACACACACACACACACACACACACACACACACACACACACACACACACACACACACACACACACACACACACACGCACACGCTTATTAGCGAAAAATGATTTCAAATTTGACACAAACCCTCCCTAATATCAAAATTCTATGTAAATGTGCGTGTACAATGTACATGTACAAAGTGCACTGAAAACACAAAGAGTTGGTACATATCAAAAAATATGAAAATGACACAAGATAATGAAAGAAAAAAAGAGAAAAACAAAGTATTCGACAAAAATTGGGCAGCGGCTTAATTGAAAGGAATTTAATCAGATGGACACAATGATCTCCATAAAGTGAAGAAAAATTGATTGAATGAAAATGAATCCAATTTATGCAAAACTCTGCATTTGAGCTAGTCAGAATGCCTGTAAAGTGCTTTGAGCTGGCTTCGATCCTTTGAAATAAATCTCATGAATCAATCACAAATCACTGGCTGACAAATTGGTTGCAATAAAGTTGCTTTCGTATCATTCGAATATATGTCACCCTTCGATGGCCAATTCGTCTCCAATTTCATCGATAACAAAAAACTTTCGCGTGGCGCCTAGTTTTGATATTCAATTTAGTCGATGGCTCAATGACATACAACTCTATCTTTGTCGACGATAGCTCAATGACGTGGGAAAAATGCAAATAAACCGAAATCCCGTCGAAATGTGTAAGGACTTGAATGGAAGCGATCCGCTTCGTCCATTTCAATGCTGAAATGATTGAATTGCAAGAAAATCGTTTTTCGTAATATAATAAAGCAAATTAAAGTTGTAGAATATTGGCCATACGTTGTTTATGTAGACTGTTTCGCACACACGCAGCTAAATAAATACATCAAGTCTAATCGAATTTAGCTACAAGTTCTTGACAAGCTGTGATTGATTGTAGATTATGCTAATGATGAAATGAATTCAATGCGAATAAATGGTGTGTGTGAGTTTGTGTGTTTTTTGGCAGGGCACATTTCCAATTCGGAGAAAGGCCAAGATAGAACACGCGTTGAAAAACGAGAGCCGAGCAAAAAAGAAACATACAAAACTTTAAAACTCGCTGAATCGTACAATGGCATGTGTGCCTTGATCACTTAAGTACACAAGCACACGAAAACGCACACGCACACAACATTGAATCACAGGACAAAAACGGCTTCATCATCCTTTATTTTATTTTCGTCTTTATTCGGCTGCCTTTTTTGTTGATGGTCGATTTTAAAACTGGTTGCCGCTTCTATTTCACATGCAATCATATGTAACAAATTTCTCGTAACATTATGCTGCACATTTTTTTCTATTACGCATAAAAATATGTGTGAGTTTTTTGTTCTGTTGTTTGGTGAGCGTTTTAACAAAAGGAGAGCTCGATAAAGGCACATACACATACCAATAATGTACGATTGTAATGTTTTGTGTGCTGACTCAATCAATCTTGTTGATGTATGAACTCGACAGAGCCGACGAAAGTGAGAAAAAATTAGACGCTTAGCGAACAATAAATATCATCGCAGCATCGAGGTTCATGTATTCCAAACTAATTTCTAGATAAATTTTAATATTGTAATTTAATGAATGCGAATTGCATTATGAGTTTTTTCTGTTGTTTATTTGTGTGTGTGTGTGTGTGTGTTGTGACGCCGCTAGACGATGCTTGGAATCGTTCGATATATGAAAAAGTACATGATCCCAAAAGTATTTTATATGCGAGTGAAAGAATTGAGAGCAAAATACTCCCGAAATGCTTGTTTTTCGTCATCCGTTGCTTTCGCCAATGGTTTTTAATTGTGAAACGTATATTGAATATGTAATTCAAGCACCCATCCGATGCCATTTGTTAGCTGGATTCGTTCACCTTTGCACCGATGCTATGTTAACATTGCAAGGAATTTTTTAATTATATCATAACATCCACGCGCTAAACATCGTTCGATGCACAGATATGCAGAAGCATCTTCATTCCAGTCCAACTCAACCCGTCGTCTACAAATCATGAAATTAACGTCGCAAAACAAATTCACTGCGAACGGGTTCGTATTGCACATATATTACACGCTCGCACACATATGAGCGCCAGAAATGTTATTCGCCGCCACCGTAATTATAGTATAAAATAATATATCACTTGAATTTCACATCGTAAACCATAATTCCAATGTGAAAATGCGAGAGCGAGGAGAATCGATGCGGAGCCGGCGAAGACAAATGATGACGTTGAAAGTGGTTAATATTCACAATTCACCGACAACAAGCACAAGAATTTATTACACATATACCCCGCATTTTTCAATGAACAAAAGCAAAAATCTCTCACAAATATCTCTCGCCGTTTTCGCATTGACAACGGAAGCGACATCGAATGGATCCGAAAAAATTGGGGTTTCTTGGTGATATCAAATGGTCCGTATTATTGTTATGGTGGCACATGATGCGATGTCGTTCCCATTATTTTCCTATAAATTTGATGAGGATTGCTGCAGTAAATTTAATAGAATTTACCATAATTACTTATTAGCGCCTTGGTTTAAAGTTCCTCAAATATTGTTTTTATTAGCATTTTTGCTTTCCAATTCGTCGTTATTTTATCAATTCGAGCCATTTGGAAAATATCAATAAAAAACCATACTTTTTTGTAACTAGAATGTTTCGGAGAAACCGCAACAAACTTTGGCGACAAAAATGCACAAACAAATCAAGAGAGGGAGAGAGAGAGAGAGAGAGAGAAGATGTGCTCTGCTCCATTGCGGTGCCATTCTCATGAAATGAGAAAAATTCATGACAATTTGTTAATTATTCAAGCAATTTACTCGGAACTCTGACAATCAAAACGAACACAAAAATTCGTCCGTTGCTTGAGAGCGCGCTTGAGTTTCCATAATACATTTGCCGACAGCGTTCTTTGGGATTATCTCTCATTCCGTTTGAATGGAACATCATTCTTTCGTTTGCCAAATTAGATTCCAAAGTGTACGCCTTTTGTTTTGTGGTTCAATCGCATTTTTTCCCTTTCAATCCCATGGCTTTTTTTTGTTCTCTGTCAAGCAACAGAGCGCTACTTTCGCTCCCCAATCGTTTCGGCAAAAAAAAGGAAAAAACTTTTTTCATTTACGTTTTGAGAGTTGATGGTAACTTTTTCATTTAGCTATCTGTCTTGAGATCGACGCAAATCGTCGCCAACAAAATGTAATAATATCGAAAAGAAGGCGCGCACACCTAGCGAAAGAGAGAGAGAGAGATGGAGAGGCTGCGGCTAGATTAATTTCCAGATTAAATCCAGTATAACATCTATATTTTTATGTTTGAAAAGACAATCTCTTTGGCCAGCGTATACGTTGATATATCATACGTTTGAATATTAGCCTCGATTACGTTATTGTCGGCAGTCTTTTGTGGCATATTCAGCTGGTGAATTGGTTTTTAAGCGCATACATATTTAAATAACGGCCAAAGTTTGGAAATGTTTCTTAAATTCAGTCGTGAGATGGCTTGCGAATTGAATTACAAAGCACGGCAAATTGCGAAATTGCATTGGGAAGTGGCGTTTTCGAGGAAAAGCGACTTCGGAATATAAGCAATGTTCGAAGGGCAAGCATCATTATGGTTCACCATTTGGAAGTGCAATTAGGGCGTTACTGCACACAGATAAAACAAGCAACAGCTCCATTCATCAAAATTGCTGAGTTAAATGCAATTTTTTAATAATATATTTCGGGCTGTCGCAGTGCCTTTTCCCGTCGATTTCCTTATGATTGATTACGTTGCGGTGTCAGAATTTGTGTGAAGTGTCACATCAAATGTATTTTGACTCGAGATCTCTATCTCTGTACCACAACTGCGTCATTTCTACATTTGGTAGCACAACTTTCACTTTCTCTCTCTCTCCTTCTAAATTCGGACAGCATGAAAATAATTTTTTATACATGTTTTTTCCCAACATTTTTCCGTTTTGTTTTTGAACATATACCAAAAAAGTTGCAGACACTTGCCGACGAAATACAAACACTTTATCAATATGTTATCAGAATCGCGTCTCCGAAATCAAATCACAGCGGCGCTTCTAACGTATAACAAACCTTTCATCATGTTAAACTTATCACATATCGCACATTTCATGCATGTTGTACGTTTTCCGAATACGCAATATGTTTCGATTAAACCGAAGATATTAACTTTCAACACATTGAATGCCATCCCTTTCGCTCCCCATGCGCTCTGCGCGTCGAAATAAAACGATGTATAAATGATGTTTGACATTTCGTCAGCAATTGAAATGCCGAGGGAAACGACAGAAAAAATGCTTTTCGTTTCTGATTTTGACTATTTGATGATAAATGATGAATTGCGCTGACATGTGTTCAAGTGTTTTGATGCCAGACAATAAAAGTCGGAGTCGGGGGCCAATGCGCTTGCTGTCGACTTTCATTTTTATCACAAAAATCAATAAATTTATAGACATTTCATCTAAATTGATTTTAGCAAATCGAATTGATGCAACCAATTTTTGTTGGTGCGCGCCTTTTGACACACACGACAAGCAACGGAGAATGGTCTGGCTTTGGGTTGAACGCCTCTCAAATTGCAGCCGTGACAAAATGGAATACAATTACTTTCAATTAAGTCCGGTTCGCTTTGTTCATTTTCTATGCTGTCCATTTTTCACTCACCACACAACCATCAGTGACCATTTGGACTGTGTATGAGTTGACAATTTTCCCCGAATCTGGCCGTTGATTCAATGGAGTTGCATGGGAACGAATCGAAAATGTCAAAAACATTTGAACGCACTGAAATCGTTTGCGCAACGTTTGAAAAACGTTTGATTGTATGTAAATCAGAAACAGTTGATTTTTCTTTATTTCCAGTTTTCAATTTCAATTTTAACACTTTTTTTTTGTTGGCGCCCTTGTGCCATTTTGTCTCGAGACTCTCCGACGCAATAATTTTAACCATTTCGGAACAATTTTGAGGCATGGACATTTCAAGCCAAAACCATTTTCCAATTTGATCGATTTCAAATGAATATTCGTGCATTTTTCTATGAGGTAATAGTTCAAATGACTGCCTATTGGACTCAATATGATATGTCAACTTTGTTTGTTTGTTTGCTTTTTACCACTCCTCACGAAACCAAACACATGAATATTCAATTGTATTCAAATTCAAAATCAAAACCTAATAATCATTTGAATGTGAATGACAAGATCAAAATGGCCATGGTTTGGTAAATAACGAGGAAGCAGTGTTGATTGAGCAACTGATTCAAGGAGAACTATTGATGAGTTAGCTGTCAATGATGGCCGGTGGTCACTCGCATTCACAATGTAAATATGACACTGGCGACATTGCAAATCAAAGGCGCCAAAATGATGTCGAATGTATATTGTATACTTTAGTTGTTTGCATGTTTCCCTTCGCTTTTGATCCGGAATATTCCACCTCTTTCAAATTGGATGGCTTTGTCGTTGCCACTGTTCATGTCATTCAATCCATAGATTGTTGTGAAATCGAAAAATCGTCAGTCAAAAGAAACCAGCACTAACCATAAAACTACGAAAAGCCCGGTAATGAAGTCCGGTGCAAACATCCATGAAACTATGTAATTAAAAGCACTTTTTCCAATTTCGGGACAAAAGTAAATACGGAATAAGTGTGAATGAAGGATTCAACGCTAATGGTTTTGATGTCTTTACCACCGTTTTTCAATCTGAAATTTCAATGAAAGTCCAGCTCAAAGAGCGCAAATTTTCTTTATTTGATTCTCTTTGTGTTGCGAACGTGTTGGATTCATGCATGGTCATCTACATTGGGGGAAAAAGTGCCGGAGTGAATGGCCGATTGGTGTTGCCAAAGTGATTGTGGCTGCAAGAAATCCTTTTTGTAGTCAGAACAAACAAAACTGATGAGTACCTTTTTCACACCCGTATTAATTGAAATCAAAATGTTTCTTTTGCTTGAGACGGTCGGTTCAATTACATGTAAATGCGCCAAAAGAATGCGCTCAAAACAGTACATGCTTCGACACAAATTTCAGAGTTCAAAGCGAGTCAAAGTATCATTTTGACTGAAATTCAAGTAGCCGTGCTTCGAAACTTCAATCGCATGGTCTAAGGGCGACTCAGCATGATTTTTGATCGACTATTTCTTTGTGGATTGTTTGCATTTTCCGTTCATTACATAGTCATTTGAAATGTGTTGCGTTGCTAATTGATATCTCTCTCTCACTCTGTCTTGATTAAATTGGAAAGGTGATGTAGATTTCATTACATGAACTCAATCCTTTTGTCTACTTAATGTTGCTCGATGGTGCAATTTTAATGAAAGAAATTTGACCATTTCGGAATTTCCTCTTATCGTACCGAAAAATCAGTGCTAAGAGTTTCAAACGCTCACACTTTTGTTGTGAATTAACTGAACTTGTAAAATAAGTAAATCATCAATTTCGGGTCGTTTTGGTTGAAAACATCGTAAAATTTTATGTACGTGATCTTGCTGCTTCATATGAGAAAATCCGAGCAAAAATCGAATCATTTCTCACAGTAGCAACTCTCTTATCAACTTACCCTCACACTTTCACGAAACGGCACTGTATTCATTTTATTTTCTAAAATTCCAAGCCATTTCCCGACTTAACTGAAATTATACGTGCATTTACGAAACATAAATTGAGCACACTCGACAAAGTGCTCAAATGGGAAACAAAGAATCCGCAAACATCTGCATATTTCAGTCTTTTTTTCATATCGATTGTGCCGATACAAATCATCGATGGATTATTGTCTCAAAGTGGCATCGACAAGCATCGAATCACAAAAGAATTAACATTCAATCTGCTGCGTCAAAATGATGCCGTGGAAATAATCGAGTGTTACATTTCAAAGAATCCAATTTAGTCATATCATTTCAACTTGACGGAAGCCAAAACACTCCTTCAACAAAAAATAATCACACACAAAAAATCATGAAAATTCACAGCGATGTTATAGCAAAAATAACAAAAATGAAATTAAATGCTCAAACATATTGAAGCGAACAGAAATTCGCACACACCCAGAGATTATCAAGAGATCACGTTTTATAATTTTCAAACAAAAGTTTAAGTGTTTTCACATCTCGTGTGTAATTGTGCTGTCTGTGAACCGTTTTTGCTTCATCGTTTTCCCTTTTTTCGAGATTTTTGTGAAGAAATATTCCATTTACAATGGAATGAAAGTGAATATATGAAAGCCATTGAAATGGCAATACTCATGAAAGAGAAGTTGAGGATAGGAATAACATTGTGACGGAAATGTGTTCGGCTTACACAGAATGACAAACATTCAGTTTTTTCGTTCTGATTCGCGCGCGCGAGAGACGTGAACAAGATAAAAGAATTGATTTATCTTGCTAAGAACAGTAGAAACATGTAGCAAAGGACTATGGAGACGAAGAATCTTTCATACGGATGATGGAGCGAAATGAAATGCTAAGTCATACAGGATTAAATGAAGAAGGATGAATATTCAAGTGGAGAATTCAAGTAGATATGCTCTTATCAATTTCATTGGGATTATGATTAGATACATCGCAAATTTTTTTCAATCGAAATGCGTGATATCATCATGCTCGCGCCAATTTGATTGGTTTTTGTGAAGATTTCATGCTTTTTTCTGCTAAACACTCGGATTTTTCGTCACATTTCATGCACGAATGTCATTCGAAGAGAATTTCATTGATTTTTTTTTCATTTTGATCGTAAATACAATATAATTGATAAAATGTTCTTTAAAAAATTGATAATTAGTAGATCGAGTTTGAATAAATCGTTTACATCTGGTTGAAGATGAAAATTTTGGCATCGAATTGGTATTCTCATCGCTTCTGCAAATAATTTCCTCAATTTCCATACTTCTATGAACGTTTTCAATCATAAAATCTTGTGTATATGCATGCCTACATCCCGTCAGAAAGAGTGATTCAATTTTGAAAGTGTTATTGAACATTGTTCATGGGTACATTCGTCGGTCCATTGGCAAAAAATCAATTAAGAATTTCAAATTGAGCGAAAAACTTTTCGCTCAGTCTTCCGCCCCCCTAAATTATGACAGAAAAATTCAGTTAAATGGACGTTATTCGGACACAATGAATGAGACGCGCAGTAATGCGGCTGGTGCAGAGAAAGGAAATATCAGAAACTCTATAATGACCAATTGTTCGACAATTTTCATTCGGGCGGTCGCAACTTCAATAGACTTCAATAATATTGAGATGACTTATTAAAAAGCGAAAATGAAAAAAAAAATAATCCATTTCGAACTTTTGTCCAACAAAATGAAATCAATTTAACTAATTCCAACTAATTGCGCAAAGTTTTAATGAAATAAATTTGATTTGTCGTGAAAAATGATGAAATTTGAGAGAGATGCAATATTTTCTCTAACTTTTAAACTAATCAGAAAATACGAATTGCGTTTTTGTGGAAAATCAATTTTATCTTTACACGAAGAAACAGGAAAGAGCAATAATTTCGTGGGCAGCAAAACGGTTGAAATGGTATTTAGTATTTAGAATCGATGCTGATTCAAGAAATATTCATATTTTACATTTTGAGAGCAAAAATAGCCAACGAAGAGCTTTAAATACATTAATCTGAGACCATCTCTGCATTTGACATATTTAGTATTGAAAACGGTCTCTCTATCTTCATTTCTCTCCCCCCCCTCTCTTTCACTCTCTCTCTTTCCCTATCTCTATCTCTCCCATTTACTAGCCTCTCCAATAAACACCATCGAAAAGAAATGATGAAAGCATAAAAAAGTGGTGCACCTAAAAATGTGAGTAGAGCAAGCATGTTGAAACAATGGAGAGAGCACAAGTATTTTCAAATACTTGAAATATGTCACTCTAATAGGATTCGATGGACCATAAAACCCGTTCGGTTTCCAGTGATTTGGAGTTGCGTAAATACATATTGGTCGACCAGAAAAAAGCAATTGCAACATTGGCCTCCTGACTGAAACAGGGACACGCTTAGTGGAGAAATACTGAAGCCTTTTGGTATTTGAAGAGTGAATCGAAATAGATTACCGCATTTTGTATTCATCGAACTGAAAGAATTTGATAAGTTTCTGTCTCGCTCCGTGTCGCTTCCTCTCATTTTTCACTGTGTCATTTATTCGTTTTGCTGCGATTTTTATATGTTATTTACTTAAAATGTTTGAATGAGCATTACGAGCTATTCACTCGATAACCATTTCAAATTTACAAAACAAATAAATAGAACCAACAACAAGTCTCACTTCAAATGAAAATGACTGCCAGCGAAATGTAATAAAAAGCAAATAGGAAATGTTTGGCATGAAAATAAATGCCCTTCAACCGAGCGTCGGAAAAGCGCGCACATTTTATGTACTCGATTGGAATTTTTCATTTATCAAATCAATAAATTGCGAATATTTGCGTGTCCGAGCAACCGAAAAAACCGAATAAAACATAAAGTAAAAACAAATAATAAATTGATGAACCGCCTAAAATATTTGTGCATCCATCGATTTCCACTTACACACACCGGGGCCAAACCATTTAAATTCGTTGAATTTTGGTGATTTCTCTCTTTTATTTGCCGTTTATGTGATTTACAAATTTTATTTCAATAACCGACATTCCATAAATTTGGTTTGATGTTTTTCGAAACGCACACATACGAAAAGAAACAATCGAGAGTGAAAAATCCCCCTTCGCAAAATGTACGCGCAAAAAAGATATTGTTCCGTTTGAACTCTCTTCGAAAAGATCGACTACAAAAAATATCGCATATTTGAAAAAGTAAAATGCATGATTTTTTCCCCGTTCAATGCCATCGCTCCGAAAAATTGGCATTGCAAGTGAATTTTAGTGGAAAATAGACAACTCGATAAGGCACGAACCATTTTATTTGTTTATTTAGAGGCGAGACAGATTCATCGTTTATATTTTGATTGTTTTGAATGGCAGCAGTGATTTGCCGCATTTATCGATAAATAATTTTTTTATTGATCGAATGCCAAAAAAGGGAATCTGAATTCCATATCGATGTTGTGCACAGTGATCCCGAAAGAATGAACATTGAAAAGTATCTCGTCGAATCTTTTTTCTTCAATAATGATGATTTTGATATGATTAAAGATTTCCAATGCACAATAAATCTGGTGGAATTGTGGATCCTTGTATAAAGACACTGGTTAGCGGACAATTTACGAAATTCCATGGATTCAAATCGAGACGAGTGAATGCCAAGAATGCTATTGTTCGCGTTTGCATGCCGTCTATTTTCTATCGGACTGGCCCGTGCCAAACAAAAGAGCCGAAGATTTATATTTTACAGTTTCACATACGATTCATTTTGCCGAGTTAATTTCGCCATAATCTGTGCAAACACAATGCAATATTTGTCGGTCGAGCATATTTTTTATTGCTTGTTGTTGATTCCTTTCGTACGAACATGCATGGAACCCGAATCGGTACAGTGTACTGAGTCGGTAAATTGAAATCATTTTCGAATGGGAAGCACGCAAATCCGGGATATTGTTGTCTATTATTTGCCGTTTTCATTTCTAACCTCCGTTCCATCGACTGCAAAATACACAAATGTATCACATCATGAATTTCCACCGTTTTATAGCGTGAGGCAGAAGCGAGAGTGTGAGTCTTGTAACAGAACCCATTCGGCTTTCGGGTCGCATTCAAACCAATTTTTTTTCGTTCCCACTCTCTCTCTCTCTCTCTCTCTCTCTCTGAAATTCTACAGCATTTGAAATGATACAAGACTTTCCCTGCTGTGCGATAGCATTTCCCCCCCAACAAATATTTTCTTTGCCGTTTTTGGTTTGCTTTCATCTTAAAATCGTTCGCTTCCGTCTGCTCCTTTCATGCTACTTATTCAAATAACATTGTACAACACGAATTACGAATGCTGTTCTCGGGTTTGGATTTACACACAAGACGTTATTATACCATTAGCTACGTAACTTTACTGCGTCGCATTTCTTCGACACAGAATTTTCCATTTCGTTTGTACTACTCGATGATAAATCAACAAGTGGTTAAATTGGCAATGTTTTGTTGTTCCTGAACCATATCATTCGTTGACTTCACCCGAACCATGTTCGGTTACAGGCGAGCGTTTCTCAAGGGTTTTCGAACAAAAGCCAAGACAGAAGCGATTGTTTCGACTATTGTAAGCAATAATCAGAGCATGTTCCATGAATAAATAACATTTACAATTGAACCAAATGTTCGAGATGGGAACTTTGAGTAGATTTTGGTTTGGAAAAGGCTTGACTTCGAGCATATGTGGCTGGAATGTTTAAATAATACAACAGTTGATTGAAATAAATAGCAAATTTTTTTCATTGGTTTTGTGCGATTTTACTACTCAAATATATAATTAAAATTTTGTTCCATTTGGATTTTGGTTGTGTTCTCTTGTTTTCAGTCTTGGGTTTTTGTTCCATTTTCATTTTTTGCCTTGTTTACATCTTCAAATTGTTTACGCGATATCATAATTATTGTTTTACAACTGTTAATTATTTCGTCAACACAATTTCACCATCATTTTGATTTAAAAAAAAAAATATTTCTTTCAACAGTTTAATGTTTACGATGTTTCACATTGGATTTTGTGTGTGCTCGGAGTTTGGTGTGTAATTATATCAGAGATCGAACAAGACATCATTTTTTTCTGGCCACCGAATATTGTTTTTAATCATACTTTGGATTTATCCGAAAATGTGTTGGCATTCATGTGCAAGTGCATAAAGTGGTGCCGATTTAAGTGTGAGTGTTAGTCGTTCGCTGGATGCACATGCACATTCGAATCGTGTTTGTTGATATAATCATTGTTTGTTGACGTTCAATCCGAACGTTTCGTATGCAATTTTCGGGATCGAAATAGAGCCGACCGGCCACAGCATTTGCGCAAGCCATATCATCACTGACTTTATAATAACATATTAATAAAATTAACCCCCGCGTTTGCAAATTGCATGCACAAACGTTTAAATAAATGGAGCTGTGATTTTAATTATTGTTTTACGACCGATCCAAAACGGCACTGCATCGGTTGCGCGCACCAAATGCTCTCTATGGCACCGATACGAATGGGAAAAAAGCAATGCATTGTGTGTGCGCCATGTACCCGGCCGCTTAATGCAAATAAACCAAAATGAATTTGGCCCAGTGCATATGATTACAAATTAAAATACTGCATCGGTCAAGTGACAAAGTAACCGCCAGCAATTACACAATATCATGCTGAGTTTATGCATTTATTGCACCAACTTGTGCAGCAATATTTCGATTACGAACCATGTTTGCATGACATTTAAAAGTAGAGAGCAAGATTCAACAAAAAAGAATTGTGCGAGTGTTGTTTGTCAGAGTGGCAGCTATGGATTAATTTCCATATGCTACAAATATCGAGAAAGGAAGAGAGAGATTTTGGCCCGCCATTTCATCAGCACACCATATATTTAATCAACCAATAACAATAACAATCATAATAATTGCAAACGAGAGAAAGTTTTTAGCACACAATAAAAATTAAAATAAATAAATTGGAATGCATTTTATGGGCTGATGCAAAAACAATGCAATGTAAAATATTCCTGCATTCGGCTTCACAAAACCGCGGAAGTGTAATAACAATTATTTGAATACGAACGGCATTTCGGCTATGAAACAGTCGGGGAAATGACATTTGAATAATTGGTTTATAGAATCGCAATTTCATAGCTAAAAAACCACAAAATAATGCTGGCGATGCATCATCAAACAGCAACATTTGCGTGTAATGAGCATCCTGAATTTATGTTGTAGCACACGATTCTCGATTTTATGACCGAAACTCGAATCTGAAATTGCTATCATCTTCGGAATGATTTTAAATCACAATGAATGTTATCGTTCTACTTTAAAATGCAAAGAGGCCCGTTTATTAGGTGCCGACAAATCGATACAGGCCATTGAATTCGATATTAAAATTGCCGCTGCAGTCCCTCTCCAGTCAGAGGAAGTCGCTGAGAAAAATCGCATTACGAATAGAATGGCCGTTGAAAAAGAGAAGGGAAATATCAGAAGATATTTTGGTAAAAGTCAATTTAAAAATGGATTAGAATTCGGTGTTTAGAAAGTCAATTCCATGAAAATGAACATTGAATTAGGCAATAAAATTGCGAAGCAAACATTTGTATAATATCATCGGCTCATTCGTTTGAAACGGAAATATCAATAAAATGGATAATTTAATATTTGATTTGCAATCGCAATCACATTTAATGGTAATTGGATTTGAATAAATGGTTAAAAAAAACCAGTGGCGGAAATATGTGATTTTGATAGCCATGGAAAATCTCGTGGAATTCTCTTGCATTTGAAGTTAATGATGGCTCAGCAACACGCCGAGAAGAAGTCAGAAAACCATTTTAAAGTGCCATCAAATACGGAGGAGGCGATTCGCTTTTGTCTGGCAGCGGGAAATATATCCAAACCGAAAATTTCATTGTTTTTGACAAGTTGTCAATATATTTTGATAAATGAGGGTGTCGTCTTAGTGAACCAGATGTTGGTCGCTTTTTGAGGGCATGCGAGGAATTCCGTTCGCTTTTTTTGTCTTTTCCATAATTTTTCATCGCCCATAATCGTTTGGATTGTTCGTTTTGCTGAAATATTTTGTGTCCGCGAAGTGGCAATCAGAACCCCTCGTCCGAATCAAATGGAAATAAAAAATGAGAATGGCAGTGATCAAATTTTATTGTGAGTGATTTTTGAATCGTCGAAACACGTTGCACTTCATTCATTTATCTTGCTGCAATGAGCGAAACAGATGCGTTTATCCCAAAAGTAAGACAATATGTTGTCGGCAGAAATGATGTTTTTCATTCGCATGCCATATTCCGCTTTGCCTAACATTTATACATTTTCCGCTTCTGACTTTTTGCTTCTTCGTTTTTTTTATTTCAACTTCTTGCATTCAAAAGGCCCTCGGAACGATAAAAAATTGTAATAAAATTTGAATAAATGTCATCATTGTTGTCTCGTTTGAATGTCCCGCACTTATTGTGTTTGCGATTACATTAATTGCGTATGTTAATGCATCGAGGATGTATTAAATAGCCCGTGGAAAGAGGCGTTTTCTCTCAATAAACAATCAACATAAAAATTCGTATAAGAATGATCTACTTCGCATAACTTATTTGGTTGCCGAATGTTAGGCGTTTTCTTTGCGCATACACCGAAACATAGATCTCAATTTGAATTGTTCAAATAATGTAAAAGCATCCGGAGGGACGGGAATTGTGAGAATTTGTAATATTCAAATCAGTTTAACTTGAAATGATGTTAAACTTAATCATCAATCATTGTAATTTTCACTTCAGTTTTGAATCAATCGAAATGGCTACGACATACTTCTCGACGCCACTTGTCCTGAAAGAAATATGAACATGAAGTTGAGGAATGACTTGGAAGCAGCTCGGTCATTGCGAGATGGAAAATGAGCAATTAAAACATCAAAGTCATTCAGAAATATGGAATTTGAAGCAGTTTGTTGACATAAAAGGACTGCAAATAGGTGATTATTTCGATCGACTGTATTTTGGCCAAAATTCCATGTATATTATTTGCATATTGATTGGATATTATTTTTCTGATGTTTGAAATAAAAAAAAAAACTATCCAGTTATTTGTCTGAATTTCGTTTACATTCATTTGATGTGGAATGATAAATGTAATTCTGTTGAGCTGATTTGGTCGATGAAAGGGTGATGTAAAAATGCCGAGCATTTTAAATAGAAAATTGTTGGGTTTTGTCGGGACCAAGGCGTCTCAAACCCTTTTTCAATGTGCTGCGCAGCGTATCATCGTCGATAAAATGTAAACACGCAAACAAATCGTGGATTCGTATGCGACCGAGATAACCATTTGATGTATGGATTTTTGATTGAATGATTTTATATGATTCGGTAAACAAATTCGGTGCAAAATAAATGATGCATATGTGATGATGTTCTAACACTCTCATTTTCATATGGAAGTGCTCGTGTGTGTGTGTGTGTGTGTTCGTCTTGATTTTTCCCATTCTTAATTAATACCGGATATTTACTTGCGAAAGCGAAACCCTTTTAATTTCATTTCAACAGCATTGTTGCCAGACAAATGCGAAGATGCTGAGACCATCATTAAGTTCGATTTAAAGAAGCGCAATATCAAGACGAAATACATATAATAATAAGATTTTACCCTTATCAAATGAACGACTCACACTCACTCGAATGAAAGATGCAAAAACATGCAAACTTCCAACAAATCCACATATAATCGGTTGATGCTATTGTTTCGACTTGGAAATCCGAAAAGGCGAAGCGAATATATGCAAATTGGTCTGTTTCATCGAATTAAGTAGTCAGCTAAGCATTTTGATGTACACAATCAATATCTATATGTGCTCATATTTTTTTGTTTGTGTTGCTGGGCGTTCGCAATGCAATCGCATCAATCATCAAGAGAGTAGCACGTTGTCGAGCTGGCTCAGCCATTTTGAAATGATTGGGCTTTTGGGGTGTGTGAAAAACATGTATGTTGAGCGAATGATGTTTGGAATCCTTGCATTCTCACTATCAATATTCATTAAGATTTACAAAAGAATTTTGAAACGAGTCGAAGGCAGTAAAACATCGAAATGTTCATCTTACTCGGCAACTTGAACGTCAGAGTAAACGAAAGATGTATGGTTTCATGTGGCATTGTCATAGCTAAAATCGAATTACACTCATGATCCTGGGACCATGGACAGCTTCTTCACTTCCAACATTATTTATATTAATAAATTTAATTCCCAAAGTAACACACAAATTCTCTGATTCACTTTTGTCTGACGAAAGTTCTGTGAATTATTTATCAATTTAATGCCGCATCCAATTTTGGTCGACCAAATATTTCTAGGTCAAAAATAATTGTGTCGAAGAGCAAAAGAAAAGGAAAACCGTCAAATGACATGCAATGCAATTAAATGGTGCGGATTTATTCGTCATTTGGTGGAAATGCTTCAAAGCCATTTGATGGTTTGAGTCAAAACCAGATACATCCGACAACCGAAACTTTGCAACTCCATCAGCAAACAATCATTATGATTATGACGAAATATTATATTTTCGAGTCGGTAACAGCGGCATGCTGACAGGCAAACGCTTTCGATTCGTCAGTGCCACAAATAATATGAGTTTACATGATGATGATAATGATGACGAGAGTGAATGAGACACACAGAGAAAGAGATTTCATTTGCATTTACAGTCCATCAACGTCTTAAAATTTGATTCCTTAATCTCTTGTTGTTTTTCTTTCTTCCTGCGTTACATTTCATTTTCGCAAGGCCTACATAAATACGGCATCAGGCGAAATGTCTACAAAACGCAACACAAATAAATTCAACTCATCATCCTTATTCAATTCGAGCAACACGAGTGCTGTGTCGACGGCACTCTCTCACTCCCCTTCGCTCGCCCACTCTCCGCTTGGCACCGGAACCATTTTCCAATTTCACCATCAAAATATTATTAACCCTTCATTTCTTGATCTCTTACGTTTTTCTTTGTTTCATGCGTTTTTTGCTATATGTTTTTTGCCGTTGCGTTACTATTATTATTCTTGCTATTGCTGCTGCCGTTGTTTTTGTTGTTGTTGTTGTTGGCGGTGGTAGTGGTGGTGGCGACGGCGGTGATGGCGAGTCGCAACCCTTTTTTAAGACTACAAGCGAATGTGTGTTATGTACGCATTCAATTTTCAACATTGTGCTGAACTGTTAAAATCCATTAGGATTTGTTTTGATAGCATTAAATTATAATTTTCATTTATACTCGGCACTTGCTATTTGCTTTGCTTTGCTTTGGCTGTTGCCGTTTCTTAAGCTCATCCACGTCACTCATGCCAGCACAAACACATCGAGTATTTTCGATTCTTGCCATTTCGATTCGAATATTGGATTTCAAATAATTTCTCATCGCGATGCTCTCTCCATCATCTTATTCAGTGGTATCTATTTATCTGAAGTGAAGATTACGAGAAAATGAGAGCAGATGAGACCGATTATCAGTGAAATAAAGTGAAAATTTATCCAAGTTTAAAACTCCTTCGCTTCGAAAAACATCGAATTGCGAGTTGTTAGTTGAAAGTCAGCGCGTTAAAACGAAAGAAGTTATTCACTTTGGAATTTAGATTTCATTTCAGTTGATTCAGTTCCCCATCGAAGATTTATCATGCTCTCCTCTCTCTCTCTCTCTCTCTCTCTCTCTCTCTCTCTCTGTTATCTCTTCACTGTATTAATTTAATTGTTGGTACTTGCACTTGAAAATGCTACGAGCAACGCGATTTTCCACGCAACCAAATAAAATATGCGAATCAACGATGCGTTACAAATTTGTATTAATTATGCACTTAAATTGTTCGATGTTTTTCAATTTACTCTGTCGCTACTGAATTTTGCCTAATTTTGATTTATTTTCGCTATTTGCTGAATAAATTAGGTTAAAAAATGTTTTCAAAGCGCTCGATTTATTTTCACGGCATTTTAAATGACTGAATGAATCAAATGAATGCGCTCGAAATGTTCCTCGCCACTTTCAATTTTCCGGCTTTTCTCTGTTGAAATCGGAATGCGCGTAAAATGTGTGATGGAGATGATAATCCGAAGGGTTTTCTTGGAAATTCCCAATTTTAACTCTTTCACCCAGCCGGGCCGAGTAACTGAATGGGAGATTGTGATTTGGCCCAAGCAATAAATCGTGGTCAAAATGAATTGAATGTAACGGATGTGCCTCCGCATAATTAACGCACTTAAGCGCGAATTACAATCTCGAATGTGTAATGATGTGCGAAACAGCGACAACAAAATAAATGCTTGTGCCGCCACTAAATGGGTTTTTCCGACTGTTTGCAGTGCACATCACGTGCACACAGCCAACGGAATTCGAGATAAAAGCCTCAACAATTCAAAAAAAAAAAAAAAAAAAACGTTAGGCTCGATGGCGGTTTTTCGCTTCAAACACATTTGCGCTTCGTAAATTTTAAACATGTCACACAGAGAACTTTCGATGTCAGACGAGACAAAAAAAGAAACCAAAACCACGACACGGCGATTCAAAATTTGCCCATACACACACATGATCTCTCGCATGTGTAACGGATTTTGCTCGGTTCCAAAGATACAGAGCCTGATTATTCCTTTGCTAGAGCGAACGCCTAAATGGTTGCGACTGCTTCACGGTTGGATGGGAAAATTCGAATTGTCGTATGATTTCTTGTTTTGTTGCCTTTTCGGTAGTTCGCTTTTTGCCATACACATGTAGATTTCAATTTTCAGTGTATAAACAATTCGGATCGTGTGCAGCGAGCCGCTTTGCACGCAGGCGAAAACAATTAATCTCCGTCCATTTGAATCTGGTAAATTGGAGCTGGGAACTGGGAGCTGAGAGCTAGGGTGTGGGAGATAAGCCCGTTTTTGTCAAGTCAAACGAAGCCTCACATCACACACTCGTACCTTTTCTAGACCGACAATTTCGCCGTACAACGCATTCGAATCCATACGCATTATTCATGATGCTGATATCCATTTATTCTTTGTGTCGTTTCACTTCAACTACAATTTTCAATTTGCAAATACCGCACGAATCACGCATAAAACGCAATTTTCGATACATGTCGCATACATCAACGATTAACAATGTTCGAATGTAATTGAAAGCAATAAAATTCAACTAATTTCTGGTATTTCGACGGGATTTGAGCGAGAAAATAGATTTAAGAACCATGGCACCGGGTCAGAAGGATGATAAAATGGGGCTCGAACGTGTTTTAATATATTCAATGTGATGTAAGAGCAAGCGAAAAAAGAAAGAGAAATTGTTAGAACGACAAAGAGAAAAACGATAAAGAAAGCTGCAGAAACAGCTAAAGCTCAACTAATACGAAAGAAGAAACGCAAGGAACTAGAATGCGAGAATGAAAACAAATGGATTCTCTGCATATAAATGAACTTGTAAAAATGTCAATCGAATTAAAGTCATTTTTTTATGAATCCAACTTCATTTCGTAATCCATAAAAAAAGTCTTCGGTTGACGTAACCAAAAAGGGCTGTACAGCTGTGCCGAGTCATGTCATTGAAGGAAAATGAATAATTTATCACATGAAATTGTCTTTTTTAATTTTCATCAATAAAAAAGAGCTCGACAAAGGGCACGAAGTGAATAAAAATCTGTGCAATACAAGTAAGAGACATCAAGAGAGGAAAAAAAGAGCCGAGAACAAAACAAGTACTTGACATTTTAACGGAATGCACATATACAGCGGAACCTCTTTCTATCTCTCTAATTCAATTTATGTGACAACACGAACGGCACAGCGAGTACAAGTGCCGCACAAAATATGACAGCTACAAGAAAAAAACGAGCTAAATGTTGAAAAAAGATTCAAGCAAAAACGCGTTGCAAACAAACTGGAGATTTGATTGCCCAAGTTATAAAATACTCATTGAATGAATGCTTTTTTCCGTGTGCACAATTTGTTGTTGCGATTTTATTTAACCTCTCGTTTGTTAAATTACATCATCATCATAATGACAAACGTGCGCATCGTGCAACAACAATCAAAAGGAAAAAAATTACACTTAAAAGCAATAAAAAAACGGGAAAGTAGCTTAGGATAGGAAAAAAGGAATAAAAATAAAATGAAATTTAAATAAAATGAATAGAATTTGCATACAATCGAGAATTTAATTTGAATCTCGATCTCTCATGAAATGACATTATTTTCCGTGTCGTTTTGCTCGTCGTTCGAAGCTTGCTCAAGCTATCAAGAAAAAAATCAATGTGTTGCGGCGTGAAAAATGAAAATTTGTGTTGCGCTGCGAAAAACGCCTCCAGAAACAACATAAAACATTTGTAATAGGTATAACAGCATTAAGCAAAATTGTTTGAAAACCGTAAACGGAGAGAAAATGAAGCTAGCATGGATTTCTTCCAATTTTTTGTCAGCCGCTTTGTTGACAATTATCTTTTGGCGCGTTCAAGTCAAAATGTAATGGTTCAAGTGTTTCGAAACCTTTCCGCTTGACTCAACCAAAACACGGCGCAGCATCAAGCAGAAAATAGCAAAATACTTTCCGATTCGAGGAGGGTGCTAATATTTTCCGAAAAACTTCACTCAAATCGTCAAGACTTAAATGACATTCGCTCGGGGGCTAATAACAAATCCGACTCTCTCACTCATTCATTCAGTCACTTCTCAAAATCTCGGTATATTATCATTTTTACGTTTGCAATTGACTCTCTCGTTTTATGCCGCCGCACTATGTCGCTACAGAAACGATGACTTTGCATTTTCTATTATGTATTTATTATTATTGTTATTCCAATTTTGGCCCGTATGATGTGCAATGCATATAACTACGCATTCGTCGAGCCTTTCATGTTTTTCGTGCATTTAAATAGAATTTATGAGATTCGATATTTTGGCAAAAATTTTAATATTATTATGATGTTGATTATATTTCAGTTTTCATGGTGTTTGATTTAATTCCAATTTCGTTTTGTGCACAATTCGACACTTCTGCCAAATGAGAGAAAGAGAGAGAGAGAGAGAGACAGAGATTCACTTGCGAATTCAAATGCGCTCTCGGCAATTTGCAATAGTGCTAACGACTTTAGTTGATCTCCCCTTTGATATATTCAAAGATTCGCATTGAAATTGGAGTTTTCAAGTGAGAAATACAAAGTTTCCAATTTTTGGCTTTTGCACTTAACATTTATGATACTATTTGGTGAATTTCATTAGCTTGGGTCATATATTTATTCGATACGTATTACATTTGATAGAGTACATCTGAATGAAATGAGATGAAATGAAAAAGGGAACGACGAAAATCACAGCTTGTTACAGATTTACAAGTGATACAACAAGTCATAAATTGATACGAATAACGTCGAAACGGAAATCGTTTGAGCCAAATGAGGACAAAAATTTCACGAAAAATCTTCACAAAATGGTCACAAATCTTCACGAAAGCGGATGAAAACGAAATCGCCAAACTCAAGTGAACGCGTTTCGAAAAAGACAGTCTGATCGAAACAACCGAGTCTGACTACAGAAATATAGGAATTTTATGTTGGATGCATTAATTCATTTGTAAGTAGAGAATTATCCAGGAGCAATAAAACTGCAAATGAAATAGATGTAAAAGAAGTCACAATTCCGTGCCGAATTCTTTTTCAAATGGCACTCATGAAGTCGATGCAAGGAATTCGCCAGAGTCAACACGCGTTTTTCCACATTTATAAATCATTCATTTATAAATCTTCTAGTAGTACATGCTCCATTTTGGCATCTATCAACTCATAAAATTGGAATGACAAGAATATCAATTGCATATGACTGGCAAAAATGGTTTGACATCGCCCTTCTTCGAATGAATAAGCAATTTGACAGACTCAAAGCGCGAATTTTTCTGTTGAACGTGTGCATATGGCATAAAATATCATTTCATCAATCTTTTATTTGCGTTATTTTCCGTTCTCCGTATTCCACCTGATTTGCCTTTTATCCTAATCTTAATTCTGTCTAATCTTTTTTATGCCATCATCATCTAACCGCACCGCAACATATCATCGAACTTCATATTTTCATATTTTTGTTGATGCGTTGAAAAAATAACGACTTGAAAAATCATTCACTTGCTAAAAAGAATCGGTCTAATTTTGGCATTCGCTCGGGTAAATGTGGTGCGCTCGAACATGGAGTTAGTGCTTGCCAGTGATAAACCGAAATGCGCGCGTGTTTTATTTTTATTGGCATTTATATGTACGCGATGACAAAGTGAATCGAGCGAATGCACATATTGTTTCGTCAACCCTCGACAAGTGTAATGAGAATTGTAATGGGTGTTACTTTGCACATACGCGCGATGAATTGTTGTATATGTGCACGCTCATGGGAACTCCCGGCGAACACATTTTTGCTTCCAAACTCAAACAAATATAAAGATCCATATAATTTGCATATCAAATCGCATGAGATAATTTTTCCGTTCATTTTTTCTTGCTTCGTGTTTTTTTTTAAATGTAGCATATTCTTTTGTATTGATATTGCGAAGCATTTTCTACAAAACTCATAACATTTATTATTGTTTGCAGTGAGAAAAGAAAATTGGTGACGACGAACTACCATCGAGTTATCATTGCGACAGAGAGACTTATGTGGTGTGTGTGTGTCTGGCTGGCTGGATGTAGGCTCCTTGCGGGTAATCTATAAGTATGATTATACGGTATTAGTGTGCAGTAAGGCAGCGACAGAGAGAGAATTAGAGAGGGAGAGAGAGAGTGAAAAGAGACGGTGTGGTTGTTCGTAAGATGCTCCTTGTGCACGATTCAACATGATGAAGATATGTATTTTGATAGCTCGTCGCAAGCAATAAGCAACAACTCCAGCCACCAAGAGAAGAATATTCTAATTTTCTTTACGCATTACGCTTTTTAATATTACGTTCGGTGCATAAATAAGAGAAAGTGAACGCATGTTATAAATGGAAAACGCATTTTCACACAACAAATACAACCGCCACACATTTTCCGCAACAAAATTGGATTTATCGCACTTGGAAGCGCAACAATTCTTCCGTTCCGAATTTTTCTTTCCATACAAATAATGATGTGTTTAATGGGATACCCATATGCAAGTTTATTAAAATTGAACACAATCTAAATAATGCGATGCTCACAAACATTCGTTTATCCATGAATGAACTTTGTCACATTCTTGTGATTTTATTACAATGAGATAGACCAAAGTGCTTGTGACTACGCAACCGTCCAAAGCACTCGCATTGTACATCATCGTCACCTCGGGAGGAGGATTATCTAGACATTTTTGCTCAAGTTGTAACTTTGGAGCAATGTTTATTAAAATTGGTGAAACCTACAGACAAAACTGAAATTGGCAAATGAATTGATAACGAACTTAACCAAAGTTCCCAACCAAACACCAACGAAATTATCAATTACGAACATATAAACCCTTCTCTCAAGCACTGTTATTATTTGGCGAATTGCATTCAGCTTCAAGGCCGACGTGTAATCGATTTTTTCTTTTACAGAAAATTACTTTTACGAATCGGCAACCTCATTTCAGGGGCTTCTTTCATTGTTGTTCATTTGTTTTCCGAATTCATCCTTTTCGGAAATTGATTATTAAATATCATTGAGAATTACATTTTAAACATTTTCATTGTGTTTGCTTTGGTCGGGTTGAAAATGAGTTTCGCGATATCAATTAAAATAAACAAACGAACACGCGTTTTCTCAGCGCAACCCTTTCAAATAGACTTCTTCCGTTTATTTGTTTTGCTGGTCGTACAGCAACTTTTCAGGCAGATCTAGCATCACACCAGTTCAAATAATAATTATAACAATATTTCATTTTTTTGCTGCTAAACCTCTCATTGTTTGTTCTTTTGCCGCCAACAATTATAATTTATTTTCCGTTTTATTAAAGACTCTCTCTCTCACAAACTCACTCGCTGCCATCGCGCACTTTACACAATGCTTAATGATTTCTATTTTCCATTATAATTTCTTTGAAACAGTTCCAAGCCATCTTTTTGATCAGTGCTCAATTGAATTTTTCTAATTAAATACGTATTAAATTTTATTCGCTGTGAAAAGGGTGCGACGATCGAAGTGCAAGACTTTCGAAATGAAATAAAGAGCTTGAGCAATGAGCTATGGCTATTGCTATGCTTATTCCATGTATTTTGAAAAGTGGGTTGAGTCTACAGCGGTTGCTATTACATCGCAATTGCACAGGGATTAAGAATACGAAATGGACTGGTTCAGAATCTATACTTCAGATAGTACTAATTGTATCTTTAAAATAGCAATTGGGCTGCGTTAACAGAAATTATTTATAAACTGTGCTATTGAACTCGAACCAATTTTTCCACGTGCATTCAAGATTTCGTAGTTTTCTTTGTTGATTTTGCCAGAGGCCATAAAGTACTATAATCGATTGAATCCATTGCATTTCGAATCTCCGAGATTCTAGCGATTTTAGAAGCATAGAATAGAAGTTCTTGAAGAATTACTAAATATTTCATCGATGAGTTGAAAGCAAATTTGAAAGAGATTTCGTAAATAAATGATGCGCTTCTAGCGGACCATCTTCTAGATAACATACAACGAATTAAAGTTGGTTCAACTCTTAAGAGTTTGTGATATTTTCTTCCCAAATAAGAAGTTCTCCCACACCAAAGACTCACTTTTTTAATTTGAAGATACAGCTGTACTCAAAGTGCAACGAAGTGAACAATATGAAGGAAAGACTGAAAAGTATACACATACTTCCTGTCGCCAAAGTTTTATATAAAACTGGTAATTCCGATGAAAAGTTTGTATTTTTCTGTTAAAAGGCGTATTATTATTAGTTTTATTTTGTTTTCACTTGTATTCAATGTAGTTTTTCATGAAAAGGCAATGATGTTACGATCAATACTTCTATTAAAAGGCCTAAAATAATGCATTCGAAGGAGCCCTTTCGTGGTTCGGATGAGATATGACACTATTGGCAGCTGAAACTTACAAGGGTCAATTATAAATTCCGTACATTTCATGCATTTTATACGTAATCATGACTATAGGCAATCGATAGAATTTTCCATGTGTGCCAAATATCCTATAAAATATTGAACGAAAGTTGTTGTAACATTGAAAATTGTTTTTTCCCTGTTTCGAAAGAGCCAAAAGCAAAAGATTGTCCAATGGTCTGTAAGCAACTTGCTTGTTTCAAGCGCCATTTTCCAGTCCCCAAGCTATTTACATCGTTGAAAAAATTTCATATTTTCATCTTGAGTCGACAATCCGGCAAGAGCAATCAGAATAATACATTTTCTTGCTTTTGTTCACAATATTGTCGAAAGACAAGACTACAAATCAATGGTAATAAAAACAAGGTAAAGTTAAAATCCCCCAATAATCCAGCAGTTCATGTGAACTAGAGAGAGAGCGCGCACACAATGATATGATTTATAGATAAAATTAAATTAAATTTACTTTTTTGTGTGCGTTGTGTGTAACATCGTTGGTGAATAAAATAGTCATAATAGCTGGCAATAAGGAAAATGCATAAGCAAAAGATGTTGGCTGAGCTCTCATCCCTGCGATTGTGTGTAATATTGTTCGCATGAAAACCGCACTTTCATGTTATTATCTTGCGATGTGATGTGGTTTTTTTTCTTCAACGTTTTTGGCTGTTTTCGAGATGCATAACATAGGTATGTAATTAGGGCGAATATATCATATCGGCTGTTATTTATTTCACTTACTGAACACTGGAATATTAGGAATGATATTCAGGCATCTTGTTGTGCGTGTATCAACAAGTCTGAATTGGTGAAGCGAGATTTTTGAGCAGCCACCATTCGCCATCATCACAATGTGAATATTAATAATAATATGGCCACAGGAGGAAAAAATTGTGTCGAATGAATGTGAATGGATCTCGTATAAACAAAAAAAAAAAAAAAAACTTCGAACAACAAAAAGTAATGACTAAGGGTAATTTTAAAATCGCATTAAAACATCTGCGTTCACCACAAACGCGTTCGAATTTCTCAGTGCTAAATTATTGTAGCGACTTCTGGTCCATTGGTTCATATTCATTTCTACTGTCGAATAAAAACCATATTAGAAAAAAAACCAAAGAAAATAAACGGACGACCACCTTTAATTCAAAACAAATACGCTCCACGACTACTTTTTGATGACTAAGACCGTTTGCTCCTCGACGCACCGCGAATTGAAAGAAGTGAAATAAACGAACGGCATAAAAAAACTCGACATGAAATGCACTCAGCAAAGTTTTGGCCCGCTTCCCCGTGCGTATCTCTTCACTTTTGGTGTCCATATCGCTTTTACAGCCTTGTCAAACATAATTTTTTGAATAAACATAATAACTTAATCCGAAAGGAACAAAGAATATGGACGAGAATGGAGAAAAAAATACACATGGAATTGTATTTAGTTAGCGATGGTGTGGCCAGCATTATTATGAGGCGCACGAACGAAATGGCATTATCTAATTTTTAATTGAAATACCGAATTCCGTTTGGTACACGCTATTCCACGAAAATAAACACAAATAGTAATGAATGGCAGCAGCGCATGCAGCAGCCACACTCAACGATAAATGAAACATTTTCATTTAATAGTCGCACAAAACCAATTAAGCTCCCTTTTTGTGCGTGCCGTGTATTTTCCTTCGACTCACTTTTGCGTTCTTTTTTTTTGCTTATCTCATTTACAGGGAACAACACACGAATGTCCGTGGAGCGTATTGAAAAAGTACGCAATGAAAGATGAGGATAACAAAAAACATGTAACTAAGTTTTCGCCCTATTCGACCGAGCTTTGTCGTTCACTTTTGTATCTCGCGCGGATATCAGTTTACAGAAATGCACTGCCATTGAATTTACACCTCCGGGGTAATTATAAAATTATATTTTCATTTTTTTTAGTTCGATAAATTACCGCGCTTTTGGAACGAAAAAAAAAGCATTAGTCTTTCAATGGCAACGAATCCAATTTATTCGACGTTTTGCAATGAATTAAGTATGCGATGGTCCCAAGAAACCAACAAAGTGTTTTTCCATTTTTACACCCCAAACACATTTTAATTTTTTCATTAATGGCGAGGATTTGTATAAAATGTCTCAGGTTTTACCAAATTTGGTGAATTAAAAAAAGTGCCTTTCAAAAAGGTTTATCGAGAAGTGTTTTAGCGTGCTTCGTTTCGTCGCTTCCATAAAAATCTAATGATTTCATGTCATTTGGATATCCAAATCGATTTCGTATCAAATGAACTCAATTCAGATTTCCTCATGGAAGCCAATTCATTCGAGCGTTCATTGAAAACGAATGCCACCTTTTTAATCGACCAACAGAAAAACATGCCATACCTTCATATTTTATGGTAAAAATATGTGCGCAACAGGCCGAAGTACACAACATCAAAGCGTGCCATGTAATTAAATGAATTCTTTTTGTTTATCTGAACAATTTTGTTTAATCGAATGCCTTTTTGGTTGCTTTGTATTTTCCTGGAGTGTATAATGCTGCAAAAACACACACACACACCGCACTCCATCACACTCAAGTGGCGTTAAGCTATTTTTGTTGTTTTCTATACAATAACTAATTCACTGCCAATTCATTTCCACTATTGCCTCCAACACGCAAAACATTCAAGTAGCCCCCTTCACCGCTTCAGCACTCAATGATCGATTGCAACAGCACACATTTCCCAGGTGAACCATTGAAATAAACACACGTTAATCAGTTCAATTGGAAAATCATCCAATAAGTGGATTAATTATACACATTGTGCCACATGCATGCCCATGAAGAGTAAAAATACCCGGAAAATTGATTTGCAAAAACACCAAAGAAAAACAAATACATTGAATGCATAATGAATACTAAGATAAAATGATTGGAAAGGGAACAAATGGAGGAAAAATGTGAAGGCATATCGGATTCTCAACGAGTTTACTTCTATCTGAACGATATGTGTATGAATTCAGACGCAAAGGGCAGACAATTGGATGGAATGCTATTTGAAATGAGTATTTAATATACAATATTTTGAACATGGCCATTTTCAGTGGCAACAAAGATTTGTGAAAAAATCCAGCTAAGAAGTGGAAAATGGAGCTAAATGAGCCAAAATGAAATAATGAATAAGAATGAACGTGAAGCAAACAGATCATTTATAGTCAATCGTGCTTATTGTAGTGTTTTAAAAATAGAAAGTATTACAATGCAAACGCACCAAATGATCAGCTTCTTTGAACTAAGCTTTGCTGAACTGTTTTTAAACAAAGATTTTAGTGAGCCAAACACCAGCGATAATTTTAGTAAAAGAATGTCCTGAATGTCCTATTCAATAATGAACATTCAAAAGAAAAACAAGTGGAGTTCACGTAAATAATGGATTGTCACTTTCGATAATAAAGCCTGAAAACGTCAAACAGAATTGAATGGGTGAAAATGAAAATGGCATATTTTTTCCCATCATATTGAAACAGAACATTCTAAAATAATTTCATCAGAGTAAAACATTTCAACAACGTTTTTTAAAAGTAAATCATCCGAAGAAATGTTATTGAAGCTGAACATTTCAACAAAAAAATTTCAAATAGAAACATTATCAATTTTTTGCGATTTTCGCGTTACTGATAAGAGATAAGTGGTAGAGATGCATAACAAATTTGTAGGCTGAGATAATTTCTACAAATTCTCATAAAATACATATGACTTATCTCTTATCATCAACGAGAAGGTCGCGAAAATGTGATTGTGTTTCTTTAAAAAAAAAATTGTTGAAATGTTCAGCTTCAATAAAAAAATTTCAGAAGTTTTACGTTGAAAAAACGTTGTTGAAATGTTTTACTTCAATGAAATTATTTTAGAATGTTCTCTTTCATTATGATGGGAAAAAATATGCCATTTTCATTCTCACCCTTTCAATTGTGCATCGCATTATACATTACTAAATGGAATTTCTATTTTTCCCTTATTTAATTATCTCAACTCAATAAATAACTAATTTGCATAAAAATAAATTGCAAGGCCGAAGACTGAGTGGATATTTTCTTTGATTTCGGTCCATTTGCGATTGAATTGACGTAAAAAGTGATCCAACGCTGTACTGAATTGGAAAATAAACAGGAAAAATGCCAAAATTCAGCAGACTGAATCGAATAATGTGTGCTCCAACACCTCACACATACGAATCAATCTGAACAACCATCTCCATCCCCAATTTCGATACATTTAACCCATCATACATTTTTAACCCACAATGTCAACATTTCAATAGAATTTTCGCTATCATCGCCCAGCAAAATGGTGTGAACGGAGAAAGAACGTGGTTGCTCATTCAAATCTATTCATAATTCGATTAAGTTTGAATCCTTTTCACATGCTCAGTTCATTCAGTTCATATATTTCACAACAATATAAATAGCAATGCGAAAAACCGCAATTGCGCTGCTGAGAAGAATGAATGATGGTGTGAAATAGGTGTAGATATGTCTTTTAACAGTTCAACGATTTTTTTGAATTCATTGAACAATAAAGTGTGTGATTGTGTGTGAGAGAGTATGGATGTGCGATGTGCGTGTATATTCGACATTTTCTGACTTTGCGTTTCGATACTGGTGCATTCGTCTCTTCATTCCGACAGATAATATACACTTTCACTTTGCAATTTCCCTCAAACTGGAAAAAACTTAATTGCTGGTTTACCAATCGGTTTTTGCTGGTCGGTCGATTTTTGGCTATTAGGAGGAAAATCGAAAGAATATTTCGAAAGAAATTCAAATTGCTGAGGTTTTTGGAGGTTTTATTTTTAAATTTCGTTTTATGCGTTAAAATTTCATTCCAAACACGTTTTAAATGACAAAAAATTGTGCAAACTTGTCATTAGTTTAGGTCAAAAGCAGTGCATTTTACTGCGAAAATGCTTTTTTCGTTTCAAACAAGAGAGTTTGAACATTTCCCGATTTTCCACATGCAGTTTTAAGCATTGTTTGTATTATTTTGAGGTTATATAGTCAAATATGATATTTCGTATAAACAATGCGAAAAACCTCAATGCGAAAAACCGCAAGTGATTTTTATTGGCGCCACTGAGATTTGCTGTGTGTAGTCTTGCATGAGCATTGAGCAATAAAAGAAATGTGATCGAATGTCTCAATACCACTCAAAAGTTTCTTCTCCACATGATTTTCTTGTCTATCCTTCGCCATTTTTTCCGATTTATTGACCCCAAATATACGCTCTAAATTGTCCCGTTTAATAGGTCAAATTAGGTAAAGACTCACATCACCATTTCCACTACCCACATCCCGCAAAGAATCGCAACCAGCGATCGCCACTTGATTATTTTGGAAGGTTTATGCAACTCAGAAATATTATAATCAACATGATCTGAATAATTTCAGTACCAGAATGGAGCTTATAATAATTATAATTCAAAATAGATATAGGTAAAGTCACAACACTATTTCAAATAGAGTCTTTTCGATCAAGCATCATTGATTATGTAAAATATATTTGAAGGTAATCTTGATGTTCATCTGAATGAACAAAGTTGTCGCAAAATGTTATCGCCGTATATTCGCAGGCTTTTATTTATTATTCATTAATTTTTATATCATCCACTCACTATAACTTTTACCGTCCGCATTGCGAATTAACGCATGTGTGCAGTCGGGTCAACTATTCTACTTCCCACTTTTCCAGCTGTTCCAGCTCATGGAGGTGTTAACTTTGAAATGATACGATTGATTATGACTCTTACATGATCTACTTCGATCGGGTATGTGCCGTATCGGGGGTGGCGCGAGCGGCGCCGGGCGGCTGAGGTCAGCAAATTCAATGAAAAAAAAAAACAAAAAACAAAAAAAAAACATTTTGCGACTTGAAATCTATGGGCGAGATGTAGAGTGGTGTATGTCTATTTTATTTCAAATGTACATGCACCACTTTACATCTCACTCATAGAAATGAAATTCAAAACATTTTGCCGCCCAAATTCGATTGTGAATTTCTTTGAATTAACAGTTATCTAATCCAAGAAAAAAATGCACAGCTGAAATTATTTAGCAATCAGATATCATTTTACTGAACGCAAACGAATATGCTGATGATATAGAAATTCATGGCACGCGTCGCTTAGTTCGATCGTTTTTATTATTATTTATTACGAAACCTACATTTATGCCAATACGTGTTCAAAGCAAGCTCAGAACATGCTGGCCAGAGACCCAATACGGCATAAATTCCGCCCATGGTGCGTCTTTTGCAAAGAGAGTACAGTCAGGAGAGGGATAGTATTAAAGTGAAGCTTTAATACTAGAATTGGATCCGGAAAACCATGGCAAAACCGGCCTGGCTCTGGACAGCCAGGGGAAAATACAATAATAATTTTTGTAATTAAAATACGTTAACATCAATGAATAAGCAAATGAAAATGAAAAATAGTATACTAGTACTAAATTATAACTAATTGATTGATAAGAAACCTCATGACATCAATCCGAGAATTCGCGACATGAATAAATTAAATATGATAAATACGATTTATTGACCGGCACGCACAAGATGCTTTAAGCTACTTTTAAACGATATCAAAGATTTCGAATTTCTAATATCTACCGGCATACTATTCCAAAAATCGATTTGCCGAATAGCTGAATGCACGGGTATCAAATGCAGTACGCGGATTGAAATTTAAACGAAGGTCATCGGGATATCGCGACGATTCACCGTTTTTTACGAACATGTGATTCAGATACCCGGGTGAACAATTTGACAACTGCTTGAAAATCAAGAACGCCGAATGCAGTTTAGCTCTGCTTTCAGGGATCAATCCATTCAGACGCTCACGATATTCAGTTACATGAACATTACGTTTTAATCCGTAAATGTATCTGATCTTGTCGTTATCAGCGACGTGGTCACGATGTGCTTGATTTTGAGTGCTGTGTGCACCCCAACCATATGTAACTGCATCACCATAGTCCATTATGGGATCAATTAGCGCTGCAGCCATATCACGTAGATGTTTGCTTATGTATGGACAACATTGAGTGACGAGAACGCTATAGCGAATTATGAATCATTCTACATATACACACAACGATATAACTGTTACATACCGTATGTATTTTAAATTGATTTTTACGAAATAAAATGAAATATTTGAAGAATAAAATCCGTGTAATTGTTGGAAATTTGTATCAAATTTAATTCAAATCAGTCTCTACATTTTCATGCAATTCACAGAACAGTTTGATTGACTTGAAAAAAAAAACATTAAATTTCGGCATAATTTGATTCACACATATAAAAATATATAACATTCACATTTCCGCAACTCTTAGAATTTACCTTTTTTTATTTCCAAAGTGTATGTAAAAATATGTCTATTTTTCAACCTAACCGGAATTTATGCAAATGTATAAATGTATACCGGTCTTATTGATATGAAACGGAATGCCTCGCGTGAATTCATCTATTGATAGTCACAATAAAAATTTATAGGACCGAAGAAATGAAAAAAAAAAAAACAAATTTATACAAAAGCAAATCGCACACTGGCCTTATACGATTCTATTTTTGCAAAAAAACGATTCTACACCAATACAACTAACTTGATTCCGTGTTGCCATGCATATAAATCGCAGCAACATTCTATGCAAATTTCTTGATGTGATTTTTGTTTGTGTTGATAGTTATGATGAATTGCTTTTGCCAATTTTATGAATTCTATCAAATTATTTGTATTGTTTCAGATAAAATCAGATTTTTACTGTGACAATACAATACAATTTATGGAATAATATCAACAATCCGGCAGTACAACAACAATATCAAGTTTGCTATTCATTTTGATAATTCCAAATTGCTTTTGCCAAGTTCAATTTCATGACGCAATATTGTCTTTTTGTATTTTTGTATTTTCAACTCTTCTCTATTGATTCAAATTACAGTCGAAAAATTCCCAAGAGTTTTTTTATCGCAGTGGAATAATGCTTTTTTTCGCAGAAAATTGAAATGACATAATAATTTCTAAGTATACTGCGATATTAACACCATACAAAGAGATAAGGAGCGAGCGATACATTTGTGATTATCTTATTTTGCTAGTTGAACACTTCCCGGTTAATTTAGACGCACATTTTTTTTATCAATAAAAGTGAGTATTCCAAGGAGTATTCATTCAAACTTATAGGATATATCATGGTTTTGCTTAACTCAACAAATATCGTATGATTTACAAACATCATTGATGTAAACAATCTTGATTCATCTAGACTTCAAAAGCAGTATGATCGCAGCTACGATTTTCAAAGCCATGCATTAGGCTTACATGCACGAATGATTGAAAAAGATGTAAGCAGCCAGCTTGATGAACATATGACGTGTTTTGCTATGCATGTTACGTGCTGCATTACAAATTTCTTTAGTATATTATAAAGATTTCATGGTACTTGAAATGAATACTCAAATCATCCGAAATAATCCGTTTATCATTGTACGAAAACATTGAATCATATTCAAATTCTATTCAATACAAAAAAAATCGCATAAACAAGAGTGCCGAACGTAAAAAGCAAACAAATATTGACATAAACAATTTAATTTAATAAAAAAAACAGCTTTATTATTGACAATAAATGATGTGTGGTCTTATAAGCGATACCTTGAACAATGTGAATAAATAGATTAAATATAAACTTCTACTATTTATAAATAAATATGAAATAAATTCAAATATAATTTTACTATTTTCATTAAAAGTGTCGACTACTTTCTCGCGTACGCGATCATCAATTTGTAGGGTGTTAGAAAGCGACATGTTTTGCTATTGGCATCAATATCATCCAGAGCCAAATGCATTTTTATGACAAGATTCAGATAGTCATCGAAGAATGCATCTTGATCATGCATTGGAATTCGCTCTATAAATGGGTTGACCGCTTTCACGGATTCTGAAACGAAAGGTAAATGGAATGTTAAATGAATATTCGATCAATATTAATGTTCACTGAACTTGATCACCTACTTTTTAACAGGTCAATCCCTTCGAAAATAAAGCATTTTTCACGAATTTCAACGCTGTACTCAGTGAAACCGTTCATGTAGAGTAGCCTACCAAATTGTTCAGCTGGATATTTGGAATATTGGTACGGTGAAATGAAAAGATCAACGTCGGTCATATATTTGGCCCATTTTTTGCTCTGCGACATTTGTTTGTAAATCTCAAAAATCGGATTCTGCGCGAGGAACACCAACAACATATCACCATCTGGCTTCAATAATTTGAACATATTTTGAACAGCACGTTCTTGATTTTGCACCCAATGTAAGCAATAAAATGATGTAATGTGGTCGAATGGCTCGGTATTGTAAAGTGGCTGCTTCTCAAGGTCTAAGCCAAGGTCAAATTTTTCAAACGAGATTCGCGGATGCAAAAATTGTTTGCGCGCAAATTCCACCATTTCGCCGGACAAATCGACACCAACCAAACGCTGGAAATTTATGGGTAAATTCGGTAGAAGGAAATCAATTGTAACGTCACCACTGCCACAGCCGATATCCAATAAAGAATCACAGCCATCGCCACGCCATTGCAGCACAGGCAAAAATTCATCGATCGTTTGTTTGGCGTCACGACGCTGCAAACTATTTGAACGTGTATACAAGGCCGCTTTATGCATTTTTTACAATTTAATTGCACTTTTGATATTTTGTTAATTATGAAACAATAATTATAATTTGAGAAATCAAAAATGACAAACAAAAACGAAAACAAAGAAATAAGCTAGCACAGTTACCAGAATTTTTTTTTATTAAGAAAATTAATGCAAAAAACGAAAACAAGAACAAAATTAGAATCGAAACTAATGAACGAAATTGCTCATTCAAAAAAAAAAAAAAATCTCCTGACAGTTTTAAAAACACAAGTGAAATTACAAAAATTCAACAAAAAATGTAACGCTTTGCTTTCAGTAAACTTCTGAACATCGTATTGCGTAATAAATTGTGTTTCCAGAGAAATCGATCTGTTGTTATTGGGCACAAAATCGATTCTGATCGACTTTGCGTGTGATTCTTCTCTTTTTTATAGTAGATTGTCGATATCAACACATAAACACAGCCGAAAACATTTTCTCCGAACATTATTTCATCTCGGCGAGCGAATGAAAGCCACGAAAATAATAAACACACAGAAAAAGCGAAGTTGATCGCGCTCTATTGTGTATACGCACAGAAATTTCGGCTATTGCTTTTCGTTGAAATGCATTCTCAAAGCTGCAAGATGTGTGCGTTCTTATGACGCATTCACCATTATGCTTTTCACATCGCACTTCATTCACAATTCCACACTGAAAGCATCATATGGAACACAAAAGATGGAATTGTTTGCCGAAACAAAAACATTGAGATGGTATCATACGCGATAAATTGCCGAAAATTCGTTGAACGGGCTCGGCTTTATTTTTAATCTGACCAGCCAGAAAACTCCCATTCATATGGCCAAATTTAGACGCTAACACTGAAGAAGCTAATGACATTCCGATTTTTGTGCACTGATTGCGCTTAAAAATAAACGATATTTGCCGTAGAGACACCTCTTTTCTGGCGTCATCAGCAAACTCAAAGTTGCTCTCTTCGAGCACGCAATTGAATAAAATCATGGAAATGCCATTATGTAAATTTAAAGTTTAGAGGGTCAGCTTTTTTCGTATTTGTCAGCTGCTGTTCAAGCAAAAATTGCTCTAATTTGAATATATAGTATAGATATAGATAGTCTCGCTATCAGTTTAAAACTGTGTTTTTTCGTCTAGTCAAACAAACTCTTAGAATCGCAATCGACGTATATGATGCTTTGCTTAGCCGACATTGTTACTATGCAATTCTGGACGGCGCAATTTTCTATTCTGAAATAGAACGTCTTTGATGAGACATTTGCGAATTGAGTACAAGCAGTTTTTTTGTGTGCAAATATTACACATCAGATTTATCACTTTTGTTCGAAAAGTGCTTTTCAAACGGCCGGCATTTTTTTGTCGAAATCAACAATTGATAGACGAGAAAAGAATGGAGAAGGGCGACGGAAATGACAACGAGAAAGAATAAAGAAAGAATTCAAAGAAAGAGTAGAAAGAAAGAAAGACGAAAGCATCGCAAGAAAAAAAAAGGAAAAAAACCAAACACTTAATTTAAAGCGAAAAACAAAAACAAAAGCAAATATCAAAATAACTAGTGACGCAAAAAGTTTCGCTTCGAATATCATCAAAGTTCATTTTTTTTTTATTTCTATGCACCATCGATTTTGAGTTGAGGGCAACAAACTTCAAAAATATCTGCATACTTTTATCCTTTTTTATCCATTTTAATCCCAAAGAATTCGATATCAAAGTGACTTCACCCACCTGAGATCAAGCTGTTGACTTTGACCAAACTCAAGGCTGCAAAACATAAGGTGCATCTTGAAATTATGCTGAATTTAGAATAATTATAATCATTTCACACAAAAAAATCGTCGAAAATCAATCGATTATTGCATTCCAATTTGCAATTCAAAATATGCATAAATAACCTACCTCAACTTCGCTACGCCTGATTAAAAGCTGATAATCGCTGATTTTGTTTACGTTGGACGATCAAAGCATCACCCATTGATTCAATGAATGGAGCGGAGCTAAGCGGCACAAGTACTTGACACGGTTGCAATCTAGTATATATACGACTATCAGTTTTGTGTAGCGTCCATCGAAATGATCTATTGATAGAATTTTGCTTGAACACAAGAATTCTATTCGACTACATCGACTGCTTTTAATTGCTCAGCAACACAATTACGATTTTATCAATTGCGATGATTCATTCTTATCAGCCAACACTGAAAGTGTTGACTTTTCGTCACTTTTTGTTCTCTTATATTCAACGGCTCATTTATGTAAATTGTACAAAATCTATGCATCACCAAATTTTGGATTTATTTATAGGGCGAAATAAAATGTTTTTCAGTACATAGATTTATTCTGAATTATTTCGCTTTATTCTCGCATTTGTGCGGTATTTCAATATTTCTAATTATTTCAAAGTTTTGTCGATGTCGAACACTATATACTGAATTATTTGCAAATCCATAGAAATTACCAGAATTATATGGAGAATTGAAAAATAGACGATTTGATGACGTATGACCTGTATTACCGACCGATATTATTTGCATTTTTCATTTCATTTCAAGTAATTTTACTTTAGCGTTTGGTAAGTCTTCTCTATGTCTTCGTAAAGCATAAACATTTCGGACAAATTTGAGAAAAATTAAGCAAATAAATCTCTAGAGAACAAGTTTGAAATGAAATTATTATTGTTTGGTGATAGCTCTCCTTATGACGGCACTTTTTTCTATCCAAAACCTCCTTATTTTAATTCACATATTCTCATTTATTGACTTTCAAAATTAAATCATTAACAAAGCTGCAGTCAATCATGAGTGAATTAGAGGTCTTCATGGTTACAAGATTCTAGTAATCGCAACTCAACCGTTGTAAAAATGTATTTCATCTGAATTGCTATATTTTTATTTATTTGAACCTTAAAAACCGGGGTATGACCCCCTAGCTCTTGTTGTTGCAGTTTCCGAATATTTATTTCTTCCTTTGGATGATAATACGTATATCAGGTCGTTGTCACAATACGATTGCAATTTCGTATGGTCAGTTTGGACCGGTTTTTGATATTCAAATCGCAATATTTATGCATGAAGACATGAATAAAAATGCATGCCATTTTGCCAAATTCTCTTGTCGCCGCATATTTTTTTGTCTCGAATCGTGGCTCCCGATCGATGCATGGTTGCCTGATGCTCCGCAAATAAAATGTTATAATACTCAGCATTTTGGAAAATCTTTAAGTCTGAATCGTTATCGCCAGACAATTTACATGTCAAAAAAAAAAAAAAAATTACCAATTCATTTGAAACGTTTTTTTAACCAATATTTGTTCGTTGCCGGTCATTGCACTCAAAATCATGATAGAATTTAAGCTCATTGGCAAAGTGCATACAGAGATGCAGTTCAAAATGAATGAGAGACCAACTCAATTTGAATTGATGCTCGACTGGGCATCCAATTTCATATGGTCAAAGTAGCAAGGAATGTATGCAAACCGCTCGAAAAGGAAAATAAAAAAATCCAAATATCTAACGGTAAATCGATGCACATTAGACAATAAAATGCATCGTGCGTATAGAAAAAAAAATTGGAACACAAAAAAAAGAAATTCGTCGAAGAGAGAAAAATCGTTAATAATCAGCGATAATGAACCGTAAACTGTGCTTTTAAAATCAACGGGAAATTAACACTTAATACGTGCATTGTTGAACGCAGCGAACACATTAATTGCATTCATATGGTCATCTATTGGGTTAGCCCATGCACACAAAAGTGCCAGAATTTCGTTAATACGCTCTTTTTGAGCCTTGTTTGTACATTTGATCCGATGATATATTTATTGGATTTCTTTCATTTGAGTGTGCTACTTTTTCTTGATTTCGATGACAATCCATGGAGCTTTCAAATAGAAAAGTGCATTATCGTTAAAGTAATCAAAATGCTGAAGATTACATATAATATATTACATAGCGACTTTTTCTATGTCAATATTTCGGTTAATGCAGCTTTGATTATGTTTTGTTTTTCTTATGTGAAACTTGCAAACGCATATTAAATTGGTCGTGGTTTTATTGAAGAATCTTTGAAGAATTGAGTATCTGGTTTTGATTTGAAATTGGGTCAATTTTAATGCTTTTTGTGTTGGACAAATATTGCACAATCATTTCAGATATTCAAATCCGGAACAAATGCTTGAGAAAAGGCTGGCAGCTATTGCATACAGTACAGAATTTTGATTTTTAATGGTCTATTCACTCTCCATATTTTCTTTTCATTCTCCATAAAATATCATTGTTCTTGGAACAGAATTGAAAACGTATCAAGAAAAACTTTAAGTTGTTTACTTGACATCGCAGAACCAATTTCGTTACTTTTAGTAATCAAGTTTTAGAGTAAAATTATCCCAAACAATCATGTTCTCTGTGTGAGTGGTTTGAATGTCGGGAGAGAGCGTTTCGAGTTTGGGCACAAACCATACTGTATTTCAAACACATTTCGATTGAAGGAAACCAGATTTGGATGCTTTTAATGAATTCAAAATTTCATTCATAATTCACCTTCATTATCATTTTCATTCGTATTTCTGTTTTGCTCATGTGTAAACTCGAATTAAGCGGTATGTTGTTGTCATATTTTGCTTCCGACTTATTGCAATGTTTTAAAACTGGTTGGGTTTCGATTCTCAAATAATATCACTTATAGGTGAGATATATCTCACACTATTATCAATTTTCAAAGTAATAGGATAAAGTATGAATGAAAATGAAATTTAGCTTGGGTATTTAAACATCAAAACATTTAACGGTAATCTAAACGCAAACATATTCATAACAGAAGTGCCGTGACGTCTAAGTTTCTAGACCAACATTTATTATTACTTGTTTTAGACGAGATTTGCTTTTTCACAGAAACAAAAATTCGCGAACATCTAAGGAATACCAATGCATAGAGCCGCGCCGAAGATAGTTCAATACAAACATCCAGATTATTCGTACGGCTTTGCACCAACACAAACATCGAAGTTTGTTTGACTCTTATTAGAGTAGGGATATTGATATCGCAAAATACCGGTATTGGAATCATTTTTACACTAAACCTTTGGTCAGTGACACTTGTAACATTTTGTTCAACGGATGAATTCATTCAGACACACTATTGATGCTTAGAAAATTATGGTTCTAACTCAGTATAAATATCTTTAACGCGAAAAAAACGATTGATCACAAAGAATATCAATCGAAGAAATAGTTGATGACTGAAATGCATTTATCTTTGAAATTTTTATAAAAATATTGAAATTGTGATCAAATTGTTTGTTATATTAATCGGTCTAGAATGCTTGGAATTTCGTTCGTTTTACTGTGTCAAGTGTATGTAAATGGTGCAACAGTACAAAAGGTTGCCGATCTTGTGCTTCATAGTAATCTGTCAATGGACAATGATATGGGAGTGGAAATTTGTAGTTCAGATGCTTGTGCATTGGAATCATCTAATATATTAAAATACCTGAAAGAAAGTGTTGATCCATGCGAAAACTTTTATGATTTTGCTTGTGGAAAATATGCACAAAATACGAATAAGACTGAAATGGCCTCTGCTTACAACCAATTCAGAGCAGCTAGCAAAGAAATAAGAAAGCAACTTTTGCCAATTCTTGAAGAGAATTATCGACAAAATGAACCAAAATCAGTTAAGTTAGCTAAAATCTTCTTCAAAACTTGTATGAATGAGACATTGTTGGAGGAAGACGGTAAGTAGCTATCCATATTCGAATTGAGTTTTTCTTAATTGTGTTTTCATGCATTATAAATATCTGGCAGGTCTAACACCGATGGTGGAAATGTTGGAACGGTATGGCGGTTGGCCAGTAGTCAAAGGTGATTTCTGGAACGGAAAGGATTGGGATTGGTTAGAAACAAGCCAGAAAATGACGCAAGCTGGCTTAGGCAACGGACTTATTCTGAATTGTGCCGTTGGGGTTGATTTCAAAAACTCTTCCAAGCGTGTTTTAATAGTAAGGGCTTTTCATTTATCACAAATAAATGCAATTTTTCATCCAATATTTATTCATATTTCTTGTCTTTTTATGTCAAGATCGGCAGCGATAGTTCTAGTGCCAAATCGTTTTTACTAGGAGAAGGCGGACACGAGTCCGAAAAAGAAAAAGATTTGGATTCAATGGATACAGAAACTTCAAAAGAAAAAAATTACTACGATTATTTGGTTGATATAGCCGTCATGTTTGGTGCAAACAAGAGGATTGCCCAACACGAAATGCTTGAGGCACTCTATTTTCAGAAGCAACTGAAACAGGTTTGTCGATTTCATCGTGTCAACCCAGTATTATTCATTTTCCTTTTACATTTTTAGATTTCTTTATCTCGGAGCAAACGTCACCGTAATCCATCAATTCTCTATAATCCGTTTACCGTAGCACAACTACAAATTAATTATCCTTACTGTGATTGGTTAAAATTGGTGAATATTTGTTTGAATGGAAAACAGCAAATTGACGAAAAAGAAATTGTAGTCGTTCGAGATGTTGAATATATACGACTGTTGGATTCAGTTCTTCAATCGACATCAAACCGAACTGTAGCAAATTATCTGGGGTATCGATTGGTCCTACATGCATCACAGTTCCTAAATGATGAACTCTTCCAACGAAGGCAGCAATTTTTAAAATCATTATGGGGAGTTGAAATGGAACCTTCCATTCCGATTCCTCGACAGCCAAACGAGTGTTTAAAATATACAAAGGAATTGTAAGCCACTCATTTCGTATTTGATTCTCCATTTGATTAAGTGAACGCTATCTTTACAGTTTGCCCATTTCCCTTGGAGCACTCTATGTGCAAAAATATTTCAACGATGAATTAAAACACAAGGCAGCCGACCTGTCACACAGTATTCATGGCGAATTTATAAAAAAACTGCAAAGAGTTTCATGGATCGATGAAGAGACAAAAGCCACAGCCATTGAAAAAGCCAACAAAATTCAATTTCACATCGGCTATCCAAATGAATTAATTGACACCAACAAATTAGAAGAGTACTACAAAGAATTGCAATTAGAAGCAGACTCTTTACTTAAAAATGTAATACGCATTCGTACTTTCAATTTGAATCGCCTTTCAATGAAATTGCGCCAACCTATCAACAAAACTGATTGGGAAACACATTCAATGGCCATTGATGTGAATCCATCCTTTAGACATAATGAAAATAGTATTCGTGAGTTTCTGTTTTGTACAATCCAAATTGATTAACTTCAACAGCTTTGATTTATAGATTTGCCAGCTGCTGTTCTTCAAAGTCCATTTTTCTCACCAAATCGGTAAGTACTCTTTGAAAAGATGCAACAATTTCACCCATTGGGCGGAAACGTCGGAGCAAAAAACACATCCGTCGCGAACCGAAGCGAGCGCTCATAAATTCAACTGATAAATCAATGCAATTTAACTATTCATTTCTGAATGCAATGATATTTGGATGATTTTTAAACATTTCTTACTGTTTTTTAGACCAAAATACATGAACTTTGCGGTGATTGGATGGATAATTGGACATGAAATTACACACGGTAGGCAATGGGCTGTAATGCATTTCTATCGTTTATTCTGCAATTTATCATCATTCACAGGTTTCGATAGCAAAGGGCAAAAATTCGATCTTAACGGTAATTTAGCTGATTGGTATTTATCTGACACTGCGAAAAACTTTAAATCAAAAGCAAAATGTTTCATCTATCAGGTAACAAAGCATTCGAATTTACTTAGAAATAGATTTAACCAGTGGATTTACGATTGAGTAATTTTATACCTGCTCTTTGGTTATTTAGTATTCGGACTACGCGGATCATACTACAGACCTTCCAATCTGGGTAAGTAAACAATCAATCCAACATCTCAACAGCCCTTGCTAGAGATCCTCAAGATATGGAATAGTTTTTCTTGAGTGTAAAGCAAAAATAGACCGGTCGCTGTAAGATTTTTTTGACATAGGTCAATGGTGAGCTTACACTGAGTGAAAATATTGCTGATAATGCAGCAGTTAAAGTGGCATATGCGGCTTACCAAAGCTATGTGGAACGACATGGACCTGAAAGGTTATTGCCAAATCTGAACTACACGCAAAATCAGCTGTTTTGGATTTCAGCCGCACAATTGTGGTGTGAACATTTTCAGCCTGGATCTCTTGAGCACTATTACAAAACTGTGCACACACCAGGAAGATTTCGTGTTATTGGGACTTTCAGCAATAATTATGACTTTTCAAACGATTTTAATTGTCCATCCGTTAGTGATATGAATCTAGATGATAAATGCGAAATCTGGTGATTCAATTATTTTGTTAAGAAATCATTAAAATATCCAAAAATTAATACTATGGGATTTAATCAAGGAAGAATTGAACTAATTGCTTGTCGAAAGAGAGATTTTCCCATCGAGTTAATCATTTGGTTCCGTGTCAGATGATGATCTGACATCTAAATCTTGACCTTCATAGGATTTTAAAACAAATGAACATTTTCATTTCATGCTTTCGATTTGGAGAGGTTCCCAAAATTTGTCTTTTATTATGTCGGCACTGTTTGGCTAAAGTTTTTTCAACGGCCAACCTTTTCAAGCAGTATTCAATTGAGACCAAATCTTGGACCAAGCATTTCATGCTCTGAAACAACAATAATCATTATGGTTCGGGTCATAACCATGCATGGCTATGCCATTCCACGAGTAATTAGATCAGATATTGCGATCAGTGTACAATCCACAATTGAAGCTGCTAAGCTGAGGTCAGTTTCCCATATTTCGATGTTTTGCAACACGTTGTCCGTTGCCCGAGGTCGTTTGTGTACATAAATCAACTAAAAAGCAAATGATAGAATCTCCAATAAATTGTGGACCAATGCTCATAAGCCAGCCAGTGGGAATGCTGAAGAAAACTATGCCACATATCCCTTCTTCAAAAGCAATTCAAAATTATCGAAAAAAAATTCTATCTTAGTTTATTATGTGCAAATTATGTGTGCTCGTCCTTTTCGTTTCACATCATCGTTTTTCTGCAAAACAATTATATTTGTTCATGCCATGCTTCAATGGCAGTTTATCCAAAATGATTCAACTGAAATCTTGATTTTTTTTAAAAAAATCACCTTTGGCTCATTGATTCATCCGATTTATGATAGTCATTCCATTCCTTCCCACAGATTTGAGGTAATTTGTGCAAGTCCATAAAATATGGGAGCTCAAACTCGCGTAGATTTCCGAATATATTACGAGAGCTGCTCCTTCAATTTCTCTTGATCGCGCAAAAAAAGCAAAGCAGAACAGCGAGGAAGAGGTTCAAACAAACCTGTTTCATTTAGCCAAAAGCGAATTTGTGATACGCTGCATCCTCATGCTAACACTCAATAAAATTATTAGTACAACACATCGTAGATAATCGAATAGCAACTTTTCAGATGTTTGCATTTTTCGCGATCTGGTACTCAAAAGTACTAGAAGAATTGTATTTGAGAGCTCACTTTATATATTTATGACTCTTTATTGGTTAGAATTAAAAAGACATACAATATTTTGCTTTTAATAAAGTAACATGAATCAATATGAAAATAAAATTGCAACATAAATATTATTTACACATTTTCCGGGAAAACTATAAGAAATACGAAATCTGTTGTTCTTCAACACTTAAGACATCATCAGTCCGTACAACTTCGTAGAACATTGTAATTGCGTCTAACTCATAGTTTTCCCGGAAAACGCAAAAATATTTATGTTTCAATTTTATTTCCACATTGATTCATGTTGCTTTATTAAAACATATTGGAGGTCATTTTAATTTCTACCGATTCATGTGTCAATACATAAAGTTCATTTGTGCACGGAATATTAAATCGCAGTTAGTTTAATGAAAGGAATGTTATATTGGGAGTGAGTGCAATGTTAAAATTAAAAGCATGCGATTTTTATTTAACAACAATACTTATAAATTGGTTAGTATTCAATCTAGTTTAAATACACAATTTGAATGTATTTTTTCATTGATTTCTTTTATAAATATCCGGTTTGGATTATAATGCAATAAATATAAAAATATTGACTTACGGTCAGGCAGAATAAGAAACAATAGGTGTGACTGGGTGGGAAAAATTTATCAAAATTTGTGGCGAAAAGATTCCACAAGAAATTCACATTTGCAAATGTAATCAAAAAATGGCGAAAGTAATTGTTCCCTTAAGCCATAATGTATTGCTAAAAATACGGTGAGTAGCTTTATTAATTTTTGCGGTCAGAATGGTACCAATTCAACGATCATCATTGATTTGACGGAACTGAATAAAGTCTTTTCTACAGTAGACGAAGGTAGTTTGATGCTTGGCGGACGCCTCTCAGTACCCAACGAGATTTTATTTCCCGAGGGTCGCTCAGGACCCTTGAGTGAAAAATGTATGTCAAGCTATGCTTCGACGTATCGTTTTTGTTCTACGACTCTTCGTTCTGATGGACATTAAGGCCTGGATCGGCGTACGAGATTAGAAAATGGTAATGTTTTAAATGCCCAATCGCTGAACAGAAGACATATTTTTAGACAGGATTTCATGACAAATTTATTCCAATATTGATTAGAATTATTTGGATGGGTGTTATGATGAAAAATCAAATACCTGCGGCCAGCTAAATTTTGCCAATTATAAATATCTTTCGAAAACATCCCTGGCGATTTCAATTATTCTTTTTACAAAGCTTCAAAATAGACAAATATTTTATTGATGTCAATTTGGATGAAACTGAAAATTCACTCGCTTGTAAAAAAAAAAGTGACAAGGTTTTAAGCTGACTATTTTTATATTTCCAGGAATATTCAGTCAAAAATGTCCCAAATTAGTCAACTTAGTAGCCAGTCGATTTTTTTTACAAAGGCATTCAATGTTTACCGGAAACATTTGAAAACTCAAAGCAACTTAATAATCCGACACAATGTGAGTAGTAGCAGATTCTAATATTACTTTTAAAATACAAACAATTATTTTCACTCTGCAACTCTGATGGTCCATCCTTTCACATACATCGAAGGAAATTGCATCATAAACAACATATGATTTTTGATAGATTTTTTTATTAATTGCTTCGAAAAAATTGTATTGTATTATATATTTTGGCAAACATTATGTTCTCACTTCAAAGAGACGGCATTTTCATTTATTTAAAAAGTAAGAATCAGACTAAGATATTCTGAAATTATAGATTGTTGTAAGTTCATAATACGAATTCAGAATATATATGCGATGCACAGAAACGAAACCAGAGGACTGCGGCGAGTGAATGAGCTTCGGTAGTCGCGCAGTATGTATGTGTGCGCGTATACGTTTCATATTTACCGCTGTACACTGGTGATATTTCGGTGTGTTGCAAGCACATAGTTATGCATATATTCTCAATATATGTATACTCAGAATTTAAAACGATATATATTGTCCGAATTATCGCAATGTCTGGTTAAAATAAACCTAATAATAATAATATGTTGGCATGATGTAATGAACATCTATACTACTTATATTATAAAGTTATTAAGTGAAAATAGGGAATGGCAATCATCGTCTTGACAGTTCAAGTGAGGTGTATTGTTGAATCTCATTAATGAAAGTGTCTTAGGCGAGGGTCGATCCACATCCCAGCAACAGAGCCGGCTCCACAGCCCAGTCCATTCCGTCTGATTGTCTCTGAGGACCTTCGCCTATCTTGTAATAGAATCGAGATCCAGCTCGCGGTAATCCAAAGTATGGACGAATAAACTCATTTCCATATTCTGCATCCACTTTTTGCATCAATAAACAAAGTTTTTGACAAATTCAATTTGATTCCAACAAAATTCTCTTGTGGCGGTTTTTTGACCGATTGTCCAGTTGACTATTTCAGGACACAATGACTGAAATTTATTTAAATTTCATTTGAAAGTCAATCGTTTTGTTTCGAGGCACTGATTGAGTTGCAGTTGAAAGGATTATGAGCAAATTAAAGTGATCAAATCTGACTAAAAATGTTTAATATCACGATAAATTGCCTAAAATAATGAATTTTCGACATTTTTCTTGAGTTTTTGATTAAGTTGTAAATATTTCCAACTGATTTTTAACAATTTCAAACAAAATTGACTGAAACCTAATCAATCTGCCACTCAAAGGGGCTGACTATTAGCTGAATTATTAAGCAAAATTCTTCTCATTTTGTCCCAATTAGGTTAACTGTAGCATTGATTCATAGTCAAAAAATTGAAAAAATTCCGTACATTTTTCCAATGAAATAATTATATTTTAGTAAATAGGTCAATATTTTTTCACAGGAGTCATGTTTCAACACTCAATTCATACCTTCATAGTTCCATTTCGGAAATTCTGGATCACTTCGTCGCCGTGGACTTGGAGTGAGAGTTTCAATGGGACACTTACGTTTTACAACAATTTCTGCTGCGAAAATTTCAAAAAAAGATCACAATTTTTCCCAATAATAAATTAATTTTTATCCAAAAATCGTTCAGTTGAGCGCAGCAACCTCAATGTACGGATAAATTGTTCTCGATTTGGCTTCTTTTGTTCACTAAGTCGTAATCCACGGATTGCTTGCTCTTTTATACTGGCAGATGCGTATAAACAACACCATCAGAATTAAAAAAAAAACAAAGTTATATGATGGAAATTTCTGGTGAATATTTAGATTCATGCTGTTTAATTTATAATCAATATACATAATTTAGTATCTGTGTCTTAGGTTAATTGTTGATGTGGATGCGAAAAATTATTTGAATGTAGGATGCTTCACATGGCACCAATCCTGATTCTTCATAGTTACCTGTAGTGTAAACGTTTCCAATTACAAATTTATTTAATTTCAAGCAAATCAAAGTACAGTTGCATTTAAATGGGTTTACGTTTTCCTTAGCTGCATTGACGCTGATAAGACAAACTATGTGAACTCATCATGAAGCAGTGTACAGCAAATTAGCTGAATCGGAAAAATACCCAACGAAGCCTTTTTCAAACATCAGGGGGTTGTTAATTATTTGCACAACGAATAAGCATGGATTTCTTTTCGACGAAAAAAGGTTTAAGATTCTTGTTGGAGTAATGGAAGTTTAAAAATGAGGTGTTTGTTTTTCAATTCAGATATTTCATTACCAAATTTATTTATTTGCTTGTTTGTAACGGATTATCGAAATGTGCACATTCATACATATATGTGCAACTTGTTTCATGAACCCTGGTGCATGCTGGCGATGAGCCCATTTCATTATGAATAGAGTGTTTTTATTGGCGAGAGGTCCACATTTAAATCAAACTAAACATCGACGCATTCCATGAGTGCAAGTACGGGACCGACTTCTTAACGTGCTCTTCAAGCACGCCGTAATTTCGGAAACAAAGAAGCCAAAAATATTTTAAATAAAAACACTTCGCACGATACGACGATACAAATGAATTACATTCCAAAATAGCTCAAATCAAAATTTTCGTCGAAAGACTTTTTCCAAAACCTAGCTTGAAGTAAGTTTATTCAATTTCAATAATTGTATATATTTTTACATGTTTCTGTTATTTTCTCTAAAGAGAGGAGTTCCAAGTATTACTAACGTACGATTCTTGTGCGATTCAAAATGGTTTACAGTGTTCGACTGCATGGAAACAATAAAGCGACAATTTGACATTGAAGATTATGCAATAGGTCAAACTACGCTTGCACAAGTTTTTTTAACGTTCACCACTGAAAAATAATCTGAATTGAAAGAGCATGGAAAATAGATAAAACTAGCATAACTTTTTGAACCCGAACTAAAATCTTTAATGAATATGACTATTTATAATTTTGATCATTTTAACTTGAAACTCCTCCGAAAAACGCACCCGCCATTGCACCCCCTATTGCACCCGCTATTGCACCAAAAGGACCACCGAGCGCTCCCCCAATAGCTGCACCAGCAATAGCACCGGGCGCTCCCCCAATAGCTGCACCAGCAATAGCACCGGGCGGGATTAGATTCATATTAAATTTAGGTTTATTTGCTTCATTTAACTTTTGCAAGCTGTATTCCAATCCATTTATTTTGTATACAAGATTTTCACGGAAATTGGCCGTACCAACCATTTTTTTAAGATCGAACTGTGAATAGGGAAACATCAGTATGAGTCATGAAAACATATCAAAGAAATTATTGGTTATTTTTTAAAATACCTCTTGAAGTATGGATAGCTTCGTTCTAGAAAACAGATTATTGAAAGTATCTTGGGGTAAGTATGATTTCCATATTCCGTTTCGTACTTGGTTTCCAAACTTGTCCAACAATTCCATTACCAATTCTTCATCATGCTTGTTGGCTCTTTCCTAAAAAACATTCAGACGACACTTAAGCGGTATGAGAAATCGATGAACAACCTATGCTTACGAAATTTTTACGTTTCTCCAGATTTTCATGAAAAAAAAATTGAAATGTTTCTCCTATGTCGTTTTGAATTTTATCTTGATTAGGCGATGCTAGATCATCACCCCCGAATTTCGGTTTCTCGAGGAACTATTCAAGATTGTGATAAAAAATCAAAATTTAATTTCATGAATAATAAAATATATTGTATAATTTTCAATTTATAAATATCAAACCTGTTTAAGAACCATTTCTTCAGTTTTTTGATGAATTTGGAAGAGCTCTGTTTGTTTCATGTATGGAATGGCACTATCAAGTGCCTTTTGCATTAAATCCTTATAAGTTGTTATACTTTCCCTATGCAATATTGAATAATACGCGCCTGCAGTTGCCTGTTTCAAACGTTAAACACAAATTTTGGATGAACAATTGGGAATAAATAGCAAAAAATGATCTGAAACGCACCGTGAAAATTGTTTTCGGCTCAGGCAACGTATTTGCATTGAAGATATTTACATATGTTTGGATGTACTGTAAAAAATCGCGAGCTCGGACTTTTCTGCCATTGATTTTTTTAATAATAATTTTATCGGGTGCAAAAAGATCCGGCACCAATTCTTTGACATATTTTATGAAATCGGGTGAGATTTGCTGTAGACCGCCAGTGAATTGGTTACTTTGTGCTACAATTTGTCCCGGATGAGGCATTAAAAATGCATTAATTTTATCAAAACTCGATTTGATTCGAGTTCTGAGCGCAAGCATATCAGGGGTTTGTTGTTTTTTTTCAGCAAGAGTTTTGTCAATCAATTTTTGCCCGTGCCATCCATAATCTGTTTCGTACGGGTACGGCCAATCGCGGACGATGAAAGTCAGATGTTGGAATGGTCTTTCGTTTGACTGTTCCATTATCATTTGACCGTATCCCGTGAATAGATCAAGATGTTGTAAATCATCCTCTTTGATATTATGCATGAGATTGTAGCATTGCACAGACGAGAGCATCATACTCAAAGCGAAGATAGTTACGCATTCTTTAACGCTCGTTTGGCTATCGAAAATGCCTTGTGTGTCGAGCAAAATGATCGCCACTTTGTCACCATTTTCGAAATCGTGAGTGAATATTTCCGACCACATCCAAATGCCCATTGTTTCAGGCTCTTGCCCGCTTCTCCATTTGAATCCATTCAAATAAGTTTGATTTGACTTTTCACCAATCCAGTCACTCACATCGCGTTTCTTGTACTGTTTATTGAAAAAATGATTAAATTCTATTTAATTTATCAAATTTCTACGATTAGACGTAATCGTGTTTTTTCGACTTTGTCGACATGAACTATTCCTGAATCAAAGATAAATATTATCTGGGCTGTGCTCCCCAAAACGATTATATTTTTCATTATATATATGTATTATCGCCGTTATCCGTTCGAGCCCCAGTAAGAACTTATCTCTCAAATACCATGCCTATCCCAACAGACAATATTTTTGGAACGATTCCACAAGTATTCCAACATATTTCGGGAAATATTCCAAATATATAAAGGAAATTCCTTCGATGTCCAAATATTTTTCATATGAAAAAGTGGCGATTTCTTTACAGATTCTAGAATGCATCCAATGGAATGTTCACATATTTTTTTCATGAAATATTCCGAACGTTAAAAATAGATCATTTGAATTTCGGTCCGGAAAAATCCGAACTTAATTCCCAACATTTTTACATTTTGAACGTTCAGATAAGATGTGTATGGATTTTGCTTTGCTACACAGTCTGCTAGCAAAAGTGCTTTCTGGACTTTAATCAATTAACGGAATTCCGTGCATCTAAATCATAAAGATTGGATCATTCGAAATAAAAGCAAAATCCATATACATCTCATTTTAGCGTTCGAAATTTATAATTGAACATTCGGATATTCTATGGAAAATATATGTGGAGATTCAATTGAATGCGTTCCGAATATTTAACGAGCTGTCGAACCAACATTTTGAACGTGGAACAAAAATGCCACTTTTTCATATGAAAAATATTCGGATATCCATGACAATTTCCTTGGATTTCAGGTTTGGAATATCCGAACTTTTTGCCCTCAGGGATACATTCAACTCATTCGTTTGGAAACATTTCGTTACCTGTTGATTCAAGTATTTAATGAAGAAATTCATTAAAAAACTTTTTCCTTGTCGGAAAGCACCAGCAATTGACACCACAACTACGTAACGATCTTTAATGTCATCAACTTCAAGAATCTGATTTAATTTCCCTAATTCTAGATGAAATGAATGATTTATTGGCGTCAATATTTGAACCCCTGCACCTAATTCAGCAGACACTTCACTTAAATTTGATCGGCAAAATATGCCTATAAAAAATATCACACAAACGTTCTTCATCGTAATAATTTTCAAACTAAGCTTTAGGTCGCTTCCATTTGATTTTTATAGCATCAGTCCAACTGTTCATTTTGTATTACTTTTCTGCACACACACTTAGCCCATCACATAATTTACGTTCCGCTTAAAACTTCTTTTTTACTTTTCCTCACCACAGTGTGTAGTAAATATATTGCGATCGGTCCAAAAAATTCAAAACGCCCGGAATGAGTTTTATATGCGTTTTGACCCCAAAAAAACGATAGTAACCATTCCCGGAGAAATTTTTTTGTTTGTGTGTGGTACGTTGTCCGTTGTACGCAAAATTTGTTAACACGATAACTCAAAAGTACTCAGATTAGAATGAATCGAACATGAACGCACAAAAAGGTCTTCATTGAGAATAGAAACTTAATAATTGTAACACATTTTTTTTCGCTGTGCAAGAATTATTTCGAAATCTCTTGCAAAAAGTCCTACAATCACCGCAACAAAAGAAAAACACGTTTGCGTGTGTATTAGTCAACACAACCATGACAACCATATCAAGCGCTGCCGGCAAGTGTTGCATTTTATCTTGAATAAGTCATTTGAGTTTAGTGCCCTTTACAAATTAATCATTTAGAGCAAAATAAAAAGGAAAGAAACAAAATAGAATAAGATTTCAGACGAAAAAAAAAATGAAAAGAGAAAGCTCCTGAAAAACATCTGGGGTTATCGTGGTTTTTCTTCTCAACCAATTCTTACATTCGTGTGAGTCAGCAATCAACAATGTGCTATACGATACGATTTGAGAGAGGCACAAAATCAATCACGATTTAACATCGTAGTTCACTTGGATCTTCAACGTGCATTTGAGGTTATCGACTCATATCTCATGATCGAAACATTGAGGCAATACGGAGTCCAACCTTTATCGCTTCGATGGTTCAAGAGCAACATTACAAACAGAAGTCAAACAGTCAAAATCGGCGACATAATTTTGGAAACGCTTGAAAATAACTTAGGTGTACCACAGGGTTCCATTTGAAGCCCGTTACTTTTTATTTTGTATATAAATTGCATAGCTTCTTGTATTAAACACTCTTACGCTATTAAACGTAATAAATAAATAAATAAGTACCGTGAAAATGTTTGCCTATGATATATTTATATATATTTATACAAATAGCATTGATGAGGCGATTCAAAAAAACAACGAAGACTTGGATAGATTATTTGATAAGCTCCCTACTGACAAATTGTTGGGATATTCTACATATTTTTTCCTAAAAATATAGGGAATTTTGTTTGGAAATCCGAATATTTTTCATATGAACAAGTGGCGTTTTTTTCCCTAATTCCGAACGTTTTTTAACAGCACGGAAATTATTTGGAAAACATCGAATGGATTTTCCCAATGTTTTTTCCTTGTAATAATCCAAACGTTCAAATCGAACATTTGGATTTTTTTCCGTAGACTGAAATATATTTTCCAAAAGTTCAAATTTTCCAACATTTCGTTAAAAATTGCTTCATTGAATTCGATTACTAATATAATAAAAAAAAAATTCTATTAAAAGTTTTCGTTTGAGGTAAATTCAAATTCTAATTACATTTTTCATTTTAAACCTTGATGCATTTGACGAATCTGAGAGGATCAAAAAACACAAATACATTGATACAAACGAATTTATCGATTTTAACTATTTATTCTTGTAGAACATTTTAATGCAACTTCTTTCAAATGAACACCGAATACACACGAATTATTTTCATTAATGAGAAGGAGAAGAAGAATTTTTTATAATAAACTAGCGGACCCCGTTGCACTTCGTTGCAACCAACCAAAAAAAGAAATGAAATGCTATAGGTTTTTTTAATGAAATGAATGCATTGTATTTCAAAATTATTAATGTCAATCCAAAACATTTGGATATACAATATTTTTTGTTTGCCCATTTGAAACGAGCATAAACAAACAATTTGGAGTTCCAACTCTTGAGCGGGCCACGTATAGCTATCCATGTGAAAAGCACGGATCCTCCAAATTTAATCCGCATATGTTGATGGACATGGATGATATATGAAAAATATTCGGAGATTTCCAAGTGAATTTCCAGATAATTTTGGAATATTTTCCGTGAATTAAGATCCGTCTTAATAATTTATTAAGTTTAATCTCACTAATTATTAAGATGAACTTAATAGCGTTAGTAAGTTGGCATCTTAATAAATATTTATTAATTAATAAATTATTAATTATTATTGGAGGTATACATTGAAAATGTGCGATTCGTTACTTACTTCGTTTCTATCATACGTGCCATTTTTTTGACAGTGACAGCTATTCTATCTTAAAGAGCGTCAAAAAATCGATTAATTTTGATCTGTTACGGTGGACATTCATAATTTTACAAAAGTGTTTTACTATCGCTCAGATGTCGAATTACGTGCCGACAAAGCAGCATTTGCGGGAAGCATTACTTTTGTACTTTAATCAAAAGAAAAGTGCGGCTGAAAGTTATCGTTTGCTGCAAGAAACTTGTCCTGAATATGTTCCAACAGAAAAAACGTGCCGGTGGTGGTTCGCGCGTTTCAAAAGTGGTGATTTTGACATCGAAGACAAAGAACGTGTAGGACAAGTGAAAAAATTTGAAGACGAGGAATTGGAGGCACTTCTTGATTACGATTCGTGTCAAACGCAAGAAGAACTTGCAAAATCATTGGGAGCGACACAAGCAACCATTTCTAGACGTTTGAAAGCAGCAGGATTCATTCAAAAGCATGGAAATTGGGTCCCACATGAATTGAAGCCAAGAGACGTGGAAAGGCGTTTTTTCACATGTGAACAGTTGCTCCAAAGACAAAAAAGAAAGGGTTTTTTGCATCGGATTGTCATTGGTGATGAAAAGTGGATCCATTACGATAATCCAAAGCAAAAACCAGCATATGTGAAGCGCGACAAACTAGCACCATCGACATCAAAGCAAGATATTTACGGGTTTAAGGTAATGCTCTGTATATGGTGGGATCAGAAAGGTGTGGTGTACAATGAAATGCTAAAACCGAATGAAACAATCGATGGGCCCCGCTACCGATTACAATTGATGCGTTTGAGCCGAGCATTGCGCGGAAAACGGCCAGAATATGAGCAAAGACACGACAAAGTTATTCTCCAACATGAGAATGCTCGGCCACATGTTCAAATGTCGTGAAGACATACTTGGAAACGCTTCGATGGGATGTGCTACCCCACCCGTCGTATAGCCCAGACATTGCACCTTCTGATTACCATTTGTTCCGATCGATGCAGAATAACCTGGCCGGTACACGCTTCACTTCATCTGAAGAAGTCCAAAATTGGGTCGATTCATTCATCACAAAAAAAGATGAACAGTTCTTCCGTCGCGGAATCCGTATGCTACCAGAAAGATGGGAAAAAGTTGTGGCTAGTGATGGGCAATACTTTGAATAACATGTTTATTTACTTATTTTCATTAAATAAAGCTATATTTATGAAGAAAAATGGCACATTTTCAATGTATACCTCCAATAACTTAATTTATTGACTTCGCAAAAATGTCCATCTATAGTCAAATATGTTTATTTCATTACGTATCGCTTTGAAAATTATATAAATTGATATTCTTAAGTGAACATCAACAATGGCTAATAGTTACCGTCTCGCAATGTCGATGGGAGTGGAAATTTGTAGTTCAGATGCTTGTGTATTGGAATCATTTAATATATTAAAATACCTGAAAGAAAGTGTTGATCCATGCGAAAACTTTTATGATTTTGCTTGTGGAAAATATGCACAAAATACGAATAAGACTGAAATGGCCTCTGCTTACAACCAATTCAGAGCAGCTGGCAAAGAAATAAGAAAGCAACTTTTGCCAATTCTTGAAGAGATATATCAACAAAATGAACCAAAATCAGTTAAGTTAGCTAAAATCTTCTTCAAAACTTGTATGAATGAGACATTGTTGGAGGAAGACGGTAAGTAGCTATCCATATTAGAATTGAGTTTTTCTTAATTGTGTTTTCATGCATTATAAATATCTGGCAGGTCTAACACCGATGGTGGAAATGTTGGAACGGTATGGCGGTTGGCCAGTAGTCAAAGGTGATTTCTGGAACGGAAAGGATTGGGATTGGTTAGAAACAAGCCAGAAAATGACGCAAGCTGGCTTAGGCAACACACTTATTCTGAATTGTGCCGTTGGGGTTGATTTCAAAAACTCTTCCAATCGTGTTTTAATAGTAAGGGCTTTTCATTTATCACAAATAAATGCAATTTTTCATCCAATATTTATTCATATTTCTTGTCTTTTTATGTCAAGATCGGCAGCGATAGTTCTAGTGCCAAATCGTTTTTACTAGGAGAAGGCGGACACGAGTCCGAAAAAGAAAAAGATTTGGATTCAATGGATACAGAAACTTCAAAAGAAAAAAATTACTACGATTATTTGGTTGATATAGCCGTCATGTTTGGTGCAAACAAGAGGATTGCCCAACACGAAATGCTTGAGGCACTCTATTTTCAGAAGCAACTGAAACAGGTTTGTCGATTTCATCGTGTTAACCCAGTATTATTCATTTTCCTTTTACATTTTTAGATTTCTTTATCTCGGAGCAAACGTCACCGTAATCCATCAATTCTCTATAATTCGTTTACCGTAGCACAACTACAAATTAATTATCCTTACTGTGATTGGTTAAAATTGGTGAATATTTGTTTGAATGGAAAACAGCAAATTGACGAAAAAGAAATTGTAGTCTTTCGAGATGTTGAATATATACGTCTGTTGGATTCAGTTCTTCAATCGACATCAAACCGAACTGTAGCAAATTATCTCGGGTATCGATTGGTCCTATATGCATCACAGTTCCTAAATGATGAACTCTTCCAACGAAGGCAGCAATTTTTAAAATCATTATGGGGAGTTGAAATGGAACCCTCCATTCCGATTCCTCGACAGCCAAACGAGTGTTTAAAATATACAAAGGAATTGTAAGCCACTCATTTCGTATTTGATTCTCCATTTGATTAAGTGAACGCTATCTTTACAGTTTGCCCATTTCCCTTGGAGCACTCTATGTGCAAAAATATTTCTACGATGAATTAAAACACAAGGCAGCCGACCTGTCACACAGTATTCATGCCGAATTTTTAAAAAAACTGCAAAGGGTTTCATGGATCGATGAAGAGACAAAAGCCACAGCCATTGAAAAAGCCAAGAAAATTCAATTTCACATCGGCTATCCAAATGAATTAATTGACACCAACAAACTAGAAGAGACTACTACAAAGAATTGCAATTAGAAGCAGACTCTTTACTTAAAAATGTAATACGCATTCGTACTTTCAATTTGAATCGCCTTTCAATGAAATTGCGCCAACCTATCAACAAAACTGATTGGGAAACACATTCAATGGCCATTGATGTGAATCCATCCTTTAGACATAATGAAAAAAGTATTCGTGAGTTTCTGTTTTGTACAATCCAAATTGATTAACTTCAACAGCTTTGATTTATAGATTTGCCAGCTGCTGTTCTTCAAAGTCCATTTTTCTCACCAAATCGGTAAGTACTCTTTGAAAAGATGCAACAATTTCACCCATTGGGCGGAAACGTCGGAGCAAAAAACACATCCGTCGCGAACCGAAGCGAGCGCTCATAAATTCAACTGATAAATCAATGCAATTTAACTATTCATTTCTGAATGCAATGATATTTGGATGATTTTTAAACATTTCTTACTGTTTTTTAGATCAAAATACATGAACTTTGCGGTGATTGGATGGATAATTGGACATGAAATTACACACGGTAGGCAATGGGCTGTAATGCATTTCTATCGTTTATTCTGCAATTTATCATCATTCACAGGTTTCGATAGCAAAGGGCAAAAATTCGATCTTAACGGTAATTTAGCTGATTGGTATCTATCTGACACTGCGAAAAACTTTAAATCAAAAGCAAAATGTTTCATCTATCAGGTAACAAAGCATTCGAATTTACTTAGAAATAGATTTAACCAGTGGATTTACGATTGAGTAATTTTATACCTGCTCTTTGGTTATTTAGTATTCGGACTACGCGGATCATACTACAGACCTTCCAATCTGGGTAAGTAAACAATCAATCCAACATCTCAACAGCCCTTGCTAGAGATCCTCAAGATATGGAATAGTTTTTCTTGAGTGTAAAGCAAAAATAGACCGGTCGCTGTAAGATTTTTTTGACATAGGTCAATGGTGAGCTTACACTGAGTGAAAATATTGCTGATAATGCAGCAGTTAAAGTGGCATATGCGGCTTACCAAAGCTATGTGGAACGACATGGACCTGAAAGGTTATTGCCAAATCTGAACTACACGCAAAATCAGCTGTTTTGGATTTCAGCCGCACAATTGTGGTGTGAACATTTCCAGCAGGATCTCTTGAGCACTATTACAAATAATCTAGTGATTCAATTACTTTGTTAAGAAATCATTAAAATATCCAAAAATAATACTATGGGATTTAATCAAGAAAGAATTAAACTAATTGCTTGTCGAAAGAGAGATTTTCCCATCGAGTTAATCATTAGGTTCCGTGTCAGATGATGATCTGACATCTTAGTCTTGACCTTCATAGGATTTTAAAACTAATGAACATTTTCATTTGATGCTTTCGATTTGGAGAGGTTCCCAAAATTGTTTATTTATTATTTCGGCACTGTTTGGCTGAAGTTATTTCAACGACCAACCATTTCAAGCAGTATTCAATTGAGAGCAAATCTTGGACCAATAATCATTATGGTTCGGGTCATAGCCATGCATGGTTATGCCCAAGCGGGCCGTGCTTATATGGAAATTGAGAGCTATTCGAGAGTATGCCAATTGACCGCGCCATCTTATTTTACATAGGTGAACTCAATTTAGTTCCATTGTAATACGAACAAAATTTTTATTGACACAAATAATAAAAACAAATGAGTAATTGAAACGATTGAAATATCACATCAATACTACTGCCCAATAGATGGCGCTGAAGAATAGATATCATTAAAATGTCTCAAATAGTTCGGTCCCGTTGGTTATGCCAGTCCACAAACGAGTAATTTGATCAGATATTGCGATCAGTGTACAATCCACAATTGAAGCTGCTAAGCTGAGGTCAGTTTCCCATATTCCGATGTTTTGCAACACGTTGTCCGTTGCCCGAGGTCGTTTGTGTACATAAACCAACTAAAAAGCATATGATAGAATCTCCAATAAATTGTTGACCAATGCTCATAAGCCAGCCAATGAGAATGCTGAAGAAAACTATGCCACATATCCCTTCTTCAAAAGCAATTCAAAATTATCGAAAAAAAATTCTATCTTAGTTTATTATGTGCAAATTATGTGTGCTCGTCCTTTTCGTTTCACATCATCGTTTTTCTGCAAAACAAATATATTTGTTCATGCCATGCTTCAATGGCAGTTTATCCAAAATGATTCAACTGAAATCTTGAATTTTTTTAAAAAAAATCACCTTTGGCTCATTGATTCATCCGATTTATGATAGTCATTCCATTCCTTCCCACAGATTTGAGGTAATTTGTGCAAGTCCATAAAATATGGGAGCTCAAACTCGCGTAGATTTCCGAATATATTACGAGAGCTGCTCCTTCAATTTCTCTTGATCGCGCAAAAAAAGCAAAGCAGAACAGCGAGGAAGAGGTTCAAACAAACCTGTTTCATTTAGCCAAAAGCGAATTTGTGATACGCTGCATCCTCATGCTAACACTCAATAAAACTATTAGTACAACACATCGTAGATAATCGAATAGCAACTTTTCAGATGTTTGCATTTTTCGCGATCTGGTACTCAAAAGTACTAGAAGAATTGTATTTGAGAGCTCACTTTATATATTTATGACTCTTTATTGGTTAGAATTAAAAAGACATCCAATATTTTGCTTTTAATAAAGTAACATGAATCAATATGAAAATAAAATTGCAACATAAATATTTTCACGTTTTCCGGGAAAACTATAAGAGATACGAAATCATAGTCTACAACACTTAAGACATCATCAGTCCGTACAACTTCGTAGAACATTGTAATTGCGTCTAACTCATAGTTTTCCCGGAAAACGCAAAAATATTTATGTTTCACTTTTATTTCCACATTGATTCATGTTGCTTTATTAAAACATATTGGAGGTCATTTTAATTTCTACCGATTCATGTGTCAATACATAAAGTTCATTTGTGCACGGAATATTAAATCGCAGTTAGTTTGATGAAAGGAATGTTATATTGGGAGTGAGTGCAATGTTAAAATTAAAAGCATGCGATTTTTATTTAACAATACTTATAAATGTTAGTCAATCCAGTTTAAATACACAATTTGAATGTATTTTTTCATTGATTTCTTTTATAAATATCCGGTTTGGATTATAATGCAATAAATATAAAAATATTGACTTACGGTCAGGCAGAATAAGAAACAATAGGTGTGACTGGGTGGGAAAAATTTATCAAAATTTGTGGCGAAAAGATTCCACAAGAAATTCACATTTGCAAATGTAATCAAAAAATGGCGAAAGTAATTGTTCCCTTAAGCCATAATGTATTGCTAAAAATACGGTGAGTAGCTTTATTAATTTTTGCGGTCAGCATGGTACCAATTCAACGATCATCATTGATTTGACGGAACTGAATAAAGTCTTTTCTACAGTAGACGAAGGTAGTTTGATGCTTGGCGGACGCTTCTCAGTACTCAACGAGATTTTAGAAATATTTTTTAAGCGAAATGAAAAATTTCGCAAATTTGGTGTTTATTGCGAGACTTTGATTGAAAATTAGTCTTTGAGGGTCGCTCTGGTTTAAGTGAAAAATGTATGTCAAGCTATGCTTCGACGTAAAAAGTAAGGAAAAGAACTTTTTGTTTTACGACTCTTCGTTCTGATGGACAGTATGGCCTAGATCGGCGTACGAGATTAGAAAATGGTAATGTTTTAAATGCTCAATCGCTGAACTTACAGAAGACATATTTTTAGACAGGATTTCATGACAAATTTATTCCAATATTGATTAGGATTATTTGGATGGGTGTTATGATGAAAAATCAAATACCTGCGGCCAGCTAAATTTTGCCAATTATAAATATCTTTCGAAAACATCCCTGGCGATTTCAATTATTCTTTTTACAAAGCTTCAAAATAGACAAATATTTTATTGATGTCAATTTGGATGAAACTGAAAATTCACTCGCTTGTAAAAAAAAAGTGACAAGGTTTTAAGCTGACTATTTTTATATTTCCAGGAATATTCAGTCAAAAATGTCCCAAATTAGTCAACTTAGTAGCCAGTCGATTTTTTTTACAAAGGCATTCAATGTTTACCGGAAACATTTGAAAACTCAAAGCAACTTAATAATCCGACACAATGTGAGTAGTAGCAGATTCTAATATTACTTTTAAAATACAAACAATTATTTTCACTCTGCAACTCTGATGGTCCATCCTTTCACATACATCGAAGGAAATTGCATCATAAACAACATATGATTTTTGATAGATTTTTTTATTAATTGCTTCGAAAAAATTGTATTGTATTATATATTTTGGCAAACATTATGTTCTCACTTCAAAGAGACGGCATTTTCATTTATTTAAAAAGTAAGAATCAGACTAAGAGATTCTGAAATTATAGATTGTTGTAAGTTCATAATACGAATTCAGAATATATATGCGATGCACAGAAACGAAACCAGAGGACTGCGGCGAGTGAATGAGCTTCGGTAGTCGCGCAGTATGTATGTGTGCGCGTATACGTTTCATATTTACCGCTGTACACTGGTGATATTTCGGTGTGTTGCAAGCACATAGTTATGCATATATTCTCAATATATGTATACTCAGAATTTAAAACGATATATATTGTCCGAATTATCGCAATGTCTGGTTAAAATAAACCTAATAATAATAATATGTTGGCATGATGTAATGAACATCTATACTACTTATATTATAAAGTTATTAAGTGAAAATAGGGAATGGCAATCATCGTCTTGACAGTTCAAGTGAGGTGTATTGTTGAATCTCATTAATGAAAGTGTCTTAGGCGAGGGTCGATCCACATCCCAGCAACAGAGCCGGCTCCACAGCCCAGTCCATTCCGTCTGATTGTCTCTTGAGGACCTTCGCCTATCTTGTAATAGAATCGAGATCCAGCTCGCGGTAATCCAAAGTATGGACGAATAAACTCATTTCCATATTCTGCATCCACTTTTTTGCATCAATAAACAAAGTTTTTGACAAATTCAGTTTGATTCCAACAAAATTCTCTTGTGGCGTTTTTTTGACCGATTGTCCAGTTGACTATTTCAGGACACAATGACTGAAATTTATTTAAATTTCATTTGAAAGTCAATCGTTTTGTTTCGAGGCACTGATTGAGTTGCAGTTGAAAGGATTATGAGCAAATTGAAGTGATCAAATCTGACTAAAAATGTTTAATATCACGATAAATTGCCTAAAATAATAAATTTTCGACATTTTTCTTGAGGTTTTGATTAAGTTGTAAATATTTCCAACTGATTTTTAACAATTTCAAACAAAATTGACTGAAACCTAATCAATCTGCCACTCAAAGTGGTTGACTATTAGCTGAATTATTAAGCAAAATTCTCCTCATTTTGTCCCAATTAGGTTAACTGTAGCATTGATTCATAGTCAAAAAAGTGAAAAAATTCCGTACATTTTTCCAATGAAATAATTATATTTTAGTAAATAGGTCAATATTTTTTCACAGGAGTAATGTTTCAACACTCAATTCATACCTTCATAGTTCCATTTCGGAAATTCTGGATCACTTCGTCGCCGTGGACTTGGAGTGAGAGTTTCAATAGGACACTTCCGTTTTACAACAATTTCTGCTGCGAAATTTTCAAAAAAAAGATCACAATTTTTCCCAATAATAAATTTATTTTTATCCAAAAATCGTTCAGTGCCTCGCACAAAATTATTCGTTTTGGATGAACTTACCCTCAGCTTGGTTCACTTGAATTGACAACACAATTAACAATGTTGAAATAACAATAATATTGTCAAAACAGCCCATTTTGTCCAATTAGTGGAGATATAGATTGAAAAAAATTTACAGAACTACGTTTAAATGGCAAATGAATCAGTTTGATTGAGCGCAGCAACCTCAATGTACGGATAAATTGTTCTCGATTTGGCTTCTTTTGTTCACTAAGTCGTAATCCACGGATTGCTTGCTCTTTCATACTGGCAGATGCGTATAAACAACATCATCAGAATAAAAAAAAAAACAAAGTTATATGATGGAAATTTCTGGTGAATATTTAGATTCATGCTGTTTAATTTATAATCAATATACATAATTTAGTATCTGTGTCTTAGGTTAATTGTTGATGTGGATGCGAAAAATTATTTGAATGTAGGATGCTTCACATGGCACCAATCCTGATTCTTCATAGTTACCTGTAGTGTAAACGTTTCCAATTACAAATTTATTTAATTTCAAGCAAATCAAAGTACAGTTGCATTTAAATGGGTTTACGTTTTCCTTAGCTGCATTGACGCTGATAAGACAAACTATGTGAACTCATCATGAAGCAGTGTACAGCAAATTAGCTCAATCGGAAAAATACCCAACGAAGCCTTTTTCAAACATCAGGGGGTTGTTAATTATTTGCACAACGAATAAGCATGGATTTCTTTTCGACGAAAAAAGGTTTAAGATTCTTGTTGGAGTAATGGAAGTTTAAAAATGAGGTGTTTGTTTTTCAATTCAGATATTTCATTACCAAATTTATTTATTTGCTTGTTTGTAACGGATTATCGAAATGTGCACATTCATACATATATGTGCAACTTGTTTCATGAACCTTGGTGCATGCTGGCGATGAGCCCATTTCATTATGAATAGAGTGTTTTTATTGGCGAGAGGTCCACATTTAAATCAAACTAAACATCGACGCATTCCATGAGTGCAAGTACGGGACCGACTTCTTAACGTGCTCTTCAAGCACGCCGTAATTTCGGAAACAAAGAAGCCAAACATATTTTAAATAAAAACACTTCGCACGATACGACGATACAAATCTAGGGGGAAAGAACGATTTGTATGATTCGATTGTTTTGCCTAAAATAACAACGTCTTAAATTTTCTCCAACAAACTGTGTGAATTGCATTGAAATCGTATATTTTGTATTGATTTGAAAGATTTGTAAGATTTGACAGATGATATTTGACCGTTTTTGACAAAACATACAAATCCTTACAAATCCGTTTCCAATACGCAAATCACACAGATCATTGTGAATGACACATTATTTATATGTATCGATAATGTAGGCAGCCGTCAATCGAACTGTCAAACATTAATTTGTTCTAGAATTTTCATTTGTTATATATTTGTTGAAGCATATTCCAAATTTTGATTTTCAACATTTTCGTCGTTTTCTCTGAGTGTATTTGGAAAATATAGAATTAAACTCTTGTGTCCAGGAACAAATCGAAACGGCTTGCTTATTTTAAAGACATCGGAAAAGCAACAAGTTATTCCTTCTAATATTTCACGGCGTGAACTAACGACAAATGCTTCTACCTCAATTAATCTCTTTACAGTTAAAATTCCAACAGTCAATTTATCATCATATCCACTAACGGTTAAAATGGTTTTGATGCATGGTGGAATTTTTTGTGGCATCTTTAATTCAAGTCTATCCCAAAATTCCTAAACAAATTGAATATCATGTATTTAGTTAAAAAAAAATCAATTTTGATCAAAATTGTTTACCATTTTTGTGAATTTAATACCGCAATGAATACAAATGACAAGAAAATAATGACGTTTAGTGTCAACAAAGAAACGAAACAAACTGTCGATATTACAGATCAATATGAGCACGCCGAATTTGACATTTACACAATTGATTTGTGTGATTTGTAATGTTGTGTGATGTCTTGTATTGATTGACTCTCTTATTTGAATAATTGTTTTTGATTCGTTAAAACTTGAGAAAAAAATTTCCTTATTTCCCCCTAGATACAAATGAATTACATTCCAAAATAGCTCAAATCAAAATTTTCGTCGAAAAACTTTTTCCAAAACCTAGCTTGAAGTTAGTTTATTCAATTTCAATAATTCTGTATATATTTTTGCATGTTTCTGTTATTTTCTCTTAGAGAGGAGTTCCAAGTATTACTAACGTACGATTCTTGTGCGATTCAAAATGGTTTACAGTGTTCGACTGCATGGAAACAATAAAGCAACAATTTGACATTGAAGATTATGCAATAAGTCAAACTACGCTTGCACAAGTTTTTTTAACGTTCACCACTGAAAAATAATCTGAATTGAAAGAGCATGGAAAATAGATAAAACTAGCATAACTTTTTGAACCCGAACTAAAATCTTTAATGAATATGACTATTTATAATTTTGATCATTTTAACTTGAAATTCCTCCGAAAAACGCACCCGCCATTGCACCGCATATTGCACCCGCTATTGCACCAAAAGGACCACCGAGCGCTCCCCCAATAGATGCACCAGCAATAGCACCGGGCGCTCCCCCAATAGCTGCACCAACAATTTTACCATTAAATTTAGGTTTATTTGCTTCATTTAACTTTTGCAAGCTGTATTCCAATCCATTCATTTTGTATACAAGATTTTCACGGAAATTGGCCGTTTCAAACATTTTTTTACGATCGAACTGTGAATAGGGAAACATCAGTATGAGTCATGAAAACATATCAAAGAAATTATTGGTTATTTTTTAAAATACCTCTTGAAGTATGGATAGCTTCGTTCTAGAAAACAGATTATTGAAAGTATCTTGGGGTAAGTATGATTTCCATATTCCGTTTCGTACTTGTTTTTCAAACTTGTCCAACAATTCCATTACCAATTCTTCATCATGCTTGTTGGCTCTTTCCTAGAAAATGAGAAATCGATGAACAACTTATGCTTACGAAATTTTTACGTTTCTCCAGATTTTTTGCCTGTTTCAAACGTTAAACACAAATTTTGGATGAACAATTGGGACTAAATAGCAAAAAATGATCTGAAACGCACCGTGAAATTTTCACGTTTCTCCTGATTTTCATAAACAAAAAATTTAAATGTTTCTCCTATGTCATTTTGAATTTTCTCTTGATAAGGCGATGCTAGATCATCACCCCCTAATTTCGGTTTCTCGAGGAACTATTCAAGAATGTGATAAAAAATCAAAATTTAATTTCATGAATAATAAAATATATTGTATAATTTTCAATTTATAAATATCAAACCTGTTTAAGAACCATTTCTTCAGTTTTTTGATGAATTTGGAAGAGCTCTGTTTGTTTCATGTATGGAATGGCACTATCAAGTGCCTTTTGCATTAAATCCTTATAAGTTGTTATACTTTCCCCATGCAATTTTGAATAATACGCGTCTGCGGTTGCCTGTTTCAAACGTTAAACACAAATTTTGGATGAACAATTGGGACTAAATAGCAAAAAATGATCTGAAACGCACCGTGAAATTTTCACGTTTCTCCTGATTTTCATAAACAAAAAATTTAAATGTTTCTCCTATGTCATTTTGAATTTTCTCTTGATAAGGCGATGCTAGATCATCACCCCCTAATTTCGGTTTCTCGAGGAACTATTCAAGAATGTGATAAAAAATCAAAATTTAATTTCATGAATAATAAAATATATTGTATAATTTTCAATTTATAAATATCAAACCTGTTTAAGAACCATTTCTTCAGTTTTTTGATGAATTTGGAAGAGCTCTGTTTCTTTCATGTATGGAATGGCACTATCAAGTGCCTTTTGCATTAAATCCTTATAAGTTGTTATACTTTCCCTATGCAATATTGAATAATACGCGCCTGCAGTTGCCTGTTTCAAACGTTAAACACAAATTTTGGATGAACAATTGGGACTAAATAGAAAAAAATGATCTGAAACGCACCGTGAAAATTGTTTTCGGCTCAGGCAACGTATTTCCATTGAAGATATTTACATATGTTTGGATGTACTGTAAAAAATCGCGAGCTCGGACTTTTCTGCCATTGATTTTTTTAATAATAATTTTATCGGGTGCAAAAAGATCCGGCACCAATTCTTTGACATATTTTATGAAATCGGGTGAGATTTGCTGTAGACCGCCAGTGAAGTTGTTACTTTGTGCTACAATTTGTCCCGGATGAGGCATTAAAAATGCATTAATTTTATCAAAACTCGATTTGATTCGAGTTCTGAGCGCAAGCATATCAGGGGTTTGTTCGTTTTTTTCAGCAAGAATTTCGTCAATAAATTCTTGCCCGTGCCATCCATAATCTGTTTCGTACGGGTACGGCCAATCGCGGACGATGAAAGTCAGATGTTGGAATGGTCTTTCGTTTGACTGTTCCATTATCATTTGACCGTATCCCGTGAATAGATCAAGATGTTGTAAATCATCCTCTTTGATATTTTGCATGAGATTGTAGCATTGCACAGACGAGAGCATCATACTCAAAGCGAAGAGAGTTACGCATTCTTTAACGCTCGTTTGGCTATCGAAAATGCCTTGTGTGTCGAGCAAAATGATCGCCACTTTGTCACCATTTTCGAAATCGTGAGTGAATATTTCCGACCACATCCAAATGCCCATTGTTTCAGGCTTTCGTCCGCTTCTCCATTTGAATCCATTCAAATAAGTTTGATTTGACTTTTCACCAATCCAGTCACTCACATCGCGTTTCTTGTACTGTTTATTGAAAAAATGATTAAATTCTATTTAATTTATCAAATTTCTACGATTAGACGTAATCGTGTTTTTTCGACTTTGTCGACATGAACTATTCCTGAATCAAAGATAAATATTATCTGGGCTGTGCTCCCCAAAACGATTATATTTTTCATTATATATATGTATTATCGCCGTTATCCGTTCGAGCCCCAGTAAGAACTTATCTCTCAAATACCATGCCTATCCCAACAGACAATATTTTTGGAACGATTCCACAAGTATTCCAACATATTTCGGGAAATATTCCAAATATATAAAGGAAATTCCTTCGATGTCCAAATATTTTTCATATGAAAAAGTGGCGATTTCTTTACAGATTCTAGAATGCATCCAATGGAATGTTCACATATTTTTTTCATGAAATATTCCGAACGTTAAAAATAGATCATTTGAATTTTGGTCCGGGAAAAATCCGTAATTCCCAACATTTTTACATTTTGAACGTTCAGATAAGATGTGTATGGATTTTGCTTTGCTACACAGTCTGCTAGCAAAAGTGCTTTCTGGACTTTAATCAATTAACGGAATTCCGTGCATCTAAATCATAAAGATTGGATCATTCGAAATAAAAGCAAAATCCATACACATCTCATTTTAGCGTTCGAAATTTATAATTGAACATTCGGATATTCTATGGAAAATATATGTGGAGATTCAATTGAATGCGTTCCGAATATTTAACGAGCTGTCGAACCAACATTTTGAACGTGGAACAAAAATGCCACTTTTTCATATGAAAAATATTCGGATATCCATGACAATTTCCTTGGATTTCAGGTTTGGAATATCCGAACTTTTTGCCCTCAGGGATACATTCAACTCATTCGTTTGGAAACATTTCGTTACCTGTTGATTCAAGTATTTAATGAAGAAATTCATTAAAAAACTTTTTCCTTGTCGGAAAGCACCAGCAATTGACACCACAACTACGTAACGATCTTTAATGTCATCAACTTCAAGAATCTGATTTAATTTCCCTAATTCTAGATGAAATGAATGATTTATTGGCGTCAATATTTGAACCCCTGCACCTAATTCAGCAGACACTTCACTTAAATTTGATCGGCAAAATATGCCTATAAAAAATATCACACAAACGTTCTTCATCGTAATAATTTTCAAACTAAGCTTTAGGTCGCTTCCATTTGATTTTTATAGCATCAGTCCAACTGTTCATCTTGTATTACTTTTCTGCACACACACTTAGCCCATCACATAATTTACGTTCCGCTTAAAACTTCTTTTTTACTTTTCCTCACCACAGTGTGTAGTAAATATATTGCGATCGGTCCAAAAAATTCAAAACGCCCGGAATGAGTTTTATATGCGTTTTGACCCCAAAAAAACGATAGTAACCATTCCCGGAGAAATTTTTTTGTTTGTGTGTGGTACGTTGTCCGTTGTACGCAAAATTTGTTAACACGATAACTCAAAAGTACTCAGATTAGAATGAATCGAACATGAACGCACAAAAAGGTCTTCATTGAGAATAGAAACTTAATAATTGTAACACATTTTTTTTTCGCTGTGCAAGAATTATTTCGAAATCTCTTGCAAAAAGTCTTACAATCACCGCAACAAAAGAAAAGCACGTTTGCGTGTGTATTAGTCAACACAACCATGACAACCATATCAAGCGCTGCCGGCAAGTGTTGCATGTTATCTTGAATAAGTCATTTGAGGTGCCCTTCACATATTAATCATTTAGAGCAAAATAAAAAAGAAAGAAACAAAATAGAATAAGAGTTCAGACGAAAAAAAAAATCTAAAGAGGAAGCTCCTGAAAAACATCTGGGGTTATCGTGGTTTTTCTTCTCAACCAATTCTTACATTTGTGTGAGTCAGCAATCAACAATGTGCTATACGATACGACTTGAGAGAGGCACAAAATCAATCACGATTTAACATCGTGGTTCACTTGGATCTTCAACGTGCATTTGAGGTTATCGACTCATATCTCATGATCGAAACATTGAGGCAATATAGAGTCCAACCTTTATCGCTTCGATGGTTCAAGAGCGGGTTATGGTATTAAGTCCCCCACATCCATGGATGGATGGATGGATGGATGGATGGATGGATGGATGGATGGATGGATGGATGGATGGATGGATGGATGGATGGATGGATGGATGGATGGATGGATGGATGGATGGATGGATGGATGGATGGATGGATGGATGGATGGATGGATGGATGGATGGATGGATGGATGGATGGATGGATGGATGGATGGATGGATGGATGGATGGATGGATGGATGGATGGATGGATGGATGGATGGATGGATGGATGGATGGATGGATGGATGGATGGATGGATGGATGGATGGATGGATGGATGGATGGATGGATGGATGGATGGATGGATGGATGGATGGATGGATGGATGGATGGATGGATGGATGGATGGATGGATGGATGGATGGATGGATGGATGGATGGATGGATGGATGGATGGATGGATGGATGGATGGATGGATGGATGGATGGATGGATGGATGGATGGATGGATGGATGGATGGATGGATGGATGGATGGATGGATGGATGGATGGATGGATGGATGGATGGATGGATGGATGGATGGATGGATGGATGGATGGATGGATGGATGGATGGATGGATGGATGGATGGATGGATGGATGGATGGATGGATGGATGGATGGATGGATGGATGGATGGATGGATGGATGGATGGATGGATGGATGGATGGATGGATGGATGGATGGATGGATGGATGGATGGATGGATGGATGGATGGATGGATGGATGGATGGATGGATGGATGGATGGATGGATGGATGGATGGATGGATGGATGGATGGATGGATGGATGGATGGATGGATGGATGGATGGATGGATGGATGGATGGATGGATGGATGGATGGATGGATGGATGGATGGATGGATGGATGGATGGATGGATGGATGGATGGATGGATGGATGGATGGATGGATGGATTCTTTAACGTTACATACCGATTCGTATTGTTTTGTTATTAACAACTTTACATTGGAACAAGCGGCTTTAACGATGAAAAAATAGAACTCAAATTTTCTGAGTCTGAACATATATCAAGAATTTTTATATTCGTCTATACTTTTTATATTTTTCTGAGTCTGAGCGTATGTCAAGATTTTTTATATTCGTCGATATTTTGAAAATTTGTTGAGTCTGAGCGTATATCAAGATTTTTTATATTTGTCGATACTTTGAAAATTTGTTGAGTCTGAGCGTATATCAAGATTTTTTATGTTCGTCGATACTTTGAAAATTTTTCTGAGTCTGAGCGTATACCAAGATTTTTTATATTCGTCGATACTTTGAAACGTTTTCTGAGTCTGAACGTATATCAAGATTTTGTATATTCGTCGATATTTTGAAAATTTTTCTGAGTCTGAGCGTATACCAAGATTTTTTATATTCGTCGATACTTTGAAAATTTTTCTGAGTCTGAGCGTATATCAAGATTTTGTATATTCGTCGATATTTTGAAAATTTTTCTGAGTCTGAGCGTATATCAAGATTTTTTATATTCGTCGATTATTTGAAAATTTTTCTGAGTCTGAACGTATATCAAGATTTTTTATATATGTCGATACTTTGAAAAATTTTCTGAGTCTGAGCGTATATCAAGATTTTTTATATTCGTCGATACTTTGAAACGTTTTCTGAGTCTGAGCGTATATCAAGATTTTGTATATTCGTCGATATTTTGAAAATTTTTCTGAGTCTGAGTGTATATCAAGATTTTTTATATTCGTCGATACTTTGAAACGTTTTCTGAGTCTGAGCGTATATCAAGATTTTTTATATTCGTCGATATTTTGAAAATTTTTCTGAGTCTGAGCGTATATCAAGATTTTTTATATTCGTCGATACTTTGAAAATTTTTCTGAGTCTGAACGTATATCAAGATTTTGTATATTCGTCGATATTTTGAAAATTTTTCTGAGTCTGAGCGTATATCAAGATTTTTTATATTCGTCGATACTTTGAAACGTTTTCTGAGTCTGAGCGTATATCAAGATTTTTTATATTCGTCGATACTTTGAAAATTTGTCTGAGTCTGAGCGTATATCAAGATTTTTTATATTCGTCGATACTTTGAAAATTTTTCTGAGTCTGAACGTATATCAAGATTTTGTATATTCGTCGATACTTTGAAAATTTTTCTGAGTCTGAACGTATATCAAGATTTTGTATATTCGTCGATATTTTGAAAATTTTTCTGAGTCTGAGCGTATATCAAGATTTTTTATATTTGTCGATACTTTGAAAATTTGTTGAGTCTGAACGTATATCAAGATTTTTTATGTTCGTCGATACTTTGAAAATTTTTCTGAGTCTGAGAGTATATCAAGATTTTTTATATTCGTCGATACTTTGAAACGTTTTCTGAGTCTGAACGTATATCAAGATTTTTTATATATGTCGATACTTTGAAAAATTTTCTGAGTCTGAGCGTATATCAAGATTTTTTATATTCGTCGATACTTTGAAACGTTTTCTGAGTCTGAACGTATATCAAGATTTTGTATATTCGTCGATATTTTGAAAATTTTTCTGAGTCTGAGCGTATATCAAGATTTTTTATATTCGTCGATACTTTGAAAATTTGTCTGAGTCTGAGCGTATATCAAGATTTTTTATATTCGTCGATACTTTGAAACTTTTTCTGAGTCTGAACGTATATCAAGATTTTGTATATTCGTCGATATTTTGAAAATTTTTCTGAGTCTGAGCGTATATCAAGATTTTTTATATTCGTCGATACTTTGAAACGTTTTCTGAGTCTGAACGTATATCAAGATTTTGTATATTCGTCGATATTTTGAAAATTTTTCTGAGTCTGAGCGTATATCAAGATTTTTTATATTTGTCGATACTTTGAAAATTTGTTGAGTCTGAACGTATATCAAGATTTTTTATGTTCGTCGATACTTTGAAAATTTTTCTGAGTCTGAGAGTATATCAAGATTTTTTATATTCGTCGATACTTTGAAACGTTTTCTGAGTCTGAACGTATATCAAGATTTTTTATATATGTCGATACTTTGAAAAATTTTCTGAGTCTGAGCGTATATCAAGATTTTTTATATTCGTCGATACTTTGAAACGTTTTCTGAGTCTGAACGTATATCAAGATTTTGTATATTCGTCGATATTTTGAAAATTTTTCTGAGTCTGAGCGTATATCAAGATTTTTTATATTCGTCGATACTTTGAAAATTTGTTGAGTCTGAGCGTATATCAAGATTTTTTATGTTCGTCGATACTTTGAAAATTTTTCTGAGTCTGAGCGTATACCAAGATTTTTTATATTCGTCGATACTTTGAAACGTTTTCTGAGTCTGAACGTATACCAAGATTTTTTATATTCGTCGATATTTTGAAAATTTTTCTGAGTCTGAGCGTATATCAAGATTTTTTATATTCGTCGATACTTTGAAAATTTGTTGAGTCTGAGCGTATATCAAGATTTTTTATATTCGTCGATACTTTGAAACGTTTTCTGAGTCTGAACGTATATCAAGATTTTGTATATTCGTCGATATTTTGAAAATTTGTCTGAGTCTGAGCGTATATCAAGATTTTTTATATTCGTCGATACTTTGAAAATTTTTCTGAGTCTGAACGTATATCAAGATTTTGTATATTCGTCGATACTTTGAAAATTTTTCTGAGTCTGAGAGTATATCAAGATTTTTTATATTCGTCGATACTTTGAAACGTTTTCTGAGTCTGAACGTATATCAAGATTTTTTATATATGTCGATACTTTGAAACGTTTTCTGAGTCTGAACGTATATCAAGATTTTGTATATTCGTCGATATTTTGAAAATTTTTCTGAGTCTGAGCGTATATCAAGATTTTTTATATTTGTCGATACTTTGAAAATTTGTTGAGTCTGAACGTATATCAAGATTTTTTATGTTCGTCGATACTTTGAAAATTTTTCTGAGTCTGAGAGTATATCAAGATTTTTTATATTCGTCGATACTTTGAAACGTTTTCTGAGTCTGAACGTATATCAAGATTTTGTATATTCGTCGATACTTTGAAAATTTTTCTGAGTCTGAACGTATATCAAGATTTTGTATATTCGTCGATATTTTGAAAATTTTTCTGAGTCTGAGCGTATATCAAGATTTTTTATATTTGTCGATACTTTGAAAATTTGTTGAGTCTGAACGTATATCAAGATTTTTTATGTTCGTCGATACTTTGAAAATTTTTCTGAGTCTGAGAGTATATCAAGATTTTTTATATTCGTCGATACTTTGAAACGTTTTCTGAGTCTGAACGTATATCAAGATTTTTTATGTTCGTCGATACTTTGAAAATTTTTCTGAGTCTGAGAGTATATCAAGATTTTTTATATTCGTCGATACTTTGAAACGTTTTCTGAGTCTGAACGTATATCAAGATTTTGTATATTCGTCGATATTTTGAAAATTTGTCTGAGTCTGAGCGTATATCAAGATTTTTTATATTCGTCGATACTTTGAAAATTTTTCTGAGTCTGAACGTATATCAAGATTTTGTATATTCGTCGATATTTTGAAAATTTTTCTGAGTCTGAGCGTATATCAAGATTTTTTATATTTGTCGATACTTTGAAAATTTGTTGAGTCTGAACGTATATCAAGATTTTTTATGTTCGTCGATACTTTGAAAATTTTTCTGAGTCTGAGAGTATATCAAGATTTTTTATATTCGTCGATACTTTGAAACGTTTTCTGAGTCTGAACGTATATCAAGATTTTGTATATTCGTCGATATTTTGAAAATTTGTCTGAGTCTGAGCGTATATCAAGATTTTTTATATTCGTCGATACTTTGAAAATTTTTCTGAGTCTGAACGTATATCAAGATTTTGTATATTCGTCGATATTTTGAAAATTTTTCTGAGTCTGAGCGTATATCAAGATTTTTTATATTTGTCGATACTTTGAAAATTTGTTGAGTCTGAACGTATATCAAGATTTTTTATGTTCGTCGATACTTTGAAAATTTTTCTGAGTCTGAGAGTATATCAAGATTTTGTATATTCGTCGATATTTTGAAAATTTTTCTGAGTCTGAGCGTATATCAAGATTTTTTATATTCGTCGATACTTTGAAAATTTTTCTGAGTCTGAACGTATATCAAGATTTTGTATATTCGTCGATACTTTGAAAATTTTTCTGAGTCTGAACGTATATCAAGATTTTGTATATTCGTCGATATTTTGAAAATTTTTCTGAGTCTGAGCGTATATCAAGATTTTTTATATTTGTCGATACTTTGAAAATTTGTTGAGTCTGAACGTATATCAAGATTTTTTATGTTCGTCGATACTTTGAAAAATTTTCTGAGTCTGAGCGTATATCAAGATTTTTTATATTCGTCGATACTTTGAAACGTTTTCTGAGTCTGAACGTATATCAAGATTTTGTATATTCGTCGATATTTTGAAAATTTTTCTGAGTCTGAGCGTATATCAAGATTTTTTATATTCGTCGATACTTTGAAAATTTGTCTGAGTCTGAGCGTATATCAAGATTTTTTATATTCGTCGATACTTTGAAAATTTGTTGAGTCTGAGCGTATATCAAGATTTTTTATGTTCGTCGATACTTTGAAAATTTTTCTGAGTCTGAGCGTATACCAAGATTTTTTATATTCGTCGATACTTTGAAACGTTTTCTGAGTCTGAACGTATACCAAGATTTTTTATATTCGTCGATATTTTGAAAATTTTTCTGAGTCTGAGCGTATATCAAGATTTTTTATATTCGTCGATACTTTGAAAATTTGTTGAGTCTGAGCGTATATCAAGATTTTTTATGTTCGTCGATACTTTGAAAATTTTTCTGAGTCTGAGCGTATATCAAGATTTTTTATATTCGTCGATACTTTGAAAATTTGTTGAGTCTGAGCGTATATCAAGATTTTTTATGTTCGTCGATACTTTGAAAATTTTTCTGAGTCTGAGCGTATACCAAGATTTTTTATATTCGTCGATACTTTGAAACGTTTTCTGAGTCTGAACGTATATCAAGATTTTGTATATTCGTCGATATTTTGAAAATTTTTCTGAGTCTGAGCGTATATCAAGATTTTTTATATTCGTCGATACTTTGAAAATTTGTCTGAGTCTGAGCGTATATCAAGATTTTTTATATTCGTCGATACTTTGAAAATTTGTTGAGTCTGAGCGTATATCAAGATTTTTTATGTTCGTCGAAACTTTGAAAATTTTTCTGAGTCTGAGCGTATATCAAGATTTTTTATATTCGTCGATACTTTGAAAAATTTTCTGAGTCTGAGCGTATATCAAGATTTTTTATATTCGTCGATACTTTGAAACGTTTTCTGAGTCTGAACGTATATCAAGATTTTGTATATTCGTCGATATTTTGAAAATTTTTCTGAGTCTGAGCGTATATCAAGATTTTTTATATTCGTCGATACTTTGAAAATTTGTCTGAGTCTGAGCGTATATCAAGATTTTTTATATTCGTCGATACTTTGAAAATTTGTTGAGTCTGAGCGTATATCAAGATTTTTTATATTCGTCGATACTTTGAAAATTAGTCTGAGTCTGAGCGTATATCAAGATTTTTTATATTCGTCGATACTTTGAAACTTTTTCTGAGTCTGAACGTATATCAAGAGTTTTTATATTTGTCGATACTTTGAAAATTTGTTGAGTCTGAGCGTATATCAAGATTTTTTATATTCGTCGATACTTTGAAACGTTTTCTGAGTCTGAGCGTATATCAAGATTTTTTATATTCGTCGCTACTTTGAAACGTTTTCTGAGTCTGAGCGTATATCAAGATTTTGTATATTCGTCGATATTTTGAAAATTTTTCTGAGTCTGAGCGTATATCAAGATTTTTTATATTCGTCGATACTTTGAAACGTTTTCTGAGTCTGAACGTATATCAAGATTTTGTATATTCGTCGATATTTTGAAAATTTTTCTGAGTCTGAGCGTATATCAAGATTTTTTATATTCGTCGATACTTTGAAAATTTGTCTGAGTCTGAGCGTATATCAAGATTTTTTATATTCGTCGATACTTTGAAAATTTGTTGAGTCTGAGCGTATATCAAGATTTTTTATGTTCGTCGATACTTTGAAAATTTTTCTGAGTCTGAGCGTATACCAAGATTTTTTATATTCGTCGATACTTTGAAACGTTTTCTGAGTCTGAACGTATACCAAGATTTTTTATATTCGTCGATATTTTGAAAATTTTTCTGAGTCTGAGCGTATATCAAGATTTTTTATATTTGTCGATACTTTGAAAATTTGTTGAGTCTGAGCGTATATCAAGATTTTTTATATTCGTCGATACTTTGAAAATTAGTCTGAGTCTGAGCGTATATCAAGATTTTTTATATTCGTCGATACTTTGAAACTTTTTCTGAGTCTGAACGTATATCAAGAGTTTTTATATTTGTCGATACTTTGAAAATTTGTTGAGTCTGAGCGTATATCAAGATTTTTTATATTCGTCGATACTTTGAAAATTTTTCTGAGTCTGAGCGTATATCAAGATTTTTTATATTCGTCGATACTTTGAAAATTTGTTGAGTCTGAGCGTATATCAAGATTTTTTATATTCGTCGATATTTTGAAAATTTTTCTGAGTCTGAGCGTATATCAAGATTTTTTATATTCGTCGATACTTTGAAACGTTTTCTGAGTCTGAACGTATATCAAGATTTTGTATATTCGTCGATATTTTGAAAATTTTTCTGAGTCTGAGCGTATATCAAGATTTTTTATATTCGTCGATACTTTGAAAATTTGTCTGAGTCTGAGCGTATATCAAGATTTTTTATATTCGTCGATACTTTGAAAATTTGTTGAGTCTGAGCGTATATCAAGATTTTTTATGTTCGTCGATACTTTGAAAATTTTTCTGAGTCTGAGCGTATACCAAGATTTTTTATATTCGTCGATACTTTGAAACGTTTTCTGAGTCTGAACGTATATCAAGATTTTGTATATTCGTCGATATTTTGAAAATTTTTCTGAGTCTGAGCGTATACCAAGATTTTTTATATTCGTCGATACTTTGAAAATTTGTTGAGTCTGAGCGTATATCAAGATTTTTTATATTCGTCGATACTTTGAAAATTTTTCTGAGTCTGAACGTATATCAAGATTTTTTATATTCGTCGATAAATTGAAAATTTTTCTGAGTCTGAGCGTATATCAAGATTTTTTATATTCGTCGATATTTTGAAAATTTTTCTGAGTCTGAGCGTATACCAAGATTTTTTATATTCGTCGATATTTTGAAAATTTTTCTGAGTCTGAACGTATATCAAGATTTTTTATATTCGTCGATATTTTGAAAATTTGTTGAGTCTGAGCGTATATCAAGATTTTTTATATTCGTCGATATTTTGAAAATTTTTCTGAGTCTGAGCGTATATCAAGATTTTTTATATTCGTCGATACTTTGAAACGTTTTCTGAGTCTGAACGTATATCAAGATTTTTTATATTCGTCGATAAATTGAAAATTTTTCTGAGTCTGAGCGTATATCAAGATTTTTTATATTCGTCGATATTTTGAAAATTTTTCTGAGTCTGAGCGTATACCAAGATTTTTTATATTCGTCGATATTTTGAAAATTTTTCTGAGTCTGAACGTATATCAAGATTTTTTATATTCGTCGATATTTTGAAAATTTGTTGAGTCTGAGCGTATATCAAGATTTTTTATATTCGTCGATATTTTGAAAATTTTTCTGAGTCTGAGCGTATATCAAGATTTTTTATATTCGTCGATACTTTGAAACGTTTTCTGAGTCTGAACGTATATCAAGATTTTTTATATTCGTCGATATTTTGAAAATTTTTCTGAGTCTGAGCGTATACCAAGATTTTTTATATTCGTCGATACTTTGAAAATTTGTTGAGTCTGAGCGTATATCAAGATTTTTTATATTCGTCGATAAATTGAAAATTTTTCTGAGTCTGAGCGTATATCAAGATTTTTTATATTCGTCGATATTTTGAAAATTTTTCTGAGTCTGAGCGTATACCAAGATTTTTTATATTCGTCGATATTTTGAAAATTTTTCTGAGTCTGAACGTATATCAAGATTTTTTATATTCGTCGATATTTTGAAAATTTGTTGAGTCTGAGCGTATATCAAGATTTTTTATATTCGTCGATAAATTGAAAATTTTTCTGAGTCTGAACGTATATCAAGATTTTGTATATTCGTCGATATTTTGAAAATTTTTCTGAGTCTGAGCGTATATCAAGATTTTTTATATTCGTCGATATTTTGAAAATTTTTCTGAGTCTGAGCGTATACCAAGATTTTTTATATTCGTCGATATTTTGAAAATTTTTCTGAGTCTGAACGTATATCAAGATTTTTTATATTCGTCGATACTTTGAAAATTTGTTGAGTCTGAGCGTATATCAAGATTTTTTATGTTCGTCGATACTTTGAAAATTTTTCTGAGTCTGAGCGTATATCAAGATTTTTTATATTCGTCGATACTTTGAAACGTTTTCTGAGTCTGAACGTATATCAAGATTTTGTATATTCGTCGATATTTTGAAAATTTTTCTGAGTCTGAGCGTATACCAAGATTTTTTATATTCGTCGATACTTTGAAAATTTGTTGAGTCTGAGCGTATATCAAGATTTTTTATATTCGTCGATATTTTGAAAATTTGTTGAGTCTGAGCGTATACCAAGATTTTTTATATTCGTCGATATTTTGAAAATTTTTCTGAGTCTGAGCGTATACCAAGATTTTTTATATTCGTCGATACTTTGAAACGTTTTCTGAGTCTGAACGTATATCAAGATTTTGTATATTCGTCGATATTTTGAAAATTTTTCTGAGTCTGAGCGTATACCAAGATTTTTTATATTCGTCGATACTTTGAAAATTTGTTGAGTCTGAGCGTATATCAAGATTTTTTATATTCGTCGATACTTTGAAAATTTTTCTGAGTCTGAGAGTATATCAAGATTTTTTATATTCGTCGATACTTTGAAAATTTTTCTGAGTCTGAACGTATATCAAGATTTTTTATATATGTCGATACTTTGAAAAATTTTCTGAGTCTGAGCGTATATCAAGATTTTTTATATTCGTCGATACTTTGAAACGTTTTCTGAGTCTGAACGTATATCAAGATTTTGTATATTCGTCGATATTTTGAAAATTTTTCTGAGTCTGAGCGTATACCAAGATTTTTTATATTCGTCGATACTTTGAAAATTTGTTGAGTCTGAGCGTATATCAAGATTTTTTATATTCGTCGATATTTTGAAAATTTGTTGAGTCTGAGCGTATACCAAGATTTTTTATATTCGTCGATATTTTGAAAATTTTTCTGAGTCTGAGCGTATACCAAGATTTTTTATATTCGTCGATACTTTGAAAATTTGTTGAGTCTGAGCGTATATCAAGATTTTTTATATTCGTCGATATTTTGAAAATTTTTCTGAGTCTGAGCGTATACCAAGATTTTTTATATTCGTCGATATTTTGAAAATTTTTCTGAGTCTGAGCGTATACCAAGATTTTTTATATTCGTCGATACTTTGAAACGTTTTCTGAGTCTGAACGTATATCAAGATTTTGTATATTCGTCGATATTTTGAAAATTTTTCTGAGTCTGAGCGTATACCAAGATTTTTTATATTCGTCGATACTTTGAAAATTTGTTGAGTCTGAGCGTATATCAAGATTTTTTATATTCGTCGATACTTTGAAAATTTTTCTGAGTCTGAGAGTATATCAAGATTTTTTATATTCGTCGATACTTTGAAAATTTTTCTGAGTCTGAACGTATATCAAGATTTTTTATATATGTCGATACTTTGAAAAATTTTCTGAGTCTGAGCGTATATCAAGATTTTTTATATTCGTCGATACTTTGAAACGTTTTCTGAGTCTGAACGTATATCAAGATTTTGTATATTCGTCGATATTTTGAAAATTTTTCTGAGTCTGAGCGTATACCAAGATTTTTTATATTCGTCGATACTTTGAAAATTTGTTGAGTCTGAGCGTATATCAAGATTTTTTATATTCGTCGATATTTTGAAAATTTTTCTGAGTCTGAGCGTATACCAAGATTTTTTATATTCGTCGATATTTTGAAAATTTTTCTGAGTCTGAACGTATATCAAGATTTTTTATATTCGTCGATACTTTGAAAATTTGTTGAGTCTGAGCGTATATCAAGATTTTTTATATTCGTCGATACTTTGAAAATTTTTCTGAGTCTGAACGTATATCAAGATTTTTTATATTCGTCGATAAATTGAAAATTTTTCTGAGTCTGAACGTATATCAAGATTTTGTATATTCGTCGATATTTTGAAAATTTTTCTGAGTCTGAGCGTATACCAAGATTTTTTATATTCGTCGATACTTTGAAAATTTGTTGAGTCTGAGCGTATATCAAGATTTTTTATATTCGTCGATACTTTGAAAATTTTTCTGAGTCTGAACGTATATCAAGATTTTTTATATTCGTCGATAAATTGAAAATTTTTCTGAGTCTGAGCGTATATCAAGATTTTGTATATTCGTCGATACTTTGAAAATTTGTTGAGTCTGAGCGTATATCAAGATTTTTTATATTCGTCGATACTTTGAAAATTTGTTGAGTCTGAGCGTATATCAAGATTTTTTATATTCGTCGATATTTTGAAAATTTGTTGAGTCTGAGCGTATACCAAGATTTTTTATATTCGTCGATATTTTGAAAATTTTTCTGAGTCTGAGCGTATACCAAGATTTTTTATATTCGTCGATACTTTGAAACGTTTTCTGAGTCTGAACGTATATCAAGATTTTGTATATTCGTCGATATTTTGAAAATTTTTCTGAGTCTGAGCGTATACCAAGATTTTTTATATTCGTCGATACTTTGAAAATTTGTTGAGTCTGAGCGTATATCAAGATTTTTTATATTCGTCGATACTTTGAAAATTTTTCTGAGTCTGAGAGTATATCAAGATTTTTTATATTCGTCGATACTTTGAAAATTTTTCTGAGTCTGAACGTATATCAAGATTTTTTATATATGTCGATACTTTGAAAAATTTTCTGAGTCTGAGCGTATATCAAGATTTTTTATATTCGTCGATACTTTGAAACGTTTTCTGAGTCTGAACGTATATCAAGATTTTGTATATTCGTCGATATTTTGAAAATTTTTCTGAGTCTGAGCGTATACCAAGATTTTTTATATTCGTCGATACTTTGAAAATTTGTTGAGTCTGAGCGTATATCAAGATTTTTTATATTCGTCGATATTTTGAAAATTTGTTGAGTCTGAGCGTATACCAAGATTTTTTATATTCGTCGATATTTTGAAAATTTTTCTGAGTCTGAGCGTATACCAAGATTTTTTATATTCGTCGATACTTTGAAAATTTGTTGAGTCTGAGCGTATATCAAGATTTTTTATATTCGTCGATATTTTGAAAATTTTTCTGAGTCTGAGCGTATACCAAGATTTTTTATATTCGTCGATATTTTGAAAATTTTTCTGAGTCTGAGCGTATACCAAGATTTTTTATATTCGTCGATACTTTGAAACGTTTTCTGAGTCTGAACGTATATCAAGATTTTGTATATTCGTCGATATTTTGAAAATTTTTCTGAGTCTGAGCGTATACCAAGATTTTTTATATTCGTCGATACTTTGAAAATTTGTTGAGTCTGAGCGTATATCAAGATTTTTTATATTCGTCGATACTTTGAAAATTTTTCTGAGTCTGAGAGTATATCAAGATTTTTTATATTCGTCGATACTTTGAAAATTTTTCTGAGTCTGAACGTATATCAAGATTTTTTATATATGTCGATACTTTGAAAAATTTTCTGAGTCTGAGCGTATATCAAGATTTTTTATATTCGTCGATACTTTGAAACGTTTTCTGAGTCTGAACGTATATCAAGATTTTGTATATTCGTCGATATTTTGAAAATTTTTCTGAGTCTGAGCGTATACCAAGATTTTTTATATTCGTCGATACTTTGAAAATTTGTTGAGTCTGAGCGTATATCAAGATTTTTTATATTCGTCGATATTTTGAAAATTTTTCTGAGTCTGAGCGTATACCAAGATTTTTTATATTCGTCGATATTTTGAAAATTTTTCTGAGTCTGAACGTATATCAAGATTTTTTATATTCGTCGATACTTTGAAAATTTGTTGAGTCTGAGCGTATATCAAGATTTTTTATATTCGTCGATACTTTGAAAATTTTTCTGAGTCTGAACGTATATCAAGATTTTTTATATTCGTCGATAAATTGAAAATTTTTCTGAGTCTGAACGTATATCAAGATTTTGTATATTCGTCGATATTTTGAAAATTTTTCTGAGTCTGAGCGTATACCAAGATTTTTTATATTCGTCGATACTTTGAAAATTTGTTGAGTCTGAGCGTATATCAAGATTTTTTATATTCGTCGATACTTTGAAAATTTTTCTGAGTCTGAACGTATATCAAGATTTTTTATATTCGTCGATAAATTGAAAATTTTTCTGAGTCTGAGCGTATATCAAGATTTTGTATATTCGTCGATACTTTGAAAATTTGTTGAGTCTGAGCGTATATCAAGATTTTTTATATTCGTCGATACTTTGAAAATTTGTTGAGTCTGAGCGTATACCAAGATTTTTTATATTCGTCGATATTTTGAAAATTTTTCTGAGTCTGAACGTATATCAAGATTTTTTATATTCGTCGATAAATTGAAAATTTTTCTGAGTCTGAACGTATATCAAGATTTTGTATATTCGTCGATACTTTGAAAATTTGTTGAGTCTGAGCGTATATCAAGATTTTGTATATTCGTCGATATTTTGAAAATTTTTCTGAGTCTGAGCGTATACCAAGATTTTTTATATTCGTCGATACTTTGAAAATTTGTTGAGTCTGAACGTATATCAAGATTTTGTATATTCGTCGATACTTTGAAAATTTGTTGAGTCTGAGCGTATATCAAGATTTTGTATATTCGTCGATATTTTGAAAATTTTTCTGAGTCTGAACGTATATCAAGATTTTTTATATTCGTCGATACTTTGAAAATTTGTTGAGTCTGAGCGTATACCAAGATTTTTTATATTCGTCGATATTTTGAAAATTTTTCTGAGTCTGAGCGTATACCAAGATTTTTTATATTCGTCGATACTTTGAAAATTTGTTGAGTCTGAACGTATATCAAGATTTTGTATATTCGTCGATACTTTGAAAATTTGTTGAGTCTGAGCGTATATCAAGATTTTGTATATTCGTCGATATTTTGAAAATTTTTCTGAGTCTGAACGTATATCAAGATTTTGTATATTCGTCGATACTTTGAAAATTTGTTGAGTCTGAGCGTATATCAAGATTTTGTATATTCGTCGATATTTTGAAAATTTTTCTGAGTCTGAGCGTATACCAAGATTTTTTATATTCGTCGATACTTTGAAAATTTGTTGAGTCTGAACGTATATCAAGATTTTGTATATTCGTCGATACTTTGAAAATTTGTTGAGTCTGAGCGTATATCAAGATTTTTTATATTCGTCGATATTTTGAAAATTTTTCTGAGTCTGAACGTATATCAAGATTTTTTATATTCGTCGATACTTTGAAAATTTGTTGAGTCTGAACGTATATCAAGATTTTGTATATTCGTCGATACTTTGAAAATTTGTTGAGTCTGAGCGTATATCAAGATTTTGTATATTCGTCGATATTTTGAAAATTTTTCTGAGTCTGAGCGTATACCAAGATTTTTTATATTCGTCGATACTTTGAAAATTTGTTGAGTCTGAGCGTATATCAAGATTTTTTATATTCGTCGATACTTTGAAAATTTGTTGAGTCTGAACGTATATCAAGATTTTGTATATTCGTCGATACTTTGAAAATTTGTTGAGTCTGAGCGTATATCAAGATTTTTTATATTCGTCGATATTTTGAAAATTTTTCTGAGTCTGAACGTATATCAAGATTTTTTATATTCGTCGATACTTTGAAAATTTGTTGAGTCTGAGCGTATACCAAGATTTTTTATATTCGTCGATATTTTGAAAATTTTTCTGAGTCTGAACGTATATCAAGATTTTTTATATTCGTCGATAAATTGAAAATTTTTCTGAGTCTGAACGTATATCAAGATTTTGTATATTCGTCGATATTTTGAAAATTTTTCTGAGTCTGAGCGTATACCAAGATTTTTTATATTCGTCGATACTTTGAAAATTTGTTGAGTCTGAGCGTATATCAAGATTTTTTATATTCGTCGATACTTTGAAAATTTTTCTGAGTCTGAACGTATATCAAGATTTTGTATATTCGTCGATATTTTGAAAATTTTTCTGAGTCTGAGCGTATACCAAGATTTTTTATATTCGTCGATAAATTGAAAATTTTTCTGAGTCTGAACGTATATCAAGATTTTTTATATTCGTCGATACTTTGAAAATTTTTCTGAGTCTGAACGTATATCAAGATTTTGTATATTCGTCGATATTTTGAAAATTTTTCTGAGTCCGAGCGTATACCAAGATTTTTTATATTCGTCGATATTTTGAAAATTTTTCTGAGTCTGAGCGTATACCAAGATTTTTTATATTCGTCGATACTTTGAAAATTTGTTGAGTCTGAGCGTATATCAAGATTTTTTATATTCGTCGATATTTTGAAAAATTTTCTGAGTCTGAGCGTATACCAAGATTTTTTATATTCGTCGATACTTTGAAAATTTTTCTGAGTCTGAGCGTATATCAAGATTTTTTATATTCGTCGATACTTTGAAAATTTTTCTGAGTCTGAGCGTATATCAAGATTTTTTATATTCGTCGATAAATTGAAAATTTTTCTGAGTCTGAGCGTATATCAAGATTTTTTATATTCGTCGATATTTTGAAAATTTTTCTGAGTCTGAGCGTATATCAAGATTTTTTATATTCGTCGATACTTTGAAAATTTTTCACAAAACAATACGAACCGGTGTGTAACGTTAAAGAATCCATCCATCCATCCATCCATCCATCCATCCATCCATCCATCCATCCATCCATCCATCCATCCATCCATGACACATCTATTGCACATCCATTACACATCCATTGCACATCCATTGCACATCCATGACACATCCATTACACATCCATCCATATATCAAATCCATCCATCCATCTGATGGAGGACATCCATTCAAAACGAATTGATGGATGGATGGATGGATGGATGGATGGATGTGGGGGACTTAATACCATAACCCCAAGAGCAACATTACAAACAGAAGTCAAACAGTCAAAATCGGCGACATAATTTTGGAAACGCTTGAAAATAACTTAGGTGTACCACAGGGTTCCATTTGAAGCCCGTTACTTTTTATTTTGTATATAAATTGCATAGCTTCTTGTATTAAACACTCTTACGCTATTAAACGTAATAAATAAATAAATAAGTACCGTGAAAATGTTTGCCTATGATATATTTATATATATTTATACAAATAGCATTGATGAGGCGATTCAAAAAATCAACGAAGACTTGGATAGATTATTTGATAAGCTCCCTACTGACAAATTGTTGGGATATTCTACATATTTTTTCCTAAAATTAAAAGGAATTTTGTTTGGAAATCCGAATATTTTTCATATGAACAAGTGGCGTTTTTTTCCCTAATTCCGAACGTTTTTTAACAGCATGGAAATTATTTGGAAAACATCGAATGGATTTTCCCAATGTTTTTTCCTTGTAATAATCCAAACGTTCAAATCGAACATTTGGATTTTTTTCCGTAGACTGAAATATATTTTCCAAAAGTTCAAATTTTCCAACATTTCGTTAAAAATTGCTTCATTGAATTCGATTACTAATATAATAAAAAAAAAATTCTATTAAAAGTTTTCGTTTGAGGTAAATTCAAATTCTAATTACATTTTTCATTTTAAACCTTGATGCATTTGACGAATCTGAGAGGATCAAAAAACACAAATACATTGATACAAACGAATTTATCGATTTTAACTATTTATTCTTGTAGAACATTTTAATGCAACTTCTTTCAAATGAACACCGAATACACACGAATTATTTTTCATTAATGAGAAGGAGAAGAAGAATTTTTTATAATAAACTAGCGGACCCCGTTGCACTTCGTTGCAACCAACCAAAAAAAGAAATGAAATATTATAGGTTTTTTTAATGAAATGAATGCATTGTATTTCAAAATTATTAATGTCAATCCAAAACATTTGGATATACAATATTTTTTGTTTGCCCATTTGAAACGAGCATAAACAAACAATTTGGAGTTCCAACTCTTGAGCGGGCCACGTATAGCTATCCATGTGAAAAGCACGGCTCCTCCAAATTTAATCCGCATATGTTGATGGACATGGATGATATATGAAAAATATTCGGAGATTTCCAAGTGAATTTCCAGATAATTTTGAAATATTTTCCGTAAATTAAGATCCGTCTTAATAATTTTTTAAGTTTAATCTCACTAATTATTAAGATGAACTTAATAGCGTTAGTAAGTTGGCATCTTAATAAATATTTATTAATTAATAAATTATTAATTATTATTGGAGGTATACATTGAAAATGTGCGATTCGTTACTTACTTCGTTTCTATCTTAAAGAGCGTCAAAAAATCGATTAATTTTGATCTGTTACGGTGGACATTCATAATTTTACAAAAGTGTTTTACTATCGCTCAGATGTCGAATTACGTGCCGACAAAGCAGCATTTGCGGGAAGCATTACTTTTGTACTTTAATCAAAAGAAAAGTGCGGCTGAAGTTATCGTTTGCTGCAAGAAACTTATCCTGAATATGTTCCAACAGAAAAAAACGTGCCGGTGGTGGTTCGAGCGTTTCAAAAGTGGTGATTTTGACATCGAAGACAAAGAACGTCCAGGACAAGTGAAAAAATTTGAAGACGAGGAATTGGAGGCACTTCTTGATTACGATTCGTGTCAAACGCAAGAAGAACTTGCAAAATCATTGGGAGCGACACAAGCAACCATTTCTAGACGTTTGAAAGCAGCAGGATTCATTCAAAAGCATGGAAATTGGGTCCCACATGAATTGAAGCCAAGAGACGTGGAAAGGCGTTTTTTCACATGTGAACAGTTGCTCCAAAGACAAAAAAGAAAGGGTTTTTTGCATCGGATTGTCATTGGTGATGAAAAGTGGATCCATTACGATAATCCAAAGCAAAAACCAGCATATGTGAAGCGCGACAAACTAGCACCATCGACATCAAAGCAAGATATTTACGGGTTTAAGGTAATGCTCTGTATATGGTGGGATCAGAAAGGTGTGGTGTACAATGAAATGCTAAAACCGAATGAAACAATCGATGGGCCCCGCTACCGATTACAATTGATGCGTTTGAGCCGAGCATTGCGCGGAAAACGGCCAGAATATGAGCAAAGACACGACAAAGTTATTCTCCAACATGAGAATGCTCGGCCACATGTTCAAATGTCGTGAAGACATACTTGGAAACGCTTCGATGGGATGTGCTACCCCACCCGTCGTATAGCCCAGACATTGCACCTTCTGATTACCATTTGTTCCGATCGATGCAGAATAACCTGGCCGGTACACGCTTCACTTCATCTGAAGAAGTCCAAAATTGGGTCGATTCATTCATCACAAAAAAAGATGAACAGTTCTTCCGTCGCGGAATCCGTATGCTACCAGAAAGATGGGAAAAAGTTGTGGCTAGTGATGGGCAATACTTTGAATAACATGTTTATTTACTTATTTTCATTAAATAAAGCTATATTTATGAAGAAAAATGGCACATTTTCAATGTATACCTCCAATAACTTAATTTATTGACTTCGCAAAAATGTCCATCTATAGTCAAATATGTTTATTTCATTACGTATCGCTTTGAAAATTATATAAATTGATATTCTTAAGTGAACATCAACAATGGCTAATAGTTACCGTCTCGCAATGTCGATGGGAGTGGAAATTTGTAGTTCAGATGCTTGTGTATTGGAATCATTTAATATATTAAAATACCTGAAAGAAAGTGTTGATCCATGCGAAAACTTTTATGATTTTGCTTGTGGAAAATATGCACAAAATACGAATAAGACTGAAATGGCCTCTGCTTACAACCAATTCAGAGCAGCTGGCAAAGAAATAAGAAAGCAACTTTTGCCAATTCTTGAAGAGAATTATCAACAAAATGAACCAAAATCAGTTAAGTTAGCTAAAATCTTCTTCAAAACTTGTATGAATGAGACATTGTTGGAGGAAGACGGTAAGTAGCTATCCATATTAGAATTGAGTTTTTCTTAATTGTGTTTTCATGCATTATAAATATCTGGCAGGTCTAACACCGATGGTGGAAATGTTGGAACGGTATGGCGGTTGGCCAGTAGTCAAAGGTGATTTCTGGAACGGAAAGGATTGGGATTGGTTAGAAACAAGCCAGAAAATGACGCAAGCTGGCTTAGGCAACACACTTATTCTGAATTGTGCCGTTGGGGTTGATTTCAAAAACTCTTCCAAGCGTGTTTTAATAGTAAGGGCTTTTCATTTATCACAAATACATGCAATTTTTCATCCAATATTTATTCATATTTCTTGTCTTTTTATGTCAAGATCGGCAGCGATAGTTCTAGTGCCAAATCGTTTTTACTAGGAGAAGGCGGACACGAGTCCGAAAAAGAAAAAGATTTGGATTCAATGGATACAGAAACTTCAGGAGAAAAAAATTACTACGATTATTTGGTTGATATAGCCGTCATGTTTGGTGCAAACAAGAGGATTGCCCAACACGAAATGCTTGAGGCACTCTATTTTCAGAAGCAACTGAAACAGGTTTGTCGATTTCATCGTGTTAACCCAGTATTATTCATTTTCCTTTTACATTTTTAGATTTCTTTATCTCGGAGCAAACGTCACCGTAATCCATCAATTCTCTATAATTCGTTTACCGTAGCACAACTACAAATTAATTATCCTTACTGTGATTGGTTAAAATTGGTGAATATTTGTTTGAATGGAAAACAGCAAATTGACGAAAAAGAAATTGTAGTCTTTCGAGATGTTGAATATATACGTCTGTTGGATTCAGTTCTTCAATCGACATCAAACCGAACTGTAGCAAATTATCTCGGGTATCGATTGGTCCTATATGCATCACAGTTCCTAAATGATGAACTCTTCCAACGAAGGCAGCAATTTTTAAAATCATTATGGGGAGTTGAAATGGAACCCTCCATTCCGATTCCTCGACAGCCAAACGAGTGTTTAAAATATACAAAGGAATTGTAAGCCACTCATTTCGTATTTGATTCTCCATTTGATCAAGTGAACGCTATCTTTACAGTTTGCCCATTTCCCTTGGAGCACTCTATGTGCAAAAATATTTCTACGATGAATTAAAACACAAGGCAGCCGACCTGTCACACAGTATTCATGCCGAATTTTTAAAAAAACTGCAAAGGGTTTCATGGATCGATGAAGAGACAAAAGCCACAGCCATTGAAAAAGCCAAGAAAATTCAATTTCACATTGGCTATCCAAATGAATTAATTGACACCAACAAACTAGAAGAGACTACTACAAAGAATTGCAATTAGAAGCAGACTCTTTACTTAAAAATGTAATACGCATTCGTACTTTCAATTTGAATCGCCTTTCAATGAAATTGCGCCAACCTATCAACAAAACTGATTGGGAAACACATTCAATGGCCATTGATGTGAATCCATCCTTTAGACATAATGAAAATAGTATTCGTGAGTTTCTGTTTTGTACAATCCAAATTGATTAACTTCAACAGCTTTGATTTATAGATTTGCCAGCTGCTGTTCTTCAAAGTCCATTTTTCTCACCAAATCGGTAAGTACTCTTTGAAAAGATGCAACAATTTCACCCATTGGGCGGAAACGTCGGAGCAAAAAACACATCCGTCGCGAACCGAAGCGAGCGCTCATAAATTCAACTGATAAATCAATGCAATTTAACTATTCATTTCTGAATGCAATGATATTTGGATGATTTTTAAACATTTCTTACTGTTTTTTAGACCAAAATACATGAACTTTGCGGTGATTGGATGGATAATTGGACATGAAATTACACACGGTAGGCAATGGGCTGTAATGCATTTCTATCGTTTATTCTGCAATTTATCATCATTCACAGGTTTCGATAGCAAAGGGCAAAAATTCGATCTTAACGGTAATTTAGCTGATTGGTATCTATCTGACACTGCGAAAAACTTTAAATCAAAAGCAAAATGTTTCATCTATCAGGTAACAAAGCATTCGAATTTACTTAGAAATAGATTTAACCAGTGGATTAACGATTGAGTAATTTTATACCTGCTCTTTGGTTATTTAGTATTCGGACTACGCGGATCATACTACAGACCTTCCAATCTGGGTAAGTTAACAATCAATCCAACATCTCAACAGCCCTTGCTAGAGATCCTCAAGATATGGAATAGTTTTTCTTGAGTGTAAAGCAAAAATAGACCGGTCGCTGTAAGATTTTTTTGACATAGGTCAATGGTGAGCTTACACTGAGTGAAAATATTGCTGATAATGCAGCAGTTAAAGTGGCATATGCGGCTTACCAAAGCTATGTGGAACGACATGGACCTGAAAGGTTATTGCCAAATCTGAACTACACGCAAAATCAGCTGTTTTGGATTTCAGCCGCACAATTGTGGTGTGAACATTTTCAGCCTGGATCTCTTGAGCACTATTACAAATAATCTGGTGATTCAATTACTTTGTTAAGAAATCATTAAAATATCCAAAAATTATTACTATGGGATTTAATCAAGAAAGAATTGAACTAATTGCTTGTCGAAAGAGAGATTTTCCCATCGAGTTAATCATTAGGTTCCGTGTCAGATGATGATCTGACATCTTAGTCTTGACCTTCATAGGATTTTAAAACTAATGAACATTTTCATTTGATGCTTTCGATTTGGAGAGGTTCCCAAAATTGTTTATTTATTATATCGGCACTGTTTGGCTGAAGTTATTTCAACGACCAACCATTTCAAGCAGTATTCAATTGAGAGCAAATCTTGGACCAATAATCATTATGGTTCGGGTCATAACCATGCATGGTTATGCCCAAGCGGGCCGTGCTTATATGGAAATTGAGAGCTATTCGAGAGTATGCCAACTGACCGCGCCATCTTATTTTACATAGGTGAACTCAATTTAGTTCCATTGTAATACGAACAAAATTTTTATTGACACAAATAATAAAAACAAATGAGTAATTGAAACGATTGAAATATCACATCAATACTACTGCCCAATAGATGGCGCTGAAGAATAGATATCATTAAAATGTCTCAAATAGTTCGGTCCCGTTGGTTATGCCAGTCCACAAACGAGTAATTTGATCAGATATTGCGATCAGTGTACAATCCACAATTGAAGCTGCTGTGCTGAGGTCAGTTTCCCATATTCCGATGTTTTGCAACACGTTGTCCGTTGCCCGAGGTCGTTTGTGTACATAAACCAACTAAAAAGCATATGATAGAATCTCCAATAAATTGTTGACCAATGCTCATAAGCCAGCCAATGAGAATGCTGAAGAAAACTATGCCACATATCCCTTCTTCAAAAGCAATTCAAAATTATCGAAAAAAAATTCTATCTTAGTTTATTATGTGCAAATTATGTGTGCTCGTCCTTTTCGTTTCACATCATCGTTTTTCTGCAAAACAAATATATTTGTTCATGCCATGCTTCAATGGCAGTTTATCCAAAATGATTCAACTGAAATCTTGAATTTTTTTAAAAAAAATCACCTTTGGCTCATTGATTCATCCGATTTATGATAGTCATTCCATTCCTTCCCACAGATTTGAGGTAATTTGTGCAAGTCCATAAAATATGGGAGCTCAAACTCGCGTAGATTTCCGAATATATTACGAGAGCTGCTCCTTCAATTTCTCTTGATCGCGCAAAAAAAGCAAAGCAGAACAGCGAGGAAGAGGTTCAAACAAACCTGTTTCATTTAGCCAAAAGCGAATTTGTGATACGCTGCATCCTCATGCTAACACTCAATAAAATTATTAGTACAACACATCGTAGATAATCGAATAGCAACTTTTCAGATGTTTGCATTTTTCGCGATCTGGTACTCAAAAGTACTAGAAGAATTGTATTTGAGAGCTCACTTTATATATTTATGACTCTTTATTGGTTAGAATTAAAAAGACATCCAATATTTTGCTTTTAATAAAGTAACATGAATCAATATGAAAATAAAATTGCAACATAAATATTTTCACGTTTTCCGGGAAAACTATAAGAGATACGAAATCATAGTCTACAACACTTAAGACATCATCAGTCCATACAGCTTCGTAGAACATTGTAATTGCGTCTAACTCATAGTTTTCCCGGAAAACGCAAAAATATTTATGTTTCACTTTTAATTCCACATTGATTCATGTTGCTTTATTAAAACATATTGGAGGTCATTTTAATTTCTACCGATTCATGTGTCAATACATAAAGTTCATTTGTGCACGGAATATTAAATCGCAGTTAGTTTGATGAAAGGAATGTTATATTGGGAGTGAGTGCAATGTTAAAATTAAAAGCATGCGATTTTTATTTAACAATACTTATAAATGTTAGTCAATCCAGTTTAAATACACAATTTGAATGTATTTTTTCATTGATTTCTTTTATAAATATCCGGTTTGGATTATAATGCAATAAATATAGAAATATTGACTCACAGTCAGGCAGAATAAGAAGCAATAGGTGTGACTGGGTGGGAAAAATTTATCAAAATTTGTGGCGAAAACATTCCACAAGAACTTCACATTTGCAAATGTACTCAAAAAATGGCGAAAGTAATTGTTCCCTTAAGCCATAATGTATTGCTAAAAATACGGTGAGTAGCTTTATTAATTTTTGCGGTCAGAATGGTACCAATTCAACGATCATCATTGATTTGACGGAACTGAATAAAGTCTTTTCTACAGTAGACGAAGGTAGTTTGATGCTTGGCGGACGCTTCTCAGTACTCAACGAGATTTTAGAAATATTTTTTAAGCGAAATGAAAAATTTCGCAAATTTGGTGTTTATTGCGAGACTTTGATTGAAAATTAGTCTTTGAGGGTCGCTCTGGTTTAAGTGAAAAATGTATGTCAAGCTATGCTTCGACGTAAAAAGTAAGGAAAAGAACTTTTTGTTTTACGACTCTTCGTTCTGATGGACAGTATGGCCTAGATCGGCGTACGAGATTAGAAAATGGTAATGTTTTAAATGCTCAATCGCTGAACTTACAGAAGACATATTTTTAGACAGGATTTCATGACAAATTTATTCCAATATTGATTAGGATTATTTGGATGGGTGTTATGATGAAAAATCAAATACCTGCGGCCAGCTAAATTTTGCCAATTATAAATATCTTTCGAAAACATCCCTGGCGATTTCAATTATTCTTTTTACAAAGCTTCAAAATAGACAAATATTTTATTGATGTCAATTTGGATGAAACTGAAAATTCACTCGCTTGTAAAAAAAAAAGTGACAAGGTTTTAAGCTGACTATTTTTATATTTCCAGGAATATTCAGTCAAAAATGTCCCAAATTAGTCAACTTAGTAGCCAGTCGATTTTTTTTACAAAGGCATTCAATGTTTACCGGAAACATTTGAAAACTCAAAGCAACTTAATAATCCGACACAATGTGAGTAGTAGCAGATTCTAATATTACTTTTAAAATACAAACAATTATTTTCACTCTGCAACTCTGATGGTCCATCCTTTCACATACATCGAAGGAAATTGCATCATAAACAACATATGATTTTTGATAGATTTTTTTATTAATTGCTTCGAAAAAATTGTATTGTATTATATATTTTGGCAAACATTATGTTCTCACTTCAAAGAGACGGCATTTTCATTTATTTAAAAAGTAAGAATCAGACTAAGAGATTATGAAATTATATACTGTTATAAGTTCATAATACGAATTCAGAATATATATGCGATGCACAGAAACGAAACCAGAGGACTGCGGCGAGTGAATGAGCTTCGGTAGTCGCGCAGTATGTATGTGTGCGCGTATACGTTTCATATTTACCGCTGTACACTGGTGATATTTCGGTGTGTTGCAAGCACATAGTTATGCATATATTCTCAATATATGTATACTCAGAATTTAAAACGATATTTATTGTCCGAATTATCGCAATGTCTGGTTAAAATAAACCTAATAATAATAATATGTTGGCATGATGTAATGAACATCTATACTACTTATATTATAAAGTTATTAAGTGAAAATAGGGAATGACAATCATCGTCTTGAAAGTTCAAGTGAGGTGTTTGGTTGAATCTCATTAATGAAAGTGTCTTAGGCGAGGGTCGATCCACATCCCAGCAACAGAGCCGGCTCCACCGCCCAGTCCATTCCGTCTGATTGTCTCTTGAGGACCTTCGCCTATCTTGTAATAGAATCGAGATCCAGCTCGCGGTAATCCAAAGTATGGACGAATAAACTCATTTCCATATTCTGCATCCACTTTTTTGCATCAATAAACAAAGTTTTTGACAAATTCAGTTTGATTCCAACAAAATTCTCTTGTGGCGTTTTTTTGACCGATTGTCCAGTTGACTATTTCAGGACACAATGACTGAAATTTATTTAAATTTCATTTGAAAGTCAATCGTTTTGTTTCGAGGCACTGATTGAGTTGCAGTTGAAAGGATTATGAGCAAATTGAAGTGATCAAATCTGACTAAAAATGTTTAATATCACGATAAATTGCCTAAAATAATAAATTTTCGACATTTTTCTTGAGGTTTTGATTAAGTTGTAAATATTTCCAACTGATTTTTAACAATTTCAAACAAAATTGACTGAAACCTAATCAATCTGCCACTCAAAGTGGTTGACTATTAGCTGAATTATTAAGCAAAATTCTCCTCATTTTGTCCCAATTAGGTTAACTGTAGCATTGATTCATAGTCAAAAAAGTGAAAAAATTCCGTACATTTTTCCAATGAAATAATTATATTTTAGTAAATAGGTCAATATTTTTTCACAGGAGTAATGTTTCAACACTCAATTCATACCTTCATAGTTCCATTTCGGAAATTCTGGATCACTTCGTCGCCGTGGACTTGGAGTGAGAGTTTCAATAGGACACTTCCGTTTTACAACAATTTCTGCTGCGAAATTTTCAAAAAAAAGATCACAATTTTTCCCAATAATAAATTTATTTTTATCCAAAAATCGTTCAGTGCCTCGCACAAAATTATTCGTTTTGGATGAACTTACCCTCAGCTTGGTTCACTTGAATTGACAACACAATTAACAATGTTGAAATAACAATAATATTGTCAAAACAGCCCATTTTGTCCAATTAGTGGAGATATAGATTGAAAAAAATTTACAGAACTACGTTTAAATGGCAAATGAATCAGTTTGATTGAGCGCAGCAACCTCAATGTACGGATAAATTGTTCTCGATTTGGCTTCTTTTGTTCACTAAGTCGTAATCCACGGATTGCTTGCTCTTTTATACTGGCAGATGCGTATAAACAACACCATCAGAATAAAAAAAAAAACAAAGTAATATGATGGAAATTTCTGGTGAATATTTAGATTCATGCTGTTTAATTTATAATCAATATACATAATTAAGGATCTGTGTCTTAGGTTAATTGTTGATGTGGATGCGAAAAATTATTTGAATGTAGGATGCTTCACATGGCACCAATCCTGATTCTTCATAGTGACCTGTAGTGTAAACGTTTCCAATTACAAATTTATTTAATTTCAAGCAAATCAAAGTACAGTTGCATTTAAATGGGTTTACGTTTTCCTTAGCTGCATTGACGCTGATAAGACAAACTATGTGAACTCATCATGAAGCAGTGTACAGCAAATTAGCTCAATCGGAAAAATACCCAACGAAGCCTTTTTCAAACATCAGGGGGTTGTTAATTATTTGCACAACGAATAAGCATGGATTTCTTTTCGACGAAAAAAGGTTTAAGATTCTTGTTGGAGTAATGGAAGTTTAAAAATGAGGTGTTTGTTTTTCAATTCAGATATTTCATTACCAAATTTATTTATTTGCTTGTTTGTAACGGATTATCGAAATGTGCACATTCATACATATATGTGCAACTTGTTTCATGAACCCTGGTGCATGCTGGCGATGAGCCCATTTCATTATGAATAGAGTGTTTTTATTGGCGAGAGGTCCACATTTAAATCAAACTAAACATCGACGCATTCCATGAGTGCAAGTACGGGACCGACTTCTTAACGTGCTCTTCAAGCACGCCGTAATTTCGGAAACAAAGAAGCCAAACATATTTTAAATAAAAACACTTCGCACGATACGACGATACAAATCTAGGGGGAAAGAACGATTTGTATGATTCGATTGTTTTGCCTAAAATAACAACGTCTTAAATTTTCTCCAACAAACTGTGTGAATTGCATTGAAATCGTATATTTTGTATTGATTTGAAAGATTTGTAAGATTTGACAGATGATATTTGACCGTTTTTGACAAAACATACAAATCCTTACAAATCCGTTTCCAATACGCAAATCACACAGATCATTGTGAATGACACATTATTTATATGTATCGATAATGTAGGCAGCCGTCAATCGAACTGTCAAACATTAATTTGTTCTAGAATTTTCATTTGTTATCGTTGAAGCATATTCCAAATTTTGATTTTCAACATTTTCGTCGTTTTCTCTGAGTGTATTTGGAAAATATAGAATTAAACTCTTGTGTCCAGGAACAAATCGAAACGGCTTGCTTATTTTAAAGACATCGGAAAAGCAACAAGTTATTCCTTCTAATATTTCACGGCGTGAACTAACGACAAATGCTTCTACCTCAATTAATCTCTTTACAGTTAAAATTCCAACAGTCAATTTATCATCATATCCACTAACGGTTAAAATGGTTTTGATGCATGGTGGAATTTTTTGTGGCATCTTTAATTCAAGTCTATCCCAAAATTCCTAAACAAATTGAATATCATGTAATTCACTTTGTCAATTAGTTAAAAAAAAATCAATTTTGATCAAAATTGTTTACCATTTTTGTGAATTTAATACCGCAATGAATACAAATGACAAGAAAATAATGACGTTTAGTGTCAACAAAGAAACGAAACAAACTGTCGATATTACAGATCAATATGAGCACGCCGAATTTGACATTTACACAATTGATTTGTGTGATTTGTAATGTTGTGTGATGTCTTGTATTGATTGACTCTCTTATTTGAATAATTGTTTTTGATTCGTTAAAACTTGAGAAAAAAATTTCCTTATTTCCCCCTAGATACAAATGAATTACATTCCAAAATAGCTCAAATCAAAATTTTCGTCGAAAAACTTTTTCCAAAACCTAGCTTGAAGTTAGTTTATTCAATTTCAATAATTCTGTATATATTTTTGCATGTTTCTGTTATTTTCTCTTAGAGAGGAGTTCCAAGTATTACTAACGTACGATTCTTGTGCGATTCAAAATGGTTTACAGTGTTCGACTGCATGGAAACAATAAAGCAACAATTTGACATTGAAGATTATGCAATAAGTCAAACTACGCTTGCACAAGTTTTTTTAACGTTCACCACTGAAAAATAATCTGAATTGAAAGAGCATGGAAAATAGATAAAACTAGCATAACTTTTTGAACCCGAACTAAAATCTTTAATGAATATGACTATTTATAATTTTGATCATTTTAACTTGAAATTCCTCCGAAAAACGCACCCGCCATTGCACCGCATATTGCACCCGCTATTGCACCAAAAGGACCACCGAGCGCTCCCCCAATAGATGCACCAGCAATAGCACCGGGCGCTCCCCCAATAGCTGCACCAACAATTTTACCATTAAATTTAGGTTTTTTTGCTTCATTTAACTTTTGCAAGCTGTATTCCAATCCATTCATTTTGTATACAAGATTTTCACGGAAATTGGCCGTTTCAAACATTTTTTTACGATCGAACTGTGAATAGGGAAACATCAGTATGAGTCATGAAAACATATCAAAGAAATTATTGGTTATTTTTTAAAATACCTCTTGAAGTATGGATAGCTTCGTTCTAGAAAACAGATTATTGAAAGTATCTTGGGGTAAGTATGATTTCCATATTCCGTTTCGTACTTGTTTTTCAAACTTGTCCAACAATTCCATTACCAATTCTTCATCATGCTTGTTGGCTCTTTCCTAGAAAATGAGAAATCGATGAACAACTTATGCTTACGAAATTTTTACGTTTCTCCAGATTTTTTGCCTGTTTCAAACGTTAAACACAAATTTTGGATGAACAATTGGGACTAAATAGCAAAAAATGATCTGAAACGCACCGTGAAATTTTCACGTTTCTCCTGATTTTCATAAACAAAAAATTTAAATGTTTCTCCTATGTCATTTTGAATTTTCTCTTGATAAGGCGATGCTAGATCATCACCCCCTAATTTCGGTTTCTCGAGGAACTATTCAAGAATGTGATAAAAAATCAAAATTTAATTTCATGAATAATAAAATATATTGTATAATTTTCAATTTATAAATATCAAACCTGTTTAAGAACCATTTCTTCAGTTTTTTGATGAATTTGGAAGAGCTCTGTTTGTTTCATGTATGGAATGGCACTATCAAGTGCCTTTTGCATTAAATCCTTATAAGTTGTTATACTTTCCCCATGCAATTTTGAATAATACGCGTCTGCGGTTGCCTGTTTCAAACGTTAAACACAAATTTTGGATGAACAATTGGGACTAAATAGCAAAAAATGATCTGAAACGCACCGTGAAATTTTCACGTTTCTCCTGATTTTCATAAACAAAAAATTTAAATGTTTCTCCTATGTCATTTTGAATTTTCTCTTGATAAGGCGATGCTAGATCATCACCCCCTAATTTCGGTTTCTCGAGGAACTATTCAAGAATGTGATAAAAAATCAAAATTTAATTTCATGAATAATAAAATATATTGTATAATTTTCAATTTATAAATATCAAACCTGTTTAAGAACCATTTCTTCAGTTTTTTGATGAATTTGGAAGAGCTCTGTTTCTTTCATGTATGGAATGGCACTATCAAGTGCCTTTTGCATTAAATCCTTATAAGTTGTTATACTTTCCCTATGCAATATTGAATAATACGCGCCTGCAGTTGCCTGTTTCAAACGTTAAACACAAATTTTGGATGAACAATTGGGACTAAATAGAAAAAAATGATCTGAAACGCACCGTGAAAATTGTTTTCGGCTCAGGCAACGTATTTCCATTGAAGATATTTACATATGTTTGGATGTACTGTAAAAAATCGCGAGCTCGGACTTTTCTGCCATTGATTTTTTTAATAATAATTTTATCGGGTGCAAAAAGATCCGGCACCAATTCTTTGACATATTTTATGAAATCGGGTGAGATTTGCTGTAGACCGCCAGTGAAGTTGTTACTTTGTGCTACAATTTGTCCCGGATGAGGCATTAAAAATGCATTAATTTTATCAAAACTCGATTTGATTCGAGTTCTGAGCGCAAGCATATCAGGGGTTTGTTCGTTTTTTTCAGCAAGAATTTCGTCAATAAATTCTTGCCCGTGCCATCCATAATCTGTTTCGTACGGGTACGGCCAATCGCGGACGATGAAAGTCAGATGTTGGAATGGTCTTTCGTTTGACTGTTCCATTATCATTTGACCGTATCCCGTGAATAGATCAAGATGTTGTAAATCATCCTCTTTGATATTTTGCATGAGATTGTAGCATTGCACAGACGAGAGCATCATACTCAAAGCGAAGAGAGTTACGCATTCTTTAACGCTCGTTTGGCTATCGAAAATGCCTTGTGTGTCGAGCAAAATGATCGCCACTTTGTCACCATTTTCGAAATCGTGAGTGAATATTTCCGACCACATCCAAATGCCCATTGTTTCAGGCTTTCGTCCGCTTCTCCATTTGAATCCATTCAAATAAGTTTGATTTGACTTTTCACCAATCCAGTCACTCACATCGCGTTTCTTGTACTGTTTATTGAAAAAATGATTAAATTCTATTTAATTTATCAAATTTCTACGATTAGACGTAATCGTGTTTTTTCGACTTTGTCGACATGAACTATTCCTGAATCAAAGATAAATATTATCTGGGCTGTGCTCCCCAAAACGATTATATTTTTCATTATATATATGTATTATCGCCGTTATCCGTTCGAGCCCCAGTAAGAACTTATCTCTCAAATACCATGCCTATCCCAACAGACAATATTTTTGGAACGATTCCACAAGTATTCCAACATATTTCGGGAAATATTCCAAATATATAAAGGAAATTCCTTCGATGTCCAAATATTTTTCATATGAAAAAGTGGCGATTTCTTTACAGATTCTAGAATGCATCCAATGGAATGTTCACATATTTTTTTCATGAAATATTCCGAACGTTAAAAATAGATCATTTGAATTTCGGTCCGGAAAAATCCGAACTTAATTCCCAACATTTTTACATTTTGAACGTTCAGATAAGATGTGTATGGATTTTGCTTTGCTACACAGTCTGCTAGCAAAAGTGCTTTCTGGACTTTAATCAATTAACGGAATTCCGTGCATCTAAATCATATAGATTGGATCATTCGAAATAAAAGCTAAATCCATACACATCTCATTTTAGCGTTCGAAATTTATAATTGAACATTCGGATATTCTATGGAAAATATATGTGGAGATTCAATTGAATGCGTTCCGAATATTTAACGAGCTGTCGAACCAACATTTTGAACGTGGAACAAAAATGCCACTTTTTCATATGAAAAATATTCGGATATCCATGACAATTTCCTTGGATTTCAGGTTTGGAATATCCGAACTTTTTGCCCTCAGGGATACATTCAACTCATTCGTTTGGAAACATTTCGTTACCTGTTGATTCAAGTATTTAATGAAGAAATTCATTAAAAAACTTTTTCCTTGTCGGAAAGCACCAGCAATTGACACCACAACTACGTAACGATCTTTAATGTCATCAACTTCAAGAATCTGATTTAATTTCTCTAATTCTAGATGAAATGAATGATTTATTGGCGTCAATATTTGAACCCCTGCACCTAAATCAGCAGACACTTCACTTAAATTTGATCGGCAAAATATGCCTATAAAAAATATCACACAAACGTTCTTCATCGTAATAATTTTCAAACTAAGCTTTAGGTCGCTTCCATTTGATTTTTATAGCATCAGTCCAACTGTTCATTTTGTATTACTTTTCTGCACACACACTTAGCCCATCACATAATTTACGTTCCGCTTAAAACTTCTTTTTTACTTTTCCTCACCACAGTGTGTAGTAAATATATTGCGATCGGTCCAAAAAATTCAAAACGCCCGGAATGAGTTTTATATGCGTTTTGACCCCAAAAAAACGATAGTAACCATTCCTGGAGAAATTTTTTTGTTTGTGTGTGGTACGTTGTCCGTTGTACGCAAAATTTGTTAACACGATAACTCAAAAGTACTCAGATTAGAATGAATCGAACATGAACGCACAAAAAGGTCTTCATTGAGAATAGAAACTTAATAATTGTAACACATTTTTTTTCGCTGTGCAAGAATTATTTCGAAATCTCTTGCAAAAAGTCTTACAATCACCGCAACAAAAGAAAAACACGTTTGCGTGTGTATTAGTCAACACAACCATGACAACCATATCAAGCGCTGCCGGCAAGTGTTGCATGTTATCTTGAATAAGTCATTTGAGGTGCCCTTCACATATTAATCATTTAGAGCAAAATAAAAAAGAAAGAAACAAAATAGAATAAGAGTTCAGACGAAAAAAAAAATCTAAAGAGGAAGCTCCTGAAAAACATCTGGGGTTATCGTGGTTTTTCTTCTCAACCAATTCTTACATTTGTGTGAGTCAGCAATCAACAATGTGCTATACGATACGACTTGAGAGAGGCACAAAATCAATCACGATTTAACATCGTGGTTCACTTGGATCTTCAACGTGCATTTGAGGTTATCGACTCATATCTCATGATCGAAACATTAAGGCAATTATAATGATAAAGGCCGATGGTTTGTATTTTTCGCGATATAATTAATTTTTTATTTGCTGGTTAAATCTAGCGTGTCTGCACTCAAAACGTCTCTTCAATAATAATGAAGCTTTTCATCCGCTGTCGGGCGAACTGTCAATGTCTCACAATCCACGTGGTTTCATGTTCACCACTTTGACATTGACAGTTCGCTCACAACCTCACATTCCACATCAGTCACACAGCAGCATTCACACAATAACATTACAACTCGGCCGACCCAGTTAACAATCGACCTCGATTGTGTTACATATGCTTATTCTATAACTTCTTCAATACATTCATTATTTATATACTCATTATCATCTAAAAATTCATAGTTTGTGTAGCCCTCTGAGTCCTCTGTGTTAATTCCCTGCTTCTGTTCCAACCACAACTTCATTCTAGTCGAGTCAACTACACCGTTATAAGGCATCTGTGTTACTTGATAATTCTCCACATCTGTTACTACATAACGATCATGACCCAATTGCTTACGAACCACATATGGGCCCTTATATTTCGGAATTAATTTTTTGTTTTTACCTATGGTTGTATCTACATTCTTAATTACTACCAAATCTCCCACTCGAAATTCATTAGCTGGCTTATGATGTTCTTCAAAATACTTCTTATTATACAACTGAGACTTCTGAATCGCTTGTTCTGCTTGCAATCTTACTTCTTCTAAATTTATATCTTCGCTTGAAAACTTTTCTTGCAGATACTCTGTTAGTTCATCAACAATTTTCCCACGCTGTTCTACCCCAAACAACATTACACTGGGCGTCTGTTTTGTCGTACAATGCACAGTGTTATTTACAGCAAATTCGACCTCCACTAGTTTACTTTTCCAATTATCATGGTTAATAGGCTCGGTTAATTTGGCCAACGAAGCTTTCAACACACGATTAACCCTTTCAACCTGACCATTCGCTCTAGGTGCTGCAACTGCATTCTTCACATGGACAATATTCATTTCTTTACAAAAGTCATCAAACTCATTTCCCTTGAAACATGTACCCCTGTCACTAATAATTCTTCTAGGTCGACTATAATCCGTGAAATATCGCCTTAATGCGCAAATTGACTCCTTCGCACCCGTATTCGTGGCATACAACTTTGTGAATTTCGTAAAAGCATCAATTACAACGAACACATGCTTATGTTTTGATTTCACCGTTTCTAAAGGGCCAAAATGATCAATATGCAATGTATCGAATGGAATCGGTTTCTTTGGAATGTTATAAAGATTCTGCTGATTACCCCTTGGTGGTGTTGAGTAGTAAATACACTTCAGACAATTTTTAATAAACTTGTTCAATTTTTCACGCATCGACGGAAACCAATAATGCTTCTGAATCTGGTTTGCACATTTATCAACACCCAAATGTCCGTACTTTTCATGCACCAACCGCATTACATTCTCTTCTAATTCATCTGGCACATACAACTGTTGACCCTTTTCACTAACCCGAAAAACTAGACCATTTTCCAATACATAACCGGGGACCTCTGTTTCTTCTAGCTTCTGTTTCAACTGTTCAATCTTTAAATCTCTCGACTGTATAATTTGTATATTCACGTCAATCTCATTTTCTTCAATCGCAAACACATTCTGACATACACATACATTCTCATCTGTTAATAATTTGGGTGGTCGACTTAATGCATCGACATGAACCATCTGCTCCCCCTTTCTGTGCCTTACTTCAAAATCAAAATTCATAAAATCTAACGTCCAACGAGCTATTCTGGGATTGATTGTCTTCTTCTGTATTGCTTGGGCTAACGAATTACAATCTGTTACTACTGTAAATGTCATACCATCCAAAAATGTTCTAAATCTGTCCAATGCATTCACAATTGCCAATGTTTCCAATTCAAAGCTATGATATCTAGATTCTGCATCTGTTGTTGTCTTTGAAAAATATGCAACTGGATGAAACTTTCCATCATTTTGCCTCTGCAACAACACTGCACCATATCCACGTGCACTTGCATCTGTATGCAACTCTGTTTCCCGATTTGGATCAAATATTGCCAGCACAGGAGCTGCAACCAATGCATCCCGCAACCTTTGAAATGCCAACATGCATTCCCCATTCCATTCAAACTCAACATTTTTCCTTGTCAAACGATTCAACGGATATGCAATCGAAGAGAAGTCTTTTACAAATCGTCTAAAATATGAAAACAACCCCATACATTGTTGCACTTCATTCGTGTTCGTAGGCACTGGATACTCCGTAATCGCTTTCAAATGCGCCTGGTTTGGTCGAATACCATATTCATTCACACAATATCCCAGATAATCCAATTCCCCAAATGCAAATTTACACTTTTTAAAATTCAATTTCAAACCAGCTTCTGACAACAATCTCATCAATTCATTCAAAATATCCTTATGTTCTTCAATAGTTTTTGTGGCCAAAATAATATCATCCAAATAAACAACAATTTTCCCCGCATCTATCAGACTTCTTAACGCCAAATTAATAAATCTTTGAAACACCGGTGGCGCGTTTGTCAAGCCAAACGGCATATACAAGTATTCGTAATGGCCCATCGGCGTTACAAAACCAGTTAACGGCACTGAATCGCTATGCATTGGCACCTGATGAAAACCATTCTTTAAATCTAATGTACTAAAAAACTTTTTTCCTTTCAAATAATCCAAACAATCTTCAATAAGTGGTAACGGATATCTATCCTTGACAGTCAATTTATTCAATGCACGATAATCAACACACATTCTCAATTCACCATTCTTCTTTCGTACAAGTACAATTGGCGACGCATATGGAGAACTACTCGGCCTAATGATTCCCTGAGCCATTAACTCATCAATTGTCTTCTGTACTTCACTTTTTTCTCTATGTGATAACCTACGAGGATTGCTGTACACTGGCTGGTCACTTGTTAAGTTAATTTTCATACAATAGTTGTCAAACACTTTTTTCTGTTTGGGTAATACCGAATAATTTTCAACAATGATAGACCTCAGAGCATCTGCATCTGTTTTGTTTAAATTTCCTGTATTTATTAAAATATCGTCAAACTCCGTCTCAGTTGTACTTACCAACATAATTTTTTCATCATTATCCACACTAACGTCATGTTCCTCTAAACTTATCTTAAAATTATCGCAATCTGACAAAAATAACTTAGCATTATCTGACATCTGTCTATTATTTTCAAAAATATCCTCTGGCAACTGTTTGTTTTCTTCAGAAATGTCTTCTGATTTTTCCCATTCGTTCTTATCAACTACCTTACAATTCTCACTTGTTTCTTCTGTGGTTGGAATCTTCTCTTCTATATCTAATGGACTCTTCAATAAATCAAACAACCTAAGTGCACTGACTATTTTCTGTGGCAAAATGTTGGCTTTATTTTCTTTATTAATGCTCAACAAATCATTAATACTGTATTTATTATCAACTATTTGGCATAAGTGAATATTCATTTTATCAAGCAAATCTCGTCCGATTAATAATGGTATGGTTGCTTCTTCATCTGGCAAAACAATAAAATAATGCGTTAACTTATGTTTTTGAAAGATCAATTTACACTTTACGAAACCATGCATACTTAATTTTTTATTGCCCATTCCACGAAGGTTAGTCAATGTTCGACCATTGTTTACGATAAATGGCACGTACGACTTCTTGACACAACTAACGGGACTGCCAGAATCAAATAAAGCAGAAATTGACATAAACTCAGTGCACTTATTTTGTAAGTAAAAGGCTACACTCACCCAATTATGATGTTTCAGCTGTGCTGCTAGTCGGCGTACTTCTATTTCATCGTCCCAGCATTCTGTGTCATCTTGATTAATCGCGGCAGCAACCACCGGTAAGGCAGCTGGAACGTCTTCTGGCTTCTTCTTTTTTGGGCAGTCGTGGCGCATATGACCCATTTCACCACAAATGAAACAACTTCCTGGCAATCTTTTCGGTTTTAAACAAGACCCCTGGTAATGGCCGTATTCAAAACAATTGTAGCAACGCACCGACGATAGATCAGCCTTATTCGCACTGCCACTGGCCACTGGCTTCACATTTGCTGCTGTATTCACGGCGGTTCTGGTGCCCAATTGGTTTTGCTTCGGAATTGCTCCTCTTGATGTTGACGGCTGCATAACTTCTGCCACTTGAGCACGAGACAAACGTTCGTATCGCTTCAAACTTTCCTTCAATTCTGCCACCGTCTTAGCACCGAACAAAACTGTGATATTTCTCGAATTATCTCGCAATCCATTTATGATTGCATCGACTACCTCTTGTTCTGGTATTGCTGGCGCGTGGTTTGCAATTTCAACCATAATCGACACGTAATACTTCAGTGATTCATCTGGCTTCTTTGTTCTTTCTTGCAACTGCTGGAAAATTTCATTCATCGAAAAAGAATGCTTAAATTCGGTAATCAACTTAACTTTCAAATCATCGTATGTTGAAATTTGACTTGTGCGCAAGAACACTTTCGCTGTACCCTTGATGAGACTTCTGGCTGCTACCAATTTATCCCGATCAGCACATTGAAACACCGAGAATGCATTTTCCAGATCGGCAATCCACTTTTCGACGTCATATGTATCATCACCAGTGAATTCATTTACCATAGATTCGAATGCACGAAAATCAAAACGTCCATAATTAGCACTTTCCATCTGCATCACTTCTCTTTGCAAGTTTATCAATTCACGACGCTTCCGTAACAATGCAATTTGCCGATCTATATCTAACTGTTCATCAGCCACTGACAAATTCACTGTGTTTTGCATCTGTTGCAACTGTACACTTGATCGCTGTTCACTGCACCACTGGATTTCACTGTTATTTGCAACTGTTTGATTGGCACTGTTCCGCTGTACTTCTGGTTGCTTCTGTGCGTCTGTCTGCTGTTGTACTTCTGGCTGTTGTTGTTGTTGTTGTTCATTTTGCTGCTGAATTTCACAATCACCTGCAATTGTCTGACTTTCATCACTTTGGCCCGCGTTTGCATTAAAACCCGCAATCACTGCATCGTATAATGGTCTTAATTGCGTCATCGTTGCATCTTCTTCGAATTCCACACCATTATTCCGTAAAACTTTCACAATTTCGTCTCGTCTTAATGTATGCGCCATTTTCACTGTTCCGCTATGATGCTCACTTTGAATGTTAAAAAAAAAATTTTTTCACGAAAAAAAACTGAAATAATATTTTTATTAGGCTTGAAAACTATTTATTTCACGATCCCTCATCCAGATTTATAATGATAAAGGCCGATGGTTTGTATTTTTCGCGATATAATTAATTTTTTATTTGCTGGTTAAATCTAGCGTGTCTGCACTCAAAACGTCTCTTCAATAATAATGAAGCTTTTCATCCGCTGTCGGGCGAACTGTCAATGTCTCACAATCCACGTGGTTTCATGTTCACCACTTTGACATTGACAGTTCGCTCACAACCTCACATTCCACATCAGTCACACAGCAGCATTCACACAATAACATTACACAATATAGAGTCCAACCTTTATCGCTTCGATGGTTCAAGAGCAACATTACAAACAGAAGTCAAACAGTCAAAATCGGCGACATAATTTTGGAAACGCTTGAAAATAACTTAGGTGTACCAAAGGGTTCCATTTGAAGCCCGTTACTTTTTATTTTGTATATAAATTGCATAGCTTCTTGTATTAAACACTCTTACGCTATTAAACGTAATAAATAAATAAATAAGTACTGTGAAAATGTTTGCCTATGATATATTTATATATATTTATACAAATAGCATTGATGAGGCGATTCAAAAAATCAACGAAGACTTGGATAGATTATTTGATAAGCTCCCTACTGACAAATTGTTGGGATATTCTACATATTTTTTCCTAAAAATATAAGGAATTTTGTTTGGAAATCCGAATATTTTTCATATGAACAAGTGGCGTTTTTTTCCCTAATTCCGAACGTTTTTTAACAGCACGGAAAATATTTGGAAAACTTCGACTGGATTTTCCCAATGTTTTTTCCTTGTAATAATCCAAACGTTCAAATCGAACATTTGGATTTTTTTCCGTATGATTCATCATTGCTAACAACAGTGATATATTGATGGGAAACAAACTAACACATAAAATAGTGATGTCCGACTCACGGAGTGTTTCGGAGGACACTTTAAGCCGTCGGTCCCGTGTGTGTGCACAAAGAGGATTTTGAGTTAGCACAGAAACACGTAAATTGACTACCTTAACGCTAAGGTTGTGTCATTGGGTATTACAATATTCAATACACCACCGCAAAAAAGGTAGTAGCCATTCATGGGCCCGAGCATTCGAATGCGGTGAAGTCGTGCCCTGCAAGCCCCTCACCAATGTATTCGAATAATAGTTCTCATGCTGGTGGTATTCATGGAATACGAAAAAGACTGAACACACCTAACGGTACACGATTCGGTCTATAAATACTGAATGATGATGATGATGATGATGATTCCAATACATTTTCCAAAAGTTTAAATTTTCCAACTTTTCGTTAAAAATTGCTTTATTGAATTCGATTACTAATATAATAAAAAAAAATTCTAATTATTAAAAGTTTTCTTTTGAGGTAAATTCAAATTCTAATTACATTTTTCATTTTAAACCTTGGTGCATTTGAGGAATCTGAGAGGATCAAAAAACACAAATACATTGGTACAAACGAATTTATCGATTTTTACTATTTATTTTTAATATTTAATGCAACTTCGTTCAAATGAACACCGAATACACACGAATTATTTTTCATTAATGAGAAGGAGAAGTGATTTATTATAATAAATATTTATTCATAATAACAGTCGAAACCTTAGTAACTTGAATGATTTAATTATAATATTCATGAGTAAGTGTATACACCGGCTCATTTTATTCTCATTTATTCCAACATGCTCAAACTTAAATCATTTATGCAACTACTATTACCAACAAAAAATTTGGAAAAACAAGCAAACACGTACTTGAAATACAAAGACTCAATAAATTTTCTTTTTAATTTTTTCTTTTACATAGTTTATTGTACGAAAATAGGACTGAAACTTACATATAATCAAATAAAAACAGAACTCATCAAGAAAAAACATGACACAAAATCCATATTTTCTATTTAGTTTTTGCTTTAAAACCGAAGTTTTATTACTATTTGCTTATAATAATGAAAAACTCAATGGATTAACAAGAAAAAGTAGTTTAAAATTACTCAGATCCTTTTTATACACTTCTATTTACTGTAATGCACTGTACGATTTTTTTTTCGCTTTATACATTCCAGTCAAATTTGATGGAGCAGGCGTCATATAAAATGGCTTTAACTCTAAAACTACATGGCCTTCTAAATCAACCTTACTTGTTGTGACATTCATGATTTTACTTGTTTCGAATATTAAATTATCAACGGAAATATATGCAAAATTACCTGGTTCTTTGACAGAGTTTTTAGTGTTATTAATTATAATGTACACACAATCTCCATTTGGTGCCATTTTTTAAAAATTAGACTTTTTTTCACAAGGCAATGGAAAATATTTTCCAACATGTATCTTTTCAGCATTTCTATTCAAAATTTGCTCTAATGCACGTAAACAGCCTCTAACATCTTTCTTCAGCAGTTGTAGATAATTCTCAAATTTAAAAGCACAGAAACTGTCTAGATGTTTGTTATAATGTAGTCTTTCCTCGTTACTGGTCAGTAAGAGACTGCTCGTTTATTGTTTAATAATCATATGAAATGCATTGGTATGAGTATGAGTGCGTCTAATGATGCGATATGACAACTCTCCCCTCCGTAAAAAAAACAAATAATTTAAATTCTTTAGATTGAATGTGAGTGAAAAATTGAATTAAAATAAAAATATGCCATGATTTCTCTTTGAACTGATTTGTGATTAAAGATGTGAATGTTAGATTTGGTTGCAAGTGAAAATGAAAGTAATGGAATAGCTAACATACATTTGGATGTGAATATGTACAATTCCGAGCTAAAATATCTTTCTCATGCCAACTAAAATTTTCATGCTAACATTCGTGCATTGTTTTACAAGGAATGTGATGTACAATTTTTTTTTTTTTTTTTTTTTTTATGTTGTACCTAATTCTAATTTCTGTTCAAATTTGATTGAAGTTTTGGTCGTATTGTAAACGTTGTGGTTGAATTCGATTGCGTTGTGGACGTGATTCCGGGATCGAAGCAGGTGAACCAGTTGCGATTGGTGTATCACTTGACGACGCCGGTGTATTTGGTGCTGTGTGGAATGGGGTTATTGGTTTGCTTGGCGTATTCGGTAATGTATGTGTATGTGGATGTGATTGCGGTTGATTGGCGCATTCGTAATAATCACGAACTGAAACTCGGTCCCCGATGTTGAATTTGTTGTTTGTGATCGGCTTATGCTGTGTAACATTTGTTGGAATAAGCAAATCTAAACGTGATCGAATTTGCCTATTAAACATGTGCTGTGCTGGTGAATCTCCAGTTGATGAATGTGCCATACGGCGATATGCTAACAATATTTGCGATAAATTCAAGTCCAAATCATTTGATTTGGTACCCATTGCTTTCAATTTATCCTTTAGCCATTGCACGTACTTTTCGGCTTGACCGTTCGTTGCTGGATGGAATGGTGCGCTGCGCTTGTGAATGATGCCATTTGATTTCAAGAAATAGTCAAATTCGTGTGATGTGAACTGCGTACCGTTGTCGCTCACCAAAGCTCTTGGAACGCCAAATGTAGCAAAAATTGTTCCCAGAATTTTTATTGTTTTTGTGGTGGTGATTTGGTTCATGATGTATATTTCAGGCCACTTGCTGTAAGGATTAACCAAAACAAAAAAAAATTTACCCATAAACGGTCCTGCAAAATCGATGTGTACTCGATCAAATACATGTCGTGCTGGTTCCCATACGTGTGTTTGTATTTTGTTTGGATTCCGACGATTTTCTTGACATGCGCTGCAATTTCGGGTAATTTGTTCGATGTTACTATCCAACCCTGGCCACCACACATAGCTGCGTGCTAAATTCTTCATTTTTGATGTACCAAAATGTGCGGTGTGTAGCTCGTCCAAAATTGATTTCCGAAGCGATGGTGGGATGTATACACGCGTACCCCGAAGCAAACATTTTTCTTGAAGTGTAAGTTCCGTTTGTTCGATGTTGAAGCGATCTGATTTGTTGACTGGTGTACCATTTGATAGCCCCTGTAATAATTTAGCTACCGATTCGTCCGATGCTGTTGCTGCTGCTAAATCGTTTACGGTGACTGGCAAATTTTGAATGAAATTCAATTCGATGATGTCAATTTCAGCGACCTCTTGTGCTGTGTGTTGTTCCGGCAAACGAGAAAATGCATCTGCGTTGCAATGGTCACTGGCTTTCCTGTAACGAATTTCATAGTCAAATGATGATAAGAAAATAGCGTAGTGCTGCATACGTGTAGCCGAAAGTGTTGGTAAACCTTTCGTTTGTGCAAATATCTGTGTAATTGGCTTGTTGTCGCATTGTAAGATGAAATGACGTGCGTAAACGTATTGATAAAATTTTTTAATGGCGAAAATAATTGCATACGCCTCTCGATCCAATTGGCTGTACCTTTGCTGTGTAGGTGTCAATGTTTGTGATGCAAATTGAATCGGTTTTTCGGTACCATCTGGATAAATGTGACTTAATACAGCTCCTACACCCACTGGGCTTGCATCCGTGGCTAAAACCAAGGGTAATCGTGTATCGTAGTGTACCAAATGATTTGCTGATGCCATTTCTTTTTTGACTGTGGCAAACGCTGCTTTGCATTTGTCATCCCATACAAATGGAACATTCTCTTTCAGTAGATTTGTTAGTGGGTAAAGAATTGTACTCAGATTCTTGAAAAATCTGCCATAGTAATTTATTAAACCATTCAATGAGCGTACTTCATCTTTGTTGTTCGGCTCTTTCATGTTCATAATTGCATCAACCTTTTTGCCCATTTTGTGTATGCCATATTTATCGATTTTGTAGCCACAATATATAATAGAGTCGGAGAAAAATTCGCATTTCTCAGAATTTACTCTCATGTTGTGTTCATCAAGACGTTGCAGCACTGTTTCGAGACGTTGCATATGTAATTCGTCGTTCGGCGCCGTAATTTTGATGTCATCAAGGAAAACTGAGACTCCTTCGATGTCTTTCAAAATGTTTTCGATTTCCCGTTGCCATTTCGCTGGACCCGATGCTATACCATTAAACGTGTCGGCTGGTACAGACCTTTGTGTGTCGCCAATGTCAAATACTTCTGGTCGTCCGGGTGGACTTCCATTTGGAGATACGCTTTGGTCAAATCGATTTTTGTAAATTTTTTCTCCTCCTGACATTTGTGAGAATAATTCTTCAATCGATGGTAACGGGTGTTCATCGATGAGCATACGTGGGTTCAATGTGATTTTGTAGTCACCACATATTCGTACTTCATTTTGGGCCTGTGGTACATTCACAATGGGTGTTGCCCATTCGCTTGTGTCGACTTTTTTCAAGACACCTTGTTCAACCAAATTATCGATGCCTTTATCAACGGCGTTTTGTAATGAAAATGCGACTCTTCGGGCTTTCATGAAAATTGGTTTAACGTCTGGTTTGAGGTGAATCCGTGCCTGCAAACCTGTTATTTTGCCCATTGTACTTGTATCGAAAACACGTGGGTATTTAGACTTTAATGTATTGAGAGCTGTCGCTTGATCAATGGCTGCTACTGTATTTTCACATCTGATTACCTTGTTCCAATCCAATGGCAGTTTATGTAACCATTCCCGGCCCAAAAGTGGATGACGATCTGAGTTGACGATGTATAACGGGAGTTCGTAGTCTTTGCCTTTCGATTTTACATTCACATACACATAGCCATACACACCGATGTCGTTTTTCGTGTAGCTAACTAAACCGATGTCCGATGGTTGTAGCTCGTGCATGTTGACTTTGCCAAAACGTTTTTCGTAGTCCCGTTTGCTGATGATCGCCACTGGAGCACCGCTGTCGACCTCGAAATCTATATTTTGAGAGAAATTCAAAAGCAAATTAATCCAAATTTTATTATGATTTTTTCGGCCAGCTGTTGATGTAAATGCATTGATACAACCCGGATCCGTGTGATTTTTTTGCACCGTTGTTTTTTTGTCCGATGTAAGGCTGCATAGCTCTTCGACGCTGGTACATTCGGTGTAATTGGTGTCGGATTTGGACTTTTTCGATTTTATACAGACCTTCGATAGGTGCCCCTTAGTTTTGCACGACCCACAAAATAAATCTTTTCTCTCGCAATGATGGCTCTTGTGTGGCCCCCCACACCGATAACACTCAATTGATTTATTGTTTCCCGTTGCTTGTGATGAACCATGTGCTGCTGTACCACGTGGTGATGACTCATTCGATTTCGCTCCGTTTTTTTTCTTCCCATTTGTCTCTTTGTATTTATTTTTCTTTTGGGTTTTTGAATAAATGTAACTGACCTCTTTGAGATTGTGTGTTATCTCCAAATTGCCTCTTTCGGACAATTCCATTGCCTCTTTCGGACAATTCCATTGCCTTGGCTGTCTGTAGTGCCTTTGCTAACGTTAGCGTTGTCTCTTCAAGCAATCGATTCCGGATAAATTTGTTTTTCAAACCGAATACGAATTGATTTCTCAATGCTGTATCTAAAAATGTGCCAAAATTACAATTTGCAGCGATTTTTTTTAACTCAATCATAAATTCATCGACTGATTGGTGATCGTAACCACACTATTTCAAGCGGTTTCGGATCGAAAATTTCGGCTAACGTTTCGCAGAGCTGGTCATACGTTCTTTCAGATGGTTCGGTCGGTGATAGTTTGTCACACAAAATGTTGTACGTAGCGAAACCCATGTGGTGTAATAATTGGTTTGATTTCTTGTCTGTCGGCGTATTATTCAACGAAAATGCGATTTCCAATTGCCCTCTCCAACGTTTCCATGATATTTTCTCTTTGTCAAAATTATCAAACCTAAAATTTGTCGGCGTTGGTAACGGTGACGATGATGTGGGTGGTGATGCCATTTTTGTAGTTCGGATATCCGATGATTTAGATGTCTTAACGCGGCTGTACGTAAATGCCTGTATCTAGCGAGTTTGAGTGTTGCAGTGTTGCTGTGGTTGAATTCCTTATCACTTTCTGCTTTCTCATAAACGAAAATAATTTTTTTTTATTTCAAGTGCATATCGTACGTAAATATTATATAAATATAGATTTTAAGAGTGAATATTATACGAAAAATGTACGCAGTTGTCATACTGAAGCATTCATTGAAAAATATTGTGGTGCCTATCGACTGGATTGACGGTATTGCACTTCACCAATTTGCCAACTATGGTGTATTCAGAAGTCGGCAATTTACAATATTTTATTCGGAAAACATGAACAAGAAGGCTGATTTTTCGTTGCGTACGAAAGACTATTATGAAGATTTGAATTCCGAAGGTTGTTTCTACGGTTATTTCAAAAAAAAATTCGGTAAGAAAAATGGAAAATAATTTCGTACGTACAAATGGTTGAGTTTATGTTAAATTTTTGTATTTCAGGCACAAAAGAAGAGGCTGAAAAGTACTGTGAAAATACACGCCGTGTCTACCAAACCGATTATTCCCACGAGAAGAAGATTGCTGCGGGCAAAAGTTCAAATCAGCCAGTAACTGCTGCTAGTGACGACGAAGAAGAGGTTTTAAACGAGGACAAACGAGCGGTCCAACAAGAAATTCGTGACAAAATGAACAATATGAATGACCAATTTTTTGATTTGACTGAAGAAGAGATCGACATGATCCAAGAAGTACTGGAACTCGAATATGACAGCGAAAGTGAAGATGTTGATGATTCAGGTCAAAACACAGTTTTTGGACAAGCGTACGAAAACAACGACCGTTCTATGGATGATATAAGCGGCCTATATGTCGACAGTTCAGAACAAAACACACAAGATACTTCGAACGGGGAACTGAATCGTGATAGAACACTAACAGAAGAACCGCTGCCGAACGATGATTCCGATAACATGGCGAAAGTCGTGAACGACGATTCAACTCGTGTTGAAACATCAGAGCAACGAACATTTGTAAACAAAGGTGAATCCAGTCTAAGCGTTGCTAGTGCCAGTGTTGTTCAAGTCGCTGTGAATGTGAATGAAATTCCGGATGAGGCTCAAGATGACGGAAATTCTGTTAGGGACGTACGATCTGATGTCGGCTTTGAATGGACATACAGTGAAACAGATATTTTGCCACGACCACTGAATTCCAAAATCGAAGCTGAAGATTTCGAACAAACGTACGTTGATGGCATTGGTTTTGAACAACAATTAAATAGAAGCATGAGCGATGAAGCGTCAGCACTGCGATCAAACAATGACGGTGCAGAACAAACAGGTGATGGAACGAACATTGCATCGGTTCGAAATGAAACATCGCAGTCAAATGATGATTCTGATCGCACAGCTGATGCAACGAACGAAACACTTAGCTTTATTGGCATCAAGAAAGAAGTTTCAAAGGAAGGAGGCGCGAATCGAACGAATAATCACTCAACCCCCCCGCAACCAATGTTCTCACCACCCAATCGAATTCCGAGTCATTTTTCCCGACTTGATCCGAGTCTGTACAATGTACTTACTGACAAAAGCCCATCAAAACGCCCACCAGAAGAAATGTCACCGATTCAAGAATTTCTTGATGTTGTTCCACGTATTTTTCCAAAAAACTTCTCTCGCGTACGTTGAATCAAACTCAAATCACTCATATACTTCTTATAAAGCTACTATATCCAAGGAGACGATCGTTCCTATGTATTTTGTATGTGAAAAATCTTCTCCACGAACACAATCGGATGCAAATTGTCTCCTTGGAAATAGATCTTTAAGCCATGAAAGTAATGAATCTCTTAAATAAAAAATCTCTTTCTTGCAGGAAGACAAGACATTGCGTTTCAACGAGTATAACGTAATACTAAAAATATGGCTCGTACGATTGCTAATTGAATGGCAAGATTCGGCCACATTTTCATCCGTTCTGTACGATAGCCGCTTTGTGCATTTACTGTTGGGTGCCATTTTCACCGAAAATGAAATTATCGCAAGCGACTTCGATAAGAAGAAAATGAAATTTGTCAAAGGTAAATAAACCAAAATTAGATACATTTCTTTCAATATAGAAACTTAACATGTTTGGATGAAAAAATTTATTATTTTATTTCATTTTTATTTTTCACACGTACGTAGATGTTTTTTCAAACCGCGTGGGTTCAGTCACAGACAGATTGATGCGATTTGCTGACTATATTCAACGATGCAAGGAAAAGACCGCCGAAAAGAAACAAAAAGCAAACAAGTGAACAAACTGAAGCAGAACTTATGTTAATGTGAATGTTCATAATCCTTTTTTCAAAAAGTGTCTCAACTGATTTCATATTTCTCGTACGTAAAAAAATTCAGATTCCGTACACCAAACATGATTCCGAAAATTGATTTTTCTTCAATTATTCATGACAAGTGTTTGTCACGTACGATTTGATTTGATGAAGAATAACCAAACAATTTTATATAAAAATAATAACAAGAGAATTCCACACGTACGATGTTCCTTTATTTTCAAAATGCTTCGCCAATACAGAAATATATAAATGTATAATGTATATGAATGATTACACCGAATTTCTTTTATTGCAACAAATTTGGGGAAATTGTACATTTACTCAACATAGTTTATTCGTCTTCTTCGATAGTTAATTCTATTTCAGCGATATTAATTTCTTCTTCCTCAGTATTGCTCTTTACAACTAAATCATTATTCAAACGGACAAGGAGAATGTTTTCCAAAATGACATCGCCCAATCTTGTGCGGTGCGATGTAAGTACCAGAGCCAAGGCTGAAAAAATTCGCTCAACTGTAGTTTGTGTCGGTGGAATAGCCATCATTACTGAAGCCAGTCTATATAACTCTGGATATGTGTGTTTGTTTTCCTTCCAAAAGTCTAGTATGGATGCTGTGAGGGAAAGTCGAACTTTGCCATTGAAATCGTTAAGAATTTTAGTAATTTTATCTTTTTCATCATATTGAGCCGATCCATTCGTACGATTTGTGCCGAAAGCTGAATTCAGTGCGTCTAAGTATTGATCCAGTTCATCGTACGACTCATCATTACCCTTATCTTTTTCATTTATTTCGACTGTGCTTGACTCCTCAAGACCGATTTTGATCATCTTAACATACAAATCAGCTAGGAACGTGATAGCCAAGCTTTTATTTTCTCCGAGACCTCTTTGGCATCTCGGATCCAGATAGACGGTTGCAATAAGCATTGGATTTTTCATCAGCAAGTCGTTATAATTGTTCATTTGTGTTAGTAGATTGGCTGAGAGCTCATCAATTGCTTTGGATACTTTAATACGGAGGAATGTCCAATATCCGAAAAAGTCTGACATCGTTACTATTTCAGATTGCAACATTTTGCTATATTTATTAAAAGGACTCAGGATAGCGATGATGTTTTCAACTGTATTCCATTCTACTTCAGACAACTCGTACGTTTTTTCATCACAAAATGGCTTCAGTTTTACGAGTCGTTCGAGCTAAAAATGAAATGAGGTATTTGAAATTGAAATAACGTACGAATCAAACAAACACTATAATGATATTAAAAAAAAACAAAAATTTTTAATAATGCCATTGAATAAACTGAATTCCACCTTGTTTCAACATCAAGTATCGCCATATTCAAGTTTGCCGACTTCAGCTGTGCACGAAACGTTGGTGTACGCAATTTTTTGGCCAACGTACGACATTTACTTATAATTTGTTTGGCGCCTGGAGACTTATTTATTGCGTGCGACACCACCAAATGAATACAATGTGCAGCACAGGAGATCCCTTGAATCAAATCAGATGAACATCCTCCATTGAATTCAGCTCGAACATCATCCAATAGGTCATTGTAGTACTCATCGTCAAAAATGTCTGAATCGATGTAATACTCATTTTCGTCGTCGTCGGGCGAATCCTCTGATTCCTTTTTCTTCGATTCCGATTTTTGAGCTTGATAAATAGCATCCAAAAGCGTGATTGCTTTCACGATATTCCTTCCGTTATCCGAAGTTACTGATACCACCTGTGCCAAGCGAATCCCATATTCGTGTAGTATCTGTTTCAGTATATCTTTTACGTACGCTGCCGTATGGGAAGCCTTCAGCACATGTAACCCGATCGTACGTATACAAATTTTACCATCGTGCATATATGAAATGCTGACTCCAAGCACAGACCGATTATACCGAGAAGCAATGTCGATCATGAGCGACACCAATTTATTCTTCGTTTCCTGTCTGATAATTTTCTTGATTTCATTCGTACGACTATTTATGCGCTTTTTTAATGCTATTTTTGTTAATAGACAATTCGACTCCTTTCATTTTCAAAGCAATAACGTACGGACTCAATATTCTCTGAAAAGCTGGATACTCTATTGCGCTTATTGGAAGTCCATGTACCGTAACGAGGTCGGCACAAGCATCCAAAATATCCTTTGGATTGACTTTCACTCGAAGATCAAACGAATGTTGTGCGGTATGGTCTGGTTTTGTCTTAATTTCGACTTTTGCATTTGTAACAGTGTCGTAGATTGGCCTATGATGTTTTCTAAGATGACGAATTGCCGACGACTTTAGAATATAATTTTTTTTGCAGCCATCGATGCAACACGTATATTCAGTTTTTCCGACGGTTTCTGTTGTTCCAAAGCACTCAATGTATGTTTTCATTTTGTTTATAATAACGTCGTCGATTGAGGTTATCATTGTAAAAATAAAATACGAAAATTAAACTGTTGTTTGAAAAAAAAATCGTACGAAAATATCAACGTAACGCCAGAATGTTCTAATGTTTATTGCCAAATGTCAAACACAAAAAGTAGCCGTTATTTATGTTCATCAGATTTGACAGTTGAGCGATGTCATGTGTAAGGCGGCAAACAGTCTCTTATTCGGCGTGTAAAAATTCTGTTGTTCGGCTTCTGAAATAGTAGTTTCAGACGTACGATGTTTTTTTTAATTGCGATTAAACCATCGGGCCAAAAAAGAATTGTTCCCATAAAATGGATCAAAGGCTTAAATCTTTCTGAGCTATTGAATAATGGGGTCATCGTTTACAAAAAGAAAGAGCATTTGGTATTTATTTCACCGGACATTTCTGAAGAACCAGATTTTAGTTTGGAGGTATTTGGCGTCGTTCAATTTGGAAAGCCTGCTTTGTACAAGGCATTTATTTTGAAAACTTTCGGTGATGAAAATTAAACTATTTTTTAACCACTAAAGTATTAAATTCTAAAAAAAACGAAACCAAATTTTTCAGAATCGTACGATAGTGCCATGAAGCATTTCAAAACCTATCATCCAGTTAGCTATGCGCGTACGGATGTTTTTGATCTCGATGACGATGAAATTGATCGTATTCAGGAGGTTTTGGAGGAAAGTGACGAAGATGACCGTCTAGACGACGTCCAAGTTTTGTCTGACACTGGAATTTGGCCTAAACCAATCAAAACCGCACAAAAAAAAATGAATTCATTAACACTCATTGTCGTATCAAAATGTTGCATTTATTTTCATTATACACATAGCAATAAAACACTTTGATTCAGAATACAAAAATTCGTGGTTTTTATCGTATGTTTTCAGTTGGATTTTATTCAAATGTCGAGTTTTTGTCGTACGCATTTTTTTTCAATTAATCTAAATTTGCAGCGATTCAGTCGCTTTTACATTTTCATCAAATGTCGAGTTTTTGTCGTACGAATATTTTTTTAAATCAAACTAAATTTGCAGCGATTCAGTCGCTATTACATTTTTATCAAATGTCAAGTTTTCACCGTACGAATTTTTTTTTCAATTAAACTAAATTTGCAACGATTTAGTCGCTTTTACATTTTTATCAAATTGCAAGTTTTGCACGTACGGATTTCTTTTCAGTTGTACAAAAAAATATCGCGTAACTTGTCTAAGGTCAAGTGCGTGCGACACAATGGACATTCATGTTTTGCCATGAGAGACTTATGAATGCATGCCGTACAAAACGAATGACCACATTCGGTGATTTTCACATCGACGCCAACTAAGCTGTCATAGCAAATCGAACATACAATTCCTGTGCCTGGCGGGATGTACGTTACATCATTGTTTGCTATTTCGAAGTTGAAATTTTTGTCATAGGCATATATGCGGATGTTGAATTTGCGTTCGGTACTGATTTTCAATGTCAATTCTGCCGGAAGAATTTCGTCTTTTGGAACTTCAGCACGAAAGTCCAATTCACTGGTTGAACGTACGCGGATTTTTTTATTCACTATAAAAAAATCAGCCATGAAACGAACCGAAAAACGTACGACATTACGGGAATCAACAACATTGACTACACAACGACGACTCTCGCTGGGGAACCATTGATAGTACTTGACTTGTTTGCTTTGCCCCAACAATAGACCGTGATTCGCATCGATTTGCATCGGCGGCGTATCATTTGTGATGGGTATGAATAGTGGTCCGTCCTTCAAGTACAGCTTGTCGTTAGCTTCGAATTTCATATCGCAAACCAATGTTGCAGACCGAGTTGAATTTGGCTGCTGGATGGGCGTAGATACAAACTCGCGATTCGTACAAGCCCAAAAGTGGTCGGAATTTTTTTCGCATGTGCGATGGCATAACCAGCATCTGGTCATTTTCTGTGGTTCGGGGTAGTTAATACTCAAATGGCCTCTATTATAGCAATTATAGCAAAGCTGGTCCATTTCTTCGGAAATATTCGTACGTCTGCTGTAGTTTCAGAATGTAAATCAATCACGGACTTCCTGCAAAAACAAACAAACACACTTTTCAGAAAAATGTTTCTTCATTTTCAATGGCAAAAGTACGTACGAAAAAACAGTTTTACGCCACCGATTGCTGTCGTTCGTGTTTACTCCCAATTCCCCGTGTGTGTGGGTTACTTTCTCGTGAATGTCTGCAAAAACAAAAACAAATTCAATGAAACAATGTGTTTGTTGGATTAGATTTAACCGAACACAAAAAATACCCAAAAAAACGTACGAATATTGTGGTCTTTCAACCGTGTGCACTTCCGAATCAAATTCCCCTTGTATTTGGATTACTTTCTCGTGAATGTCTGCAAAAACAAGAACAAATCCTATAAAACAATGTATTAAAACAGTACCAAATTTTTCGTGTGTATATAAAACATACAAAACCAAAAATACGAATTGACATGGAAATGTCACATCGGAATGTCATCGACGATGAGTGCGTTTAATGCACATCGGTGTATATATGTATACAATTCTTTGGCGTACGCATTTGTAAGCCTGCATACGCCAGAACGGACAATTAGCCAGCTTATCACACCATCACTGATTTTCCGTGAATTAAGATCCGTCTCAATAATTTATTAAGTTCAATCTCACTAATTATTAAGATGAACTTAATAGCGTTAGTAAGTTGGCATCTTAATAAATATTTATTAATTAATAAATCATTAATTATTACACAGTACAACAGTAAAAAAAGTCCAGAGATCTCATAATGCGATCTGTAAAGTAAAGGGTGATTTTTTAGCTGGTTTCTTTTTGACGTTTAATTTTTTGACAGATGTCAAATTCCAACTGACGTCTGTCACAGTCAAAAATGCTCAGTATGCTTTGCAATTTCAAGATGGAAAGACTTACAAACGAGCAACGCTTGCGCCTCCAGCCACACAGCGGGTCCATCCATGGACGAACTGCGCCGTAAGTTCGGCGAACAGTTTATCTCTCGTTTCGGCCCCGTTCATTGGCCGGCCAGATCGTGCGATTTAACGCCCCTAGATTATTTTGTGGGGCATGAAATTATTTTCAAAAAGTAAATGGCAAGAACCAATTTATCGATTTCAATAAAGATTTGATTCACTTTTCGAAATTTTTTGCGTTTTTTTCGATTTTCAAAAAGAAACCACTTAAAAAATCACCCTTTAGACGTCAAGACAAGAAAAATGCGCCTAGTCCGAGGCCAAAGTTAGGTCATTGAACTGAGATATTCAATTTTGAATTTTACCAATTTTGTATTAAAAAAATTTATAGGTTTACACTACAACTATACGAAAAAAGCATCAGATCGTTATGAAATTTTGCCACGATCCATTTTTTAGTATAAAAATAAGTTAAGCAAAGTTTCATAATGATATCTTGTGTTTTTCGAGTACCTCCCATACAAATTTTCCGAAAAAAGTATCAATTTTCAACAAATTCATGACCAAATCAAATTGATATCGATTTATTTATACCATTTCAGAGAGGAACACATTAAAATATGTTATTGAAGTTTCATTACTAAAATTCCGAATGAATGTTTGACATATCGTTGAATGACAAATCAATAATGGTTGCGCCATATTTACGATTGGTTGTGAAATAAAAATTGAATCATGAGTTGTGCTACGAAAATTAACGAATTTTGTTATATATGTGGAAAGTTCACCATTCCATTAATTCGAAGAAAAATGTCTCCAGAATTAGAAGATATTTACAAATTTTATTTCGGTAAATCTGTGATCAGAGGTGTCAATTATGCCCCCGATAATGTATGCAAAGTTTGTTGCAACGGATTGCGATTGTGGTTTACTGAAAAACGTGAAAGAATGCCATTCAAAGTGCCGGTTACTTGGTCGGATCCTGGAGAACACAATCCAGCAGATTGTTTTGTGTGCGCCAATGATGTTTTTGGATTGAATCGAAAAAAACGGAAATCTTTCGTTTACAAGGGTGTACCATCTGCAGTTTTACCAGTGCCATATGAACGAGGTGAAGAAGCTCCAAAAAAACCAAGTCCAACATTCGAATCGCTACAGCTCACTTTATACAGCGCACCCGCACCTGATGATGATGATGACGAAACTTATCAACCCTCAGTTTCTACAGCACAACCGGTGGCTGTGAAAAAAAATGTTTTAGACAATGTTGTTCGTAAATTAAATCTATCTCAAACACAAGCTGAAGTATTGGCTAGAGAATTGAAAAAAGCCAAAGTATTGACCTCAAATGTAAAAGTAACCGGCTACCGATACCGAGAAGAACGTTTCGTTAAGTATTTCACGGTTTCCGACGACAACAAATATGCCTACTGCAGCAATTTGCATGGCCTAATGGATGAACTCAGCATCGAATACAATCCGGAACAATGGAGATTGTTTATTGACAGTTCAAAAAGCGCTTTGAAAGCCGTTTTGTTGTTCGATGATAGCAGGGTAAAGCCTTTGCCACTTTTCTACGGTATCGAGATGAAAGAAACGTATGAGAGCATGAAATTCATCTTGGAGAAAGTCAATTACAATAACCATAAATGGCGTCTCATATCCGATCTCAAAGTGGTTGCTCTGGTCACTGGTATGCAAGCTGGTTATACGAAACATTGCTGTTTCCTATGCTTATGGGACAGCAGATTCCGTGGCAATCAATATGAAAGAAAAGAATGGCCAAATCGAGACAATCGACAAGTTGGACAACATAACGTACATCAAGAACCACTCGTTGCGATCACAAAAATTTTACTGCCACCACTACACATCAAGCTGGGTATCGTTAAAAATTTTGTGAAGGCTCTGGATCGAAATGGGGAAGGTTACAAATACCTCCGAACCATTTTTCCGCGTATGTCCGAGGCAAAATTGAAAGAAGGTATATTTTTGTCAATAGAAATGATCCTTTTTTCTGTAAATTAATCAAATTGATTACTTTTTCTTATAATTTCAGGAGTGTTCAACGGACCTGACATTCGTAAACTGATGGCGAATAATGATTTTGACGCAAAACTCAATGCTAATGAAGCCATCGCATGGGATAATGTTAAGGCAGTCATTCATGGTCTTTTGGGATCACACCGTGCAGATGATTACCGAGTGCTTGTCCAAGAAATGTTAACATCATTCGAAACAATTGACGTTCACATGTCCTTGAAAATCCATTTCTTAAACAGCCATTTGGACTTTTTTGAACGACAACTGCCATCCGAATCAGATGAACATGGTGAAAGATTTCACCAAGACATAATGGATATGGAGAAGCGATACAAGGGAAAGAAATTGGACCACATGTTGGCAGATTTTTGTTGGTGGACATGCCAAGCTGAATCTTTTGAATCATAAATTCATACATATTCATTCATTCATTTGTCTTTCTCTCTGAAATGGTATAAATAAATCGATATCAATTTGATTTGGTCATGAATTTGTTGAAAATTGATACTTTTTTCGGAAAATTTGTATGGGAGGTACTCGAAAAACACAAGATATCATTATGAAACTTTGCTTAACTTATTTTTATCCCAAAAAATGGATCGTGGCAAAATTTCATAACGATCTGATGCTTGTTTCGTATAGTTGTAGTGTAAACCTATATATTTTTTTAATACAAAATTGGTAAAATTCAAAATTGAATATCTCAGTTCAATGACCTAACTTTGGCCACGGACTAGGCGCATTTTTCTTGTCTTGACGTCTACTTTACAGATCGCATTATGAGATCTCTGGACTTTCAAAAAAGTTGATTTTTGTTGTACTGTGTTATTGGAGGTATACATTGAAAATGTGCGATTCGTTACTTACTTCGTTTCTATCATACGTGCCATTTTTTTGACAGTGACAGCTATTCTATCTCAAAGAGCGTCAAAAAATCTATTTGATCTGTCACGCTGAACATTCATAATTTTACAAAAGTGTTTTACTATCGTTCAAGATGTCGAATTACGTGCCGACAAAGCAGCATTTGCGGGAAGCATTACTTTTGTACTTTAATCAAAAGAAAAGTGCGGCTGAAAGTTATCGTTTGCTGCAAGAAACTTATCCTGAATATGTTCCAACAGAAAAAAACGTGCCGGTGGTGGTTCGCGCGTTTCAAAAGTGGTGATTTTGACATCGAAGACAAAGAACGTCCAGGACAAGTGAAAAAATTTGATGACGAGGAATTGGAGGCACTTCTTGATTACGATTCGTGTCAAACGCAAGAAGAACTTGCAAAATCATTGGGAGCGACACAAGCAACCATTTCTAGACGTTTGAAAGCAGCAGGATTCATTCAAAAGCATGGAAATTGGGTCCCACATGAATTGAAGCCAAGAGACGTGGAAAGGCGTTTTTTCACATGTGAACAGTTGCTCCAAAGACAAAAAAGAAAGGGTTTTTTGCATCGGATTGTCATTGGTGATGAAAAGTGGATCCATTACGATAATCCAAAGCAAAAACCAGCATATGTGAAGCGCGACAAACTAGCACCATCGACATCAAAGCAAGATATTTACGGGTTTAAGGTAATGCTCTGTATATGGTGGGATCAGAAAGGTGTGGTGTACTATGAAATGCTAAAACCGAATGAAACCATCGATGGGCCCCGCTACCGATTACAATTGATGCGTTTGAGCCGAGCATTGCGCGGAAAACGGCCAGAATATGAGCAAAGACACGACAAAGTTATTCTCCAACATGAGAATGCTCGGCCACATGTTGCAAATGTCGTGAAGACATGCTTGGAAACGCTTCGATGGGATGTGCTACCCCAATCGCCGTATAGCCCAGACATTGCACCTTCTGATTACCATTTGTTCCGATCGATGCAGAATAACCTGGCCGGTACACGCTTCACTTCATCTGAAGAAGTCCAAAATTGGGTCGATTCATTCATCGCAAAAAAAGATGAACAGTTCTTCCGTTGCGGAATCCGTATGCTACCAGAAAGATGGGAAAAAGACATAATACTAACACATTCGCACAAAACAGAGAGTAACTGTTCAGTGTTTGCGCCGTCGCAGAGCGATTAACGCATGCCGCATTGAAAAGAGTGTGTAGCACATGCGGCAAATATAGTCCATATATCTCGCACGTATTTACGTCCATACAAATACGCATCGATATTATTTGTATATCCGACCCAGTCACTGCTAATTCGACGGTAAATAATAATGTGAAAATTTTAATTCTATCAATTTTCTAATCGTAATTTCAATTTATTTCACGCAAACTTACTTGACGCTTGCCATTCCGATTAGTTGAAAGTTTTTTTGCATAACGCTAAAACGCGTTGAGAAAAAAAAATTGTGTTCGTGAGAAAATCGTATTTTTACTTTTCCGCACACACCACTGTGTGTAGTTAAAGTATTACGATCGGTCCAAAAAATTCAAAACGCCCTGAATGAGCGTACTATAAACGTTTTTAACATAAAAAAACGATTGCAACCATTCCCGGAGACACTTTTTTCCGTGTTTGGTATGTTGTCTGCTGTACGTAAAAGTTTGTTAACACGATAACTGAGATTAGAATTGAATGAAAATGAATGCACAGATATTCATTAGGAGAAGAAACCTATTAATTTTCAGCCTAATCGGATCATGTCTTCGAGTAGCTCAAATGGAGTCTATTGATTCGATGGGCTGTTTTTCAATATAAACGGATTTCAAATAAGAGGTTTCATTTTGAATAGTCCGCTATTTGGGCAGCTGTCACATTTCAAACTGTCATCTTTTGACATTTGACAAGTAAAAACTACGCCATGCTCTTTTATTTTGAGTTACAAAAAATGAGTACGATAATAAGATATACGATAAAGAGAGCGTCTTAAAATTCTGCTGAATGAAATTCATTTATCATGAATGACTTATCATGAAAATTTAAAAGGAAATGAAATGATTGACTTAAAGTGAAGACGTAATACATAAAAAGTGATGCTGGTTTAATTTCTATTCCATTCTCTTTGCAATGCTTAGCTTATTTTTCAGTGGCGAACGATAAAAAAACTTGTTCAAGCGTAGTTTGACTTATTGCATAATCTTCAATGTCAAATTGTTGCTTTATTGTTTCCATGCAGTCGAACACTGTAGACCATTTCAAATCGCACAAGAATGGCACATAGTACGTTAGTAATCCTTGGAACTCCTCTCTTCAGAAAAAATAACAGAAACATATAAAAATATATACAGCATTATTGAAATTGAATAAACTTACTTCAGACTAGCTTTTGGAAAGTGTTTATCGACAACAATTTTGATTTGAGCTGTTTTGGAACGTAATTCATTTGTATCGTCAATCGCTTGCGATCGTACTTTTATCGTGAGCCAAAATCCTTTTGAAAACTTATTCTTCAAATGTTGTGCTGATCCAAGGCACTTGAGCTCTCCATATGCCATAATTGTCAAGCGAGTACAAATTGCTTCACATTCCTCCATGCTGTGTGAAGCTATTATGATTGTTGTGCCTGAACTGCGGAGTCTGGACAACAAATTCCACATCTTTCGTTTAGCGGCAACATCCATGCCTGTGGTTGGTTCATCTGGAAAATTTATCGAAAACTCGAAACAAAAGTTTTATTTGCAACAACTTTTTGGCAGTTCACATTTACCAAGATAAACTACAGCTGGATAACCGATCAGAGCAATCGCAGCACTTATTTTTCTCTTATTGCCACCCGACAGATCCATGATTCTTTTATTGCTGTGCTTCATAAAATCTAAATCGTATGCCAGCTGTCTGCTTACAGCTGAAATATTCGAACGACGAAATCCACGCAATAATCCAAAAATTTCTAATGTCTGTGAACAAGTCAAACCGTCGAGCAAAGCGTTGAATTGAGGGCAGTATCCAATGATTTTATATGCACTTTTCATGTGCGTTTTCAGATTCATGCCACGTACAAATATATTTCCACTTGATGTAGGCATACCGCCGGCCATCATCTTGAAAGTTGAACTTTTGCCCGCTCCGTTAACTCCGAGCAAACCAAAACACTCACCTCTGATTTTGGAAAGTGGATAGATAACTTAATGTATTTGCTTTTATCTGTTTGAAATTTGTCTTCGATTACCTTTTGATTGCAATACAAATTTCGTTTACAGCCAGAAAATCACCATAAAACTTTTTGATATTATGTAACACCAAATTGTTAACTTGCAATTCGTCCGATGCCATCGAATGAACCTTGTTTCTTTCCATTTTGACATCACAGTCATTCGAATTACTTGGGCAAAAAGACATTTTTGTTGGCATTTCCACTTTTCGTTGAAACATTTTCCGTAGGAAATGAATAAGACGAGATAAAATGCGATATTCGATAATGACAAGAATTGTTAGAGAAATGATGCCAATCGATGTCATGTATGCCACACTACGGCCCACGCCAGGCTCCTCCCAAGCAAAAACGCTATTTTCTGAAATGCGGTAAAAATGAAAATAGGTTGTCAATTGAAATGGCGAGACGGTTAAAAAAAGGAATGCTTAATGCTTACCACAACATTGATTTTCAATGCTATTTATATAGTCTCGATACAATGGCAGTTTTTCGCAAGCAGATTGGCACAATGCGAATCTATTCAAATTGTACAAAGAGTTGCCGAGCGCATAGTGTGGAAAAATGAGAAAAATCCATTTCAAATTATTTGCGAATTCGACATAATCCAAAAATGGTTGTGTCATGACTCGTATGAAACTGAACAGTGTGATTCCTATAAGAATATTTATTTATCAGTAAATTATGTGGCTTATGATGAAAATATGTTGCAAGTGAAACTTACCGGTAGATAAATAAAATGTGATTAAACTTATGAATCCATACGAAGCATTTGAGAATAAAAAGGAGCTTACAATCGAAAATGATAGAACTGCAAACCCAAAAAAACAAAGAACAAAAAATAGTGGCGCTAATTCGTGGATTGAAGACCATCCTTCTTCTTGGAAGAAAGAAATTGTGATACAAAAAATCAATGAAATGCCAATATGCACTGCGAAGTCAAACATGAAGGATGCCATCCAAAATGTAAATACACCGACACCACTTGTGAATTGCAAAAGTTTTGAATTCGAAACTCTTTCCTTGATGTAGAAGATGATGAAAATCGCTGCGGTGAAGGCCATTGCGAATGAAATGTATGTGCCCAGTTGAGTGCCAACATCATTTCCATATGCAAGTAAAAGCGGTTTGGATTCTTCTCTAAATTTAAGTGGCCAGTTGGACACGCTGATGCTATGATTTGCGCCAAGGATGGCTCTTATGATGGCATTATGTCCGATGTTCAGTGACAGCGGCATCGCATGCAGAAGTTGATTATTGAACCACGCAATGAGTGAATTGGTGCTTTGGTTGAACGACATGCCAATCAAAAAACGAGTGTTCCATCGGATTTTGATTTGATCACCAAGCCTCAGAAAATGCGTGTTCATATTTTCGGAGAACTCGTCCAGAAGCTCCCCAGAATCATGGCTCAATCCCTTGCGATATTCAGCAAAAATACTAAAAATTAAATTCATTAGACATTTTTAAATTATTTAAAAAAACGAAAAATTCAATATCTTAAAAAAATTGAAAAAGGAAAGGAAGGAATAATTAAAAACACTCCTAATCTTACTTCTGAACTTCTAAATCATTAGTTTTTGGTGTTTGAAGCATTGTTACAGTTTCGTCATACGTATTCAGTGATATTTTTAATTTAGGTGGGACATAAAACTGACTAGACTGCCGACCAAAGATGATGCCCAGTACCAGAAAAGTGATCATCGTAAAACTTTGGATGGAAAATAGAATCCAATCATCTTTCCAACAGTAATATCTCTTTTTTAACATCGCCAGCCATTGATTTGCGCAAAGCCTAAGCCCTTGCACTTGTTCATATCTGAATGACTCACAATTCAGTATTGTTTCACTACTTGCTTTATCTCCATCGTCAGCTTGTATCGTGCTTTCGCTCGGTGTTTCAGTGGTTTCCGTACAATATTCTACGATTTTCAGGAATACTTCTTCTAGTTTGGCTGACGACACACCAAAGCTAAGAATCTTCAATTCCCGTCGCCTTTGTTCCAATGTTTCAAATATATTGCAGAACTTCTCACTGTATGTATTTGGAAGAGAATATGTTAATTCACTTGCAACGTCTCGCAATATTTCCACTTGTGGAATGAATTCACGTAACACATTTGTCACAGCATCAACAACACAATCTTCTTTTTTCACACACACCAAATGATAACCGCTGCCGAAGCGTTTCTTCAAGAAAAAAGGCGTTCCGCTACATTTCAACTCTCCTTTGGCCATAATTGCGATGCGATCACCAAGAACATCGGCTTCGTCCATGAAATGCGTTGTCAGAAGGATTGTTCGGCCGATTTTTTCTCGATACAGTAAATTCCAGAGTGTGCGTCTTGCTACGGGATCCATTCCGCTGGTGGGCTCATCACAAAAAACCACCCTTGAACCTCCACACAGCGCAATTCCAACAGCAAGTTTTCTTTGCATTCCGCCAGACAAGCAGCTGGTAGCCGTGTCTATTTTCGACACCAATTGCAATTGTTCAACATATTTTTCGGCTTCTTTTTGTGCCGACTCTCTACTTAAGCCTTTCAACTGGCTATAAAATTCAATATGCTCACGAACAGTAAGTTCATCAAATAATATGTTGTTTTGAAGGCACAAACCAATTGATCCACTCGCATTCTGGAGATTTGTTCGAATGTCATAACCATTTATGATCGCCGTTCCCGATGTTGGATAAATCATTCCGATTAGCGTCGACATCACTGTTGATTTTCCCGCTGCGTTGTGTCCAAGCAAAACCGTAATTTGATCACGGAAAAGATCAAGTGTGAAATTTCTACAGCCGACAACACCGTTGTCATAGACTTTGCATAAGTTTTTCACTCGAATTTCTGCCACACAATCTAATGGCACTGATTCGAAATCTGGATTATTTCTTTTCTTACCGTTGGCAGAAAAAAAATCGTCTTTATTGATTACAATTTTCGATTCGCCAAGCCAAAATTCCTTTTTCAATGGAAAATCCCATCTTTTAGGGATGCCATAGTCGCCGGGCCACACTTGCTCAACATAAAGCGTAGTTAAAAGGAAAATGATCGAGGATAATAACATGAAACACACGGCTATGCCCACTGTAACATCATTTGTATTTGCACACGATTGCCAAAAATTGTGCCACTGCAAGCCATTTCCAAAGTATTCGAAATACAATATGACTTGACATGCATACGCCATTGCCATATTTGGCGAAATGCATGCGAACATCTTCATTGGCAATGAAATTTCCAGGAAATTTAAATTGAGAAACACAAATGGTGTATATGAAAGGAACCACGACAATCCAGCCATACATGCTGCTGTGCTCGATTTTGAAAATAACACACTCAACATGAAACAGTATGTCGTCATTGAAATGCTGTAGGCCAATAGGAACATCCAAATTGCAAACCAATTGGAATGCGTGAAAACGGCGATGGATGAATCAAACTGAGGAATCTGAAAGAAAAATGGATTTGAATCGAAAATATATAGACTCAAAAATGAAATAAGCCCAAACTCACCTTTAGCATTCCAACTATAATTGTATTTGCAATCATCATAAATATCATTGTGTGAATGAACCAGGTTGTCCAATGCAAATAATTCGAAAGCCCCATTATTTTCATCATTTGTTTCAATTGCTTCTCTCTTTCCATTCCAACGAAACGTACCGTATTAATCATCGGATAAATGAAACTTAGTATAATGAATAGCGACACAACTGTTTTCAATCCATCTAGATGATCATCGCGCACAAATGGTGGATATGGAAATCGTTGCATCAAAATATTGATAGCGGATGCATTTTTGGTTGATTTCAGATCAATGAATGCGCGTGCAATGCCATCTTGCACTGGCACAAATCCTTCGAAAAAGTACAATGGATATCCTCCTGTATTTGTGTCTATCCGAAGAGGTCCACCGCCCGAAATTTGCGGATAAAGTAAGTGCGTGTGCCAATTGTAAATTGCTGGATGGCCGCCTGGTGATGTGCGACTTTCACTCGGAAAGCGCAGTGTATAAGATAGCTTTTCCGGGAGCTCTGAAATATTCTGCGGAGTAAAAAAAAATATTTTAAATGAATGTTGAAATCAAGAAATGACTTAATTATTACAGCGGGATGATCGAATAAGACGCCCACTAGCAGCTCTCCTGTTGTCATCACGTGCTCCAATTCGTCTCCAGTATCTACACCTTCGACTCCGTCAATGTTAAGCAATTTGGCAGTTTCATTCAATAATTTTTCCAGCACGTAGTTCTTTGGTGAGTAAACCAATTTCAATTCTTCAGTGTAATCATTATTAGCACTATATGAAGGAAGTTTGAATTTGAATAAGGTTCGTGTGCGTTTTCATTATTTCAAACCACTTACCGCAATGGTTCCAATGTGTTGATCGCGAACGGTTTGTACGTTGTGATGTTTCGATTTATTTCTGGTTGGCATAGACCTCTTAATAGAATAATATTTACACAAAAAAATATGTGTATCATAATTTGAATGATTGTCTGCACTTTGTGCCGATATTGAATCAAGAAATTCTTCCATAATAAAAGCCTGAATTTATTAAACATTTTAACATATTCCCCATTCATTTCCGATTTATGTTGCATTGATTTCATTTTTCCGTTTAAATTGTTGCTGATTTTTGTGTCGTTTTCGAATTTCTCGTTTTTACTTTTTACATCACTTGAACGATCACCACCTGCAAAAGCATACACACATGTTTTGATTATGTCGTTGAAATGAGCAAGCACAGGCCTATGAATATAAAGAATTCAAAGATAAGTATACCATAAGCAGTCGTTGTCCATTGACTCGCACTTTCATCTTTCGTATTTATATTTGTGCCATTTTCGAACGAACTTGAACCCACTTTCTTTGTACCTAATCAAATTTTTCAATTGATTCAGTTTAAATGTTTATATTCAAAGCAATTTCACAATTTACCACTATTGACGACCGGAAATAGAGTGGCTCTCTTGACTTCATCTCTCATATTAGTATTCGATTCAATGTCAACAAAAGTCCGGACAGCATTCACATTGGCTGAATTTCAAGAGTAAACAACGAATAGGATTTGAATTATTTAACGATGTCATTGGTTATTGGTAAAATTCAACTCATTTGAATTCTTTCTTTTTCACATCCGAATTTCGTGTGAGGATTAATGAAAGCAAGGATAATAGCACACAAATCATGCTCTCAACAAATCATGTCTAAAAATACTAGACGATGTTATATCCGATAAAAGCTTGTGTTCGAATGGATTTTTTTGATGAGTGAATCTCTTTATCTGTGTTCAAGAATTCAAATTGAGCACATAAAATGTATCAAATTAACATTACATGCACAACAGTAATTCCAGTAAGTAATTGATATTTGACATTTCACATCATTAACCTTTGTGCCGGAAGATTAAGGTCTATTTAGAGTATTTACAAAACAATTTTATTATTTAAATAATGTGAAAATTTACCTTGAGCTGGAACGAGTGACATCTCTCTATCTGTTTCGACTGCATCACACACTTCAGCTTCCATTCTCAAACTGTGACAACTTTTTGTCTAGCTTATTCTTTCATCTACTCAAATCGAAATCACTTTTGCCACTTAAAAAAAAGGTCATACCGCTCTCACTCACAGTCAAGATAAATAGGAACTATATTCATTGCTCTAATTAATTAATGTTTCGAATATGTCCAAATTGCCTCACGTTTCTTACAATTTCGGAACGATGGATCTTCTAATAGTAGTAAAATGCTAATAAAACTGAAATTCACTGTTTCAAATATACCTCGAGCAATGAAATTCATCAAATTCATTGAATGAATACGCATCACACGCTGTTGCTAAACTTCTGATACGTACGGAATGAATGAATATCAACAAACCACGAGAAATACAAACGGACTCACTGGCGACACTTCGTGATAAGCCATGCTAAGTTGTTTGCAAGGTTTATTGTGATTAAAGGCATTTAAATTTATTTCATTCAATAACATGTCAATAGTTTTTAATGGAAATGATACGAATTCAATGAATAAGATCAGATACGTGGTGGACACGTCTATTCCTATTCTAAAGCCATTTGTTCACAGTTAAATATTTTGGACGAATTAGCAATTTCTTTTACCTATTTTAACTCTAGATCCATGTTACTTTTGATATTATCATTATGAAAAACAACAATCAATAAAAACAGCAAAAGAAGAAAAACTTTTATTCGGAAATCGTATGATACGATTCGAATTAAGATATTTTGAATATAAACGACAACATCGACAAAATCCGATATTTTGGTGTAGGCCCAAGACGTGTATTATAGTGACACCAACTGGCAACTGAAATTCCTGCAAATGAAACATTCTCTGCATGCGATGCGACTAAGAATTTAAAAGTTAACGAAATATGAAGACTGAATAGTCACCATACTTTTGGATTTAAGATTATTTATCTAATCTACAAATATCCAACATGGGTAGCATTATAATAGATAAGAAGCATTATGTTTTAAAATTACAAAGAAACGAAATTGAAAGCCAAACAAATTGTTTATTGTGCACCAAAATGAATCTGTGCATGTGCAACTTCATTCGTTTCTGGAATCGAACTTTGATCAAGGCTCTATTCACAAGTCGGAAGATTGCAATCGGATACGGTTATTAATAATATATAGTTTCTTATATATTTCAAAACAAAATATCACTCATATTTGTTATGATATTCAAATATGCATATTAAAATAGACTTCAATGGCAATGTTACTTCATCTTACGCGTGATTGATATTTGCAATTGGGAAATATTGTGTGGAATTTTAACGTTTATTTTTCTGCGAGAGCCATCTGAGGCATTTTATACATTTAAAACGGCACAGCACAAACGCTACGCTCTAATTGGTCGTTCGAAGTAGCTTTGTATAGTTTTTGCTCAAAAGGAACGATCCAGACTGGAGTAACACTGTATTGGTTTCGTTTCTATTTGGTGTGATAGAACTTTTTAGTGAAAAGTTTGACATATATTCCGAACTAGAGTGAAACGAACGATCATTATTAATTATTTGCCGCTAAAAAGTTTCATACAAAACCAATATATTGTTACTCTACTATGGATTGTCATTATATTATACATAACTGACGAGAGTGGTCAAGTGGAATGCTACAGAATTTTATTCCTTGTTTTGAAATGAACAGCAAATATCCACAAAGTGATATCGCTTTTGTGGAAGTTAAATAGTCCATTATTGCGAATGAGCTACAAAAGAAAAGTGATGAACCGAAGTGATTGCCTTAAGGAAACATGAAAGAAAATTTACAATATCTGGTGATAATAAAACGCACACATGAGCAAAATGTGCTTTTTGCAAATTTTGTACGGCTTCAAACCTATTTTCATGGAATGCTACAGCAAAGATAACAGCAAGGATAAGGAAAAGAAGAAGAAGAGGAGCAGCAAGAGAAGAAGCCGACAGATATGGTCAAGTAAACAAAAAAACAAACTTATGATCGTTAGTTCCATACTAATACATATCAACACAAAGGTTAATCTTCTGAGAATGTGATAGAAGAAGGATACTGCAGAATAATTTTGTAAAAATATATTTACTTGGCAAACAGATTATTTCTTGAAAAGAATATGTAACGTAAAAGCCAAGAATAGAATTGGCTGTGTATTTTTATTGTTTCTGTGCTATTTACTCTCGATCTGTTTTCTATTTACATTGTTCAATAACTAAAATTTCAAAATATACTAACGAAAAATCCTCCAAGTTTCGGAATATACGAAATTTTCGATAGAGGCGACACTGTGCACTAAAAGGTTGTGTACAAATATTTGGACCAATCAGAAAGCACCACGGTCTATTGACAGCTCACCAGTACTGATGAATAGCAAACCGTAGACAATATAACCAGGCGAGCCATTTATTCGTCGGCATTTAGCGTAAACACATAGTAAAATAAGAACATCATTCTCGTAATTTCGTTTTGAAATTCTAATTTGTCAGGTAAGTAATGCAAATCACAATCGATCGAGTATATTCCATTATTCAATTGATTTAATAATAAAATAAAATTTGAAACCATTTCAATGGATAAAAGTGTAATTGGGAAATATATTTCCTTCCGTATTTGATTCAGATACGCCTTTGTGAATCTTTTCGAATCTGCGTGGGCTGGTTCCAGTAGCTAAAATGAATAAATTCACCTCTTTACTTTTATGTAAGTCATCCCATCTTCTAAGTTTCGAATCTTGGATTGATTAATTTCAATTGTTCTCTATCGAAATGACAGTTTGTGCCGCTTTGGCACCAGCATTGGCATTCTATGAAAAAGGTGACGTTGTTGAGCTCACTCCATCGAATTTTGATCGATTGGTTATTCAAAGTGACGAAATTTGGGTGGTTGAGGTTAGTTTTACATCAAAAGGAGAAATTCTGTTATTAAATACTAAGAAATTTCCGTTTGAATGTTTAGTTTTATGCACCATGGTGCGGTCACTGCAAACAACTTATTCCAGAATATTCAAAACTCGCAACAGCTTTGAAAGGTATTGTCAAGGTCGGTGCAGTGAATGCCGATGAACACCAATCACTCGGTGGACAATACGGAGTTAAAGGTAAAATACTGAATATATTAAAAATATGGTATATATCGAGTTCAATCAAAGATTCACGTAATCATTTGAATTTGTGTACGATTCCATAAGGTTTTCCAACAATCAAAATCTTTGGTGCAAACAAACGCTCTCCAATCGACTATAACAATCAAAGGACTGCACAGGCAATCGCCGATGCTGCTTTGTCTGAAATCAAAAAGAAAGTATCCGAAAAATTGGGCGGAAAAGGTGGCAGCAGCGGTGGAAGCAGTGATGTTATCGAGTTGACCGATTCAAACTTTGACAAATTGGTTCTTCAAAGCGATGATGTCTGGCTTGTCGAGGTATTAAGCAAATGTCTATTTCAAATCATTTTTCTACAGTTTCTTACTATTATTGAGAATCTGAATGTAGATGTACTAAGCAATGCTTCCTCACTATAAATGACGTTTAGTTGCAAACTTGCTTTACTGCTTAATATTTTCTATTGCTCTTATCATTCAATTGATGGCAATGAATTCTAATTAGCGCATTTTGGAATGTGAATGATTTTAATTTATTTCATTCGATAGTTCTTTGCCCCATGGTGTGGCCATTGCAAGAACCTTGCCCCAGAATGGGCTAAAGCTGCCAAGGAACTCAAGGGCAAAGTTAAATTGGGAGCATTGGATGCAACCGCTCATCAATCCAAGGCTGCCGAATATGGTATCAAGGGCTATCCAACAATCAAATTCTTCCCAGGAGGTGTAAAATCGAGCAGAGACGCTGTTGACTTCGATGGTGGACGTACATCAGATGATATTGTCAACTGGGCACTCGAAAAATATACAGAAAGGTAACTATCACTTGCTTATTATGAGAGTGAGCGTATTCTGAGGTCATTCTCTGAAAAATGAACATATTCGTGAAAAAAGTTTCCACCGCTCAAAACCATTTTAGGAGCAAATATCAAATCAGCTAAATTCCCATTTCTTTCAATAGCATTCCAGCTCCTGAAGTCTATGAATTGACATCAGAGGAAGTGGCGAAGAAAGCATGTGAAAACAAGCCATTGTGCATCGTCTCGGTATTGCCGCACATTCTGGATTGTGACTCGAAATGCCGTAACAATTACATTAACATTCTCAAAGATTCCGCTGAAAAATTCAAGAAACAGCAATGGGGATGGTTGTGGTGCGAAGGTGGAGCTCAACAGAATGTTGAAGAAGCTCTTGAAATTGGCGGTTTTGGTTATCCAGCTATGGCTGCAGTTAACTACAAAAAACTCAAGTACACATCATTGCGCGGCTCATTCTCAAAAGAGGGCATCTATGAATTCTTGCGAGATATTTCGTTCGGCCGTGGACAAACCGCCCCTGTTCGAGGTGCCGAAATTCCAAAAATTAACACAATCAAGCCATGGGATGGCAAAGACGGTCAATTGCCAGAAGAAGAAGATATCGATCTCTCCGATGTCGTTCTTGATGAAAAAGATGAACTATAAATTACTTGTAAGATAAGATAAAGTTTCTTTTATTTAGCACAAAACTAAATCGGGTCTTCGCATTCTTGAAATTGTATATCGCCATCGCAATTTGTTTGCCATTCAAATTTTCCTCAATAACAACAACAAAAACAACTAACCAAATCTTTGAACTCACAAATGGGTAAAATAGCACACTAATTTTCACTTAATCCGAATCGGAAAACCGTGTAGTTGTATAAAGAAACGAAAAAAGTCATCGTAAATTAATTTTTTAAATTAAAAACTGATAAAATAGATTACGTGAAAAAACTCATAATTTAAATGCGTTTTTGTTCAAATCAAATTGAATTTCAGAAACTTTTCGCTTTTGACTCGGCAAAAATGACTATCAAAAATGAAAGAAGCTTCGGCAAATAGATTGAAAATTATTGGTAAATTTAAAAAGCAACTGGTTGTTTCTGTAAAAAAGTTGGAATTTTATTAAAAAAAACTCAAAAAACGGGTCGTAAGTCAAATATAAAATCGATGTGGTTCATGTCAATTTTTCTTGTTTTTGTTTTTTAAAATGCTCAAAATTGTTCAAAATCGCAACTTTCAGTCTTCAAGTCTAATAACTAAATTTAGCTGCAGTGAGCGAGACTAATCCAAACCAAAAAATGGATTTCATATGGCCAAAAGAATGTAACGTTACTTTTATTTCGTCTCACATGTAATTGATTATCGCAATAAGAATGCGTGATATTCCGTTTTAAAAAAAACTGTAGATTAATTTTCTTCTGAATATTCCGAATAATTTTAAAAAACGACGGTATTTCGAATGATACAACCAAACAGAAGTTGGCTCTTGAAATTCACTAATTATTGATGATAACACTTGGTGTAGTTGACCGTGAGCTATAATTGCCCGGTTTTTCAAAGTCTGACGACCGTGTTGGCGTGTTTGCGCTGGCCGTTGTCGATGCAGCATCCATAATATCATAGTTTCGTTCTTCTTTGCAAATCAAAGGATAACAGATGATGCCATAATATCCGCCCATTCCGATGATAATCACAATCATAATGATTGTGATTAATCCCCATGCAGATAATCCGGGGCTGCGTGGAATATTCTTATTGTCTGTCGCACTTGGCGCCTGATGAATTTGATTAATATATGAAATTCGGCGATTTCCGATTCTGCTGGTGGGAATGGTTCTACTGCTGTAGCTACCGTATTGACTTTCTGAATTGTATCCCGTGCGACTTTGAATGCCACTCGGCTCTTGAAATGATCGTCCACATTCTACGGAATTTGCAACTAAATCAAATGAATAAAATTAGGACCAATTAGCAAGCTCTCAATTGACTGGGTGTACGTAAAAAACAATGTATGTGGACGATGCACCGATTTCGACACTCACCAAACAAAATTACTAAGAAATATGCAACTGAATATTTGAGCATGATTTTATGTGATATATTTTGTGATGGGACACGGTTACAAATAAACAATAGAGCGTTACAACTGGAGTATTTTGTGCATTGAACTGAATGATTATTACGAAATGACCCAAATTCAAAATTATTCGGAAATTATATAAAAATAAACACATGAAATCAATGAGTGCAGTTTAGGAATGAAGTGCATCTACTTAAGTTATGAATTGTGTTTAAGCAGCTCTGCCAACTACGCAACATCAAAATGCTTAGCAAACATGAAAACAAACCGAGCTAAGACGATACATGCATATTGAGTCTGGTTTTTAGTACAATGTGATTGCCTAACTGCCAAGTTATTGTTAGGTTTTGTTCTTCTTTTATCATTTTCAGCGTTCGCATTGTCATTTTTAACTTGTCGAATTATAGTTCACCCACATTCAAATCACATTATGTACTCGAATAAAAATAAAACTCTAAAATATCCTCTAGAAACAAGTAATATCACATTTGTTTGTATTTATTCAAACAAAACACCACCAACAGATGTCAGTTCGATGCTAAGAACACGCATACGTACATAGCGCCATGTGATAGATACTTGATGGCCCAATAAGTGAACTAAATTGACGTATTTTAGAGTTCAAGGTGTCGAATGTAACATCGGATTTATTTTTATGTTGATTTGGATTCTCTTTTGTTTTGAAACCCAAACAGTAAACAGGAGCAAAGGCCAGGAAAATCTAATGTTTGTGCATTTACTGAAATTTTGTGATTAACTATGTAAAAAGCAATTCATGTTCGAGAGATTATTAGTTGTATCGTGAATGATATGAATTCATGTAAATTTGCGTGTTTGAAAAGTGGGCAGACACGTAATCTAAAAATTTCGTTTATACGTGTTCAATGCTTGCAATAATGACAAAACCAATTTGAGCATTATTTTCGTTACGACCAATTTGAGTTTGTGATGTTTTAGTTTATTATTGTAATTCATTTCATACTCATTTGATTCGTTAACCGATTTGCTCGGGAAATATTTTGATTCAAGAGCAGTGGCTTGAATGTGCGCGCACAATTCGTGAGTGCAATTGTCATATTATAGTTAAATGAGATCATCTGTTAGTTACATGTTGTCGCATGGTTCGGGTGAGCCAAGTATGTCACATCCAGACTATGAACAACAAGCTCATCATCACTCATGCCTGTTGATATTAATTCGTGGAGTGGGCCAATCAAAACCGCGATCATTGCAAAAAATCTTCGACCGTATTCAACAAGTAAACAATGTGAAAATTAAAGGTACACCTCAAAATTTAGCTTGTAGAACTTTGTGCACGCTTATCAGCATTGTATAATTATTTTTCCGATAATTCTTATTACATTGCAGACTCGGCGGGGTATACGAGAGATATTTGGATTCGATATGTTCGTGATTATCCGGTGGAAAATAATGAATGGGGTGATTTTCAGACGCACCGGAGACTGCTCGGTTTGATAACGGTGGGGAAGTTTGAATCACAAACGGAATTGCATGAAATGTGTCGGATACATGAATCACTGAAAGTGAAATACACCAACACGCTGTTCGATTCACGATGTATACTTTTTTCTTCATCTAATCGCACCAACAATGATATGAGCGAAAATAATGAGGACCCAGTGTTGCTTAGTATGGGAGATGTGATGCCAAATGCTAGTGATATGCCCATTAACTCAAACAACGAAAATACTCAATCAAATGATTCAAGTAAAACGCTACGAAACTCTTTCAGTACTCCGGCCAATTTCAAAAGCAATATCACAATCTATGCTGAAAATGGTAGATGTAGTGATTTGGAATCGGTTATTTCGGATTTTGTGAATTCATTATTTTGGATTTTGGAAAAGAAACGATTGGAACGATCGCATGAGAAATTGGATAAAGTGCCATTGCTGTTGGCACCATTCGAGAAAAAAGACTTTGTTGGCTTGGATATGGACACGAGAAATATGCGAAAGCGTTGCGTTGGCAGAGTGACGAAGAATCTTGCAGATTTGACACTGCAAGCGGGCCTTGTCGCTGAAAGTCTGAATCTATTTCATGCCGCCTGTGAAACATTGCGTGCCATAAGCGATTCACTGTGGCTCGGTGCAGCCAATGAAGGTCTCTGTGCCGCGTCAGCTATTCTACTGTATCCGCACGTTCGATACACGATGTCATTTCAACGTAACGCTAGTCTTCAAGAGAATCCACAGAAATTGGCTATAGCACGATCATCAAGCCAAAGTCAAGAAAATTTGGCCGAACAAATACTCAACAAAAAATCAAATCTACCTATTAGTTTGGTAGCGGAGAATTCATTGAAAGCTAACAATTTGGCCGTCACTCTAACATCATCGTCGTCAACATCATCCGCATCATCGGTCGCATCGACTGTGTCAGGCTCATCGACCGCCAGTTCGCCATCATCTACCAATCATACCATTTCCATTGATAAAGCGCAAACCAATAGCAATCCATCGAATATTCTTCAGCCGAGTGAGTTTGTGGCGAGATATCGCGAGGCGATCATAAATTACAGTAAATATCGACATGCCGGTATTATTGAGACTGAAGCTGCATTGAAAGCGGCCCGCATATGCATAGAACAAAATCGATATATGGAGGTTGCGTTTTTTCTGCAAAGTGTCTTGTACATCAATTTAAATTTAACGGAATTGGAACGAGTACAACGATTCGAGATTATGACTGAGCTTTATCAACGCATTGGATTTGTGAGAAAGGCTGCATTTTGTCAACGACTGGCATCCTGGCGACATGTGGCTCAAAGCAACACCAATCCCGATTGGAACAAGAGCTATCGACTAATGCTCGAAAGTTTTCCCGGACATAAATTATCGCTAGATCCATTGGAAGTCATCGAAAATAATGCGGGATGGAAGTGTCTGCAAATTGATTTAATGCAACAACTTGTAGCAGCCGCACGCCGAATCGGACATTCCGCACTCGCCACGCGGCACATGACATTTTTGCTACAGACAATGTGGCCACATTTGACGTCCAATGAACAAAAAGAATTTGCCTTGCAACTTCAGGTAAAGTCTTGATTTTGATTTGTGATTGAAACTTTTTGAATGGCATCAAGTTGAAATTTGATGATTGAAATTGAATGCAAATAATATTTAAATTTCAGAGCTTGAGTGCGCAATGTGAAGGAGCTCCGGTTCCGCTTGTATTGGAAGATGGTACTGTCATTCCGCCCGCAAATCTAACTGACCTACCCTTTTGTCAACAGTTTAAAGTGAAAAACCTATCAGCACATTTGCGACCTCACAAAGTGAACATAGACAAAGTCGACACGGGTCCATTTCTGTTCACACCCATACACTTTAGTTCTATTGATCGTCGAACGAAAAAAAACGACGGCAAAATATGTAAGCTCTCAATGCTGCTCTATTCTAATTGAAAAATAATATTTTTTGAATGATTTAATTATTTCCGTTTCCAGCATTCCAGTGGGTTCAAAATGAAATGTGCGATGTGTCGGTGACTTTAAAAAATCCACTTCCGTATGAATTGCAAGTGCTTGACATGCGATTATTGACAAATGGCATTGTCTTCGAGTCTCTACCTGAAACCACTGTCCTTCCAGCTCTATCCTCAGCAACAATTACGCTGCATGGTACGCCAATCGAACACGGATTACTTGAAATGCTCGGCTATAGTACGCACACATTGGGCGTCAAATCGAATTGTCGCTTGAAGCACATGCATCGAGACCGTGATCGTTTATCTCAATTTCCGCCATCGTTCAATGTTGATGTTATTCCAGCTCTTCCTCGGCTCGACATCAAAACTTCCTGTCCACCAATGGACACGTTAGCCTGCATTACAAATACAGACAATGTTATTACATCGACAAATATATCATTATTTTGTGGCGAAACGACTGAATGCATTCTCACATTAACGAACAGTAGCACCATACCGATTGAACATCTCGAAGAGACGATACAATCATCGTTAGATGCGAAAACGCAAGATTTAGTCTTTTCCTGGTCATCGCAAGAAATTCAATCACAGTTGCCGCTCAAGCCAAACGAATCGCTTACGATTCCTCTGAAAATTATTGGATATGCCGATTTCTTGGGAACATTGAATGCGGGAAGTGTAATAAATGCGCCGTCACTTATGTCATCACATCACAACGGAGTTCCGGCTGGAAATGACAATTACAATAGCATAACTGGTGGTATGAGCGCCTTATCAGTGTCCGGTCACACCAGTTTACCCAGTCGCATGGGCTCCCCAAACAATTTGCCAAGAAGAAATGAGCTTACTTCGAGTTTTCGTTCGAAAGCCCAAACAAATTCAGGACACTCATCGCTAGTCACATACAGTCAAGGTGCATCGGGATCGAATGCACGCCAATTAGAAGCGCAATTTCGATTCCGTTATTCAGGCGGCGAAGGATTTAAAGAAGGGTATTGTCGCACTTGTGCAGTTCTCTTCAATTTGGAGTTTTTACCAAGTGCTCAAATTACCAATTGGGATGTTTTACCAGCTGAAACGTAAGATTCACACCACACTATTGCCCTTGCTCGACTTTTGATTCTTGCTCTTTTGCGATAATAATTGATTCATTTCCAAATCAAACTGTCTGTTCTCCGTTTGCGTCGATTTTGGGTGATTGTCTATTTTCTGATCAAATTCTTATTAATTTAAACTCGATTTCCATACAGATCGTCGCAATTCTATTTGGTTCTGGATGTAACCAACTTAACCGTCCAAGAGATGATGCTGAACTATACGATGAACAAAAATATCGTTATCGAGGCCAAAGAAAGCTGTCGGGTACCTGTTCCAGTTGAACGATGTCCACTTTTCCGACGAGACCAACGGAATAAAAATGACAAAGAACATTCGCGTAGGTTTATTGATGTTTGGCATGAATTACTCATGAAATCTAATGTGAATTTAAAATTGCAGATTTCCACGTGCATAAAAGTGACGCTGAACTTATGCAGCTGTCCTGTTCAAAACACATTTCGGATTCAGTTCAATTAAACTGGTCGCTCCTTGGGACTGAGATCAAAGGTACAGCATCTCTACGAGGCATTACATTATCATCGGCTATGTTGAGTATCATCACTGTTGCACCGCTTAAGTGGGGTTTGTTGAATTTTGAAGTGAACAGTTTTCTTTAATGCATTTTAATCATTTTACATTGATCTAATCAATGTTCCATCTTTTGCATAGATGTTACGATAAATGGAAAAGAAATGCCGGCAATTTCGGAGATTTCATGTGCGACTGGACAAAGCATTCAGCTGCACATCGAAATCGGCAACCAGTCGCCAACTGAATTGACCGATTTGGCATTATCCATCCAATTTTATCAGGATTACCAAAACGGCACGACAAAATATCAACTAGAAACTCGCGTTGCTCTGTCAGGTCCAAATAAGTATGAATTACTTGCAATAAAATGCACACATCGTTCACGTGTTTTAATTTTATCTATTTTTTGTCCACAGAGTTCATATTAAGTCACTGAAAGAGAACGAGTCCATGTCGTACGAGTGCTCGGCAATTTTCTTCACGGCTGGCCGATTCAAAACAAGTATTGATTGCAGTCATCTGGGCTCACTCACCGTCGATGATCATCATTCAGTGAATGGATTAACTCAAACATATGCCTTAAGCATGGATAATGAAAAGGTTGACTCACAAGTCTGGCGATATATTCCAGCACCCGAAATCACCGTGATCGAACAAACATAAAATGCAATAAAAATTCTTACTCACACATTCAATTCAGTTCAAAAAGGAAACTTTCTAGACAAATTCACTATGTTCTAAAAAAAAAAAATGAAGAAGAGAAAACGAAGATGTGCAAGAGCCCCGGCTCTCACAGTATATGTTTCATATTTTGCTATAACATATAATGTTGTACATACATTATATATGTGTCACATCAATATTATCTGTTTTTTTTATTTATAATTTATAATAAATGAATATTATGCAAGTATTTAGCAATAATTTAATGGAGCACAAATTCCGAAAGGAAATAAAATAAACTTTAGACATGTTATATGATGAAAGTGGAATAATTCATTTCGGATTTGACCCTATTTTGTTTGTTGCAGTTGTTCATTTGACGAATAATTTTCAGATGGTTTTCCTGTCCTTTGAATTTCAACGGAAATGTCAATCATTAGAGAGCTAAAAGTATTCCATTTATCTGTGACTTTGTAATGCTTGTCCAGTGCAGTTCATTTAATATTGAACGTGCATCACATGAAAATGCATTTCAAACAGTTTCGCATTATTATTATCTTTTTCAACGTAGCTTTAGTTTCATCGCAGCTGTTCTGTTCGGATTTGTTGAAGCGAAATCCTACCAAATTTTATAAAGTGCGACATTGTCAGCGTTCAAATAAAACGAGCATAGCAGCTAAAAATGTAGCAAATTTCAATAAATGTGTTCAATTCGCCGAGCAAAATCAAGCATTGGCATTCAATTATGGGCGTGGCAAACGACCACTGAAGAAAAATTACCAACATGATCTGCTTAATCTGTTTGATGAAATGAATAACAAGAAGGAAAATAACGAAACCAGAGTGTCCAAAATGGAAAAGGATTTGGAGGAAGTGCCTGAACCGTACTTTAATTGTGAGGTCCTGAGTTGCCCAGAAGTTGGAAATATGTCGACAATGATCAATGATACGAGATACGATTATTACACACTGTATGGAAACGGTGAGTTTCCAATTGAAAGTACATAAACAATTTTATCTGTCAAAGTTACGTGAAACACCGAAAAATCACCGGGTTCATAGGAACAATATTCTTATATGGTTATTCTAATAACAAAACCATTTCTGTATGCTTTGCATATCCGTACGTTTATGTTCGCTGTGTTCGTTACACTTATAATCTTGCAAGACCATTATTCGTGAACATCAATTGGCGGGATTCTTGGTGTTCCACATGCATAACTTTGACAAATAATTGTGTTTGTGCGCATAAATTTTGTGCATTTGAAAAAAGTGGGAGTATAGATTCGTACCAGGCAAAGTGCATCATGAAAAGCGTTCCACTAAGCCGCATTATGAAGAAGTGTTTTTTTTAAAACGCCAAATGAACTGGCATAAAAAAAATGCCATAAGAAGCAATGTGAATTCAGTGCGTTTTTGATGTAACACTTTTCCATGGCGCACTTTGACTGGTACAAATCTGTATTTCAACTATTATTCTCATGATTGAACTGCTGGGAATAAAAAACCGACTTTATTGCTTCGCATTTAAAAGCAATAACTTTCCGTATAAAGGTTCTTTTTAGTTTTTACACTCCTCAGAAGTGCGACGTAATAAAGTTGGTCTTTTAGTTTTAGTCCCAGCGGCTCAATTGAACTTTTGAATGCCACATATTTTGTGCAACAAAGTTTCTCATTTTAATGTATCAAATTTGCATTTAACCAAATTCCAGCGCCAAAAAACGCAACGTGCTTCCCATCAGTGGGACTGTTTATTTACTATCATGATGAGTGGATGAATTATACGGAAGCGATTAGCACGTGTGTGGGTCACCAAGGATATTTAGCACGAGTATTGAGTGATGTTAGAACGAATTTCTTTTCATTCGCAATACAACAACAACTTGAAGAGGGCATAAAGAGTATCGCGATTCCCCAATATTCGATGAATGAAACTGCTGAGTTCTCGCCGAAGATTCCAATTAGACATGCTTTTATTGGCTTGCGTGAAGTTCGCGAAAAAGGGAATTTCATGGACTCGATCGGTATTCCAATAAAATGCTATCGCTATAGAGCTTGGGCGCCGAAATATCCGAGGTCATTCATACGTACCAGTATAAAAACACTTCTATTATTTTACTCGAAATATAAAGAAATAAACAAGAAAAAAAAAGAAAATAAGATGGGGAAAATGTAATGAAAAATAATTTACAAAATATCCAAAATAACCGCTTTCTGTAAATTTCAGTGAGGAAAATAGGCCAGGTTGTGTGGCTCTAACGGCTTCAAGGTCGTGGAAAATGTTCGATTGCAGAAAGCGGATGCCATTCATTTGTGAATTGAAGCCAACCAAACCGAGGAAACTTAATCGGCGTTGGTTGAATCAACGTTGCTCACTGAAACGGCCAAATAATTAAATTTCCAACAGCTTAATTTATTCAACGAAGCTTTCATTTCAAATTTAAATTTAAATAAAACCCAGCAGATGCCAGCACTATACACGCATCTTGTTCAATGTACGGCAATTCGATCATATGGGACATTTGACATCATCAAAAACAAAAATTGTTTTGACATTAAGTTGTGTGCTTGAATAAATACAGAACAGAATTGCTTAATTTTTGCATTCAATTTAGGATAAGTTCAAAATATATTGAATAAAAGTGCTGTCACATCACAATGGCGAATTTGAAAGATGATCTCGACGAATATTTATTGCTGCAAAGCGATCAAAAGAAAAATTTCAAAATTGACATTAAAATGCCTACTCTTAAAGTTCCCGGAATGAAGAATTTGTTCAGCAAAAGCCAACCAGCGGAGGCAAATGGATGGTTAGAAGACACCAAAGAAAGTTGCTTCCCGAAATTGGTGAGTCAGCTATTCGGTTCCGATGTGTCAAATATTTCATGCATAAAAAGTTACATACAATTTTTTAGTCGAGAATGCAACGAATATTTGGGTTTTTGATATGCTTGGGACTCGGAATCTTCTGTATGACTCTTTCAACATTCTACATTCCAGTGTTAATATTAAAAGCAAGAAAATTCGCTCTTCTTTTTTCATTGGGCAGTCTTTTTTTCATTTTAAGGTAATAATTCATGGCACACGTCATAGTTTTCAACATTTTATTCCGACCATTTCTATTTTCCTATCAACGTCTTTTCGAAATTTCAGTTTCTGTTTTCTGAGTGGTTTCATGATCTTCTTTAAGCAAGCATTTTCCAAGCCCAGATTACTTCTATCGGGGACCTATGCCGGAAGTTTGGTGGCAACTCTTTATTTCGCGATGTTCATGCAAAGCACTTTACTAACCGTTGTAACCGCTGTGATTCAAACAATAACACTATTCCTCATGATATTGGCCGAGGTACCTGGCGGTACGAGTGGCCTACGCTTCTTTACATCAATGTTTCGAAGATCTGTGTCCAGTACGTTACCTGTATAAGGCGTCAATCCCCTTTGGACTGAAAGCAATTAATTTAAATAAAGATTTATTCATACAAAAAGTTATTCGTAACATTAAGTATACATTTATAGAAATAAAACAAGTTTATTATCAATGTAATTTTTGATTTGGCAGTTTTAATTAATGAGCGAATGATGCTTCGGTATCAGGGATTTTTTGCTCTTGTGTTTTGCTCCATGCGTAGTCAAATGGATAGGACAATGGTTTTACTTGTTCGGGAATTTCGTCGATATTTTGTGCCGTAGCCATTGTCATTGTAGGTCCCTTGGTGTGAATACGTTCAAGCATAGCTGCATTATGTACCGCTGAATCAAGTCCGGTGATATGTGAAAATAGTTCTTCTTTTGTTTTGACGCTGAACACACCCTTGCGAGTGAAAAATGATGATATATTGTCGCAGTCACGCATCAAAAATTCAAGGGCACTGGGATGACCTGGTTCAACGGCTTGAGCAACATCGATCAACCAACATTTATCGTCATGCCACAAAATATTGTATTCGGACAAATCAGCGTGCACAAGCTTTGCTTCGTTATACAATCGCACCATGATATCGACGACTTCTTCATAGGCCAATATAAATTCGGCGTCTGATAAAATGGCATTCTTCAATTTTGGAGCGGCCACATTATTCGTACCAATGAATGACATCAACAGCAAATTCTTCTTCAATGCAATGACCTCAGGGCAATTGATCCCGATTTTCTGCATTCGCAAGAGATTATGCATTTCTTTTTCCGCCCACATAAAAATGACCGTTCGATTGTTTTGCTTGCTGAATCTGCCCTTGAAACGATAATCATCTTTGATGTAGCGGTCTCGTTGTTTAAACTCATTCAAAGTGGTCTTGAATATTTTTATCGCACATTCCTTCGGTAGGATCAGCTCACCAGAGTAGCATGGGTCGCTATTGGCATGCAAAATGACGGCTTCTTTGCCCGTCGAAATGATACCGTTGACTTGTTCCAACATTTGATTATTGATCCACTTGTAAAGGCGCAAGCGTGTTGGTTCATCGATTCCCATTTCGGCTGTCGCCTTTATTTCACGACGATCTTGGGCTTTATTCTTCTTGCTCTTTTGCGAATACGTCTTGAGCTGGTTGAACACTTTGTTAGACAGCTTCATATCGAAACCACATGCATCTCCGGTTTCAAATTCCGGTGGAAATGACATGACTTTCTGAGCGTTACGGACGCCACACATTTGTTCATCATGCTTTTTTATAGAAAATAGACAAAAAAAATCAAGGAATGAGGAAAAAAAATTCATGTATGAAGATTATTTATTGTTTACCTTCGTGATAATGACACCATCTTTATCATGCCCGAATCCCTTCTTATTCAAACCACGAAAGATCTTTTCGTTTGCATCAAAGCGGTCCCAATCTTTTGATTTATCAACATCGACATCGTCGTATTCATCTGAATCAGATGAATGATCATTATCTGGATGTTGTCGACGGAAATTGCTGAACGAAACGGAGATTTTCGAGTCTTTGTTCGTGTGCTTTTCAATGCGATTCACTTCTTCATCATGCTCCTTATCAAACGCTGCCTGAAGTATTTCCGCCAATAGTCGATCGGAGTCACAAAAATCTACTGATTGACTTAATTCGCTATCATTTCGAATGAAACTCAGAACATCTTCGGGGATGTCATTGAACTGATTTTGACGGCCAAGTACTGAATCTTTTACTGCTACATTCGTGGAATCTTCAACTAAATTGTTGCTACAAGATGCTTCATCCAAAGCAGATACTGTTGATATAGAATCATTTTCCAATCGTGATGCAAACGGTGCGTATATCAACGGATTTTTCAGCTGATTCTGGTATTTTTTATTCTCTTTGTCTTGCAGATCTCGTGCATATTCTTCTGACATAATCTCTTGCAAATTGCACGATTCGACTGAATCAATTTTTTTCCATGCTGAAGCCATTTTCAATATTGCTTTTCTCTTAAAATACACAAGAATTACTTATATCTTTAATTTTTTTTTTTCAATTTGACGTCTAATTTAGAATTATCTGTCGTTGAACCAACTTAAACGCTAGTATCACAACACACGGATTTACCCTTGTCTATTTTTTCTTATAAATTTTTAACTCAATCTCCGTTTAGTGAATCGTGTTCACAGCTTGATGAAATATTGAATTAACTTGATGAATGTCAACGATACTACTTCGATTTAATCTATTTATTTGAGTATGCAATGCAAAATGTTATTTACAGAAAGATAATAATGCGACGAACTTTGTCGTCGTCGTCGTTTCGCTTTGTGATGAAATTGAGGTATACTCAGAATAGTCACACACTGTCAGTGCTTTTTCCCAGCCATACATGTTTCAACATGTTTCTGTGTGATGTCACACTGAGAATGAAATGGATTTGATAACGTAACAGTCATGGTTCTGCATCCAAATCTGCGAAAGTATCGCTTTTTCAATGAAACAAGCCATGAAAGCTTCACAATATAAAAATGGGATGGAATTTTACATAAAATGCCCAAAAATTAAGTTTTTCTTTCGAACAAACATTTCTTTCGGATCAAAATTACATTTTTCTTTGGTTTCAGTGTGTCAATTCAAACGTCAAATTCAGCCAAAACCAGTGTTTGTATGTTAACGTCATATTGAATGCATGAAATTCAGCTGTCTGTGACAGCCTGTCACTTCAAGTGCATCGAATTAATCATCTGGCCTATTTTTAGATAAAAGCCTGTTATGAAATTGATTTTGATTGTGATGTTTTTATTGAGATAATTTGTAAAACATAAATAAAATGAGACAACTTTATGTGTGTCTTTTTGGTTTGGATTTATTTTAGATGCATAATTCCATTGGTGGAGGTTTTGTTGGTATTTTGGAGATGTCAAATGTATTGCTTTTAAAAGCTTCAATTTCATCAGCGCTCAATGAATCCATCGGAGTGTAGAGCGTTTTAGACAACTCAGCTGGTTGTTGCGATTGACCAAAGAGATTTCGTTGCGATTGTGGTTGCTGTTTTGCTTGCTCACCGAAAAATGATTGAGTTTGTGGTTTTGGTGCTTCTTGTTGGCTCTGGAAAACATTTCCACCAAATGGACTTTGTTGGACAGGCACTGCGGGTTGAGCGGAAAATGTATTTGTTCCAAAAATACTTTGTTGTTGCTGTTGTAATGATTGAACGGGGGCTGGTACGGTGGCCATTTGATTTGAAATTTGTGTTTGATTCGATCCAAATATCGATTGACCCATATTCATGCCGGTTGTATTACCAAATGTACTGCTGGCATTTTGAAAAGGTTGAGGTTGTTGTTGCTGCATTTGAGCATTTTCGAAAATATTTGTGGTCGCCGATTGAGCGATGGCTGCAAATGGGTTGTCCATTGATTGTTGTTGTGGCTGTTGAGTTGTTATGGCTTTTTGCTGTCCACCAAAGATGGATTGGCTTTGATTTTGTGCTGCACCACCAAAGAATCCAGGCTGAACATTTTGTCCAAATATGTTTCCTGTGTTTGCTGCTTGACCGAGCGCTAAATTTGCTTGGCTGAATAGACCCGTTTTGGCTTGATTTCCAAACGTTGCGCCACCGCCAAAAACTGCATTCGACATTTGTGTTTGACCACCGAATAAGTTGGTCGATTGATTTGACGCAGGTGGCAATGCGAAAGGACTAGCATTTGTGGTTTGTTGGCTAAATGGACTAGACGTTGCACCTCCACCAAATAAAGATGGCGGCTGATTGGCATTTCCGAATGTATTGCCTGCATTCGCATTCAATCCAAAGAGGTTACCGCTATTTGCATTCGCAGCTCCACCAAATACTTGATTTGGCTGTTGTGCTTGAGCACCAAACAAGTTCGTCTGTTGATTTTGAACAGGTGTACCAAAGCTAGTCGTAGTCTTGGCAAATGGATTGGAACTTGTTGGTGCAGTCGACGCTCCGAATAGGTTTGTGTTGCCACCAGCACCACCACCAAAGATATTGCCACTATTCATTGGGTTGGAGCCCATCGAATTCGACCCCATTCCAAATGGATTGGCATTTGTATTTTGAGCAGGAGTATTTGTACAGCTACTGTTGTAGAGATTTGTGATCAATCCGACTACGTCATCGGTTGGATTTGTAAGCATACTCATTTTGTTCTTGGCGTCCAATACGCTTTGTGTGAATTGATTTGTCTAAACGTACATTCAAACAATATTAGTCAGAATCAAGTTTAAATTTGATTGAGTTAACTACGCACCACAATTTGAACATTCCCACTAGCTTTTGCCACGTAACCTATTTAATAAAAAACAAATTCATCGTTTTCGTTCGATTACAAAGTTCGCTGATAATGCAATCAGCTCCCGAAAGTGTCACAGTTATGTGAAACAAAACTACTTACAAAGATGTCTAGCCTCTTCGAACGATTGATCCTCGATGAAATTCGGGACGCTAGGCTTGTCTCGAAACGGTCCATAGGAGGAAAGTGGCCACTGATTTCCCTTTAGAGCACTCTCAGCATCCGTTTTCAACGTTAACCTTTTGAAAATTGCATAAAATATTCATCAACATTGCATTATTTTGCACTATTATTCTACTTACTTGATGTTCACGTGTTCATTGTGACATTTGGTGCCAAAACGGCACGTATTGTTCAAAAAATATTGACAAATGACCATAATTTAGGCTTTGTTATCCATATATACATAAGATAAAAGACTGAAAACAAAGCATGGGAAATAACATTGATTCTAATTTGGGTGTTCAAATAACTTTGATTAGTCTCTTGACAATTCATAGACAGCCAACTTCATTCAAAATCAGTGTGCACAATATAATAGATATGGTTTTGTACGTAGCTGGATCTGGTGGTCGTTCTGCGAACTACGATAATCGATAGACCAAGGGAACAATGATTTCATGGAAATAATGAAAGATTTTTTTTCTAACGAATATGAACATGTTATCAATATTGATTCATAATTTAATGCGTAGTTTGCAAGTGAATTTTGATATTGAAATCCATATGGAACATAATCTGTTTTTCCTTTTTTGTATAGAAATACACAGAAACATTGACAACTGTGCTTTTCTTCATGCAAATAATCATTAAAAATCGCAAAATAAATAACAGCAACTCAAAATATATTAGATGATATAAATAATCCCGGTTTTTAAATGATGATTCACATGTTTCCATCTGTGGCAAATAATCCATAATCCATCGTACCATTCACGGGTAATGTGCAAAATATCAATCCAATGGAGAATACAAAAAAATCGATATCCATTTTTCAGGCGGCCATTTTGTCACGCAAACTACTTGACACAATGATTAACGAAAATAATAATTTTTTCGTTTGTTTTTCCTTCTATAATTTCTCAAAAACGAACGAAAAGGTTGAAATCAACAATAGATCAAACCCGTATTGCATAAGCTTTAAGTCCTTAGTGTTGATAAATGCAGCCATTCAAAAATCCATAGATCAAATAGAAGAGCGATTTTCAATACCGAAAACAATATTTGTGGGCTGTTTGTGTCTGTTCATGTGAAATGAAATGAGATGTTAATCGTTGGAAGTATGTCACGTAAATGAATGTGATGTGAGCCGTTTCAATGGCTGAACGGCAAAGTTTCACACAATACCACATCGACCACGAACGGTTGCCGTGTAAATGTGGTACTAGATTTATGTATATGTATTATGCACGGACGCCATGTTGTTTAGCATCAACAATGCACACGTAACCAAGTCGCAGGGCGACATTTAGTTGAATTGTGCTTTATACGTTTATGTTTGCTTTGGATTTTCATGATTTACACGCAGAAAACGATGGATTTTTGTTCGCTGGTAGAAAGGATAAACACGATTTTCGATAAAAATTGAAAATTTCAAGTCGACATCGGCCAAATAACCAACAATTTTTCGAAAAACAGCAACGCTAGACTGTCTGTGTATCGGTGCACCCTGTGATAACTTAACGATACAATGGCACACCAATCCTATGTATGTATTGCATTCGACTTCGGAATCACTTCGTCCGAGTCCGTCTCCCAGTTGTAGAGTGAAACGCGATGAGCAAACATCGTAGCGATAACGCGTCATAAAATCGACGTTTTTATAGAAATAGAGAAGAAGAAAAAAGCAAGCGAGAACAAAAAAAAAAAGAATAAGAAAAAGAAGAAGAAGAAGAAGATACAACATAGAGTCGTTTTGTGATGTATTAAACTTTGGAATAAAGTGGAAATACAAAGGAACAGTGAAAAGAGCAACAGCAACAAAGAAAAGGAACGTTAACGAATTGAACTGCCGACAAGTAAATTCATTTTGTTTTAGTTTTCTAAGTTTTCACGTGGTAAATTGGGAGAAGCAAACATCAACGCAGTATCTGCAGTAAAGTACGTCTACATCGGCAAACAAAGTAATTTGCAGGAAGGGAACGACAAAAAATCAAGTGTTATTTAGTGTTTAAAATCAAATTAATTTCTTTTTGGTTATGATTTCTTTAAAAGAAAGATTATCAACAAGCAAAACGGCTAGAAAATAGAAGATGTTGTTCTGTGTGAATTAGTGTGATAAATTGGACGTAAGAAAATGAATTGTAAGTATCTCTGAATTGGTGTTGTGTTTGAATAATCAGAAAAAAGAGAATAAAAGAGAAGAGAAAAAAAAGAAGCAGAATGTACACGCAGCGATATTTTATACTGATTTAGTTTCAATCGAGTTCTAAACAAGGAGTTATTTTATTCATTCGTTTTGTCAAATCCATCTTTTATTTCTGTTGGTTCAGTTTTGATTACTGTTTATAATTGAATTTCTATGTGTGCGTGTGTGCAACAGAGAGAGGGAAGGCGATAAGTAGACATCAAAAGAGAGAAGGTTGAATCTTCCTTTCTTTCTACCAATTTACTGGATTATATGTGAGTGTTGTTTTTAACGGCATCGCATTTTGCCCACTTTGGAATAGGCAATTTGCAATTGCTGCTTTATCTCATGGATTATCATCGTTTACGCATACACTCAGACACACTGAAACCTGGATTATTTGGATTTATTAATCACAGTCATTGTCATTTACATTTTGCCGCAAACATTGGATTTTGAACTCGATTTTTTGCTTTCTTGGATATTCGACACAGCCTTACATTATTTCTTTAAATCAGACCAATTTCGAAGCAAAATATATAAATTGAACTGAAAATTAAGAGATGAGCACCAAAATCGAATGTTAAATGAAATCAAATAACCTTTGAGCTGAAATTTATTCCAATCTCGCGCGCGCGATTGAAATTTATATAAAATCTCGTCATTGCCGCTTAGTTTTTGTCGCGAGCGCGCATCATTTCATCTCGATCAGATTTGTGTGTTGTTTGTCGTAATCGTATCGTGTCGTGTCAATCTCATTTAAAAAAGTTTTTCGTTATTTTATTCGATCGATGTTGTTTTTGATCTCGTATTTTGTTTGATTTGCACTGTTCCGGACTCGAAATCTTATCATAAATTTTTAATATATAAATGTATATGTATATCGTTCAAATGGAATTAAATGTGTGAAGTATAAAAAAAAGAGAGAGAAAGAGAATAAAAAAGATACGTATATAAAAATAAATTGCATGTGAATGTACACGACCACAAAAAGAAGCGCATCATCACAACGCGAGGAAAAAAGAAGTACCGATTTTTCAGGTTGTAATTGAAAATTGATGGCGAGAGATGTTAGAGCAACTACAACGAATGAAAAAGAACGACTAAATGTTACATAATCCATGTGAGCGCATGTACTTTCCTCTCATCTCTCACAATTCTGTTCTAAAAGGATACAGTATAAATAAAATTGTCGTCGTTGTGCTCTCGATGTGTCGTACGTGTGTGCATGACTGTTTATTCATGTTTTTCGAATGTGATGAACTATGGCCATCACTCGCGACTAACTGAAAGATACGGATTGAGACGGGGACGGGCAGGGTGTGTGCGAGAGAAAGATAGAAAACACTGAATCTGCTAAAGTTTATTCCAATTTTCGCAGAAGTGTTTATTTCAGTGAATTAAACCATTTTCCATTCGATTTTTTTCTCTCTGCCTCCTTTGCTCACTCTCGTCTGCTTCCAACAATAACGGATACAGCAAACTTATAACTTCGAAATCGTTTTTTTTTTTCTCAATTTGTCAATAAATTTGTTGCAAAGTGTACATTTTTAGTTGGATTTTTTCAGTGCAACACAAATACAAAAAAAAGCTTACCAAAAAATCGACCATCCAGCTCTAAACGATAAATTTGTTTCTATTTTCTTTTTACTTTTGTAGCTCATGTTGTGGCTTCGATGGAGTCAATGATTACCGCATCGTTATGCGAAACATAAAAATGAAATGCGAAAGAAAAAATAAGGAAGTGCTCTCACAGTTCAATAAGAAAAGGTTATATGTATAGACACAATACACAAGGATACGCTCGATTATGTATCGAATTGCTAGAAGCTTGAGGCGTGCAAAAGGATGAGATGTGAATAATCAAAAGAGTGAAAGAGCGAAAATCGCAAGGAAACGCGGAATCGAAAAGCAAATAAAAAAAAAGAAGTAAAAGAGAAAGAAAAAAGTCATAATTTGGAGATAGATTTTGTGGAAGAGACAAAATAGCGGGCAGTGAGTGTGTTTTTCATTTGAGTTTTTTTTTTACTCTACTTTTTTCTGCCTTTCTCGATTTTGTTGAGTTTGTGAATTGGTTCTCGTCCTTTTCAACAAGAAGAAAGAACGATTAAGCAACGACCACACCACTTCGATGCTTCAAATCATCGAAAATACACCGAAAAAAAGAGTGAGTTTGTGTGAATGGAATGGGAAAAAAATTATTAAGGTGTGGTGAAGTAATTTGCAGTACATAGTGCGAACCTATGCGTATCAATAAGATACCTATACACATTGCATTCGACAGGATACACACAGCATACACAGGATAAAGTTGGATTCCCACTTATTTCAACTATTCGGTACAAGTATGGTACAGTGAATTTAAAAAAAGTATTTGTTCGACAGTGAACCAATATTTGTACGAATTGAAAAAAGAATCAAGAGAGCGCGTGAAAGGGAGAGCAAAAAAAGAGTATAAATAAATAAGAGAAAAGTATCGAGAGTTTTCGGTTTTAATTGAATGTTTTTCCTCGTATTGTTCACGTAACTTTCTGTGTATGTCTCTCAGTGTGCATATGTGACAACCCTTCAACTGTGTTAAATATCTTTTACAGATAATATTTCCAAAGTGCAGAACTTGCGAAGATACGGAAAAAATTTCATATTTTGGAAAAATTAACATACCTGAACCGCGATAGAATAAAGAAGAAGAAGAAATAGTGAGTTTTTTTTTGCCCACGAGCATCCATGTGAATTATTAGCATGTAAAGTCGAGTATTCGTGACCGAATCCGCAATAATAATAAAGTTTATTGTAGCTGCGTACCGAAAGGCAGGGATATACACGCATTTTGTTTACCATCGCCCGCGCTCGCGCCACTCGTCACATTTTAAAACCGCTTACGATAACAAACACATACACAAACAATACGCAAAAAAATGTTTTCGGCAAAAGTGTGAGTTGTTTACACGGAATAAACAAACAGTGAAATCATCGCCTCCATGAAGGATTCAACGCAAAATGGTACGCGAGACTCGACACCTATGGGTTGGAAATTTGCCCGAAACAGTACGTGAGGATAGAATACGAGATCATTTTAAAAGGTAAATTAAATCGATTTTGCCGTACAAAATCCCATTTTTCCCCGAACCATTCATTGCTTCGGCGACATCTTCTGCCAGCAAGAGCCCAAATTCGAAATTAAAATTGATATGTGAAAAGGGTAAATCGCAACTTAAGACCACAATTTGAATATATGTTCAAATTGAAAATAGAAGTATTGCATCTGTTCAAATCCATTAAGGCCATTCATTGAATTTAAATTTCAGCCAGGTAAATAAAATCGCAAAGGTAATCCCATTTCCTCCCCGGTTTCACTTAATTGGGTTGCGCGTCTTTACTTTGTTCACTGAATTTTGGCTAGGTAATAAAAACCGAATATATTGCGATCGAGAATCTTTCATTTTGCATCGCATTAATCGAAGTAAATTGACGCAACAATCCCATTTGATCCACGTAAATTTTTTGTTTTTTACGTCCGAGTTTAAACTCGCATAAATTCCTCAATTACGTATAGAGAGTTAAATGATGATTTGACCTCGGAGATCCTTCTTGCATAACCGGAAAATCCCTCAGATTACAACACAAATAATTTAAATATAGAAAAACCAGCTGTCCAATAATATCTAGCATAGCATTCCGATTCTCAATGAAACATTTACAGTCTGTCTTGCTGTTTGAAAAGAAAACACTACAATTTTTATAGCCCATCATAAAAAAGCAGGAAAGCTGTCAACAGAGAAAATTCACAGCACGATAAGCGCCAAAACTGAGATCGTAAATTTCCATTTTTGTATTAAGCAGTCTCCGTGAGAGGTGGTCACAAAGTTCATCGCAAATTTTGTGGACGCTTAGAATTTCAAATGATTGCTATTTATGATTAACAAAATATTAGTAAATGCCATTTCTATGGCACCCAAACAACAAACAGCCCAATAAATACATCGTCTAAAAATAGACAGCCAAGCTAAAAAGCTGACGAATATCACAGAGACAACAACCGTGTGCATACACAAACCGATAACTGCAATAAATACATATGAATAATACGAAAGAAAAAATGCCTTTGTGACAGTCAATTCACGTCTAGTTTTTTACTGTTTTTTGAATAGCAATGAAAAATGAACGGCGCAGATGAAGCGAATCATGATCGCGGTGAGTGGTTCTCTTCTGCTGCTTTCGTATCGACCAAATGGATCGATACAATTTGATAGATTACAAATGAATGATGGAGTGGAGTCAAATACATTTTTTTTTCGGAAAAAAATCAATTTTTTCTTGTTTCCGAGCACACACCAAACCAAAAACAGCACCCAGAATATTCTTCCATCTCCCTCTTCTCTCTCTTTTTCTCCCTCTCTTTCGCTCGCTCGCTCGGTCTGTCTGCCATTCTACCTTCCTCAATTGTAATTGAACGTTATTCAATCTCTTAAAATATAAATAAAACGCATTCAATATCTATCGCCAAAACCGAATAAGAAGTCATGTGCGATGACTGTTTTATGTATTAATCTGCACTTCATTCGTTTATGAAATTAATTTCTTATCCGTCGATTGTGACTATCAATTAAGTCGAGTATTGTTATCAATTAAGTTTTTCAATTAATTTTTCAATTAGTTCTCATTTCATTTGGATGATTTTGTTTTTGTTGTCGTTTGGCTCAACTCGTCGATAGTCCAAATATCTACAGTTATCCATGTGCAAAAAGTAAGATCGAAAGAGAGAAAGAGAAAGAGATATCTAAAAAAATGTACGAAATAAACGAAAAACCAAGCCAACCAATATTTACTCGAACGAAAAAAACGACTCATTTTACTCCTAGGTTTCATTTCATTTCATACTTTGCACACGTTTGTTAATGATAAATGAGCTCTCTGTGCCGAAAGGAGATGCACAGAACGACACAAGTAGCGAAAGAGGAACAAAAAATAAAAGTACTGACGAACAACAAGAAACAGAAATATATAATATAATATAATGAAATGAAGACGAAGACGCAAACAGGATGGAAAATCACTTCACAAAAGAGCGAACGAAATGCACGATATACTCAAAATACAAATATGTATGAATATATATGAAATACGACGTATTGTGTGTATGTTTTCGATTCGTTCACATATTTGGTGTGTGCTATGTTCGAGACCGAGTGTACGAAATGTGTAGAATGCACACAATACACACAGGGGCATGAAAATTCAAGCGCTAAACCAGCAATCGACTGAAAGAAGCCAGGCAATAGTGTAATGTAGCGGCAACAACGGCACCAAAATCGGTTCAGAAATATGGCAACAGCGCTCTTATACTCACATAGCATATTATGTTTTAAATCCATGACAAACCATCACTTCACTTCGCTTCATCAAAATAAAAGTGTACATTAGCAGCAGAGGCAGCACCAGCACCAAAAACAAATATACGCAGCTAGCGATCTGAAACACACAACGAGCGAGCGTTCGGTCGTACTTTTGTTCGGTTTGCTACACATAAAACGATATATATATATATGAATGAAAAAGAGGAACGAAAATGCTTCCATTTTAAATGTGAGCAGAGCACGTCAGAATAATCCATTTTATACGCATATTTTCTCATACCAGCCGATGTGAATAAGCGAGTGAGTGAGTGTTGTGCATCTCTTTTCAATCATCGTACATTGTTCCGTACATGAATACGCGCCTCGTTTCGCTCTAGTCTGTGTCGTCTCGTGTGTCGTGTGTGCAAGAACCGAGCAACGATGACGATATGACAACGGCAACAACGGCAATTTGGAGTTTTCAGTTTGGAAATACTTGAAGCACACGGGTTTTGTATACGTACCGAAAATATAATACGCGACAATATATCTCGTTTACTCTCCGTCCATCTCGTTTGTGTACATTGAACAACCCGATTTTTCGTTGGCATTTTGCATTTCGTGTACCTTGTGTGTGCGCGCCTGAGAAAAAGAACGGAATAATAGAGCAGCGACAATGGAGACATACAGAAAAATATCACACATCAGAGCAAAAAACACAGCAGCACCAACAAAAACAACGAACACGACGACGGCGACAGCAACACAGAATTCGCAAAGAAGAAAAGAAAATATACATGAGCTCTACTTCTCTTTTTCATTCACATTATCCGTTTGGTGGCGAGAGCTCAGCAGAAAACAACGAATACAACAAGAAATATATATAGGGATTCCGTGTTTGTCGTCTCCAGTTTTGGATGATTTTTACTTATTTATCATGTCATACGCTATCGTATGTATGACAGTGTGTTTGCCGAATTGACTGTCGAATTTCAACAATTTTACCATTCAATTCGAAGCTGAGCTTGTTATTTTTTTTTGCTGCGCATTGCTGAAAGTAATCAAAATGTTTTTGCTTTCGGATATCAACACTAATCCAAAACGTATACAAAAGTAGATGGATTAGTCACTTATCGTTCATGGCAGAGAACAATTCGACTTGTCAATGTAAAGCTAGCACAGCACACATACACACAAGACAACCGATCCACTAATTCGAAGAAGATTCATTTACAGGCCCCCGAAATGTTTTTCATCTCGGTTTGTCGATGGAAAAAATGGAGATTATTTCTTCTTATTTTTATTTCCAATTCCATTTAATTTCGTTCCTGGTTTTTCTCCGTTGATTCGTAGATGAGAAGTCGAATACGCAATCTAAACATTGTCCTAAGCTGAACGAGAATTAGACGATCAAAAACAACAGCAGCACACAAAATGCTCCGTAGTCTTTCGCTCGCTATATAGCAAGTTCAATTTACAATATATTTTTTCCCTCTTTTGTGTGAGAAATGATGGTGCACCAATACGGCTGCTGGCTGGCTCGCCTGCTCTGTGCTGCTCATGTCAGCTTATATAGATTTTAGAGCGATTTCTCGTACACAGAAAATCGTGTGGACGAGCGCGCGCACCACAAACGTGTTCACAATGGCTACGAGTTCATGTATTTTCTCTGTCGTTTTGTTGCTGTCGTTGTTTTCGAGGTGGTTTTTGCTCTGTATCGTCTCTTACATCAAATTATTTTTTTCCCTATTTTTCCGTTCCGATTTGTCCAACAACACACACTCATACCCCGGATGATTCGACAGAACGACAAAAAAAACAAACACCATTGATTTAAAAGGCTGCGATAGTTTCGGCTACTGCATATAACTAACACGAAATTTATTTGGCAAAAAACCAATAACAACAACAAAATCAGAACTATTTTGTTATGTTGTCGAGAGAACGAGAAAGAGAGAGAGGTCTTCATCTCCGATTCATATAGAAAATGCGCTTCTTTTCGATTTATATTCAATTTATTTTGGTTGCACTCTAAACAACGAGCTGCTACTTCCAATGTTATGTGCCATATAGCATTGTATTTTCTAATATTGATATTATGTATTACCTACGGATTGTTGGCGAGTTGAATGCATTCATATTTTTCTATTCGGTTTTCTTGGCGCATTCCGCTGCCATTTATGTGTACACACACGTCATATTGTGAGTACCTTCTCCGAATATATAGCATTGTCTGCTGCTGCTACTGATGCTGTTGCTGCTATTGTCACCCCAGCTACATGAATATATTGAAGGAAACTTTTACACGAAGAAAAGCAAGCAAATATCGTAAACGATTCATTTTCTATGAATACATTTTCGAGTTTTCATTGCACAGACACCACATTCATTACAATCATCGCACTGCTGAGAGATGAGCCGCGATTCAATGAGAAACGGAAAATAATACAAGCGATCGACGAGAACTATATATATACCTATTCCCTCTATAATTGCTATTATTATTGGATGAGAAAATCGATGTGTATTTGTAAAACAGCATGTTGAAATGAGTATAAATAAGAAAAATCTACCATCCACGTACGATTCGAGAGACCAAAGTGCGCGCATCACCGAGTATGTGCCAGAATGAGATGGATCACGGTTTCGTTGGAAAGACAATGTGAAAAAGCAGCAGCAGCAGCATGAACAACAACAACAACGATACAGAAGGTAATTGTGTAGAGTTACGCGGGGTGAGGTAACGCGTCAAAAGAGGAACTTGAACTATAATGGCTGCTGCTGCTGCTGCTGCCTTGTGTATGAGAGAGCCTTGTGTATTGGATGTAGCAACGGAGCTGAAAGCACATTCGGCCATTTGCTGTTTGCCGCTGCTATAAATGGTTTCTTGCGTATTTATTATGGCTATAAATGAATGGAATGGAAACGCGCCTGTGTGTGACTCGGCTGTGTCCGTATCCGTGTGCTCGCTCACTCCCTCTTTCTCTCTCTCTCTCACACACATATAGCACACACAGTTCGCCCATGCCAATCACTGTGTATGTGTACGTGCGTTCGTGTATTTGGGTTCGAATGCGCACAGCGATTCGCTGTGTGAACAATGTTTCATTTTCAAAATCTTCTTCTTCACTGCTGAATGAGTTGAAGCGAGATGGATGACCTGATATGGCGGTGTGACAGAGATGCACAACGCTACGGCAAATAAAACGAATTGAATTTTTTGTTGCATTGCTTAGTGAATTTTTGTAGCTGATACTCAAGTATTGCTGAAACCAGAACTCAATCCTCTATGGTTGCTGTTGCACGTAGTCACCGTTCTTTCTTCATCTCTTCGCTCGAAAACAATTTTTTCTTCTTTCTTTGCTCGGCTGTTTGTATTTTTTTTTGCTTTACAATCGGTTTAATAAGAATCCGCCTGGATGCGCGTGTATGTGTATGCGTACTTGTGTGACAACATGAAAATTGAACAATGAAGAACTCTGGCTTTTACCGTGTATATTGACAAGCTGGCTGGCTGGCAGCTACTGCGTGTATTTGGATTTTGTACGAATATTTGAAAACGCTGTAGTCACCATCTCCGAAACACCACACATTTTTCGACGTTTATGTTCGAGCATAGACAAATGCTTTTCGTCGCAAAGCATATCAAAATGTACTGAAATGTGCTATTCGAATATTAGGCTCCTTCTCAGTACTCACTGCGAAGCGCAGCACAAAATTGTGTGCATTGGATTCTTGTTCATTTTCCCTTTTTTGTTCACATTTACTATGGAACTTCTTTTTCAATGGGAGCAAAAATATCATGTTATTGCATGTCTATGTTAGTTTCTCTTATGACTTCGGTCTCCTTTCGAAATATGTATAGCATTTTTCGTTTCAGCAGCTTTATCGATTGGATGAACACTTATTTGCCAATGGTTTTTTCCATCGACCATGTTTTATTTTCTTCTTATTTATCCGCAACGTATTTGGGTGTAATGCTGAAAATCCACCATTCAATCGACCGATACAGTGTTCCAACACACAAAAAGACACAATAAATGACATTTATTTAAAAAAAAACTTAATGGAGAATGTGAGACATACATTCACACTATTATTCCGTGTGTTTGAAAATACTATTCATGAAATGATCGCTCATGTTGCCTTATGTGAGACATGTTAATTCGTTAACATCGTCCTTAATGACACCTGTACAAAACGCTACACACAGCTTACATTCCGTTGAAAAAAACAAGCGTTGACGGAACAAAATACACAGTACACGAAAATAAAAATTATTTAAATTGCATAATTTTCAATATTCGGCTGTTTTTTTTTTTGCATACGTAGTCGGTGCCACCGAATGAATAACAGGAGAGACTCGAATGTTACAGATATTTGCGATGAGGCCTTGTTGTGTGTGAGCCGCAAATGGCGAACGAGTCAATGTGTACTATCTCTGTTTGCCGTTGCATTGAAATCGCCAATCGAAAGATCAAGAAGAAAAAACCACAAAAGAAAAAGGAATTCCATAATTTATTCATATTAAGACAGTAAATTGAAATAAATGATTTGTGTTGTGTGAGTTTTGTTGTAGTCATCATCATCGTCGTCGCTGTAGAGCTACGTTAGCCAGATACTGATGGTTCGCTGTGCTGTCGCCTTAAAATAAGTAATTGACAGTACAATGTCATATGCTTTGGTGCTTTAGCGAATGTGCCCGATTTTTGTTGTACAATAGCAATATAGATAGCCATAATATAATGTTGGTGCTTCTAAAAACATGTTTCGGACGAATGGATGAATTTTTCATTCAATTTATAGATGTGTTCAAGTGTTCCTTTCTTTCATATTCAAATAGGGTTTCTGTTTATTCACAACGATTGTTATTATTATTTATTATGAAGAATCTTTGCGTGGCGTTTTTTTCTTCTTCGTCTTGCCTCTGTCTCATTCCACTGCGTGTCTCACACCAAGCGCTAATTGTATGTGTCGTCCATATTTTAAGCGGGTCAAAATTATATGTAATTTTTGTAAAAAACTGTAATTTGTTTGACGTATAACGGGCGCACAGGTACTATGTTCTACTGTACGTATCGAAAACCGCAATGAAGATGGCGATGGTGAATGTGCTAGCGCACCCACTTTTAATGTTATTCGTATTCAGAAAAGTCATAATGAAAAATGGTTTCACACTAAAACCATCTATTATTTGAAAACGTGTGCGCGGCTGCATCAGAGTGCCAACATCATTTTGGTCACACAACACAGATTTTCTTCGTTTAATCTCAAGAATGGCTACATCGGATCAACGTCATCGACTAAATAAAAAAAATTTACGACGTAAACCTCGATGAGCCAAGAAATTTTGAGATTTTACGTAAAAACATTGTTTCTGATAGATCGAAATGAAATGATAATATGTATATTTAATATTCTCTGGCTGATTTAAATCAGGTTCATCGAAGCCTCGTGGTTGTTGACTAAAAATTTGTAAAATATAAAAGGTTTCGATGCTATTTAAAGACAACTTGTTCTCATCATCATCATCATTAGCATTAAATGGCAGAAAAACGATGGCCAAACAAACGGTTCTGAAGTGAATTTGCCAAATATTTAGATTTACAAATTCGTCGGTTTCTTTCTGTGCTCTACCCGTTGCTGTTACTGTTGTTGGTAGATTGCTTTGAATTAAATTAACATTCAGTACGGATCGCACGAGCTGGCACCAGATCGAGTTTTATTCTAAGCAATCACATGCAAATTGAGAAATGAGAAACAAGAGAGATATTATACGCATGCTGGCAATAGCACTCCATCAGTTCCAAATACAAGCCAGAGGCGAACATAAAATCGAGTCGAATTAATAAATACTAATCAAACGAAAGATCAAAATCAACCGAAAAAAAAATTATTCTACATAAATAAAAACCATCCAAATGAAGCGAAATATAGAGAGCAAAATGAAAGAAGATACAATTCGCATAAATTCAATGGCAAAGCAATTTTTTGTTTGCCCACCCTATTTCGCATGTATTTACTCGTTAAACGTGGTACGATAAATGCAATGCGCATATATTTCCGGGTATATTTTGTTGTCTTTCACAAATACACAGAGAAATGATCGTTTTGCGCGTTGCTCTATTGATGTCTGTGTCTGAGTGACAGAGAGACAGTTTGTGTGAATGTGCAGATGAGTGCGCGTGTTGTTAGCAAGCGACATTTTATGTAGATAACAACAGAAAACGTGTAGAGAAGAGAAGAGAAGACTAGAATTTTACCTTACCATCTATGTTCCATGTATGGCTTCAGTGTAGCGTTTTTGAGAGCGTCTACGAAAATAGGACGAGCGAAGAGAGAATGAAAAGCATGATTAAATAGAAATCTCAATACCTCTCGAATTCTCGAAAGAATTTGAAGAAAAAATCTTTCGTTTGTTCGTTCTTTTAAAGAATACACAACCAACAAAGTGAAGCCTTCATTATCCATTTGTTTCGCTTTTTTCCTTACTTGTTTTGATCTTTTGTTTTACATATCGGGGCAACGAAGACATGCGTGTGCTGAGACCTTGAATCAGGTCTTTATTTCGAATGCCTAGCAGCAACATCGAATATATGACTAATATCCCCATATTTATGTTTATACAACAACCTTACAAAAATATATGCCCATCCAACAATTTTCTAGGAGAAATCTCTCCAAGTTTCTCAAACAATCAACAATTTACATCTCGAAAAGAACCTGTTCAGCTCAACGTTAAAGAATCATTCAAATAATTTGCAGCGGAATTATGCTGCTTTATTCTGTGAATTCATCACGATTTGTTTATTCCATTGAAACAAAACACAATTTCATAAAATGATGATTTGCTCTCTTTATTTAATCGGAATGAAAAAAATTCTATAGAGGCCTCTTGATTCGATGTTTAGAGTAAACTGAGAGACTACTGAAGATTGTTGCTTGAAAGTGTTGGCGTCTTGTTCAGTCTTGATTAAAATTCGTCACGATTCGAAATGAGCCAGAAATCGTTATCCAGCATTTACATGGTGTTCTGTTCCATTGGAAAGTTTTTAAGAATCATTCTAAGAATGAGTGGCATAAAGAAGGTGATGATCTTTCGCTATATTAGTTTCTCTTTTCCATTGCTCTCCATGTCCCCTTCGAAACATCGAAACTTTCCAATGGCCGCCAAACAAAGGCGACTATGCTAAAATCTTATCATGATTTTGTTGTTGTTAAATTTAATGAAAGCATATTGAGAGCTTCCTTTCGAAATTGGTAAAAGCCAAACCCAAATGAATGGTTAAGGTGCGATGACTTAAATAAAAATATGCACGAGACTGATTCGATTCTCGAGTGCCGAGTGTTTCATGTAATTTTCACGCGTCAAAGCACAAAATATCACGATTTGTAAATGCTTTGCTTTTGTGTTGTCACTGTAAAGAACAGCGGAAAAAAATTGGTTAAAAATAAAAAATAAATGTAAATCGAAAGAGAGAAAAACGTGCCGACGAGAAAAAGAAAGAGAGACACCATCACACACAGTAATCATTCATCTCACAACGACTCGGCCAGACCGTTCAACCATCTGAATAAAGCGTACACAAGAAAATAACGAACTAAAAAATGTAATATATGTATTAAAGCAATATAATATCTGAAACGCAACAAAACCAACAGCAATTTATATTCTTATATTATTGAATTCATATGGTCGTTTGATGGTCGATTTTCACATTTGAATGTCTGCATGGGACGATTTCGGCGGCTTTTTTCATTCGTTATACACACATATATATGTGTTATGATTGAATGTTGATCGTTAACTTGCTCATGTGCACACTGTGGTTTTATTCCGCGCACTGTTAAGCCTGCACGCTGTTCGATTTCCTTCGCTTATTTCGTGATGTTTTTGTTTCGTTTTTATGCATACGCTTGGCTGGTGTGGCATGAACGAGATAACGTGATCGTAAACAGAATGAAATGCGAGGGAAAGAGTGAGAGCGAGAAAGGAAAAAAGCAGTGCCAAAAAAAAAGAACACACATTTTCAATTTAAGGGAATTTAATGCTTTTTTCTCTCTCAATGAATGTTCTTAATGTGAATTGAGAGCACAATTTCAAGAATCAGACGATTTTTCGCAGTGTGATCGGAAGTGCGCAAACATTGACTTTCAACAAATAATTTGAGTTCGCCTCGAATTAAACCGTTGTTCTAAAAATTACTTTTGCCAATAATACTATTGACATGGCATTTGGCTCACGTCGATCGCATTCAGAAGTGTGTTCAAGGCATAGCGTGCAAATTGAATTGTTTTTTTTTTCCTTCTCTCTGCCAATAATTAAGATAGAAATTACATACAAACACATTGAATATGTATGGTTTTCTTTCTCTCTCTCTCTCTCTCTCTCTCTCTCTCTCTCTCTCTCTCTGTGTTTTTTTTATTCTTTTGGACAAACAAATTATTGAATTTTTTCTGTTTCATATTTGATGTGTTTGTATAGATTTATCTATGAACCCTAACTCGGCGGTCTATGATTTGTATTCAATATGTACAGTGTATTATTTTGACGCTACGTTACGAAATTAATAACGAATGTTCAAACTGAAACGAAAACTTGTAACCTTTTTTTTTGTTCGTTGCGTGTTCTCGATTTAACCTGAAATTGCCATTCAAAGCCTCGAAATCACCGATCATCGGTGAATATTTTGATTAATCTAGCGTTGATTATGACTTTAATACATACAAAACGAGAAACATATCTTAAATAAATTTCAATAAATTATCACTGTTGCTGTAGCGGCGTCGAAAAGGAGAGAGACTCGATATTTCGATCACATGGTGCAAATGATAATGGTGTGCAAATCAATTATTTGCATGTTCTCTTTTGCGCAAACAGTTGTATGTTTACCTCTTTTGTTTTTTTTTTTTTTTTTCGTTGATTTTGTGCACAACTGTTTGATTTTTTTTATTCATTATAATTATCGCTGGCGATGAGCATGCGATGACAAGGCGCCAACAAAATAAACTCTCGCGCATACATGCACCCCGGTGGAGACAGACCTACAACTCAATCAGCTTATACCAGAGATAGTAGCTTAAAGTTAATTGTGGCTGTTGCTTCTACGCTGAAATTCAGGTTTTGTAAATATGCTAGAGAAAATCGAGAAATTAATATTTATTTTTCGTTTAAACGAATGAATAGCCACGCAGACGGAGAAGTTTAATATACAGACTGAAGAGAGACAAAGAAACACTACACATCATCACACATTATATTACATTTCGTTCGACTCTCTCACGTTAGAAAATTGGAAAACGAAACGACAAATAGAGAACAAACCGAATAGATTGGAAATGGGCAAACACAAAAAGTGGCTCTCATTTTCTCTTTTCCATTGGCTGTGACAATGTCGACAACGACGATCATCGATTGTTGATGTTACCAACTTCATCGTCCGTCTGACAAATTCCATTTGGTTTTCCAATTTGATACTATTCAGTCATTTCAAGTAAATTCTGTCTCTGCACGTCGAAGCCGAATATCAAAAGTAGATTAAATCGTATAGACCACTGATTTTATGGTAAAAAAAGCATAAAGTTCGAAATTGAAATATAGCAACAGAAAATACAACAGCAGTCAATGACTTCATTCGGAGGTACTTTTTCTTTGATGTTTACTGAAGATGTTGCGTGTTTTTAATCCGCATTGTGTCTGTGTGAATGCGTTCGTAGTAATAAATGAGACGAACAAAGATAAATAATAAAATAAATTATTGTCTCGTATGGACTAGTTGTGTGTTGTTTCTTGTTCTCTTTTTTGTCGGTTTGCGAAACGGAAAACCAGCTGTTGTTGAATCTTTTGTGACTCTTTTTAGTTAAAGTCCGACACTTGAAATTGTGAAAAGTACACACATTTCATTTGTGCCACATTGACTTTCGCATTTTCGACTATAAGTGGGCTCTCTTTCCCACATGCTCTCCCTTTCGCGCTATTTATCGTATGACGAACTGACGTCGCTTTGGTACAACTCAAAAAATACTCACGATTTTAATATATTTCCTATCTCACAATCGATATACACACCAAGTAAGCAAACTGAAAACAACAACTACAAACCAAATGAAGCATTGTGTGTATGTGAAATAAATATGAAACCGGGTGAGTCATACACTGTGTGTGTGTGTACCGAATGTGTGTTCCAATACGTATTTTATAAGTCTACCAAAAGTGCACTGCAGTAAAGTTATTTTACATTATATTCAGATTGTTGTGTTTTTTATTTCGTTGACGACGATCTTACCACTCTGATGAAACACTATTTACATGTATGAAAAGAAAAAAATAGTATGAAAAATGATATTTTTCAACACGGCGCACAAACAACTGTGACTATCAAGCATTTCGAGATTGTGGTTTTTTAGTTTTGCTTGCTACATCGATATGTTCCACATACTTGAAATCGTATCGAATAGTCAAACAATCTGCTGTGCTGAAATGATTATGCTGAAATTGCGTCCATTTCCAGCAGCGGCAACAAAACTTGAGACACTCGATGAGGAAAGAATGTCGAGATGGGAAGACAACGAGAGAGAAAGATAAGGAAAAAATAAGAAGAAGATGAAGGAGAATTATACTGAATATGGTACGATGTTGCTCTTAAAGCAATACACACGTAAGGAAATGGATTGGGTGTATGGGCCCTTTAAAATATTAGGCGTTTTGCTGCTTCTATGATTCTCTTGTTGCCGATTTCATTATACTGCTGGGAGACCCGTGTTTCTAGCTCGTAGGTCCAATGCACACTACGTGTGTGATAGTTATCGTCAAAGTAACCAGCACTCAATTCCATAGTCAGCACACAGTTTGAATGTGCTGCTCCATTTGCCATCTCTTTTTCGTTCGCACCGAAAAGCCGCAACACCATAATGATGTATGCCATTCTCATTCGCACCAATGCGCAGAGCAAACATGCCATATTCAGATCCACATCGGAGTGCGTATGTGAAAAACACAAAACCGAACCGAATCGACACAACACAACAAAAGGCAGCAATGAAGGGAAAAAGCAAGCAGCAGCAGCTTACAAACAGCCCATAAAAAACAGCAAATATATTCCACTTTATATGGGTAGATTTGTTGATTTTCTCTCTCAGTCTCTGCGTTATCTTCTTCCATTTGTGTATATATCGAATACGAACAGGCGAAGAATATCTATATGCATATACGTTGCAGTATATCTTTATATATATATATGAATGTACATTGAATGTGGCAGAGCGCACTCTGTAGCATTCCGCGCACAGTCCGATATTTCGATGATATTTTTCGCTCATGTGTTGTGTGTATATTTCGCTCAGCACGAATCAAAGGAGGCGAGCTAGCAAATACACAGTGCACGGTTGCCATATTTCCACATTTCCCATTAATACAGGCATTTTCTGGCGTTGCGCTATTATCTATCTACATGCATTACAAACACTCCGTGTTTCACATACACACAGCAGCAACGTACACGTACATACTGAACTTTTCTACACAAACGATGAGGCGAGCGTTACATTCGGGTTCAATTTTGTTATTTACGTGATTGGATTTGATTATTATTGTTATTATAACGAAATGCAGTGTTGCCACATTTTCATCTCATCATTTAATTTTTCTCTCGTCTTTTTTTTCCTTCTTTCTCTTCTTCTTTTTTAATAACATTGTGTGTTTGCCTTTCGATTTGCTTCGTTTGGGTATTGCTGCTTGATGGATGTTATATATTATGAAGAGAGTGCGAGATATACATACGAATATATTATTGTTGTTGTTGTTATTTTCGTGGTCTTTTGTTTGTTGCGTTCTCTTTTCAGCACATTGATTTTCGAGTCGAAATACACGACTGACAATTATTACCGTTCTCTTGTATGGCATTAAAGACGAGTGTTAAACTTGTACTTAATGAGACACACACCAGAATACTCGCTTTATTCGAGAGCTCGTTCACTTATTTGCCTCATTCGTTTCAATGCGCTCACAAACGAACACACTCACTGGCTGATCCATATAGATTGGGCATTTGTGAGGATTTAGTATTCTGATTATGGTTAACATACGATGAAATACGTGCGGATTCCGAGTGAAATCCGCAAATTTAAATGCACTAGAGCAAGTTCTACTATGTGCATCGAATTGTATGTGCATTGAAAATGCGGTACATAAATCGAAGGCAAAGATTTTATAAGACGGCCGTTCTGATTTGTTGTTGGATTTCAGTTTTTTGGTGTGCCTTACACACTAATGGCAAAATGGTATTCTAAATTGCATGTGTGAATGGCGTTCACATGTTTATAAGTATCATGCAGTTCATACCAGCCGCGCGCATACACAAGTATATGAGCAGCAATAATATAATCATTTCGGGCTGTCCGTCTCTCTTTATTCATTCATTCTTTCGATATTTACTCCTTTCTTTCTTTCCTGTGCGACATTTAACATGCCGATAATGACGACGTTTTTCCTTCGAATTGGTCGTCGAGTTTTTTTTTCAAATTCAGCATTTATAAATGTCTCGCAAACGTTCAAGTGTGATAGAGCGAGGATGAGAGACGCTGAGAAAGAGAGAGAAATGAAAACACTAACTCATATCGTCCACACGATAGACGGCAACCACGACGGCGATTGCATGCAATCGCGCATTTGTACGATTACAGGTTAATGGTGTGTTGTTGTGTATGAGAGTATTTACCTTCATGATGATAAAAATGCGATTAAATTATTTAGTTCATTGATTATTATCATACGAGAGCAATAGCTGAATGCAGCAACAAATAAAATTTCAAATTCATGTGTTCTAAATTTCAATTTCAAGTCGTTTGCAAACCGTCCTTTCATTCGAAAGAAAGAGAAAGATGAAAAGAGGAGAGAAGTAGAGTGATTGAATTTAAAATTACGCTTATTTATGCGTTTCATTCAAGGCGAAAACTTGGAAATTACACGTGCATAAAGCTGAACGGCACAGCATCATATCGACCATACTATATTGTCCTGGAGAAAACATAATTCGACTGCAAAATATGTGTGCAGAGATTTTGATCAAATCGACCAACGAAATGATAGCAGCAATAAAGCACAACATCGCACAATTGCCGATGTATTAAAAAAAACGCGTTTTAATCGGCACTGAATGTGCGATTAAATGAGCACCCAGTGTGCGATTAAATGAGCAATATTTATGTGACGGAAGTGCGCATTGCAATACATGTGTTTTTCGCTTGATTTTCTTTTCAAATCCATTTTTCGTGCATGTGCTTTCGAAATTAAAGCACGAATGCGATCAGAATAAATTTGTGCTTCTCACCGTATACATACAGCACCTTCTTCGTTGTTACATTAAATTTTGGTAGAAGAGAGACTTTCATTCAATTTTTAATGTACCTTGTGAATATTTCATATTCGATATGAAACTGCTTGGAAAAATGCTATGCAATCAAGCAAGAACGCTGAAGGGATTCCTTAGATTATTTCAACTTTAATTATCAATTCAATATTTCTCGCGCTCAACAAAAGTTCCAATCATTTACTCCAAATTATATTGACACGATGAGAATATAATAAGAACTCGGAGAATGCGTTGATGAAATTTCGCTTTGAGCAGAAAACTCATATGGCGTCATCGAGCATGGATCGAAACCACGTATTGAGTTTCATCGAACCGAACTGTGTCATTTTCATTTGATATCAATCAATATTTTCGATCTGATTTTCTACCCCTACCGTGTCGAAAAATAGTCCTTTGACATTCATTGGAGATAGGAAAACAAATTCCATCATTCTAATTGACAGTAAATGAATCTTTCAAATTCAATGTGTGCCGTCGTTGTTGTCAACTTTGACTACATTTCTTGAAGACCGATTTAGAATAGATGTGTATTCTATTGCTAAAATATAAATGGAGCATAAGCAATTTATGTATATATTATTCACACGAAAAAGCGCCATTCTGAGTGATATAATGCCATTTAATTATTTAGTCATTCAATATTGATTCACAAATTGAATCGAGCAAAATCGAATTCAACTGGAACGAACTGAATTGGTCGAAAGTGTTGGATCATTGTCAATTATAAATCTCGTTCAACTTAAACGTCATTCAACTCTCAGCTTGTATCGTTTGTTTAAAATCGGCTGTAAATAAATCATTTTGTGGTGCAGCAGTACAATGCCTTCGGTAAAGCATTCGCGTTTTTTCTCTCTCGGTTGTTGTCGCTTTTGTTGTGCGAGTATTTTTTTTACTCGAGAAATTACATAATTCGAAGGGAAAAAAAAATTCGTTTTGAATAAAGTTTCATCGTAAGACGAAAATGGAGTGGGTTTTCGGTATGAAATAATAGAATACATGTATATAAATATATAAACTGCTTCAATTGGTGGCAACAGATATACACAACCAAGCGAATGGCAACGAATGTTTCAATTCATGTCATATATGAGCTGCTTGTTTCACGATGTTACGATGACATGACTGTTGTAAACAAAAAAGAATATTAAATATTTCAGACAATTCACATCTACATTGGCAAAAATTGTATGCGCTAACAACAAACAAGGCAATTATTTCTCTCTATGCAAAAAGAGTTACATTGGCCTGACTCCGTCGAATCATATTTGTATGCGTACTGGCTTATTGGCTGACAAGTCGCGTTTTTTTTCTCTATTTTTCGCAACTAATACAATTCGTTCGAGAGATCACTGAGAAAAACTAATACACGATAGACTGAAGCATCATGGAAATGATAAGAGAGACAGAGACAGCGAATACAATGCAGTACGCGCACAGAGTGAATACAAAAAAAAAAAAAATTATGTAGTAATAATGCCAATCTATCCTATTTTTTCAGCACCTGTTTACCTCGAAAGTTTATTTACCTTTGGTGAATGAACAATTTATGCGCGAATTGCTTATTACTTAGAACTTATTTTTCTCAATACTTTATGTACGCTTTTGTATTATGCGTGTCTCTCCTCCCATAAGTATTCTCCATGCTGTCTTATTCTTTTTCGTTACATCTATCTATTCATATTCTTTCGGTCTTTTCTATCTCGCGCTACGTTTACACCATGTTCCATTGGATGTGAGCGCTGTTTTTTCTTCGTTCGCTTTGCGAGAAACAATTGACAGGGACTATGCAAAAAAATTTTATATTCTAAAATCTAAAAACTACAAAGCGTTAAGGCAAAATGAAAGAATTTTTATTATCATTCGATTATTGCAATGCTTCTCACTTCAAGACAATGTGTCTTGGAATTTTCTATTCTTTGAGATTAGAAAAGATGGAAGAACACACAAATCATATGAAAAATACGCGAATTACAAGCTCTATACATACAATCTTATAATAACTTCGGTCACATTTCAATTGTGTTATTTATATGTTTTTTTTTCTCGTTTGTGTCTCGATTTCAGATATGGACGTGTTCAAAGTGTCAAAATCCTATTGTCTTCGAATTGCAATCCAAATTTATTGTTATCAATTGGCACATCGTCTGTACAAATCAAAGACCACAATGATACTACCGACGATCACTCGATCTCTATGTACAATTTTAATAATAATGTTAGCCTGTGTTCGCCAACGACAAATTCATCCAATTGCGCCATTGGCAGTGTGTGCGCAACGGTTGCATTTATGGATATTAAATCAGCGTCGAAAGCACATACGGCCGAACATAAATTTGATGATCGCGTATTGACAACAGAATATTATGAACCATCATCAATACCATCAACATCGGGAGAAAATTCACCATCATCAATATCTAGTTTAACAAATACAACATCAGCGCAACAGCAAACAGCACAACAGCAGCCATCGCCGCAACATGGCTCAACCACATCGAATTTATCTGGTTCCGTTCAACAGTCAGTACAACAACAGTATTCGTCATCGACGACAGTTTCACCACCGGCAGTCGCGCACCGGCTATCCACATCAAATCATGGGTAAGTGGACGATTTTGATCTCAAGTCTTTAATTACTAAACGAAAGAATATAAATTCGAATTTCTTAAGAAAATTTGAATCGAAATTGATTGCTTTTCTTCAGCCTAAATCTCAAATCAGAAATATGATTTTGAAACAAGTTTTAATGTTAAACACTTTTTCCTTTGGCTTCTTTTGGTCAAATAGATCGTCCGAAGATTTATCACCGAATTTTGTAGATCGAAATGTTTCGATTTACGATCGCAGTACACGCTTAAGTGAATCATCCTCTTCAGATTTGTATATTAGACGACCAAATAGCTATCATCACACTGAATCGAGAGGCAGGCCAAGAGATAGACATTATAGAAACGGTTCATATTCGTCAACAGTAGATAGGTAAGCATTATCACGCATCCGATCCCCAACAAAGTGAAGCACTGGACTAATGCCGTCATTTAATTTTCTTCGAAAATAGGTCTAATTCTAGCATTCTGCACAGGTCGTCTTCAAATACATGGTATGAAAATTCCAACGTATCCAATACAAGTCGAAATGTGTACGGCAATTTGCCGAGTGCGGCAGTTGTTGTAACGCCAGATAGCGCTTATGATACGACAACGGATCGTAGAACGTCCGAAACCGAGTGTTCTTCCAAATCAATAACTAATAAAAACAGAGGTAAGCATCACATAATTCCAAAATCATCAACCATTTGAAAGTTATTCGAATGCTAACGAATTGTACTCTTTTTAGGTCTGATAAAAAAGAAAAAATCCCGCTCCGGCTCAGAGTCGCCGTGTGGAGATAGTACAACAAGCCGATCGAATTCTCGAAGTCCTAGTTGCAGCTCAACAAATAGCGGATCATCGCATTCGCACGGTTCAAGTAGTCCAACAAGTAGTGACAAATCGCGTGTAAGGAATTTACAATCGGCCGTTTCAACGCCGGCTACAAATTCATCATCATCAAACTCAAATCCTGCCGTTCACTCCGAAGATAATCGGCCGTTGGCGATATGTGTGCGAAATCTTCCGTCAAGATCGTCGGACACATCGCTAAAAGATGGTCTGTTCCATGAGTACAAGAAGCATGGCAAAGTGACTTGGGTTAAAGTGGTTGGTCAAAGTTCCGAACGTTATGCTTTGGTTTGCTTCAAAAAACCAGAAGATGTGGTTAAAGCATTGGAAGTATCGCATGATAAACTCTTTTTTGGCTGTAAAATTGCGGTGGCACCGTATCAAGGCTTTGACGTTGATGACAACGAATTTCGACCGTACGAAGCCGAATTGGATGAATATCATCCGAAGGCAACACGCACATTGTTCATAGGAAATTTAGAAAAAGACATAACCGCAACCGAGCTTAGGAAGAATTTCGATTGTTTCGGTGAAATCATCGAGATCGATATAAAAAAGCAAGGTGTAAATGCATACGCTTTTTGTCAGTACTCTGACATTGTGTCTGTGGTAAAGGCAATGCGACAAATGGATGGCGAACACTTAGCATCAACACGGATCAAATTGGGCTTTGGCAAATCGATGCCCACCAATTGTGTATGGATTGATGGCGTTTCGGATGCCGTCGGTGAGAACTATTTGAATACACAGTTCAGCCGATTTGGTCCAGTGTCACAGGTAACCATCAACCGGGAACGAAAAGTGGCATTGGTTTTTTTTGAACAAATTCAATACGCTCAAACGGCTGTTAAGGAAATGCGGAGCGTAACCTTACGTGGACGTAAGTTGCAAGTAGACTTTGCATCACGCGAATGTCAAGATGCGTTCTTCGATAAAATCGAGAAGAAAAGTGCTGTTACGCCGGACCGAACCGTATTTGAGCCCAATCGCGATGTATCGCGAACATTTGACAATTCAACGACGTTGAATAGTCGATTTAGCCGATATGACACGCCGGCCAGATCGAGAACATCATCGTTCAGTCGGCATGGTGCCGTTTCGCCGAGTTCAACAACACCCAGAAGTGGTTCATTCGTTCGTAGGAACAGCCGATATGCGAATGTCGATTATCATGACGATGAATATATGTCAGTGGATGGTCGGACATCTTATATGAAAAAGAGCACTCCACAATCGATGGAATGCGATTCGGAGCGTCGGTTAAAAAGCTACGATGAATATAGTCAGGGATCAGCTGCCTCACATGATGCCGAAGAGTATAATTACTTTCGAACTGAATCTCCGCAAGAGCGAATAAGCGCATCAAATGAAATCGATGGTGTAACAATAGCCGGACGACGGAAATACGACGATGAATGTGCATCATCAGTTTCCACTTACACAAAGAAAAACGCTTTCATATCGAATGACACGGATGCGGATCGAGGACGAGACAAAAGTCCAGCTGTGGACGATGAATATTTTTCGAATACCACAAAACATCATCGTGTACAAAGTGTGGTCGTAGCGGCCGATTCAGCATCTCATACAAATGCACACTTTCAACAGCCCGGTGATATTCGTCATTTGCAAAAGGAACGTTCTCAATTGCTTGAGCAGCTAGAAGAGTGCCCGTCCAGTGGCGATGAAATATTAAGCCCGAAGAAACGAATGAAATTCGATAATGCTGATTCCGGCAATCTTGTACAAACGAACCTAGTTAATGATTCTAACTGTGATGTTACTTTAAACAATCTAAACGACACTAATTTATTGCACCATCGAAAGAACTCAGATATGAGACGCTTATCCGAATGCAAACAAAATGCCAACAACATTCGACGACCGTCAACTGACAGTGGAGGTACACGGAATTCGCATGTTCGAAGCTCCATCACCATCAACACCACCAACACCAGCACATCGCACAATGATCTAAATGAGCAAATTTCACCGTTTCAATCGCATCCATTCTGCAAGCGACGAAAAACCGGCAATTCAAATAGCGAAAGTGAACATCATTCGAAAGGCAGAGGACATCAACTGCATTCGCATCATTCACACGAAGCATCGGCTAGTGAAAGTGCTGATGGATCGAGGCCAGGCACGCCACTCTGCGATGAACGGCCAGATATTATGGCAATTATGGTGCCAGCCGATCCACGACGCAATCTGCGAGACAAGTATACTGCAATCCATCCGGCGTCTCTGTATCTGCCCCTGCCGAAATTCGGTGTACAAATTTATCAACAAAATCGTACGTTCAGCTCAACACATTCGTTATCTTCCTACTTACTATCCAGTCATTCTAGTCGGTATGTATTTTGGAAAACTGCGAAAAATATCACATTTTTTCAATTCAATTTTACGTATTCTAATGTTCGGTTTTATCTTATTCATAATTCCAGAAATACTTTATCAAGTCCACCGCAAGCGTTGCTCACCCGACCATCATCAAATGGCAGTACCATTTTATTGAGTAGTGGTCCGCATTCTCATCAGCATAACTTCCAACAAAAGCACACGCATCAACCTGAACGCTCCTCTTCGCATCCACAGTCGCATCAGCCGCCGGCGCCTCCACCGCCGCCACCAACTGCAATTGAGTCAAAACCGTCTCATCATCAATCGAATGTGCACCATTCAGTATCTGCATCGCAAAGTGTTCCACCACCACCACCACCTCCATCATCCGCACAATCGTCGCAGGATAGCAAAGTATCAAAACTTCCTCAGGTCACACCAGTAGAACCACAGATAAAGCCAATAAGTACAACTAGTTTACTGAATACAGCGCAGCCAATCGAACAGCCGCCTGAAAGCCCATGCATAGCACCATCCTTGAGTTCAAATTCGAGTGACTCAGAAATCGGAACGAGCCCATCGTTTGACGAACGTATTAAAAGTCTCGATGAAATGTTTGAAATGTGGAACGGTGGCATACCGACTCGATCATCAACCACATTCAGTTGTGATTCATCCACACCGCCGTCAGTCACTAGCTTTACAAGTCGGCACAGATTCCTTGAGCTCGATGTAAATGACGTAAAACCTTCGGATATTTTGAAATCGGTTCTATCGAAAAAATCAATATTCGATGATGATTTCAAGCGTCTCGAAAATATCGGCGAGAAATATGAGCCGAAGGAGTTTTTGAATTTGATTCGCCCGGCTACGGCTGCTGCCAATGCAAATAACACGAAACCGATTACAACACCAATATGCAGTGGCCAATTGCCAAAATTGCATTCGACGCCACTGCAAACGACATTCACAGCTCAGATTAGCCAAGCTCTTCCACGTTTGAATGCGGTTTCACCGATGAACAGCCCACAGCCGCAGTCTCCATACAACAGTCCGTCGCCATCGCCGATTGTTACAACACCGAATATTTCCGGAGCCAAAATGGCGAATAACATTTCGTCGGTTCAACCCGTTAAAGGGCTACGATATCCATTCCCAACACATCCACCAGTTGCATCGTCCGTTGCAAATCTGCCGAGTGCCACCACATCAAATAAGATCACGGAAAATTCAAGTACCTTACAAGATGATTCCAGCAAATCGAAATCGTATTCAAGTGGAAAGACGGCCGGCTCGAACGAAAAGACCAGCCAAACGAACAGCAGTTCGAAGAGTTCGAATATGAATCGGTCTCTGAATAAAAGTGTGTCGGTCCCAGGCAGCAATCATTCTGGGACAGTTCGCGCTACACTTACGTCGAGCTGTAGCCTGAATATTAGCATTAAAGAAGAGAGCAACGATTCATTGGAAAATATGATTCCAACGCGAAAGACATCGCGCGAAGAGAAGAATACTGCAAATTTAAAGAATGAACACCCGAAAAAGACCGATCTGCTGGATCGAAGAAAATGGGATTCGATAGGCAGTGAAAACTCGGACCCAGCCTCAAGCTCCGAAATTCTTTCCGAACGAACGGAAAATGAGCGTGTCGGTCGTGAGAGACACGATTCTACGAAAATGGAATCAACAAAGACTAAAAGTAAATCACGACATCAAAGCGAAATTGAGCCACAAGAGAGAGATGAATCGCGTATTAAATACGAGCTTGAACCAAAGAAATCCGAGGAATATGATTACCGACGAAAGGATTTGGAAGCCGATGACTCGATTCAAAATTGGAAATTAGAGTACAGCAAACCATTACAAAATCCACCGAAAGATCGCGAACACGTTGTAACTGTTAATCATTTTATAAAGAGCGACAAACACAATAAAGAGAATACGGCAAAATCACGTGAAAGTACTCCATTGGATCGGCAACATGCCGATGAAATGAATAAAAGCGTGAGCAAAAATAGCCGCAGCAACTCGCCCAGCAAAATCATGCCGAAACGCCGGCTGAGTTCACATGGATCGGTTGACAGTGATGATGGCAAACGCTTCAAATTCAATAACGAAATCGTCAAAAATATGGAACGTCGGGATTTCAAAGATCCAAATGGCCGTGGAGCTAGCGAAAAACAATCTAAACATCAGCGCAATTTCAATAAAGTCAATAATTTACATAGAACCGAAGAGAGTTCGTGCGACATGGAAGACCGGCCGAAGAAAGAGTCTGCTCTTGATGAACGCAGAAAAGATCGTGAATCTGAGAAACATCGCAGCAAAAGCGAAAAATCATCTCACAAAAGTCGAAGAAACAAAGAAGAGAGATCGACCAGTCAATTCCGTAAGTATTTCATCACACATTTTGTGCTTATATTATTTTTTATGGAAGAAAAAATGTGCAGAACCATAGGAATTTTTCAATCCCAAACAATCATTGATATTATTTTTGATCAGCTGCGAGGTTCGTTTTCTATTAGCACTAGTGTTCATATTATGTCCAATTGCGAAAATGGACCTTATTACGCATATAAATACGGTTTTGAAGCTTAATCAGATACGTCTGAAGCTGAAGAGTAAAATTCCAGGGCCTACCCTCCTCATATATATATAGTATATACCAAGTAATCCATACGATAGCCAAACTATCATAATGGTCCAATTTAACTTTTATAGCACTTAAAGCACTTCGAAAGAATTTAAATCAATCAAATGGAAGTGGTAAAAAGCGGTTTTGCTCAATATTAAATTTTCAGTTTTTTCAATGTGTGGCAATTTGTCGCAATTTCAAACTATCATCCATCTATCATTTTCAATTACAGATGATGCACAAAGTGTATTTTTAAATGACGGTCGTCTCAGTGACGACGACGCCAACAACAAAAAAATGGAAGCCATGTCGAAGGACAGTAAGCGTGGAAGTTTGTTTGAACAACATGCCAGCCATCGGCATCACAGCCACGACGGTAAACAACATTCACGTGATCACCGAGAAGAAAAATCGAAATCCGAAAAGCGAATGGATCGAGTGAACAGCAGTGAGAGGCGATCTCGCAACGATGATACACACGGTTCGATGAAATCGTCAATGGAACATCGACGTATTCGCAAGCCAACACCAAACACCTCGGACGATTCGGATTCCGATGATCAGAAGAAACATTCCATTTTCGATATTCCCGACGATGGCCCCGCATACATTTCCATGTATGACAAAGTCAAGGCACGCTCTTGCAAAAATATGCAAAAGCAAGAAGACGATAAAAAAATCAAAGCAAAATTCAGCCAATTGAAAGAGAGCAGAGCGAAGCGCGAAGGAAAGAAGCAGTCCAATAGCTATGACGAAGATTCCGATTCAGATATGGACACAAACGAGCAGCGTATCAAACATACGGCCAACAAAATGAAGCATTTTCTTGATTCATCGACTGAGGACAGTGATGGACATCATTCAATGAACAAGGATATGGTTTCAGATTCAGAGTCGAGTTCACGCAAGGGCCACTTCCGTATGAACCGAATCAATGAACTGTGCGATGGCGAAAGTTCGGAGAATAGTTCACTGAATCAATTCCATATGAAACCAAGACGTCGCATTTCGTCGCGCAAAAACTCCAGATCGGCCCGTATTACTTCGGAAACATCGGACGATCCATCGGAAAGTGCACCGTTCAAGAAAGAGCTGCCCGAAAAGACCGACGAGGAGATGAAGTGCGAAATCAAAACCGAGATCGTAAACATTCCAAAGGAGGAGAAGCAAGATATTGTGCAATTCAAAATCAAATCCGAGCCGGTTGATTTTCCATATGAGAATCAAACTCCTGAGCGTGCACAGAACTTATGTGATGTGTCAGATGGCGATTCAATAACACCGAGTAGCAAAGCATCAGAATCGAAAGAATCAATGTTCGACAATTTGTTCAATGCTGAGGCAAAGAGAAGGCACAAGAAGAACAAGAAACGCCAAAAGAGTCCATCCGTTACATCAACTGAAGAGACCAAGCCAATCAAACACGAGGATATTAAAGTCGAAAAATCAAATTCCATGGAAACTATGTTTGACGAGTTGAAACGAGATTTGTCAAGTGCCGAAAAGAAACGGCACGGTAGAAAGGACAAGAAACGCGATAAAGTATCAAGAGAACAGCATGATAAATCGAAAGACGAGAAATATCGCATGAAAAAGTTAAAGAAACATAGTCGATTATCATCCGATTCATTGTTTGAGCCTCAAGAAAGTTTCAGCTCAATCAAACGTGGCGAGAAAATGGAGGACATTTTCGGACCGATTTCCGATGATGATTCACAAATCTTGTCAATTGATGCACATAAAACTGCCGTCAAATCAAATACATCGAATAATGTACACAGTGATAAATCCAATACACATTCATCAGTAGTACACGGACATAATGAGAATAACACTGAATCAAAATCAGCCAATTTGCATCTCGAGAAGGAGAAACATCGCGAGAAGAAGCGAGAAAAAAAGCGCAAAGAGCGTGAAAAGCAACAACAATCAATAAGCAGCAAAGACGATGACAATAGTGTTGATTTGGATGCAGCCGCTCGTGCATTGGAAGCCCAGCTATTGGAAGATAGCGAACCAAAACCGGAAGAAATGTCCGACTTTGGATATTCTGGCGGAAAAGAACAGATCAACAAAAATACCGTACATGATACACCTTCGGAGAAACCATACGATGACGTTTTCCGCTTCTCTGAAACTGAAGAAGGTCCGGACAATATGTTCCCATCAAGAAAATCCGAAAATATGGATACACATCGATCCAAAGACAAAAAGAAAAAGAAGAAGAAATCTAAGGAGGAGAAGCGTCATCACCATCATCATTCGTCGAGCCATTCATCGTCGTTTATTTCACCACCAAATACACCTCGGTTGACAATTGATACTGATATAATAGATGACCTACCAACCTTGAACGAATCGCCATTTTCCATCGATGGCAACAAATCGAGTGACGAACCGTCTGAGAGCAAGAACAAAGATAGCAAAACTGAAGCTTCACAGCAACAGCCAAAACATAGCGATGAAAAGCGCAAAGATGCCAAAAGTCTCATTCCTGGATTTGGTTTGGAAATCGATACAACCGTTTATGATACGGCTGTCCAATCGATATCTCCTGATTTCAATGAGAAATCAGAACCAGAAAAAACTCTGGAAGAAGAAAAACCAGTGGCCAGCCCAGAGATCAAACCAATCGAAAAAATTGAAGAAAAATCGCGCGTCGTCATTTCACAAGAAGAAACAGAAGATGCGGTCGCCGCTTTGTTAGGCGAAAGCTTCGGCATGACCGACGATTATGAATTTAATGAAGATCCAATTATTGAAGAGGGGTCGAACATGCAAGCAACCGATGGTGCCATTCCTGAAGAGGAGGCCGAAGAAATGCGGAAGGCTGTCCAGAGTTTGAACACTGAAGAATTGGACATGAAACCAGACACACCACAAAGTGACAATGGATTGCAAATTGATACCGACACCGAAGAGCCGGATGATGGAAATGCTCTGCAAATTGATGAGAGTCCTTTGAATGAGGATAAAAAAGGGGAATCATCGAAAGAAATCAAAAAATCGGCACCAAAAGTACCTGAGCCAGCGCCCAAAGTAAGCGTAGCCAATGCTACTGATAGCATTCAATCTCAAGATGCAAGCAAAAACACCGAAGCATCGCACAAAGTACAATCGAATGTTGATGCTCAGAAGACGACAGATGTGACACAGCCAAAATCGCAACCGGAACCACAGATATTGCCACCAATCATTCCAAAAATGGGCTCCACCGATGTCCCAACCGATTTACTGTCGGTCACAATCAGTACACCAACGCAAGCAAAACCAAATATCATTCAAGTGCCGAATATTGCGAATGAAAAACCGAAACCGTCACCACCAAGTGAGTCTTTCTCTCTAATAAATTCAAAATAATTTAAGGTATTAATTTTTTGCTTAATCATACTAAAAATATATCATTTACAATTACAGGCACAATTATTCATCATACACAAGCTACAATTGTGACACCGCCTGTCATTCCGACGCCAACGCAAACGCCAACGACAATACAAAATCCGATATTGAATCGTGTGGCTGCTCCTCAAATTCGTCAAACGCTTCACATTGGTCCAGCAAAATCATCATTGTCACATGTTGTGATTCAGCAACGTCAAATTGTTCCATCTGCCAATACGCAGCAGCACAAACCGTCCGCTCCAAATGTACCATGTACTAGCACGTCTTCAGTTGTTGTGCCGCCGACTTCAAAGCCAACTGAAATCGAGCCAAAACACACGGAAAGCGAGCCAACTATTGCACCCGTAACTTTGGTCAGCACACAAATGCCTCAAACACCTAAACAAATCGTGCTCGAGACGAAAATACAGCAGAAACCCGACATCAAAGAGGAGATCAAACCTCAAAAGGCTGCTGATTCAGTTCAAGTGGACGAATGCAGACCAAAAGTTACTTCTTCACCTCAACAGCCCAATTCGGTTGAAAGTAGCAAACCGGACGATGTTCCAGTGGCTACTACATCCGTAATTAAGAACATTACATTGAAACCGGAAGAGCCAAAAGTTAAAGAAGAGGACGCCAATACATCAACATTGAAGGAAGACAACGAGTTTTGGTCAGCGAAGGAGGTGAATATTGAATCGGTTATCAAGAAAGTGGATGCATTGTGCACAACAGATGATGAATCGAAGGTTATTGTAAAACAAGAGCCGCCTAAACAAGAAATTTCTGAAGATGACAGCATTGAGAAGGCTGATGCAAAATCGGACGCTGCCAAAGCTGACACCAAAAATCAACCAAAACGTGAAAAGGGTGCACGCAATAAGAAGGTGCAACCAATTGAAAATGATGCACAGAGATCGCCGACAAGTTTACTGGCCACACCAGAGATACAGGCTGGCGTGCAAACACGGCGTGGCGTGACAGCAGCAGTGAAACCGACTATTCAGGTGAAACGCGGTCGTAATAACCGGAACGTTTCACCACGATCCAGAGGAGGTGCTAGTATTGTGGTTGGAAATGAAACGAAGCCACGTAATAACAACTCTGAGTCGGATATCTATGAATTCCATGAAGATTCTGGCGAAGAAACGATGGCAATGCTAAGCAATGAAGCCCCACGATCACGTGCTTTGTCAAATTCAAAGCCGCACACAAGTACTCAGCCATCAAGTCCAAACACACCACACGTTGAAGTAGTCAAAGCACAGCCAATTGTTGTTTGTGCACCCGAACCAGAAAACAAGCTAGTTCAATCGCCTGAAGTTGAAAAGCTCATTGAGCAACAAGACGATGCGAAAGAAGATCCCACTGCACTCAACAATTTGCGAAAGAGTCGCCGTCTCATCGAACGAGATGGTTCACGTAACACAATCGATGATATCATTGAAGATGTCGTTAAGAATGCTTCAAAAGAGCAAACAGTAATTACAACTTCAACGGCAATTGTTCAGTCAAATCATCAGCCAACTTTGACCCAAGCTCAACCAAGAAGATCGACCAGAAATACGACAAATCAATCTGCTGCCGTTAAACTTACCGTCAACGAAAAGAGCGAGCTACGTAAATCGCCTCGGCCAACTCGCAGTGCTAAAGAGATCAGATCGTCTGAAATTGAAAGTGCAAGCGATGAAAAGAGTGAAGATTCTCAACGTGATTTGCTCGATGACAAACGTGGTGACGCGGATTCAGAGGCAACACAAAGTGCTTCCGAATCTGGGGAAACGGTCAGAACTGAAGTATCAAAACCAGAGTCAAATATTGAAGAGCCTAAAGTACAGGTTCCAGTTTCAGTTGCAGTTCCAATTGCAAATCCAACAAAGGAACCACCGACAGATGTCGAAAGGAGACAGCCATCATCCATCGAACCAATGACACTGATCGATCCGGTTACAGGCGAATTGACAGTTGTTCAGCAGAGTTATGAAGGCCAATATGTGCCAGTTGTCAGTGGCCATGGTGGCGAGCATTTTATTAGCAAACCAAGTGTGCTGGTAGCATCTCGCGAAGTGAGACCGATCGTTGAACCATCTACGGCGATCGTATCGAAAGTCTCAACGGCACCAGTTGTTACAATTGTGAGCAAACCATTGCCAATACCCATTTCAACTACAGCTCCTCCAGTGCACGTACAAAAATCGTCGGTTCTAATCTCTCCAAAACCAATTGAAGCGCCATCTCATAGCGGCGTACCGTTGTCGATGTCAATTGAGAAAACACTTGCCCAATCATCCCCACAACCGCAAATTCAAATTCAACCAGTCGTGCAGTCACTGCCGCTCCATTCGCTCAAGGCTCATGTTTTGAGCTCACAACACGTGAAAGTGTCACAAGCACCAGTTATATCGAGTGCCTGTACGCCAGTCATTTTGAGCACAAGTGTTTCAAGCATTGCGAATGTGCAGCCGGTGATAAAGTCCACTACGATCATTCAAAGTAGTGTGGCTCAGCCGAATATGCTATCGCACAAGTATGGCAAAGAATCGCCAGTCACTGTAATAGCCCAACAGCAACAATATCAACCGAAAATTCAAGTTTCAGTCGCGCAACAGCTGCATCCGCAGCCAACACAGCCGCATTTGTCTGCTGCCCACAAAACGCTGATTGTAAACATACCAACGAGCTCCTCATCAACCCATTCACCGAGACATTCGCCAAGCGTTCCGGTGAAAAATACACACGCATCCGTGTCGTCTCTGCACGAGCAACAGTATTCAATACACGTTCCAAAGCACTCAGTTGCGAGTATTCATCAGTCGCAAATACTGTCGCAAAAACCGATTGTGATTCATTCAAACATGAAAATGCACATGCCACCAACACCTTCAAATTACACATCGGTTGTGCAGTGCAATCAAAAGGTAATTCAAGCTCCTCATCATATGCCGCAGCCAACACCGCTCGTACAAATGGGGCCAGCACAACCAGTACCATTGCAACACATTTCACAGTCACAGCCGCCGAAATCGTCAAGCTCAAGCCATCAAATAAGCATTCAATCAGCTCCGTTCGTCAGTAGCGTTCCGTTGCCAGTACGAACAACCACCAGCAAATATGAATCAGTTCCATCGCCGAAGTTCAAGCAACACATTTTGCCGCCACAAATTCAATCACAATCCGCATCGATTACACAGCAACAGCAATCTGTTGCCAAGCAATCAACATTCCAACCACAATCGATACCACCATCGAATCAAATGCGACTTCATCAGGCTTCGCAAATAATGACCGGAGCCGTTGCCAGTCCACCACCGAACAAACAGCCACATTTGAGCAGTCAACAACCAATTGTAGCTGGTAAGTGCATAGTAAAATTCAAAAAGTACAGCATTCGGAAGATAAATGTGTAAAAAATTTCCATTTGCGCTTTACAGGTGCCAGTAGCTCGCGAGTGAGTGTTCCATCGTTGAGCCCACAAGGTCAACAAAGTCGACCGCATAATTTGCAACAACCAGGATTACCGGTACCAGGCTTTGAAGCAAACTTGGTAAGCATTTTTTTGCATCTTTCTCTGTAATTGCAAAGTTTCATTTAACAAATTATTGTAAATCAATTCAAAATCGGACGCAGCATTCGGATATTGGTGGATTTAGTTTACTTTGTCAAAACCAAAGTCCACCGCCTGCTCATCAGCAGGCCTCTCCTATCACTCCAGCCAATTTGGTAATTTTCGTATGAATTCGACAATACATTTTCAATTTCCAAAATAATCCATTTTCCCCACGATGTTTGAAGAATTTTGCGTTCTGTTTCTTGTTTTGTTCTCTCTTTCTTTCAAAATATTGTTTCATTTCGTATCTCAATTGACATTCATCCAATAAACTGATCTTAAATTTTATTTGATTCAGGGCGATGCTGGTTACCCAACAGTACCGATGCGAGGTGTTCAAAATTTCATTATGTATCACCAACAATATATGCGAGCCCAAGAAGCTTTGGGCCATGCAGCTCGCATTCCATATATACCAAGGTATGAACAATTGAAATCAAATTTCTCCAACAGCAACATTCTATGTATAACTTTTTTGTGCTATTTTCAGATCCACATTACTTCCGAGCGCAACGGAACAAAAGGAATTGAATGAAATGGACGAACCGTTGGGCACAAGTCCACCTTTGGAGCTCCGTCGAGCAGTTACTGGCCAAAGAGTTGCTATACCACACATACAGAGTCCACAGGATCGTGCTACGGGTAATTTAATTTTCATGCTATATTTTTTATTAAATGGATAAGATCTGAAATAAGAATAAAAATGGAGACATGAGAAACTAATAAAAAAAAACATCAATTTGTAGTGATTCCTCATCCTCACTATTCGGATGTGAGTGCACGGTTTTATGAGAGTGCCCGGTCTGCAATTCCAGCTGCAACTGAGCCACCACCAGCTCATCGCAATCCAATGAGTGGAACGCCGCCGATCAATTATGCGGCGCCCAGCGAGTTGCCGACGCATATGCTACCAAAGGCTTTGGAACGTGAACGTGAACAAAGAGAAAAGGAACGAAAATCGTCGATACCAGGTATGCAACGAACTTACCAGCAATTTGATTTTTTACTTAACTGTCTACAACATTCAAACAATTCAAATGACTAACCAATTGCATAATTTCGAATAGGGCGTTCGAATACTCCGTGCCCAAGTGGTTTGGTACCGGCAATGGCAACGCCTGGTCCAGGTCGAATGCTACAAGTGACAACACCCCCGCATGCAAGTCAAGTGCCACCACAAGCCGACTCATTGCTCATGCTATTGCAACGCTATCCAGTCATGTGGCAGGGATTACTGGCACTGAAGACAGATCAGGCCGCCGTCCAAATGCATTTTGTCTTCGGTAATCCTAAAGTGGCTAGTGATTCGTTGCCTTGCAACAGTGATGGATCGACACCGCCATTACGAATTGCACAACGTATGCGATTGGAACAGACTCAATTGGAAGGTGTTGCCCGAAAAATGCAGGTAAGTTAATTCAAAATATCATATCATCATTGAAAGATCGTCGATGGTCGCTTAAAATGTATCGTCATTCGTGATCAAATTGCTAATGCACATTATTTTCTCTGTGTTTAATCAGACGGACAACGAGCATTGCATGTTGCTGGCGTTACCATGCGGTCGTGATCATTTAGATGTGCTTCAACAATCAACCAACTTGCAAACTGGATTCATCACATATTTGCAGCAGAAACAAGCTGCGGGCATCGTGAATATTCCAGCTCCGGGCAGCGAACAGGCCGCGTATGTCGTCCATATATTCCCGTCATGCGATTTTGCCAATGAAAATCTAGAACGGATCGCCCCGGATCTAATGCACCGCGTCGCTGACATTGCTCATTTGCTGATCGTAATAGCGACCGTTTGAGTAAAGTGAAAAATCACCGAATTGTGTCAAATCCGAAACTGAATAGATGTCGAAAAGATTCATTTGAGTGCAAATGAACAAATATAAATCACCCGAATATACGAATGCTAACCAGAAAAAAAAAAAATTAAAAACATGAAATGGACAATTTTTTTGATGTCAAACATTTATCGATAAAAAGAAGAATAAAACATTGTTGATTTTGTATATAAGACGCGATACGATACGGTATGATAAGATTGTAATACCTAAGGGATCTTTTGTACCTATCCTTTTTTGATAATTTGTCAATTTTGTAACTTCATTCTTACCTCAGATAAGCAAAAAACGAAGTAATTGGAAAAGCAAAAGGAATGATGCAACCGCCCGGCAGACACATGTGTTTATGATTTTGTTAATACATTTATAATTATCTCATCAAACCTATTGTATATTTAATTATATTAAGTTTTGATCTCACTCTCGTGTACACACAATGCCGTGTGTCTGTCCAGCCGTATGATTCAAATGGTGATGCATCAATTTCTTTTGAGCGCGCTGTTCAAATATTGACGAAATCAGAAAAAAAACGAAGAACAAGTATTGTGTCGTTATGCTACGGAAGTATATTTTGTCGTGGCAGACTGTAACAGTGTTTCGCAATAATATCGAATCGGTATGGGAAGCGGACACTCTGCAACAACGCCACACAACAAGAGGGCATATAATTCGGTATACATATATACAAAATATTTGAAACTTGTGCGTTAGATCGCATTGAAAATAGAAGAAATTTTATTCACTTCGCTGTATTCAGACAAAGTGCTGACTTTGACTGTAACTTCAACGCTAAGTGTGTCGATACGCAAACAATTTAATATATACCCACATCAAAATGTATACGAACCGATGATAGCAAAATCAAACTAAATGATACAAACATGAATGGATTGATTGTTTTTTTTTTCATGCAACAAAGAAAATTATCCAAAACAAATGCATTATATATACCTACTCATTATTATCTGCGCTGTGTTCAAAGTTAGACAAACTGAAAGATGAAACTAGAAAAATAACACAACACATGTACACGATTCGAATGCAAATTTGGCAGAATTATCGTAGAACAATATAGCGCGAAGTAAATTGATATGAATTCAAATAGAAGCGCCCTCGTTTTTCAGCCTCAAAATATACTGCTTATCCTTTAGCTTAACACGAGCTGAGCTAAAACATAAACGACTATTGAGCTAAACTAAATTCGACACATACACACAGCCCATACACACCGATAATATAAATTTACTTTTCAATGATTTGACAATGAAAGACCACAAGTATAAAGAGGACAGAGCAAATACAATAAAGATATTGTGTAAAATAGACGTAATTCTTTGTAAATATTTTCAAAACAAACATCTAATTTTAAGCATAATTTTAATGATGCAAATTCAAAGAAAAATTAAAAAAACGCGGAAAAACATACTACAAATTCACATCCATTTTTTATAATTTGACTACGAATGATTTCATGGAGTGTTTTTCAACAAAAGTTCTCATGCAACTTTTTTTCTCATTCACCGACTGTGTAGCGCGATTTTCCACATTTCCGCATTGCAAATGAAAATTGGCGCTACTATGACGAAGACTATCTATAAATAAAAATATACACACACACACACACAACTTCTCTTCGTTTCTCTCGATGTAGTGTTATTGTAGTAAAAATAAGTTTTGAAAAAATGAAATAACTATTAAATGTATTGTGTAAAAAGTTAAAACTAAACTATGAATCTAGAGTTTATTGAGAGAAAGAAAATGCATTAAAAAAATTGCAAATTCAGAGAAATTACAGAAATGCGTAGAATCCAACACACATCCACACAGCATGAATTAATTTAAACAACAGAATAAATAAATATTAATATTAATATAATCCTAAAGTTACTACATAATTATGAATACATTATGTAATAACTTCAATGCAAACAAGACGTTTGAAAACATGAAATTAATGAAATGAAAAACAATTAACAAAATATGATATCACTGGAGAAAAAAACGTCGAAATACAACAAAAATAAATAAAATTCTTTGTAAAAATGACAAAATAATACATTTCATGACTTTTATTGTTTGAAGTTGGATTGAGCGTCGATGTGATCAAGAGGTTTTAATCGCGATATCCTCAGAGCTGGACACTTTGTGCAACGACATGTTTCTCTTTTATTTTCAGCCTTCAAGCAGTGTCTTCAAGTATAGAATGAGGAGCTTCATCATTTATTTATTTGAAAGTGTGCAATTTATCATGGTTTTTCGCCTGATAACCGTCCCCCCCCCCCCAAGCTTTCCATCAGCGCTCAATATAGAATGCGAACACTTTACTTTTTTCTTCTTGCTCCAAACATATCAACGGAAGCAGTGAGTACAGCAAAAAAACGATCTAGTGGCCAATGTTGTTCTCCTCATTTCCACTTTGCCACTGTGTTCAATGCTGTATATGGAAGGCAAATGAATAAGCAAGAGAGCAGAATGAATATTAGCGCTATTGTATTGTATTTCTTATTTCCCAAGCACAGAATGAAGCGCCCGAGCTCTTTTTTTAGCACTTATAGCGAATACTCGGGTAGTTCCTAAGATAAACACTCCATTTTTGAGGCTTCCAGATCTTATTAACAGCCAGAAAAAAAACCGTATATAATTAAAAGAAATTAAGTGTGTCATAAGTGGGCATAGAATGGGCAAAATAGAACTACAAATTTATTTTATACTAAAAATATTTCTGTGACATTTATTTTTTCGTTCTTTATTCATAGAGATTTAAAAGTTGGCACAATTTTCGACTTATTTTACAAAAATCTCTTCCAATAGAAATTGTATACAATATTGAAAACTAGTTACATTAAATTTGCACTTGGCCGCAGGCTAGTTTTCATGAGCCATTGTTTTTCTATTTAAATCCCACACAGTCGAAAAATAATCACCACCCATTAAATTTGCGGCTGAAGTTTTCCTTCAAATATGGTGCATGATGTATTCATACAATATTATCAAGCCTAAATTGGCTAAAGTCTGTACTATGATAGTAGTCAGGTGCGATCCGATTTTTTATTGTATCTTTCTGTCCTCATTCAATTTTTGTTTGAACTTATTGTCAATTTTGCCCGGTCGTCTTGATAATCTGGAACTTTGCAAGCAGCCTTCTATTGGAAAAAGGTTTTGTTTCTGGTTCTTAGGATCCGAAATCGAGGAGAAATGTTGCGAGTTGTTAAATATTGAAATCAAAAAAACATCAATGGCATTATTTTCATTTGAGTTTTTCAAAAAATTCAAAATGGACAGCAAATATTATGCCATATTTCAAACTACGTCAATAAAATTGACCAAAACGAAAAAATAAGTAGGTAAAATTTTATGAAAAGCTAAATTTCGTATCGAAACATTGCGACAGCCTTTAAAACATGAAGCAATCCAGTAGCGAAATGGTGATTAGTTCCATTTTCGCAACAGTAGGGCTCATATTCACTTTAATGATTTTGTCAATTTTCTTAAGTAATTTGAATTCTCTTTGTTGTTCACAATTCACTGTGATATAATGGTGCCGATCTATATGAATTTGCTTGATGCGCCGCTCGATTCGTCGATCTTCAATCGGCATTCGGAATAAATGGACCTGAGAAATTTATCGAGCTGTCCAATCGATGGAACATATTGAAATAAATCAGCTGTATTCACATAAATATTCAATTTACATTCCGAACAAATAATAATGTGTCAAAGATCACGCAAATATGTCATTGAATAATTAAAAAAAATGAACGCTTAAATCAAGCTCGTAAATATTGAAAATGCGATTTTGAATTCGGGTCAAACTGGGAAATCCATTTAAGTACTCAACGTATCGTTTGGGTTTGTCCGATAGATCACTAATTTCCATGCCCATATACATATCAATGTTTGCACCGTATATTAAACACTCAGTATTTTTGGCATATTCCGAAAGTCATACGCTTCGCTTGATTTCGATGCCGGACCCACTTGAGTTAAATGGTTGAATTTGTTCATGAAAATATATTTAGAAATATGTTCGATCCTTTTATGATTATCGCCAATATCTTCATAGAATTGGATAATTTTCAGATATTGCCTATGCAATCGTTGTGTTTAGACGCTAACTTGTTACACACCATATAATTCTAATTATATATTTTAGGTTCTTAGATTCATTTATGACTAATGTCAATAAACATTAATTGAATCACGATCCATTGTTGACAATAAATCTGAACACATGTCCTATCGATATCACTCACATAGATTTTATTTTCAGTCAGAGTGTTCATGGAGCAACAATTCACAATATTTCGAAGGATATCATTGAAAATTGGTGGTGTGGCCCTGAATTCGAGTGTTTTCTTGAAACAACCGAATGCTTCGAGGACATTTACGAGTGGAAAAACATCGCCTCGCCATGTTCGATACGGAAGCCGTATGGATGTTTCTTTTTAGCAAAATAATATGCAAATGATACAACATATTTATCATCTTCTGTATCCATTTCACATGCTAGCTGATGATGAGTGCACACACATTTGAATACTTCAATCAAACAATCCACATTGTGAACGTAACAATATTATTATAGTGATAACCTATTGCTATGACCACTTCGTTAACTCATCTAATGCACTCATTTCTAATGGAACTGAAAGAGAAGCAGCTATTGGAACTATATCACAGTATTCAAATTTGTCGTCTAACAGTGTCGCTTTTCTTCACAAACGAAAATCACTTAGTTCCGAATACAATTGTTGTATCAAGAAAGCACTAATTTGAAACAAATGTTTAAACAATTAAGATACTAATATACACAATGTTCGCTTTTTGAATTTAAAGCAAGCTATAATATCAATGAATTGAAAGCAACTGAGCTGAACTTATTCCGCTATGACCTTTTATAGCCGACCCGAGCCGAACATTTTGAAAAGTGGGAGAAATTTAATTTGAAAACACCTGAATTTTTTCAAGGAAAAGCGTTTCTCTATCGAGTTTTTATAATGAGCAACTTAATCCCCTACGGTATTTTTCCAAGAAAAAGATAAAAATAAAATAAATCGAAATCAATGTTAATAAAACACTTGTCTTCTGTTCCATGCAAATGTTAACCTTTTTCTTGTGGGTAGCATAAAATTTTATTGATGTTTTATCACAATTTTCTTAGTCGAATGCACAAAAAAAATCATTATTTCACTGGTTCATCCTTTTACTCTTCGTTCTTGACAATATTTAGATGAGCTGGTCCAGTTTGTTGAATTGGGATATGATGCACTGAGTTTGCTGGTGGTGCTTTAATCATCAAAATTCCGTCAGATGAAAGACTAGAAACAACATCTTGTCCCTTGAATCCTTCGGGTAATTCGTATCGGCGTGTGAATTCTCGTGAAATAAACCCGTGCTCATCTTTCTTTTCTTCGTGTTTAGCATGTACAATGATTGATTGATTTTCTGTTTTCACGGAAATTTCGTTGGGTAGAAAATGTTGAACATCGATGCACACTTGAAAACCATCCTTGCCAATTGTTGCCTCTTGGTCAATCTCTCTCAGCTCTGGTAATTCGAGTCCAGTTCTCCAGTATGCAGCTGGGCTAGTGTGCGATTGCCACAGTGCGCGTTCGGCAGGTGAAAATACAAAATGACCGAAACGATTATAGGCTGAATCGGTGCTGTTTATGTCGATTGATCGTGGAAATAGAGACATTTTGCCTTTGATGGTAATTTTTCACTCGATAAATTTGTAAAACTTCAATTTGATAAATACGCTGCAGTGGTCTGAATTTTACTGTCGCGTCAAGTTTTAAGAGTGCTATTTATATTGAATCGGCTCCCTTCTAGAAATCGGCAGACTGTATCAAAATATTGCTGCGGCGCACACGCATGATGTCAACATCGAAACCACGCTATATTTTACGATGCATCGCGATTCTAGAAGATACTTTTACTGAATCATGGATCTTTAACTGAATCATGATTCATGGACAAGAAATGCACTCTTGAATAAATATTTACATCGGTTGGAGACTAGAAATCTTAAAAATAGAACAGCATTCAAGCATGATGATCAGAAAAAGATATCACCATATTAAGTGTGTTTTGAAATGGTTTTATATAGACATTATGCGAAAAGAAGCATACCAATTGAGCGCCAAACGGAACTAAAAAGGCGTTGAACGCAAAAGCGAGAAAAGGTTACTTATTTTATATTACCGCTCAGAGTTGTGCGAATTTATTCTTCAACTCAGCTACGCTAAGTTCGTGCGAATCTCCCGAGTTTGAAACTAATAATCCTAATGGCCATGGCTATACATTGTAGGTGCGAAAAAAAGTATTCTGCGTAGTGCCGAATAATCAAGAAAAAAAAAATTATCAAGCGAAGAAAATAAACAAGTGGGCTTCTCCCATCTTTGAACTCCCGCATTGCTTGTTTTACTGCTTTGGACTTGACCTTCGAAACAATTCTTCTCAAATACTTCACGTTCCTATTGAGCGTTCCAAGTATCCTTGCAATGAAAATTAGACAATTCTGAACTGAATTTTTGAATTGATGAATAAATATTTCTACGTTCTGCTCGATATTTCTGTGCAGTTGTGTGCATCAGCTGTGCCTCCAATGGACGCTGTTGATATTGACATATATTTAAGTCGACGTGTTGTCATTAACATGACATAAGACGAAAGTTCGAGATAATTTATTATTGTCAAAACAAAACAAAGACGAGCTTTGCGTGCAAAAAAAGAACTTTCAGCTATTTTGTGTAATGCCGGCGGTTTGAAGTTTAAATGCCTTATAATAAAAATAAATAATCTTGTAACGCATATAAGCGAGGCTAAAGAAGAAATCGCATGTAAACGTCACACAATTTGGATTTCATTCAAAAGTGAATGAAGCTGAATTTTTAGCCGGGATTTCCACCAAAAGTTGCGCCACTTCCACGCAGAAACAACATTTCGTGTTGCTTTCAATTAAAATGTTACTTTGAGTGTCGCTTAAACGAGCAGCGAAACGTGTCTCTTTTCACTTTTCCGTACACACATAAAGCAAAAGTATTCGAAGTCCGAAAATTGAGCCCCCTTAAAATGTACTTTTATCCATTTTGAGCAGAAAAATCCCGATGGAGCAGTTTTTCAAAAAAAATTTAACACGATTACTCAAAAAGTTTAAGCATAAAATCAATCGTACGTGAACGCGAATATAGGTTTATCATTGGAAATAGAATCATATTATTTTTCAGCTCATTCGGAAAATGTCTTCGGGTAGTTCAATTGGAGTCTGGTCATTAAATGGTGGAGTTCTTCAATATAATTTAGAAACATTTCAATGAGGGCTATGTTTTTTCCAAATTGTATCGTTATGAAACTATCAGATTTTTATATTTTCATGACAAATATATATTTTATATTTTTATATGTTCCTACAAACTTTTCGATTTTCAGGGTGAATATTTTGTACAGGAGGAAGTCCTAATTTCTATCCGAATGGGGACTGAAATTATGGGGAATATATATGGTTCATATTGTGTCATTATGAAATTTTCAGTTTATGATTTTTTAATGAAAAAAAATAGTCACACAAAATAACTCAATTATTCAATCGTCTTTCAAAAGCGAAGGTTTGAAATCTAAATGCATATGAAATCGAAGAAGATAAAATGCGTATTTGCGTATTTGATTCCATTTGCAAGTTATTTATAAGCATTTGTATGAAACGCTCACAGTGTTATTGTTGTTGTTCTCGTGTTCCTACGTCTTATTCGTCAATGAAAGAGGCAAATACGCATATAGCGTCTAACGGCATTTGCACGCATTTACAGTCATTTCGCTCAGTTATTACCCTCTAGGCAAAATAATTTTTGAAAGTAATATGTAAGTGATGCATCAATTTTCATATCCGATATTTTTAGTATAATACCAAATGCTGTTTGGTTCACAGATCTACACAGCTCATGCAGCCCTGCCAATTCATGTTATGTGGAATACAGCTGAAGGACGCCGCACCAAACAAATCCATTTCCTTATTCAAATCAAAAAGGTGAGAAAAACAATGACCGGCCAATTAGTTGATTTGCATTGCGAATTTTGGAATGAATCCCTAGATTTCATTTTGAATGAATCGATTTATTGCGCATTATAGTATATTGACAAAGAACACCCAGCAATAAAGGATGAATCAATTCAGCTACATACATCAACGATACACCGCAAATCGACTCTGCTTGTGTTTGGAGTGTATTTCAACATATTTACCATATATTTCATCAGCTTAATTTTAAAGGGCCAAAATGCAATGCACAAAACGATGCGAATATTATACTTACCTTTCGTTCAAATAAGAAATATAAGTTATTCAAACCAACAAAGAATGATTCTATCTATGAAAATTAAGGCTCACATTGAGAGAAAACAAAGAATAAAACGCAATGTTTATCTTTGGAACAAAAGATAGGTTTTTTATTTGAATCTGTCTTACTCAAAAAAATGCACAATCCTATGGCAATTCAATCACATCTCTTCCTTAGCATTATTCTCAATTTTTATTGCTCTCACTATCCTTGGATTTATCTTCTTCAGCTTTCTTTGGTGAATCTTCAATATGAGGTGTTCCCGTGTGCTGGATGTGAATTTTCCGGGCATTTTTCGTGTCAATTTCCTTTGGAGGGGCGCGAATGGTCAAAATTCCATCAGCTGACAAGGTGGAAACGATGTCTTTGATGCTGCAATTATCCGGCAATGTGTATCGTCTGCTGAAGTGTCTCATAACGTAGCTGTCATCTTCATTGCGCTCTTCATGTTTTCCCTCAATGATGACATTATTGTCCGCTACTTTGACTGACACTTCTTCTGGTTTAAATTGCTTGACATTCAAAGACACTTGGAAACCATCTTCTGGACTGCTGATGAAATTTTCGTTTTCCCAATATGGCGATCGCAATGCCGAGTGACGGGGAAATACGAAATCTAATGGATCTCTGTTCCAAAAATCAGAAATCAAACTTCGAGGTTGTCTAAATGGGTCCTCCCAGAACAAAGATGGTAAAGATGATGAGCGATGTCGATTTCGCACCAAATTCAATGTTGGAGTGAACAACTTGTTAACTGCTCTTCTCAATTGTAAAGCCATCTTTCGTTATACTCTCAACAACTTCTTTCACTTCACTATAGAACTTTTAATTCTTGATTGTGTATTTGCTTTGTATTGACTGATTACCGCACCGCGATGCGGCCCTATTTATACCCGCTCACAAAACCCATGCGATTAGTGTAAACGTTTCTATAACGTTCGATCCATTTCCACATGCATCGAGTGCGATACGACGATTCGCTATACGGCACCGTGATGTTTCTCGAAACTTCTCATGAGTTCTTCATGAAAAACAGTATACCGCGTTCAAAATAAAGAACACAAACAATATGTACAATGCAATTAATAGGACCAGCTGCGTCGCTTGTCCAGAATATTCAAAAGAATTTCAGTTATAATATAGAACATCACATCAATTTTGGCAGAAATCTCTCGAAATTCAACCATGAACTTGCGGAGCACTATAAATACGGTGCAGCATTGCCACCGTCGTCAGTTGAAAACAAAACATAAACAAGCAAAAACCAAAACAAAGCAATACAGTGTTCGAAGAACGCTACCAACCAAAAATAATATATTTTCAAGTGAATTTTGTAAAAGAAGAAAGTTAAAGTGAAAATGTCTCTCTTACCGTACGTTTTGGACGAGCTTTACCCAAGTAGCTACTATCGCTTCGGTTCACCATTCTATCCAAGCTCCCATTGGGTGGATCCGATTGAACGTTCGCTGTTGCATTCACTCTCAAATACCGGCAATTATTTGAGATCGCATTTGGCTGATTTTGATGAGATCGAGAAAAAGTCGCATATTGGCAAAGACGGTTTCCAAGTGTGTCTCGACGTTCAGCACTTCCAACCGAATGAGATCTCGGTGAAAACGGAAGAAAATGCAATTGTGGTGAATGCCAAACATGAGGAAAAGAAGGACGACCATGGCTATATCTCGCGAGAATTTACACGACGATATGAACTACCGAAAGGTTTCAAGATCGAGGATGTGACATCAAGCCTCTCGTCGGACGGATTATTGTCAATCAAGTGTCCGAATGCTCCGGCCATTGAAGGCTCCAACGTACGCCAAATCGAAATTCAGCAAACTGGACCAGCCAGATTGAACGTAAAGAGCAACGAGAACGATGACGAAAACGTACCAAATGGAAAATAGAAACATGAAAGTAAATTTATAGAAGAATAAAAAACTGAAAAAATAAGAAATATAGAAACAGAAAAAAAATCAACATTTGAATTCAACCATCAATAGCTAAATTTACCAAAATCCATAAGTCTGATAAACATTGAAAATTCACTCAATTTCATCTTTACAAAAATGTCATTTGTAAGCTCCCATAAAAGTTTTCAATAAATTGGTTCTTTGCCGAATTTAGCTGAATTTTTTTGGTATTTCATTCCTCAGATTAGGATTTTTCCCTTTCAGGTTCGCACCGCCGTAAAACTGATGTATTATCCTCGATTGCATTTGAATTGATCACTTGATTTGTAAATCGCACATGCAAATCGTAATAGATAAATAAAAATGGCAATTTGTACAGAAGGCGCGTCCATTGTGAATGCAATCGTCGAGATTATATTGAAATTGGGTCAAAAACTCGATCAAATACCGTGATGTATACAAAAGATACTATCTGTTCACAATCAATAAATCAGAAAAGACGGAAGATTCGGCTGCGTTGCGCCGATATTTTAAAACGACTATTGAAATGCCCTTCGCGATATTGAGACATCAAAGCAATTCGCATTCGAATGTTTAATTGAATTGTCAATCAATTTATTTATTAAAAATGGTAATCTCGAGCCAATTCTCCGAGAATGGAATTTCTCAGAAATGCAATTGGAATGGCGATATCATTTAAGGACATAGACTTCAAGTAAAAAATGCAAAGTGCGAACTTGCACTTGAATTTGGCGCGCAATTGAAAATTTAAATTTGTGCCGTGGTGCTGTATAATTATCGTTTGCTCATTGATTGACAATCAGATGATATGTTTGTGCAATAATGTTTTCGCAAACGTTGTTTTCTCATAGTCAATTAGTCTGTTGCCGTTGTAATTCGTTCACCTACGTTAATTAAATGATCCGCCTGCGCCAAATCTGTCCAATGCTTACTACCAGTCGAGCTGTTTTCTCAATGAATCATGCAAAATGTGATATGAAATTCATCGAATGCATACTATGGCTTGTGAGCAAACGTCTCGGGCAAGGGATTTGTATCAAGGAAGCAGTGCATTTTCAAACCAGAATAAGAAAGAGTACGTTGCATAAGAGATATGTTTCTAATTTGATGGTCATTTTATCGATCTATGCAGAGTCAAACAGACAGAGACACAGCAATGATATATTATAGTGTGCGAATGTGATTATCTGTGTATTGAAACGGTGTTTGGGGTATATTTGTGTGTGAAATTCAATGTTTGTATTGAACAAGTGTTGGTGGGCACGGGGAATAATTTATTCTCGGCTGATCTGCTCCGAATAAATTGGTTTTGCGTTTTCAAGGTGATTTTAACAAGCCTTTGTATTTCCGAAGTATAAATATGGTGAATTAGTTGGCAATCGTTTAGTCCTCAATGAGATTCCGAATTTTGTGAACGGCTCTCGGCGATCGATTGTGTGTAATTTTTTGTTTGGCAACAACAATAGACTATCAACACACAGCGAACACAATAGAAGAAGAACGTGAAAAAAAATCGTGCGCAGTTTCAGACAGTTTTGTGAATTCAAGTGAAACAGTTGAGTTGCTGATAAAAAAAAAGATGGCTTTGGTACCATACGAAAGTAGAATACAAGAATACAAAGATTGGCGCGAATGGAAAGATTGGATGGATTTGAAGCGCAAGTGGAACGATGATGTGACGTCAAGTGATTGGCTGTTGCCCAGCCAACAATCCTGGTTGGCCTATCGCTCATTGTGCACACCAAACGGCTACATTCGCCCCTGGATCGACACATATTACGGAGATTTGAATTGTGTAGAAGTTGGCCACAAAATCAGCAAAGATGTATTCGAAGTGCGACTCGATGTCCGTCATTTCAAATCGTACGAAATCGATGTGAAAGTGATTGGTAATACAATCGTCGTGAAAGGAAAGCATGACAAACGTCCCAAAGTCAATGGTTACGTTGAACGCCAATTCGAACGAAAATACGATTTATCAAATGACTTCAAGATCCGTGACGTCTCATCCGTATTGTCATCGGATGGCATTCTCACGGTCAAGGCCTATCCGCAAATTCCAGCGCCACCATTGCCATACACCCGAGATGTTCCAGTTCTACAAACGTTCCGTCCGTCATATTTAGACTAAAATGCATACCAACAAAACTGCCGGTCCGCGCCAGTGGGCTCATCCCGAATTAAAAATATATGCACAAAGAAAGCATTAACATTAATTTCAGTGTGTTCGCTCAAATGCAGACACTTTTTTTCTATAACAACGCATTTTTGGTTCAATTCGTCAATACTCTTTTTTTCCTTCGTTTGTTTTTTTCACTCGCAAAAAACAAATTGTGTTCTAACTAATCAAGATTTTGAAATCGCCTACGCAACTACTGAGTTGAGACATGAATGATTCTAATTAAAACGTATTTTTGTTTTTGTTAAAACGAGTTTTATTAATCGATTCAAATAAATAATTGCAATCTTAACTAAACCATTTCCTATACGGCTGTTTTAATTCTATGTCTCGTATATTTAGAAAGATAGAACCTTTTTCCTTTGTCAAACCATTTTCGAAATTCGTCTACATGCTAGTTATGCTTCAATGAGCTTCTGATGCGACCTTGATTCGATCACGCTGTAAACATGATACATCATTTTCAACATTCTATGCATAGAATATGTCACTCTATTGAATTGCTCTCTTTCACCGAACACGATCAAATGAAGCTGATGAGTCGATTGCCAAATGACTGCACCTATATTTAGACGAGGGGCTTTTTATTGGCTTGAAATGACAATTTCGGGTACTTGTTACTGTTTCATATGTTTGGCACCATTTTTCTGCCAACCGGAAATTGGTCATCTTTTGTCAATTAAAAGAACACATAGAAAACATTTCATGCTGCTTGAATTGTGATATTTACAATTCAAAAATCTGAAAAATAAAAGATTTTTTGATGTTCATTTGTATGTAAATGAGACAATTATACGAAAAAAACAGCACGCATGTAAATCAACAAATGAACACAATAGACTCAATGTTTGACATGATGCTGTTAATAGTAGCCATTTCAAGAGGAGAACAAACGTCATCGTGGCCAAATGACATTACATCATTACATCGTGGTCAAATGATTTGCTTTTTGTGAACACCAACGAATTGTTCCCTTCGACATTCGACCGAATCAATCATTCGGAGACAGAAAGTGCGCCTTAAATCAGCTGTAGACGCATTTCATCAATATTATGATATAATTTTTCTCTTAAATAACATTCAAGTCAAACTAAATGAAAGCAAAAGTGAGCCCAAAAAATCAAAATAACTTTGTTTATACGGCTCATTTTAGTAACATATACGTTCCGTTTGAACGATAGTACTTGTTTTGTTTCGTTTGAGCTGGCGAAAATAATAACAAAAGAATGAAGGAAAGATAAACAACAAATTATTCACGAACATTTCAGAATAGCATCGAAACAAAGCAAAAATACCGTTCGAAAGAGGGCCGCACGGCACAGAGTTAGTAGCAATAGCACATTCTCAACGCATACAAAACAAAATGTACAAAATTGTATGAGTCAATTCGAGCGGTGTTTCGAAGTCTCGTTAGACAGTAACGGCAACGCATGCAACGAACGACATTGTGTAATGAGCAGCGCCAATCGTTCGCAACCCGCACCAAAAGCCGGCTATAGACATTCAAATGTATACGACATAGAATTCATTCAAGACATTCAAATGCTTTCTAAAACAAAAACAACGGCTTTTTATTTTACAATTCATTTCACGCTTCGAATTTTTGATTATCTGATGAGAAATTGCAGAACAAGATAAACCGAAGACGAAAAATACAATAAGTTTTATTCGACTTCAGATGAACAGCAAATATCACAAATTCCAAACGTAATGAAGGTGGATAAGTGTATCCTTTTTGATGTGCTGCTTAAATGCGTCATTTATTCAATAGGAATATAATAACAATGTAAAGCTGAAAAAAAAAATCTTATTCTAAGGATCGGTACGTCACTTTGAAATATTATTGCCTATAGACACCATTAAAACTAAGAATGAGATTTATTTGCCTAATGCGATTTGGTAAAGTATGGGGTTTGCACACCATTCTCATCAATTGTGTCCCCTTTTGCCTTTGATTCAACCTTCAGACGACAATGCGTCCATTGACTACCAAGAAAATATGCAGAGGCAAACCAATTTTCTTGTTCAACAAAAATTGCGTAGTTCTCATCATTGTGGGCATCTAAGCCAAAGTATATGTTCATGGCATTATATAGAATGTTAGTGTTATTTGATCCATTTTATGCAACGCATTTTCTGTATGCTCTGGTTTTACGCAGTAAATAAAATAAAGCAGCAAGAGAAATAAAGAAAGCCGGCGGCGGTTCCAATAAACATTTATATTCAATGCTCACAACGAATGAATCGAAAAGTTATGATACGCATAGGCGAAGAAAATACGACCAAGTAGCTTTAGATGTCGAAAAATCATTCTGTCTTTTGGCGAAGGTTCTTAATATGCAGAGTCAAAATGGCAAAATATTGTTTATCTCAATGTTCATTTGTAGCGGATATGATAAAAAAATCGCCCAGCACAGTCACATTCTGTCGCTTAGTCAAATAAAGGCGAGAAGAGTACGAAAGCGGTGAGGATAATTTCATCGAACGGTCTGGAATTTTCGGCTTTACTTGTTTCGGCGCAATACCATACAATTCGCAAAGTGAAATAACCTACTGTTATTTCAATGTCACGAACACACTTGAGACCAGTAATTTTGTTTTTACAGCTGAAAAAATGCTTCATCCGCATGCAGCGTCAACAGCTGTCTGTCACGTAATCGCTAGACTAACCGACGAAAATTTCTACTTTCATGAACTCGTCGGGGAAAATTGAATCTAAAAAGACGAAAATTCATTCGTTCAGTAACAGTTTGCGCTGAACTAAAAACAAAGTAGCAATAAAAAAAAACCAGACAAATTAACTGAAAAAGAAACATTCGTTAACAAAACGGATCTCATTCCATCAGTGTTTACAACAGAACGAACTTTCTAGCGGCTTCGATGCGTTGCGCAGAGTCGCATTCTGGAAATAAGTCGCAATAAAATCGCAGTATCAACTGGTGTATAAATACGGCGCTGCACCGCTTCAGTCTTCAGTTGAATACAAAATATTACAAAGTAGATATCAAAACAAAGCAAACCAGCGAAGACCGCTAGCAACGAAAAAACAAATAATTTTCAAGTGAATTTTGTGAAAGAAAAAAGTTTAAGCAACAATGTCACTCTTACCGATCGTTTTGGACGATTCCTTCCCAAGCAGCTATCATCGCTTCGGTTCACCATTCTATTCAAGCAACCATTGGTTGAATCCGGTTGAACGTTCGCTGCTGCACTCACTCTCGAATACCGGCAATTATTTGAGACCACATTTGATCAACTTCAAAGAGATCGAGAAAAAAGCGCATATTGGCAAAGATGGTTTCGAAGTGTGTCTCGACGTTCAACATTTCCAACCCAATGAAATCTCGGTGAAAGCCCACGATAATACCATAGTGGTTCACGCCGAACATGAGGAGAAGAAGGACGACCATGGATATATTTCGCGAGAATTTACACGACGATATGACTTACCGAAAGGCTTCAAGGTCGAGGATGTTACATCAAGCCTCTCGTCGGACGGAATTTTGACGATCAAGTGCCCGAATGCTCCGGCAATCGAAGGCTCCAACGTACGCCAAATTGAAATTCAACAAACTGGCCCAGCTAGATTGAGCGTCAAAGATAAAGAGGAGAAAAAAGACGAAAAAGTCAAAAAATAAACATTTAAATGAAGATATTCATTCCAAATCCATGGATTTTACTAGTAATTAAAGTTTTTCATTATGTTATTCATTTTATCATCAAAAAAAGTATCGATTTCAAGCATGCTTTATGATTTTACGTTCAAATATTCAAATCAATAAATAAAAAAACCAAAAATAATTTGTGTGTTTTAATTGAACTTTTATTCTTCTTGTGTTGATGAAAAGGTAAGCAGCTCAACGATATCGAAAAAAAATAACAATAATAAAATAGCGTCTTTACGATATAAAACTACATTGAAATTATTTTTCCAGACTATTTCATACATTCAGCTTTTTTTCTAAACTGTGTTTTCTAATCTTTTTTTTGCCTGAGCTCTAATATTTGAATAAATTATTCAACTCTGTATTTGAGGGTGAAAACCACGTCGTTGAGAGTTGCCTTGTTTGTGGATCAATTTGTAATAAATAAACTTTACATTTCGGTCATCCGAAATTTCTTTATCGAATTTATTCGCCCAATCTGAAGCTTATTTCGGAATTTTTGAAGGTGGATGTGGTGCATAACTGTTCGTATCGCTGTACGGCACACACGGAACATAGAAATTGTGTACATGTCGTATCTGTTGCGCATTACGATCCCACTGAGGAACATATACGACGTGTGCCCTGTGTCAAACAAATCGTAGCGAACATTATCTATGGCCCGTGTGTGCCATACAACGAAATGAAGACAAAGTGTATCTATCGCCATTTTCATTCAGTGTAATGCTTGGCGAGATGGCAGCTTCCAATATACGCGTTATAAGACAACCCCCGGACTCCTTCTAGTAATTTTCCTAGTCAAAGATCTTGTGGCCCTTTCCACTCCAAATTTCAGATGAATTTAAAAAAAGGGAGAAAACAGTGTTCAAAAACACTTTTTCAAAAATGAAATTGATTTATGTCGCTGCAAATGCTTCTTCTTTCACAAAATTTTAAACGAATTCAAATCATGGATATTTCCGTTCATTTCGAAATTATTCAACAACAAATTGAATACCAAAAAAATTACCATTTTGGACCACCTTCATTTTGGATTACTTACAACTTAAGTTAAATAGTTACGCAATGAAAAACGTATGCAATTACAATCATTAAAGCAATCTGAACGGATCATGTGCAATTCGAATCATGTATAAAAAAAATTAAGCGCGGTGTACACTTCCTGAAAACCAACAACCAAGCAATCACTGCAAATTTTTTAGAACGCTTGGCGATTTCAATCTGACACCTCGCATCTAAGGCTAAAAATAAAAGTTTTGAACAATATTCATAATGGAAGAACAAGAATAACATCAGCTGCTCAGGATATCATGTTGCCACTTGGTAATTTGAATAATTTCGTTAAATCGAATGCGGGTCAAAAACTCGAATTTGACTCGAATTTTGAGTTTAAATATCAAAGTCAATGATTAAAAAAGAAGAAAATACTTTGTTTGTGGTTTATCTGAATTTGTATTTGTCTTTTCTTTCAAAAGTGGTTGATCACAACAATTTCAGTAAGAAATTATTATTGATATTTGGAAGGAAAAAAATATCTAATGCGAAAAATGTCCTATTAAAGATCCGACACAGTATTGTTATCACCGCGATAACCTCACATTTGTGTCAGTGCCTGCTAATTCATCGAATGTGATAATGAAAAAAAAATGTGACTTAACGCTATGATTTCTGAGGATGTTTTTCAGTTTTTTTTCGTTTCGATCTTTTTTTTTTCGTCTGAACTCTTATTTTATGTGGTTAGTTTATTCAACCTTGTATTTGCGGACGCAAACAACGTTGTTGACAGTCATAGTGGCAGTCATTTCCTTTTCACCGAATTCACGAATGATGGTTGATGGTGGGTCTCCACCTTGTTTGTGGATCAATTTGTTGCCTTCCAATGTAACAATACTCTTCACTTTTCGGCCGTCCAAAGTTTCTTCGTCGAATTCCTCGCCCAATTTGAATTCAATTCTGGAATCTTTGAAGGTTGATGTAGTGAGCAGAATATATTTGTCGCCTTCTTTCTTCAATTCAACACTTGGCGAAACGTTATTCCCTATTTTCCGCATAATGTATCCAACACCGAGCGCTTGCATGTATTCATCGAAATTTTCTGACGCATAGTTCTTGTATTTCTTTCCTTCCCAAATTTCAGCTGGATATGAAAATAAAAATGTTAAAAAAAGCAACACAAAACTTCGCACAAAAGCACTATTTCACAATTGAAATTGCTACAACTGCGTTTCCAATCACCAAATTTTAAACGATATTTTCAATTAATTCGAAATTTTTGGGCAAGATATATATTTATAGCAGAAATTACCAGTTGCAAGTGCAGTACAGAACAACAGAACAACAGCGACTGTGAACTTCATCTTAGATGCTTTTTGCTGAATGACCTATAAACGACTAACTGAGTTTCTTCCCTTGCTCCCTTTTTATGGGCTGTATTTTTGTGAAAGATGAGTAGGGATAGCGCATATTATGTAGTACATAGGACATCGCCAATACAAAAGATCAAAGGCTACTATGATTTGAACGAACGCAAGAGAGAATACGGCAAATGAACATTGCTCCATTTCTATTCAATATATTCCTCTATTGACGCTGTTTTCTTTATGTTGTGCTCTGAATGATATTTGAAAAGGGCACAAAACACAGCTGCGTCATTTAAGATTACATGCAACACTTGCCCGCAGCTCTTGATCCTATGGTTTTCATGGTTGTGTTGACTAATACACACGCAAACGTGTCCAAAGTTTGTATTGATTTTTCTTTTGTTGCGATGACAGTTGAACCTTTTACACGAGATTTCGAAATGTTGCTTGCACAGCGAAGAAAATTGGGTTACCGTTAGATCGCTTGAGAGTGAATTTGTTGAAAATTTTATATCAGAATCGGCAGGGAAATTCCATGAATATTCTTATCAAGAATTGTTTAAATTGGTTGGAACTGTTATCGAAAAATTGTTGATTCCGGTTCATATCACTGACATGTCTGAATAAAACCGATATTTCAATCAAATTAAACAGCGCTGCTGTATTTTCACCAAACAAAAAATAAAATTTACCCGATCTATTTTGTCTGTGCGACATTCCAAAATACGTCTCAATATTTCGTGCCCTTTTCACATTTCTATCGTTCAGATGGAGAACTGAACATGTCTGTGTTATTTTAAATGTACATGCTCGCCTCTACATTCCACCGATAATAGCAACTTAAAACCGCTTCCGAAGAAATAATAAAAACAACATTTTGATGGAAATTTTTAATGAATGAGAAAAAGAAATCTTTCGATTTTAAACAAAGAAAAATGTGAGCAATATCTCGAATTACTTATTGTTTGTTCTATTTTTTTATTCATTATGGACAACAATTGAATCGTTCTTTTTGTACAGCCTGGACATTTTTATGTATTCTTCTTACGAATATCATTTAACATTTGAAATAAACAATAAATTCACATTTTCTACGTACTTGTTTATGGATTATTGAGATAATTCATTGGCAACGCAATAAATCACGCAAAATAGTAGGATATATAGAATAGAATAGTAAATCTATCTAACCAAAACATAGTAAAATGAATTACGCATCGAATTTTAAAGGTATATTTTCAGAAGAAAATTTGAAACGTTCTATGTTTTTGGTTCCGAATTGCACGAAAATGCATTGTGTAGAACTTAATGTTCAACAAAATATTTGCGGACGGCGGTGACATCTTTAACAGTCATTGTGGCGATCATTTCATTGTCTTTGAATTCACGAATAATGGTTGATGGTGGTTTGCCGCCTTGTTTGTGAATCAATTTGTTGCCTTCCAATGTAATGACGCTCTTGACTTTGCGGCCGTCTAAAGTTTCTTCTTCAAATTCTTTGCCCAATTCGAAACGGAGTACCGAATTTTTGAATGTAGATGCAGTAAGCAAAGTGTATTTATTTCCGTTCTTCTTCAATTCGACGGTTGGCTGAACTGAGTTGCCAATTGATCGAGTGAAATATCCAACCCCGAGCTCCTTCATGTACTCATCGAAATTCTTGGATTCGGTGTTTTTGTATTTCTTTCCTTCCCACACTTCAGTGCCTAAATGGAATAATTTTATGAACATTATAAAACCATATCAAAACAAAAGTCACATACAATTAAGAATTCCGACACAATTGTGAATTATAAATATAAATTTACAGTGAAGACGTCGATGCAATTCAACGATCTTCAAACAAATTGTTTGATTAATAATTTTATTAATTACCCGATGCAACTGCAGTGAAAAATAGAATGGCGGCGATGATTGATTTCATCGTTGATGTTTTGCGTTGAATAATTGAAAAGCAACTGATTGCGATTTTTTTGCGGTTCCATTTTATGAAGTTGCTTTTTTTCGTAAATTTCCGAGAAATAGGTAGGGTTAATGTAGCTTATGTAACAATTGTTCAGGTGATTGAAGGTGGCTGAGATTTGAAGGAAAGCAACAAACAAACATATCTTCGTCTATCATTCAATATGCATGCGCATTTCCGTAAATTGTTCTCACTCGATTCTACGAAAAACAAGTTTCGTTTACCTGAACAAATTGAATGTGCCTATATATTTAATTTACATTTGTTACGGGTATCTAGTTTAGTTGGGTGTCAATTGGTGCTGTTTGCCGTATAGGTGAGTTGCCGTCATTGCACTTAACATTTCCACTAAATGTATGTACATATCAAACATTATAACATTGGCCTCAGCAAGATAACATTAGTAATAACCCTGAATAATACTGAAATATGTATATAGCAAAACAGAAATACAAATGCTATTCCTATGTGAAATAGAATAGTAACTTTTGTCACTGCATTGAGAAGAATTGTGCGTGACGAAAGAATGAAAAAAATGAGCAGGTGAGCAAGAGCATTCGGTTCCTTTCATCCGCATTTATTTTCTCCTTTAATGCGCATTCCTATTGTATGAATAATCCAATCTTCTTATTTCAGTCCCTCATCTCATTTTCATTTAATACAGATCCATTTTGAAAGATAGAGAACTGAGTAAAATTGAAAGATGTTCATGGATTTTATTCTCATGTTCATTTCCTAAACCACCGGACAACTTGCTTGGAAAAAAACTAAAACCATGATGTGGGAAATACCGAAATATTTTGATAGCATTGAAAATGAGACGATTGAATTCATAAGATTTGTGTGACAATAACTAAGAGCTAAATCTCATGACTATTGGCCTAAAGATTGAATTTTTGTTAGGCTGTGTGAATTAATGGACTCACCTAGGACCATGGCCTGCATATCATCAAAAAACCAAAAGTCATTGTGAATTTTATTGTATATAAAATCAATTTATTTATTCATCTTTATTAAAAAAAATCAGTAATCAATAGCAAATGAATATAATATTGTTATTATAATTGTATTTTCTGTGCTTGCTATATCAATTTTTTTGGCTCCCTATATTAAATATATAGAATTTTGAAATAAGTAGACAAAATATTAGTGATAGCCAAATTTATAAATATTATGAGTGAAACTTCTCCAAATTAAACAGCCTAAATTTGATTGCTTCAAATTAACAAATCAAAACACAAACAGTTGAGTTTTTTGTTTTTCTTTATTTCTTATGGTTTAAATGCAAATAGATCATCTATAAATCTGTATCAACATTTTCATGGGCTGAATAATTAAGATCTCTTTATTATGTCTTGACTGTGAATCTGTTTATGATTGTTTCTTTTCTTTGTCATCCTTCTTTTCTTCATTGTCCTTGACGCTCAATCTAGCTGGGCCAGTTTGTTGAATTTCGATTTGGCGTACGTTGGAGCCTTCGATGGCTGGAGCATTCGGACACTTGATTGTCAAAATTCCGTCCGACGAGAGGCTTGATGAAACATCCTCGACCTTGAAACCTTTCGGTAGTTCATATCGTCGTTTAAATTCTCGCGAGATATAGCCATGGTCGTCCTTCTTTTCTTCGTGTTTAGCATTCACCACGATTGCATTTTCTTCCGTTTTCACCGCGATCTCATTCGGTTGGAAGTGCTGAACGTCGAGACACACTTGGAAACCGTCTTTGCCAATATGCGACTTTTTCTCGATCTCATCGAAGTTGGCCAAATGCGATCTTAAATAATTGCCGGTATTCGAGAGTGAGTGCAGCAGCGAACGTTCAACAGGATTCAACCAATGGTTGCTTGGATAGAATGGTGAACCGAAGCGATAGTAGCTACTTGGGTAAAGCTCGTCCAAAACGTACGGTAAGAGAGACATTTTCACTTTAACTTTCTTCTTTCACAAAATTCACTTAAAAATGTGATATTATTTTTGGTTGGTAGCGTTCTTCGAACACTGTATTGCTTTGTTTTGGTTTTTGCTTGTTTATGTTTTGTTTTCAACTGACGACGGTGGCGATGCGGCACCGTATTTATACAACTCAAGCGGCTTTGCCGAATTTTCGATAGCGCTGACTAATTCTTTCTCGAACGCATCAGAAATTCGAAACTGATTTGTTCGTGACGCTGCAACAGTGCTAGAAAGTTCTACCTTTATTTCTGCTCCATTTCTGATATACATGCATATGCATATAAGTAGTATTAAGAGCATGTTGCTTATAAAAATAGCATGATGATTGCGTGCAATTGTTTACTTAAAAATACACAAAAGTCTTTACACAGTTTTCTGAATCAATAGCCTATACCCTTTAACTATTTCGCAAATAACGAAGAATTTTATAATTGAAATGATCTAGGTACTGATATTGTGTTCAAACTGTCAAATTCATTCGCAAACGCATCAAAAGTAGATAATTTCATCTTTAAAAAATATATTTAATAAATGTACTGTTATAGAACAAACAATTTTACTCAAATTTGTGAAAATAATTTCATGATGATTTAGTGCTAAAAATATCTGCTCTCTGCGTTCTTCTTCGAATTCCTTTTTCTCGATGTTTCTTAATATTTTTGGCAATGAACATTCCTATCTATTTATTCTCCTTTATTTGTTTCGCTGGTAAATGATGCATTTTTTGAAAATTCGGATACTAACGTGCTGTTTAGCTGGCGTAAATCGAGATAAGTCTTAATTTAAACAATATTCGAGTCTGATATGAAGGGTTGAGAGTGAAAGTGACCAAAGTGATCTCACCTCCTGCTCTTGTTCATGAAAATTTCCATCAGCGAGAAAAGGAGGTGAGATTACTTTGGACACTTTTACTCTCAAACCTTCATATATCCTTCGATATTCAAACTATTGCTTATTGCACTATTAAGAATAAATATTTATGTGCCGATGTTATTGCTAGAGAAGTGGAAAAACAAAGATGGATAAAAATTGAAATTTAAATCGGTGTCCAATTTGCCAAAATATTTATTCTAATCTTAATATAATATAAAAAAAAATCTTTACATTTAGAGCACCATATTATAAATTTTTATCTTAATAATCCATTAAGTTTCTTCTAAATACTCTAGCCATAGTTTATTAAGCAATTTTTTATCATTAAGATCTAAGTTTACCACTTTTTTGGTACAATCTGTTAAATTAGATTTCTATTGCGATGACTAACTGAAAGGCTTCAAATGAAGTACAAATCCATGTTATGCTACATTTTTTCTGAAAAATGTCTTTTCGGTCGATCGAATGTAAAATTGTTGTTTTCTTGTATGTTTATTTCATAATGCATTCAAAATGTGAGTTATTATATCTTTAAATAAATTTTCATTAACAATTCATTCCATTATTCATAAGTATTTATCGTATGAAAATCATACTAGAACATTAGAAATTCCACAAATTGGGAGAGGTCAGTGCAAACCCAAACAACCGGCAAAAGTGAACGCGTTAAGCTTGCTTGTACAAATACCGTTACAGAAGCAAAACGCTTCATCGGCAACATTCCGCAACGTCATTCGAAGTGTCTCTGCGCGTGTGTTTCCTAGCAAATACTGTATGCGGAAGCGATGAATCGAAACCGCGCCGCATCGTTCTGAACGTCAGTTAAATGCAAGGCATTGCGAAGAAGAGCGCTATTAGCAATATCAAGTGAATTTTCTGAAGCATACATTCCGAAAGGAAATTTATAATGTCGTTGCTACCATTAGTTTTGGAAGACTTCTGCAAATTGCATCCTATGGAACTGGTTGGTTCTAGTCCCAAAGTTACGAAAAGATATACAAAAGATATTTATCATCAAAAATACATCGTTTATTCACTAATTTTGAATGCTGAATAGCGATGAATACAGTCCAATCGGAACAGAAGATTCGATTGGTGACAGTTTTGAATATGTTATGTGTGAGAAAATTTATCACATCGACGATGATGAGGCTCACAACGAAGTATCTAATCGATTATTATTCATGAGATTGCGAGGAGATGCCAATAATTTACATGGATTATAAGTTGATCAACATTTAATATTTACCAATGAAAAAAGTGTCTTTTTGATCAATTTGTTACAGTATATGCTTATGAAAATATAAATTTTCAATTTATTGATAAAAAACGATATCCAAGGATGATTGATGCATGCCTACATCAATTCGCTTTCTTCGTCAAGGAGTATTTTGTATGTATCTAATACTGATCCAACCTCTTCTGTCAACGGAAAATCTCCGTAATTGTTCAGGAACGTGATACAATTTTCCATCTGCTTTTGCGGTTCCGCGGCACTGTTCTGAACGACTAATTTGCAGTGTGATATTAGCAAATCAAGTGGAGTGTGTTTATTATTGATTGGCTCGCATTTTTCGCATTTACAAATAAATCCTCTGCCAGTTCTTAAATACTCTTGGCGTTCCTCTTTGGAGGACTCATCGTTTATGCTCAAGTAACTTATGAATAGCTGTTCTCCTTTTTTGACGGGCCGAACTGTTATGCAATATTGTTGCCCTCTATTATTATAAAGGTTATAAAGATTTGGTGCGCACGAATGATTCAACATGGAGATAACATTAGCTAGCAATATTTTCGACTCAGTTATGATTGCATTCGTGCCAATAATAAGAACATGATGCATAACCAAATGCATCAGGAAACGCTTTTTTTTCTTGGAATCAAATTTTGCATTCACTTTAGGTAAAGTCATAACCATATCAAATATATGTTTGCCCATTGCGTCGGCCTTATAGTATTTTATTGAGGTACCCAATTTCAGGAAGAAATTATACTTTGATTTCAAATCATCGAACGGCTTTAATTCGTCTTTAGGGTGTTTAACCAAAGCGTTTTCCACAAATTGCATGAGACAGTCCACATTTGGGAATATTTCCAATGCCAACAAAATCGTTCGAATTTGAAGTTTCATCATTAAAAAAATACAATTTCCTTTGTCACGAAGGCACGAAACAAACGTTCCACATTCCCATTTGTGATTCGAGTTTCGATTTATACACTCAGCGTTACAAAACATGGCTTCCGTGCAATGATGGCAGGCAATAAAATTGGCATTTTCCTGAAAACATGTGAAGCACACGCGATCATCATCGCATCTAGCCGATAGAAATGGATCTTCAATTAAAACTATTTTCCCCACTGGAATGTCACACTTGGCTATTACATGCCGACCAAATTCTTCATTTTGTCTGATTTCCAAAACATCAGCTATGCACGGGAAAATTTCATTTGATCCGAAGTCCAGCTTCATTTTACGCTTCGTTGGTTGCTCAGTGGTGGTTCTTAGTTTAAGACATTCTCCTTTACGTTGCTCAAGTTTCGGAATCAATCGCACCGGAATTTCAGCTTCTTTGGCGAGGGTGATGTCAATCAGAGCTTTATCGTACATTTTCAAATGAAAAAAACATGCGGATCTATTTGAGTATGCCAATGCAACATTTTCTGAGCCGATTTCTGCGAAGCATAAACTTTTATTGTATAAATCCATTGCCTCAGACCAGTTTTCCATACGAAATTGATCGTTTCCATAATTGCGCAACTCTGTTGAATAGCCATTATCCTTACGAGGAATGGAATTGATTAGCTTTGGCGTTTCTGGCACGGATTTAAATGGATTAATGAATAGGGCTCCATCAATATTCGATTCTTTTTTCCATAAATTGTTCATGATCATTCCATCAACAGTAATAAATCTTCGCGAAAATGATGTAGAAGTAGAACTGTTTGAGCAATACAAAGTACTAGATATGTGGAATAAATGAAAAAATAGGTAATAGTAATTGTAACCAGTTTGAAATACAAAGCAAGTGATTACAACTAATAATTACGATTTAAGAAGTGAAGATTTCAATATTTGTGACCACTGAAAAAAAATGTTTGCTGGAAACTACAAAACTGCACGCTGACGTGTGAATATTAAATAAAATCACTGTGACATTCTGACCCTGCTTATTGCGTACATCAAAACATTGCCGGCACAGCGCAGGGTTGCACAAATATATTGTATTATTTTATTAGCCGGTTATGTTGTTGATTCTCTCAGTGACATTCAAAACTATGCAAATACACCGCTTTTAAACATTTTTTCTATTTAAAAACGCAAACATCTCAAGATGGAAACATTCAGAAGTATTTTCTATTACTGATTCACAAAGTCATATTTCAAGAGGAAGTGAAAGCTTACTGGCCCTCAAGGTGATTCAATCATGTAGAATTTGAAAGTGTATAGATTCCGCACACAACGGCTTTTAATAGATTTTTGGAACTCATAATGAAAGGCACGGAGTTTTTCATTTTTCATTTCTTTTTTTTTTTTTTTTTTTTGATTTCATAGAAATAGTTAGAACGAAACTTGAATATTCGCATATTATTTTCTTACAATCAAAGACTTGATATTAAGTGACATTTAAAAGAAAAGCGTATAAAAAACTATCTATCAATTCATTGATTTATTTTCAATATATTTATTGTTTTGAATTTGCAATCTAATTTGAATTTTCAAAATCATATGATGCATCGTTTGTTTATGCTTGATCTAGCTACCATCTGTTGGGTTAATCATAAAAGCTTTATCGCTATGTGTGAGTATAGCTTTGAAATCTGTGAGTTCCACTGTACCAAATTATTCCAACGAACATATTGTTTTGAACGATAAATAGCTTTGTATTTGTTGAATCGTTTGCCGGTTTCATATGTAAACAATCAAAGTATTTAACAATATTTGTTGGAAATCCTTAACAGATTTTCAGATAATCATTAGATTTTTAGTAAAAAGCTCTGATTTGTTAAATTACAGTCAGCTACGATTACTCATCGCTAAGAATATTCTAGAAACACCTAGAAACATCGAGAAGATGTGAAACGTCAGTGCGACTGTATTGGAAAAAACAACAACTACTATTTCACTGTGCTGTGCCGACTGACATTCAGAAGCTAACAAGAGTGTAATGAGAACTAACGTTTTATTCTTCGTGTTACCCGTTGATTCCTATTGTATTCTCCCAATTTATTGTTCAAATGATTGTCAAGATTTATGTCGATTACCGTAAAAATGAGTGCGAACGATAGGCACACAATTTGTTTTGATAATGGTACTAAATATTATCCAGTAATACATTTGGGTAGGTTTGATTTTGATTTCCTCTTGTTATGTCGATGCAAAATGTGCCGAATGTAATTAGCACAATAGGAATACTAATACTATCAGTTTCCAGTTTTTTTTTTTTTTTTTAACAAATTTGATGAATATTCAATTTCATGGACGTCTCTAATTCGCAGGGAAGTCCAATAAGGGCTGTTTTGCATTTAAAGCTAAAACTGATACCGAAAAGGATGTGTTCATTACAAGTTGGAAGATTGATCTCGCATCAATCAAAGATAAGTGTTCAATCGCCTGTGAGGGGATATTTTCAGCATCTGAATGCTATCGTCGTCACGGAAATCTTGTTAAAGCATTCGAAAAGAGAGCTAAATTCTTAATTGGAAATGTCTATGATGATGTTTTAATACGTTATTTGAATGTAAACTGCCAAATTTTGGGTGATGATTTGATAGTGCATCTAGTGCAAGAATATGTTGAGGGTGTAAGTGTAAGAGCTGCATCTAAAGATCGTATTTTTCCAAATCTTCAATTAATGGCAGACACATTATTAAAAGCACTCAAATGTTTGCAAACGAATTTTAAAATTAAATTATCACACGGCTTGATAAATGATGGATCAATTTTTTCGGATAAATGTGGCTCATACCGAGTCGCTGATTTTCATTTGGTGCCGTATTTGATGTATTTAAAAGGCACCATTTCTACTGTTATCATCGACGATATGCGAGATATGTCTACGTTAATCACATCCGAAAATAAGTTAATTCAAAATAATATCAAGGACTTCGTTAAGAAATGCCGTTCAAAAAAACGATCATCATTGTCGAATTTAATGGAACACGATTTTGTGTCAAATGCACAGATCGGCAAATTTAATCTCAATTACTATGGTCCAACGCTTGAACATTTCGATGTTCAAGAAAAATTGGGAAAGGGATCTTTCGGTAGTGTTATTAAAGCAAGGCATCCAGACGATCAGAAATCATGTGCACTAAAATTGGTAAAAGTGCCGATTGAAAATCAACTAAAATATTCAAAGGTAATGCGAGAAGTGGAACTTTTTTCCAAATTAAATCATAAAAATGTTGTCAAATACGTTCGGAGCTGGCAGCAGCCGGTTAAGGTAAAAGTATTGGACAAACTTGCTGAGGAATCTGATTCATATTCTTCAGATGAGTAAGTGAAAGTTAATTGAATTGATATGCTCCTTTTGTCCAATGTTTTGATTTATTGATTTTTAACAAAGAAAAATATTTTTTCCAATTTATCTTTTAGAGAAGTTTCAGAAATAGGTGCAAAATCTATGAATACAATTGATATGATAATAATTCAGATGGAGCTTTGTTCCAAGACCCTCAGGTGAAAATAAATTGAATTGTTTGAGACTGAGTTTTGAATACGCCATCATTTTCGTTTGTTCAGAGCTGTCATTGACGATGCAAATTTGGATCGAAACGAACTGAAGTACAGACGATGGTACATGGATATAGCGTCTGGCTTAGCTTACATCCATGAAGAGGGTATCATTCACCGTGATTTAAATCCAAACAATATTTTATTGGATGATTCTGGTCGCATGAAAATTAGCGACTTTGGTTCTGCTACCACCACTGACTTAATATTACAGCAGAAGCAATATAATAATAATAAATCAATTTCGCTTGCGAGCAGTGCCCTATTTGATAGCACCAAAACTGAATATGTGGGCACATCATATTATGTGGCACCGGAATTGATCGGAAGGGCCTCTAAATCGACTTATGGGAAAGAAGCTGATATTTATTCACTTGGAATCGTATTTCTTGAAATGTATCATCCCACATTCGGCACACGCGCGGAACGAGATAAAGTTCTGAGAGATGCCGGATTTGAGCGTTTACCAAATTTTATGAAAACATCAAACTCTTTTGATATTACGCATGTATATAATACCTTTTTGAATTCTGTTTAATGGAAAATTGAAAAAAAAAAAAATTATCATTTTTTATTTGATTCGACTAGATTATTAAACTAATGCTCGTCCATGATTCGGAGAATCGTCCCAAAGCAATGGAAATTTGCTGCAGTTTGGTTAGAACGTATTTGATACATAAAGGATTCGATGAGGGATTCGACGATGCGGCTTTGAAACACATTATTTATATTTTCGATATAATTTAAAGATTTTTAAGCATTTCTGATAAATAATTCAAACTGATAAATGACAGGCAATTAGTGAGACAGAACTTAAGGAGTATGCAGAATGAGGAAATTCAAAAGCAATTAAGTTTGGAATCCCAAATATCTGTATGCTACTTTTTACACTCATGTATTTCATACTGTGAGACATTTCTTGTCTCACTCTGAAACCGTCAAATGATGATCGAGAAGCTCAGTAAAAAAAAGAAAATCATATTAAATTGATGTTAGATGTAGATCATACTGAAAACACTCACTGAAGTCTAACACTTCAAATGTGGAATGCAAATATTTCAAATGTTTTGTACATCCGCATTTCAGATTTTCTACCTAATATTTGAATAGTAAACATTTTATGTGATTTAATTTTTGACGAGCCTCTCAATATATGATATTTTATACACAGAGCAAAAATTAACTGTCATATTACCAACTGACACTTAAATAATTAAATTTTCAAGCGGAATTGAGTAAGTTCCAACTCTGATAAAAATATTTGACTCAAGTTGATATGTACTCAATATCGGTTGGAAGTTTGATAATTTCAATTATCTGTTAAAAAATGACAGTCAATTTTTGTTGGAATGAAAATTACACTAAAAAAAAAACAACACAAAAAATGTTGTTTGATTTTTATAATTATTTGTTACAAGTCTCAATTTCATGCAGTTCATTCATATTTGATATATGATTATTGAATCACATTAAATTGAACATCTAAATTGTAATTCAAAAATAATTTTAAACGTAAGCTACCAGTTTATAGCCTCTGCGTATTATCCATAGTGCATCATCACAGTAATTTTTATATGCGTGGGCGACAGCCAGCGTGTTATATTGTTTTTTGATATTTAAACGATTTTATTGATTCGTTTAGAACATACTTTCTTAAGAAATATTTCCATTATTTTCTTATAAAGAACATTTCCCAGATATAAATATCACTTCTGAGACTTCAGAATTTGTTGTTTGAAGAAATGTAATGCTGTTTTGTTGTTCTAATTTGCCAATTTTGGTTCCTTTTTTGAATATGCACAATGAACAGCACTAACTTGAAGTCTCAAATTGTCTTTGTGATATCATTCAATCAATTTTCTCATATTTCAAAAAAAAAAAAAAAATATTTAACAATATAAAAATATTTTTATGCGAATTTCCTTTATTTGTCGAAAATAACTTAGAATGTTGAATGAAATGGATTTTTCAACGAATATAAACTGTATAAAAAGGTTGATCAAAATGTATACTTAAATTGAATCGATGGGAAGAAAACTTACTTTAAGATAAGATTGAAAAAATACTGAAACTGTATTCATCAGTATTCTTCCAATCTAATCTGAATGTAAGTTTTCTTCCCATCGAATCAATTAAGATCTGTGTATTTTGTACAAGAAAAAGAAGCGTTTTGTCTTCCACCGTCACTCAACTGGTACTGCAAGTTTCGCAATAAAAGTAATACGAACGAATAATTACAATCTAATTTAATTTTATTTTTATGAAGAAACTCTGATATTGAGCATTCTATGATAACCATTAATCCGTTTGTCGTTGCAATTAAAATAAAGTAAATATAAGTTTTAAACAAAGAAAACAAAGATAAATTTTGGTTGTTTCGCTAATGCTTCTTTATTTGAACTATTGAAACTTAAAATTACAACTCTTGCTTAAACTTATATGAAAAATTTTATGAAGTACATTTCGATATTAGATCCATGGATTAGGAATCAATCTTTGGAAATATTACAGCTTATTTTTGGCTTTAACATCTTTCTTGTCCTTGCTTTCCTTAACGTTCAATCTGGCCGGGCCAGTTTGTTGGATTTGAATTTGGCGAACATTTGAGCCTTCGATGGCCGGAGCATTCGGACACTTGATCGACAAAATTCCATCTGACGAGAGGCTTGATGTTATATCCTCGATCTTGAAGCCGTTTGGAAGATCATATCGTCGTGTGAACTCGCGTGAAATGTAGCCTTGGTCGTCCTTCTTCTCCTCGTGTTTAGCATGAACGACAACGGAGTTGTTTTCTGTTTTAACCGAGATCTCATTCGGTTGGAAGTGCTGAACGTCGAGACACACTTCGAACCCGTCCTTTCCAATGTGCGATTTCTTTTCAATTCCATCCACATTTGATAATTGTGATCTCAAATAATTGCCGGTATTCGAGAGTGAGCGTAGCAGCGAACGTTCAACTGGAGCAATCCAATAATTGCTTGGATAATAACCCGAGCCAAAGTGATGGTAGCTGCTTGGGTAGAAATCGTCCAAAATATATGGAATAAGCGACATTCTTACTTCAAATTTTGTTTTATTTATTTCACAAAAGTATTCGCAATTCAAATTCACTTGAATTTCCTTTTGGTTTTAGTTGGAAGCGTTCTTCGAACACTCGTTTGCTTGTTTTGTTTTGTTTTTAACTTTGTAATGCTTTGTATTCGACTGACGACCAGAGCGATGCGGCACCGTATTTATACGTCTCAGTCGGTTTGGCAGATGCTTCGCGACGCAAAGCAACTGATTTCTGGAAAGCTCGAGAAATGCGATACGTTTAAGACTGCAACGGTTTGAGTGAGATAGAAAGTTCTCGATTCTTTTTCTCCAGTATTGACTAGCCTTAGCGCACAGCTAATCGACGAATTTTGACTGCACGTGTTGAGATTGCAAACTATTATTCATCGTCTTAGTATCTTTTTTTTTAGATTTTAGAATTTTGCTTTCCCCCAAATCTTTGAAATACAAACTAGAGATTAAAGATTATTCGGGGAATTCTTCTGGGAAAGGTTTTATGAAGCTCTCATTTAAATGTCCCTAAATTGTTATGGTGAGACGATTAAATGGTGACCATGTTATCACAAAAATTGAATATTTATGAGATTTTGCAGTCGGAAATGTTCTCCGCCAGTACTTTGTATTACAAATTCTTTCTCGAAAAGATTTCGGGTTTGTGAATTTGGATGTGTTTCTTTTATCAAAATCATAACATTTTGATCTGATTTGAATGATTTGAGTCGCAATTTTGTAACTTCGAACACAAAATGTCCGTAAGTAGCATAAACCCATTCAGTAATAACCATTTATTCTGTCAGTGTTATTGGATTTGAAATTACAATCTTCGAGGCCGACAAAACATGTGTCAAACATTTTCCAGATCAACATCGGAATTGTTGTGCGGAATATTTCACCATCTTGTTGGTGGTTGGCCTGTCCTATATTTCATCCTTGTAAGCACCTTTAAATCCTCTTTGATTGATAATCATCAGAGACTTGTTGTCTTTGTTGCGATTGTGTTGGCAGATCATTACAATTGTTGGTCATACGAGCGCCAAAATTCAATCTCACTGATACATTTGTTACATATAAAATTTGCATGGCAATTGCAATTTATTTGAAAGTATGAATATTATTTGGTATGGTTCTTTTGAGAACGGGTTATATTTTTCACATATATTTTGTTAGAGGGTCAATATTTCGAATAACTTGATGTATGAAAATGATAAAATTCATGGCTCTGAACTATTTTTTTAGTTAATTGAGGAAGGTTAGTTTACTATTTTAACATACCGGCTAATCGCATTGGCATTCAAAATAGTCAACGCATCACAAATCAGCTGTTATTCCGCATGTACAGTAAGCGTTACATACTCTTTCGAGAAAAAACGTTCGTTCAACGCATACTTGCGCTATCTAGAACTCGCGCAACGCATCGATCTTCTAGTCATTTCTGGCAAATTCTATAGCCGCTAACGGCCAGTTGATTCAACGCTATATAAACCGTGCCGCATCGTTCTGAGCGTCAGTTGAATACAAAGCATTGCAAAGTTAAAACAAGCAAAGAGAGAGAGAGAAAAGGTTTCTTCAAACACATTAAACGCTAACAACATAAGTCAATAAGTTTTCAAGTGAATTTTGTGAAGCAAATTTCGAAAGAAAAATTGAAAATGTCATTGTTACCATTCGTTTTGGAAGAATTATATCCAACCAATCACAACCACTGTCGTCGTCATCGACATTCGGGCGTGAATTCCGGCGATTTCTGGGTAACACCAACCGAGTGTACAATTATGCGCACCTTGAATCCAGCGGGCTATCTAAGATCAGCACTATCGAATTTGGATGAGCTCGAAAAACAAGTACAAATTGGTAAAGATGGGTTCCAAGTGTGTTTGGACGTCCAGCATTTTCAACCAAATGAAATATCCGTGAAGACTGTCGACAATTCCATCGTCGTTGAAGCAAATCACGAAGAACGCGAGGATTCGCACGGATACATATCGCGACGATTCACACGACGATACGAATTGCCCGAAGGATACAAAGCAAAAGATGTGGTTTCGTCGATCTCATCCGATGGAATTCTCTCGGTCAAATGCCCAAAATCAGAAGCAGCGATTGAAGGAAATGTTCGACACGTTCAAATCCAACAAACTGGACCAGCTCGATTGAATGTCGGGAACAAAGAAGAGAAAAAATCCGTCGAAGACCAACAAAAAGGAAAATAAATAAATTCCTTTGCAAAGGAACCAAAATCAATAAATATATCAGTGATTTCATTTCAGTATTATTATACTCACAGTCAATCAAACTTAAATATGTTCGGCTAGAATAAGAAAAAAGTCCAAAGTTGATTAATAAAATCTTATTTTATTTCATAAAACAATAATGTTTGTGTTTTATTTCAAATTATGTATGTTTTTATTCGACTATCGTATTTAACATATTTCATCGATGGGTTGATTGAAACAGAGTACTGTTTCTTCCTTATGGTTTTTGTAGATCAATAATGTATTGAATGCAATTTTCTTGTATTTTTGCTGAAAGGTAAGAGTTATTGTGCAGGAACTTTTTCTTTCAGAAAATCGAACATTTTGTTTTATTATATACAACGGAATCAAATGGTGAATAAATAAATTCAGCTTCGTTCATAATAAAATCAGTTCTCTTAGAAGGTAGGTTTCATACAGAATCGTTGAAAATATCTACTTTATTTCATTTTACTTGCAATCTACAACTCAACCAACAAAAAAAACGTATTTTATCGAACATAAACTTTGCTCCGGTCTGCACTTAATCCCCATTCCATGCGCATTCTCGAGATTTTTCGGAAGAATTGTTGCGTTAACGGAGAATATGCGTGCGATGGCGATGCAATAGATAGCAACAAATATAAAGACAAATGAAAATTACGTTAGTTGGATTGCGAAAGGCAAAGATAAAAAGGAATCGAATCCATTAGAATTCCCTTTGAAAATGTCACTTGTTCCTTTCATTTGGGAGACTTCGTTTCATCGAAGTCCATTGGAATTTTTTCGATTCTGGTGGTTAAACTCCACAATTGAAAAATCTTTTTTAATCAATGAGACTGCTTGGCCAATCAAGACGTCGAGTGTACTTGAACCGAATACTGCCAGAATACCATATTGGATATGATGGTTGAAGTGCGATGAGACGTTGACAATTTCAAGCCAGAATATGTGACCTTTGAAGCAGTCGATGATTTCATAATAATTGAAGCAACATGTGAAAGAAAGGGTGAAAAGAAATCTGTATCAAGCCAATATCAACGTCAAACCTTGCTTCTCAGTGGATTAAGAACAGAAGATGTCGTTTTCACAATTTTATTCGAGTGAGTTCCAACGGTTGAATGTCTCGAGCGCCGGTTGTTATGAGCAAAGATAGTGAAATCGAACGTAAACGAAAAGAAAAGGCCAAAAGATTGAGACAAAGACTACCCATGAGAAATGCAAAGCTGATCGCTGTCAATTACTACAAATATCCCATAAATTTTCAGAATGCTCATCTTTCTCTTGTGCTCATCTTTCTGGCGAATATTATATTTATGCTAGTGAAATTCATTGGAATCACTTTTCAACGGTGCTGAACCAAGCACCTTCTTTTAATACTCTAAAGTACTTTACCTCAACAAAAACCTCAACAACTTAGTAATTACAATTTACATCAGTTTCTTCTACCACAACTGTACTCTATCTCTTTATACAATTCCAGTACATTACCCATTTTTAATATATAAACACACAGATGTTTAGTTCATATTAGATAGTTTTTTATTGATTTTGTTCGAACTTAAAATTACAATTTAAAAGTAAATGGATATTGTGAATGAATAAATTGCTTAAACCAAAATTGAAACTTAACGATTATCCATGGATTTCGAAGAAGAAAACACGCTTGAAATGACTATGTGAATGTTTTTCGTTTATTTCTTGTCTTTTATTTCCTTCTTATCCTTGTTTTCCTTAACGTTCAATCTGGCCGGGCCAGTTTGTTGGATTTGAATTTGGCGAACATTTGAGCCTTCGATGGCCGGAGCATTCGGACACTTGATCGACAAAATTCCATCTGACGAGAGGCTTGATGTTATATCCTCGATCTTGAAGCCGTTTGGAAGATCATATCGTCGTGTGAACTCGCGTGAAATGTAGCCTTGGTCGTCCTTCTTCTCCTCGTGTTTAGCATGAACGACAACGGAGTTGTTTTCTGTTTTAACCGAGATCTCATTCGGTTGGAAGTGCTGAACGTCGAGACACACTTCGAACCCGTCCTTTCCAATGTGCGATTTCTTTTCAATTCCATCCACATTTGATAATTGTGATCTCAAATAATTGCCGGTATTCGAGAGTGAGCGTAGCAGCGAACGTTCAACTGGAGCAATCCAATAATTGCTTGGATAATAACCCGAGCCAAAGTGATGGTAGCTGCTTGGGTAGAAATCGTCCAAAATATATGGAATAAGCGACATTCTTACTTCAAATTTTGTTTTATTTATTTCACAAAAGTATTCGCAATTCAAATTCACTTGAATTTCCTTTTGGTTTTAGTTGGAAGCGTTCTTCGAACACTCGTTTGCTTGTTTTGTTTTGTTTTTAACTTTGTAATGCTTTGTATTCGACTGACGACCAGAGCGATGCGGCACCGTATTTATACGTCTCAGTCGGTTTGGCAGATGCTTCGCGACGCAAAGCAACTGATTTCTGGAAAGCTCGAGAAATGCGATACGTTTAAGACTGCAACGGTTTGAGTGAGATAGAAAGTTCTCGATTCTTTTTCTCCAGTATTGACTAGCGTTAGCGCACAGCTAATCAACGAATTTTATGTGTATATATGTTATGATGATTGCTCTCTTGAGCGCTGGAAGAATCTATTCTGATGATGGAATTTCGCAAACTACTATTCATTGCATTAATTCCAACTGTTCCCAGATGTTTAATTTGAAAAGTCCAACAATGTTTTTCAATTTAAAATGAGAGAATAGAGAATATTCGGATATCCTATTGGGAACGATGATTTCACGTTCTTTTTATTATTGATCAGCACCATTCATTTCAATATTCATACCCATTATGAACTGTTCGGTAGGTGTTAGAGTCAAATGGTGACGATGGTGTCACAACAATTGAAGAGTAAAAATTTGCTCGTGAACTTTCTGAATTTGTCAGTCAGACAAGAGTTTGGCAATGATTTATAGATATATATTGAAAGATTCCTAAAAGAGAATTCGAGTGAGTGAATTTGGAAGTATTTCTTTCATGAAAATCATAATTTTTTTTAAGTCAGATCAAAACTGTTTATATTGCAAAATTTGAAACACTAAATGTTCAAAAGCTGTATCTGACCATTCAGTGAGAGCGGAATTTTCTCGTCTCTGCTCACAAAAATATCCTCATATTGTTTTGTTTCTGTCAATGTGATTGCGTAAATATTTTTTTGCTTGAAAATGAAAGTGCATTTTTCGAGACCACTAAAACGAGAAACAAACCAATTTCCAGAAAAACATCGGAATTGCTTTCATTACTTGAATTTGAGAAATATTTTTTAATTTCACTTTCTTTCGAAATCAAGTATGTCTCAAGCTTTCTTGATTATTATTACAACTTTGCAAAGCGTACGTCTTCAAATCATTAATCCCATATTTGATTGCCAAATGCGGTCCCCAAATAAAATCGTCAGTTGAGAGATTCTCTTCTAAAAATTGTACGCATGTTATCAAGCCACATCATATGTACGTGTTTGCAAATTTCAGAAAATCAGAACTTTTTTCCATCGTCGAGATCTCCTAATGTCCATAGAAGTATTGTAGAAACTCTTCAAAAGCCTATGAAAATTATATCAATCCGTTTTTCTAAAATATTCCAAGTTGATTGCGAAAGGTAAATTTACTTTTTTAACATACCGGCTAATCGCATTGGCATTCAAAATAGTCAACGCATCACAAATCAGCTGTTATTCCGCATGTACAGTAAGCGTTACATACTCTTTCGAGAAAAAACGTTCGTTCAACGCATACTTGCGCTATCTAGAACTCGCGCAACGCATCGATCTTCTAGTCATTTCTGGCAAATTCTATAGCCGCTAACGGCCAGTTGATTCAACGCTATATAAACCGTGCCGCATCGTTCTGAGCGTCAGTTGAATACAAAGCATTGCAAAGTTAAAACAAGCAAAGAGAGAGAGAGAAAAGGTTTCTTCAAACACATTTAACGCTAACAATATAAGTCAATAAGTTTTCAAGTTAATTTTGTGAAGCAAATTTCGAAAGAAAAATTGAAAATGTCATTGTTACCATTCGTTTTGGAAGAATTATATCCAACCAATCACAACCACTGTCGTCGTCATCGACATTCGGGCGTGAATTCCGGCGATTTCTGGGTAACACCAACCGAGTGTACAATTATGCGCACCTTGAATCCAGCGGGCTATCTAAGATCAGCACTATCGAATTTGGATGAGCTCGAAAAACAAGTACAAATTGGTAAAGATGGGTTCCAAGTGTGTTTGGACGTCCAGCATTTTCAACCAAATGAAATATCCGTGAAGACTGTCGACAATTCCATCGTCGTTGAAGCAAATCACGAAGAACGCGAGGATTCGCACGGATACATATCGCGACGATTCACACGACGATACGAATTGCCCGAAGGATACAAAGCAAAAGATGTGGTTTCGTCGATCTCATCCGATGGAATTCTCTCGGTCAAATGCCCAAAATCAGAAGCAGCGATTGAAGGAAATGTTCGACACGTTCAAATCCAACAAACTGGACCAGCTCGATTGAATGTCGGGAACAAAGAAGAGAAAAAATCCGTCGAAGACCAACAAAAAGGAAAATAAATAAATTCCTTTGCAAAGGAACCAAAATCAATAAATATATCAGTGATTTCATTTCAGTATTATTATACTCACAGTCAATCAAACTTAAATATGTTCGGCTAGAATAAGAAAAAAGACCAAAGTTGATTAATAAAATCTTATTTTATTTCATAAAACAATAATGTTTGTGTTTTATTTCAAATTATGTATGTTTTTATTCGACTATCGTATTTAACATATTTCATCGATGGGTTGATTGAAACAGAGTACTGTTTCTTCCTTATGGTTTTTGTAGATCAATAATGTATTGAATGCAATTTTCTTGTATTTTTGCTGAAAGGTAAGAGTTATTGTGCAGGAACTTTTTCTTTCAGAAAATCGAACGTTTTGTTTTATTATATACAACGGAATCAAATGGTGAATAAATAAATTCAGCTTCGTTCATAATAAAATCAGTTCTCTTAGAAGGTAGGTTTCGTACAGAATCGTTGAAAATATCTACTTTATTTCATTTTACTTGCAATCTACAACTCAACCAACAAAAAAAAACGTATTTTATCGAACATAAACTTTGCTCCGGTCTGCACTTAATCCCCATTCCATGCGCATTCTCGAGATTTTTCGGAAGAATTGTTGCGTTAACGGAGAATATGCGTGCGATGGCGATGTAATAGATAGCAACAAATATAAAGACAAATGAAAATTACGTTAGTTGGATTGCGAAAGGCAAAGATAAAAAGGAATCGAATCCATTAGAATTCCCTTTGAAAATGTCACTTGTTCCTTTCATTTGGGAGACTTCGTTTCATCGAAGTCCATTGGAATTTTTTCGATTCTGGTAGTTAAACTCCACAATTGAAAAATTTATTTTAATCGATGAGACTGCTTGGCCAATCAAGACGTCGAGTGTACTTGAACCGAATACTGCCAGAATACCATATTGGATATGATGGTTGAAGTGCGATGAAACGTTGACAATTTCAAGCCAGAATATGTGACCTTTGAAGCAGTCGATGATTTCATAATAATTGAAGCAACATGTGAAAGAAAGGGTGAAAAGAAATCTGTATCAAGCCAATATCAACGTCAAACCTTGCTTCTCAGTGGATTAAGAACAGAAGATGTCGTTTTCACAATTTTATTCGAGTGAGTTCCAACGGTTGAATGTCTCGAGCGCCGGTTGTTATGAGCAAAGATAGTGAAATCGAACGTAAACGAAAAGAAAAGGCCAAAAGATTGAGACAAAGACTACCCATGAGAAATGCAAAGCTGATCGCTGTCAATTACTACAAATATCCCATAAATTTTCAGAATGCTCATCTTTCTCTTGTGCTCATCTTTCTGGCGAATATTATATTTATGCTAGTGAAATTCATTGGAATCACTTTTCAACGGTGCTGAACCAAGCACCTTCTTTTAATACTCTAAAGTACTTTACCTCAACAAAAACCTCAACAACTTAGTAATTACAATTTACATCAGTTTCTTCTACCACAACTGTACTCTATCTCTCTATACAATTCCAGTACATTACCCATTTTTAATATATAAACACACAGATGTTTAGTTCATATTAGATAGTTTTTTATTGATTTTGTTCGAACTTAAAATTACAATTTAAAAGTAAATGGATATTGTGAATGAATAAATTGCTTAAACCAAAATTGAAACTTAACGATTATCCATGGATTTCGAAGAAGAAAACACGCTTGAAATGACTATGTGAATGTTTTTCGTTTATTTCTTGTCTTTTATTTCCTTCTTATCCTTGTTTTCCTTTACGTTCAATCTGGCCGGGCCAGTTTGTTGGATTTGAATTTGGCGAACATTTGAGCCTTCGATGGCCGGAGCATTCGGACACTTGATCGACAAAATTCCATCTGACGAGAGGCTTGATGTTATATCCTCGATCTTGAAGCCGTTTGGAAGATCATATCGTCGTGTAAACTCGCGCGAAATGTAGCCTTGGTCGTCCTTCTTCTCCTCGTGTTTAGCATGAACGACAACGGAGTTGTTTTCTGTTTTAACCGAGATCTCATTCGGTTGGAAGTGCTGAACGTCGAACCCGTCCTTTCCAATGTGCGATTTCTTTTCAATTCCATCCACATTTGATAATTGTGATCTCAAATAATTGCCGGTATTCGAGAGTGAGCGTAGCAGCGAACGTTCAACTGGAGCAATCCAATAATTGCTTGGATAATAACCCGAGCCAAAGTGATGGTAGCTGCTTGGGTAGAAATCGTCCAAAATATATGGAATAAGCGACATTCTTACTTCAAATTTTGTTTTATTTATTTCACAAAAGTATTCGCAATTCAAATTCACTTGAATTTCCTTTTGGTTTTAGTTGGAAGCGTTCTTCGAACACTCGTTTGCTTGTTTTGTTTTGTTTTTAACTTTGTAATGCTTTGTATTCGACTGACGACCAGAGCGATGCGGCACCGTATTTATACGTCTCAGTCGGTTTGGCAGATGCTTCGCGACGCAAAGCAACTGATTTCTGGAAATCTCGAGAAATGCGATACGTTTAAGACTGCAACGGTCTGAGTGAGATAGAAAGTTCTCGATTCTTTTTCTCCAGTATTGACTAGCCTTAGCGCACAGCTAATCGACGAATTTTGACTGCACGTGTTGAGATTGCAAACTATTATTCATCGTCTTAGTATCTTTTTTTTTAGATTTTAGAATTTTGCTTTCCCCCAAATCTTTGAAATACAAACTAGAGATTAAAGATTATTCGGGGAATTCTTCTGGGAAAGGTTTTATGAAGCTCTCATTTAAATGTCCCTAAATTGTTATGGTGAGACGATTAAATGGTGACCATGTTATCACAAAAATTGAATATTTATGAGATTTTGCAGTCGGAAATGTTCTCCGCCAGTACTTTGTATTACAAATTCTTTCTCGAAAAGATTTCGGGTTTGTGAATTTGGATGTGTTTCTTTTATCAAAATCATAACATTTTGATCTGATTTGAATGATTTGAGTCGCAATTTTGTAACTTCGAACACAAAATGTCCGTAAGTAGCATAAACCCATTCAGTAATAACCATTTATTCTGTCAGTGTTATTGGATTTGAAATTACAATCTTCGAGGCCGACAAAACATGTGTCAAACATTTTCCAGATCAACATCGGAATTGTTGTGCGGAATATTTCACCATCTTGTTGGTGGTTGGCCTGTCCTATATTTCATCCTTGTAAGCACCTTTAAATCCCCTTTGATTGATAATCATCAGAGACTTGTTGTCTTTGTTGCAATTGTGTTGGCAGATCATTACAATTGTTGGTCATACGAGCGCCAAAATTCAATCTCACCGATACATTTGTTACATATAAAATTTGCATGGCAATTGCAATTTATTTGAAAGTATGAATATTATTTGGTATGGTTCTTTTGAGAACGGGTTATATTTTTCACATATATTTTGTTAGAGGGTAAATATTTCGAATAACTTGATGTATGAAAATGATAAAATTCATGGCTCTGAACTATTTTTCTAGTTAATTGAGGAAGGTTAGTTTACTATTTTAACATACCGGCTAATCGCATTGGCATTCAAAATAGTCAACGCATCACAAATCAGCTGTTATTCCGCATGTACAGTAAGCGTTACATACTCTTTCGAGAAAAAACGTTCGTTCAACGCATACTTGCGCTATCTAGAACTCGCGCAACGCATCGATCTTCTAGTCATTTCTGGCAAATTCTATAGCCGCTAACGGCCAGTTGATTCAACGCTATATAAACCGTGCCGCATCGTTCTGAGCGTCAGTTGAATACAAAGCATTGCAAAGTTAAAACAAGCAAAGAGAGAGAGAGAAAAGGTTTCTTCAAACACATTAAACGCTAACAACATAAGTCAATAAGTTTTCAAGTGAATTTTGTGAAGCAAATTTCGAAAGAAAAATTGAAAATGTCATTGTTACCATTCGTTTTGGAAGAATTATATCCAACCAATCACAACCACTGTCGTCGTCATCGACATTCGGGCGTGAATTCCGGCGATTTCTGGGTAACACCAACCGAGTGTACAATTATGCGCACCTTGAATCCAGCGGGCTATCTAAGATCAGCACTATCGAATTTGGATGAGCTCGAAAAACAAGTACAAATTGGTAAAGATGGGTTCCAAGTGTGTTTGGACGTCCAGCATTTTCAACCAAATGAAATATCCGTGAAGACTGTCGACAATTCCATCGTCGTTGAAGCAAATCACGAAGAACGCGAGGATTCGCACGGATACATATCGCGACGATTCACACGACGATACGAATTGCCCGAAGGATACAAAGCAAAAGATGTGGTTTCGTCGATCTCATCCGATGGAATTCTCTCGGTCAAATGCCCAAAATCAGAAGCAGCGATTGAAGGAAATGTTCGACACGTTCAAATCCAACAAACTGGACCAGCTCGATTGAATGTCGGAAACAAAGAAGAGAAAAAATCCGTCGAAGACCAACAAAAAGGAAAATAAATAAATTCCTTTGCAAAGGAACCAAAATCAATAAATATATCAGTGATTTCATTTCAGTATTATTATACTCACAGTCAATCAAACTTAAATATGTTCGGCTAGAATAAGAAAAAAGACCAAAGTTGATTAATAAAATCTTATTTTATTTCATAAAACAATAATGTTTGTGTTTTATTTCAAATTATGTATGTTTTTATTCGACTATCGTATTTAACATATTTCATCGATGGGTTGATTGAAACAGAGTACTGTTTCTTCCTTATGGTTTTTGTAGATCAATAATGTATTGAATGCAATTTTCTTGTATTTTTGCTGAAAGGTAAGAGTTATTGTGCAGGAACTTTTTCTTTCAGAAAATCGAACGTTTTGTTTTATTATATACAACGGAATCAAATGGTGAATAAATAAATTCAGCTTCGTTCATAATAAAATCAGTTCTCTTAGAAGGTAGGTTTCATACAGAATCGTTGAAAATATCTACTTTATTTCATTTTACTTGCAATCTACAACTCAACCAACAAAAAAAACGTATTTTATCGAACATAAACTTTGCTCCGGTCTGCACTTAATCCCCATTCCATGCGCATTCTCGAGATTTTTCGGAAGAATTGTTGCGTTAACGGAGAATATGCGTGCGATGGCGATGCAATAGATAGCAACAAATATAAAGACAAATGAAAATTACGTTAGTTGGATTGCGAAAGGCAAAGATAAAAAGGAATCGAATCCATTAGAATTCCCTTTGAAAATGTCACTTGTTCCTTTCATTTGGGAGACTTCGTTTCATCGAAGTCCATTGGAATTTTTTCGATTCTGGTGGTTAAACTCCACAATTGAAAAATCTTTTTTAATCAATGAGACTGCTTGGCCAATCAAGACGTCGAGTGTACTTGAACCGAATACTGCCAGAATCCCATATTGGAAATGATGCTTCAAGTGCGATTGGACGTTGAAAATTTCAAGCCAGAATACTTGTATGTGACCTTCGAAGCAGTCGATGATTTCATCATAATTGAAACAACATGTGAAAGAAAATGTGAGAATGAATCTGTTTCAGAAAAGATCGTGTAATCGAAATGAAACGAACAGGAAATGAGGCCAAAAGACGGAGACAAAGACTACCCAAGAGAAACGCAAAACTGATCACAGTCAATTATTCCAAATATTCCATATTTTTTCAAAAAGCTGTGTGCCCATAATTTTCTATTGGCTGTTATTCTGGCTGCTTGTGTTATATTGATTTGAAAAAAATTCAACGAAATTGTCATATGAAAAATCTAGAGTAAGTTGTGACTGTGGCGATTTCGTTCATTCAATGAAATTCCAAGAATGCAATACTTTGGGGAAACAGCTTCTTGACCAATCATTTTTCGTAGCTTTGAATAAACAGATTTGTCAACATGTTTTTGTCTGATTCTTATTGTCGCGCTGCTTGATCATGGCGCATGTATCTTGATTCCGAATTGGTTTGCGTTGGGTCTTCTTCGTACTGGTACTCTTTTATGAGCTGGTGGTTTTCTTTATGTTTTTGGTCTTAAAAACGGGATAATGCAAGCCGTGCATACTTTGGCCGGGCATAAGCGTCATTTCTTTGCGCCGCATATTCATTTTATGCCGAAGATTAGATTAAAATTCAGATAGTTTTGATTACAATTGTAAAAGAAGGTTCAATTCAAACGAAATGTAGGGATAAATCATCTAGTGATAACAAATGTTTTTCATATCAAATCAACCTTGTGAATAAGTAGCACCTTCATAAAAAAATTTGTCTAATCGTCAAAGACAATGAAGAAGCGACAAAATGTGATAAAAAAACAAATATAATGATTTGTGTATCTCCAACTGAAATTATAAACTTACATTCATTAAAAACCAAAATTCAATCGACATTGAAAGAACTCCCTTGAAATTTAAGTTGCTAAAAAATAAAATTAAACAAAATATCTGTGTTTTTTTAAAAAATTTAATGAAAATAAAGATTTTCACATTGAAAGTTGGCAATTGGTTTTTGTTTGGCATTGATGTCCTGATTGTTGAGGCTCAATGTTTCTCCCAAGACATTTTCGAACAATTTGATTGAAAATATCCCATTAATGTTAAGTGCAAAAGTCATTGAAAAGCAACAAATTTGAATCGAAATTTCTGTTTATTCCATTTTTTCTAAAGGATTATTGGTAAAGAATAAAACGGCTGTTACAATTTCCCTCTAACAATTTCAAATCTAATTTAGTGATATAGTAAAAAAATTGCATTGCCATCAATTTATTTATGAAATAAGATGTGTCTTGGGCAATCAAAATAATATTTCTTCAGTTGTTTAGACGGTCACTTAAGCTAATTAACAAAAGCGAGAAAAAAGAATGGGGGTAGTAGAATTTGATGGGAATCATTTAAAAGAAAGTGAATGGATTGTTGCAATCATTACCACTAGAAAAATGGAAAAATTGTCGATACATTTGAGATGGATCGAATTCGACTTCATCCAAGTCTTGTCCATTATCAAAACGATCCTTCTTTTGTGGATCTGAGAGAACGGCATATGCTTCGCCAATTTCTTTGAATTTCTTCTCCTGTTCGCGTTTCTCATCTTCAGAAGCATTTACATGACGATCAGGATGGTGGACCAATGCGCGTTTTCGGTATGCTTTTTTGATTTCATCGTCGGACGCACGCCTATCAATTCCTAGAATTTTGTAATAGTCTTTTCGTTTGGATCGCTTAAGCGCAATTTTTGCTTCCTTGAGTGCAGTTTTGATTTCAATCGTTTTCTCAATTTTTAACGCTGCTTCATAGTCCTTCACACATTCCTCGTAGTTCTCCATATCATTATGACACTTTGCACGCAACAAGATCACTTTGAGGTAGGAGGGATTGGTCTTCAGTGCATTGGTACAATCGGCGATTGCATCACGAATGTTACCGATTTTCGAATTCATCAGAGCACGGTTGTACAAGAGCTTCGAGCAAATATCGCAATTGAGCGGATCAATTTCAAGTGCCTCTGTATAAAGTTTGTGTGCTTCACGGAATTTACCGACTTTGAACAGTTTGTTTCCTGCAAAAGTGAAGAAAATTTGAATATTAGTAATTCTCTTTGCTCCTCGACACAAATTTCATAATTAATATTGCAAAGCTGTCAACGGACGTCCGTTCCACCGTTCGAAAAGAATGAAATATTCAATTTTGTCTGATCGTTCGTTTGAAAAATAATTAATGTCCGACGTGTGCGTCCGAAATGACCGAATGACTGAAAATATTGAGATGACCGAAATTAAAATTTACGATGTTAATGTGACAGACTTCATGGTGACGTAGGTCAGTTTATGATTGTATATTTTTACCAAATATAAATCTGCAACGTCTTGTATTATTGTAATTTTTAATTTCGGACATTCCAACATTTTCGGTCATTCAAAAATTTTCGGTCATTCGAACATTTTCAGTCATTCCGGACGCACACTTCTCACATTCATTATTTTTCGGACGAACGGACGAAAAGTTTGAAAAAGTGTTGTCCGTTGACAGCTCTGTAATAGTGTACTGGAAAGAAATAGCATATGATAAATTCCAATCATCAGTAATAGCGAAGCATCGGAAGTATCTCTTTCACCCGTACCTTTCTGAATATTAAGTGTTTCTCGTTGCTTCAGAGAGAGCTGAGTGCGTTCAATTCTCTTTGATAAAGACAATTCACTCTGGAGTAGTGCAAAACACAGAGAATAGCGAGAGGAAATGAGTGTGAGAGAAAAACAATATGCTGCTATTGCTTACTAAAAGAATTCATTATTTTCTATTTCTATCTAGCGAGCGAATTGCCCTGTGAACTTGAAAGAACGATTTCAAATAGAAAAAAATGAAACCAAATTCAAAAATTAATAAAAATAAGGAACAAAATAATAAATTAGGTTAAACTTAATGGGAATGAAAAAAGTTGATGGGATTGAATAAAATTGAATTAGAAAAGAAGAAATTAAAATAATTCAAATAAATCTAATGAATTAAAACAATTTGAACAAGTGAAATAAAAGAAGCAAAAACTATGTTTTTCGAAATCGTACCATTTTCTTTTTTCTCCTTTAAGCTCTTTGCTTTCAGCCGCATCACTTTAGCCTTATTGTGGTCAGGATCCAATGTGAGCACTTGTTGGAAATGTGTAAGTCCTTTGTCCAAATTGTCTTTGTAGTACAAGCAAAGGCCTCGGACGTAAACCGCGTCAGCGCTGGAAGAATCTGATTTCATGCACGAAACGGCTATGTCATTCGCTTCCTATTCAGGTTAAATAAAACATGGAATCAATGAACAATTCAATTCGATAACGTGATTGTGTAAAATAACTGATAAAAACCGTGAGAATCCCAATAAGAGCGAATATCAGAGTCAAAACTTGTTGAAGAAGCAAAATACAAAGTAAAATAATGAAACTGATATTTTGCGACATTTCAACAACAAAAGAATAGACAAAATTAGAATCTCACCTCAACACGTCCGAGGAGTGCTAAACATTCGGCTTTCAACAATCTGAATTTATTACAGGCAGGTGCGATTTTGAGTGCTCCATCAGCATGATACACTGAAAGAAATCGAAATGCGTTTAGATATGAGCTTGCACAGAAACCTTGAGTTAGTGATAAATACCAATTTAAGCAGTGTTATTAATTCACACCCAATTAAAAACTCATTAACATTAAAATACAAACCGGCTGTCCGGAAGTCCTTCTTTTCGTAGCATTGTGAAATTTTTTCATCAAAATTGCGAAGTTGCTTGCACTGTTCTTCGTATTTGTTGCAGATATCATTGTTTGAGCCGAGATCGGCAAGTTTTTTGATAGTTTGCTCAGCATTAACGATATCACCAAGGGTCATGCAGCATTTAATAATTCGGTCATAGCCTTTGGCGAATTTATCATCGAGTGAAATTGCATCGCGACTGTCTTTCAGTGCACCTCTGTAGTCTCCCATCATCATCAAACACGCGGATCGGTTGCCATAGTATGCAGCATTATCGGGACACAAAGTAATCGCCTCGGAATACAAGTGCAACGCTGATTGATAGTTTTGTGCTTTGTATTGCTCATTTCCGGCATTTTTCTTGTTTTCAGCGAGCCTGCAATATGTTCGATAAGTAAGCAATAATCGAAATCAAAATGTAAAATAGTTCCCATTTTGAATACAGTCGCCTTGATCGCTGTTCCGTTGTCATTGTGCGTTAGAGATAAAAAAAAAATCACTTGGAGTTTAACAGTTGAAGATCACATCTGAATCATAAAAAACATTCACAGATTAAAGCGATGACGCACAACCGAATCAAACAAAGGAACAAAAACGCACAATAATCGTAATAAAAATTGAAAACCCAAAAACCAAATCAAACAAAGAAGAATCGCAGTAAAAAGAGAAGTTGAAATGGATATTATTGTGCGAATATACCTCCGCCAACGCGAAACTGTCGTTGGGCCGTCAAACGGTGTACTGCAATAAATGTTCTCTCAACCAGAAACACAATGAAAAAACCAGCTGGTGAATGTCCATTGACTTTAATTTTTCAATTGTTATTACATATATGTATCGAATAAGAACAGAAAAATCGATATGCAAAAAAAGAAACTCTAGAATTGAGAGCCTATACGAATAATTTTTCTCCGGAGTGAATGGCCTGCTTGCCAAAGGATCGTTGGCATATAAGTAGTTAATGCTCCTAATTATATACACATTAGAAAACCACTTCGACTAAATGCCCGTGTGAAAATAAAGTGACTTGCTATTTTGGGACGCAGCCGGCAAAATATGATTTTCTTTTTCAATAGTGTAAACAGATAACTGCAATCGTCTATAATTACTTATTTTGGGACAATCGGCAGACTTTTATTGGTTGTCATACAAAATAAATATAGTCAGTCACTTCATTTCCACACGGGTATTTTCTTAGTTTTTGTGTGAGAAATTTGACACACTTAAACGAAACGTATGATAGGCAGCATTGACTGTGTGTTTACGTCAAACATGACGGTAGATTTTTATCACAAACGAATTGATGTAATATTCTCTAGAATATTCGAAATTCAGCATGCAAAAATTGCATGCATCAACACATTTGCGGCCAATTGAGCGGCCACCATGTTCACATTTTAGTTTCTGATTTTTCATCTCTTTCGCTCAACCGAATTTTTCCCTTCGTTTTGCAACTTTTGGAAATCCATTTCCCGTTTTTACGGGATATTGCCAGCAACGAAAGATTGCACCAACGAATTTCGGTGTTCGCGTTGTTTTCTGTTTCCAAGGGCCACCCGAAACCACAACCTCAATTCAATGATGATGAAATACTCACGTCTGATTACTTTCTGTCGGGATGAATTGTATTTCCATTTCTTCGTCGGATTCTTGCTCGCTATCGCTATCAATTACAATAACTTCTTTATCTTGATCCACGTCCATATACACTGTCCAATCAGTCAAAAATCAAACAATATAAAATGAAATGGTGTGGAAAAATATCACCAACTATTTCTGACTATCTATTTTTATTTGATTTGCAAACAAACACAATCCGCCTATGTATCATATATCAACTGCTATTTTAAAGTTGAGAGCGTTTTTCGATTTTAATTTGTATCTTCAATTCGGAGAAAACGATGGCAAAACAAAATGAAAATCTGCTCTTTCTTGCAAATCCAATCTGTCTGATGTATCGCGTGCTGAGAGAACTACAATGGAAAGAAAAAGTTACATTTCTATCGAACGCAAGTAATGCCAACTTTACAGACGCTAAAACAAGCACATTTGTCTTCCGTATTGTCAGGGTTGTCCATTTTGTGCAGATTTGCGAAAAAAATTTGATCACAAGCCGTTTTGTAGATGTTTTTCATTTATTGCTTACGTTCAGGATGTTTTCAATTTGCGTTGATATTCTTCTTTTGTCTGTGTTTCGAAGGCTTTTTAAAGAATATTTTCGTATTATCATGAAAAATGATTATGCTACCAAACAGAAGCTATAAACCTTTAAATATTGACAGTTGATACGAACCAACTGGTACAAACCAAGAACATTACAAATGTCAATGAAAGTACGGAAGCTTTGAGGTAAATGCGGGTGATTCCATTTATATCAAATAAATGAGTAATTTGACTACATTTATTTTTTTGATGAAGGAAATTTATTGAACAAACGTTTGAATTGGAATACGACAAAGGATATTCTCTGTTGCAGGATATTTTTGACTGCCCCTTAATTCAAAGTATGAACATTGCAGAGGCTAATAAAATGTAAAAGTATTAAAATTCAAGGGAAATAGTTTGAAACAATTAAAAAATAACGGTCTTAAATGAACCATTCCCGAAACATGGTATAAAAGAAAGGTCCACTTCTACCTCGAATACATATTTATTTATGCTTTTCATTTCATAATACATATACATGCCACAACTGGTAAAACAATGGCAATGATGAAATTGAAGCACGTTAAAAACGTTTTTACCATCAAAGCAAACATATAAGTTAAAATTACAGTCATTAACTGTTTGTGGCTGCTATTGAATGTCATGGACTGCAAAGATCAATAAAACATAGACATTAATCTGGAACGAAGAACACAGCGTGCACAAATACTCCAGCTTCATCGTGCGTTTAGTGACTAATTCGCCATAAATTTTCACACACAATTTGTATGGAATGTAAATACAACCGGTTGTTTGTAGCTGTGTGTGTATCGCTCTGGAATTGAAATAATAATAAGAATAGAACAATTAACCGAATACTCGATTCTCGATCACACATTCTTCACATTGACGTCAATTCCAATCAGTGTTGGAGTCAATGTTTTATATGTGTAGTTAGTAGTATTGACCACTGTTTGCATATCTCGTTCGTATCGTTATGACGTTATATACTTTTATTTTCACTCATAGAATTGACATGCACACAGCCTATCTTTATTTTCGTACAGCTGCATCATCCACGAATAGAAATGTCATTTTGTGCAAGCGTGATGACTTAAACGTGAACAACGCTTTCTCATGGATTTTATTATAAGCCCAGGTTTGATCGAAATCAACCGAGAAAATCTGCTGACTCTGAGGAAATTGTATCAAAAAAAGGATAAATTGGTTACATGACGATTGAAAATTATATTCGATAGTTCGAACAGGATCCGAAGTCAAAAGAATTGCATCATTTGCTTCAATTGATGGATTAATCCAAAGGCTATCAATTTGATCGTCTTCGACCTGAACTAAAATAAATTATCTAGAGTGCCCTAAAAAAAGCAAAGACCTCTCATTAAAGTCCCAAAATAAAATACTTTTATTGGAATGAAAAAAATGGTGAACAACTTTTTTCTTCTTTTGACAATTTTCAAGAACTTCGGGCACCAATTTTTATATTTCTATAGACTGATCATTTATTTCAGGGATCTTTTCTGACAAGTTATCATTTTCCGGTCTTTTGAATCTTTTCCATGGCACGTAGACGCTTAGAAATGGCTGGTTGACTAACACCCAATTGCTCGGCAAGCATTGTCTGCGATAGCGTATCGTCCTCGTCCAAAAGAGCCTGCAATTGATAGTCCTCAACCTTTTTGGGCCGGTTCTCACGCCTCTTGTCCCGCAGGTCAAAATTGCCGTCTTTGAACCGACGAAACCAATCTCTGCACGTCGTTTCCGATAAAGCACTGTCGCCATAGGCCTCCACAAGCATTCGATGCGCTTCGACAGCCGATTTCTTCAAATTGAAGCACAAAAGTAGGGCTTCCCGCATATGCTCTTTTTTTGGAACAAAACTGGACATGATTACCCAAGGAAAAACAGTTTTTGTGCTATGAAATTGCTGATAATGTGCACTGATTAATGTTGACAGACGTCAAACTCATGAAAAAAACAATATGGCGTGTCCACGCGCACTACCGCCATCTATGAGAAAACAGCGGATTTAAGGCTATTCACCTGGTAAACCAAAAATAAGCCAAAAAATTTGATAGATATTCATGAAAAAAACAAACTAAAACACCTTATATTTTGAATTCGATCAAAAGATTAGAATAGGTAGATGGAATTTTTATTATCAATATTATTTTTCAATTCCTACAACTTTTCTGAAATCTAACTGTATGTCAATCCGGTTAATTCGGTATGAAATTTAGTGAATTATGTTGTTTTAAATCGTATTTGTTGGAGAATCTGTGCATTTAGTCAACATTATGTGGATCAATAGTGTCCTGACGGAAGCTAACGACATCAGCTTGGCTATCAGCGTGGATTATTTTTGGCTTTGTTCCAGGCTGAAAGGAAATTTATACAAAAGTGAACAAAAAAAATCTAGTTGATATTATATTAGATTACCTTTGGATGCATCAAAACAAATGGAAGCTCAGCTGAAACTTCGCCGCCAAGAGCGCCCAAGAAAAGTTTGACTTTAACTGCATATGAAACAATTATTCCGAATGCATCACGATTTTCTGGGTTCGAAAGCCTTATCGAGAACATTAAAAATGCATTAGGAACGGATATCGAATTTGGTCTTTTTCGTATGACTTACAAAGTGGTCGAAGCCAAGTTGCTATCTTCGCGTTTCAATTGTCCGTCCAAAGCGATACCTCTACGCTCCGAATTGTTTCTCAACAATGGAACAAGGTACATTGTTTTTTGTAAGCTGGAGCCAGGCTGAATTGGGCATCCCTCGCTGGTCTCCATCGATGCAACTGTATTGCGATATTGCCCATTTTGGAACAAAACCACATCGACACCTTGTTGAACCATCGCCTTAATCTTCTTCACCACTTTATTCGAATTGTTGCGAACCACGATATTGATGCCGATGCGTTCGCCATGGAAATATAATTGCTTGTCTAGTGTGACCTCGAGCTCCAATTCTCCAGGGCTGAGCAAAAAGTCCTTTCGGACGACCGTGCATGGTTGAGATCCTTGTTTGGCCGGCGCGTATTGGACTTTGCGAATGCCCAAAGTTAAAGTGCTACGACGATGAGTGCGATCGGTGTCGTTCTCTCCGCTAAACACCTAAGTGAAATTCAAGCGTTTTGATATTTTCAATCGATTTGGAACATGAAGGAAAATATCACAATTTATTCTTTGAATGATCATATTATTTTGAATTATAAATATTTCAGATTTAATTAAAGTCTTATTTTTTTTTACTTCGAAAATTTAATTGGAAACAGTATTAAAACTCACTTTAACAAAGTACGAAACACCGCAAGGTTCACCATCCTCTTCCCTGCCTTGTTGCAAGATAACCGAAGCTGGGCAGCTCGGTTGAATAGTAAAAGTGAATGGGAATGCATTGGGTCCGAGTTTTTTCAAGAGACGCTCTTGCAATTTCGATGGTTCTATGTGCTTTTCAATTGGTGGATAAAGTTGTTCCGATGCCAAATACAATTCCTTCTGGAAATTCAATCCCATGACCTCATCTTCTTCGCGACCATAACGGAAACTGCAAATAACTTGACCAAACACTTTTCGCTTTTCACGCACATATTCATCGTCTAAAACAACAATTCCTTCGATTGGTTCGACCGAAGCAATGTTATCGACATAGTCGCGTTTTCCCAAGAAGATAGTGATTTTGCCATTCGGCGAGGACTTCTTGAAAACTTTGAAGTTAACAACCATTTTGAGTAGTTTTTTTGTGGATTTTTTGCGAGCACTAAAGACTGTATTCACTTGGACGGTGAGTACTGATTTGGTTTCAACTTCCAAAATGCTGGTGCTTTTATAGGCAGACTGTTCGCGGGACTAAGAATATCTATAATTCGATTATGCGCTTATTTTTTTTTTGCTTTTCCTAATCAATACTCTGTTGAACAGAATAAACAGCTCATTGACCAAAAATTATGTCCACCATTTCTACGGATTCTTGTTCATGATTCACCTTCGAATTGTCACTGAACGGCAGCTTTGTTGGAGAAGAAAATTTAAAACATAAATTACAACTAAAACAATATTCGAAACGTCGCAATGATGGAACCCATATCAAAATTTTTGTAAATTATTGCTAATTTTCATGAACAATTGAACGGAGAAAACGATGTAACGTGGTGAAACGTGACGACTTCGTCACTTGTTTATGCTCAAAATTTAATTTGATCGATCTTCTATTAATAAACAACCAAATAAGAAGATAAATAATGCATAGCAAGTAGTTTTTTTTGCTGTTCACACTCGATGTGCTTTAAATGTCAAGGTAAATCGTAGGATTTCAATGACGAGAATCGATTTTGGATTGTTAACAAGCTATGATTCTGTTTAAATAGCAAGATTCTTATCTAAAAGCGTACGTTGTTCAGTTTCTTTTATATAGAATTCTTTTGTCATTCAAGATATTCAGGCAGTCTAAGAAAGAAAGTCATTTCAATAAGCCCTTCAGCAATTGTATTTTTTCTTCAGACAAAATGTGCTTTCTTAAAAAAATACAGAATTTGTTCAACAGCGTTCAAGTTTTGACTTAAAACAATTGGATTTAACCTGTATTTTGATTGAATATGTAGAAAATATTGATTTATGAATTTCATGTGATTTTACAATTAGAATGTCCAAAAGAAATCATTGTGATAAGAAATATCCTGCATCAATCCTTTCATTCATTGTTTTGTATTACCGCATTTAATTCATACCTCATTCAATTATCCCTGATTGAAATTAATTTCATAAAAATGCTTTATTGCTACAGACGCTCCCCTGATATAACATAATGTATTCTATTTGACCATACCGTCAAATGTGAATTAAAAAATCAATAGACAAGCAACAAGTTTGTACTCAATATTGTGCGACTTTGAAAAGCATTGTCTTGGCTATTTTGTTAATGCCAAAACACCGTTTAAATGAAATCAACTGCAGAGTGACGAATGCGAATGGAACATATTACGCGAAATGCAGTTGTATGCCATCGAAACGAAACGTCATAAATACGGTAAGGTATAACTAGTAACTTCTATTCAAAATGTTATTTCACATTTTAAACTTGTATTACACAAGTTGCATTTGGATGTGTGTTTCATTGACATTGAATGAGAGCACGTGAGTGTTGAGTATGTGTGTAGCATCGGCAGCTGTACGAAACATATGTGTTTTGTTCGATATGAGTGAAATTTATTTTCACTTGTGGCAATACTAAAAACAAAGAAATGATTCAATACAAAATCGTTTGCCAATTCAAGATATTCCAAATTTATTGAAGCGTCACATTTACTTACATTGAACAAGAAAAATATCAAACTCTTATCACGTATTCAAACAATATAGCTAATAAAATGCGGTGTATAGCCTTGTATTTGCGTTGGCGTGGGATTTTAAAATTTGAGTATTTGACAAGTAGACACGGTATTAAACTGGTTTATATATGAGTACAATGAATAGGTAGGATGACGTTTAAAACAATGATAGAAAATTCATGATTTGTTGAATGATCCCAGCCGAGGATTCGCCGATATCTTCCTCTAAATAAAACTACGTTCGATATATTGTAAATCCTATTATATTTCCAGCTTTGAATTAAGCCATTCTCATGAAAATTGTATATAAATGGAACTATGAATGATTGCGTGTAACTGTCTTAATATAAGATTGAAAAGTATACAGTTCATTGGAAGAATTGCTGATTTTTCCTGAAAAAACACTTCCAGGGTTCAAGGCTATATATTCATTTGAAATAATTACATTGGGAGCAAAACTTCTTATCTTGTTCAACACCGGTCAAAATAGAAAGTAAATTAAAGCGGTCAAAGAAGAAACATTATAGATTAAGCGTTAGTAAACTGAATTTTAGCAACGTGTTTCATTTGACACAGTAAGTTCTCTGTTTGGCAATGGCCTTTTGTCCACAGCAAAGTGGACAAAAAGACCTCCGCATCACGACATCAGTCACGGAGGGAGTATGGCAAGCTGAATGGTATTGTCCACAACATTTCTGACACTGCACCAAGTTATCTGAAAGAGAAAATAATTGAATTTAATTGAAACAGTTATGGAGAAATAGATCTCAAAGTAATGGACTTTCAGTCACTCATTATGAATGCAAATAGAAACGATTAAATTGATAAAAGATAATTAAAATGATGCATTGATGACTCAATTGCGGCCACTTACTTCCTTTGTAGCAAGTCAAGCACACTTTTTCTGAATTGTTGATGGATCCATTCGAGGAAATCGATGAGCTTGATGCGTTTGACTTGATGCCTTTGCCTCGTTTCGCTGCTGGTTCTTTTGACTGTGCATTTGTTGCAATGCTGCCGATGCGCCGTTTGGCTCGTGTGGCCGGCGGTGAATATAGAAACTGCCGATTGTTGCGCTTATTAGCGAATTGTCTCTCAAATAGTTCGAATTTTCCATAATGATAATCCATGCGTTCCGTACTTGTGCATACGCGCTTCTTTCTCTGTGGCCGACGGTTTATCAAGTAGTCAGCATAAGCCGGCGTATATAATCCAAACAGGCGCAAAAAAGACTCTTGATTGTTGGCATCATCGTCGTATTTCAGCGGCGCCATATGGTCAGGCGAAGATGCACTTGATGACTGTGATGATGACAATTGTGTGTCGATTGCGACTGCATTCAAAACCAGCGGTTTTGGCTCGGGTGACTCATTTTTGACCTTAATTCGTATTGGCTGTGGTTTTGTTGCATTTTTCGCTTTGCACAGTGCGGCAGATAGTCTCAATTTTGCGGCAGCCAGACTTTGACTCATCGCAGATGACTGCTCTTTTCGTGGCATTTCTACAACTTTCAATCCTGTCTCGGGACGAACGATTGGAAAATGAGCAACTTCTGTGTCATTTTCTTCCATATTGCGTTGGTGTATCGGCTTCAATAGTGATTCTCCACATCGATGATTTGGCGCTGCGGCTGGTGTTTGTTTTGATGATTTTTGCCGTGGCCCAGAATACACTTTTTGCTCGTAGCGAATGTCATCAGGCTTCACTTGAGTCTCGATTTTCTCTTCATCAGATGCCGAGGCTGGCTCCATTTTCATTTCATCGGACATTGAATTCCCACTTGAATGGTCTCGACATGACTCATCGTCGATCACATCTTCAGCTTGAAAATATTTTGCATGCAAAGCATCGAGGCCTAGACGCGTGGTGACATTCATTGGACGAACATCACCGGAATTCAACAACTCTTCACGCACCAAATTAGTCAATCGTTCACGTTCAGAAAACTTTCCATTCTTCGTCATTTGATGATAGTCGATGAAAAATCTCAGGCGATTGAACAAAAGTTTCTAAAATAATGGGAATTGTGAATTTATGTTCGAAGAAAGGACGATTAAAATTACCAACCTGTTCGTCTCCGATATTCATAATTTCCTTTTCGATCGACTTGAGCGACTTTTGTATCCGTGGTTCCGGCTAGAATGCAAAAAAATAGAACGATATCTAAATAATCAGCTGTAAATAAGAAGTAGACAGATAACACTGGGCTTAAACTTACAATTTTCATCATTGATGCACATTGTGCGATTTTCTGTATGAAAAGAGGTGAATATATATTAATTAAGTAAATAGTAAGCATGTGTGATTTGGAATGGTTGGTTTCAAATATTTTCTCTGGCATTTTCAGTCACAGATCAATTCGAAGGGTCATAATAATCATTGGGATCAAGAGTCCGTTGTTTGTGAGACTTGCAAAAAATCTTAACGAAAAACCCGTCACGGCACAAATTACGTGATAGAAACTAAAGTCTTTATTAGTAAAATTACCTGGTGAACCAAAATGTGATTGGTCAGAGCTCGTTGGCAATAGACCAGATCGTTTTTTATGTCAATCGGTATTTCGAAATCACCTTTCATTTTGCGCGTATGATTTCTAGCACAAAAACAATATAAATTCCAAATATAAACAAAGATTAGGTGATATGAAGTCAACGTTTGATTGGAACGTGTCTTAACCGATGCTATTTACAGTGAATACACTGGTACGATACTTTCAAACTGAACTTATTTCCTGACACCTTTGATTTATTGGCTAACACCTTGAATTTGGACTTTTCCCACAGATTCACTTATTCGGACACCAAGGTTTACTCTAAAAACATTCTAACTAATAAAATAAGTCGCAAAATAATTCGTTTAACTGGAGCACCGGAAAGTAATGTACTGTTTAGTCAATGTGAATTTATTAAAGTGATGTTATTTTCTATGTCGCTCAATGCCCTATGTCTCTTCTTGAGCTATTTAGTGTTGCCCGAAACAACGAAATACACGGAATTGAATTGAAACGGTATGCCAAATGACAGGCGTTCATAATATTACCAGTAGACAATTTAATAGTGTTTAAACATATTTTTGCTTTACCTTGCATTATGTGTGATTTAGAGTTTTTTTTGTGCTGAAATTCGAACAAATGCGGTTCTTGCTGACGACCAATCTTTTCTATATTGAAGTCAATGTTTATGTTTATGTATGATTCCCTTGAATTTGTAAGGCTTTGAAGAAGTGTAGAATCCAGCGGCATTTCAATTATTTTGGCGACATTGTCGCCCGTTTGACCTGATTTATGCCATTCAACTTGAAATTCATAGGCTTCACTGCCTTCAAGAGATTTAATCCTCAATTTTTCTTTTCAAAACATTTTTGAGCATTTTCTGAACAACAATCAATTGAAAATCCAACCGAATTACATCATTCCATTGCATTTACTCTTGCTTCTCGCGAAAATTCTGATTCCAATTTTTATGATTTCAAAGCTATCATTTCCCAATAAAAACAAACACGAAAAACGGTCGTGATGAAATCATAGTAAATACATGTTTAGGATTGCAATGACGGCATGGGACGCACAAATACATGCACAGTGCCTTGTACAGCATTTTGACAATTCAGCATGCTTATTTGGATTCGGAGGGAAAAGTGAAATTCAAACTTCACACAAATATACGTAAAGCAACGAAGCAAGCCAAACAAGGATAATCAAAGCAATATAATCCGGACCAAAAAAACAAATTAGCCAGTTCAATATGAGTTGTAAAACACCGAAAAAGTTGATTGAAGTGTTGAAGCCGTACGAAAATTCGTTGGATAAACAACCCGACGAAAAACCATTGAAGGCGAAATTGATTGAGACGCCATTAGGATCGATGTTGGCTGTATCGAATGAGCATTCTTTGGTTTTTCTCTTATTTACCGAAAGCCGTCACTTCGATCGCGAAATGAAACATTTGATAAAAGTGCATTCCAAAGCAATTATAGAAGAGGAAGCAAAGCCATTGCAAAATATTGAATCTGAGCTGAAGGAATATTTTGACGGACAATTGGCTATTTTTGATACTCCGTATGAAATTAATAGTGGTGAAAGTGAATTTCAACGTTCCGTTTTCGATGCAATCCAGAAAATTGAATATGGTCAAACTAAAACATATGCCGATGTGGCCAAAGAAATTGGCAAACCAAATGGTGCACAACCTGTTGCAAATGCATGCAGCCGCAATCCATTGTCGCTCATCATTCCGTGCCATCGACTTGCTACGACCGGCAAGGCAAGTAGCTCTGGTAATAGCTGTATCCAAAGAAAGAACTGGCTCATAAACCACGAGAGAAGAAATGTAAATAAAATGTAAAAACCCAGAATAGACATTTTTATTTTCATTCCACCAACGAAGTTCAAAAATCGCTCATTTAAAGTGCCAATAAATTGTGTGCTCATTTGTTTAAAAAAAAAAAAAAACAGCAAATCATCACAAAAAAAATTATTTAACAATTCATCAATCACGAAGTTTCATTATAAAAGACATTTTGCATAAATCCATTAAATTTATTAAAGAAAATTCTATTTATCTTTTTGTAACCAAGTCGTTTCATTAAATTTTTTAAAACCTCTAATAGGCCTCTGCATACCAGTAATTTGAAGTTATTCGTGCCATGATACAATTATAATGAAACGGACTTGTTTTTCGCAAATGGAATTTGAATACGCTTTCACTTTATATAATACACGATAGCGATCCACAAATCGGCTGAAAAGTCCCCTTAATAAAACTTCGATTTATACCAAAGGCAAGTATCTCTAAAAATCAATTTCTTTCCATTCATAACATGAAAATCGGTTTTTATTTTAAATATGCAATCACCAACATAACCAATACATATTCAGTATATAAACACTATGAAACGTCAATAAGAATGAGTGTGTCCTCTATTTGCCGCTGGAATATTGCTTCGAACGCATGAAGGGAAAGTCAAATACAAACAATGCTTAAACGATCGTATTACGCATTTATGATCGAGAAATAACATTTAAGGACTCAGTTATAGAGGTGATTGAATGAATTTCGATTCCGAAATTATAAAGAATAAAAATATTCAATTTCAGTTTAAAAAGATACAATTTGCACTGTTCAATATGGGTAAAATACAGAACGGCGAATTAAAAGCAACGCGGGAATTGTTGAAACCGTATGCGGCAGTGTTTGGCGTTGACGAAAAACCACTCAAAGCGAAAATCATCGACACACCGATTGGACCAATAATTGCGATATCGAATGAAAAAAAATTGCTTGCGATTAAAAATGTTGGAAGTAAGCGGCTGGTGATGGAGTTGAAGCATCTGACGGAATTGTATTCAAAATCGATTATTGTAGACGATGACGCTGGCCCATTGAAATCGATCGAATCCGAATTGCAGGCTTACTTCAAAGGTGATTTAAAGAAATTTGAAACACCATTCGAAGTCAATTCGTCTGAAACTGACTTCCAGCGAGCGGTTTGGAATGAAATATACAAAACTGGTTACGGAGAAACGGCCACATATTCTGAGCTGGCACAACGCATCGGGAAGCCAAAGGGTTTTCGAGCCGTGGCGAATGCTTGTGGTCGCAATCCTATTGCAATTGTGATTCCGTGTCATCGAGTACTAGCATTTCGCGGTTTGGGCGGCTACAGCAGTGGTGTTGCCAAAAAAGAATGGCTTTTGAAGCTTGAAAAGTAGAAATGGACAAATATTTTTGTACAAATTTGTACACATCTTCGTAATCTGTTGATTGTCGATTTATCGATGGCAAAATAACATTATATTATGATGAAATACGGTTAATTGAATGTGATGACCTAAAGTAAGCTTTAAGTTTAAGTTGCATCGAGGAAAATGTTTAATTTTGTATGAAGTCAAAATAAAGCATGTACGTCTATTCACAATTTAAGTATCATAAAACAATAACATTATTCAACAACATATTGCTACAGTTGAAGGTTTGCAGAAAATATTTCATTTTTCTGCGCGCGTTTCGTCTTTCTTTTCCTCTTCCTTAATTCCGATGCGATCTTTGAGTTGCTGTGGCATCACTGAGACATAGTAATGTGAAAAAGCCATGTACATATCAGCCAATTGTGGGAATTCTTCATCAATTTTCCGTTTGAATTCTGTAAATAGTCACCTGAGCGTTTGAACTTTATTTTATCCCCAACAATTCAATATCGTATTTTTACCTTCATTCGTTGTGTATTTTCGATATACATAATATCCCGTTCCCAGCCCAATTACCTCAAGAAGTAGGCCATAGCCCAAAGACATTTTGAAATACCTTTTCCAATTTATTGTCGGTAGATTCGTCCGCATTGTTGTGAAAATGAACCAATTTTGATTTAATGATACGTGTAACATAACCAAAATCTGTACTTTTGATACTAGATAAACAGAGCGAAACGTCAATAATGACACTTGGCGAGTGGGACATTTAATTATTGCTTCTTCCATCAAATATCCAATATTTTGAGGTGAAATTGAATCAAAATAATACTGAAAATTGCAATCCAACTCAAAAGAATCTTATTTCCGAAGCATGGTGTCGATCGAGTGCATTTATTTGGATGTGTTCATTTATTTAGAAGAATGTGTGGTTTAATAACGAACTGAAATCGAATCTAGCATAAAAAGTCTTAGCCAATAGAATTATTTAATATATTTTTCCATGAATTTCTTGTGGAACTCGGAACGTAAAGAGTCATTGACGAAAGCGGACGCCTTCCTGTCTGGTTCAGTGCGAGCACAGTTTTTGAACACAACATCATCGTCCCAACGACGCTTGACTTTCATGTCCGATGCAGCCGCTTTGCCACTTGAGTAGTTCAACAATGGATTGCCCGACAAAATATTTTCCATTCGAATTCGTTCATCCTCTTGCCTTTTCTCTTGATCCTTTTTTTCCGCTTCGGCAGCACGTTCCCGCTTTATCTTGTTCAATTCTTCGAGCAAGGCAGCTGTATCGTCATCTGAATCATCGTCTGACGATGATGTTTCTTCGTCGATGGGATCATCTTGGTCCAAATTTGCTGTTGAGATGTGGTCTTGTTTTTGTTTTTTGGATGGTGCCGAATTTGCTTCAATCGCACGACGAACGCCAGCTGGCAATGATTTGCTGCTGCCACTTGATTTTGATTCACGTTCTTCCAATTCTTTGCGGAAATCACGTTGGCGGAGCTCTTCTGTTGTTCCTTGACCATGCTCTCTGAAAAGTGCGTTAGATTGAATTACATTATTTCGATTAGAATAAAATAAGAATTAATTGTTGGCATGAATGGCAAGACATACCTGTATTTGAGCTTTGTGTGGCCTGGCAAGTCTCGGCTGGAGTATTGCTTTGAAAGAGCACTTAAATCCTTTTCACCACGTCCAGTTCCACCACGAGCTGGATCGAATGTTGGTCGCGCAGCAGTAGTCATTGTTCAAATAAAATTACCTATTCGGATTTGGTGAAGAACGATTAGAAATTGAAGAAACACTTTCCTTTGTGATGCGAAATTGGTTGGAAACGATTAACACGCACTTCACAATATAAATTATGAAATTTTGCTGTCAAAGTGACAACTAAAGCTGCAACTTCACACTTGTTTGGCAATGGAACTTGATGCTTCTTGCGCGAATAATTCGTTGATGATATTTTCTACTGAAAATTATGACAATTTCGCTTTAAGTTTTGTCAAAAATATAAAGAAATAGCTCAAATAAAATATTTTCAAATTTTGCGAGATTCAATTCTTCCAAAAAACGGATTTCAAATCGAAAATATATCAAATTTATGCAGAAAAATAACAAATTCATGCCAAATGCTTTGGGATAAACTAAAAATTTGACCGATAGATGTCGCTGTATGATAGAGCTAGATTGAAACTGTGCCTTTCAAAAAAAAACTTTATTTTGGTGGAATGCATGCGAAATTATACGAGTTTACATGATCATTTTTAGAGCAAAAATGTGATTAGATCATCATTGCAGCTGGTAGAAAAAAGGTGCAATAAAATGTGTTTTGCGGTTTTGTTTAACAATCTCTTTAAAGTTTTAACAATTTTTATCTAATTTGTCATGTCACCATTGTTTTATCTCAAATGTAGCGTCCATTCAACAACATTTTGCAGAAGATTATGGGAAGTGTGAATGCATGATTTCTCACCAAACGAAGCAGGAAAAAAATTTTTACAACCTATTGGCGAACCAAAAAAAATGCTGAAACATTACACGAAAGAGGAAAGTTTATTGAATGCATATTTACATGACATGTTGTATACAAAGTTCGCTCCAGGAATGTTATAAATTAACTTTATATTTCAGGTTTTAACTACAATTTTTCGCTTTAAATGCTTAAACATTATGCAAATGAATGAGAGAGACAGAGATAATAGTAAAATGAATCGATCTTAGCATTAACAACTGTATTGATAAGTTAATAGCTTTGCAAGTCTTCACACTCCTCATTCCGCTTAATATCCAAGTGTTCGTCTTAAAATCGTTTATTACGAGCTATTTCATGGTATTGTATATTTGTGATAGTTCTTTGTATAATCTTAACTAAAATATATTTAAATCTATTACGGAATTCTAGAGGACTTAGTAAACCTTGTCTGTGTCATATTTTCGATTTTATTTGTTGTATCAGAACTTATAATAATTCTTCTTTTGAACTAATAACATGAGTTTAAAAACCAAAGTGTAAGCATTACATTCTAAATTTGAGTTAAAATAGGGTTACTCAATACGGTCGCCAAACGCTGCTCGGATCGCCTACTTCTTCGTCGCGATTGTTGCTTTCATGTTCGTTTCGGTGGTGATGTCCTTCGGGTTCCTCGTTTTCCATTATCACATTTTGATTTTCGGTGGTGCCACTCATTCCGATTTCGACATTCGAATTTCGCGCTGAACCCAAACTCAAGCCATTTTCATTGGAATTCAAGTATTGTTCAATTTTATCAGTGCCATGCAAATGCAAGTGGATCTGATTTTGATTAACCGTCGAATAGACCTGTGGATAAATGAGCATCGCTGGAGCTGCATGAGGAACCTGCGGTGCTGGTGGATATTGAGTTTGGGTTGGAGATTGCATCGTAGCGCCTGCTGTTGCTGGAGATGCATACTGATAGTTGTTGTATCCATTTGACCAATTGTTATATGACGGATAACTTGAGTTTAAGGCATCGATCTCATTGAATTTGGTCAAGCAAGTTGAGTTATTTGGAATCGCATTTGTTGGGCTGTTTCCCGATGATGTTGGAATCAATGATGATGAATTCACGACTGGTGTTAAGTGATTTGATGAATGATAATCGGTGGGATAAAATGCGCTTTGCATTTCCGAAATAACTGCAAAAGGTACGGAAATTTGAATAAAAATTAGAATGAAATCAACGAAAATAATAGAAAAACATCCAGAATAGATTAAGTTCAAATATGAAAAAATTGAAATAAAATTAAAATTCTGACATTTTGGATGATTTGTAAGCCGAAAAATAAACATTTAAAGTTAGCTTCATTCAAAATACCTGTCGGAATGTGGACGTTCGCGTGATGATCGCCCATTCCAGTGTTGGATTCGTATCCATAAGATAATGCCGTAGTTGTCGGCTGTGGCAGTGCTGCATTTGCTGAATACGTTGGATATGTTGGTGCATTTGTGTATCCCGTCCATTCGGCGGCGCCCATTATATTGTTTTCTGCAATAATAAAAGGAACATTGATATTTATGTGCAGAAAATTGGGATGAGGAGAATAAGGTGACACTGGGCTCATAATTAGATTTCAAGGCCAAATCAAGAGCCAAAATTATTCAAATATCTGAAAAAAATCCTAAATCGTATTTTTCAAATAGATATAATCTCTTTCCAATTCGGGAATGCAAAACTTCCCCTTCTTTTTGCAATCTGTTGACTCTGTTTGATGACGTTGGAAAATCTCATAAAACTAAGCGATGTGTGGAACTTTGTCGTCACAACGGAAAGATATCATTTCATACTTGAATAAGTGAAGCATTAAATGCAAAATTGATTCATTTCTCAGATGCACGATTGACAGTTGATATTGCCTCTGGATTGTGACGGGCGAACAAGCGATGAATAAATGGGGAATATGATCATATTTTTTGCATATTTTTTATTCGAATTCATATGGCTTTTTGCGATGAAAACGCACTCCGCATTTTCCGAACCGATGCTTGTAATCGATATATTTAAACTGAAGCATTTTTCAAGTTGGCGAGAATCAATTGAATAAATGTATCAAATACATTTGCCCAGCATGTTGGTTCTTCTGCAATGAAGAAGAAATATCAAAGCACATAAGAGTGTTGCACTTGGGAGATGGGTTGCGAAAATCAATTGCGTTCGCCAAGAGAGCAGCAAATCCGATCGGATGGAATATGAAAAAGAGAAATAATATGATATTGTACGAGATCAATTAGTCAAGAGAATATTCCATTGAAATGAGCAGTAACTTAAGCTGCAGCTGCAGACGTCGAAAACATTATACGCTCTCAAATTGCGCGCTTTTTCCCACTAACTCTCTGGACCTACTACAATTTTATGAAAAGCAATTCGATGATTTATTATTCTCATGTTGTCGTTAATATCGCCTGCTTCTTAGTGACATATCAAATTTTTTGCTCATAATTATTAACGCTTCACAGATTTATTGTCATGAAATTAATATTGGTCTTGAAGTTGAAGCTGAGCGGGCAGCAAGAAGTCACTTGCATGGAAAATGTCTCCTTATCTCTCTCTTTCTCTCTCTCTCTCTCTCTCTCTCTCTCTCTCTTTCTCTCTCTCTATGTGTGTGTGTGTATAATTGAAAAAACCAGTCATTAATTTTAATGGAAATAAAAACAGAAATAAAAACAGAGTATAATCACTGAGCCACATCAAAAAATAAATCAACATAATAAAAACCTAATTGAGATTAGAATTAATCAGATTTTTTTATGCCTAATAATAAATGCGACTATCATTGTTTTATAGAATGATATTGAGTTTTTAATTGCGTTTCTATGGTTAAGAGTGTCAAAGACACACCCTTGACCGGCATACTTCCAAAAACAAAACCAGAAGAAAGATCAGATTTGAGTTAAAAACCACTTTGAATGGTGTCACTTGCGACGAGAACGATCAGCTGAATTCACTTTATTCCACGACAAAGCTGAAATCAAGTTTCAAATCCAGTATTGCACCAAATCCCGTCTCGTTTACATTTCTGTATTTTTAATTTTGACTGATACATTTTTTAACTGATGATGATTCATCGATGGGTTTTTCGACGTTTTTTTCAACTTGCGATTGGTTTCTCAAACTTGTTCAGTATTCAAGTCATGTCACAAAAGGTATTGTTCAACTCAAAATCATGTCGAAGACGGCACTTTGATCTGGAAATTGCCGATTGGATTGAAAGACAAGGTGATTTGATGTCAGCGCTCCATTCAATTTTTTTTATTAAATGCACTCAATTACTAATATTCTGTCAAGTTTTTGCTCCAAAATGAGTGGTGGAACACCAATCGACAGGAAAAATAGAGCCATATCCATTTGGACTTCGCAATTCTATATCATTATCCTGGCAAGTAATTGAGCTCAATATATATTTACACACATGACATTTTCTCATATTAATATTTTGCAAACACTCAATTTCATGTATGTTTTGCATCAAACAAGCTATTTGCAACTACAAGTGCAACCTATGACAATTTACTTTGAGTTGCGTAACGACTCAGCATTCAACTAAATATAAGCAATTCGGAAAATGCCCCTGAACGCCAATTTGCCGTTGAAATGAAGCGTTTCAATTGAATTGAGTTATTATTCATGAAGTTGTATGACGTGCGAGTAATTTTTGCTCAATCGAAAAGGTGGGCATTTGTCATTAAAACCCCCCAAATTCAACGAGTCTGGTAGTCAAATAAATATATTAATAAAATCAAGTTCGTCGAACAACATTGGCAATTCCCTGAAATTGTTCAATCATTTCGATGAGTTATCAAGCGGAACAAAGAGAGTGCGCGTAGATGTCATCAACTAGATGTGTGACAAAATGTGTTTCACCGTGTCATATAGCGCTTAAAAACTAGTCAAAAATACGCACCGTGTTTGCCTTTCGAAACCATGAATGAACAGTGTCGTCTGTCCAGCTGTTTCATTTTCAATATGATCGGCGATGTGAGAAAAAATGTAGCGCACACGATGACTCGAAAACTGGTTTATTTGATATATGTTACAATATGTGTAAAGAAATCAAAATGTTTGCACAATGTCTCACACTTTATTCGAAAATTCACATCGATTAATTCTCAAGACCGCTTCATTTGAATAAATTTTAATTTGCAAATTGTCGCATTAACTCATTCTAAACATCACAATTGTTCTAAAAAAATGTCGTATTTTGGTTTCTACGTTACTTTAAATGCATGGCGCTACAATTCTGATAGATTTTTAACCAAAAACCTATTTTTTCGCCATTCATGTATTTCTTTTTTTCTCAAAGAATATGACGAAAGGTAAAATGAAGACACACAAAAAAAGCGATGTGTAATATGAATACAGCTAAATGAAGCGATATAAAAAGCATACATATACTGAAAACTACCGGAAATTCTTCAACTCGTTTAACATTTTATGAATGTTGTTGTCGTTTGTCTGCAATATATTTGGATTCATTTTGATTTGGTTTGGATGGATGGGTTGCTGGAAGCGGCGAGATGATAAATGAATTGAAATCAATCTAGTTTGATGTGTCGGTGAATTCAAAAAAGGCCCGACCACACAGTCGATGCATGAAAGCAAAGACAAATCAATATAAATATGGTTATACAATGGCATCCTCGTTAATCTCGAGTCAATGAAGGAATTTGAGATTCCAATGCACATTGAACACAGTACAGAATGCAGCTAACGATGGGGGAAGTGGCTAACATGGCGAGAAGTTGGACACACACACAATCGATTAGCATCATCATTTGTTATCGCATTTCGCTCTCATTTCACTCAGCGCCGGTCAATTTGTCGATCGGATAAACCGCAGTTTATGTAAACTGACAATATTAACTTAAATTAAAGTGTTATTTTGTTCTTCGGTCGATGAGATCGGGGTTTTGTGTGTTATTCGGCCACGACTTTTGGTTTCGTTCGGGGTTTTGGTGTGCGGTAGCGCATTTCCTTAACAATCTAACAAAACGCAAAAACCAAACGGCAGACACTCCATGGAGGATTCCTCAATCGGTGAATACGAAAAATGTTGCGGCTGACCGAATTTGCACCAAAACACACAAACACCACCACCGCATTTTTCAGTGTCACTGTGAGGTTTATTAAAGGGAACTAAATGTGCTCCAAATAAGCGAGCAGTGCTTTCGGGCTCTATAGTTGCAGGCTTGTTTCCTATTTTGACAAACAGCAGCTAATTTATATCCGTATTCTAATTCTCAGGATTTTTGAGGCAAAAATGTTGCTTAGCATCGGATATATTTTTACCTGACAAAGGAAGATAAGTATCAGAGCCAAACATTCGAATTAATATTCGATTGGATTTCAAGAGAATTCACATTTCGCACACCGTTTCGTCATTCAACAATGAGAGAGAGAGGAACGATTTCGTCGAATATTTTTTTGATGCTACCATAAAATTGGTGATCATGTTTCGATCAGTTCTTGGGATTGATAAAATTTGTTAACTCTTTTCCCGCCATTTTTGGCAATAAACACATTTCAAAAAAACTATCATTCCAGTTTAGAATTTTGAGAAATTGTGAAAAAAAAAATGAATAAAAATGTTCAGCCAGAATCTCAGGATGTTTGATATGTTCAACCTGGCAATTTGGATATTTGTGACCTCGAGATGATCAAACGAATGATTAATGGGAATGAGGAAAATTATTCACATCTATTAAAAATTGTATAAAGGTTGAACAAAATACTCGTTCATAAGAAGTTACTCAAGTCTAATTATTATTCCGAAGAAAATGTCTAAATTTGGGATTGAAACATTGTAGGATAAATCGAGACCATTAACTGCATTCAGCAACACTACAATTAGAAATGCATTAGTGATTAATCATGAGAAATGGATGGCAAATGATCTTTCATCGAAGAGCTTATTTTGCCCCGTATCCATTTGAAATAAAATGAAGTAATTGGAAAAACTTCCGATTTCAAAACAATTTTTTTTTTTAAATCTATTGGATTCAAGGAAGTTGTAAGTTTTCTGAGATTCTCATCGCTAATTTGAACTAAGATTGTTTCGATAGACCCAGATTAGACCACCCAAAAATATAAATACAAAATTGGATAGTTCGAAGATTTTTTCTGTATAAAGTCAACTTGCAGCTCGAACATTTTTCTTCATGTCCGAATTTGCGCCAAAAATAATCATATTTGCGTTGTAATTGACTTAATTTAATATTAACCATTTCATATGCACCTTCTTCCGTTCGAAAGCCGAAGGGTATTATTTTTCAAATGACTCATTTTATATTTTCGGCAAGAATTTAAAAAAAGATGTTGTCAAAAATTGTTGATCTTTCAGTTAAAATTTTTCTAGAATTAATTAGTGCATGTCAATTGTTTCGATATTGACCTGATGGTACAGAGAAATAACGGATTTCTTCCGAACAATTCACATTTCGGTTCTGTTAGATTTCAAGACAAATAAAAAATAACATATGCCATTAACCGCATACTAACGGAACAATACCACCGCAATTTGGCCTTCGATTACAAAAAAAAAAAAAAAACTTCCCGTCAATAAACCTTATTGAGCACTTGGAATGTAGCCGAACTGTGTGAGAGAAGGAGAATATTATTCAGCAATCGGGAAGTCAAAAACCAAAAAAATATACAATAATAATATTGCTGCTGTGAAAAATCAACATGAGAAATTATAGTGACGATGAATTGGGCATTGCAACTGTGCATTGCGTTTTTTATTTCGGTAAAATGACCTGAAGTGGTTAGCGCACACGAATTCAGTGCCGATAGCGCTAAGGCTCAGCCATATGTATGCGCATCCAAATAACATTGGCGAAGGATAGGAGATACACAGAGGATATTTAGAGAGAGAGATATATAGAAAATGGTGCGTGAAGTGGAGGCATGCAAAATGCAAAGAATGCAACACGCTGTGCATAGGCCATAACAATAGACATAATTATGGTTGTACACGAACAATTGTTGAGAGTTCATCGGCTCAAATATGATTACTTTTTTGGGAATCGCACATTATTTGAATTCATAATTGATTGACTTGAAGGAAGAAAAGTCTGCCAGTTAAATTGCTGTATTCCTTTTCTTTCGAAAGTCGAGAGTGGATAGGGCACAGCGAAAAAACAACTATAATTGAGAAGAATTAAATATTCCTTTGAATTCGCTTACCAATTTCGAATGAGGAAATAACGTTCCGAGACTACTTTGTATTGTTGATTCAAGCAACGGTGGGTGAGTGTGTGCATCATAAGCAGCAATATGCGTTCGTGCCTTTTCAACTTTACCAGATTCCCGAAATTTCATCCTTCGTTTGTTCGTTGGAATCTTCTTGAAATAAGCTAACAAAGGCCATACAACACACAGCTACTCTCTTGCATTCACCGTATTACTGTGCCATTCAATACGATCGATAGGCACATTTAATTTCACATAATTATAGGCTAACGTGAAAGGCATCAATCGCATTTTCGAGTATAAACAGACAAACGGCTGAACATATTGCTTGGCGCATCCACAAAAGAGCCCGCATTTTCTTCACGCCTAATAACAATTTTTCGGATTTGTTTTGATGGATAAAATCAAGTCAAGTGTCAAAATATGATTACAACAGATCATTCAAAATTGAAGTGGGTCCAACGAATGTAGGTGCGAAATTTCACAGGTAGAAATTGCATTTAGTTTGGTAAGACGCCTCAGTCATTAAATTGTACACAAATTCGGCGTTATTATAGTTCAGAAGGATACTTTTTTGTAAGAAATAGCAATTTTAGATCTCAAAAGTGTATGAATATCAACTTGAATTGTGAAAACATCCAAGAAAAAAGGACTTCAGAAAAAGCAATTATACCGAAGAAGAGAAGGATTCAAAGGACTCTTTCAGCTTATGAGAGCGAAAGAAATCTGACTTCTAACTAAGAAAGTGCAGCAATCGTTTTCCCAAGGTCTAACACAGCGGTACATGCATTTGAAAGTAAAAATTCGAACCAAAGTAATTGTTATGCAAATTTTCCCGAAATTTGTGTGTATTTTGCAACACGCAATTTTTTCGAGCCGAAAATACGGTGAGTGAATATGATGCAAAAAAGAAATGGGAATTCTCACGGATGTAAGAAAATAAGCTATCGAAATTTCGTTTCTCGTAGAATTTGTAAACAAGATTTAATTGCAAAGCGGGGATTTTCTCATTGACTAACATGTAATTAATGAAGATGCTAATTAGTGCAATATGGAAACTGTTATCGATCGGTTAAATTAATTGAGTTTTAATTTAAAATGTGTTCGATCGCGGCCAACGATGACTGTGGTTTTGGTTAGTTGGTATCAATTTATGCATATCTTCGGATCAAGCGAACGATTTTTCAAGTCATTTTTTGTGACGATGATTGCAATAATTCGACAATGAATAATTTCATTTGGCATTTTGAGCCGCGCGTGTAAAATCAAACGCAAAAAAATCCGGTTGTATGACGAAGGGAACAGCGAATGACCGATTCGACAAATAAAGAGAATAAACGGAACCAAAGTCAAATTAAAAGAACAATCAAAACAAAGATTATATGCGAATGACGGCGAGTGATTGCATAAAGCTGGCCTTTTAATACGCCAAATCATATTCGGAAGGTGCAATTTCACATAATTCACACAAAAAGTTCAATTCAAACGCTACATAGCGTCTAAAAGTTAGGTTTTTGTTGATTCACAAATATGATTTGCATCGAAATTGTCTCTCAGTAGACGTTTTGTTGAAACCAACTGACAAGTTTTGCTTAAAAAATGGAGCATTTTTAATGGTTAAATCAATTCATGAAAAAAGAGGTCAAAACTGGCGATTTTGATGCAAATTGGAGTCATTGCGTTTGCTATAGATATGCTCGCGGTAAATAATTTTACCTGAAAAATGCAAAAAAATGAATCAAAATTGCAAATTACAAGAGTGTAAAACGATTTGCGCACATTCAATAACAAGCATCCGCAGTAGGAGCTGCGGCAACAGTTGCTCGTACGTTCATCGCTCATAATTTGATTTTTTGATTGGTTCCAATTGTTGATTTGCATTCACATGAAATGTAATTTCTCGTGTTCGTATCTCGAAGCGGTAAACACGTGCATTTAACCCCAGGAATAGTCTTTTCAGATATTCAACTTGCGTCAATACACAAAATGTGCACATTGTATTCGTAAAAATGTAAAAAAATATATATTCGGACTGATGAAATTAACACGTACTCGTACGCGCATGCGAATGCGCTTGTTATTGGATTGATCCGATTGATTCATAATTTATGCACAGAAATAATCATTTTTTATGCTATTTCATTCATAAGAACGTTCCGTTTCATGAAAAAGAAAAAGAGAGTAAATGGAAATAATCTTTTCGCGGACCCTTCGAAATGGGGCACTTTTTGGTGTGTGTGCATGACCTGCAGAGCCAAAGCAACAAAGGTCCAACTCAAATGATTTACCACCATTCGAATTTGCATACAAATACTTAAATCATTTAAAAGTGCAGTCTTTCCGATTTATATCACTTCGATGGTAGAATTTTTTCGATTATCACAGGAAAAATTCGCGCCTCAAAAAAACAATCTCGCAACACAAAAGCAATGTTAGAACAAAATCTGCAGAAGCAAATCAAATCAAGCGTAAAATATAAATTGGAAACTTTTGTGCAAGCATATGAAAATTTGCAAGGCGCTTGCTAAAAACTATCAGTAAAATAATATTGAACGCTGAGCTATTCCTCGAATAAAGTCGGTTGATTGAAATCGATGGAGAAAAATCGAGCAATTCTGCGAGCATACAAATAGAAATTATGATTATCAAGTATCGATTTCACCTCGATGGTAACTCATTTCAACTGTTTTTCCATTGATTTTAATCATCACCATTCATTTGTTCAGAATTTACGTGGCGAGAACAATGATTGGTGCGTAGATTGAGAGCACGTACGAATTGGAATTTGATCTAGAGTTTTTAGATCAATTTAATGCATACCGAGTACACTTTAATGAACTTCAGCTGCTATTTTTATGAAGTGAATTAGCCTTGATGCAATCGAGTGTTGGCTGATGTGACACAAAGCCGCTGCCAAATGCGCCCCATTCACAATGGACGATGACGACAAAAAAAAAAATCACATGTAATCTAATAACTGTCATCGAGACAGATCTTTCTGTCCACAAAGCGACATGTTCCAGATCTCTTCGACTGAATCGACACGAATAATATCCATTTCAGTCGCAACATGGAGAATTCTATTACTGACAAACAAACTCAACCGAGTCTTGAATCTAACGGTAACACACCCAAACCGCATAAAGATATTTACACGCAACATAAATATGACAAACGTTCTGCATTCTGGCTTTGTTCATTAAACAATTCATAATTTTCAAAGCGTGCTGTCGGTACACGGAATGTGGCAAATATCTCAATCTTTTCAACCAATGGATTGAACGCTGAAGTAATAAAACTCATGCAGTTACGCAGAAGAGTGGCTCAGCTCGTGGTGTGGCAACAATATCAGGGGTTTTTCTTTAGTGTTGTTTGAACGAGTCAAAGCAACAGGAAGTCACAAATCACATGAACGTATGTTCGTTCAATACGAGCTTGAAATTGCTTGTCTTCGACGGATCAAAAATATTTGGATTATGATTTGTTTCACCGAACTCAAATGTGCTTCCTTACATTTCAATCCTTGCACTGTCTTCAAACATCTCAAAGTTAATTAAATTTACTTTCGGAAAATAATAATCAATTTCAATCGAGATGATAATTAATTGAAATATGTGTTGTTCAAAATATGTGTCTTCCCTTTGATTTTTACTGTATACCGAGAATTGAGGCAAGGTGATGTCGAAATTTTCCTATGACACAATTTTCTTATTGCAATGGCATGCATGACGAAACTTCTTTCGACACGTGGACCTATTTCAACGTGAGATAATAAATGAGATTCGCTAAAATTTGATTAAGTATATTACATATTCTTGATTAAATGTGAATCTGAAGCATTCATTGAATGTCTTGAAGTCTATGTAACATATTTGATGTCTTCGTATTAATTAATCATTTTTGTGACATTGTTTTTCAACTGGATTTTGCACATATTTTGCTGCATGCTAAAGAGCGTGCGTCGAGATTTTCACTCAATGTGAGATCGAAGTGGATAAATCATTCCAGGCGACCATAGATTTTTATATGAAATATTTTCAACAACCTTGTAATATGCATTTATATTCGATTTTGTCAGATTTTTTGGAATTTGTTCAAATGTAGATTTTGGGCTCGATGATTTAAATTTAATATAACATAGAGGGACTGTGGGACTGTTGAGCATCTTACCTTGAATCTGTGGGGCGTTGGGTTTGTAACCTTGGCAATCGGTTGTGATGAGACCATTCGTTGTGGAGTGAACCGTTGCATTCGAATTGGATGCTGGGATCGATGTAATCGGTGGTACCTTTCTTCGGATTGCTTCGAGGTCTCGTAAATGGCTGGAAAACGATGTCGGGTCTAAAAATGGTCGCTGTACCAATGTACGGAACGGGTGACCGCCATTCGGTACTGCTTGAAAATTTCAAAAAATTATTGTAAATAAATTTGCATTTTCCAAACACATTTAATAAATGCAAGACAAACGGAAGCAGATCATGTACTTGTGTAATCAATTTGTGGCTGTGGTCCACATCCAAAAATGAATTATAGATTAGATTGATACATGAAAAATGCGGTATGTTCGCTTCAAATCAATGTTTACCGCACCAGATTAATTTGCGAGTTATCATTTTTTGTGGCTTAGTCAACTACATGATGTGGCTTTTTTTTCTTTTAAAATAATTCATCGAATTCTATATATGTCCTTATCATTTTGTCGTGATTCTGGTCAACAAATCCCACCAATGGCTAATAACTATTCATCCCGCTCCGTATTTAGAGAGCTGATGTGGAAATTGCAACGAAACGAATGGGACACATGGATGAAAAAAAAAAGAAATGCGTTGGCAAAATAAATGTGCATTTGTGTAACACGAACAAGCGCTTGCTAACAATTTGAAATGTCCAAACCACTGTAATGAATTTTTGGTTTTGAAAATTTTCTAATCATTGGAAAGAGAGGATATTGCAAGCGTGCATGCAAATTGTGTGAGATAGCCCGAATAGATATGGAATATAGTCGGCAATTATGCAGACGGAATTAACTCATTATTCGGACAGGAAATGATTATGCCTAACGTTGTTCATGAGTTGAGATTCCGTATTTTCACTCATGTTTTGCGGTTGGCGGGGTGCATTCGATTCACACCAGAGCAAAGAATTCCGAAACACGAAACCAACATAGGCGAGCAAATCAACATCGAATGAGGAAACTATTTTACGTTTCATTCTGTTCAGGTGACGGATTGCTTTTTTCACTGTTCATGATTACGAATTTGTTCGAGATTTTGTTTCGGGCGGCGGACGGGTTGGCTGATGTATAAAATCGGACCAAAATGAGAGAATGGGAGAGCGAGAGAGAGAATGAAGAGACGGTCGCATTCACGATCGAGTTACACAATGTTTATTCTGCGGAGGCCACCGAGTCCAAAATCAAAAAGCTAAACCATAATTGCCGGCAATATTGTGTGTATGTTTCGCAAATTCCAATAACACCTTCAAATCATTCTTGTTATCGTGTTGTGTGTGTGTGTGTGTGTGTGTTTGTGTATGCAGTGGCCACTTTACAGCCAGAGCAATATGCGAACCAACGATACATTATAATTTAATGCGTTTCACATTCATTGGGACTTGCATTTGCAAATTGCATTCATCTTGTTGTGCATCGCAATGTGTAGCGTAGTAGTTCGAAATTGAAAAGTCTATAGTAAAATCGCATTGTACGGATCGAATTCCGTGCCACCGAAAACGATTCATTTATTGTGGATTTGCGGGAAAGAGTATAAAACAAGAATACGAACCTTCTATATCATTTATTTGAGTCAAAATGATGGCACAATCCACCAGTTTTAACATCCACCGAACAAGAGAAAAACTATGCGATTTCAATCGAAATGCACGTGTTTCGAGCAGGTCAAAATAAACGACATAGTCAGAAGAGGAGGACAGAAAGAGATTTTTTCATTTGATTTGTCATGTTGCACATGACATTCGAGATAATGATTAAAAACATTGTATTTTTGGCGATTCGATTTCGTAGGTCAATTCAACTATGCAAGTAATTTAGTGCAGCAATGCTAATGATAACATTCGGCCGGTCGGAGTCTTTTTTCCCAATGCATATTACCATTCTGCCAGCCAGCTCAATGACATATGCATACACACTGACTGTGTCCACGTTTCGGCAATGCAGACATTAGCATACGTCAAGTGAATAAGTCACATGGAGCGTAACTGGGGAGAAAGAGAGAGAGAGAGAGCAAACGACCAAGCAATTGAAATGTTGAAATAGCGGACATAATATGCAATGCATTTCGCACCCATTGCCAAATGCAACCAGTTTATGCATTTTCTATATGTCAAAATCATCAGAAAACTCATCCGACACCGACATCCGGTCAGTGCAATTTCTCTTTGTAATTCACATTTATCAAAATCTATTCGTTCAATTTCTCCAGTCACATAATGCACCATTTTACTATTCGGAAATGTATTTCCAATTGAGCGTACGACTGCCAGCCATTGCATGCTATCGATTGCAAATTCGAGCCAATTGCCAGTTTGGTTCATGTAAAATCGATTCATTTTTCATAAAGATGCTGTAGGAAATAGGCAAAGGAATCGTTTTATATTGTTTTTTTTTTTAATCTTTTACTTATGCTAATCGAGAGCCGATGTGGACAAACCCGCCCTCGTGTAAGTTAAAAGTCCATTCTTTTCGTCCGATCAGTAGCCAGTTGATGAGTAATCAATTAAGCGACATTGAATGTCATCGGCGAATGTTGCCTCTGATTCATTAAATATTTTACATAATCAAACGCTTGAAATCCACGCTGTTAGAGCTTAACACTACATGAGATATTATGATTCAACCCCAGGCATTATGATTTCATATGAGTCATCTGTAATAATCAAAATACTCATTTCAAAATATAGCATATTTATTGCTGAACCAATTGTATGCCCTTTTTCCCGTTCATACGAGGGACCGTTGAAAGTCAATTTTCACCGGTAGACAACCAGTTCCATTTCGAAAATATCCGAATGAATCGTCGATTATGCATGGCGTCAGTTATGTTTAATGTATGATCAGCTGGAATATCGATGTCAAAATTTCAGCGTTTCCGCTTCAATAAATTAAATTTTAACCGACGAGGTTGATTCGCCACTATTTTTATAAACATAACAAATTAGTTGGTTAATTTGTGTTCAGTGTGTATTTGTGTGCTATTTTCATGTTTAAAATGTCGTAATTTTGGCGAAAACCCATGTGGCCAGATTTCAGATAAAAGTTCCAATTATACGGCCGATGAATGCTTCATAAATGATTTAACGAGCCGGTCGGCTGTAAAATGAGCACGCAAAACTAGCAGAGAAAAGAATGTCATCGTATAAAATTACCAGTTTTAGTTAAATTTTTGGAAATCGATGAAGAGATATTAAAACCGTAGGTGGTAGTAGAACAAGGTGCCCGGTTATCGATTGGCTGGCGATTTGCATTTGAAATTCATAATCGCAATTCTGGGGGCGGAATTTCAAATTGCCAACAGCTTAATCCATCGAAGAAAAAAGATTTCAGCAAAATCAATAAAACGAAATCCTGTCTCTTCTCGAAAATTCAATATTTACGTTGAATTTAAAATTCATATTCGGCACGCAAAACATGATGAGAACCTGAACTGGTACGAACCGTACATGCGAATCGACAGACGGATCAGTGGTCAATAATGATACACAGTTGCAGCACACAATGCACTTTCAAAGAAATGAAAGCAACAATATTGCATTCGACAATAGCTGAAATTGAGAGTACTTAAATATGAAGCCCAACAGTTGGCCACAGTTTTTGGGCTTAAATGTGTGCCGCACGCGTCAGTTACAAGTCGTGTATGAACGCCATCATATTTATGACGGACATTAGACATAAAACCGAAATAAAAATTTTGTTTCGAATGGCCGAGCAACGTCAATATATTTATCGTATGCAAATAATTACGTTCAACATCTAGCATATGTTGATTCGGGTAATTCCACTTCTCGTTTGACATCGCTTGTGTTTGTGTAGATAATAATATTCTGTGCACAATTTCTCTTTGGATCGAAATAAAGTGCTCCCGATACAGGAATATACTCAGATTTCGGGAACATGTTCGAGTATGCAAAGTTTGCAAAATTCATGAATTCATCATGATATACTCATATCATACGATGTGTCTACGAATTGAACGGGGAATTTTATTGCGCGTCAGAAAATGAGAGTTTTCCTAGAATATTTTCGGCAAGTATCCTACTAAAGTCGAGCAAACAATCTTATATGTATAATAAAAATCAATACATTGATACAAACGCGCGCACTGGTTGCCGTTCAATGTAGAATTGGCAATGTAAAAACATTTGTCAACAGCATTTTTTGTGATTGTAGCGCATACACACAATCGTATAATATAGATTCACACTTATGGATTCTATTGGAATTATCAATTCAAACATTTCACAAACTCTGTCGTCATGCATAATTAAAGTAAATTAAGCTATTATTCCCAAGCTGAATCTCACTTTACCACATTTGATAAGAACATAAACTGAGAAGATATAACCTTTCCCACGGTATAACCGACTTGCAAGCAGTTTGCTTATATCCAGAAGGTACTATTCGCATGATTTGTATACATAAACAAGTACTCAAACCGACAAAATATTTGAATTTGTCATTTTTCAGATGATTTTTTTGAAAGATATTCAGCTGCCGCTAATGAAGCTAGTATCAAATAGAAGGAACCAAATGCAGCACTTCAAACAAGTTATTTCTGTACAACATAAATCCGGTTGATAAAAAAATTGTTCATCTCGTATCGAATATTTCGAGACTCAAATTGAAAAATAACAATAAACGGGAGCTATTTGTCTCATCAGCAGCTGACGGAAGAAACATTGAAAGATTGCAGGAGTGTCATTCAGAGGGACAAGTGGCTCTTCTAAGCAAGCCATTTTACTTTGGTCAAATGATAAGTATGAAAATACATTCAGCCAGATGACAACTTGCATTGCACAGTAGCCGCCTTATCATTTCCAGGCAATTTTTTTTCTTTATACGTACAAAGTGATGAGAATAGTAGTTTATCTCGGTTTGAAATTAAAAACAATGAGTTCAGATGCGTATATTCATGGAGTTATCCAAGCATACTCGTGTGATGCCCGTGATATTTTTTTTTAACGTCCCCACTTGGAATCTCATGATTATTCATCAAAACTAAAAATTTCCCATCACGTACGAACATTTCTCATGCACTTGTATCACAGCTTGAGGTTTCAAAGTGTGTATTTGGTTGAGAGGAACAAGAAAAAAGATAAATCTTTCAAATGATTATTTTGAGTGGTGATTTTTTCCACATAAAAGCCATTGCTGTGTACCATTTGCATTGCGTGACTGTGATTTCGGCTGCATGCAAACTATTTAATTGATTACAGTGTGCGTCACATTAAGAAATTGTAAAAGGACTAATACCCGTTTCACACTGTCATATGCTCGTGCATGCTCAGGCTCTGCACGTTTCAGTCTATAATCAAATGATTCTCAACTTTCTACGTTCATCTGTTCTTATCTTGTTCCGTCATTTGTCGTTCATTGTATTGTGTGAGCAAGAACAAAAGGGAATAACACTTACATGCTTTGGAGCGCGGCTCTCGAGGACCATCGACGGTTACTTTAATAGCCTTGGTGTATGTGGCTACTTGCGGTGGGCTCGACGATATCGTTATAGTTACTGAAAAACTTTTACCTGCAAAACAAGATGGAAAATGAAGTTAAATCAACATGTTTGAATGTAGAGAAATTGCGTTGTGTAACAATAAAATTCTTGGGAAACTCATTGAAACTACATTTTGATTATGAGCATCACTCGAATCAATTCTACAATATTCTTATATCAGACAAATTCCCTGAATTCTCATAGCCCTCCTCACTCATCGGATCAATATTCCTTCGATATATGACTTTCGGAAAAAGAACGCATTCCAGTTTCTTCTTAAAAAACTTATGCCAAGAAAATTGCGCCCACGTGTTTAATGTTAAATGGTAATTTGTTTGCAAATAGTAAAACTGATGAAATAATCATGAAAATATTTACTTTAATGAAAACAAAACTTGGCTATCTTTTATACATGCAAATCCTCGTAAGCGGCTTACGTTTGTTTACTCAAAAACTAACCGAGCGAAAACCACATATGCCGTTCACGTGCAAAGGCGGTAGCTGCATAGAAGGCTAGGCCCACTTCAACCACTCACAATGAATCCTAGCGATAAAATGATAAACATTTTGCAGTAGCCACAATACCAAAAGCAATAACAATTTAAATTCTCTCGAATAATAGCTTGTTTCGAACATGTAAAATATGAATTCAGTTGAAATATCGAAAAATGCGGCCATCAAAGAAATGGGGTAGTAAATAATATAGTTATTTATGAATATTAATCTCGTTTATTATCTTATTGAAATAGAAGAAACGCATGGCCCGAACAAAAGAAGTGTGTCCATACAAATCAAGTTGAGGATTTGGAAAAGATATTTTCGGTGGTAAGATATTTATCTCAGTCAAAGAGTGAAAAATAGAAGATTTTTATCATTTAGCTGAATTGTTATCTGATAGCTCATTTAACGGAGTCAGAAGTACAAACGAACAATGGGATTTAGTATTTTTGAGCTATTAATTCATTTTCTCTTTCTCTGAAACTCAAAAACGAAAGGGGTACACGATTAAAAATCTGATATCAAATGAGTTCGAGTAGCATGCTTGAATCATTCGTTTGATGAATCGCTATAAAAAATGGACAATTTTCATTGGACCGGTCGTCCATCAAAGGAAACCGTTATCTTTCTCATAATTCTCCCGGCTTTCATATGAAGTGTGTCATTCCAAGTTTTGGAAATCGAACATTTTTCGTATACATTTTAAATGCATTTATCATTTCAGTATAATCTTCAGCACGAATTTGTGGTTGAAACATTTATGAAAAACAACAATCGAATACTTTTCGGAATCTTGTTCGAAGAAAATATAGCTGGACCATCTACGAAGAAAAATGTGTGAACGATGCCTTTTTCAATAGTAAATTCTTCATATCTTTTATTACAATGTTGAAATTAATTGAATGCAATTACTTTGAATGAGCGTCAAATAGAGTAATCCCTCGAAATGACTGTTACACTATCGAATGGGTTGATGTTTGTTTCTTTCATCATCGAATCATTTTTCAGATTTGAATCGTGATCCATTTTGAATGGCGCACATTTCTTTTCTTTTCTTTGCGCAGAAACAAAAGGCATATTCTTCGCTTATACGCTTTAATTAATGGAAGGTGTATCACTTTAGCTGTACCAGCATCTGGCGAAAGGCTACGACCAAAAGAAAAATAATGTAATTTCTTTAATGTTCGCGTTTTTATTATTATTAGGTGTTAAATTTACAGTAATAAATCCTTCAAACAAAATTCATATACACTTTTTTTTAATGGGCACCAATCAATATTCGCCTTTGTACATAAATATGTGAGTGTGTGTGTGTGTACGCGCGATCAGTTGAGCGTGTTCAAAGTGGTGAACTGGGATTGAAACAATGACGGTGTACTGGCAACATTAGACGATGATCGCGTGAAATGTGCTTTTAGGCAGAGGAGAGCTGAAATTGAAACCAAGCAACGAATGCGAATAAGGAGAGCGAAGCGAATGATGCGAGAGTATCATTTCCTGTGTGCTCTAGTTGAATTTTATTTTGCAAACCGCAAATATTTCATATTTATTCAGCAGACAAAATGTCTAAGCCGATGTTCAAGATGAAGATGAAGATGCAACTTCAAATGCAAGTGCTTTTCCATTTGGGCCGACTGCTATCGACGCCACAGTTTATTACCACCAATGTGCGTTGACAATTTTTTGTTCGAATACCGATCATAGACCAATGATACCACAAACATGCATCATTTTAATGATTTATGCGTTGCAAAAGGTGCAAGAATAAAAGTCGAAAGAAAGTCAAGCACTGACATTTGTTTCAAAAGGAAAACAATGAATAAAAGATGGAAAAAAGAGACAAAGAGAAAAAGAAAATGAAAAAAAGGGAAGGAAAAATGAAGAGGAATGAAAAAAATGAAGAAAAACAGAACAAGACAAAATCAAAAGAGAAAAAGAATGATGACGTTCATCGCAGGATTGATAAACATATTCCTCGTGCTTTGTTGCACGGCGAATGCATTTAATTAGGAATTCACTGACTTTGTTGTGCATTCGGAACAAAGATGAAACAATAAAAATGCATTTTGTTATTATTTAAATGCGAACTTTACGACTATTGCGCAAAATGAAGGCATTTGAATCTTCGTTGGTCGTGGAACTGGAACGAAGGCCGCGACGATGGCGATGAGCGCGAAAAGAAGCACGGCCAACAATGATTTTATTGAAAATAAACATTAAAATGGTATATTTGTGATTTATGACTTTGCTTCTCGCTTCCTTTTTACGACCATTTGATGGTTCATTTGTATCCATATAGTGAGATAGACGCGAAACGGATATAGCTTCGAAAGTGTTCAAAAACTAATTGATGCAAATGCGAAACGAATCGCGAATTATTGGTTACTTTGCAAAAAAGATGCTAAAAGTCGAAGCAGCCGAGTCCATTGTTGGTCGTTATATCAATGGAAGAATCGACGAAAAAATAAAAACTAATCGAATGAGTAAATTTAGGAAATAAAAATCGAAAAACAAACCGAAATACTTTTGATTGCCATCGACAAAGTAGTTACAATGCATTTCCAGAAATGTGTTTTCATTTAAAAATAATATCAATTTCTGTTGCAACGGTGAATTCGAAGCATTTCCCGAATTGATTGTTTCGTACATGCGATGCGTACATATCAATTAAATGGAACAATGAACAGTCCAAGTTTATTTGTTATTTTCGGCACATGAATAAGTGCATCATTTAAATTTTAAGGCGGCGAAAGTCTGTGCCAAACGGTATACCTATGCGTAGCGGTTGGAATGCGATCCGAATTGCACCAGTCCATATTGTCAATGTGCATTGTTTGCTGTGATATGGAGAAAGACGTCGATAAACCGCAACAGTCAAAGCCACAAGAAGGAAGTTTTTAAAATATATGAGTGTGTTTTTTGCCTTTTCAAATATTCACATCTTTTGATATGATTCCATTTCAAAGAGAACATGTTGATCTTATTTTTCCTTGAGTTTCTCCAGAATGCTATGGCTATGTCTTTACTTCAGTCGCTTCAATCCGAAGGCATTTCGAAATCAGAAAGCTTTCGAAGCCAAACACAGTTTAAATTATACATTTCTATTGTGTGCATAGTTTTGGTCTAAACCTAATATCAATTCACCGTCCCATTTGTATTATTAACAGAAAGTCATATTTCAATTTGTTCATTGAGTTCTATCATTTAATCTATGTCATCGATGTGAATAAAACATTGCAAACTGGGAAATGTGAATGCACTTTGAATTGGCGGGCGCACGCCAACACACTCAAAGCCAACAGAAAAATCAACAACATAAATTGAGTTGAGTGATATTTTGAGGTTTTCAACGCGATGGCAGAATATGCACGTCGAATCGTAAACACACGGAATGAATTCAACTAAAAAGTATTTTTCTCAATGAATTTAACAAATAAATAATGAAGATTTGTGCGAATGCATTGCGAATTCGACACATAAAGTACATCGTCCGTTTAAATTGCGTTGCTATTTTCACGTTTGCTATTTTCATTCGCTCAATTTTCCCTGCTCTCACTGTTTAAAAATAGCGAAGAGAAAATACAGTCATTATCGTTATCATAAACACATCAAACGCACGCCAAAGCTCCATGCCCATTTTTTCCTCATTCATTTGGCTGGGTTCAGAACGGTTTTTTCCCTCGAAAATAAAAAGAGGTAAATTTGAAAATATTTCGTTGATGGCGAACGGAGTACGCTGTGTGTTACACTGCGCTCCGGTTTTCCATCTGTAGTTCACAATATTTCAAGTGATCGAGGGTTGTTTGCACAATTCATATTTCACGAGCCAACAATATTGTGACGGTATATTGTGTGCGGCTTGGATGTCACCCCCGGATGTGCTGCTTTATAAATAATCAAGTTGAAAATGTTCCACTAATATTTGGTAAATCCAATGCACACAAAAAAAAACATAAATATCCTGCTATCGATGCTGTTCCCGCGAACGCGGACATAAATATCGCATTCAGTGGCATCAAAAACATACACAATGGCTCTCTTCCACTCATCCACTCTCTGAGACTCATACCCTAGTTAATAGTGACATTGATATCGTCGCCAAACAACAAATAAATTGTTTTTGTTGTTCGTATGTGTGGTTTTCGGCTCATAGCACTCTCTTGCTAAATGGTTCCGGTGATTGCTCATTTGAACTAGTTATTTCAATGCAGAACCATTTTCGATTTTCCATCGATTTTCACTATTGATAGAAAAAAAGTTCTTTCAAGCCTATTCAAAGTCATTTTCCGGTTGTTACTTCATTAAAAACAGTTGAAAAACATACGTGTGTCCACTTTTTTTCGCTTTGTTTTGTCGAGAAAAAAATGAGGCAGCATTTATCCTGCTGAGTTGAATCGAAACGACTTTTGTTTTTCACGTCATGCACGATGTTGATGATGGCTCCATTAATTCAAATTCATCCGCTTTTTTTTTGTCGTGTGTCATAAATGTCGGAATTATATTTCAATCGCTTGATTTGGCGATAAATGCTCGTTTGAGCGATGATTTAACGATGAACCGTTACTTCAATTGCACCACTGAGTATAATACCTAATCTTCGTTTGCAAACATCAAAAAGCTATTAGTAAAATTTCAGTCATAGAAATGAATCCATTTTGAGGAAGATTTTGAACTTCTGACTTATTGTTAGTAAAAGAACCAATCAAATATTATATGTAAATGTTTCCAAAATTATAAGCAAAAAATTAGAGCCGTTATTCGGCTTTTCTACAGATTTTTTCTACAGAGCAACAGATTGATGGAATGAACGCTAAACTGACAGCAAATTGTGTGTATTCCACACTTTATCGACATGAATGGTGAAACAAAACAGCCAGTGATGATATCGTTACGTTGTCAATTTTTATTTTTTCAAACTTTCATGTGTGTTCATATACATTTTAATAGTCGCACATACACTTGAATGTGTGCCGTGCCAACTTTCCAAGGTGAACGCACATTTGCATAGAATTTTGACATTAGCAAAAAATGATTTCAAATTTGAGATCAACCATCGCTAATGTTAAAATTTCATACAAATGCACGTGCACACTGACAACACAAAGAGTTGGTGTGTTCAATTGTCAAATAGTGTATAGCACAGTGTGAATATTCCAGCTCTGCTCTGAAGAAATCGACTGCAACATAATACTAAAAATGTTAATATCTCTACGGCAGATAAAAGTCATTTCACCATTGGTTTTTTTGTGTTCCGCTATATATTCTAAGACTATATTTGCATCTTTCAAATGTTATGGGTTCAATGATAGAATTGTTTTTATTTGTCGACACTGTACATTGCATAATCAGATTTGTAGTATAAACGTATACCACGTTTGTTTAGAGTTTGCTTTTACTGTAGTACCCTGTGAGCAAATGCGCGGAAAACTAACCATTAACTGGGCTATCACTGAACATCACCACAGATATGGTACTTTTACATTGCTTTCACCACTTTAGCGGTTCGTTTTCCAAAAAATATGATGTGATTAGATGTTGTGAATATTTATTTCGCATTGTGAACACAACACATCAATGTTCAATGACAACTCTGTATATTGTTGGTTTCCCGCGCAAAGGTTTTCATAGTAGGAATACTATCAAAATTTGACGAAAATTGTCATAAATGATTTAGAATCTTCTCAAAAGAATCGAAATTCCCCAAAGTTCTGAGTTAGAATTGTGAATTGACCGTTGAACTTGATTTTATCACATCAAAACAACCGCTTGTTTGCTAACTATTCAGTGAATGCCCGAAAAACATTTAGTCAGTCCAGAGTCTGAGATTAATTTAATCACTCGACAGAATTGAATAGGAAGTAGGTAGATAGGGGCTGGACACGAAATTAAGATTCACTCAGATTCAAAGTGAATAATGCAGATTCAAAACGTTGAAATATGCACCCAGATTCATTTAGATTCCATGATAATCATCAGATGTGCTGAATCTGAATTGATGTTAAGCTCTGAATTGATTTTTACATATTAGTATTGATTCATTTAGATTCAGATTCAAAATGATTCGCTGATATTGGTCTTTGTTGTTCGCATTCTTGTAAGAGATACTAACCCCCAGGATATTATTTCTTGAATTTTATCACAAATTTATCATAGTATGAACTAAAAAAACAGCAGAATGGCTTTGATTTAGTCAATTTTAGTCAAAAAAAATTACTTCGACCAAGTATAAAATATAATTCTCAAGAAATATGTTTCATTTTTATATTTCTTATCAGACTCTCTAGCGAATTGCACTCAAATTCTGGCACTTGAATTATAAACTCATGTAGTCGACGAAATTCTCGCTCGCAATTTTTAATTAAGTAGAGTGTGAGACGCGGAGTCTTTTACATTTCATTGGAGACATGCGATTGTGATGATATAAATGATCTCGTCTGCCTGTCATTGACAGTCAAATCATAACGTAGCTACGATGGCAATATTCGAGCAACAGCATTGTGTATATCCCAACGTCATTCGGATGTGTAATTTTGCTGCTAATCCACTCATCCCCAAAATCGGCCAGATTGTATGCCAAAGCCAAATATAAATGACACGCAGTCTTTGCCTGGCAACAACTGCCGTCAAATTTATGAACATTCCATCAAAACTTATACTTTAATTGAACGAAATGCTGTTGACAAAAAGCAAACACTTTGAGGATTGTTTCGATTAGGTGAATCCCCAAAAAAAAAACTCAAACTTCTTGATATCACATTTTGCTTCATAATCTCGGATTTCAAATTAATTGCAGAAAACTTCACGTGTAACGAAATAATAACTGAATAATGTTGTTCAAATTAACACTGCGAGTGATAGAGAAAAAAGCAGGGCAACAATTTTTAAATTCCGCACATTTACCGAAAGCCCACGGATATGAAAAAAAGAAAAAAACGTATACAAAATGAGGTTTTACAAATTTTCAAGTCATTCGGAGAAAAATTAGGTCTACATCTTGAACAAAATATTCATTTCAACCTCAAAAATCGAACATTTTGTATCGGAAGTAGTCCAAAATCTCTTCGGAATTATTTTAAATTTTGTATGACTTACATTTTTCATAAAAAAATAATATTCTGAAAGTTTCACAACGAAACGATGTGAAATAAACATAGTCTCCACACAAATTTTTCGTATTTATATTGAAAAACAACCCATTCAATGACTAGACCCCAAATGAACTACCCGAAGACATTATCCGAATAAGCTGAAAGTTAAAAGGTTTCTATTTCCAATTAAGACCTATTTCTGCGTATATTTACGATTAATTTTAATGTTTATTAATTGAATTATGGTGTTAGCAAATTTGTGCGTACAACGAACAACGTACCACACACGGACAACAAATTGCTCCTGGAATGGTTTCAAACGTTTTTTCAGGTCCAAAACGCAAAGAAAACTCATTCCGAGGGCTTTGAACCGATCGCAATGCTTTTACACACACAGCGGTGTGTGCGAAAAGGTAAAAATCATATGACACTGTTTTCTTCTTTGATTTTGTCATAAAATTATCTTGTAACTGTTTCAACTATATAGAATAAATGCTTGAAAAATCGACTCACCCCGTCCACTTCTGCCGACAAATCGAAGATCGTTGAATTTGGCTACTTGATTTTTCATGACGGCTGTGCAATTCCGTAGCTCACCACACCAGTTATCATCGTTTCCTGCACGTATTGTAACAATAGTGCCATCACCAACATCACTCAGAGCGACCACTTTGAAAGCAACGGGTAGAGTTTTATTGGAACGCCAATGGTTTGGCAGACCCGAGCACAAAATATAAGGGCTACCAGTACGCACTACAATCAGTTTCAACAAAATAATGAAATGCAACGAAAGAAAGAAATAAAAAATGTGTGAGATTAACATTGACGGAAAGGTGTATTGTGACGCGTGTGAATGCGAATGTACTTGCTCGAAAGCCGAAAACTTCCCGATTCAATGATGATGATATTACACTAATTTTTGCACAAATATCAAGTAACCGAAATTTGAGCATGAAACCCGAAAATTGGCAATCATGCAGAAGAAATCTTTGTATGTTTCGATATAATTTTTATTGGCAAACATGAGCGCATTTGGATAAAAAAAAACATCAAAAATGCTGCAGCAAGTAGAAATTGATACTGTGCACACTTGATGTGTCGATATTCCTTCTCAGGCAACAGTTTGTACAAGGAGAAGTCCAGTTTTCATGGACATCAAGAGTATTGTATTACAGTGACTTCAGGAGCTTATTTTTGTCATTGCGAATTAAGATATATTCTCATCAGTAACAATAAACGAATCTAACGGAAATACCCAACACTTATTTCGGTACGAAAAAAAAAATCGACAGAATGAAGTGTAATGGAAGAAATAATATCGGATGCGGTTTTCAAATTCAAACAACCTTCGAGCAAGAAACTTTTCAAAATTTCTGAATAGACAAAGTTGAATCTTTCAAAATTCAATTTATCAAATATTTTACCTAATTCGCCTGGGAATTCTTGTTGCGCTTCAATTACCAGCCGTTCGGTCCACCACAGATCTTGCGACGATGTCGCCGATCCCAGTGGTGATGTGGTACCAGACGCTGAATGATGTGAATCCAGAACGGCACTATTCGATTTACTGCTTTGCATAATATTTGAGTTCCAATCGGATTGCGGTGGTGAGTTTGGCAAGTGATGATATACTGCCGTTGGTCCCGTTGGCAGATGCATTAGGGATGAATTATTCGGAGCTATTTTGACGAATTTCCGAATCTCAATTAACCTTCTCAATTGAATTCCAACAATTTTCTCGCCTTCAGTCTTTTTCTTTGAATCGTTCTTTAATCAAAATTTGATTATCATAAACTTCGAAGATTCAACGATATAAAGCTTGCACCAACCGCTGTGGGAAAATTCAACTATTAAACTATTCGTTTCGCTGCAATGGTTTTGCAAACACTCTTTCAAGCACAGTATTCCCTTTTTCACTCTACTTCAAATCGATCTTCGTTTCATTGGAACGGCAAATATTCATTCCATTCGTTTTTCTAGACTCTTTTTATTTTCTTCCGATGAGATTTAATTATCCGTTAACAATCGTAACACAAGATCGATGACAACAGTGTTCATGGAATTCGGCAAAATTAATACGTCATTTACGTAACTCAATAAAAATGTTACGATTATTAATTTTAGCTCTGCATATGTAACCTTTAAAAACGGAATTCAATTGAATAGACTGCGTCAGTTGGATCGAAATGCACACAAATATTCATTTCATAGTTTCACATCGATTTGAAATGTCAAAATTTTTACAAGTTCAATGTAGAAATGGTTTTACTTTTTTTTTTTTATTTATGTAACAATCAAGAAATTCACTGTGTGTCGGCACCACATGAGTAACAAAAACAGAGACGAATATTTCAGTTTATTGCGTGCAGCCTGTCACGTCGATTCATCATCATTTTTCTGGTAAATTGTCTAATGAACGCGTTGGATCTGTCCACGAGAACTACTCAATTAATGCAAAAAAAATATAACGCACACAAATTGCAAATGAAGACTATATGAGGCGCGACAAAACGATCGAAAAAATTTAGCATTAAAACGATAGATATCTATGCGAATACAAACTCTTCGTTTTTGTAAAACATTAACTCTTTTGCACACAGCACGATTAAGTCGTGTATTTCATATTGGATTTATTGTATAGTTTTTTAAAAAAACTTAGCACACAGTGTGATTTCGCGCGGGAGAAAGATGACTTTGTTGTTCGCATGAAGTCAAAACATCGACTGAACGCAAATCAACACTTTTCGTTTCAAGCAGTGGTTCGTACTCATGTTCAGCTCTCTGCTTGTGCTACTGCCTCTCGCTTTTTCGTTCCATTCATTCCATGTGTATTATATTCGCTTCTACTCAATATATCTCTCTTTACATCGATGTGTATGTGTAGCCGCTGCGGGTGTTGTTGATAATTCGTATTTTTTCTCTCGCGTCAGTGCTTTACATGTGTATGCTTTTTTGTTTCATATTTTAGCTACCGATATGCTTCATATGCTGGCCAACGCGTAATTACTTGTTTGCTGATGATAAAAAGTTTATAGCTTAGCAGGCAACGCTTAAGTGTGTGCTAGTTCGATGAAGTATTTAACTCACCGAATTTGTGTTAACGTGTGTGTGTTTTGGACTTAGGAGCACTTGTGCGCCGATGACTTCGAAGCAGTTGTTAAGGTTGCAAAAGAAAAAACCCAAACGTATTACCCTCTGACTAAATTCTCCATTTCGATTCAATGGGAAAAGACTAACTAAATTTAGACCCGACCAAATGATCTGGAATCATCATAACCGTAGACATTCTAAGCTCAAGTTGATTCGAAGCTGTAAAAATCAATTCGTCTGAGTCATTTTATCTTGCGTAAATGGCAAAATCGAACGTCACACAAATACACACATTTTCCACATTGAATCACACCTTTTTTGCATTTGTAGGGCTGAGAGTTAAAACGACTCAAAACATTTTATCTCCTGCTCACACATAGGAAAACTCTCGTAAGCGTGAGCATGACGTAAGATGTTTCGAACCGTTTTAACTCTCAGCCCGACATTGATCATTTCCTCATTGCGAGTTGGGGAACCTTCCAGGTTTTTCTGCTTGAAAGTGATTACCCAATTGTCGAACTGGAATTAGATGGTAATTCATTGAATTGGCACGCTCATTCCAATTTGCATCGGCTTAAGCTAATATCTGAACATTAGCTTTTGAAGTGTTTCAAATTGAAAATTGTAATGCAACAGAACTTCCACTTATTCATTACTCATTAAATTGCCTTGATACTAATCAAACTATCAAAACATGAACATTTCTGTAAATTAAAAACAATACGGATAAATAATTATTTCTCATTTCAATGTTATAAGAGGAAGGCAGAGATTTCATTGAGTTAAACCGCATTTTTGACCAAAAGTGAATGTTTTTATCTCTCGATGATTAATAAAATAGTGATATTTGTGAATAATTTTTCTATCAGTCTGGTATAGTGACGCAGAAGTTGGACAATGGTCTCATTTTTTAATTCACTCATTTAGAAAAAAAGATAAAAAATCGTGGAAATTCACCAAATGTTCGTTGACATTTTGTCAATTATGCGCTTGATTGCGTCGAATCAAAATAGTGCAACCATCTGACTAAGCTCAACTTTTGAAATAAAGTTTCAGTCTCGTACTATGAGGTAAACAAAATTGGCGTTTTGTTTTTTGGTTCATAAAAATGATATAAGGTTCAAAAAGCGTAAACAAAACCGTTTTTGGTGGCTATTTTTAGTTGGGAAATCCTGCGGAAAGTGAAGAAGCGTAGAACATGTCCAATTAAACTTGTCTGCTGTAAATATAAAAGTCGCTGTAGATGGTTTGAGACGTTCCTTGTGGCTACGGAACGAGTTTGTTGTTTTAAGTAAATCTATCATCGGTAAAAAACCGTATTCAAGATAAACCCCCTCTTACTTTGTTGATTCAGACTTATGCTCCTCGTCAGTTAATTCGTTATCATTTAAATGCAGTTCAGCTGAAAAAAAAAACATTGTTCTCGAGCTATCAAAACGAATCAGAAGTACGTCCGATAATTTTTCTCGAATGATTTAGTAGACCATAATATTTTTTTAAATTGTTTTTAATTATCTTCTATTTATTTCGTATTTATTTTCTATTAATTTTGTAGTTTGGATATGAGTCGTGGTCATTTGCTCGAATTGAAAGCCACAAGCCTAACTTCCGCAGTACAATTTAGAAATAGCCTGACGATCGGAAAACTCAACATTTCCAATGCGAAAAACAATAAATAATGTAAATTTATCTAAGATATTCGAAAATACTATTTATATCCATAGAAAATGGGGATGATGAGCATGTGCTCGCTCATAGCGTCGGATGTGCTTTGACATGTGCATGGTGTCCATTGAAATGTGCCGGGTGCTCAGTATTTACACATGCTTTAGGTTTTTGTGTTCACTGCGGTTTAAGTTATATTTCACAGAATCTAAGTGAATTAGGAACCGCATCGAACCTCAAAACAGTTAGTGGTTTTTTGGGTTGCGGCCAAAGTGTGTGATACATTTTATTTATTATTTAGTTTTAATTGAGTTGACATTAAAACTGTCCAATTGTAATGGAGCTAATTTAAAACATTGAGTCACATAAGCGGCCATTATCTATGATAACATGCGCCATTCTCGCTAACCAATCGTGTCATTTCGGAGATTTAGCTGTTGATTACAATGAATTCCGAATTTTTATATAGAAATATATGCTTCCTTTGTGATTGCTATGTGCTGTGTTTCTGATTTTTTGAATGCTGTTTCAGTTGACCCAAGTCTTTCAGGAAGGAAGTATTTTGGAATCTGTGTTGTGTGTGTTTTGAAATAGCTTTGCCTATATCAAGCTTTTCCTGACACTTTTTTTGAGAACAAATAATGAATGTTTCGAAAGGTATTTTTAGAATCTGTTGAACCAGTTGATCGATTTCCAGTGCCCAATTTACACACATTGCGCTTGTGGTTTCATCACGACATCGACGTGGAATAGATAAAAATGCGCACACTTTTGTTATTTTTCGATCCAGACCCTTGACATCACTTTGTAAAAAGGGTTACGTTTGAAGAAGCGGCATTTTCAGAAAGATAAGTATTTAAATTATCCTACGGTAAAATTGGGTATATTTTCTCGAAGCGACTCATGCCTTTTGCATAGCAGCAGTGTGCTGCACAACGAATAAGAGTGCCTCTTGGCATGCGCTCATTCGATAGTGAATCATTCACAATAGTCGCATACAGCTAAAACGTATACTCGTTGCCACGCCTTTCATTCGTATTTATTTTCGCTGTTTTGAGTTGAGTTTTTTTTTTCTTCCAAGCAAAACAGATGCTGTACGCTGTTCAACACGGATAAATTCAATTTGATGAATTGAAAAAATATGAAGAAATATTTAGTGACTTTTGTTGCAAGTAGAAATGGAGTTTTTGCATCAATCTCATTCTCTTGCGTTGCTTGGCTTCACTTGGCTTGGCATAATTTGCTAAATTTGATTTATTAAGAGTTTCGCTCATGGGAATATATTTAATGTGTTGCAACAAGTGTTGAAAAAGGTATTGCCACTTCGAAGCACCGCCTCCGAAAATGTACTCAACAATGCCAATGGAATTCACTTGCCGCTATTCAGGGAAAATTCGGTTCCGCCTCGGTACTCAAGCACAACACATAATCGATTCATTTTTTTCTGTACAGCGTTTAATCATTTGTTGGAGCGGCCAGCGAAAGCAACAAAAAATAGCTTATTGTGGTTTTTCCTTTAATAGAGAGTTGGCCTTTTAATCTGTTTTTTTAATTCACTTCATTCAGCAGTTGTGATTTTTTTCCGCTGCTTTCTTAATTCCATTGAAATTTGTAGGTTCATCATTATACATCCATTTATGCTACAAAAGAGAAAATGACCAAAGAATATAAGTAGAACACAAATATAATGGGAAAATAGACGGCTCGCAAATATCAAACAGCATACGATAAAACTTCCTAATCAGATGTTATTATGTAAGCAGATGGCAAAATGCGGAAAAAACGTATATGAGGAAAATTATTAGCTGTTTCATATTTTTAATCATTTAGCAGTGCTATGAGATCATAAGCTTATTACCGATGCATTAAACATATATTTGGGTGATTGTCACAAAACAGATAATAGATTTCAGAATACTAGGGATTTCTGACTGAAAAAAATTCATTGCGAATGGCTGCGGATGTTGGATATTGAAGCTAACACATGCAAATGTTTGCGAATTTGATCGCATGATATTGCAAATGTTTGCGAATGGCTTGTTGATGTATGGGCATTTGCGAATGTTTTTGATTTTAGGAATGACAAATATCATTTTCGTTTGCTTTGGTTAATAACATGAAATATTGGAATTATTTTCAAGTTTTTTGCACTGAGATAATGAAAACGTTCGCGTTGTTTTGATTCGTGCTCCTCAATCGATTTTAATATTAGCAAAGTCGTGACTTTGAACCCTTATTTCAGTTTTTATCGGGAAATATAAGCATATTTCCTAGATTCAGAGGGAATGGCGTGTAAGTGTATAATATTCGTTCGAATTTTGCGAATGAATCCCCATTCGCTTAGAGTCAGAAACCACCCCCTAGGCAGAATGAATGAACCTTTTTTGTGAGATGTTTAATTTGCTTATATGTGCTACTTCAAGATTCATTGAATAAAGAGCAACCCATCATTTGCGTAAGCGGAACGGTAAGTACCGCTGAATTTGCGGAGTTTAAGGCTCAATTTTTTCAGTTGCTGATTGCAATCGACCGCCCAAGTGATAGGGCCTACAAAAAATCGCACATTCATCAAGTCTACAGATCGAGTTTTGAAACGGACAACACATTTCACACACGATATGCCATGGCGCAATTGGCTTCAGCAGTAATTCACATGCTAAAAATGTTAATTGAACGAATACTTACTTGCAAATTTCATTCAAGATTTTATAGTCGCCTCCACAAAAATCAAAAAGACGAAACGTCTCGTCCAGATGAGAAAGAGAAAGAAATAATGATGCATTTGACAGAATGAGCAGCAATTTGTAGCCTAATGTAGAAGACTACTATATCAACAATTATACAAAGCGAGCTCCCAAAGAACAGAAAAACCATTTTGCGTACTGTATTCTAAGATGAAAATTGGATAATCGAAATCCGCAACAAATTGATAATTCACCCAATTATAAATTTGCAATAAATAATAAGTACTAAAAAAATGCATTGTTTATGTGGAAAAAATGCATTTGTGGTTGAAAACCGTCAAGAAACAGATCGTAATGAAAAAACTGTCGGCTAAGTGCTCATGATAACAGTTGAAGCATATCTGAACGTTATTCATCGTGGTCTCTCACCACAATGCGCTTCAAAATACTCATACTGACTGGCGATGCTAATTTATGCAGGGTGAACTAGCTTTTCTGAAAGCTTCGAACCATTCTCCACTGAAAACATATTTGCTAAACGCTGATGAGTAGACGCATCTGTAAGCTCTCTGATTGGCACTCCAAAAATGGAGCAAAATGCATACCATTTCGTGTGATGGTATTTGTATTTTCTTCATAATAGTTGTTCAAATAATGACACTTTCTTTATAACTGCAGCACTACAATTGAATGAATGAGAATAATAATGCAACGTATTCTTGTTTTCAAATGAAGTGTGCCTCAAAAATTTTTCAATATACGTGTCCCTGAAAATTGTTTTAGTAAAAGTGTCCCAACTTTTCAAATTTGATTTTCGCTTTACTGATGACAGATAAGAGATAACTGTCTTCGCCAAATATGGAAATTCTAATAAGCCTTACATAATGGCCTGAGACAGATCACTTAATTTGAAAAGTTGGGACACTTTTACTAAAACAATTTTCAGGGACACGTATATTGTAAATTTGTTGTGGGACACTACATTTGAAAACAAGAATACGTTGCATTATTATTCTCAGCCATTCAATTTAAATATTTGAATGAACATATCAATCACGATCCAATGTGCATGTATGGATGAAAGTCAAATAAACAAATCAAACGTGCAGATGGAAGAAAATGCTCCGGTGTGCAATACAAAACGTAGCATGAAGTTAAATTTCACCTGCGACAAGTGTGTACGCAAATAATGGATTTCGTTGTTGTTTGATCAGATTCTTCGCACTATATCAATGTTTAGCAAGCGATGAATGCTTCGATTTGTATTCACTGAAAATGAGAAGAAAAATGAAACATTTTTGGTTTTCGCAGCAGCAACAAGAGAATAATGCACTGCAGCAGTTAAATGGGGGGATGATAAATTCGGTTTCATCTCGCTTAATTAAACACGTTTTTTCAATTGGAGCTCTGCCTTTATTCATTTTTCGAATCTATGATGAAATCTGATTTGATAATCACTGAAAGAATGTCCTCCCGAGTTTTTCTTTAACTTCAACAATTTGATTTGGTTTGTTTCTAAACATATACAACAATTTGCTTAATACACATAATAAAAAATTAAAGACAAAATGGACAACAAAATTGAATAGAATGACTGAATCAACAGTTACAATCAAATCACTTAAATCAAGTATAGAAACAAATACTTGAACAAATGAATTTAGGTGCGACTGTTCTTCCAAACGGCGGCCACTTTGCTTTGAACATGTGCATATAATGGATTGACGTTTCGGCGTGCCATCGATACACTTGGTCTGTTAGTATTGGTAATGTGGGCCATAAAGTTGTTGCTGTTGCCACCACGGTTATTATTGTTGTTGTAATCATTTCGGCGATTTTGTCCACAACGATCGCACTTGGAAGCCGAAGCAGTCAGCAGTACCTCGTATTGTGCCACCAATTTCTGGCAATATTTAAGTTCTTTTTCAATTCGTTTGCATTCACTTACTGCCGTTTTCAGTTCTTTTTCTATTTTTTCACGTTCACTTGCAACTGCTTGAAATGCCGTCGAATCCAATGTGCTGTTACGACGATCGGTGACATTCGGGAAAATTTTGCGCCAACCAATCCGGCCGGTGGAGCCTCTGCATTGTGGACAGGTGTTGGACTCGAGCACCCAGCTGTTCAAGCAATCGAAATGAAATAAATGGCCACATCGTGTGGCTATGATTTCCGAATTACCGCTGCTGCCAATTGCTTCGAAACAAATGCTGCACTCCAGAGCCATTTTACGCCGGTCCGATGTGCTGATTTGTAAATGGTGATATAAAATTCTATGAATTTCGTCAAGTATAGGTCAATGTGCGTGCTTAGTATGTGCTGCTTCGATTCTATCGAACGACTAATTGCCAACATTATATCGACTGAGCGCGAAAAATTGTGCAGTCATTTGACATTTGACCATTGGTGGAGCTACTTACCAATTTAAAGTAAAATTCGAGTAGATTTTTGTTTAAAGTCTGATGCGTTGATACGCATGCATCGAACGGTTCTGGAAATATTCTATCTAAAATTATCTACTCTGAAAATACCGGGGCGGCAACTTTTCGAATAATTTTCAGGAAAACAACCATTTACTACCACTTCTTTCTTGTCTGACTATCATTTTCTCTGTGCCAAATTGTAAGAATTTTGCCGACATTGCGAAAACAATTAAGGTAAATTCACAATTTGCCGTAATCAAAAAGTAAATTGTGGATATTTGTTATTTTCCTGAATTTACTCGTGTTAATTTCTGTCAAAAATCTTTTAAATAAATATATATTTTCATTTCTAAAGATAAATAGGCATTGATAGTGAATCACATTTTAAATTCAATTCAATAATATTTGGTTTATTAATGGCATAAAAATTCATTTACAATACAAATATTATAAAAAATCCAATACTTACAATGTCAACAATTAAAGTTAGAGTGAAACCATATAATATGGCTATTATATCATGGGAATTTTATCACACGAATTTCGAAGGTTTGATTTTACTTATATCCATTTAATTTGGATGTGATGAGCTCTGAAGCCTGTCCCAATTTTCAATTTAGATTCACCGAATTGTGTATAATATATATATATATAGTTTGTTTTTATGAGCAAAGATGAATTAAGCATCAGATTCAGTTTGGGAGGGTACCAAAACCCATCCATCTTCGTTGGTTGAAACATTTGATTTGTTGCTGTTTTGTCGTTGGTATGGCATCTGAGGTGTTTGTGGTTCAACGGATTCAGTTTGGACAGTTCCTGGCATATTGTTTGTGGAAACGTGCGGCGGTCTCGCATTCATACGGATCAATTCTAATTGCCGCTTGAGATTCGCTTGGAATTCCAACAAATCCTCCTACGCCAAATAAAACATTCCATTTAAATTCTTCACTGTTTTGTAGATTGAATTTTACAATATCTGGACGTAAGGTTCATTGTCCAAACTTGGACCTACAAATTTAAGTGTTCCTAATTATAGCCTAAGACTATTTATAAAGAGTGATTCATTTGGAGTTTTTTTTCCAATAGGACTTTTTTGGCAGATCACGCATGACAGCTGTCAAACTTTTTTGTCATTTTTATTTAGTATTGTTTGGCAAATAATCATGGAAAGACTTACACCGCAACAACGTGTCCAAATTGGCTCTGGATAAGCTCAATGAAAATCCGGTGTTTTATCGAGACATTTTGTGCAGTGATGAGGCCCATTTCTGGCTCAATGGGTACGTCGATGAACAAAATCGCCGTATTTGGGCTTGGGCTGATGAGCAACCCGAAGAGTATCAAGAGCTACCATTACATCCAGAGAAATGCACGGTTTGGTGTAGTTTTTGGGCCGGTGGAATCATTGGTCCTTATTTCTTCAAAAATGAGGATGGCCGGAATGTTACTGTCAATGGCGCGTACCATGATTACTGAATTTTTGCTGCCTGAAATGCAAGCCCGTAATGTCCGTGATATCTGGTTTCAATAAGACGCCACACAGCGCGTGAAACAATGAACTTATTGAGAGCCCATTTCGACGAGAGCCCATTCGCCTTCAAGGATAAGCCCGCTTCAATTGACAGTTTGGAAGCCAACATTACTCGTGTTATTCGCGAGATACCGGCCGCTATGCTCGAACGCGCCATCGAAAATTGGGCCTTTCGGATGGGCCATTTAAATGAAATTATCCTTAAAAAGTAAATGCCATAGATTGTTCTTTCGACTCATAATAAAATATTATTCATAACATTCAATTTCATGCGTTTAATTTAATTAAAAAAAAAAGAGTTTCAAATGAATCACCCTTTATATGAAATATGGTTTATTTTCGCAGTTAGGTCATAATTAGAGTGTTAGACCGAATCACAGTCAAATACCCTTATGACATTTTTTGTTGTCTTTTTTACTTTTGGTTTACCTTTTCCATTAATTTATTGCAAATATCTAGTCGTTCTTGCCGTTCTTTGGGATCCATCCTCGATAGAATTTCATCTCGGTGTTTCGTTACATAGGCTATTTCTGTATGAATCTAGAACAAAATATAATTACTATTATTATTAGCTGCAGCCATGGCTAGAATTGACCAACGTTACATATCATCTTATTGCATATGAAATATTTCATTGAAATAACTACTATGCGGAGAATTTTTTTCCGTGAATCCAAGAAGAATAGGCGCTTACATAAAAAAAACCTTGTAATAGCTTAGTTTTCTACGGGACTTTCATATACTTTTGATGTAATATGTAAATGAACTTCAGATAGGAATCTACATTGGCACTGTCGATTTGACAGCTGTCAAGCTAGCTGTTTAGTTCGGTTGCTACATGACAGACTAGGTGAAGGTACCTAAAAAACAACAGGATTTGTCATGTAAGCGCCTATTCTACAGGTTTTCCTGTAATTATTCACAAAATAATTTCTCTGTGTGTAAAAAGTTTTTCTATTCTTGTAATGGAATTTTGACAATAAAATAAATACATTCCATTTTTTCATCGTTAATTCTTAATTTTCATTTCTATTTTCTCTTTTGCTCTCTATTTTTATTCCGTTTTTTTTTTTCTCTTTATTATTTGTTCAATTTTGTTTTATCTCTTGATTTTATAAAACATATTCACCTTCAAATATTCTTTGGCAAGCTGCTTGTGTTCCTCAAATATTTGTTTGGATAAATCACTCTTTGGATCAGGTGGTGTGGGCCTCAGATGTGGTTCTAGCATTAGATGAACCGAAGCTAGGTCGTCATCATCAACGCCGCTGCTTGAGGCAGTTCTTTTTTGTTCATTACTTGCGTCAAAGCCATCTTTGGGAGCTGTCGATGAGTTTTTGAAGGTCGTTGAATTTGTAGTATTGAGCACATTGCCGATTAGAGTTCGTGTATTGCTTGAACTCGATGGTATAGCATTCGTTCTGGATTCAGCAACTGACAGTCTCTCATTGCCTTGATTATTGGCTGAAAGTGTAAAAGATAATTTCATTTCAAATTCATCCATTAAATGTTACATTCATTTCCATGTGAAATAAATTCTCAAAATGCGTACAATAAAGGATCCAACAATAGCTCATTCGGTTTTGATTTGAAAGCATCGTCGTTATCGAACCGTCACACATTTTCTTTTGCTGTTGAACTAAATTTTATTTAAAAAAAATTGTTGTTCCTAACAGCCACATACGCACACACGCACACACTGTTTACTCGTAAAACCGTTTTAGCAACGATTATTTCTAAATTAATGCAATGATTTTCAACACAACGTGATTGTCATTTTCGAAAAGAAGTTCACAGCACAACTAATTTCTTACATTGCGAATCTATATAAAAAAAATCAAGCGCTCTAGGAACGATCAAATACATCAATCTGAGCGATGATTTGGCAACATATGTAAAACAGTCTGAATTGTTGGGTTTAAGTCGATTAAAACATTGGCAGACAACACCTTTTGCACGAGAAATAATTTTAAAACACCATCAGAATTACAATATTTGCTTCGCGAACCAATTATAATAGTTATTCATATCAATGTATTGGAAAAGTTGGGCAATGACTTATTTTAATCCACTACCAAGTCATACGAATTGCTTTGCTATTTACAATTTATATATTTTTCATCATCATGTAGCGTTTTAAAATCAGATTTACGTATCACTCACATTCATTGTCATTAACACTCAAAATATTGTTTGGTTTACGTTTCAATAGACGCAAAATGAGCATACGAAAAACGACCACTTTTTACCCAAGGTATTTGAGAACAAAGCCATTTGGTCGCACAATCAACACACATATGGCTGTTCGTAGTAAGTTATTGTTTTTCAAAATTTTTCTTTATGTCTAATTTTTTTCTTTCGATTAGTTTTTTTGTGTTTTTCCCTGTTTTTTCTTCACTTTTACCAAATTTTTTCGACTCAAGTGAGTTTTCAGTTATTCGGAGTAGTTAGACAGTGTAATGGCAGTATTTAAATGCACTGAAATTATTATTTCCATACTAAGGTCCAAGTATTCACGGCCGTAACCATAATTTATCTTAGCATCGAGTTATTAAAACACATTTAAACATGTTCAATGGCACAAAATATCACACATTGTATTTGACTTCAATATTATTTGATGAAAATATGAAAAATTCCCGATATTCGAGGTGAGAATCAGCGTTCCACACTTTTTCTTTTTGAATAATTGACAATCTAAATCAATTTTGAAGGCAACAATCAAAATTATTCTGAATTTATTGCGAAAATATTAATATAATGGTGATGCACTATTCGGCGCAGCTGACTCATTCGACTACATTTCACAACTGAAGCACAATTGCAAGCCAATCTCGTATGCAAAGTTCAAAAAATCAAGTGACAATATGTTCATGTTAATGCGATATACGGTGCTCAGTCACTAAAATGCGATGCGAGACTTTGAAGACGATCGACGTCTACTAGAAACCGAGTCGAAACGTAGATGAGTCATCCGCGGTCGCTCACACATATGTTTATTTTTCGCGTGAACAAAATGAACGATTCGCCGCAGAAAAAACGGTTCGTGTCGATGCAAAAAAAAAGGCGCTAGCTTCGAAATGTAAATAAACAAAGTAAAAGCTCAACGACGCAATAGAATCCAATGTGATTCCACTTTCAAATGGAAATTTTTATTCAAGCACTTTCAAATGGAAATTTTTATTCAAGCTGATTTATCTCCAAATTGATAGAACAATTTTCATGTCTTTTTTGCTCGCTGCGCTGTATGCGAAACATTGACTAATTAATACGATGAAAGTCTTGCATTTGCTGTCGATTAAAAAAAATTCGTCCGTCTGTTGAAATGCCATACCTCACAAAGTGTTTGAAATTTTTCAGCAGAAGTAACGCGTTTGATTGAATGGACGCTTGCGCGGATTGAAATGTTGTTACGTTTCAGCTCGATCTCGCGCTCAATGCGTACGAGAAAAGCGAGGCATCGAATAAGCGAAAAAGTGTCTGCCCAACAAAAATCGAACTCACCGAGAAGGAAATTCGAATTTGCGTTTAAATTAAGTAAGCAGTGGCTATTTTCATCACAAATTGATGTTTATTTTAAGTTCACATCATTAAAAACACATTGAATCGTGGCGTTTTTTCTCTCTCTTGGCGTTTTCCCCTTCATCGCTGTGTTGAATCATTGTACACGAGATGCCATCTTTTTGATGAGCCCAACTATCTCAGTTTCATGTGTATATATTAACGAAACCGTAATATCCTTCGCTCTATTGCAAGATGGTTTATCTGTGTCCGACGCAACACTGTCTCTTTGCACTGCAATTGCATTTAAATGCATTATTACATCTGTGACGCGTCGAGTAATTCGTCAAATGATCGTTTTCAATAAAATCGAAATCACAAATAATGATTGTACAATGTACATAGTTTTCGGTTTGTTGGGTACTTAAATAACATTAGCACACATCTGAGAAACTGTTTATTTTTGAACGAATGAATCATTCGAACATCATTTAACACGATGAAAAAAAAGAGGAACAACAGGCAACAGCCATATTTACGACCGCTTGACTTTTGTAGCGAAAGCAGTGGAAAAAATTTCATCTCCTCAAACAACTGTATGGGCATAAATGTCTCGGCCCAACGAATTTCTCTCACATCAACATTTCCATACAAAATCGTTCGAAAACGGTTTTCCAATGAACTCAAATGAGTAAGTATTGTATATACAAGCGTTGGCAATTCGCAACTAAAAATTATTGCTGCGAAACTCAGACTTCGTATATTCCTTCAAATTTATTTACGTTTACGCCAGTCATTATTGTGAAATTGGCTTCCAGAAAATCGTGGTATAATTTATTGCGATTTGAGGCTCAGGGAAACACGATTTATACAACATTCGTCAGATGTGCATCACTGTAATGTCATTGATGCTATTCGGATGCTTCCATACATGTCGAACGGCTCTATTTCTTTGGAAGGAATCTTTTCTCTTGTTTCTTTTCATTCCACAATTCTACTGTTCCACCTTTTCTTTATCTAAAATTCGTTCTGAAACGATTAATGTGTCCGAAAGTGCAACAAACGGTTGCTACGTACACGCAACAAAGGTGAATTTTTATGATTTGTTTTTTATTGATTTTTCGTCATTTGAATGATGCTTGTAGGAACTTTAGAAAGATGGAATTATTTATAAGCTATATATTTCTATCGTCAGTTGAAGGAATTTTTTGAGTGAAATCGCAACAATAGTTCTGATTAACAATTCAAATGAGCCTGATGGTTTATACTGATTGACGAGATTTTCATTTTACAGAGCTTAACGCGTCACTAAAGAGTTTTAATCTATTTTAAAAATTCAACCAATTGAAATAGTTAATTGATGCTCCTATTCTGAAAATATTTGATTTCTTAAAATCTCGGAATCCAACAGTTCAGTCAACAGTAGAAAATGAAGATCGTTTGATCCATCATATTTTATAATTCACTTGTTTGTTTGCATAGAAAAACCTGATCCATTTTAGTTTTGCTCATGTGCTAATTGGTAAATGCGTATTCAGTAAAGAATGTTGTCGAACGCACGAAACATCGATTAGTTTCGAATAAATACATAGACGTAATTGCCATTTCGATGGTTTTGAAGCGTGTCTGTCGTTTGTAAGTTGTGGCAGATTTCGCAATGACTTGTGATCGAATTATATCCGATTCGCGTATTTAGTGCTAGTAAACCCACAAATTCAATAGTTTTCTATCATTCGCTTTCATTTCAATACGAAAATGTTGAGTTTGAAGAAAACCTGACAGCCAATTAAGGAAGCGATACCCAATTCAAATGGTTACAGATGTTCAAACAGCTGTACGATTTTTGAAGAATTTTTGTATTTACATTCGATTTAATTTTTTTACAAAGACAACGAAATCAGTTGACAAGGCGCGAATGCAATAATTAACAATTCATTTTTTCAAATTCAGGTATGTGTGACGATCAGCAAATTGCAAACCATTTCCTGAACTGTCGTAGACATTGAAGTATGGCTCTCTTTTGATCTGATAAATAAATATGTTTAAATCATAATTAAAATTGCGGCTCGAATGGATCTCATGAGGATGAATTAAAAAAATGATGAGAAACAGAGAAATATTTTGATGTGTTTTGCGCATATAACCAGAACAAGTGTTACAAAATTAGATTAACAATCGAGAATCTGTGAGTCATCCAAAAAATCACAGCGAAAAAAGAATAAAAATTCGTTTGGCATTTCGTCTTTTGTATTTTTGCTACCGATGCAGACACACATATTTCGTTCGCAGCATATTCATATACAACCGATCTAAGAATAATATATCACCCGAATGAAAATAAATGTGCTTTATTGTCTTTCTCTGTTTCTTTCCCACTGCTTTCTCATAGTCATGTGACGGTTCGTTTTTCATTGAATGCAAGTGTGACGTTAGCAAGTTAATCTTCTCAATAAAATTGATGCATTTGACGCAACATGTTGCATGACATAAGCTAATCCTTTGATTTCATGTCTTCGGAAAAGTTTTGTTTTTATTTCTGATCAGCTGTTGCATCCTCATGTCCCAATGAACACCTGTTTACGCAACCGAGCATTCACCTTTCTGAGCAAAGTGATTTCAACTTACGATTTGTTTGTTCGATTGTCGTTGTCGGTAGATCCCACGCATTTGGATCTGTTTCCAATGATAACGGCTGCAATGGAACACCGCCTGTTACTAGTGCACCATTTCTTTTCAAATAATTTCCAGAGCATTCATTATTTACATTTTCCGATGCGACCATGCTAATCTTCGATTCATTGAAACGGCTTGAACTTGATGGATACGGCACAGTTTCCGTTCGCGAAGGCCAGAGCTTCGAAAATGCTCGGATCGATGATTCCACTTCGTCGCGTGAATTTACTGGCATGCTCGTTGTTGTCATCGCTAAATTGCTTCGACTTGTTTGTGTCTGAGATGGCAGCTCATCGTTATATGTCCAAACATCGCTTTGGTTCATGTCTCCAATATTCTGACCAAAAGTGTCATACATCTAAAATCGGAAAATCGAATTAGGACCTACAAATGCATAATAATAGTAAAAATAGCTCACTTACATCTTCTATTTTACTATAATCTAATGGTTCGTCTGCACCTGGAAAGTATTGGCATAAAATGCACATTTTTTCAACCACATTCTCCATTGATGGCCGCTTTTCTGGCGACGGATCCCAGCAGCTTGTCATTAAGTCTTCAATAGGCTTTGGACAACCTTCTATCAGCGGCGGTCGATCACCTGAAAATATTTTTCTTTTGTTATTGAAGACAGTTTTTTCGGAGAATATTTAAATCTCGAATTCGAATCATATAAACAAGGATCAAAATGAAAGGCAAAATTGAAATTACCCTTGTGCACACTCCACATAATTCTATAGGCCAATTCGATATTCTTAAATGGTTGCTCACGCGATATCACTTCCCACAAAATGATACCCCAGCTGAATACATCACATTTTTCCGTGTAGGTTGATCCTTCGAACACCTCTGAAATACAAACACCAAATTAGACACATTTTTTTTATCTGTGAAGGTCTTTGAGATCAGACTGGAAATGTGCATTTAGCACAATGAAATCTGTATCCGAACAACGCTTGACCAATAAAAAAAACGGATGAAAACCCACCAGGTGCCATCCAAGCAGCACTTCCCATGTTGTTTGTCATTAGTGTTGCTTTATCCGTTACTGTTCCAAAGTCACATATTTTCAACACTCGCCCCTGATCGACGAGTAATAAATTTGGCGGCTTCAAATCTCGATGAATCAATGGTTTTGGGCACATTGCATGAAGGTACGCAACACCTTCAGCACATTGGAGAGCCCAACTCATTGCGTGTGACGCTGTATAGGATATTCGCGGATTTCCGTGTAGAACATTATACAAACTACCACCTTCAGCATATTCCATAACTAGACAAACATGAGGTTTTTTGGTACATGCACCGTACAAACAAACTATGTTCTTATGAGTTACACGCGATAGTTGACGCAACTGTGAAAAAGAGAACCATTTGCAAGTTTGATTTCATGATAAATGAACATTTTTAATCGGAAAAAGATTTTTAATTACCTCGATCCTAAAAGCATTCCTTTCGGTTTCTGGTTCAATATACTTAACCGCTACAAAAATATCCCGCCATTTTGACTTGTAAACTGTTCCGAATGCTCCTTTTCCAACCAACTGAAATATTAAAAATGAGGTAAAAATTACAATATTATAAAAAATCAGGGAATTTACATCAAAAGTTTAATGAGAAACATTCAAAAAGACATAATATTTGAGACAATCACCTCGATGTGTTTGATTTCATCATGATCAATTTCGCCAACAAAAAGACTTCCAGTTGGCTGATTTTCTTGTCGTTCTGCTGCCATTCGCATAGAACACACAGCGCAAAACTTGTTTATTCGTTGAACCTTTTCAAACGAAACTACTCAATTGTGCGCCCGTTAAGCTAATGAATTAATCGCAGGTTTTTCCGCAATAATTGCATTTTTCAGTAATCAGATAAGCAGAGAAAAACGAAACACTAACAATCAGTTATTTACATTGAATTCCATTGCCACTGGCACATGGCGATAAAAATGCAAATGCAAACACGAAGTAACCAGTGGCACGCATGCAGTCAATCGTATTTGTTCCCGATGCAATTCAATGACAGCATCGGTTGATTGTTCCTCTCACTATTAATTTGATCAACAAGTAAATTCACGAGGTAATATTATTTTGCGTAGAACTTTTTATTGTTGCCAAAAACCACAACAATATTTTTGCGTAAATGAAAATATCGTTTTTGCTACTACTAATTGACAGTAGCTGCGTTGTATTGCGATTTTGTAATATTTTTAGAAAATTTGATGCATCGATAACAAAGCAAAATACATAAAAAACTTATAAATAAAAGTGAAACTATAATACAAATAAATATTTAATTAAATTTGTTCCGCAGCACTTCAATTTAATATCATGTTCTCCGTCTGTCACTGAAACTGATGTTTCTCGGTCGATTGTTTCGCTTTGAAGTTTCAACAAAAACACATTTACACAGTGGTTCCACCTAGCTGTCAGCCGGTAAACTGAAGTCTTTCTTGAGCTTTGGATGGAAAAAAACATCCGCTCGATTTTCTCAACATTTTCGAATTTGCTAGTGCTTCGGAAGGACTGGAGAAAATACTGAACTGGAGATTATTCGGACTTATTAATATGCAAAGATTCGTTGATTGTAATTTGTTACAGTGGATTAGTATCATTCAAGGTCAACAAGGAAATTAAATCATATCATTATTTTTTAAACAACAAACAACAACAACAACAAGCATTTATAGACCATTATTGCCTTTCAGCGTCTGGTCTGTTTGAAGAAACAAATTATGATTTTTTCACCGAAAACATGATTTTTTCATCGGAGAAAACTCCTATTCCTCAATAAACTGTAGAGGAATTCTCTGTAATAATCAAGATATTATGAAAAAAATTGGAATAAAGAATAAAAACGTTTCTCATGTCATTGAAACATGTATATTTTTCATCAACAATATTGAATCACCATTTTTCAAACTTTCCGTTCAAGATTTAAATCATTGAGCGAATACTTGAGGAAGAATATCGTTGCACAATGCATTGCAATTTTCTTTGTTGAACGCATCAAATGATTGAAGGCGCTAATCTGATTTAGAAATCTATTGTTGCTGTGTATAGGCAGTAATGAATGTATAAATTAAATTTGAATCGATCGCAAATTATAGCATCGTCAACAACAACAACGGCCATATCAATGACAAATCCGGTTCGGTTAACACTTACAGCCGAGCATAACCGACAATAGTATTTCCTACTTACATCGTAATTTACACATCCTGCTATCAGACTTTCACAGCGTTCGACGCTCGATGCTCGTTGCACTGCAGACGTATATCTTATCAGGAATCCGTTCTTTGACCGTATAATTTAGTCGGAGAATTTAATTATGTGGTGACAAAAGTGATGATGTAGTACGTGAGCCCGTACGGCATATGGCTTTTGGTGTATAATGCCAAATAGTGTGCGTTTATGCTACCCCATGTAGATGTATTTTGGTTAATGCGCCAACAACAATCCTTCAAGCAACTCAGTGCTAACTGTTCAAATGCTGGATTATGTTCTGCAGACACGAATCCATGTAATTTTGGATCGATAGTGCACAATTTCAGCTGCAAGAAACCTATTTTTCCAAAGAAATAGTGTCGAGGAAATGTACCAAATGTTCCCACAAGAATGCAAAAGATGGTTTATTTTTTCTGATAATGCACCAAAATGTCGATACTTCTATTTTAAAATATTATATTATCTGCACTATACAAAAGTCAAAATTAAAAGTTCTAGCTCATTTACAATGCAACAAAATGTGAGCGTATATTGCAATATGTGAGCTTACATGCATTTAACTTGGGAAAAGTACCTAATTCGATTATGTAATCTGAAGTGAAATTTAAATAAAAAAAAGTGATGTAAATTCAGAAAGTGTTTCCCGCTTTAATAGCGTTAGCTATGGGATGGATGAGAAAAATGTAAAATTTGCATTGCGAGAGACAGAGCAAAAACAATTTGAATTTTGTTTAAATTGCATGTGCATTCCATGCTTTCCATTCAATCTTTCCTGTGAGCGATTTTTTGTGTATTGTGTGTATGTGAGAATCCGTTGCTCTTTTTCATGGAAATCTAATTTGAAGTGTCTGGTTTTCGGGAAATTTCTTTCTAACATATCAAACTAAGTTTTGCCATGTTCAACTTAATTCATCCATATTATACTGCCAACAGGAAAAGGACAATTCAATTCTAATTTAAAATGTAATTTTAAACTTTATTCGTTTTTTTCTGTGTGAAAAAAGGAAAAGCTTGACTTCTGTCCACTATGCGGTTCGCAGATAGAATTGAAATTGAGGGAGAAGAGGGAGAGAGCGATGGAGGGAAATAAAGGCTGAGCGTACACAATAGAAGACTTCATCATTTTCAGAATATACATGTATCGATGGCACAAATGGGCTATTGATAACCACTCGGCTTGTTTCGTTTCATTGCCCCGTTCTATTGAGAATGGCAAATAAATAAAGTTAGCATTTCTTAGCCTGCAGCTGGGTCCAGGCATTTGGTTGAATTCTCATGAGAAATTTCCATACTATTTCACTCCACCACTATTGACTGCCTTCGAACACAATGGACATGCGACAAATATCCAGGACTGAGAAAATAATGTCTTATTCCAACAAATTCGTAACAAACTATACGAACAAATATGCTTGTCTCTTGACATTTTCGATGTTCTTTACTTTCAATTTTCCGAATGTTCATCTAGTTCGAAAGTGTTCTACATTTTTCTCGTGTATATGCTAATGCAAGATCTAATGTCTCACTCTACCTTTGGTAGTCATCACATCAGTCTGAAACAGCACCAGCAGCATAGAGAGGATAAATGTCGTTGAATGTATCGAATTGCACATGGTTTTTGTTTAAAAGTTCTTTTTTTCAAATATATTTGAATATTCGATGCAAATTCATCGGATTGCGAAGAAATGTGAGTGGTATATAGATGTGTGGCCGTTTTGTGTGCAGTGTACCGGAGCATTTTCTATTTATCTGCCATGTAGCATTTTATTGAGGGTCGAAAAAGGTGAAATTAAATACAATTGATATGCACATTTTGTACGCATATGAAAACTTCAACATTCAACTACATTCTCTTAGCGATCGGACAGCATAAAAGCATCACTTCATTGCGACTAGTTAAACGAAAAATAAATAGTAATCTTCTTAAAAGGTCTTCTAAGCGAAATGCCGCACATACATATATATCCAGCTTAATTCGTCGGGTATCAAATGCATTAACATGTAAAATTGTAAATCATGAGAATGACACGAGAGAGAGAGAGGGAGGGAGAGAGAGAGAGAGCGAAAGCAGAAGCGATTGAAAGAGTTAGAGGGAAAGAGATTGTTTAGACAAACAACTTGAAGCGACTGGATTTTACTCTTTGTTGTTCCCATAACGCATTTGATGTGTGTCCTTTCATTGGAAATGCATGTGTGGCCAGAGGAATATCCGATATCACATTTCAAAAGAACAGAAGATTATCTCGTTTTTATTTAGATATTTCCATGTATTTGCTCAAAAAACAGTGGAAAATGGAAATCTCACCGTTAAAATGGATGCAATCAGAATCATTTATTTATGAAAGGTAAGTCTTTGATGGGGATTTGCTACATTGAAACAAAAGAACTGTGTTGACAGCAGATAGTTCCGATTGGATGGACATCGTTCGCAGTAAAAGGTTTTCCAGCAATCAGAATCTAGCTCAGCTTTTGGATTTAGATGAAGTGAACGATGACAAAAGAGCATTCGCACAACATTGGCAAGAATGGAGTGAAAGCTTTTCGTACTTCTACTAGAAATGAATCGATTTTTCGTAAAGCAATATTCTCGTCTCTATAAACATGAGCAACATTCACACTTGAGAACGCTTCATTTTGCCATTTTTCGAAACCGACTTCAAAAATGCATCATCGCAGCAATTCTTTGAGTGCTAACATCTATGCACAAAAAATAATGATTTTTATTCAAGCAAAAAAGAGATTGTAATTATGTCAAAAGCACTTTTGTCAACGTAAAAACAATGAATTAATACATGACATGACTTGAATAAAAGGTGCGACCTAAAAATCCTTAAATAAAGAAACAGTTTGAATCATTTCATGCTGTGATGTATGCGATGGCTGAATATATTGAAAAACTCTCATTCATTGTGTATTCAAATGCAACTAGATTCTAGTTTGAAACGGTGAAAACACGTTTAATCAGATAAGAAAAGGGTTCCTTTCGGCTCGAACCGCTCAGATGCCGTTAAATGTGGAATAATAACAATAATGGATCCACCCACACGTGAACCAAATGCGAAATATTACAACTCAAGTATGCGCTGGTAAGGTTCAAAGAGCATATGAAACGTATCCTTTAAAAGCTATCTCACTCATATGATTACACAAAATCATTACCAAATAGATTATTATTGCACGCTTCGTGATAGAAACTGAAATTGAAGAGTGTGTGTAAATGAATAAAGAAACCTGTCATTGACACGAGCTGAAGCGAGTTCCATTACGACGTGCTTTAACGTACGGAGCATAGAAAAATGGGATACTTCATAAGATATATTAATAAAGAGATATATTTATGCACGCTTTACCTTTCACCGCTCTCAAGATGACGATAATAGAACACGATAATCAAATGGTAAATGTGAAAGTGTGCGTTTATTATGGATTCCAATTTAGGATTACGAACACGTATGCATCAATCGACGGAAAAATAAAATTAGCAATCTAATGGTCTTTGATTATTTATAATGAACTTTGTTTTTTGAACTTTTTTTTTATACCTGGAGTGCACAGTACTCTGCACATTGCTCTTTCATTCAAGTGTTAACCCTTGAAGTGATTCAATGGTTTTTTGAGCGGTGAGTATTAATGAAAATGGTGAGATGGGTTACATATTTGGGTTGTCACTTTTGCTATTTGTATCTTCATACGTTGTCTCATCAAAAACCTACGCCAAGTTAATCTTGTGATGAATGATTTGATCCCGCTGAATTTTAGGATGGAATTTGTAAGCAGCTCAATGGCAGGACACTTCGAAGCAGCGACAACGCTACTGAAGAGCACAGAAATGAGAAATGTATATCTATTTTAAACTGAAATACTAGCAAATTTGTTCTTTGCTGGAAATCAATTTGTTACATCTTCGTGTCAAAAATATAGCGTTTTGGAAAAATTCAGAATTTTTTATTTTTTTTACTCGATTATGGACTAGAAACCAAAATAACTAATAGCAAAAATATGGTAGCAGAATGGTAATTTGTATGATACTTCAAGAATCCAAGTGGGTAACGTAACAAAAATGTGTAGAATCTATTCAAAATTCAACATTTGAATGTAAAATTTCCGTTCGGATGTAGCATGCCACATCGAAAAATGGTCCGTATGTAAAATAAAAAGTTCACGAAAATTCATGTCGGAATGAAGTCAGCGAATGAGTGAGTTGATGTCTAATAAATTATTTTAAATTTTCAATTTCGTTGCCGGGAATGGGGCGAAACAGTAGCGTGACATAATTTGGTTAAGATTATTTGCGCTCCAATTCGTCCTGCTCGATATGTGTGTATTTGGTGTGCCTTTCGATCCATTTTCTCATATGAGACAAAACATTAGTCAGAATTAAGGGTAATTATGTGCATTACGGAATGCTTTCGATCATGTTAAAAGCGGCGCTCGTGTAAAATTAATGCCATGACGGTGAATCTGTAAGAAAATTGAAAGTCAACGGAAATTGGATTGGATGTAAAGGAATTGAAGCATTTCCGAAATTAAATTAAAATGCGACACATATCTTCGATGTTGATGCAAATGGTTTCTATAACGCATGAACCGAATATCTATGTTTTATTGTAGAAGGTATCGATATAATTGTGGGCTGCCGACCTGAGCAGAATGGGTGCATCATTTGGTCATGCTACAGCATTTTTATTGTCATTTGTTCCTTCTGCCGCCGCCAAATAAAAAACAAATTGGTTCAATCAACTGATGTCACATGATTACAATGATCGACTTCAATAAGACGAGCGTTCGATAGGACCTATTGTATTTTTACACACTTAATTTAATACCGACGATGGACCATTTGCGACAGATAGCCTCCCCACACCCACTATCTGTTCGTTCGCACGACTACTGCAAGTCGCACGTATCATCATGAACGGTTCGATGCATGGTCAAGAGAAAATCGTATCCTTTTTTTATTGGGTCACTTAATGACCATCAGTACTTTTATTCGGTTGTCTCACCAACCCCCGTACAATTGTGAATATCACTGAACCATATGCACACACAAATAACGATAAAACCATTTTAAGACTGATACCCATTTTTTTGTGCCAACAATGTCGCACTTTTTAGCATTGTCTTCCCTACTTCGATATGTCGCTCGCTTGATAATGGTCACTTCAAAAGGTTTGTATTTTCATTGATTCACAACTGAATTTACACTTGAACATGATGGACATAGAATCGAGTTCTTCAAACTACAGGCAAGCAGAAGTTTGGTGTATTTTTCATTCTTGGATTCGATTTGAATGAATTTGGTTCCAAAAAACTTCATTTTGGCCACGAAAACTCTATTCTTTCGCTCCGTGAGAGTCCGTCTGTCCAACACCAATTCATTTCCAAATCTCAAATAGAATGTTGAAAGGAAAGGCCGAGTTTATTTTGGTCCAGTGTAAATTATATATCGTCACCAAAAATAACACTCACATTGATCTCATCTCGTATTCGAAGCGTGTGACCAAAGTTTTCCTTTCATTTGTATCGTCTCGTTAGAGATATTTTAACAAGCGTTGCGTTGCTTGTTTTTTGCTTTTACATTTTCACTGTGAAATGGCATCATGCGTGCTTAGAGCCCATTCAAATATTGCTGTAATATTTTCTATTATCATTCGGTGGAGTTCGATAGCGAACAAGATGCGGGAAAATGCATAGTTTATACGCAAATAGTGTTGGTTTTTGTATTTCTATTTCGCAAGAATTGCACTTCAACATCGTGTAGATTTGTTCGTTGTTGCTGTAAATAGCGATCAGATATAATAAACAGCATCATATTTTCTTGTGGACCATGAATTGGATAAAGAATGTGACTTTTATGGCGTGAATGTGAGCAATAAAAAGTGAAAATAATCCGCCCCCAAAATGAGAATGGCCGATAAAACAGTAATGCTACTGGCCTTAATCATTCCACCGCCAATCATCTCTTAACATCAGATGTGCTTGTAAAAAAATAGCGTAAATTTTAACATCAATGCCGTTTTGGACCCTCATTCGCATGGCAAGGAAGAGAAAGTTCACATGTGCTTACAGCGTAAGTAATACTAATAAATATTTCAATATCATCTCATTTCCATCTGAATGTTTCAATAAAATCGATCCCACTGGAGATAGCGCGAACCAAATTCAGAGCACATCGACCGTGATGTTGCTCTGCTCGTTTTTTTTATAGGCGAGGGTGAACGAAAATATGAAAATTTAAACATCGATTTTGGCCCCAGATTTTCTAAATTTTCCAAAGAAAAGATTTTTCAATTCTTTTTATTGCAGCTCTGATTTTGTTGTTGTGGAACATTTTAAAAATTCACAGATTGCGTCAACATTAATGATGTGGGTTTTATGGTGCGCGTTGAACAGTGTAATTGTATGATGCACACATGAAAGTCTGTATGAGAGCGATTCGAAAACAAAATCGTAGCTTCATATTTTAATTCTCACCGGATTCAATTCACTTGTAAAAACCTTGCTGGTTTACCATTACTTAATGGCAGTCTCTGCGTTCTTTTTTTCAGGGTTGATCTTTAGTTTTTCTTGGTATCTTCAGAAGTGAATATTTCACTCGAATCATTAAATCCCCTTTTATCAACTAAGCACCTGCTATCTTCGACGTTTTTTTTCTGTCCAAATTTGTTTTGATGATTTTCAACATTACCAGAAATTTGTGCATTCAACCCGAACATTCAAGTCCCTACGAAAAAAAACTGCAATCCCTCTCCCTTTTGCGAATCCCTTTTTTCGTTCAGAAAAAAATTGCACACGTTTTTTTTTCTGCTGAGTTTGGATTGCCGGAAAATTGGCACTCAGTATTTAGATAATGCTGCTACAAATTGTCGACGATACGACACACATGGGAGCTGTAACTGTTTCTAGTAATACAGATTGTTATTCGAATAAAATCGAATGAAAAACAACCGACGACCTACTGCAACATATCTCCATGATATTTGCTGCATCAAATGAATTGGTCTGATGTTTCATGTCATTTAGTTTGAAGTAAAAGTACAAATGACAGCACATTTTTGTACAGTATTCGATAAATTTTATTGGTTGAATCAGCCAGATTTATGTGTTTTAAAGGATTTTTTATGAATAAATGTAAAAAAACAATGAAAAATAAAAAAATATATAGAAGAAATGAAAAAAAAGAACAAACAATAAAAATAAAAACAAAAACGAAAACGAAAAAATAATGAAAATCTCCTTTAAAATTAATTTGTAATTTTAAATGCAAAATCTTGGCATTCGTTCACAATTTCAAGGAAGGTTCAACTTTAAAAATGTCGGTAGAATCAATTCGATATATAAAACCAAAATTTCTACGAATGAATTGCTTCAAAAACTTAAGAATCTACATTTGGCGTACGTTCATTTGGACGATTTGTGGCAGAATGAGAAACTCTTTTTGAAAAGAACGCTGTTTTACCCCAATTTTTTTCTGATACATACGAAAGAATTTCTCCTTCATCTTTCAAGTAGCATTATAATGTAAGACACAGATTCAGTGGGAGAAAATTGGTTTAAGAAAGAATATTGTTGACGGGGAAAACTGTTACGGTTTCGGTTCTAAGAATTTGCAAGAATAGTAAAAGGAATCCTCGGTCGAAAAATCAACAATAATACGATTCAAACTTCCCCTTTTTTCCAAAATGAACGCAAAGAATGCTTGCGAATCGACAGATTTTTTGTTGCTCTTGAATGAATGGCATATAGCTGTTGTCGAGTAGAAAATTGGATTGCGTCACGTCTTGGATTCTATGCGACGATATGCGCCGCACACAATCGCTTCAAAGTCGACAGTAAGAAAAAAGAAGCACAAAACCAACCGAATGTCTCGAAAAAAGCACATTAAATTTACAAGCAATATCATTGCAGCGATATGGCGCACCATAACCGACAACCGTTTGCGTTTGGATCAATTTATTTCGGGCCGCGTAATGTGTTTTCCACATTTTTCTTTCGACGGCTGCTGGTGCTGGTGCTGCTTTTTCTTCGTCTCGGTCTGTTTCGGTGCTTGTGCAGCTGCTGTGCGCGTTCTTCTTGTGCTCATTCCTTGGTGTATCGGCGACGTTCGCTCTCTCTCGCTGCAATGGTTCGGTTTCTGTTATCGCAATCATTGGTTTTTTTGTGTGTATTCGGCGAAGAAGACGTTTAAAGGTTTGCGGAGGACGTCGTGGCATACCACCAAAGAAACCACCGAACGACGACGATGTGGCCGGGAAAAAATGTTCTACTTTGGCGGTGGTTATTGTTATTCTATATATTTTGCACTTTTATCGTGCTATATGGAGCTCTCTTTCTCTTGTATTCACTCGCACTCCATCTCGACGTGCACCACATAAATGCACACGGCACTTTTTTCATCATATCCCAACTAGAGCTGGCCAATGAGACTCCGCCTACAATCATCATTTTGAGGCTTATGTGTGCTTTCTTTCGAATCGAATTTCTCCACATCGTGCTCGCTTGCATCCATCCACTTTAACATCTTCCATCTCACGCTACTTTCGCTGAATACAGGGTTTTTCCCTTATTCTTTTCGTCGATTTTTTCTGTGCTTTTTTTGTAGGTGGTAGATGTGTGATTTATTTAGTAAACCGTAAAATACTATTTTCCACATTTTTGGCATCAAATAAATATGCGCACCCCAAAATGGTAGTTCCTTATTCTTTACTCTTTTCCGGCTCTTTTCCACGCTAAGCGAAAGTCCGAGTAAATAAGATATGGATGGAATCTTTTGCAAAATATGGTCATAAAGAAAAACAGAGAAGCTTTCGTTGCCAAAGCAAACCCCACACCTCGGCAACGATGCGAACATTTTTGTTGGTGCTCATTTTTCATCGAGTCGAATCGATGTTGCTGTCTCTTTTCCGCCTATTCCACTTTGGCACCACAATATTCGGCCGCAAAAGATTGGTATGCCTCGACCAAACGAGCTACTTGTAATGAACGCGAATGCGGATACCGAGAGTTTGGTGCGGGCAGGACGGCGCACATCCATCCAAAATGAATGAGAATGAGAATAAAAAGACAATATCTTTGGTTCGGTCGTATATTTATGTTTCATGCGCACGATGAACCGCACACATTTGCCATTTGCTGTATAATTTTGGGTTGTGTGCGAAATATTCGCTTTATTGTTATCATCAAAAGTACCAGAATGCGAAAAAACACGTTGAAAGACTCATAAAATACTTGTGCATTTTTGTTATGACGAGCAGCGGTATATATATAGCGTTACGCAGCTTGATAAGTTTAAATGAAAATGTATTCCGATTTCATATCAGGCCTCATGCCGCCTGATGCATGTGCTTTGGAATCGTTTTGGTTGAAGTTTTTTTTCCCTTTTTCTCATAAATGATTTCGTTGCATATTAATATGTGTTAGTTACACATTTGTATTGCCAATGCATATTTTTGCTGTTTCTCCGCATATTTTATGCATTCGATAGGTTTTTTTCTCGCGCTGCCTGGCGACAGCAGTAATCACGATTGCAGTGTAGGTTTTATTTTTGCTTATGCTTTTCATCGTCGTCTTTGTCATCGTTGTTGCTGTTGCCGTTACCGACGCCACCGCCGTCGCTGCTGCTACTTTTTTTCATTTGCACAGCACACCACTCGCGTCGTCATTCGTTCATCTTGTCGGTGAACTTATTGCGACCAAAATGAAAAATATAAAATGGTTAGATTTGTGGAGGCGGGAAGTGAAGATTCGTAACCGCGTGTGAGAATTCCGCATAATGTTCATCGGTCTTTTGTGTGTGCGTTTGCGTTTGATATACACTCACAAACAATACAGTGTGCGATACTCACTCACTCACTCATTCAGTGAGTGTACTTTGGGTATTTTAATGTTTTGTAGAGGTGTGTGGATGTGTTTTTCCTTTTTCCGTGGCAAGCACACTTTCGAGTGTGAGCGAGTTGTCGTCATCGCCCGCTCTATTTGATAATGATGATGTATCATGGATAGATGTGAAACCTTCTCTTTCTACTTTCAAGCACACCGCTTCTATTTTTCTTCCTTTTTTCCGCATCTTTTTCGCTGATGCGCGGGGGTGGTGGTGGAAGACGCGTCCCAAAAGCACCAAATCAGTAAAAATAAAAACAAGCACAACAACCGCACATGCGATATCAAATAAGGAGCTCAGCATCGATGTATGGGTATCCGCTTTTTACTTTTCTTTTTCGTTCCTACTTTCTGCTACTTCTTCGGTTGCCACTTTTTTATTCGACAACCGGGCCGAAGACGATGCCTTTTTTTCGTTTGGCTTACCGCAGATAGTCTTGGAATGTGGTCGATTGCGTTCATATCGTGCGCGCAGTCGATGTTTTACAATAAATGTGTCCACTTGTTCTATCGTGACTTTCCTCATACATTCGCTCAATCTTTTTTCCATGAATTGTTAAAACGTTCATTTCAGAAGTGACACAAAAGATATTTGAGATACAAGTTCACGAAAATAAATTTTAAAAGAGTGGAAAAATGTAATGTTTTTTTTTATATAAAGTTTTAAATAGATTTATAAAATGTTGAAAAATTTCGGAAAATTTCGGAAAATATCAAGGGAGAATAGAAATGTTGAAACATTCTCGATTAAAAAAATTATCTTTGCTTTTGTTTTTCGGGTATTATTTCCCACATTTGGTCCATATATTTTTCTTTGAATATCTGAAGAAATATTCGAATTTTTGTATTCTCAATAATTCCACCGTTTTTTTCATTGAAAAACGAAACATTTCTTAAGAAATTTATTTTTAAAAATCGAGAGAAATATATCCTATATTTCCTTTCGTAAACCAGAATCGTGATCAATTTCAGTTGAGTAAGAATTGCAGACTGAATTTCACTTGAAATTTCAACAATGTATTCTGTTGAAATTGTGCGAGAGTTAAATGAGTGAAACTATCCCCAGTTGAAATCGAATAACCTAATTTACAGTGAAATGCCCGAAATACTCGCTATATTGTGGCTAGATCGGCAGGTGTACCGTATATGCGTTGGAAAAGTGCATTTGCGAATTGAAGCGTTGTGTTTATTTTATTGGTGCGATCCATGTTACGGTCGGCACAGCTTTAAATCACCAAAACCACCCATTCTATGTCAATGTAAGATTGTTTTAAACATAAAACTTGCATTGATATCGAAATCAACGAGCTTGTCGGGCTTGCTTTGAGTGCACGGATAAAAAAGTTGCCGCTCGGCCAGCAACAGCTCAAAAACAAACACGAAACGAAAAATAATTAGCGCAAGCAAACAAAATGCGCAAATAAAATGCTCTCAATTTTTAACTAATACTAAATTTTGTAATTTTCCAAAGTGTTTGGGGAATCGGCATGCAATTGCGTGTGTTTAGGTGACGTGCATTGATTGTGTATACAAATATATACTCATGAGTTCGCGCTAGAAAATAGCACATTGCATAAACTAAAGTGAGAATTGAGCGTGCGAGGAGGGTTGTAGTCCGATTCGCGGTTTATGTGGCGGCACCATGATTTTAAATACGGTTCGAAAGTACCAGCATTGCCATCATTCCACCACTTGCTATTGAAATGGCAGCAAAACAGCTCGCGATCGACCAGCTCAACGGCTATGTTGCCAAATGCAAACAAAGTCCGTTGAAAATGCATCGACCAAACGAAAAATGTGACAGCTTTGAATGGTCAGTGCGTTGACCATCGAGTTTATCCATATTCACACACATCGATGGCCACAGTTTTGCATTCAACAAACACAAACTAATATTATGAAAATGTTGCGAAAACACTTTTCGAGCAAGCGAATCGATCGGTGCTCGATTCAGCAACTAAAAGTGGAAAAGAGTGAGCAATTGCAATCAGTCGCGACCAGTACTATCAATTCAAACATTTCAAATGCGTCTCAAATGCGCCAGCATCCGAAAATACAATCTCGCAAATAGTCGTCGCGAAAATATTTATTCAGCGCTAAATCGGCGGAAGCAAAGGTAACAGCGACGGCGTTTGTTGTTGGCACTGCAACCAACGGCAGCTGCGGAAAAATCCACCTGAATTTGTAAATAATTGAAGAAAAATGAATTTTATTTCATTTGAAATGTCAGCGTCAGTCATAGTGTGATCCACTTGGGATGCTAAAGCTGTGAAAATCCAATTAAAATTCTACGGATAACACACTATCTCCACTGAACAGCGGCAGATGTCAACCAGATTTGGCTGTTTCCTCGTCAGTTCACTCGCTTTTTTCTGCACGCCTACCATTTTACCTGATTTTGTTGTTGGCGGCCGCTCTATTTATATGCTGGTTGAATTCATTGTTCCGAATCACTTTTGCATAGCTGTCTCTCTTCGTGACAAACCCAGTCTTTATTTCCTTTCATGGTTTTGAATACCAGCGACTCTCCGGAAGTGTATGCGTGTGCGTGTGGTCTCAACCGATAAACACCTGCATGCCAAACAATATTTTCAAGTCCATATTTTCATGGTTAAAAATGCAGTTTTCAATTGATGTTCACTCCCTCTCTCTATTCCTCGGATGGCTAATTGTCATAGATAACTCTCAATGGATGAGTTTTCGACTTTGCCTACTAATTGGAGTTAGTCGTAGCGCTTGTGAATGAAATGTCATAGCAAGTATAGTTAATTCCATCCAAAATTCGGCTAATTCAAATGATTCGGGGTAGCAATTTTTCTCGAACCGACATTTTAGGCGTCAAAACTGTGTGCATGTGTGAGATTTGTTTCAATGACGTTGACATTTTGATTCCGTTTTGCGCGTCATGTTTGTATCTGCACACCTGCACGCATTTATCAACCGAAAACAATAAAATTATTATTGCCATTGCAATATCAAATGAGTTTGACGGCTTTCACCGAAACGATGCCATGCGAAAGCATTCATTTCGCAATTAGCATATTTGATTGTAGCACGTCATTCAAGAATCAACCGCTCTCAAGTCAAAATTTCCATTTTCCGCAAAACGGTAATATCAATGGCAGTGATTCATTTAAATATCAATGTTCGTAAAATCGTCTTTTACCAAAGAAAATACCAGTGAATTCCGTTTGAGACGTATATTGTGTGTTTTGGTAGAATGGCTATAATAGAATCTCACTTGTTGCCAAATCAAAACTCTTGTCGAAGAAATTGAGATCGGAGTCGGTCGGAAGCAACATTTCATTGCAAGTGTCAATAAAAGTCGTAGCATTGTTTGGTTACATAAACCGCCTCTTCCAATAAATATACATGCAAATTTAACAAGGACTTTCCTAATGTGAAGTGAGAAACCATTTGAGAAATGAATACAGTATTGAGATACATGTGTAGGCTTAACACACCACTGCGCCTGATGATATTGAAAGAGAAAAAAATACCGAATAAATGTACACCTTTGACTCAAACAACGTCTACGATGTTTATTCAATTCAAAATGTGTGTAAATTCATATGTCAATCACACGCACCCCGACTGTCGAAATAAAGACGTGCAAATAATTTTCAAGTCGGTGATTTTTCCTTGGCAAAATGATATGGATCGACTTTGATTCAATGAACTCAATGAATAGGGCTTATTTATCATGTAGGTTTGTAAGGTTAATCAACGAAGTCTTGTAACAAACGTGTAGTCTTTGAGCTCATCATGCAATCGAATAGAGTAAAATGCTACCAGTTTCCTATGTCTGAGTCATTGAATTTGCATTGGCTGAGCTCTTGATATTGGAAGAAAAGAGAGGAATTTTTCTAACAAATATCTATAAAGCTGACTAATACTATGGCGAACATATTGAATGGAATATTTTTTTCCTCAAAGTGTGATAGATCTTTTTATTATATCTTTTTTTTCATAATTTTGTTTTTTACTAGTTTTATAAATAATGATTTCGAAATTTTTCAGTGTTCAACGTGAAGTCAGCATCGCAACCAATATAAAGACGATTTTTTTTATTAAAACAAGTTGAGAAACTGTTACAGAAAATTCTGTTTGAATCATAAGAGTGTGTTCATTAAAATATGAACGAAATGTGTGCGTTGAAAAAGTTAAAGTGAAATCAAATGCAGGCACTGCAAAAAAATCAAGAACTGAAAAACTGAAATTAACAGAAATAGTGATTATTTGCGTAGGAGCATCCTGAACAATTATTATCAAACACGAAAAACAAAATGCATTTAGCAACAGAAGTGACATCGACCACAAGTCAATTACCATCAATGGAAACGAAAAACTCAAGTGAAAACACTAATCAAACGAAAAATAATTCCTCGAAAAGCAACAACAATGGCTTTCTTACCGCTCAAGAATTGGCCGAACGCACAATCGATAGTTTATTGGCGGAACATCCTGGCGAACTGGTTCGAACTGGGAGCCCGCATATTGTAATTTCTTATTGCATTAATTTTTGCCAAAAAATAACACTCCACGCATGATGATGCGCGTAGAAAAAGATTGATGAATATTTTGAAGCAGTAACAAATGTTGGCCTTTTTTTAGGTTTGCACAACGCTCCCAAATCATTGGAGATCGAATAAAACCTTGCCTGGTGCATTCAAAGTGGTGGCTTTGGGAGAAGTCAGTGATGGTACATTGGTCACAGTGATGGCTGGAAATGATGAAAATTTCTGTGGCGAATTACGCAATTGCACAGCCGTCATGAAAAATCAAGTGGCAAAATTCAACGATTTACGTTTCGTTGGGCGAAGTGGCCGAGGTAAATTGAATCATTGATTACCATATTAATCAAATAAATAGCAACTATTTTTACTTTTAAATGAAACAAATCTACCGTAAATTACGTGAAAATCAATTTGCGTTGAAAAATACAGACAATTTTTTACGTTGGCCATGCAATGCCATCGGCAACACAATTTCACCGTAACAATTTGATTATTTACATTTTCATCAATTTATAAATGATTCGGTTCCATGATCATCATCATTTCTCTTGTGCACGCGCGTTTATCAAGAGCGTCTACATTCATCATTTTTCCCTATCTAATTTGCCGGAGCTGAAGAGCCGTCGCGAGAAAAAAAAATACAAATCAAAATTGAAGAACTCATTACAATGTTAGATAAATTTGAAATGAAAAGAAAACGAAGTGAAAGATTATATTATTTGTGGGTGTATGTACAATTTCCAGAATACGGTTCGTTGTATTTGAAAAGAAAATGCGAAACGTATACTTGTAGCATCACTTCTAAGATGCTCATTTTTTTCGATTTACTTTTTTCCATTCTATCCGCGATTTTTCCATTGTTCAATTTCACCCCTCAAATCAACACAACATTTCTGACTCGCTGACGCGCTCTCTTTCTCATCTTAAATTAATGAATATAATGAAAGGAACATCAAAAACCTTATTTATTACATTTTAAAATCGTGAACTTGAGATACACGCGGAAACCTGACAAGTGGCAGCTACAACGCTCTATACAACGGAACAGCGAAAAGAAAATACGTTTGCCATCGAGATGTACAAATGATACAGTTGATAGACAATGATGATCAACCTTTATGGTTGAAAATTCTGAATAATACGTTCATCAAGATCACTCTTCAATTCTTAATTCTTTTTCATAAATCAATTGTTTTTTCTCTTTTGTTTTCTTTTTCTATGTCAGTGTTTATTTCACCTGTTATCATTTTGCAATGCAATTGTTCAAACTTGTAGCGTGAAACTTGTGAAGGCGTTTGAATAATTTTTCGAGGAAAATCATAGTTTTTTTTTACATTTCTCCGTATCTTTTTAGATTCTTCTAAGATTCAATTACTCGCGTATCATTTGAAATGAAATAATCCGCAATGGCCAACATTCGTGCTATTTATGTCCGCACAGTCAAAATAAAATGTTTTTAAGAAATAGGCAAGCACTATAGAAACATTGCTCAGCTATTCAGTAGTTAACATAAAATATATTTGGTATCGCCCCAAAACCAAAATAAAATCCGTCGCAACCAGCTAAGTACCAAAGCTATGTTTTGTAATCTAAGAGAATTCTCTAATGAAGCACCATAATGAGATTTGCCCATGGCACAATTTCAAATCTTTTTGAATAATTGGCTCACGAAATTAAGTCAAGTCATGAAAATCTGAACGTTGAGTGAATTACGATTCAGCGAAATAATTGATTTCAAAAAAAGGATTGATATTATGCTAATGAAACACATATGAATATATACGCTACACATGAACAGCTTCGAATTTTACATTGGCGACAAATTAAAGAAGTTTCCATAATTGCACTGAAGTACTAAGTTTTTTCTTGGGATTGATGTTTTTTTTTGACATCTGGCTTAATTATTTCTTACGAAGCTATATCTTAATTTTACTTCTCAATTTGAGCAGCATTATTTTGTAATAATAAAGTTCAGTGCAAAAACATTCAAGATTACATTTAAGCAATGAATATCGATTACTATCAATGAATTTCGAAATCACTATAGTATCATTCCAAACCTGCGTAAAATAACATAATTGTGAAAAGAGGAGCAAATTTCCAGGGAAGAAATGGCTGTCAGAAAAGCGCTATGGAAACGAAAAGATGTGTTCAATGGAAAGGCATTCATTAAAAGGGTTCGTGAAATAAAACACCTTGTTTTCGGTCAAATAATCCATACAGTTTTCATCAAAGAGAGAGAGAGAGAGAGAGAGAGAGAGGGCGAGAGAAAGAGGAACAGAGAAAATGAATGAAACACAACCCAAATATTCGGAGCATGCTACCGTCTGCATAAAAGAATTTGTTAACCATCAAATATTCAGCTCCAAGAAATTAATAGAGGCAATGAATTATTATTATTATGATGGTGTTTACCGAACGAGAGTTCGTAATACATCCAAAAAATAAGCAAATAAAAGAAAGGCGATGAAAGAGAGAGAGAGAACGAGCTAGTGGTAAGCGGAAAACTTTTACCTTTTAATTTAAAACGAGAGATGCTGTTTCCTTCGCGATGCCCATGACTTGAGGTAAAAGACGCAAAGTCTTGTTTGTTCGCTTGAATCGCTACTTTTCATAATTATGATCAATGCGCATTTATCTCGAATGCTAATTTATAAATGTAACGTTGGTTCACCACTCACTATAATGATTGTTCGCGCGCGCCAAAGAGAGGAATTCGGGACAAGCAATGCATTATTTAGCATCGTAATGGACTAGAATCTCTAGTGCGTCACTTTCATTAAGTGGATTTCAATTAGAACACATCTACCCTGGATAAATTGGACGATGGTCCTTTTAAACATAGCCAAAATTTTCGAAAAATAAGTAAAATGATACATTTGATTGAATTCTCTTTTTATTACTCAACAACAATACAAATACTGCGGCAAATCCTCTTTCGTTTAAATGAAATAAAGAGCATTCAGCAGAAAATTCTTAAAATATATCAAATCAGTTAAATCAATGTACAATAAATATAAAATGTACTAGAAAATAATGCACAGGTTTTATTAATATATGACGGCGGATCAGGCATACTAATTGCAGAAAAATAATGAGGAAAACAGATAAGTCGGATCGGACCAACCCATGCTTCGACAATTACAAAGATAATGAACAAATGTCCTTTCGCACCCATATATGCTTTTATATTTCGTCACGGCCATGCAGTTTGATGAGTTCCATCATCAAGCGACGCATGCGTAATCATTTCCCATCGTTGCATATAAATGAGAGAGCGTGCGCGTGAGTGAAAACTGAAGGCTGGCAAATTTTGAAGAATATAATTATTCTCTGCGCATTATGTAACCATAGATATGATATTCCAATATTTTTTTAGTGTAAACGTTTTGTCTGTCGGAAACGCATTTTGAGTTTTATCTGGATTTATTCTTAGCTAATCCGTACACGGGTCGATTCGATTAGGTCGAATTAAATTATAAAGATATTGTTGATTCAGCAATGCTAATCACAATATAACTTGTTGACAACGCTTCTGATTTCAAAGCAATGCGATTCATCGGATCGTTAACTGAGTTGTGAGCAAAGGACATTTGGATAAAGATAGACAGCATTTTATAAAAACAAGAATTCATACAAATGGTGTTGATAAAAAAAAGTTTGAGTTTTGCTGTTGAATTGTGGGACAGTTATTGTACAAATTGAAAAGCATCGTGAATTTAATATATGAAGTCGGAAGTATGTGAAGATTGGCGATTGCCAGGCAACCATAGTGTCGTGATATCAAAACGGACGCAGCTTCTTAAATTTCTTCGAATGAACGAGAAAGATTTTATTTTTCAGACGCCGCCTGTCGTGTTGGGAAGATAAATGCAACAGAACAAAAGATTTTCCGTTGGAATAGCGACGATTGGAGCTACTTAGCAACGCGACACTCTACTCAGACAAAGAAAGTAAAGATTGATTGCAATAAAATAAATTATATGCACATTTGTGTATGAGAATCAATGTGCTTGGTGGTTTTCGTTGCAGCATAGATCGAATATTTAAGCTTGATTGCTGAAAAATTTGTACAGAAAATTCCATAGTAAAATGTAATTTGAAAATACAGGCATCATCGAACGAGATTCCTCGCTTTTACATCGATGTTTAATTTCCTCGGAATCGAAATTGGAAGCGTTTGCATTCCACTCTTGTCTCTTGATTCAAGGAAATTCTAATGTGCGTAGAAACAGAGAAAGAAGTAGAGAAAATCGACTGCAATATTTCGGAATTGCGAATGCATTGAGCGAGACTCGCGTAGACAGAACCCGAAATTCAATGGTGGAGTCAGCGTTAACAAGACTTGGAATTGAAACAAGATGAAGAAAAAACAAAAGGAATTTAATTACGATTTAGCTCGGAGCGTGAAAGAGCGATAGCGCGCGAGCGTGAAAATTTAATAAAATCGAAACGGTTTAAAATAGTCCCGATTGTAGGCGAATGAGAGGCAGTATAACAAGCAAACCAAAATGAGATTGGGGTCGATTTTATTTCCGGATTCACTTGTTTGTTGGCGCACAAAAAGCCAAGTGTGTGCGTGCGTGCATTGTGTTTTTGTGTATATCTTTGGCATATTAGCTGCTGATGATAACGATGGTGATGCTCTGCGTTTAGCACGACTTAATTCAAATCATTTACGGTATCTTATTGTCGTCGTTCAGCGATCAAAATTCAATTGAATTATTGGCAATTTTCAATGCTGTCGCTTGAAATTTAATTTCCAAGTGGAATGACGTTCAATTTAATTTTTGCGCGATCGTTACACTACCCGCGCGTATTGTGCGAACACAAACGATAAACCATTGTTTATTGTCGCATTTGCATTAGCGGATTTCGATTTGTGTTTTTCAACCGTTACGCGTATCGCTCCATATTCAAGACTCATGTTTTCTTTTCCTTTTTTTGTTCACTGTGGCGTACATCGTCTTTTTATTTGTCGATAACTTTCCATTTAAATACCATAAACGTGACACAAAATCCCGTATAATGTATTTAGATCAGCTTGACAAAAACAAAACAAGACACCATCAAATGGCATGAAATCCAGTGCAAACGCTGCAGAAAAAATCGATTGCTGAAATGATAGCTAAACACAATATAAATACCAATTTACAATGTTGTAATAATTTTCTTGAGTTTTTTTTTTTTCTTTTCTCGAATTGTCTACTTAGCGAAAGCCCCCCCATTTTGGCTTTTGCTGTTTCGTCAAGATTTTCCTATCTTGTGGAAGACAGGATGTTTTGGATTTCACTTCTTGAATTCTATTTAAAAACAATGTTCCAATCTCTTCAACGTTTGAACGTCTGACGTTGGTTTTTTTGTCTTCTTGAAATTCATTTCATGCTGTTGCACCATAATCATCGCAACTGACGCATGTCTACCGCCTTCGTCATTAGACGACATTCTCTGCAACCCTCGTTGCAAAAACCATTGTCGCCCGATCGAAATGAATAAAAAATAAGAATAAATGAAAATAGAATAGCATGAAACAGAAGTAACAGCCAAGTATGTCATTATGTGCTGAACCCCTGTAGATCTCTTTTTGTGTTATTAGAGTAGATTTTTTACTTGCCTCTGTGTCAATGAAAAAGTCACTTTTCGAACAATTTGAAATCATCACTTTTAAACTTTTTTTTTTCTCATGTCGCAATTAACAAAGATACGGTTTCAGACAATGCCCTTGGTTACGGCGGTTCTTTCTTCTATTCTAGATTCAAATTACTTGGATAAAGTATATTAGAAAAGAATGAATACATCGCATTCTGAAGCATCACGTAGCTTCGTATCAAGTTGAATGCTATTGACTCTTTTACTATTGGAATGTTACGGCCTCAAAACCGTCAAAGACAGAAATTTATGAGCAATTCTGGTTTCAGTTAGTGCCTTTTAAGATAAGAAATGATGTTCATCACGTTTTTCTCAAATTTATTGGAATGACCAGAGAAAAAACCACAGCCAGTCGGAACTCAAGTGCACTTGCAATTCTTCCTAAACTGTAAAAACAAAGCAAAAATTATTTCTACTGAAATGCAACGACACTATTTTGCTGATGGCATTGTGCCAAACTGATGTGTTCATTTTGTTTGTTGTTCAAAATGAAATTGCAATATACAAATGAGCACTGCATAAAGTCTTTGTGGTTCACCATATTTCCACCGAATTTCGAACATGCATAAAACACTTTTTTAACTTCCACAAACGACAAAAACTTAATTTTCGACACATGCAATAACAGAAGCAATAACTAAACGAAATTTATATGGAGCAATGAATTTGGCAGGTCAATTGTGACGCAGAGTTCATAGAAAACAAAGTGATTAGTTCAAAACTTCCTGCGATTGCTCGATTGCTCCGATTTTTTCTACTTGAACGATTTATTTTTATTACGCGAGCCTCAATATGCTACACACCATGTCATTTCTTAATATTTGAATCAACAATACTCTTGAATTTTCATAATGAAGACGATAGCCAAGGGAAAAAATATATTGTCAAGAATATAATCCGAGGAAAAAAAACACCCCACAGCAATCGCAGCCCTAGCCACAGCGATAGCAATTGTAGGCTTGCACAAAATCTCCCCCTTTTTAAAAAAACTCGAAAGAAGTGAAATTAATCGGATGAATCGAATCGCAACGGTTATTGATACATAACCGTATTGTTGCTGCAATTTCATCAAAATTGGTCGTCAATTTGATGTGTAAAATTTTCGTTAGATTCAACATTTGATCCAATTATCCCAACTTTTTTGTTGGTATAGAAATAACAACACAACATGATGTTCCCATAAAAAAAAATGCTGTAATTTGCCCATCGGCGTAGCGACTGCAACGTAAACATCGATGCTTATTTATTTTCATATTGGCTTTTTCAACGGTAGAACATTCTGGATTTTCGCTTATCCAAACTCCAAAGTCGACTTTTCAAGATTCTCTGTGGCACTACCATGGGTTTAGTTGAAGGCGGGCTTAAATCTGTTATTTTCCAGCCAGATTCAGACGTTTAAGATAAATCCGTGTTAGTCTTTTATTTCTGATTATATCAAATCAGTTTATTATTTATGTAGCTGAGATGTGATACCTCTCGTCAACAGGCGAACACAATGCGATCAGAAATTTCAATTCGCTATGGCGTATGAATTGGAATTGCGCCAGCAAATTTCAAACCATGTTGAGTCGCTATTTATAGAGTGAATTTTCGAATTATTTAGAGGTAAGCCGAACTATTTATCGTGTTGTCGTGATGGTCTTTACCTGGAATTATTATGAAAAAAATATTGCACACCAATATTTATTTGTTCAATCAGCGAGACGGCTATCGCAATAAATTGTCATTTAATCGCATTTTGCCGAATAACAACTTTTCAAACGAAAACGTGCATAAGTAACAATTTCTACAGCGAAAAAACTCAAAATAATACCAAAAATACCTATAAAAACACACTTCACAAATAATAAATAATCACGGATGATAAATCTTATTTCACTTTTTCGCATCAATATTCAAGTGGAAATTCGGTGAATCAAAGCGCATAGCGTATGACAATCGCTGGGAATCTCAAAACGGGTAGCCGTTAGTTGAAAGAATCAAGCGGATAACGCGTGAATCGAAAAACTCTCGTTCCCAGAGTATGCATCCAACATCATGATGTCGAACGTTCAAAAAATACTGCGGCGAATGAGAAGCCAGTGGTCGGCTAGAAGCATTATAGTTAAATGTGGTTAACGAAAGATTATGAATATTGTGAAATGCCTTTAATAGCGATTCTCAAATAACTTTGTTTAAATCCAAGTGTCGAATGTTTGAATTTTTTGTGACAAGAATTTTGTAATACATCTTGAAACCACGACAAAAATTATCGCCATGATGACTCGAGATCGCAATAGTTCCATTCGAATAAAAAAAGAAATTTTCCAAGTGAAGAAGAGTCACCAAAGTCCTGTACAAAAATATTGGAGATTGTTTTCGCATCACATAAATCTTGGTTGGTGAATTCTTGCACGTTCGCTCGGACTGCTGCGTTTTCCCTTTTCGATGAAAATCTCAACGCATTCCCTTCGAGTTTTCAGTGAGCGTATAAATCAATTTTTCTTGACTCCATCCAATTGTTTTGCTGGCGCACATATCTGCGTTGTCTCTGTTGGTTAATATGGTCGAGAATGCGATGTAGCTACTCAAACGATTTTTTTCCTCGCACACATGATTTAACACCAGCACATAAATTCAAGTGTGTCGTATCGGTTTGGTGCACCCACAACAACAAGCAAAGCAATAAGCTGAGCCAAGTGCGTAATGAACCGAGCTACAAAAATCGCGTTGACGGCAACAGTATGAAGAAAAAAAAAATCTGTTGGAGCGTGTGTATCTAGAGACGCTATCAACAAAACGGAAAAATAAATGGCAAAATGATGCCAATGCGGGAATAATAAACAAATTCATATTCGCACCCATTCTTCCGAATGTCTTCGGCCGGAATGAATTGTCGATTCATATGTATGCTCCATCTTATGTCCGGAATGAAATTGTTTTCTCCAACTAATAATTTATAAGCGAGATAATATCAAAAGAAATTTATGGATCGAAAATTTGTTATTTCGGGAAGGAAAACATGCGGCACGTTTAATATATACGTACACATAAAATATTCATAGCTGATTGCTTGGTATCGTTTCAGGGAAAAGTTTTTCGCTCACAATATGCATATCAACGATTCCGGTCCAAATAACGACGTACATGAAGGCAATCAAAGTAACAGTTGATGGACCGCGAGAGCCACGTTCGAAAGTGCGTCATCAGAATTTCCATCCGTTTGCGTTTGGACCACAGCGATTTGCACCTGATCCACTTATGGCCGGATTGCCATTCAAACTCCCAGGTAATTAAAAAAAATGTCGAATTCCATCGAATGAATCCCAGTGAATTGTTAAAACGGATTCATTATTATCTCCATCCGTGTGATCATCAGCAGGATGTAATCTGTCTGGCGCTTAGGCGTCGTTGTCTGAGCGACCGATTATTGCATCTGATTTAACGAATCAATGCATACAAAAAAATACAATCAATATTTTGACATCTCAATAAAGCGATAAAATGCAGTTCAGGTTAATTGCATTGGATTGTGAAATTACTGCTACTTTTGGCAAACCGAATCACACCAAAACGATCGCACTCAAGTGCATACAAGTGGCTCCATTTTAAATATTTAATTAAATATCCTCAAACAACCCATTCATTCAAGCTGTTGTCTCTATTTTTATGAACACCTTTTGATATTTCACACTTTGAAACATGCGGTGTTGAAGAATCGATATCTCATGTTCGCGTGCCCGGTTTTGGCAATTTCTAACGCCATTCCAATGGCGCTTACAAATCATGCACATTTTTCACGTATGCGTGCAATCGCGTGCAAATATTATAATCATATTCGAATTACGAATGTGCGATGCACGTGTGACTCTCACTCACACTTACTGCCAATACCAATATGTATGTGATATCGAAAAATCTGACGCTACCAATTTGAATATTTATATTGCAGCATTATTCATTTTGATTATAAAACATGTGACTCCGGTGCACGTTTTCTATGTCGCCGGGCAAACGACAAAACGTTATAATCGATATTATTTCCGATGTGGTGAACATCGAATCATTTTCACACTTCGCAATTGCGGATATACTTTTGGTGTACATTCATTTAGATTTATAATAGTTTATTATATTTATCTACATTTTTTCATCGGTGTTTTCAATTAAATCGAATAACTAACAACTTCAATCACAACGGATGACTCGAAAAGGAGTGTAATAAATTTTCGAATGGCATAAAGAAGTGATTATAGAATAATAGAAAATTTAAAAAAGAAAAAAACAAATCTGGCGATTACACCTCGTCGAAGTGACTTCTTGCAATCATTCTTACAATTGTGAAACCGCCTGCATACTCACCTTGAGCCCGTTGCGAAAATCAAAGAATCCCCTTGCGATATTGAACAACAAAATCATATTCCAAATGGGTCCCATGACAACAATTGCTAAAGTGTAAATTGATAATTGTATTAAAGCGTATGAATAGTCACACATTTATATGTGAAGTGTGCTTCTGCCCGATACAAAGTTGCAAGTGAAAATCAATGTACCATGCCTGAGCTCATATCAGGAGCTAACAAATCATTTTTTCCTTGTGCATTGTCGATTCAAAGGGTATTTTGCGATTAGAAACATGGGTGGTGTATGACTAAATTTCCCAAATCGACATCTATTTGGCAAACATTTAGACGTTTACAAAATGCATACATCAACACTTTGATAGTCTCTCCCACTCACAAGCAACAAGAACCTTTCCAATGAATAATGCATGAAATTTGTATCAAGATCAAATCGAAATGTAGAAAAATGCGTGTCGGACGAATCGTATCACGTGCGAATTTGCCATGACAAGGCGTACGCAATGCACAACAATGCCAAACCGAAATGTGTTTGGAATTGTTTCGATGGCAGTGAATCAAATTTTCGACACTTACCGTATATATGGTATGGATCTGTATTTACACAGCCAAACATGTGTATTTGTGTGTATTCATTTCAAAATAGAACTTAAGCAACCCTTCTAACAAATTGGAAACGTGCAAATATTATGTGTACTCAAGGTATGTTGTGTGTTTCGGTGGATTTTCTCGTGAGTATTCTCTCTTTCTCTCTCCCTGCCGCTCGTTCAGATCGTCAATATGCCGATATTCATACCGATAATTTTTGCCCGATGAGAGACTTGATGCTCGACACATGCACGTATGATAATATTGATTCAATTACATGTCAAATTGCATGTCAATATCGTAACATGTCAAACATTATTTGCACTTAATCTACAGCATGAGTCTCAATCAAGCATTCGGTAGCTGAAGTGTTACAATGTGCGTTTCGGTGACAACACATCGTCTCCTAATTCTGTTTGATATTGTGCCTAAGTGTAAGTAAATGCTATTGTCGTTGCTCGCAAATGATTAAGGGTAGTCGACGACACCATATGTTTTCCAGGGAGCTGTTAAAAAAAGAAACACAAACGAAATTGTAAACAATTCGCACATGAAATATGCGCATGGAAATATGGAAGCGACTGCGATTCTTCAGCCCCTTTCGAATGAGTTTAATATTTCAAATGCTCGCTATTTCTAGAAGACAATTCATAAACTTCGTTCTTGGTACAGGCATGAATTCTGAATATTTCACGCATAAAATATCTTTTGCGCCTCATTCTTCTTGCGTTTGAACCGAGAATGAGACAAAGAATGCATGACAAAACGCTCGCGCCAGTTCATATATCAAGAGCATTTGCTTACAATTGAGCGGTTTCAACATACGAAATATCAAATAAATATGAAGTTTATTTCGTGTCGACGACAGTTGTTCCGTTTCCACAGTTACTTCGACCCCGTTTCTAGTCGCATAGTCGCAGGCATGCTCGCCGCCGATGTCATCAAAAGAAATGCTCCCGATAATTTCGCAACACTTCAATGTCATGCGGTGGCCCATGTGACTATACGGCTCTCCACAAAATACGGAATATGCTTGGTATTCATAGTGAGAACTGCACAAATTTGTACAAAAGATAAGAAAATGTGCGTCACACACACTTTTAGGTGTTTATTTTCAGAAAGTCCATATCATGTCGATTTTTTCCTTTTGCTACGCGCGCTCTGTTATAGAATTCTCTCGCATCTATCAAATCCGGCGCCATATGTGCTCGAATCACACCGAAAACGACGGTTCCAAGCATACACAGCTTGTGTTTGGATAGCATTTTGTAGTGCGTAAATATAGTAACAAAATACGATTAGATCAGCCAAATGATGATGACATTCCAGAGAGAAATCGAGAGGGTGCTCTCATCCGACTTGATTGAGTTGTGTATACAGATACATACAATCTCTCTATTTTCTATCTCACTCTCTCTCTCTGTCTCTCTCTCCCTCTCTCTCTGTCTGCCACTGTAACTGTTCAGAAAATATGTACTATTGACTTTTGACTTTTGTTAACAACATATTCAAGTTTGCTGCTCCTTAATTCAATACATGGCATTCTATTCTGCAATGTTTCGCTTATCGAATCGACGACATGATGAAATTCAATTCTAAATCTTCGACTTTTTCATAGCGATGAGTTTGATCTCACTCTATGTGATGGGATGTCATTCAGTGTCTCTAGTCGCACTCTTTGGAACATCAAGTTCAATGTTTTTGTTGTTGACTGCTTCAATGTCTCTACATGAAATTCTAATTTTAATAAAATAAATTTTAATTCGAATGCGAGATGTTATTCTTAAATATTTATTCGAAAAACCAAACTTTATTTAAAACGACAAAACCGGCGGATGAAATATTTTAATATCATTTTGAGCTTCCTGTGTAACTGCATCAACTGCTCATGCCATATTGTGCCCTACATTTCATCTCAAATTTATCTGAAAAAAACTCCACAATATTTTTCACAATCTTTGAGGATGTGTCAGAAACGATAAAATGGCTTTCGACAGATTTTCACTCAAGATTTCCAGATCTGAGTCGACGTATCTTGAGCGCACAATTGCCAACCGATGCGGATAAGCAAAATATGATGAAAGTAAGCTCGAGAATGCGGCGAGAAGAGACTGTAATGTATGAATTAAGTGAGATTCAAGGCGGGCCAATTCATGTAACTTTGCTGTCAAATGAAGAAAGCACCTGTCCCATTCAGAAGCGAGTAAGAACAAAATATAGTTTCAAAAAAATCCAATCGATTCTACTGTCAACTTTCTGAAGGAACGAAATCAAATTAAAGCAACAATAGTGGCAGCTCAAAATGTTTTAATATTCACGTGCATTGTTTATTTGAAAACCAGGAGAACTCAAACAATGTTTGACTAAATAAAATTATATGAGGACGGATGAAAAGTTCTTGATGTTGTGCAAAACTTTGCGTAGCAAAAAAGCGCCTATTTCAACTGATTTAGTTCGACGGTATCTTGACAGATATTGTTGGATAAAGGACATGACAAACTATGGTGACGTCAAGGAATTTGAGATGCAGAAAAACATTTTAAATTAAATTTATAGGACGATGTATTTTGCTGAAGGTTTTAAATCGTAAGCTGCAGAATGTGCCGTATAATTTTGCACCATGAGAATTAATTTGACATTGTGAACACATGTGAATTGAGTTGACAGTTCAGTAGTTTGTTTATATTTTCCTGTGTGCGATGCTTGCTATCAATTCTATTCTTCAGCGCGCTTTCGTTCACTCAACCGTTCGCCTGAATTTTCATATTTATTCGTGATTTGATGTCACATGTGCGGTTTTCACATTTAAAAAGTTCATGCAGAAAACATACTGTGACAATCGACAAATGATGAGAAACATGGCACAAGAGATGAGTTTTAGTTTTAAATTGAAAAAATTAATGATATTTTGAAAAGATGTAAGAAAAAATACTTCCTGTTTTCGTTTTGCTTCTTCCACCATTCGTTTCCTTTTCTTTTTATTATTTTTATGTTTGTTCCTTTTTCTTCTTCTTCTTCTCTCCCCTCCCACTTTTTTTCGTTTCAGCCAACTCATTTTATTTGCATGTTCATATGAACTGTTTACTGCAAAAGGAACAATTTAATATTTCTAAGAATTTCCTCACTAATCTTAAATTCACTGAAAATTCTCATGAAATATGCAGTTGATAAGTTGAAAGTTCACATTTTCCGACTGGTATTTGTCACTCGAAAGTAATTTTCAAAACTTCAACAAAAACCGCTTGAAAGTGTCATTTGTTCGAATAAAGTTCAGCTTTTCTCTTTGACTTCTTAAATCTTAATTTCATAAATTATGTGCACATACGTGACGTTTACACTTCAGCCCATTGCTACCGCTTTTGCACATGTGACATCAAACATAATTCACTTGCTTCATCTCCGAAGTCATTAGCAAGCCTCCTGTATGTTCTGAATGAAACGCTCCCGTCGTGTTGATACGGTGTGTTTGATGTCATACGAAACTGTAGCTGGAATCAGGCGTTTTATTAAATTTTCACCGAGAATCAGTGGAGCGGGCGGAAAGAAAGCGAAGTGCTAACTAATGAGTGTGAACCTGTGAAGATATTCAAAAGAATTGATATCCGATGTGTTTCCCTCCTGCAATCATGTTAACCGACATTTTGTCCATTGACATACAAAAGCCCGAGATTTTACTCAAGTTCAATATTTCAAAGTTGGATCTTCGAAGTAAGTAAATCAAATTCAGACTATTTTGCTGCTTCGAATTCATAAATAGAAACGGAAAACTTTTACAAAACATATGAAATATTTATGCAATCAATGCCCAGGAATAAAAGGCTATGTCCATCGTCCAACACATCTATAAACCCTTTTTCAATTTGTCCTCAATCAAATGCACAGTTTGCGAAGAATGTATACCAATTGTTGTTAAAAATGCGGTCAAAATTCTCAAGAATCACAACCAACATTTTCCATAGGAAAAATTCCGAAGTGTGGTAAATAAACAAACAAAAACATTTTTGTTGCCTTTCAACATCTCTTAAGCTTCAAGCAAAAGCGTGATGGGATCTTTTCAAAACCTTGAACAAAGAAATTGTGGCCAAATCGCGGGTAAAAGTGTAACAAATGAATCTTGTGACAGTTCAGATTCCGCCGTTGAGAAGCGTTAGAAACATTACATGAAGTAGCCGTGCGTTGAAATTTCAAATCCAATTTATTTAATTGCACGAACCAAATGCTGGGCGTCGCAGTCGTCAGAAGGGTTTAACCGAAGAATTAAAACAAAGCGCTCTCAAAACAAAAAAGAAGCACACCGAAAAGAAATCAACTGCAATTGGCGTTGATTGAAGCACGTTCACAGTTCTCCTCGATTTTTTCTTCTTCTTTTTTAACGTTTGTTTATGTCTTTAAAAGTGTTCAAAGCCATTGTATTAGTCATTTCGTCATTTGTTTTAATTACAAACGGCTGAAGAGTGCTGATCGACATGGATTTTTTTTCATCTCTTGGAAAAGGGTTGTTGCAAGCGTCTCCGTTTAGAGCAAGTCGATGGTATTGTGCGATACTTGTAATGGGTTGTTAATTCAATGCCGCCGACAAATGTAGTTCGTTGGTGCGTAGAAAAGGTGTGAGGGCAAAGTTGCCGCATGAAACAATGCGAGTGTAAATGGCATTGAGGACGCATTAGCATTTAAATGCCGATTTATTTCGTCAATGTAACTTTGCCATTGTCGCTCCTGTTTGTGGAAACAAAGTAAAACAAAAGAAAACGACAATAAAAGGTAATGCACCAAGAAAAATCAGTTAACAGTATAAGATTTGAGTCGAACCAAACTGCAAATTGATTTCGAATTAACAAATAAATGCTCTCCCTTTGGTTTCTGGTTTGATAATGGAAAATGGGAATGAGAGTCAACACTTCAAATGCAATCGAAATATTTCGAATGTGTTGAAAGATTTATAATTAGACGGTGACAAAACCGAGCCCAGCAAATGAATGAAAAGCCCACGAAATTGTTTGAATGTCACGTCATAATTTATTCATAATATTTGTCAGTCATTTGTGCACTGCGTCGACGTGCTCATTCACGATATTATGAAAAGTATTTGTTATATCGTCATTTAAATGATGCTTTATTGCTTTGTTCGCACCTAATTCGGCATTTTTCGCGCGGCAATGGTTGAATGAGCGCAAAAACCTCGAATTTCTTCGTCTTGTGGCTGCACATACAATCTCAAACACACTGTGCACAATATGGTTTAGAGAACCGTCATGTGCGTAATTTCGGTCGTCACGAAACGGAACCACCATGCCACACAACAAGCCTGCCATCACCGATCCGTCCCTCTTCTCCGCATTTAATTTAAATATGAAAGTGTTAAATGCGAACGTACAAAGAAAATCCAATTTCTCTTCGCACCCGGAACAATAATTGAATTTGCCGTTGTTGTCGTATTGCGTATGCCAACAAATTGTATTAAAAATGGTGTATCATTTCAGCGGCAGCATTTGGTGGCATTAACCTTCGCGAGATGAGAAATGAATTGCGAACGGCCTGCGCTGAGAAAGTGCTTACAATTCACTATGAACGGGTTAAATGCTCTTTAACTATGCTTAATGCGTTCAGCTATATAAACAGCTAGATCGGGGACCACGCATTAGGGAATTTCCTAGCGCGAACGAACGAAAGAGCGCGCGAACATGTCATTTATGCGCAACGTTTAAATTTTGTAACAGCTTTGAAGCAAACACAAACACACACAATACGCGCGAATGAATATAAGTAGAATGGTTGAACGGCGTTAAAAACAGGATAAAAATGGAATCATGGAAAATAGTAGCAGCCGCCGCGCTTTTGGCCAGTGCCAACCGATGGAATACGGTTCCATTTTGGCAATAGTTGGAGATCATTGTAGTCGTACTTCGCGTTATGTAAATGCGGTTTCGACGATATAAATTTCATTCGGATTTTCGGTTCGAAAATTCACGCGCGCGCGAGCGTATGTGTGAGTGCGATACGCACCAAACGTTCCACCGCTATACCAAAACTACACTGTTTGTGTCAAGACTTGGGTCGAGAGACGGAAAAAATCCGGCATTGAAATATGGAATGGAGTTTGAGTGTGGCATTTAAGCAAAAAATTCATGCCTCGTTAGGCTAAAGCGCGCTCCATCCACCCGCACTCACACAGAAAAAGGGTAAACGCATTAAAATTTATCGCTGAAATAACAATGGCATCTTTTCAGTGGAAGAATGATAAAAAGCACATCATTTGTCTGATAATCACTTTGTGCACCGCACCACACCACACTGCCGCCACCCGTCAATACTTTTTTCGCTCGTCGTCTTAAGCCCATCATTTTGAGTGTCAATGCCAAACACGCGCACCGAGCGTCAAAATTCACTTCAAATTTTCAAATTCCATACCATTCATTAATGCCATTTATACATAATCATTTATTATATCCACATTATAGATTCGAGATGACTATAGCTTCATTGTAGTTTGCAAAGTGACGCGTTCTTGCTTTCTCGGTGTGTGTGTGTTTTCTTGGCAAAAGAATCTTGTCTGCAAAAGATAATCACACTTTAGCCTATTCACCAACTCTTTAAGTGCGTTTGTTACTCAAGAAACATGTAATACGCTTGGATCGTATTCGTGTGCCTTGGCATAAATGAAGCAATGTAATACATTAGATAAATAGCCGAATTAAATATATACGTGTGCAGCGACTGTGCGAGTTGGGTGTTAAACAAACATTTACACAGCCCAATGAATTTACGAGGTTTAAGCATTTTGTTTCGCAATCCTGGTGAATTTCCACCATTCGAATTCACACAATAATTATACCTTCAAAAATACAACGCAATAGTTGCAATTTGTAGTGATTCGATTTGTTTTGTGTACAATTGTATGCATGCGCGCTTCTACCACAGCAAACATCGCATATGAAAACGAACTAAAGAACTGCAAAGAGTTCCAATTCCCGGATTGCATCGGTGTGATAATCTCGTCAGTGAGAGAGAAATGGGGGACAGTAGAGAAATTTAACTTTTATGCAATGATAAACGTTTGCATTTCTTTACATGGTCGAAAATGTGTTATCAATTTCATTGAAATACAGCGAATACCATGTGTGCGGTACTTTGATCCTTCTTTTAATTATAATCTGAAAAGGTAAATCTCATTTGAATAAAACTATTTGCATAAAGCATTCAGCAAACATGTTCAATTTGCAGCACCTATTTTCCCACCTAAAAAGAGCAAGCTAGATAGAGAGAGAGAGAGAAAGCGAAATACTGGGCACAAAAACCGTAAAACAATTAAGGAACAACGCTCAACTCTCAGATGGGAATGTAGAACATTGCAGCTAATGAGATTCTCTATAACACATTTGTAACGCGAAAACCTTTGTCATTTGAAATGAATGCGGTTTGTTTTTGAGAATGTTTTCACTTCTATTTGTAGAGCTCCTGAAATATTTGTTTCGTTATTACGACAACCAAATGCCAACTGGAATTTTGGCGAAAGGTCATTGCTGTAGAAAACTAATTTCCATTGCTTGTGATTTAAGTATGGCTGAATTTTACACAGAGAACCAACTTCGCACAGTTTTGTGGTTTGTTTAAGAAATTAGGCCATTTGTTAGCAGTCAACATTCATCGATATTCCGCACAGATGTCTGAAAACCTGGATTTAAGTAAACTCTAACTTATGCTTTGAAATGAAGAATTTCGGGCAATGAACTAAAGGACGATATTCATCGTCTTTCTTTTACTTGGAAAATACAATGGATTTCAAATGTGACTGAAATTACAAGAATCATGAGATATTCAAAACTCCTTCGAAAATGAAAAGAATACGTTTATTCTCGATTTTGAATAAGCATGAAAAAATAGACATCGGTCTTAAACCTTAAATGGTATATTAATGTCAATCGACTCGAAAAGAAATGACCAAAAATAGATTCAATTCTCAAAATATGGATTCGTCACGCCATTGATTGAAAACGTACGTCAATGAGATATAATGATTGTTTGAAAGGAAAGGCGTTGTGATGCATGCTCGTGTGAGATGTGAGAAGCCATATATGGCTATATCGTGGCTTGTTTTCACCTCCCACTGAAAGCGCTCCGCACTAATGTATTCCCATGGAGAAGCTTGAGAAATGATGTAGCTCTCTACATATATGGTGTGTGATGCGTCCGCTGTGAACACACCAACATAAAAGCACAGCACATTTCTATCGTGTCTCATCAACCAAAAGAAATCCCAAGTTCGACTTGGCGAAAGGTGAGGGCATGAGAAATGTGCTGTATGCGACGTTGGTGGTGTGTATGTGTATTTGACTTCCATCCAACTAGCTTCCACTTGAAGCGCGCATTTGTTCAGCCAAAATGAGTGGGTATATTCCATCGCATTCAGTAGTACATAAGTTTATTTATATGCATGCGGTTCGGGTAAGGAAACCGTGGTAGCGTGATATAAGGTTAGCCACCAGTACTACTAGGTAAACCTGAATTTGCACACAAATGCTACCGATATGCATGTGTTCGTTAAAAATCATTGCAAATAATGGTCGTATACTTTGGGCTGTTGCCGAAGTCATGGTGGGGAAAAAGCTGTACCACCTATTGGTGCGCCACAATAAGCTTTTTCTATGCTCAATTCAGATTCTTTTCCTTCTCAAACAATTTTCTTGGAAACCAAAGGTCAGCTATCGATGCATTTGCCTTGAAAATAAAGCTTGAACATTCACTTGAATCATTTTGCTAATGATTGGAATCGAGCTGCACAAGTTCTTTTTAACTTGTAGCCAAACATTGTAGCATTTAGCTAGTGCCTTACATTATTTCCAATTTAACTGCAATTAAATTGATGAAAGCACTGGATTCGAATAGATATTATATTCGTCATAGAATTTCATCGTAGATAATAATTTAAAACAAGACGTTCATTTCCTTGAAATATGTTATATCTTGAAATATATGTTTCAAATCAACTTTATATATATTACGAATAGAATTTCATTCGGAAGAGCAAAATAGAGTGGATTTGATTGATTTTTATTTTTCTGTTAATACTTGCATAAAAGACTTAAAAATTCTAATTTTCTCCGTAGGATTCCATCATTTTGGTATTCCATCGCATTTGGCAGCTGGTCATGAATGGCGCACACTAGCAAATCGTCCTGGTTTTCCGCATGTACCATTTTTCCACCATCAGCCCGCAGCAGCATCTCACTTTCCGCCACACATGCTTCATTTGGATCAAAATCGAAGTGTCTTGGGTCTTTCAAATCGTAAGTGTTCCTAGCATTCTAAACCATTGTTAAATTTCCTAATTTACCATCAAATTGACAACATTAACAAATGTTTGTGTCCGTTTCCAGGTCCCGCAACTCCGTTGACGCATCTAAATAATCAAAATACCGCATCAAATAACAATAATAATAATCCGCATAGCACAACCAGTCCGAATTCATCACCTGCCAATGTATCATTGACCAATTCACCGCCGCATACTGACGAAAATGACAATAATTTGAACGATGAATGCTTTGAAAATGACAACATATCGGTGACCGGTTCACCAACTCAAGCCAATTCAACCGAAGACGATGAAAGGCGAAGTCCATCTCCATTTCAATCGGCTACATTACCGCAACCCAACCAAATCGAACCGTCTGGAAATGGTGGTGCATTCACATCGCTCATCCAACGCAATACAAAGAAAAGTGATTTCCTGTCAAATTTCCAAACGCATTTGCATCAACGGCCGACGGCTGCTCATCCGCTTCACCAGCAATTGCCACAGCAGAATCATGCGCTCAATCATGCATTGGCTGCACAATTATTTTTGCAGTCACCTCTCATTCCGCAGCCCAGTCAATGGCTCTATTCACAGTTGTATGGGGGCAATTACAATGAACTTCCTTGGCTTCGTTCATCACTGCAATCGGCAAATGGCAATGGGTTTCGTTCGACAAGCGGCACAAACAATGCCAACGACTCAGTTCTGACACAATCAAATTCACTTTGCACCGAATCGAATAATGAGACATTCGAACGTGGCAGCACAAAACGAAGTATTACCTTAATTTCACATTTGGACGAGGAAAAAGAAGCAAGTGCATCGCCTCCGGTAACGTCGACCAAACGCACACCCAGTCCACAGGATGACATTGAAATCGTTAGCAACCCGAGCCCAGTCAAGTCAAAAAGTGATTCGTTAAAATGTCGAACATCAAAACAAGTAGATGTCTGGCGACCGTATTAACACCATCATCCATCTTTACGTCTCAAGTGTAAATAAACATCTTATATGGAACGCAGATTGATTTTCTTAACGCAATTCAATCGTTTATTGTATTTAATGTAGCTTCAACATGTGTAGAATTATTGATAAAATTGTGAGATTCATATCTCTAATTTAATTCATTTCATGTTTACATTAAATGACAGGATATCTCAATAAGACCATGAATTGCATATTTCCGATTCGAAAGGCGAATGTGCAAGTCATGTTTAGGAAATTTCACAGTTACATATCGAACTTTAGAAGATCTAATGGACAAAAAAGGAGGAAATATTTGAGATAAATAGGCAAAAAGAGATGGAGAATAAAATTGAAAATTGTCGAGACGTAGAAAATTGGTCTCATAGAAATCACATATTTTCTCAAAACGTCCAGTCTAATTGTCAACATTCATGGAAAATCCAATAGTTTTTACTAGAAACTAATAAATTTTACAAATTTGGCGTACAAAATGATATTGAAACTAACAAAAAAAACAAAAAAATACATTTTCTGTATATAAAATAGCATACGTATAATAAACAATGCATATAGAAGAACATGATAACTACCATTGCTATAGATATATTGGGGTCAAACTGAAATCGTCACAAAAAAAACCGAAAAATTGTATTAAAAAACAATAAAAACATCAAAAAAATTGAAACATGTCCTGAATATTCCCGAAAATTGAACCAAAATTCTAAAATCGTCCAAAATCAAAGTCGACTTAACCTTCCCTAAAAGTGCAAAAATGAAAAAAAAGCACTCACTAAAACACGGAAATATAATTAATTTCCATTTCAATTTCAAATGTTCTATTATCAAAAATGAAAAACTTCTTTAAAACGAAGCAAAGAATGTGACTTTAGTTTTGTGATGCGTTCAAATCGAGGTTGGATTTTCTTAAATTGAAAAATGGCTATTAACTCTGTAGGTTTGATGTTTATTTGGGTTGAAAACCTAAAATTACGTCATCATTTATGTAATCGTTTCGAATGAAAAAGCACATATTCTTTATAATTGGAATTTCAAGAGTTTAGAGAAAACTAAAACTATCAACAATTTCATTGAATTTGATTAGATAGGAAAAATACCAAAGATTGGAACTACTTCGGCAAAATAATGCACTCAAAAAAAGTTAGACATGGTCTGAAAATCTATGAGCAGTGAACTAACCATAAACTGAGCTGTCGTTGAACAATAGATTTGTGCGTTCAAAACAAGCGGACGATGCAAAATTGAATTTTGATACTTAGCTTGACAGCAGCGCCCTCTATACCATCGTCTATGGATGATAAAAACGTTTTCACCTTCTTCAAACAAATACAGCAAAGATGCGGAGCCTGTCAAACTCGCAGTTTGAAGGAGGGGAAGGCGGGGAAGGTATGAAATGTTGAAGCGTTAAGTACAATGGTTAAGGTAGAGATGGCGCGGTCCAACGACATTCACTACCCCTTTACATAGGAGAAGATACAAAGCATCGTCCGCTTGGTTCCTGATTTCGTTATTTTTGTAAGATCATGGAACTCGTGTGTCTGTTTTTGGATTGGTATAAAATAAAATACCAATTCGTTGAAAATTGATACCAGAAAACAAAGAAATACCGCTGTTGAAATAATAATTATTATTGTAAAGAAACGTAATGTATTTATCCCAAGAGCGGAAGCACGAATTTCTCAGGTCACTTTAAGATGTGGTTTAGACTGATTTTAGTGTAAATTTAGAATAATTTCAACGATTTTTTATTAAAATTTTCGGGAATATTAAGGATCATTTTCGATGGTTTTGGTACACTTTTTGGATTTTTCATGACGATTTTCGTTTGACCCGATATATAAGTAGATTGTAATCCGTAATTTCAAGCATTTGAAGCACACAGACACATCACTCAAATTAAGTATATTGACAGAAAATCAATGGAAAATGAACATTGCGAGCTAGACAAAAAGGGCAGTCGTAGATTTTCAAATACATTGCATATTAATTTGAATTTTTGAAAAATAAATGCTCTGGCCAACATTTAATTAAAAACGAACGGACAAGCGATTATCCGAGAGAGAAAAAAACATCAACAACAACACAAAATAAAATGTTCCATTTGTGATTTGTAGTTTTGTCGTATTCGTGAACAATAAAATTTTTGGTTATTTCCAATTGAACAATTTGTCCATTAGTCTATTTAAATAATTCAATTGCATTGCCGCGCGATGGATGGACACGTTTAGCTTGGATGTTCTGTGACCTTCTTTTTAATCACATTTTCAAATCACACACGATTGATGTGTCGCTTTTTTACCTTCCCCACTTTTATTCTTTTGTGTGCATCGCATTTCACAAAAATGCAACGAATCAATTTGGACGTGAATTATTCGCAACGAGGTAAATTAAATAATCATTATCGACATCGAAACACACTGTTTATGCTAATGACATGGAGCTGAACATCAACCAGTTTTATGACCGTTCAATCTAATCCTCGTCACACACACACACACATCTTTGATATTAATGTCATCGGCAACAGTTACCAGCAAATTCATTTTCTCATTCATACAGTCAAATTCAATTATTGCTATTTTCTGCCTAATGAAATATACATTTTTGAACGGTCTTCTTCGGAAATTTATTGTCATGAGTCCATTTTGGTAATCGAAATCCAAATTAATGGAGTTGAATAGTTTTCTCTCACAAATAATAGGAAATACATGAAATGATCGAATTCATTTCCACGAAGGTATCGAACTGAAATTTAATATTTCTTCCACCCAAAAGATTTCACGTAAATATCCGAATGCTGAAAGTAGTACAATAGAATTGTGAACAGAAATCAAAAACTTCACTGAGCAATGCTCTTTCACCACGCATTTCACAATTCGGTCTCTGTTTTAACAGGTGAAGTTGATATTTAGTGCCCATCAACTGAATTAGTAATCATGGGCAGTCGGCGAATAAAATGCTTCCATCAGCAAAAATTAATGATGTTTGAACGCCAAATGAATGTCATTCCATTGACCAGTCAAACAATCGCTGTTTCCATCATCAAATCTAATTTGTTTAAACAAATGTAAATCGAAAATAGTTACTTTAAGCAAAAACAAAACGAGCTAATTGCACGATTCTTTCAACGCAATATTGATGCAAGCCACAATCTGAACATGTATTTTCAGATATTCATCATATTATTGACATTATTTCAATGTTCAAATTCAAGGTTTAAGAAGAAAATAGACGAAGAAATATGAGAGAAAAATGAGAAAAATCTAAAGCATGCATGGGAAAAAGGAAACCTTCATTGAGCTTTTCAAAAAGGGTGTGTGAATAAATATTTCGCCCACACATTCGATATAATTGTCTTATTTGCAAATCGCAAAAAAATGTAATTAAAATAATCTCATTCAAATGCGAACATCAAACAAATGGCCTTTCCAAAAAAACAGAAGGATCGAATGGTTTATTATTCATTTGTCCATTTTCCTAAAACTTTCTTTGTTTCTGTTGTGGCCATTCGTCACCATTCGAATGCTTCAAATGTTAGGTCTCTGAATGTGTGTTTTTTCTGTTTGCTCATTTGCATGTTGTCAGAAGCGGCGGAAGGATTCAGTTGCATTTTAATGCCAAGGGTTACATTTCCATACGCATCATTGATATGGTAAGGTTTTTTTTCTCTCCCTTGTCATCGGATATTTAGATCAAAGCGAAAAGATAAAATTCGAAAGGCGAATGGCGTGGAATTGAAATGAATCTCGGTTACTTACCGATTGTAATCCTTCGTCGTCGATGAATAAAAAACCAATAATAAAAAGAGGTAATAGTCTTCAGGACGTTTTAAGATTTTCACATTCAATCGTAATCCGAATTTACATTTGTAATGCGTTGCGAAAGATAACCCTTTCTTTTTCACAAAGTGGCGAATAAATAAATAACGGGAAAAAATCTCAACAACTGATTTAAATAAATTATATCAAGGAATTTGCGTAGATTGTATATTTGAGCCTTACCGAAATGAATGCGGCACGGGATGAATGTCGCATTCCACCATTCACATTTTGTTCCTATTGAAGAAATGATGGCGCGCAGAAAAAGTTGTCGATTTCTTTTCTGGCGGTTCGATGGACAGATTTACACAACATCTTACAAAGATCTAATTCATTTAAATTCAGACGCTCCGAATGGAGAAAAGCGTGTCCGCTCGAAATGGTCGCACTCTTCAAGTCTATGCCTTCACCAAATTGAACATCACACTCAAATGATATCAGCAATGGATCGCTGTCTCTCGTGCCTTTTTCAACTAATTTTAATTTTGGAATTTGGGTCTTTGAACGCGTACGCATTTTTTTTGTCATCGGATGGTTTTCTCTGAATTCAATAGCATTACTTTTTATTTGTTGTCACTGCTTTTTTTCTGTCGCTTTAGCCCACTCACAATCAGCATTTGTATTTATCATCGAGTGTGCGCTCGATTGGTTTATGGCGCTCCCAACAAATTTAAAATACGAATCTTCTTTTGGTTTCCGTTGATTTGTTTATTCACCGCTTTTTTTACCAGTGCCTCTTCTGAACCCTGCTCATGCATCCGATTTTCCATACATTTCTTCTTCAGACGGACGGCTCTCTCTCGCTATCTCGCTCTATCATCGAAGTTATCGTTTGTATTCTATTTCATCACATTCATTTGGTATCTCTTGAGTGAATTTTGGCAGAAACTAAAATACAAACAGAGCATCCAAATCACCCTCGGTACACACGCGACGCTTTTTTCTTTCTATCTTTCTCCATCGCAACAGCATCGGTGAAGCATAAAATTCGCTATTTATTTATTTAATAAGACCAATATGTTTCCATTTTAGGAATTTATTGATTTACTAATAGATCAGCGCAAACACAGTCGATTCTGTTGTTCTGCAAGCGCGACGGCCTTAAATGACGAGCACAAACTCAAAAGTGGATTGGAGATGCGAAACTAAATGAAAGACTTTCCAAGTGAGCAAACTGCAGTAAAGAAGAAAACAACTGTCGTAAAATTCAAACGAAGAAAAAGTTTATCTGCGCAAGAGAGACAGAGAGAGACAGAGAGAGACAGAGAGGAAGAGAGAAAGAGAGAGAAAATATCGATAGAAAGAGAAATAGACTAAGATTTGAATCGAGAAACGTAATCTAGGACCGAGGTAGAGAAAAAGAGAAAAGAAAAACAACGTGCTCCTGCATAGATCGTACACTTAAATTGAGCTGCACACAAGCAAATCTGTGAGAAATATTCACGCAAATTAATATATCACGGCATAAACGTTGAACTTTTCGTTAAAAAGTTTTAATACTATTGTATCACACCAAATAAGAACAAAACCAATACAGTGCAACTCCACTAAGGAGTGTCTTTATATTATACACAACTGTAGTAATGTGCGTGGGTATTGCTCATAGTCATAGGTTTGCTTGTGTGCGCGAAAATTCCGAATATATAAATTCGCCAAATAATATAAAATCTATCGAGGATGAATAATTTTGTTTATACACATAAATTTCGTTTAGTTCGAAGAATAAATAAATGGTCTTACATACGTAAAACTTACTTTTCCGCATATTTCCCGAAAGTCTGGTAACTCTGAAAATCTCATTTTTTTCATTTAAAAAAGAGACACAAAATTCTAAGTCATTACGATGAGATCTAGGATTAATTGAAAATGAATCAGCCGTACCATGTTTGCGAATGTATTGGTATTTGGTTCAAATCCACCAATAGCGAGACGGGAACTATTAGCCATTGTTGATTTTCACTTTGAAATATATATTTTTGTAATGGAAAACCCCATAAAAACTTGTAAAAAAATAGAATCTTGTAGTGAAATCCCTCAAAACTCCCTAAACCCCTCCCGAGTGCAATTTTTTTGACTGATTAGTCAGTCGACCAATTTGAGACGTTTTTGACTGTCCAACAATGATTACTCCGAACAAAATTGATGGCTTTAGTCAACTGCAGTTAAAGTCAAAAGCGACCCCAATTAATTAACTGACTAAAATTATTATTTCTTGTATTAAATTGAAATTCAATCCCGATTAGCCAGTAAGAGTTTTAGGTTATAGTCAGTCACTCACTTTTTTTGCACACGGGCTTTTTTTCGGAATGCCGAGAATTTGAAGATTTAACGCGAAAATGGAATTATATACCACAAGTAGCTCTTCATTCAAAATAGGAGCCTATGAATTGTCAGCTCATTCGGATAATGTCTTCGGGTAGTTCAATTGGGGTTTTGCCATTAAGTGCGTGGTTTTCAATATAATTAAAAAACATTTGGACGAGGACTATGTTTGGTTCACATTGCATCATTATGAAACTTTCATAATCTTATTTTTTTACAAAAAAAAATTCATACAAAATTGCACGTCATTCCGATTAAATTTGGGTCTTCCTTCGCTACAAAATGTTCGATTTTTCTGGTCCAAATGAATATTGTGTAATCAATTACAATTCCGCAAACCCGCAGACTTCGGGAAATGTGCGGAAAAGTAAGTTTTACTTATGAAACACATTGTATTTCGACTCCTTTTTCAACGGTGATGGCGATATACGAATTTCCTTTTACGTGAACGATATGAAAGGTTCTGTGTAAAACCGCTTCTTCAAATAGTCTGAAAACCGATGGACTGATTGATAGACCGAATTTCGATTGGAACCTCGCGGAAAGAAGTGATTTCAAAGGTAGTCAATGGAGTATCAATTATATCAACCAAATTTAAATCTATATATGTCGGGATGAGAGTAAAAACGGTTGAAAACATCTTACGTCATGCTCACGCTTACGAGAATTCCTTCCTTGGTGTGAGCAGGAGATAAAATGTTTTTAACCGTTTTTACTTTCAGCCCTACATATAAGATACCGATCAACCAAATTTACGATACCGATCAACATTGTATCAAAAAGTCGTCGGGAAACTTCATACATGGGTGAGGTCAGAAATTCCAGGGGTATTTCCAAAAACGAGGGAGGATAATCCTTGTTTGCCTTGCCTTTCAGATCCGGAAAAATCGAGAAGCAATGAAAAGATCCTAAATGTTGAAAAATCGCCTCGAATTCTATTCCGGGGTGGGGAACCGGAAATCTCCCTGCTTCTCCCCTATGGGGAACATTATTGCAACGGAATTTCTGATTATTCACCATCAAATGTCAACCGCGAATACGATTACTGTGATATTAAAAAATTAAAATCCATCAAAGTGCATATTTTTGTCGGTCCATAAACGTTCGCACAAAGTCATTTTGCTTCAACAGCGCAAAAAAAATATATCTGCAATGTTGGGTTCCCTTTGCGTACTCTGCCAATTTCAATCAATAAAATAATTAAAGCAGCACTTTCAAATTGACGAAATAGTCCGTTGACAAATATGCAAAAGCTTATGACGATGCACAAAAAATATAACGAATTTTTACTAAAGCACTTTGCACAAAAATATTTCGATGATTTTGGTTTTTGGTGGCTTTTTCCTGATTTTACTCACATGTTTTTATACACTTCCCTTAAATATTGATTCGCAATCAATGCGGTTGAAGCTTTTATTACCATACCAAGTGAGTTTTTATCAAATGAAGTCAGTAAAAAGGTATCAAGCGATGAAAATTCGTAATTAATGTGGTGAAACATTTCACATCACAACACAAAAAAACACTTTATCAATTATTTTACGCAGTAGCAAATGAGAGAATTTTCGATTTTCGTTAATTAAGAACTGTGGTCATCGATCAATTTCCTTCTTAATACATTTTTTACGACATTTTTTGTCGGCATTGTGGTCTTTTCTGGGCTTTTCCTTATGTTTCCGCACTTCGATTAAATGTGATTTTTTATAAATAAATATTACTTTTCCGCACACACCACTCTGTGTGGTAAAGGTATTGCGATCGGTCCAAAAAATTCAAAATGCTCGGAATAAGTTTTCTATGCGTTTTGAACCAAGAAAAAACGATTGCAACCATTCCCGGAGCAATTTTTTGTCCGTGTGTGGTCCGTTGTCCGTTGTCCGTTGTCCGTTGTAGGCAAAAATTTGTTAACACGATAACTCAAAAAATTGAGATTAGAATTGATCAAAAATTTACAGATGCATTGAACTTTATTAGGAATAGAAACCTATTAATTTTCAGCCCAATCGGATAATTTTCTCGATTTTTCAATATAATTAAGAAAAAATTGTATGGGGACTATGTCTACCAGGTACTTGCATATGAAACCGCTGTTGACATCTAGCGGTCAATAGCTGATAATGTGTGATCTGTCAAACCATGTTGTTCATGCTTATTAGTAAATATGACATCTGTCAACAATACTCCATATCGGATTTTGTGCCTAAAAATAGTGAAATGCGGACAGCATTGCTTTTCTGCTTTCGTTTAAAGAAAACTGCTGCCGAATCTTATCGAATGCTTCTAGAAGCTTACGACGAGCATGCTTTAAGTGAAACACAGTGTAGAGAGTGGTTCAGACGATTCAAAAATGGCAATTTTGACCCGAGAAATGAAGAACGTGATAGACCACCGAGGAAGTTTGAAGACACTGCATTGCAGGGATTGCTGGATGAGGACGATTCTTTGACGTTTGTGACAGTACATGTACGAAAAATTGCGCTCAGTAAAAATATTATATATTTTGATTTTAAAAACATTAAATAGTATTTTTAAAATCCACATTTTGTGTTTTTGTGGATTTTGTGCTATGCTCTATTCGAGCATTGTGTTAGTTTTTAATCTAATTACTGTTTTTTTCATATTTTTTGTCATTTTCATAATCGGCGAGTCGTTGCTTCTATTCACTCATTGTTGTTGTTGGTGCTCTTCAATCAATCAATACTTTGGGGAATGCGTTACTGTTCGGCCGATTTATGGAAAATATGCAAGAGTCATAGCTTCATCAACCCAAGCAACGAATTAAATAATATTTTGTCGCGGTTTAATTTATGTAAAAATCCGTACTTCTGCAAATTACTGGTTAAAAATACATCGCGTTGTTCGAATGATATTGCAGATTCGATTTGTTCATTTTTTGAGGTTAGGCGCGATGATTTTCGTGTTTTGAAATACAATTATTTTTCGAATTCAATTGTTATTTTAATTAATTTTCATTGTTTTAACGTTTATTCAAATTTCGAGAATGTTATTTTGCCGTGTAATTTTGTTATTTTAAATCGCGTTCGCAATACAAACAAATCAATTGACCATAGTGTTTTGCGCCGGATTGATACGGGCTCTTCTAGTGAGAATGTGTGTGTGAATGAAGATATTTCTGGATATGAATGTGATTGTAATGATACGGTCTCGCCGGTTTTGCTGGATGGCACCAGCACTATTGGTGGCTCAGGTGTGAATTCTGGCAATGTTGTAGTTAGCAATATTGTGCGAATATCTTATCAACCCCTTGTTTCTTTATCTGATTGCATGCTTAATATGAATGAAATCATCAGCCGTGAAAATGTAACAGTCAATTTCGATATTCCGCGTTATTCCAATGTAAATAATAGTGTTAATAATTGCCATCATGAAAAGAATTCGATGAGCATTCTTAATGGCTTCAAGAACGATTTCAATCTCTGTCATGCAAATGTTCAGGGGCTTCTCGAAGCGAATCATTTCGATTTATTGACTTCGCAATTGAACGCCAATATTAGTGTTATCGGACTAAGTGAAACTTTTTTGCGTTCTGCTAATACGAATAAGTCAGTCAAAATTGACGGTTACAAAATTTATCGCGCTGATAGAAAGGGTAAACGTGGTGACCGTAAGAAAGGGGGTGGTGTCGCGATGTATATTTTAAATCAATTGAAAGTTAAAGTAATTTTAAATTCGCATAAAGATAATTGCAACATTGATAATATTGATTTCTTATTCTTAGAAATTTTTACTCGTAATTCTAAATTAGTTGTTGGCATCGTTTATCGCGCACCACGTTGCGATGTCAGCAATACGCGAAACTTTTTGGATTTAATAACTTCAACCGTGGCTCACGAGCAAAACGTAATTATTGTTGGTGACTTTAATATCAACATGTTAAATAAAGAAGCATCAAATCATATCTTAAATAACAATTTCATTTTAAACTTCAAACTCGCGAATGATGAGTGTCCTACGCACCGCTGGCCGGGGAAGGAACCATCTCAAATCGATCTAATATTCACAAATAATCTTGAGCGAGTTAACAAATTTTATCATTTTCCTTCGCGTATTTCTTTTCATGATTTTATTTTGTGCTCGTTTAATTTAAAAATCGATAAAATTAAGAAAGTGGTCATTAGTGGCAGAAATTTCAAGAGAATTGATGTTGGTGAGTTAATTCATGAACTCAATCAATTGGAATGGAACCTAGATCGATGTCAAAACGTTGATATGATGGTCGGTACACTAAATGACAATTTATCGCGGTTGATCAATCGATTCGCACCACTCAAATCGCGTCGTGTATGTCACAAACCCAAGCATTGGTTTAATAGTGATATTGCCAAGGCTCTGGAAGAAAGAAAGTTTGCCTACGACAATTGTCAAAGGCTTAATGTTCATAATGATGCTCTTGATAAGGAGAGAAATGATCTGCTTAGAGTCAAATCGAAGGCAGTGAAGTCTCTAATAAACAAGAGCAAAAAAGCTATATTAGTCAAGGACTTGACTGAAGCCACGACTGTTCGCAGTAAGTGGAATGTAATCAAGTCCCTTGGTGTCACCAAAGATAATTCCAATGATGACTCGGAAATTCTAAATAACTTCGATTTAAATGATTTCAATAACTTTTTCGCGTCAATTCACAAGTCAAACGGGGTTGATTTAAATAATTTATCATTGCCGACTAATATCAATTTCAATTTCTCTTTTCGTGAAGTTGATGAGGATCTAATTCTTAACGCGTTTTCTAAAGTCAAAAGTAAGGCAATTGGTAAAGACGAGATACCACTGGAATTTTTGAAAATTGTCATGCCGTCAATTGTATCCTCAATTAAATTCATTTTTAACTTTTGTATTCGCAACGGTGTGTATCCTGCTGATTGGAATAAAATTATTATTCGGCCTCTTAATAAAGTCACAAACCCCCAAATCGTTTCTGAATTCCGACCAATCAGTATAATTTCCGTCTTACCGAAAATATTCGCGATTTTGCTCAATGAACAAGTCATCCACTATTTGGAATCTAATCATTTAATTCATGATCGTCAGTCTGGATTTCGCAAGAATCACAGCTGCTCAACTGCGCTATTGAACATATCAGAGAGTATCAGATCGTCTATCAACCGTAAAAAGGTTGTCATTTATGTTTCTTTGGACATCAAAAGTGCTTTTCCCTCGGTTCCACATTCCGGTTTGCTCAAAGTGTGTGAATCTTACGGTTTCGACAATAACTCCCTAAGTTTGATCAAATCAATTTATAGTCATATCTCACAAACAGTTAAAGTTGGTAATACTGAATCAGATAGTGTTGAAATTGATAATGGTGTCCTTCAGGGATCTAATTTCGGCCAAACTTTTTTTTCAATTTATTTCAATGATACTCTCAATGTACCTGAGCACATGACTGGCCACTTATTCGCAGATGATTTTCAGGCACATCTTGAAGTAGATTTCGATAAAATCAACGAAGGAATAAGTAAAGTAAATTTTGATTTAAATAAAATTAATGATTTCGTTTCGCGCCGTGGTATGGCTCTGAATAAAGCCAAATCCAAGGTTATGATTATCGGTTCAAAGCACAATACTAATCGTATAAATTTCGATATGATGGATGGCGTTGTTGTTGACGGCGAACAGCTGGAGTTTTGCAAATCAATAAAAAATCTCGGTGTTGTATTTGACTCAAATATGAATTTTGAGGAACATAATAGTGGGAAATTGCAAAAAGTTTATGGTGTGTTGAGTAGAATTCGCCATACTCGACATATCATGCCAAACTATGTAAAGCGTGATGTTGCTTGCGCGCTCATTGATCCCATTTTAAGCTATGGTGATGTGATCTCTTATGGCTGGGGAGCCCATGGCTCCCTTGATCAGGAGAATCGTATTCGCAAGGCTGATAACGATAAAATCCGTTATATTTATGGCTTGAAAAGATCCGAGCACATAAGCGAGTATCGTGAGCGAATCAATGGCCTTACCCCTGAGTCCAAGGCGAAGCTTCATTCAGCTACTTTGATTTTCAAGCAACTGAAAACGCGCTCTCCTTCTTATTTGAATGATATGTTCGTGTTTAATGAAGGTTCAACTCGCGCAAATGGTCAATTGAGGGTTTTGGTCAAACCTCGCTCTGAGTTCGACAAACGTGCATTTGGTTTCGCGGCAATCACCTTTTTTAATACAATCCCAGTTGACATCAAGAAATGTAACAATATCGATTCATTTAAATTTCAGCTCAAAATCTGGTTGCGCAACAACCAGCAATAATTTCAGTTCCTTTCAATTTTCGTTGCTTGGTTGATGAATTTGTGCTCTTGCCAACGTTTCTCCATCATCATCATCATTTAGTTTTAAATTATTTAAGTTTTTCCCCTGACTCTCCTGGGTCAGGCCGGTTTTCCATGGTTTCCCGGATTCAATTTGGTATCTATAGTCATTCGTAGATATCCCCCATCCCTGTAATTGCTTTGTTTAAGTCGTTCCATGGGCGGAATTTATACCGTATTGGGCACTTTGCCAGCATACATGAGTTACTGCGTAGCTCTTGTACATATTGGTATAAATTTAGGATTCGTAATAAATAAATAAAAATAAACGATGCTCAGACGCAACCACATCTCGCAGAACAATTAAATGTGGACTCAGCAACTATTTCCAGACGTGTGAAAGCAATGGGAAAGATCCAGAAGGTCGGAAAATGGGTGCCACATGAACTAAATGAAAGGCAGCAGGAAAACCGAAAAACCACTTGTGAATTGCTGCTCGCAAGGTACAAAAGGAAGTCGTTTCTGCATCGGATTGTGACTTGCGATGAAAAATTGATATATATGGAGAATCCTAAGCGCAAGAGATCATGGGTAACACCAGGCGAACCAGCGACATCGACCGCAAGGCCAAATCCGGCCAAATCGGTTCGGACGGAAGACAATGCTGTGTGTTTGGTGGGATCAGATCACATCTATTATGAGCTGTTAAAATCTGGTGAAACGGTTAATACTGATCGCTACCGACAGCAAATGATCGATTTGAACCGCGCATTGCTTCAAAAACGGCCGGAATATCAAAAAAGGCAACACAAAGTGATTCTCTTGCACGACAATGCTCCATCACACACTGCAAGACTGGTCAAGGAAACGATTGAGGCGCTTAGTTGGGAAGTGCTACCGCATGCGGCTTACTCACCAGACTTGGCACCGTCAGATTACTACTTGTTCGCTTTGATGGGTCACGCTCTGTCGGAGTAGCGCTTCACTTCATACGAAAATGTGAGAAAATGGCTCGATGACTAGTTTGCGTCAAAAGACGAACAGTTTTATTGGCGCGGTATTCATAAATTGTCCGAAAGATGGCAAAAATGTGCGGATTCGAATGGACAATACTTTGAATAAAATATGTTTTGCCATCATACTAAAATGAACGTGTTTTTTTAGCAAAAATACAGCGGTTTCATATGCAAGTACCTGGTAGTTCGCATTGTATCATTATGAAACTTTCAGAATATTAATTTTTTATGAACAAAATAAGTTATGCAACATTTCAAGTCATTCCGATGAGATTTAGGACTACCTCCTCTGCAAAATTTTCGATTTTCGGGGTCTTCTCGTGGTCGAAACTAAAAATTTGTGTGGCGAATATCTTAAGTTCACATTGTATCGAATTGAAACTTTCAGGATATTATTTTTTTATGAAATAAATAAGTCACAAAAAATTTCAAGTTATTCTGATGAGATTTAAGACTACCTCCCTCACAACATTTTCAATTTTCGGGGCAAAATTAAAATTGTGTCATTAAATTGGATGAAGTATTTGTGATTTTCTAATCTGTGTTTTTTCATCAGTTTGAATGCTCATGCTGTTACCGAAAGTTATACTGTCATACATAACATAAATGTAGAACCATATCTATCGTTGGCATGAATTGAAAGTTCAGATCAGAGTGAACTAGTTCGTAATCGTTATTACCAATTCAAAAATAGAGAACGTTGAAGCAAGAATTAGGAACTGAGATGTTTATTCATTTTTTTTATTAAAATTCAAATTTGAACCACATGATGTGTAATGACTTAAAATTCGTTCTCATTGTAATAACTTGAAATTTTCTGTGATTTATTCTCAAAGTTGCATGATGATTCGATAAGAAATAAACATAAATCCAATAGAAATGAGTAGCAACCAATGAAAAACCCGTAAACCCGAACAATTTTGGGAAATGTGCGGAAAAGTTATTAGTTTCACGTACGTAAGACCATTTATTTTATTTTTGTTTTCAGCATACAAATTCTGGACATTGAACTGGATAATTGCATTTTTTCATCGATGTTCAGTGTCGATGTCTTCTTTAACTATTCATAATATAACAATCGTATCACAAAAATCAATTCTTCCGTATGAAACATCTTTGAAAAATCTCTAAAATTCAGATTAACTTATAAAGAAGTATGAAAAATGACGAGGGTCATATTGCGTACGTGTATTTCGAAGATGGACAGGGAGAGCAGAATGTCAGCATATTGAGTACATCGCAGAGAAATACATCAATGAAATTGGGCCAAATAGCTACACAGTCATAGCGTCAGCGAACCTCCAGACGAATGTTAGCTACTCGCAGCCATCGTACTTAAGTCAAGCCGAGGCGTAGAAGGCAATTTCAAGAGATATTAATCATTATTAAAACAGGAAAAGACGCTTGGTGTATCTTGATTGGTAACCAATGCGGGATTTACGACAATTGATTGAAGAAACGTCGTAACAAACAATGTTGGTTAAATTGAAGCTTGACAGAGGCAAAGTACAACAATGTAACAATAAATGATGCTCATTTACACGCGCACAGAACTCGTATTCGAATTTCCTTACGGATTTTTTCTTTTGAATTCGAGCTTGGTCCGAGTTTTTTCCTGTCTACTTTTTTTTAATAAAAAACATCATTAATTTTGTACGATTAGATTATACGCACTTATTGAGCCACGGCCGGATTGGAACGTCAGGCCAATTTGATTGGGTTTTTTCGTGCTAAGTGATATTAATATTTGACTTGAGAAAATGATATCAAATTGTTTCAGTTGAATCGAGGCGAATGCAACATCCGTTGTCAAAAATTCGAACTGGCAGAGGGAGAACAATAAATCGATATCTTGGTGTCTCTTCTTATCTTTCCTTTTGGTATTTTTTCACCTAAACTTCAAACCAGTGTCGGCAAACTAAAGATTTTAGATTATTACGACAGAAATTGCTTTATATCAAGAGATATGTGACAAATACTTGAAACCAAAATTGATGCCACGCGCTTAAATGGCATTTTCTGCGGGTTTTCGTTGACTTGGTGACACATTAATATTGGTAAAATGAATCCCTAAGTTTGCCATCGCAACTTTTTAAGATGAAGAATGCGTCTTTGAGAATATAGATCTACTTTTGCTGCGAAAAATTGATCAATTTGCCTTCAGACTTGATGCAAGAAGATGAACAATTGGATAGAAACTTCAATATGCCGTAAAGTTTATTAATTTCCAAGTTTCTCATTGCATCCGATTTTGCAACCTAAATTTTACGCTTCAATCTATAAATCTTAATATTACTTTGTTGCATATGGTGAAACATAAAAAGTTTTACTCCAAATGATTTCTCCTTGGAAATCTGGTCTGACCATTCTTGCATTAAAAACTTTATCGATTCAAGCTAGCTTTGGTTTGGATATCCAAAATATCAATAGAAAAACTGATATGATACATCGCTCTTTCAATTTTGTTCGAGCTTCGTTACTTCGGTGGTTCTACAACTTCGAAATGGTTAAAATATTTTGTACATTATTTTCTATAACATGCATGAAGTTTTTAAGAAGCTATTCTCACTTAAAATGGAGCTGAAAATTTCGAGTTAATGACGTTTGAACATTTCAATTGAATTATTGAAAAATACTTAAATTCCTAAAAATGTTCCTACATAATTTTAGACTCTATGAACTTTCCTCTCTAATTTAAACCATTTAATGTAACTTTTCCACGTTTACTGCAAAAATGTTGATCATATAAACATGTTCCGTGAAGCGTACCAAACTCCTTTCAAATGGAAATGACAAAAGACAGACGAGAGCAAGGTATATAACAACAAAAATACACAACATTGTGTGCACACAACTCGTTTAAACAAGCTATTTCAATCGTCGTCCGAAAACGAGCGAACGTTTCGACAGTTGTACTGAAGCAACGCACTTGCCTCCCTTTTGCGAGGTTCCAAACAATATGCTTCGATATGCTTGTATTCGTTTCGTTACTTTACATCATTTTCACGTTCGATTTCAAAGCACACACAACCTTTTTGCATAAACAACAGAAGAAGTCGTGATTTTTGATGTTTCAAACATGACGTTTGCGACCAGGATTAAAATATGTGTGCACATTTATGTTGTGAACTATATATTTTCATCAGGAAATCGATTTTCGAACCATGTCAATATTGATACAAAATATATTTTCGTAGAGTCAACTTGAGATTTCTTTCTAAAGCGCACAGATTCAAAATGAGTAAAATTAATCAAACTAGTATCTTCCTCTTTCAATCATATTACTTCTTGGATACGTTTTGACAGACTCACAATCTGTTACTCAAAAAAAAAAAAAAAAAAAACCGAATGTTGGCAGAAACACATCGACATTAAGTAAAATATCGTTTAATTTTCTATATTCAGGAGAAGATTTGATCTGGTTAACTTGGAAAACAGAATATTATTAAGTTACCAGATAGAGTTAGTTTCGGTGTTTATTTGACCCATTGTGAGTCCGGTTTTGACTGCTGAAAACTCAGCAAAACCAGAGATCTGTATTCTTGGAATATTTTGTGGGGATCTTCACCTTCGTCACACCAAATTTCAGTGAACTCAAAAACAAATAACAACTTTTTTCAGCCTCATGACATGCCTCAATTGAATAACACTTGGAGCCTTCTTATCAGTTTACAAAAGCCTTCTCATTTCATGCATTAAAAAACCCAAATATATTAGTCAATATATGTGACTATGCGAGACGTCTGACGAAATTGTAAGACGATTGTATACTATATTTAGAATTTATTTCATGAATTTTGGATTCGGGTGTTCGGTTCCGTTGATTTATTATTTGTTTATAATATAATCTAATTCACCAGTGGGATAGAATTAGAGGCATCAAATTGTAAGTGTTTGTCAATTGAAAGAAACGCGTTTCTTCATTTGTAATATTGTACATTAAATCACATAAAATAACAATAAAAATATGTGGAATAAACTTCGTTTAATGAACCATTTGACAAATTAACTTTTTTTTGGAATTTAAACCTTATAATTTTAAGTTGTATTTTCGCGAAGTGCCCGCACTCAAATATGTAAAATAAAAAATGAGGATTTTTTTGTGTGTTTCAAGGCTTTTTTTCGCAATAATTCAGCTTCAACGTTGGTTTTGAAAACAACACGATAATTGATAACAACGCGCAACTCTCCTTTTGAGCATTAGTGTTAGTAAATTAATGAATACATTTGTATTGAAGAATTCAGCAAATCAAATAGGATTGAACGAAATACAAATTGGAATTTAGAATTCTTTGTTCGTGCACAGAAATGGAATCTCTATTTCTACTTATATTTTGCATTGGTGTAATTTTCGCTAATCCTCTTGAAGGTATATTTTTCCATTTATCTTAATTGAAAAAAAAATATTTTTAATTATATGTTTTCCCTTTCAAATCATGCATCTGCCGGCGACAAAGATCGGTAAGCAACATAATTGTTATTTTCTAATAAGTTCCTTCTCATTTGGAAATTGAAGCTTGTAGTATCATTTTAACATTTGGAAATTCGTTTTTTATCTTTTCCAAGGCATAGCGGAAGTTTGAATAGCTCTGCCAACGGTAAGCCAAGTGTGCCAACGTATGAATTAATGTGAATTGATAGGACAGCAAAAGCACAATTATAGTATGAGCTTGTTGGAAAGTTCATTTAATTTCTCTTTCCTCTCTGTTTACGTCAATGTGCAGAATATGATGAAATTATAAGTTCACTGGCTCAGGATGACTTTAGAGAATATTTTACTTCGGCTGAACGGCTGATTACAAAACGATCAGATTTTAATATAAAAAATAATAACGGATGCTCTCCACTTTATGTTGCTGCCAAAAACGGTGATATTATCACATCCAGAATGGGTAGTTTTCAATAATCGAATACGCACTAAGCTAAATTTAAACAATTACAGGTGTGCAGAAGACTGTGGAAAAATTGATTGACAATAATGCAGATATTGATATGAAAAATGAATTTGGTAAAACCGCTCTTCATACGGCAATTGAGAATGGTAGGTTTCAAAGTTCATATGAAAACTTTCAAATATCTTCGAATAAATAAAAAAACTTTCAATCAACATTATAAATGCTTTTTATTGTCAATTCCAGATCACATTAATATTGTCGAGTTTCTGCTCGAGAATAATGCTGATACTGAGGCAAAGGATGGCGATGGGTATTCGCCAGTTATGCGCGCCCTTGAAGGAGGTAGCTCAAACAACAATTTAATTTAACTTAAACTCAATTGAACTTTATCATCCAAAAAAGCAAAACAAAACTTTGATCTTTTTGGCGTACTGTATGTGTGAATCACAATGTATCTTAAATGTATTTGTTTGCGCTCACACTTGCCATTAAACGGCTTAGATGTATTGAAAAAAGTCGATTTTTGGCTGAAGAAAATTCATTTTTCCCAATTCATGCAGGCAACGAGAAAATAGTTGTGCAATTGTTTAAAAACTCAGTGCTCAGTATGCGAGATATAAAAAAATGGGGACCAGTTCTAGCTTGCATTGGTAACTATTTACATGGAAATTCAAATTACCCTAGACTCATATTTGATATCATATAGATGAAGGAGATATTGCTAAAATGGTGACTGAAAAGGAGGAAGCTGGTGAGCCTGTTTCATTGAGTGATATTTCCAATTTATGGGGAACAGCACTTGAAAACGCTATCGAAGAAGGTAACTTAAACAGAGATTTTGGAGAATTGTGTAAACATGCGTTAAATTTTTTTATCCAGATGATAAAATAGCCACTAAAGTGATTATTAAAAACTGCGTTAAAAACATAGCAAACATTGAATGGGCACTATTTATGGCTGTTGGAAAAGGTTGATGAAACGAGGAGTAAAATTTGAAATTGCTTTTAAAAAATCATCAGAAGAATTGCATTTTTGCAGGCAAATTAAATGCGTTCAAGGTCATGGTTGATATGGGAATAAATGTGAATACAACGGATAACAAAGAGAACACTCCTCTCCACTATGCTGCTCATATTGGTAGTTTGTCAATGTTGAAAACTAAACAATCAATGGTTTAACCATTTCTTTCCTTTTTCATGTAGGCAATAAGGCTCTTGTAAAAATGCTCATTGACAATCACGTCGATGTTAACGCCACATCGCATGTTTTCGGAAGCACACCGTTACATTTGGCCATCGATTTTGGTAGTTTTCATTGCATTCAAATTCAAATGATAAGATCACAAATGTTCAAGGTTCAGTTTATTTATTTATGGAAGCATAGAGGATGTCGTTCAACTGCTTATCAATAGTGGAGCTAATGTTAACGCAAAGGATATGGACGGAGACACTCCATTGCATTGGGCTGCGCAAACGGGTAATTCTTGCGATGCAAGCATAAAATGTCTGCAAACATCATTGAAAATATTGATTTCAGATCAAGAAAGGGCTGTCAAATTGCTTATTATGAATAAAGCTGATGTGAATGCAAGAACCACACACGAATTCACTCCAATTTATCGTGCAATCCAATTTGGTGATTTAAACTCCTCATTTAGATTTTTCATAGAATTTTGAAAAAATTCGTATGTGAGATCCATACGTATTTTGAAAGATTTATATATTTTTTTTTAAATTTTAACAAATAAAACACTTTCATTTGAGTTTTTTCACTAAAATGATGTGTAAAAATACTCAAATGAAGTGTAATCATTGTCGAAATAAAGAAAAAAATCGTCTAATACTCCTTGCAGATCGAAGAGACATCGCCAAACTGCTGATCAATAACAGTGCGGATGTAAATGCAAAGAATGTTTATGGACAAACGCCACTTCATTGGGCTGCTCTATTCAGTACATGGAAATGAAATTTGCTATTACTTTGGTTTGTTTAATATTATTTTCTCGATTCCAGACAGAGGAAATATCGCCCAATTGCTCATTGACAATGGTGCTATCGTTGATGCACAAGACTTTGACGGAAATACTCCACTTCATGTTTCTGTTGACAATGGTAATTTCAGCTCGTTCCTGAAAATTTCATTTAATGATTTCCAACGAATTCACTCGATTTGTTGTAGGTTACTTGGAAGTCATCAAATTACTTTTCGATAATCAAGCCGAAGTTAATGTGAAAAATTTCAAAGGAGAAACTACACTTCATAAAGCTGCTCAATTTAGTAATTTTCAGAAATGAAAACTGAAAAATCCAAAGAACTTTGAGATTATTTCATTTCATTTTAGATCGGCCGAATGTAGTTGAATTACTCCTCAGCAATGGGGCTGATATTAATGCAAGAACGCATGAAGGACTCACACCACTCCATGTTGCTGCTCAATTGGGTGATTTCAAACTTCTTTCTATATAGCATTACTTTTACTTGATTCCATGAAATTGATTTATGAATAGGCAAGGAGAATGTTGCCCAAGTGTTTATCAGGTACAAAGTTGACGTCAATTCTAGAAATAATTTCTTGAGCGCACCACTCCATTTGGCTGCTCAATTTGGTAATGCACTTTTGAATTTTTCATGAATTTTTGCTCATATTGATTTATACTGTTCTAAGGTAACGAAAATATTGCTCAAGTCCTTATTGATGACAATGCCGACATAAACGCAAGAGATAAAATAGAGCAAACACCACTCCATTGGGCCGCCTTGAAGGGTAACAAACTTTAGAAGGATTTACCTCAATTACTATACAATTCAATTATTCCATATATTGGTATTAATCTTACTAGGCTATAAAAATGTTGTTGAGCTACTTATCAATAATCACGCTGATCACAATGCAACAAATAGCGAGGGGAAAACTCCATGTCACTTGGTTCCAATCAAAGGTATCTTTCCCATTTTTATGCAAATTTAAACTCTGTTTGAAATTAAAATATCCTCGAATCGTTTTTCTAGATCGCAGAACTATCTTTCCAATTCTCGACTGTGAGCAATATTTCCCAATTCTATACGAATTTGATTAAACGTTTCTATTTGAAATCAATGAATTAATTTGTTTATAGAAAATTCATGCTAATTGTATGAATAAATACATTAGAATTAAATGAACAACCGGATTTCTCATTAAATGTTATTAAGTGATAAAAATTATCAATCAAACAGCATTCAATGTATGAGAAAAATTAAACCATTCGATTTTCGGCGATTTTTTTTTTTTGACAAGTTTTAATTAAAAAAGCACTGTAATCCAATAAGAACAATAAAACATTCGACAAAAATTAAGATAAAAATAACAATAGCACAAATCATTTGAATTCTTTAAATAAAAAAGAGCAGTTTGCATAGAAGTATCACAAATTTATTAGACATTCGTCAAATTAACATGAAATATTGAGAACATCATTAATTTCGGAAACGACAACACCAGATTACAGGTAATTTTGATGAACACCGAAACTGTCTGCTAGCAAATGCAAATCGGTGAATTGTTGGCATGAATATGAGGTGCTTAGTGGTAATGCAGTTTCACACTTCATTGGACAATTTAGTTTGTTCGACTTAGATTTCATTTTGCAGCATGAAATCACGCATCCAATTTGAAGTGCATATGTGTGCTTCTAATATAATTATCTGTAATAAATGAGAATGATGTGTGCTTGAGTGTTCTCTGATATATTCCCTCGTATTTAATGAGCAAAAGTGCTGGCAAATTGATTTCACATTATTCGCATAATAAAGCATTCCTATTTGTATTCAATATTAATTACTTGTACAATTTTCCATTGCATATCTTCTTCGATATTTGCTATTGTTGTTACGATGAAGTTATTCAGCAAAATGCCGTTCTAGATGCAGTGAGCGGTGGTTTGTGTTTAAATGTATGTACTTTTTTCTCCCACGATTCATTTCCCAATAGAATTCATGTGAAAATTTCTATAACTTAGCTGCATTTATGAAGTGGATGCGGAGGAATATTCACGATGTAAAGGAATTTTTATTAAAGAAATTCAAGAATATTTATTCTCTGTAAACTTATTGTGTCTAGACTTTTATCTTTAAGGGGAAATTTTCATTACTTTCTCATATGCTCTGGGAAAAATTAAATTTCTGAGCAAAACCCATACAAGCTGAGTATTTTCAGCCAACTGTCTCAATATTTCGATAACCAGTTCAATAAAAACCATTTCGAAGAGTGTACCATCGAAGAATCAAGAGAATTGTATCAATTTGGAAGGTAAATTACGATCAAACTGGAGCATCTGCCGCTTCAAATGAGAGTGTCCCCTGAAAATTTGGTGAATGGAAAAGTGCTGTTGATGCAGAGGTGAACGGAAAACAGAGGAAAATGTAATGAAATTGTCGATTAAAGGCAAACCAGCCTTTGATCATGCAATGGGCTGTCATGTAGTGGTGGAAGTTGGTGGTATTGTCGGCAATACACTTGCAGTGGTAATGATGGCGACAAACGATAGTAATGGCAAGGCTTGTGTTTGATACAATCCCGCACCCAAGTCAAATGAGCATATTTCTATGGCCGCGATTCGAATCCGCATGCAGACAAAATGAACATGGCATAGTAAATATTAGAGAGGAATGCAAACAGACGAAGAGAGAGCAACGCATTTGGCAAAACGTTTTTGAAGTCACCTATTTTGTTGTTGGTGCGATGCCGTGCTTCGCCGTATTGTAGTCTCTTATTTTCATCGTTTGACGTTTGAATTTTGGTGCGGCTGTGTTTGCACCATTCAGTTTTACAGTGGCTTGTGTCAACATAATATTCCCAAACCGGATTCAACGCCTCGAGGTGTTTGCTTACAGTGTATAAATTATGTACTACCAACATTTTATGGATCTATCAACTTTGCTGCTTTCCCATTGAAAGGTTAAAACGCCGCACCATACCACACTGTTCCAATAGCACTTTTCAATGGCTGACGCTTTTTTCTGCGCTCTTGCATATAATAATTCGATTCGGTATTTAATAGCAGACTGCAAAAAATATCCTATTGTGTGATCCTTTCCGCCTTTTAAATGCAATAATTAATCGCCTTTGTTCAAAATCTCTCTGTTAAATCTTCGCATAATTACTGTTTTGCGACATGTTACAATAGATTCTGATGTTGGATGCACACGAAACGTGCACAGCACATTGTCAACCAATTGTAAAGTTCAAACAGAACGTAAAAAGGTTCAAATAATGGTTTTTCTTTTAAACAGAGCAGCTCAACGTGAACGAAACGCCAAACTCAAATAACAAAATACTGGAATAACGGCGAAATAGCCTCCCCGAACAATGTTGGTTTAATAATAGAAATTGGCTCACTTTAAATCAACATTACAAACGATTCACTCGTTTTATTTGCTGGAATTCAAATTGAATCTTGTCATTTCCTTCGAAATGTCAACAAAAACTCAGCAAAAGTGCCTAATCTACTGCAAACAATAATTTATGAGGAATTCAAAAGTAAATGACAATTTTACTGGCCAATATTTATTTTTAGTTGACAGAAAACCACTGAAAAAAATATTCAAATGTCATTTTTTTTTTCATTTCAAAGTTTAAACTTTCTTATTTAGTTCATAAATTGCATGTAAAATGTGTTTATATATCCAAAAATATATATCAAACGGGTGTTCAAATATTGATATATTTGCACTTGAGTGTTTAGTACATTCATTATTTGGGTTGGATTCCAAATCAATATCGAAAACTAATTGCATTTTGCAGCCTGCATTTGCCATTCGGTTTGAAGCGTTTTTTTCTGTCCAAACCAGCACTCTATTTCAGGTTGCTGTTGCCATTTCGGTTTATCGTGTTTGTTCTGGCGAGTTTCCAGTTTTGGACGGTTCAATTAAATCGAATTTAAATAGAGTTTTACTTTGATTCCATGTTTCATTACAACCAAATTTGCCAATTGCTGACATTTCCTAAATTAGACCATTTTCCGATCAAATGCAATTGACAGTTCGATTTACGTATGAATTTCAATAAATACATTCAGAAAATGCAAATTAATCCCATGCACCCAAACCAGGCGAAAGTTGAATGCACGATTCAGAAGAAAATATACAGTTTGTTTTGTTCTTCAAGCCAAATTTGTCTTTCCAGTGAATTTCCCTTATATTTTGACATCTGCATGTATGATTCATGTATTGAATTAGAACCAATGTAGCATTGGCGCGTTATCAATTGTGATATTCATAAAATGCTACTCCCAATCCAACATGCAAACATAAAATATTTGTCTAATTATAAATATATTGAACTCTCTTCCAAACATAAACATGCTAAAATCGAGGCTTAAATATCAACAATTTAAATCATGAAATATTCTCCGGCATAATTATTTTCCCTTTCGCAAATTGTTGTTGTATTTATGAAAGAGGGTTGCCTAGCGCACACTCGACAATTCTTCCCGATTTCGGTAGAAATCATATTCATTAATCAGCTTGTATCCAGAATAAACGATGCCCATCGAATGTAAATATTATTTTAATCAAGAGATTCTTCATTACATTTAATAAATTTGGAAAGTTTCAATTGTCTTTTGCGCCAGCATCACATCTCAAGAAACCCGCAAAATGTATTCATGGTCCGGAATTTACCAAAAATTTATGACCAAATGAGGTCATCATTTAGTTTAATTTAGTACTTGTTTGCGTTTGAAAATATTTAATTTGGGAGTTTTGAAAAACCGACAATCGTACGTATAGGTTTTTGCGGATGCGAAATTCATATTGAGAATTTATATGTACAATGTCGATGCAACACCACAAGGCAACATGGCATTAGCGTACGCATTTTACACTTTCACTATTTATCCGCTGGAAACAATGCAGCATTGCGCTATTTGGGTAGTCAACAAACGTGCAAACGTGCGGTGGTTCGAACGAAAATGAGCCCGAGCAACGCATACTTAATAATATATTATTGTGGATACATTTTATAAATGAACGAAATGAACAACAAAGACTTTCACGTTGCCACGTACACAATTCACGATCAGACCTAGACGTTGAAGCACATCCAATCATAGTGTAAAAAAGAGTTTCGTTTATTTGGAAATTAAATAGATACAGTAGCTCTCATGTGCGGTACTGGAAGGTTTGAGGCAAGAAGTTGCTTTGTTCAAGCCATCACTTTAATTTTATGTGTAGAATTGATGCGACTTCGAAATGCTAAGTACAGAAAATAACTTACAAAATATAGCAACAGAGCAATGGATATATGGAAAAATACGTCGCCGGAGTAGATAATTTGGGGAATCAGACATGCATAAACCCAGCCGTAGTCGAATATCAGAAAGATAGATAGAAAGATAGAGAGATAGAGAGAGAGAGAGAGAGAGAGAGAGAGAGAGGGATAGAGTCAAAGCCCTTCAACATACTCGATGCTGCTTTGTGCCAGTAATTATTAATTAACGCGATTTAATGCTTTTATTTGGGAACTCGTGTTGTATGCATATATTGAATTCTTATATTCACGGTCGACGAGAGAGTGTTACCTCGTATTAGCGAATATCTTCTCTTAGCATTAAATTCCGTGCAGCAAAAGGTTAGCGCTCTTCGATACATACAAAATGTGGTGCTAAAAATCACGGACGCCTCATTTCTCGACAGCAGTTTTCATCGATCCAATTTCACATGCAACATTTTTGGCTTCGGATAAAACTAAAAACAGGGAAAAAAGCCAACATCCGTAGCATACAATTAAGAATTTTCGTGTAAGTAGGTGTTTAATTATAACATTTTTGTTATATCACGCGTATAATGAAATGAAAATAATAAAAAAAATTAAAAAGACAGAACGATGCGGGCATACGGAAAAAAGAAAAATGCGGGAAAGTGTGCATGATTCCGAATGGAGCTATCGGTGTGGAATAGATTGTATGCTCTTGTTTGCAAAGTTACAAGTTTTCACTGTTAATTTTACTTTTTTCAATGGAAAAACGCCGAAAAGAGGGTAATTCTCGTCATCACACTACAATGATTAAAATCAAAGGACATACAAGCTCTTTCCATCCATATTCAATCTGCCATTCATTGACCACCTCGATCTCTCATTCTCTCATATACACTTTAAATGTAAATATGAAATACAAAAAAAATATTCTTGTTTGAAAAAATAAGGCACTTGGCAATTAAAATTTTCATTTTGTCGTAATGGAGCGGGAACTGTGTAAATGCAACACCATCACGTGCATTTTATGTGGCCAATGTGTCCTGCAATAGTTAAATTAATAATTAAATTAGTTTAACTGAAACTTATCGCCATAAAATTATGCCCTTCTCCCTCCGGCCAGCAAAACAGTCCCTTGAACGGACTTCCTTCCACCGTGAATTTCTATTCAGTGATTTTGATGCAGTGCAAAAACCTCTGGATGCACACAAACATCTATAATTTGTATATAAAACAAGATTAAAACTATTTTCGCATAATGGAATCATGACCTGCGCGCATATTCGTCGACATCTCAGCATCATGCGGCCAAATAATATACAATAAGTTCTGGCCAAAACTGCCAGAGACACAGAACATGAACAAAAAATAAATGAATTCGAGAGCGCGAGATAGAGATAGAATGAGCAATCGAAACAATGAGCACAAGTTTTTCCTTAACTTTGTTTTGCATGCTCAAAATGTGAAAACTTTTCTGGTATTTTTGCTTCGTTGCAAATCGCTAGACTCTCATACTTCAGTTATCCTAATTAAAATGGACGAACATCTTTGGTATGGATGCTTTTTGGATGATGCTGTTGCTGCCGACGCAGTATTCACTATTTTAATAACTGTTGTCACCATTCTTGTTAGGCAAACATTTGAAACAAGGCTGTAACATTGAATTGATTTTCTCATCGTTTTTATGGTCGTTTAGAAAAATTCCATCCAAAAGTTGAGACAGAGAAAATCATTCGAAAATATCCTCGGAGTTTGCAATATAAACGACAGAATAGTTAATGTGATAATCCGTATGCAAATACATAAATATCGCACAAGTATAAAGTATCCATAAAGTGATGGATCTTCATTTAGATACAGTGATGCATACGAACACAGCGCTGCTGCTGATGATGTTTTGTCGGAGCGGTGTGAGCGGGGAGCTAAGTGGAGGATACGGACAAAAGTGACAAAACATCTTATCATTTTAACCATAAGGGTGCCATTTTACTTTAATTGAATAACCCCGAAAACCATGTTTCGGTTCGGTGCACATCACTTCAAATGCGTCATCGTCGTTGGTGTCATTGAGATTGGATCGTCACCAGACCTTTGGTTTTGCTGAGCTGGTAGTGGCTGTTGAGTCACAATGTATTTCTCATGAACAAATTAAACCATGGAAAATAATACCGTTGAGTCTTCCATAAGAAACATATTTCCAGCGGTTGGCATGCCATAGGTGAACAGCTACGGCTCATAGCAGCCGCTGCCAGCTCAGCAAAATCATAGGACTTATCGTTACATTCTATTTCGACGTATCCATTTTCGATTAATTATTTTAGCATGATTTTCGGTTCAGAAGGCAAACAAAGTGAAAGCATCAGCAATGCTGGACCATTCGACTTCCGTAATAATAATTGAAATGGCAAAACTCAAACTATAAAACAAAATTACAATGTCAAGTCAAATACGTATCGTCTTTTTCATAAAAACAATTTCCAAGGAAATGCCAACGAAAGTCGCCCTTAGTTTCACGAACGTCCTGATGAACAAACAGCAGAAAAAAATCGAAAAACTTCGTCGCTGTGGTGAGGATATACTCAAGCCACATCTTTTTATCGGCAGACTCATTTTAATTGCAAACATCGAAAATAAACCGAATTTTTTGCTGTCGTTCGGCTGCTTGATATCCAATTAACCATCATCTTAATGAACACCTATGTAGCAATTTCCAACAGAATAAATGGCAAAAGCAATGATAACCGAAGAAAAAATGAAAACGCCGCTTAACAAGGATATTCGGTTGTGACGCCGAAGAAACAGAATACTTTGCACCCTCTTAGAAATGCTGGCGCTGAATGTGTTTATAATGATTTTTCATCTGGAATGTTTTCTACCTTTATCACGATTTATCGTTAGCAACCGACCCCCCCTCCCCCTCTCAACAAATTTCTCAAGTATAATCACGCTTAAGTGCATTTCCAAGGTGAGCGCCTGAATCTCTCCCTCTCTCTCTTCTTTTCGATTGCTCATTTCTTGTTTTCCACGTTTTAATACGAATTGTCGTAAATATTTGGAAGCGCAGCCGCTTCGTTAGTATTCATTCCGTGTTTCGCATTTTTGAATGGCCACTCACACTTCCCCTCTCTTTCTTCAGGACTCATTTACGCAAATGAAGAGAAAAAAAATAAAATATTTAAAATTCACGAGAATATAAAAGCAATGGTAAAAATTTCTTCGAATATCGCATGAATTAGTAAAAACTGAAATTGTGGTGGTTTCGTTGGCTGCTCATCCTGCTATTGAACTGTTTATGCATGGAAGACGGCTTTTGTTATCACCAGAGATCATTCCCATCGCTGAACGGTATTAGAGATAAAAAGCGGAACATTTTCAAACTCGCTTACATGTATTCTTTGGAGTAGTAATCAAAAACGATGTTTTATCGGAAGACGAACCATTGCCACCAGCCACATGCATATTTACATTGAGCCGCAATTTTCGAATTCAAACAATATTTTCTTCGTTTTTTATAGCAGCTCTCTCATTTGTACTTTGAACACACAAAATGCATGCTGAATTATTCACAAATATCTATATAAAATCCGTATTCCATCAATGCAAACGCCATTTCCGAAATTCAAGTGAAATCTCTCGGGTATTTTGGCTCTATAGAAAAATACTTTTCCAATTCAATATTAATGTGAATGTGAATGTGAATGTGTGTGTATTTTGCCAAATGCACGCACTGTTTCAGATTCTGTAAAATATTCTGAATATGGGCCACAAATTCATATCTTTCAAATTTTAACATTTCCGAATTCTTGGCAACGTGAGCTAGAGAGAAAAATCCAACGAGCGATGCTATCAACGAATCTGGATAATTTATATTTTCCGCAGAATTTTATATATACTCCATCAAATGAATTTATAATCACATGCAAATGCAACAAACAAAAATGGAGACGAACGTCTCATTGAGCCAATGCCACACATAAGCATGATAAATCTATGGCTTCTCTTACTCATTCATTCCGCTTCTCATTCCTAAAATAGGCAAAATGCTGAGAATCATATTTGCGCTTTGAATGCATACAGATCTGCTCTCGTTCAGGCATGTCGACAGCAGCATCAAATATTTAAGGCATATACACACACGCGCGCATACATAATTCGGGGTCCACCTTTTATACTCTCGCGTGATTTGCAGGAACAAGATAGTTTCCCATGTATATATGTATATATTCCTTTTGTGGACAATTGCGAGCGGACGATCACATTTTTTTTCGGCATCTACTCCATTTTATATTTTCTGTTTGTCGTTTGCTAAATCACATTTCCTCTGCATTCACAATCACTTCTTATTGATATCGAAATGAAATACCCAGCGGCATTCACATTACATGTCAATTGTTTGCCCTTTCATTCGAAGAATTGGGAATCCCTTTGGTTGAAGTGAAAAATATAGTATTTGAATTTGCTATGAGTCTCAAAAGAATTCGTTGATACACTTTAACATTTGACATTTTAAAACTTTCCAGTTGAAACAAATATTTATTCAACTGTTCAAACCACCAAATTTGCCACATAAAACCGTTCACATCTATACTTACTGGATTGGTAATTGATAAAGCTATCTTATTTTTCGCAAGGGCGTGATTCATTAGAGTCATTTTGATTAAAGAACAAGAATTTTGATATTTCCGACTGAATATTGCTAAACATTCAAGAGGTTCGAACGATAAGAACATCTACACATTTGTATTGGTGTCTTTATTTCGCAAATAGAAGATTGTGTTATTTCTTGATTGAACTAAAGGAATTTGGGGATCATCGACTCAGAACGATAATTGAAGTCCATTCGGGTGTACGTTTTATATGTATCTTCATTATTTCTTAATTTTTTTTTTTTTTTTTGTAAAATTAACATTCAAAAATTGAAATAAAACACTTATTAAATTTATCTTCACAGTTCAATAAGATTCAACTGTTTTCTAATTCAAAATGACGTACTTTATTCTGTCAGCGCTAAGCCTTAGCTCTGTGTTTTTGTTGGCAAATGCCGTGTTTTACATCCCATATGGCCATGGTAGGTGTTAGAATGTCGTTGGTTCGTTTCAAACGCTCATTTGTCTTTGGTGTTGAGAATTAATTCGTGAATTTTCTTTCAGATATGATACATCCAGTTTATTTAGAGAAGTGCGTTATTGTTTATCCTAATAAGTGAAAGATTCTTTCAAAGAAAGAGTCTCGTTTGTCAAACTTATAAATTATATTTTTGATGTGTTTGTATTTAGCCCCTTACATAAAGCTGCTTGGTATGGTACGTACTCTATTGCAACTTTAGTAGAAATCCAAACTAATTCAGATATTTTGATAACCTTAGGCGATTTAGATACTGTCAAAAAGCTAGTTGAGAATCATACTAATGTTGACCTAGGAGACTATATCGGCCGAACCTCACTTCACTTCGCTGCATCAACAGGTAAATTTCACAATACTCAAAAAAGCAACATCTTTCAAATTCTCTGATTATTTAAACAGGCAATGTGGATTTGGTCCAACTGCTCATCGAATATAAGGCTGACGTTAATTTATCTGAATACTCTTACGGAATGTCGCCACTCCATGTTGCTGTTAGTGATGGTAATTTCAATGTTCTGAATATCAGCAAATTCTGATTTTACGTTCTTGAGGCGGTATTACACTATCATATAAATATGGCAATTTTGTAAGAAAAATATGGCACACAATGATGTGATATGCAAATTTATATGGTATTTTGATGCCATAAAATATTTACTTATTTAGTGGCAAATGCCATACATACAATACATGGGCGCCTGTATAATAATCTATTACAGTAGATCTATTATGACAATGTGTAATACCAAAACATTGCCGTCGTCATATACAGTACAGGCCAAAAATATGGATACACCAAGAAAAAATCATTTTTTTGTCTTTAAAACGAAATCAAATGTCTTTATCTACATTTTGAAGGCACATATGCTTTCGAATTCACTTCTAGTGACTATTCTATATTCATTTTGTGTAAATTAAATGACTTTTACAAATCAAAATTGAGAAAATTCTACTTAAGACGATTTTCTTCAAAATGGCCACCTCTGGCTTTGATGAGTGCAGCGCATATTTTGGGCAATATTTCAACAAGATTATGCAGTGCTTCCACTTGTATGTTTTGCCAAGAATCTTTCAGACATTCCCAGAGATGTACAAAGCTTTTTGGTCGCAAATATTTCACACGGCGATCGAGTTCGTCCCACAGAAGTTCGATTGGGTTGATATCTGGTGATTGTGGCGGCCATTCCATGACTTGAAGCACACCAAGGTCTTGTTTATTTTGTAAATAAGTGGAGCACAATCCAGAAGTGTGTTTTGGATCATTTTCCTGCTGGAAAATAAATTCACGACCGATCAATTGATTTCCAGATGGAATCACATGGCGTTGAAGAATGCTGTGGAATGATTCTTTTGTCATTTTTCCATCAATTTTCTTGAGTTGGCCGACTCCATCATACGAAAAACAGCCCCAAACCATCACAGAACCACCGCCGTGTTTTATAGTTGGCGCAATGCAATCGGAATTGAGCCGTTCACCTGTTTTTCTACGGACGAATTGACGCCGATTACTGCCAAAAAGTTGAAATTTTGACTCATCTGACCAAAGCACTGATTTCCATTGAGCAATCGACCAATCTTTGTGCTCTTTGGCAAATTTTAAACGTTTCCGTTTGTTTATCGGTCGCCAGAGTGGTTTTTTCGCAGTCGCCGATTGACAGTATTCAAGGAAATTGGAGCGGCCAATGTTTGATTGATTTCAGCTCGAATATCTGACGCTGATTTGAATCGGTTTGCCTTGGAAATCAATAAAATATTTTATTTATTTTATTTATTGCAAAACCTAAATTCATACCAATGTGTGCTCTCAGCAAGCTGAGAACATGCTGGTCTTAGACCCAATACGATATGAATTCCGCCCATGGTGCGACTTAAGCAAGAAGACTATTACATTTCATCAAGGGGGGATGGTATTTATGAATAGACTTTAAATACCGATATTGATTCCGGAAAACCATGGCAAAACCGGCCTGATTCAGGAGAATCAGGGGAAGTACATCATTGTTTACTTAATATTTTTCCCTACTTTATACAATGCAAAAACTCATCCTAAATCTATAGGCGAGAATGATCATAATACCAAATCTGAGCATGTTTGAATTTACTCGATAGAAAAAATAAAAGAAATAGAAGAAAAAGGAGAAATACTATTGTTCTATGCGCAACCAGTGCTTCAATTTAAATTTAAACGCGGATAACGATTCAACATTTCTTATTTCGATGGGAATGCTATTCCACAAATTAATTGCTCCGTAAGTAAAAGCGCGTTTATCAAATTCAGTTTGCGGAAACTGTACTTGAAGATTATTTTGAGAACGGGCTCTACCGTTGATTCGGACAAACATATGATTCAAATAATTCGGCGAACGATTAGACAATTGCTTATAGATCAAGGTCGCTGAATGAAGCTTAGCTCTACACTCAGGGTTCAATCCATTAAGGCGCTGTCGATATTCAGTGATGTGATCATTACGTTTTAAACCGTAAATATACCGTATTTTGTCATTGTCAGCAACAAGAATACGATTTTCTTGATTTAGGGTGCCGTACACACCCCAACCATATGTAATCACATCACCATAGTCCATTAAAGGATCGATCAGCGCAGTAGCAATGTCCCGCTTAACATAGTTGGGTATAAGATGCTTGGTATGACGTATACGATTTAACACACCGTATACCTTTTGCAGCTTACTCCCAACATGCTCTTCGAAATTTAAATTTTCGTCAAAAATGACGCCGAGATTTTTGATCGATTTACAGAATTCCAGCTTGTCACCTCCAATGGTTACATCATTGATCATATCAAAATTCAATCGACTTGTATGGTGCTTAGAACCGATGATCATGACTTTAGATTTCAATCCATTTAATTTCATACCGCGACTTGTAATAAAATCATTTAATTTAGCAAGATCGGAGTTTACTTTAGAGACTCCTTCATTTATTTGATTGAAATCCACTTCAAGATATGCTTGAGCGTCATCAGCAAATAAATGGCCAGTCATATGCTGAAGCACATTGAAAGTATCATTAACATAAAGTGAAAAGAATGTTTGGCCGAAATTACTACCTTGAAGAACTCCGTTAGTTATAGAGATTAAATCGGATTCAGAGCTACCGACTTTAACTTTTTGCTCAATGTTAGAAAAAATTGCCTTTACTAATTTTGTTGCGTCATCGGTGAAACCATACGATTCACAGACTTTAAGAAGACCATCATGAGGAACAGATGGAAAAGCACACTTAATATCAATTGAGTTATAAATAATGAGCTTTTTACGACGAATCGCGGATCTGATACTCTCTGTTATGTCCAATAATGCGGTGACACAACTGTGATTCTTACGAAATCCAGATTGCCTTTCGTGAAGAAGTGCATTTGATTCTAGATAGCCAGTTAATTGACTATTCAGAAGAATCGCAAAAATTTTTGGGATGACTGAAATTATGCTGATTGGTCGATAGTCAGAAATTGTTTGGGGACTTGGAACTTTGTTTAAAGGTTTGATGATAATCTTATTCCAATCAGCTGGATACACGCTATGAGCAATACAATAATTAATAATGTAAACAAGGGGATGAGCAATCGAATCAATGATTAATTTAAGAAATTTGAGTGGTATCCCGTCATCACCAATTGCGTTACTCTTGATTCTATGAAATGCTGATAAAAATTCATCAATGGATATTCCTTGAAAAGAGAAATTCGAATTAATATTCGTTGGGAGCGATAAATTGCTCAAGTCTGCCCCATGAGACGTGTGCGTAGAAGCAAAGAATTCATTGATGTCATTCAAATTGTAATTATCCAGAATTTCAGATTCACTGTCTTTAGAGTTATCATCTTTACAACATCCAAGAGACTCGATGACATTCCATTTGGAACGCATAGATGTTGCATTATTGAAGCTCTCGACAGTTAACTTCTTTTTACTTTTTCTTATGAGAGATTTGACTTTATTGGATTTTTCCTTATAAATATCATTTCTCTGTTGATCAGTAACTGGATTATCGACATTGTTTTTCTTACAAATATCGTAAGCAGCTTTTCTTTCTTTCAAAGCCTGTTTAATTTTACTATTAAACCAAGACTTCGGAGTATAATGAACACGACGCGTTCTGAGTGGTGCAAAGCGATCAAGAAGATTCATTATATTGTCATTTAGTGTTGTAACCATTTCATCGACATTTCGATTTTGGTCAAAGTTCCAATTCAATAAATCCACTGCATGATTTAGCTCATCCAAATCGATATTATCAAATCTTCTACCACTTATGACAATATTTTTATTGACTTTCTCAATTTTGATATTGTATGAGCACAATAACAAGTCATGGAAAGATATACCCGATGGAAAATGCCCGAATGTATTCACGCGCGCGATATTGGTTGTAAAAATTAAATCTATTTGCGATGGTAACTTGCCCGGCCACCAATGCGTCGGACAATTATCATTAATTAAATTAAAATTCAAGAGAAAATTCGAATTTAAAACGCTATTAGAGGTCTTTTTATTTAGTAAATTAATATTAAAATCACCAGCTATCAACACATTTTGTTCATGTGCAAAAGTTGAGATTATCAAATTAAATAATTTCCGCGAATTTTCTTCATTGCATTTCGGTGCTCGATATACAATGCCGAAAATTATTTTTGTATTACGAATGTATATTTCAGTGAAAAGGAACTCCATATCCATATGGTTGTCATCTCTCTTAGATGTCTTTCGTGTTCGTCCGCGTTCAGCTCCGTTCATGTTACTGCCAGTTTCAATGAATCTTTGCCAACATTTCTGTACACCACTCCTCGAAATTTTTAATATTTTGGCGATTTCGGCGTATGATTTGCCAGTTCTTTTTAATATTTCAATTTATGAGCGTTTTTCTGGACTTATTTCATTTTTTCTTGCCATTTTGCAGCACAGAAACTAATTTACCACTGATATTTTGATCGTTATTGACGTTTGATTGATACTTTTTTCATCTAAATACATTTCATGGAATTTACCGTTATTCAGGTGGTGTGATGCAGACCATGTCGTTGCAAATCATTCAAAATCATATCAATCGTCAAAGAAAAACGTGGCAAATTCAAAACAAGCAGAAATATTCGTTGGAATCAACAAGAAAAATGATATTTTTTCTTGCCACAGATTCGCAATAATCTTATTGCGCATGGAAAAAGACAATTAGAAGTAATTATTTCATTTTATTGCCATAGATTTTGTTCAGAATGATTCAAAAATCTCAGATTTACATTAAAGAACAAAAATAAAGCGAAACAATATCAATTTATTATGAAAATATGATGACAAAGTTGGAAAAACGAAATATCTGTTGCTGTATCCATATTTTTGGCCTGTACTGTATATATGTCAGTTTTGTACACATATGTCATATAAACAAATGCATTTTTTTGCGTTTATTGTTCACTTTTCGAAGCAACAGCATTCTATGGCTCCCAAGCATTGACAAAAATTCCAGAATTTATTGAAATCGTTGGATATATTTTACCATTCTTCTTCTGATGATAGAAACTGCTTGAAACCATTTCAATTGGATCAAATGAAAGGCTGAATCAAACTAACTATTTCACACATTTCCCGAAATTGTTCGGGTTTACGGGTTTTTCAGTGATTGCTACGAATTTTTATTGGATTTATTGATTCGACTCCACTAGAGCTACCCGATAAAATTATCCGATTAGGCTGAAAATTAATAGGTTTCTATTCCTAATGAAGACCAATGTGTGTGCTAATATTTGATTAATTCTAATCTCAATTTTTTGAGTTATCGTGTTAACAAATGTTTGCGTACAACGGACAACGGACCACACACGGACAAAAAATTGCTCTGGGCAGAGTCCGGCAGTAATTTTGAGAGCTATTAAATAACGTGTCGTTTTTTAATCGAATTATGTAATCCCCTTTTGTAATCCGAATATTACTCCGACACGTTATTATGTCCATGTATGTATATAACAAATGTAATTGGAGAAGTAATACCGGATTGCAATTACAAATCACTGTTAAATAACGTGTCGGAGTAATATTCGGATTACTCGATGCGTTATTTAACAATAATTTGTAATTGTAATATCAGATTAGTAATTTGCCGGACTCTGGCTCTGGGAATGGTTTTCCCAAATTATTTTTTCTAGGTTCAAAACGCATAGAAAACTCCGGGCGTTTTGAATTTTTTGGACAGATCGCAATACTTTTACCACACATTGGTGTGTGCGGAAAAGTAAAAATAGTGACTTATCTTTTCTTTGAATGAATCAAATCGAAATTGTCTCTCGACAATCATAAAAAATAGGAACGATTTGCCACATATATTGGTAATATTTAAATGATAGTGTAAACCGCCTTTTCTAATGTGTTCAGGAAATATCGACGTCGTCAAATTACTTATCGAGAAAAATGCCAACATAAATGCGCGAGATAAAATATTAGAGACGCCACTTCATTATGCCATTAATCAAGGTAATTAGATAAAATTTCGAATCATCACCGAGCACCACAGATTGACTTTGAAAAATAAGTTATTTTCATGTGCTTTTATGAATCAAACCATATATCGGCCATCCATATCTTGACACTCTTTCTATTCGATTTATCAATTCTTTCAGATTCATTTGAAATAGCTCAAATACTAATAGATAACAAAGCTGACATTGAAGCCAAAAACAATATGGAACAATCGCCATTAAGTGTTGCTGCCAACCGACGTAATTATTTTTAAGTTTAATTGTATTTAAAATTCTATCTATCATACTAGAATCAATTTGAAAATGCAATTGCAAAATATTTTCGCATTTTTCGGGAAAACTCAAAGAGCTACGAATTCATAATATTCTACAAAACTAAAGAAAGGAGTCTCAGTACTTGCAACTTCGTAGAGCATTGTGAATTTGTTTTTCTTATAGTTTTCCAAGAAAAGGCAAAAATATTTATGTTGCACTTTTATTTCCACATTGATTCATGTTGTTTTATTAAACCAAAATATTGGAGATTTTTTTAATTCCTACCGATTCAATCAAAATATCAAGGCGATTCCCATCATTTACGTGCTGTGAATGTTACTAAATTACTTCTGGACAACAAAGCTGACGTCAATACGAGGGATAAATTTGGAAATACACCTCTCCATCTAACTGTTAATCCATGGGCTTATGGTAATTCTTCCAGCCTCTAGCACTCCCAACATGGAATAAAATAAAAAAAATTCTTCCAAATTTGTTCAGACCTCGTGGAAATTCCTCAAATTTTACTCGATGGATATGCTGATGTGAATGCAATGGATAACGATAAAAACACACCACTGCATTACGCAGCTTCTTCCGGTCAGATTTATTTTCGAGAAATATTAGTAAACATTATGAGAAATTTAATTAACATGTTTGAATTAAATTAATTTGCTGTTATTCAGGCAAAGAAAATATTACTAAATTGCTAGTTGGGCATAATGCTGATGTAAACTCCAAAAACAACGAAGGCAAAACTCCATATGAGTTGGCTGAAGCGAAAGGTTATTCAAACATATTTTTTTTCTTTTTTTTTGATTTAACATATTTTGAATAAATTGTATCATTTCAATCGTTTTACTAGGTCACCAAAATATCCTTTCAATCTTGGCAGAGATACAGACAAACCACAAACAATAGCTGAATATTGATACTTGTTATTTAAATAAAATGTTCTTTATTGAAATTCAATCTGAGATCTATGAATGTGATAGAAGGCCTCTTTTTTGAACATTTCGAATATTGAACACGATGATCTGTTTTTGTCAGAAATAAAAAAAAAATTCAATGGCTTTACAGAGACGGACCGATGGTTTCTCGGTAGCTGTGAAGTGGTTGAAAACACTCATTAAATGCATGATTTTGACATCTCCTGGAATTTTTTATTCAAAAATTACTGTCCAATTTTTGGTCAACGTTGTCATGCTTGGAATTAAGAAGAAAAATGTAGTTTCGAAAAAAGAGATCACAAAAGAATAGATACAATCGAATCATTGATTATGATTTGACGTTCTGAAGTTCACATTTGTGCTGCGAACTTTGCGGCTGGTATTTTGCAAGCATGAGCCGACAGATTCAATTCAGTACATTTTGATTCATCATGTTTCCAAACGATAAATATCAAGTGAAGATTCCGGATGAAAACGGTGTTATGTGCAACGTAAATATCAATCGATTTTAGCCTTATTGCTCAATGTATTACATTTATCAACAAGGTTCAAAATTGCTGGACATTTACATTGCACATAGCACCATTTTCATCTGACATTTTTAAGTGGATGATTATCGAGAAGAAAACAAAAATAGAAAGATCTCGGATTTTGAAAATGATTGCAATTGAGGTGGTTAAAAATGTTATTCCAGTACGATTGGCTACGAAAAAGAAAGAGGCCTGGTCATTTGTCAGAGACTGGATTCCGGATGAGCAATGCCCCGATTTCCATAGTCTGGAACATCATGTTACCAGCTCATTGTGCGCACGTGTGAGTGATTTTTGCAAGCACCGATTTTTTTTTTGCTGGAACTCAACCAGATTTACATGTCGCATGGCATGAATATTTAAATAATTTCTTTTTGTTTGTTTTTTAACTATTTTATTTTATTGCCTTCGAAATTCTGTCAATTGGGCTGTATTTTAAACATATTCTGCTGAATGTTTGTCTGCGAATCATTATTTGTCGTCAAAGTGAATGAAGTATTTTTTCGATGTCAAATGCTCGAAAATAGCAAAAAGAGCCATTTCTGAGGAGATTATTTTATATAAATTTAAATCTGGTTAAACACAGTTCAACGAAGTAATTATAAGACTTTGAATTGCTAATTACGTGTGTCTGCTCAGAAATTGTTGGTGAATTTTTCTTTTGCTGGTTCTTTTCGAGTCTTTCTGCTTTGCATGTTCATTTGAATTTAAAATCAGCACAAGGATTTTGTGCCATCTCAAGCAGAGAGGCTGGGTGGAATATTGATTGAGCATTGCATTCGATTCCGTTATCGTACAATTAGCTACAAATCTGAGTCAGCTCCTACAGCATCCTGGCATGAATTATAATTGACGACAGCATCTCTCTCCCATCTAATGCTATTTCTTTTTGCTGCTTTTATCATTGTTTGCTCAACTAGCACTCCGAGTGGTGTACATATAAAACTATTGCTTGGTTTTGTTCTATGGAACGAGTAAAACGGGCTCATTAAACATACGTATGCAAGAATTCTTCACTATTCGTTATTCCATATCGTTCGTAAGAAGTTATTTTTCTCCATCGTTCGAAGCTGGAGAAAAGCTGCGAATATTTTTGCATACACTTTGACAATATTAAGTGCATTTAAGGCAAATGGAGTATTTATCAAGCTGAAAGTGCTTTTGGTTGTTTCAAACAAACGATACTACCCCATCAAACTGATCGCTCGGCAAATAGGTGCTATGGAGAATGATTAAGGAAAGAAAGAGAGAGCAAGAAATCGACCGAAAAAGAGACAGAGAGTGAGAGAACGGAAGCTAAAGTGAAAAGATGTGAAATAGGAAGAGAGAATGAGTGATTCTAGTTGTTTTCTTCGATTTTGTTTTGTTCTTCATGATTCCATAAATAAAACACTCTCTCGCTTCATATTGATGACAGAACAATGCTCTCAAGTAATCCGATATGCATGGAACTACATTTTCAACAGCTGAATTGAAAAACATTGTTGATGATGAGGTACCCGTTAAATAGAAAAACGAACCGACGACAGCAAACAATTTTCAAGCGAATATTGAGTGACACGATGTTGAATAGAAAGCGGAATACATAAATTTTATTTAATAAATATACTGTCATCATTGTTTCGTGACATCAAAATTCCACTACGTAACTGAAACGGACTGAAAGGGTATTACTAACTACTAAATAAAATGTTGATGTTTACTTTTGAAGCTCGAAGCATCGTTGTTGTTTTTTTTGCTGCAGCAACAAAATGCGGACGGATTTAGCATTTTCAATTCGCTTGCTACACATTTTAGAAAATTCAGCCCAATCGGCTACAGCGGAGTCGCTTCATCATCGCAATTTCCGAAATGATTTAAATTTCTCCCAAATAGTTTATTCTTCGATCCATTTAAATACTCACAATATAAATTAAACATAAAGCTAACGAGGACTTAACATTTTATTAGAAACTCGACCGAAGCGAATTAGGTACGTATATATTTATATATAAATAAAGATAGAGAAATCCCACACAACAAGTTGCATGGATGAAAGAATGTATTGGACATTGGCAAACGCTAAATCCAACTTAAGTGCTGATGAGCAACGTTTTCACAAACATATACGTCAGGTGCGCTTTAGTTTGATTTCCACATTTTTACTTTTCCGCACACACCACTGTGTGTGGTAAAGGCATTGCGATCGGTCCAACAAATTCAAAACGCTCGGAATAAGTTTTCTATGCGTTTTGAGCCTAGAAAAAACGATTGCAACCATTCCCGGAACAATTTTTTGTCCGTGTGTGGTACGTTGTACGCAAAAATTTGTTAACACGATAACTCAAAAAATTGATTTATTTAGAATTGTTCAAAAATTTACACACGCATTGAACTTTATTAGGAATAGAAACCTATTAATTTCAGCCCAATCGGATAATTTTTTCGGGTAGCTCTAGTGGAGTCGAATCAATAAATGGGCTGTTTTTCAATATAATTAAGAAACATTTGTATGGGGACTATGTCTAGTTCGCATTTTATCATCATGAAACTTTCAGAATATTATTTTTTTATGAAAAAAATGAGTCATTTCAAGTCATTCCGACGAGATATAGGACTACCTCCCATACAAAATTTTCAATTTTCGTGGTCAAAATTCAAATTTTGTCATTGAATTTTATGAAGTATTTGTGTTTTTCTAATCTGTTTTCTTTTCATCAATTTGAATGCTCATTAACTTTTTAACGAAAGTTATACATAACATAAATGTGGAACCATATCTATCGTTGGCATGAATTGAAAGTTCACATCAGAGTGAACTAATTCATAATTGTTATTACCAATTCGAAAATAGAGAACGTTGAAGTAAAAATTAGAAACTGAGATGTTCATTCGTTTTTTTATTAAAATTTAAATTTAAATCACATATGTGTAATGACTTGAAATTCGATCTCATCGTAATGACTTGAAATTTTCTGTGATTTATTCTAAAAGTTGCATGATGTTTCGATAAGAAATCAACATGAATCCAATACAAATCAGTAATTTCGGGAAATGTGCGGAAAAGTTAGTTTTACGTACGTAAGACAATTTATTATTTATGCAAGGTTAACTTTCCAAATGAGGACCCACAACTTGTTGTGAATCTTATTCAGACCTAAGATTTGAATATGAAATAAGGAGCATTTTTGCAGCTCAATCGTAATAAGAGGTTACGTCCCAATATAGCCACTTTACCCTTATTCACACTGGAAAAAACCCATCAATTGTATGAAGTTTCCTGCATAATAAACTATGAATAGGAAAAAAATATCAGGGGTTTTCCTATGTTTGCTGCATAACATTGATACTAATAGAAAAATTTCTGAAATTGCACAATTTCCCTTTAAACATGATAAAATTGATAGGTTTTTCTGTGTATGTTGTAAAATAAATAACGATACTATGGAGTTAACGACTATCTATAGGTAATCAATTCATTTTGCCGTTGGAAATGTGAGCCGGACCTCAAAGTATTACTTTATTTAGTATTGAATAATATAAATGGGCCAATGATGGCGCCATCTTATCGTCTTCAATAAATCAACTTTTTTACAATATGTAAATATCAGTCGATTAGATATGTCATTAGAATTCAAATTAGAATAAGAAGCTACGCTCCATTGCATAATTCATTGAATTTTCAAAAATCTATGCGAAATGTCGTAATTAATTCAAAAAAATCATTCAGAGAAATTAGTAAAGTTAACGACAACGCGTGTACAGATTCAACATATATATTCAATTCACCATGTTACCTTGTGTGATACTTTAATATGATTCCGAGGTTCGTTCTGAGCTGTGGTTCGTTCTTAGTATCTAACGTAAAAACTAGTTCCGTGGAAAAGACATTTGTTTTTACTTTCTTCGAAAATTCACTAATAAAATCGAAAATATACAGCAAAATATGATTCGCTGCACCAGCACAGGTCTTTTACCCGTCCTCACACAGTTTGCCATTATTTTGCCGGAAGCCTATATTTCAAAGAATTTCGGCTTTTATTACATCGTTTCGATTCATTCGCGTGCATCGGCTACGCTTACTAGTGTGTGTGAGCAAATCGCTCGGGCACATTGTTAGAGACCAAAGAATACGAAATCAGTATTTTGGTGGTAGAAAATGGCAAGCGCTAGTGAAAGGGTGCAAAGCAGTGTGAATAGCGATAAATCAAGTCTTGGTTTTAATTAAATCGTGAGCATGTTTCGTTTTGGTATGGCTTGGCATGCTGGTTGATGACCCTCGATAAGTACAAGAATCAAGTCAATTAGAAAAAAATCTTACCGTAAATTTCAGAAAAAATCATTATCTATGCGGTCAGAGCACAAGACACCAAAAGAATTTTCATTTTTCAGTGCAGAACAGAAGTCAAATATATAAAATTAATGAAATTGAAGACGAAAAAAATGATTTCGATTTTTTTCCCTCAACTCGTTTGGCCAAGGATTGATGGATGGGTACACATAAACTCGATAGCCAATGTCCGCAAATAACACTAAATTACATTTGAAAGGAAAAATGCAGTATATAAGCGAAACCCTTTTCTAGGTTTGACTTTCTTCGCATTTTTTCCAGCGTAACATTTATCTTTCGATGTAATGGGCTCACATGCCACGACCGTGGTGAAAAAAGGATCACAAAGTGCACGAGGCAGTATTATTCCTTTTGGATATACGGTTTTTTTTTTTTTTTGGTTTGTTTTGACTTGGTCCCTAACTTAATAGAAAATACGTTAGCCAATAATCATATATTTGCCGACGTTCGACTGTGCAGTGCACCCGAACACGATGGATTGTTCAATAAATAATCGAGAAAAAAGTGCCGGGATCTTGGAAGAGGGTTTCAAGAGTGATTCAAACAAAACCTTCGACCAATAATTGGTTTCTTCAAAACAATTTGTTTCAATCATTGCTCATGCTACTTGTTATAAAGGATTACTCTTAATAATTGGAACAGATGCATGCGGGTGTTATATACACTCTGACAGAAGCACAGCTCAATGCCAATAATGGTATCGTATAGGTTTGTTATGACTGTTTCTTCAATTTTGATTGTAAGTAATATATAAGTCGGTTCTCATATTGAAAATGAAGATTCAAGCAAACATATTCACAAGTAACAAATTGAATTAAAGTTAATTGAATACTTGACATAAAATCTGACATTTTTTTTTACAAATATACATTAAAATTTTTATAAAAGCGTTTTTTTTTCAATTAATATTCTAGTAACGGACTTTGCGAACCCGATTCGCCCCAAGGTTTTCTATCAAAGGAATTTGGAAAAATATATTATGTTCAATTATAATTTCACTGCTCGGGTGTCATAAATCACTGCTTTGCTTTTCTTTGTGTTGCTCAATGTCGTTGACCAGAGCATCACAAAAACAACACAGGGAAATGTGTTAAAATGTGTAGGGAGAATAGTTCATATCAGCGCTGCAAGTCTTTGGGGTGATGTGGTTACTTCAAACTTGACTTGATTGTAATATACGTTCAAAATAGGCCAGCCTGTTATGCAAAATGTCGAACACATGTGGTTGTTTGCATGTTGAATTTTTTTGCACCACTTCGAAATATTCATCTTTGAGAGGAAGTACAAACTAGAGTCGAAATTCTATAGCTGATTCTTCTCTTACAGCATTTGTTTTTTCTCAAATCATTTATTTTTACTTACAATTGGTGAATTTCTTGATGAGTACAATTTTTTTTCACCAATGTTTTGTTTCCAAAAAATCAATTTTTCAACGATGGTCGCTTCGGATAACCGATGAGAATCGATTTTGTTGCTTTTGTAACAGATTTTCCAGTCCGAAGAAAAAGTGATAGCAATAAACGTTCGTACACATTTCATTGTATAGCATCGTAAAAAGTAACCGTGATTCGTATCCAATGGTTATATCGATTTTCCTCGTAAGAAACTTTAGACGCATACTCGGATTTTGTGGATGAAATTCGATTTTCTCCTTTTCTCCATTTTCTTTTTCAGTAAAAGTCGTCGATTGGTTTTCTGTTATCTTGAGCAATAGGGTAAATATGTTGGTCCAAGCCACGGCAACAAATTAAAAACCACAGAAACACTCATACATGCACACATCATTGACATCAACCACAATCTGTGCAAATAAATCGTGTGTACGCGCGATACCGTGTAGTTTTCTTTATTGCGGTTGGTCTTGCGGTTAAACTGGGCGTGGTTTTGCGGTTAGAAAATCCAATAGAAAAAGTTTCATCGATAGCAGTTAGGGGACCTCAATCAAGCGCATTCGGTGAAATGAAAATGGCATTCATCAAATTCAACCGAACATTTTTCAACGTGTTTATTTTGAATAAATCGTCAGTATAAATAGAAGTGTAACGAAATTGAAGTATTTTCATTTGAAGGAAGAATAGAATCGATTCGGAAATAGGAAATTTATAACGAAAACTTGACTCTAACGCCGCCTAGAAGGCAACTTTTCAAACACAGCGTATTTCTTACCAGAAAAATGCTTTCGGACGACCAAAGCTGAATGAAACCGTTCATTTTTATGACTCCTTAAAATAATCTTTTCCAATTCTTAGGTTTTTTCGGCTCACCATTCCAGTGAATTTCCCATGTTTGTCGGTGATGGAATGCAGTTGTCTCACTCCATCGCATGTACGTAAGTTCTCAAAAACGAATCGGTTACGACGACATGTAAGTCGGAGCAAACGCAGTCGTACCGAGCACACACAGCAAAAACTGGAAAATGAATCAATAAGGCAACAACACGCACACACAGGCGTTGTGCAGTTTTTCTTCTCTGCGCTCCCACTTTCTCGGCAGAAAAGAATCTTATTTGGTGAGTGTGTTGGTTGAAAAAAAGGGGAATATTCTTAATGTTTATGGCCCTGTGAAAGCTCTGCGACAAGGAAACAGAGCATCCTTCAAGAATCAGCAAGTGGCTGGTCTGCGTCTCGGTTTCGAAGAACCACTGAAAAGAAAGAGACAACCGATTCTTTGGAAGAAAAATTGCTAGTAACTTTTTCTTCGACGTTTTTTTTTCTTGCTTTTCGCTCGGAAATTCTCACAGATGGCGGCGCGATTCATTCATTCGAATAAAATTTACTCGGTTTATTTTCAAGTTAAAAAGGTCATCAATTGGAACGGCATTTCAAAAATATCTAAATCAAATTGTATATAAAATGCACAAAGCGATAAATCAAATCCAATTTGCTTGATTGCAAAAAAAGGCAGCCAATCACCACAATTAATTAGTTTTATTACATTCGTTAGCGATTTTAAGAATTTTCCACCGAAAACCAGCAAAAATACTGATCAAAGCCCCGGTCAAGGCATCAGCGATTGCCGCGGTAGCATTCGTTTTTTGTGCGTTGGCACATGCGAAAACCACACAAATATATCAAAATGTGAATTCGAATCGCAGTCAGCACATAAAGAGAAATAGAGAAAACTAATTCACTGAAACAAATAGCTTAATAAAATAGAATAGTCCGCTGTGCACATTTGCTTTGAATGACTATTTAATTTAAATCGCTGTAAATCATCGCATGAAATTGCATTTTCACCGACATTCAAATAAAAATCCATCAATGTTGCAACTTTGATTTGATGCATCGTTTAAATTAGTTTTATGTGTAAAATTTAAAATGGATTCTAACTCTAATTTTGGAAAATGTGCGAGGATGGACGGTGAAGATGCAGAGAAAGGGAAGGAGTCAAGTGTGTGTGTATTGGGCATTTTGTAACAATTTTAATAATATATCGACAGATACTAGCTTGGCAATTGATTTAAATGAGCAAATTCACTCTCGCTCTCTCACCCTAGAGGGATCTCCCGTTTGGCAAAAAAGCAAACAGGATTCCAGTAAATGAGAGTGCATTGTATGTGAACCAATTTGATCAAAAATTTATTTACATTAGATTTGTTTTTGCATCATGTATGTACTCGAGAGCATGTTGAAACCGATTTTTATAATGTGACGCACTGTGCTGCATATCGAATGCCATTCATTAAAACCAGTATATTGACGTTTTGTTTGGGTGCTTGGCAGCCAGTTTTACGCTATGCATTACGAAAATCGCAAATCAATTTTATGTGCTAGCTTGGGCATAAAATACACCCCGTTCGCCCCACCACGTTTCATGTTAACAGAAAATAAAGAATGCGAGCGAGAGCAAACTAGACATAAAAAACTATGAAAATCGATGGTTTTTTCCGAAATGCATCCAATGCCACATCTATACGTCCAAGGCTTCGGCCGAAATAATTTTAGTTTTGCAACGTTTATGCAAACAAAATACAAATTCACAAAGTAGCAAAAAATTGAAACGGACACCAACAACAAAGTGGTTGCACGGTGATATGGTAGAGATGGTGCATTAAAATTAATTAGATCGATACCATAATGTATTTTTGGCCACATAAAATTAATTGATTCGAATCAATAATCAATATGCAGCATAGCGGTTTTATACACACACATATTCACGAAGACTCGCTCTGTGTGTGAACGAGTGTGAGTGTGTGTCGTATGTCACCCATTCATTTTATCATTTTAAATTGCACAGCCGAAAATATTGCGTGGAATTTTGCTGACATAATACCAGCCCGTATTAAATATGGATGCTTTGAATAATTAAAGCAGGCAAAGTACCTGCCGCTCTTACGAGCGTACCAAATGCAACTAATTTTTTCCTAAATCGAAAGTCACAAAAAATCATGGCATTAATTTAAACCGGTCACGGCAATATTTTGTCCTCCGCAAATCGAAAAAAATGGCTGTCCTTATGCTCATATACTTGTTATTGGATTATTTTAAATGCTTGAATGAGTTTCACATTCAGAACCACTCTGAATGATATGGCAAATCAGAAGATTGGCTGTGAACATTCGAATTATTCACCGCAATCCAGAACATTTTCTGCAAATGACAAATTTTACGCTGACATTTTGTTGCCTCATGCGGGCAAAAAATATTCTTATTCTTCCGGATGAAGGATTCAATTTGAAGAAAGTGGTTTCACTCAGAACTGAAATTGACACGGTTAAATATTATACGAATTACGAATCCTATTTCCATGGTTCATTCCTACTTCAGAGATTCAAATCATAAGTAAAATTACAAGAAATCCGAACGGAAAATGCATTGAAGTAACGAATATTGTAATGTTATTTGCTGTAGCTGTTACAAATAAAGTAGAGTGTTTTAAACCTGTCGGAAAACTGAATGTATTCTGTAGTCACATATGGTTCTAATGGTTTAAATGCCATAACTGAAGCAAATGATAGCTTGTCATTGAAATTAGTTTCAATTTGACCGATAAAATTACGTAGATAAACTATTTATTGTTGAAATCCTTTTGAAGTTGGGGGAAAATTGATAAAAAGATCAAAAATACATTTTACAGCTATGTTTCATGCTCGACTTGTAATCACTATTAGCCACTTGCACATATCATTTCCTGCATTATGTTCAACCCTCAATCTATTTCGAGCAAAATATTCTGAAGACGATCCAATATTAAGACGATTTTCAAATCAATTTCGGAAAGCGGTGATTTTGATTTACATAATACGCAACAATTTGGATATTGTCACAACCGAAAGATGATAGATTCCATGTATGCAACTCTCTCTCTCATTCCAATTTTGACACATAAATTGCAATTAGTTGATGCAAATGAATATATTTGCGAGTGAAAATTATTGTGGTTTTCGCTGGTTTTGATAGTTGACGGTCGAAAGGATTTCATACGTCAAATGGAGCGGTTCGAATTGTATGCACTCGCACTAAACAGCATATCGAACACAAAGTAAATGAACATTTCATATAACAGCCGCCTATACTAAATATGCCGAAAGTGAGAAAGAGAGAGAAAGAGAGAGAGAGAGAGAATGAGAGAGTTATTCAATAAGGTGGAATAGCTTCATATCCCAATTTTATTATTCCTCATTGTAAACAGAATATCCGAAACATTCAATTCGAACGTTTCAACTCGGCTGCAAACGAAGAGCATATATTCATCGTATATACAATATGTCTAAACGAATTGAAATGTTCCTGTGAAATAGCAACCGATAATTACGCATAAATTATATGTAGCATTGTGCCACATAATTTGAATGCATTTCAAATGCGATATCAGTCACCTCGTCTCTCGCATTCAGTCTCTCACTTCGTTCCGAGGCATATTTTGACGCATACCATTCGCTTCATGTATGTTACTTGAAATTATAATTGGTTAATTTTCTTGTCACACATATTTTAATTGGTTTTCATGTCTTTTTCATTTGTTTTCATATGCCAATTGCATTTGCAAATGGATTGATTTTATACACTGATTTCATAGATTCGGGTGCTCTGAACAACCAAGTATGTGATGATGCAATCGCATAAATTTCGCGTATAGTCCGAAAAATGTTACAGTTTCACATTGCATGCTCAATCAATTGTTTCAGACCAAATCGAACCAATTAGTTACGCTTTTGGACAATTTTAACAATTTCCATATTCAATAGAATTAAAAATATTTGAAATTCAAAAAAATTAATGTGTGAATTATTTAGAAAACTAAATATTTAATGATAATAGTAATGTTGTTGGACTTTTGATGAATAATGAAACACGGTAATTGTGTGCTTACTAAGAATAAGAAAAACGTCATGAGCTCATTGTGCCATCATTCAAAATTCAACACAGAAAGCTTCAGTAATGCCTAAATAATCGGGATTCCTCTGCATTAGCTTAATCAATTTGATTGGTGATTCGAATGCATCCAATTGGGAACGGAATTGCGCAATTCCGATTACAAAATATGCCGATAATGCGAATAATGACACTTATGCAGTTATTCGTCCGCATTTAAAGGCCGGCATATTTCATTGTAAGATAATTTCCGAATTCAATTTAGAGTGAGAAAGATAGTGATAGAGAATCTGCATCTCATATTTTCATAGAGGCCTGCAATCAAAACGAACGAGATTTATGATGCACTTGATAAATAAATAAAGCGTTAAATTATGCTACTTAATGATTTCGTCGCATTCTAATGGAAATGCCGGAAATCTTGTTCGTGCATATTGCAAATTGAGTGCTGATATAATGATAGACTATGGAAACTATCTTCCGTTTTTGGAAAGAATTTAAAATTCTGAAGCGTTCGATCGCTCATAGATAATGTCCAGTTCAATGAGTTTCCGTCAATCGAAATTCAAATCGAAAATGATTGTAATTTGTTTGGCTCTTTGATTGAATAATTAAATCAAGGTTTAATTTGATTTCTGCTGTTCGATAAAAATTTTGCTCGAAATTGAAATGAACGACGCAATACATGCGTTAAATCACACACACTTGCTTGAAAGATACGCTCAACGTGTAAACAAATAAATATAAAATCATGTTTTATAAAATCATCAAGAAATGTTGTATAAATATTTTCTACTTTTTGAAACAAATCTTCACTTGTATACACTAAAATATAAAGAATATACGCCCAATACGAGAATTAGAAATTATGCATTCCTCAAAATGCAGCGAAATAAATTAAAATTCGCAAGAAGCATTAAGACTTGTGCAAAATAAACAGAAAGCCATTTGTTATTACAAATGTTAATGATGAACTTTTTTGCAAATCGCAAAGTTTGTTCAATTGAGAATCGTCAAGACTGTAATGTGTTTGATGAAAAGATATTATTCCCTGTTGAAAACGCAAATCGAAACTTGCTTCAATGAATGCACATATATCACACAGCTCATTATCATTTTAAATGCCGCCTCTTGTTCATTCATTACCATTTTAATCTGTACAAAGAAATTTACAAGTGTGCAAGATCAGCATGTGAATCGAGTGAAATTGTTCGGAAGACCAAGATCACGGCGAATATTTTACGATTCAGCAAAAGTTTTAATTCATCTTTGCAGTGCTTGTGTGGCAACGCCATTATCATATAAGATGTAAGTCATTTCATTTGAATAAAATCGCAGTCTATTGTTGCGTCGGGTTGTTTATTGTTGCTTGTCTCTAATGAACTTAAAACCAGCAAAAGACATCAACTTTTTCCATGTTTTCTTATTCTTTGTGCATCAATTATGATTATTGTGTTGTTTTGTTGGTTCAGTCGACATCGACAGACTCAAAAAACGAATCATTCTCATTTCACATGCACGATGAAAAGTACAGATGGATTTAATTAATTCGTAAACAACGTACTTCAAGTGAATACGCTCATGGATTATTGCCAGCATCATACATGCTTCTCAAAATGGGGTGGGCGGGAATTTGTTGTTATTCGAACAAGAACTGCAATGACGTTTGAAATACTTGAATTTAAACATCGAGCTTTGTGCATGCTATCATTCTATGGCGATATGTTATAATAAATTACTGGTGGAAAATAGTTTTAACATATTTTAATTAAAAGATTTCATTTGTAGCGAGCAAGTTGGGTTGGAGTTTTGTCTTTCTGAGTGTCCCGGGAGATTTATCGCAATTAGGTGAACATATTTTGAAAATGTACCTCGTTCGAATTTCCGAAGAAGTTGGCATTTTTGCAACGCATGAATTGTATAGCGGACATGAACCAGAACATGGAAACTCAAAATTATTAATCTTTCGAATTGTTCCTTCTATGAACTTCTTTGAATTCACTTTACTTTTTTCCTTCTATTTTTGCACTTGCTTGCATATTTTAATTTCATTTCGACTTGTTTCCGGTTCTTCAACGATTTTCCAATCATTTAACGATTTTTTCGTATCTTTCCGTATATCTCATTTCCCGATTATTTTCCTAGACATTTGAGGCTTAAATTATGAAAATGAAAATAATTGTTACTCCGACATTTTCTTATATTTTTCCTTTTTTTCAACTTTCCTTCTCAATTTTAAATGTAACTTTCACAATCAATTGGAATATCAAAATGTGGAATCTCGAATTGCTAAAAATCAACTTCCGCAATGACATCCAAATGCTCCGCCAGTCAGCGTGTGGCCGTAGCCCCATCGCATCGAATAACATCCACAAATTATGCTTAAAATCAGTGAAGCGCAATGGTTGCAAAGTGCATTTGAAATGTGCATCAACTAGAATCATGGCAGCTCTTTCGGAATGCATTCTAAATGCACGAATTGCAAAATTCAATGGATTAATTTTATGAGAGAGCGTTTTATGCTTGACCTGGACACTGAGCAAGCAAATATAGTGCCACAATGATAAATTGAAACATATTTTGTGTCCGAAAACTCATTTCGTCGTGCAACGTTTGAATCGGTTTTTTATTAGCATTGAAATGCAAACTTTCTCTTGATTCCGCATGGACATACAGAAAAATATCATTATAGTTGACTTTCCCTAGTTAGACAGTTAGGCGCAGGTAAATTGCGTGTACACAAAAACACATACTTCGTCGCATTGGATTACTAGCATCGTAGTTTTCGTTTTAATTGCAAAAACATGTTGCCGATGTTGCACATCGGTGCACTTTTACTTGCAAAAAGGAAATGAGATTGTTGGCAAAAATGGTCGATTCCAAATGTTCAGCCAAATCCAACGTACTTACCAATATGACATGAAATTTAGCTTGACATCATTTGAACATCGTCGGTGTCGTTTGTCCCCTTTTCGAACCCGAACAGCAACTACATTCGATAGCCAACTTTTTTGACATCACAACGAGCATAGCCATTTTCACGTAACGATTACACAGTAACCAATTTTATTTTATTATGTATAATGGGGCGACCATCTCATCGAAAATATGCTGTGTCCATTCAAAATAATTTTGCTTCAAAAATATTACCAGTGTTTAGCTGTGCTCTCGTTTATATTCGAATGTGTTTCGCTGGTATTCGCTTAGATACTTCAATATGCAGCTGATGAAGCAAGCGGAAATTCAGATTTAAGCTAAAAGTTTAAATCGACAGCAAAAGCAAGCCCATATTCATTTTCAACTGGTTTGTATGTTCAACTTACCGATTCTGAAAAACGTGTCATGGTTGTCGAATGAAAATAGAGCAATTCGTTACATTAAATCAATATTTATTGAATTTTCATTCTTTGTGGTGGTTTCGCATTAGTACTTTGAAAAAGCAACTGTCTTATGCTTAGGTTTTTCTCTCTGTTAATGAGTGCAATTAAGACAAGGATTCGATTCTAGGGCTTACATTTTCTACATCAATTTTTGGAACACTGTTTCACATTCAGATCATGCATTTTTATCAAGATTTTTATTTGTCGAACTGCATACAAAGTTTTGGAAGAGGAAGAGGATTAACTTCTCTGCGTTAAAAAGTTATACTTATACTTGTGGAGCAATTCAGATATTTTTTCAGTTTAATTCTGATCTGACTTCCGTGAATTTATATGTAGCAGCTCAATTGACAGCTTATTTTATTGTACAGAGTAATTCAACGTGTAATCTTCAAATCTTAATTCTTATTCAACGGTGAAGACAAATATGCAAGATTTCAATGATATTGAGTAGTTCTACTTGTAACATCCTTACAAAATACGCGATGATTAATGAAATATTTAATGAATGCGAGTGAATGTGTGAATGTGACTACAATTATCCATTTAATTCCCGAAATATGTCATAAGTGATTTAGCTTTTTTTGAGTAACGATCATGCTTTGCCTGATTTCACTGAATATTGCAACTATTCCCTTAAATCTACCGGCAAGAATAATACATTCCATCTTATTCATCAGATATTTTCAACATTCAACCAATTTTTCTTGAGCTTGATTTGATTGATTATAATTTAAATATAAAGCATCAAAATCATTCCGGGGCTTTCTTTAGCTAATTCAGAGACATTTGACACTGTTCTCAATTGACTTATTCCGATTTATTCAGAGATTTAATAAACGTTTAAAATTCACCAAAGATCAGAAAAAAATGGTTTTTGATCAGTTTTTTATGGACTTTCCGATCAACTCGAACGTAATTTTATTTTTTTTTTTAAATCAGTACGAATTTCGAATGTTACATTCAATTATTCAAAATCATCGATGAAACAGTATTTTACTGGAAAAATCTGATTAATAATCAAAACAAAATAAAAATTAAGAAAGATTTTCCCGAAAGTTTTTTGTTTCATTAAAAAAAATTATTTTCATCCAAATAGAAAGTATTTTTCTCCATATTTTCTGTCTTTTTCTCGCTTTCCCTTTTCACAATTTTCTTACTTTCGTCGGCTAGTTTTACGTTTCTTACAATTAAAATAATCAGTGTCTCGGATTGGATACACTGGTAGGGACTTTAACTGCTTTTTAAACTTTCTTGATATTCTAAACGGATAAAATACATGGATTAGATGCATATTATTCTATACAGCAATTACTAAGCATCTGCTTTTGACTAGACTGTAAGTCATCCTCTATTGATATCTTGTCACTTATGTACACACATATATGTTTATTTTCATTTCTGTCGTTACGATGAGGAAATTGATACCATGCCATTATTTGAAAAAATCAATAAAATGTACAAACTCTCAATTAAACTTTGGCGAAAATGCGTTGAATACGAAATTCGTATTACGAATGAATGAAAATGTATCCTAGATTGTGGTGCTCGTTCAAGAAATTGTGATAAAACATTGATATTTACATATAAAAACTGTGATATTCATGATCCAACATGAGCTTAACGTTGCTTATTTAATGTTTTTCATTAAAATGTTTGAATTTTTTCCAATTTTCAATTTGATTTAAATTTCATGGTGAAATGATCGGTTTGAAAATCCATCCAAAATCGATTTATTGATTAGTGACTCCATGCGAGTCGAAATGCCAATACTAATAGGGTCGCCACACCGAATTACCGTTGTCTGTATGATGGTGTGGCGCTCTCGGAACGGCCATTTGGCGAGCACTGTCTTCGCCAGCACGCGCGCTACTGCCACAATTGCCAATGTGTGTCAAATCGGTTCCGCCAATCATTAAATTCTGTTGCTGTCGCCCGGATGCGGTTGTGATGTGTTCCATCACCGATTGCAATTCACCATGTACCATGGAATTTTGGGCGGCATGTGAGTGAAAGCCGTGTGTCTGATTGGCAGCCGTATACAATTGCGAATAAAGTAAACTTGCTGGGAGAACTGGATATAGTGAACTGTTGCAACCAGGACCACTGCCGCTAGCACCATATGAATTTTGCGTTTGATTCACACCACTTATGAAGTTCGGATTATTCCCAATGGCACTGTTCGAATTGTTCGAGATATTGCCGCCGTTTGTGTTGGTGTTACCGGATCCATTGCCGTTGCCCAAATTTGGTGTGTTCGATGTCAGCAAATCATCTTGAACCGGCGATTCAGCTTGTGACGAATCGCTTAGGCTGCGCGGACCATTGTTGCTTGCATGCAAATTGTAATCGTTTGAAGTGGCTAAGTAACGCGGAATATGAACGCCATTCGACCCATTTAGTGCCGCTTGCGATAGGCTGCCATGATTTGCAGACATTTGACCACTCGGACTCGATCCAACCAAATTGCTGAGATGCTGATCTAAATCATTCGCTGTTGAATCTGGCAACACTAACATAGATAAATAAGGATTTTGTTTAAACAATGATTGCTATTTTATCGAGAAAAAAAAATCGACAAAAAACTTCTGAAAAGTTTAAAATCACTTGAAAATTACAGCGTCTGGCATAAAAATCAATTTTTTCACACCAAACAGCAGTCAGCCATCATTTCACATACTTCTGAACTTTCTACACATCGTCTGAAATACATCGATTTCCCTATCGCGCTCTATTTAAAACTTACTTGGTAAACACTCACGTGCATTGTTGGTGAAATCTTGTGTTGACGCTTGATCAGTTGCTGAGCAGCTAAATCCCAAGGCTGGATTATTGAATTGCGCCGCCGATGTGGTTCCACATGTTGATAATCCACTGCTCGTCAGATACGGTGAATAGTTGGCTGAACTGTAACCCCAATGTGAATTCGCCGTTCCTAAGCTAAACTGCGACATGTCTAACGAAAATTATACAAAGGGTATTCGATTGGAAAGTGTATCTCTTTTCTCTCTCTGGGTTTTATTGAAATTAATGTTGGCCAATTATAACAAATGGATCTCTCTGGTCAAAATTTGCAATTTTCCCAATAAATGCGCAAAATAAATACTGAATGCATGAACACGCTGTTGGCCGTTTGAATACAAACTTAATAAATTTCATTTAAAATAAAGCCAGAGATGATGAATGGAAACGATGCATAAGCAAAATATATGATATGTGAAAAAAGGAATACACAAATTAATAATGTCAAATTATTTATTAATGGCATTCGAATGCGTTTCGAAACGGTGCGCAGGAGATAGGGTGACAATGGTCCCGGCAACGCGACATTCGGCTCATTTTGCTCCAGTCATTCGAGTGAATCAATTGTATGAATATATTATTCGGTAATGATATTATGTTGCACGCTTTGCGTTTGTATTACGGGAATAAAATGTTGTTGTCATTTTGCAATATTGTAATTAAAAATATTTCATAAATAAAATTCAGTGTGTCGAGCGCGCACTCTGATGAATATTCACTTTAAAAATGTTGACTTGATATTCAATCCTAGATTCGGATCGGTGCAGTTTAAATAACTGAATATGGTTTATCAGGTGAATATTGTGTGTGAACACAACAAAAAACCGTTTGCATGTGTGCATGCATACGATCCATTTTTGGCGGACACATAATTTAATAAAGAATAATTAATGGAAAAATTGATAAAACTAGCAATGGTCCAGCAGACGTATTTTTGGCATCGAAAATATTTTTGGACAAATACACAAAACAATTCTAATTTAGCATGAAATTGCATTTATTCTGTAGATTTTATGCCGGGAAAAATGTTGTTTTTGCCGATGCAATTAGTTTCGTTGAGTGCATAGAAAAGGTACTTACTTTGACAGTTTCCAATTGGTGGCATGCGAAAGCCCGACAACGGATCAGCCGGAAAATGAAATGGACGCTGGCCAAATGCAAAGTGAAATTGTTGCTGTTGCCCTAAAAGAGATAACACTGATAATTTTAGTTTGCTTTCTGCCCTCATCGAATGGTTTGCCTAAAGTAAATTGTGCGCGACAAATGCTCGCCCCAACGCTGGTTTCTGGCTGCAAGCCACTTTGAAAATTAATGAGATTCATTTTGCAAAAAGTAGCACATTCATTTCAGTCAAGAGACCCCAAGCGTTCATTTGTTTAGAATTTATGTTTAGAGAACCGTTGAGAGGAAACCTCTTGAAAAATGTGCCATAAAATTAATTAAAATACTTAGTATAATTCATCGCATTCTGCTTGGTGATTTTATGTGGGACAATCAATAAAATGTCTTTCACCTCAATACCTATATGGCCCAGTCGTGATGCGATGGCAAACAGAGCACATGTCAAAACTTTCGAAACCAAAATTTGTTGAAAAATACACCGAGACTCGTTAAAACTACGCCATTAATTTAGTTTTCGAAATGAAATGAGCGAAAAATTCAACGATGCAGCACCGACTTGGGATACTGTGCGGATGCCATGCCAATTAAATGAACGATCCAGCACATTTTGAGTGAAGAAAATGCTTTGGTTGCTTTAAAACATTTTCGTTTGTTTAAATGAGCTCTTTTTTGGTACAATGAAATCGCTATAGTGACGCAAATTGATGCGAGTATGCGATTCGTCGACCGTGTAAAAACACACACACGTTGTTCAAGCTCCTCCATTTATCTCCCGTCCAAACCGAAGACTAATGTCGAATTTGTGCAAAATCACCATGTCTTCGTATCCGTTGTCTTGCTACATTAATTATTATTCTCAAAGAAACAGCTTCTTAACCGGTTGTGCCGCTCCCGAGAAAATAGTTTCCATAATCATTTTGTCTGATTATTTCTCGCATCGCTCTCTAGTGATTCCGTACATATGGATTTGACAAATCTCACACCAAACAATGAACATGTTGGCACTTTAAAATGAATCGTTTCGGTAAATCAATTTTATTCATCCCCATTATTTTCCCTCTTTCGGTTGCATTTGTATGCACATATATGTGAATATCGAAGACTGACGTGAAGCACATAAGCGATTTCGGCTGGCGACCGTCGAGAGTGTGTACAACACTGTACCATACTCACATGTATCTGACGAAAATGAATGAGAGTGGGTTTTCCTGTACGAGAAAAGGGCAGCAGCCATCAAACGGGCGCAAGGCTAAAACAAAGAACATGTATAAATTTCACATTTAACATTGTCCCGAATAGATTTTATTTTATTTTAATTCGCAGTCAGTATCAGCAGTATGTGTGCTGTTTTGTATTGGATTACCGAGAGATAAAGAAGGACAATACACTAATTCATTTTCGTAACAATGCAAATTGTCTGACAACAGTTTTGCCGAGCACATTGTTTCAACACTTTTCCGATGAACCAATCCGTTGAACTATGAACTTTCTGAAAACTGGATTTTGAATGATAGAGTGAAAAGACCAAAAGTCTTATTTTCATTTTCTAATCTACGAATGAATCAAAATCGTATTTGAGTTGCAGCAGCAGTCGCCTCCAGTTATTACATCTAAATATTTGTTGATTGCAGACATGAGGGAAAATTATGTTTTATCGCACGGTTGCAGCACAAACATTCGCAATTCATGCACAATTGAAATTAGACAGAAATAGAAATCATAATCGACTAGTCGAGCGAATTAAAGTGATTTTTGCTACAGAATTTTCGCGATAGATGCTATAACCGTTTTGTTTCCGAATTTTTGATGATGCATGTTAGTTTTGATTGAGATTTGAGACTTTCCAGACAAGGTTTTGTAAGACTACTCCTAATGTAAGTTTAAAAGATAAACCCGAATAATGGACATGTTCATGTCATTCATATAAAGTGTGTCCTACGCTAGAATGTTGATGTTTAATTCAGCTGAATTTTGGTTTTATTTTTGACGTTTCAAAATCTATATCAGCAAATTTTTGCTTTGTTTTGCCAAAATTTTACCAAATCTCCTGGTACGTTTTCGATGTAAAACTCAATTCAACTCTATTAAACTAACAGTTTTTCAATAATTTCTGTTTTTTGACGAAGAGTCCTAAATAGCCGAAACTCCTCCATCTGCTTGGATCTTACTTTGAGGATCAATTAATTACTTCTATTATAATCGGGCCGACTAACGACTTTGTGTTTGATATTCAGATATGTTCAGCCCGTAGATTTCTTTCAACGAGCATATTTATATTGGTGTATCAATAAATATATTTGGTTAGATCAGAGAAATGACAAAGCAGCTAGATTGCGATAGAATTTATGTAAATATGTGTGTTGGTCAAATATTCTGACCTGATACAAATTGAGCGAAGCTCTCTCATACTCAATACCATTTCTAATTAAAATATTTCGTGCACTGATCAACTCTTGTTGATGCTTTTAATTAAATGGTTCCTTGCAGAGGCTGAATTTGCATTGACCGGGGGTCAGTATTTTATTTGCATAATTCTCTCTAAAATTCATTAGCAATGTACGGTGAGAGCATATCCTGCGTGGATCTTTGTGTAACTTGTGCGTCACGAGACGATGCTCTTCCATCTCGCTCTGTGATTTGATTTACATTGGTGCTGTTTGTCGTGTGTTTGATTAGTTCAAGTATGTAACCAAGAATTCCAATAGCAAATGGGGGAAATAAATGGCAAACTTCACTTTGACTCGAAATTTATTACTTATCCACATGTTTTCGACTAAACGAAGACAGATAAAGCGATTTCAACGTATTCAAACAAGCTTCTTCACACATATACGCAAGCACTAATTCAAATCAGTTGACACATTGCTCAAAGACATTTTGTCCGACCGACCGCAGAGAAAGAGAGGAAGAAAGAGAATGAGAGAGAGAAAAATACCGAAATGAGAGACCGAGCAAATATGCGAAGGCAAATATTTGTGATGAATATCGTTCAGCAATTTGATTCAAAGAAAGAGAATACCAATACGGTAGTCACTGTCATCAAGCCGCTTAAATTCATTGAAGCACTATATTTTAGGCCAAAAAGGATCTTGAGACCACTTTTGCGAATGAGAGATTTATTTATAATGTTCCAGCTATGTTGTCGCACTAAAATATGCATGCTCCAGTGAAATGGGGGTATTCTCATCGTGACCACAACTACAGAATTGAAACAGGAAATCCAAGTGGTTGCTCCTCAAGCAGTTTGAAGTTAATTTTGTTGATTTGCTACATACAAGTCATTGGAAATACGTCAACGCCTATTATTAAGAGTGGCAAATTAACAAAGCTCCAACCAGCACTCCCCGAACATATGGAACATTAAAGGGTGATTTTTTAGCTGGTTTCTTTTTGACGTTTAATTTTTTGACAGATGTCAAATTCCAACTGACGTCTGTCACAGTCAAAAATGCTCAGTATGCTTTGCAATTTCAAGATAAAAAGACTTACAAACGAGCAACGCTTGCGCCTCCAGCCACACAGCGGGTCCATCCATGGACGAACTGCGCCGTAAGTTCGGCGAACAGTTCATCTCTCGTTTCGGCCCCGTTCATTGGCCGGCCAGATCGTGCGATTTAACGCCCCTGGATTATTTTTTGTGGGGCATGAAATTATTTTCAAAAAGTAAATGGCAAGAACCAATTTATCGATTTCAATAAAGATTTGATTCACTTTTCGAAATTTTTTGCGTTTTTTCCGATTTTCAAAAAGAAACCACTTAAAAAATCACCCTTTATTACAATTTTACATTCAAAACATATAATTGTGAATATTTGCAATAAGTTGTTTCAAATTCAAAATACTTACTTGTTTTCGAGCGAGGCTCTCTCGGTCCATCGACTGTCACCTTTATCGCTTTATTGTAAGTCGTTACTTGTGGCGGGCTTGTTGATACCGTAATTGTTAATGTAAAGCTTTTACCTGTTAAAGAGAAATTCGAACATTTTTATTGGTAAATACGTATTGATGCCGCGATCATATAACTCTGATATAAATACGGATTCTTTGTATAAAAATCGGATTTTCCACTTGTTGATTTTTGGTATTGTCAAAATGTGCGTCGCATAAATCATATTACTTCCGAAGAGTGCGCTTACGTTTTGGAAGAAAACGCTTTTGAATTCGATATTTTTGCCAGAATAAATTGATTTGAAACCCTTCGAAACATTGAGGCCCGGTGAAGACTATAGCTCTTTCAGAAAAGTCAGCCTAAAATGCTGACGCTTATTGTCATCATTATGGATTTAAGTCTTCAACAAGTCTGCGGATTGAATTTGTGTGCAGGCGGTTGATTATGAAAAAAACGTCATGCAAAAGCGAATTGAAATAGCGTGTCATTTATCTTCCACTGTTTGGTTCGCCCAATAACCTCAAATCAAACCGATACCTAAACCATGTAGCCGAAACTTTACCCCACTCAACTAATCGTAGCAACCGCCAATGCTTTCCAAATGCTGGTTCACAACTCGTCGATCTGTTTGCATGTGTGAATGTGTGTGTGTGTGTGTGTGTGTGTGTGTGCGTGCTCTGTGCAAGCAAAAATGATCCGCTTGTTTGCAACACTGCCAGACATTCGTCATCAATAGAATCGGATGAGTTTTCTCTTTATTATTATTTTGTTGTTTTCTTTTGAACTGGATTGATTGAAAATGCAATTCGGAAATATTGAACTGTTCAAAAACACTTCATGAAAATCGACAAATATTTTTATATTTTTCGTGCTTCCAACAATCTTACAAGTGCAAAAAAATAAACAAATTTAACTGACTTTTTTTTTATTCTCTATTTCGAGCAAATTTCCGGGTGAGTTGCGTGCAGACGATTTCCGAAGTTTCCATTTAATTTCAAAATCACGTGTGCCGACGGCTCAAACATGCAACCCAACAACTTTTTATGGATAAAAACATAACATTGTGAATGTGGCACGATTAAGTTGCCGGAATTTTCGTTTAAATTTATTTCGATAGCATTTATTTATTCAATTATTGATTTGTTCGGTAGCGATTTCGATTATATCTCACATACATCATATTTATTTGAATTGATAGCGTGTTTGTTTTCCATCAGAGGCGCTAAGATCTTACAAAATTATTTCATTGACTGATTTACGATGGCCTTGCACGTGAACGCATTCCCAGGATACCAACGAAAATACTGCCAGCTGAGACAATAATGAAAACAACAACAAGAACAGCAGCAAAAATGGTGAAATTGGATTCAAGGATTAATTTTTTAAAGACATTTCCAAAAAAAGAAACTAAACTAAAGGGAAAGTTGAATAAACATCGAAAAGAAATAGGACACAAACATAGAAAATTCTTGAAGAAAAGAAAGAAACGAGACAAATAATAGAATAAGAAAACTGCACAAAATCACCAGAAAATCAAGGATATGCGCAAAAATCGACTTTCAGTTTAATACTTAACCTATGACATCAATATGGTTAATATATCGATTTTTTTCACCAAGCAAAGTTCGTGAATGTTACCAAACTGTGAGGGAGATGTTGCGAAAAAAGCGAAATGACTTGCAAACATCATCGGAAACAAAATATAAATGTTCGTCGGTTGATGTAATTCAGTTGACTTTTAAAAAGGCATCACTCAATTGACACAAGCCGATGAACAGGAATGTCGCATCCATAAAAAATCGGCGGTCGCTTATTGAAGTGACGCGGGGTTGAATGGCGCACGAAGCCGTTTATTAACAATGAGTGAACCATCCGCGATGTGAAACATGTGCAAATAACCAGAACGATACAGAAAAAATGATGATATTGCTGAAACGAAAATTACCAACAAAAAAGTCCGAGAGGTACCATAAACACACGCATCGTATGCGAAAAAAAAATTGGTGAACAACGCGAAGCCATCGAGTTAAAAAAGCCGTATCAAAATAACTACCACTTCACTTTTGCAGTGACCAAAATTGTTACTAACAGTAAAACCACGCGCGCTCTTAATTTTGGTTTGAGGTATCACACAATCATAGCCGAAACAAAAGCCATCCACACACTCAGTGGCGGTGAAGAGGACAATTCGGAACAGTGGCTTTCAAATCACACATTCATTTGGTCCTTGTACAATTTTTCCGGGGCGCATAAACGCGGAAATTTTGGCATCCATTTTTAGGAAAACACGAACACGCACACACCAGTGCACAAAATATCCCGTATTTCTCGATTAACATTCATTCACACCGTGCGAAACGGGGAAATAGATCGTCTGCAGTTTTAGCAAAGGGCTCGGAATTCTGTCGTTTTGCTAAATCGCCGAAATATTGATCTCCATGTCTTTCTAGATTGTTCATTGAAGCGACGGCGGTGTTACAGCAACAGCAGCAGCCCGCCGAGATATTGCAGTAAAAGCTTTGCAAATTGTAGTCGGTTTTCAATGATGTTTGCTTAACCAAATTACAAATGTAGTTGAGATTCAATGAGTGTTGGTTATCGAACGGCAATGCAGAAACGCAACTTCACATTCATTCATGCACAATGTCTGGTTACAAGCCAAATGCGATATTGATTGAAAGGTTGGCAATAAAAACTGGCCATTGTTCGTCATTTGTTTTCTTTTCACGTCTATTTTGGTTTACGAATGAGCGTTGCTCTCATTGAAACCCATCGGCATGGAAAAAAAATATACTTCGTTCCATTGTATCCTTTTCTGTATGGCACTCAATTTTGTATAGAAATGACAATGCAAAATCGATGACTTGATCATTTAGCGAATAGCATTTTTGCATTGATTTTAATTGGATTTTGGCCGACTACCCACATTTATCAAGTTGTTGCATTCATACGGAGCTCATTTTAATTGATAGGTATGCCATTAATGGCACACTTTAGTGTCACCGTTCTGCTCGCCTTGTCTTCAAAGTGAACGATCACAGAATTAACTTATCGATACGAATATGTGCATACAAGAGTCAAAAATGAGGCTTTAATAGCGTGCCTTAATAAAAAATATGTTGTACTTCAAGAGCGTCCTTTCACTGGAAATTCGTTCATTAAAATGCAGCATTTTTAGCAGCATTTTAAAATTATTGATTCGTTTAGCTAGTGAATCATTGTCATTGAAAAGCTCAAGTTGAGTTAAAACTAATGCAAATTTAATTTGTTCGAAAGGGAGAATGACAACTGAAATGGGAAAAAATGGGGAACAAATGTCGGAATTGTTGAAAAAAACTTGGTCGCCTAATGCGATTCCCATGCGATCAACATGAAACCTTTCGAAAGATATACCATAAAATGCCATGCAAAAAAACATGTCATTCCTTTAAGTAAGCGGGCTCCACTTCCGGACGGAATCGAACCTTTTCTCCCCATTTTTTGTGAGTGCTTCCGAACAACCAATTTTACACTAATGAATTATTGTTTTAACAACGAATTCAAAAAGTTTCTAACACTGCATTTTTTGTTCGTTGTTGAGTGCACTTAAAAAGTGCAGAGCTGGCGCTAGAATATATGCGAGTGTCAAATGGGGTTTTCGGCACGAGAAACTTTTTGCCGAAACCACTTTGTTTGATGAAGGCTTTTTTCTGCCTCAATTGTCAATTCGAACAGGGTTTTTTCTGTTTATTTCATTTGGGGTCGTTTTCGTAAAAGGATTTTCTGAACATTTCGCTATTAAAAGACTAAATTGCAAAACTAATTGTGTACACTTTTACATGTGAATTGCTTGTGTCAAGCAGGTGTAATGTCAATTGCAATTGCATCAGCCTAATCTAATTCGAAAGCGAGAAAGAAAAAAATCGAATTTCCATTTGATTCCATGCATTGGTAATTTATTTGTTAGTTGCAAACAAAAACATTTAGATAACGATCTATATGTGCATTATGCCAGCGTTGTAATGTCATGTGAAATTCTGCAAGTAGATGTCACATTGTTGTAACATGCACATGTGTTTTTGCGGTTATGTTTGAATAATACATTTGATTGTCATTGTTGTCACGCGAAAGCTTGACAACGCCTGTTATGATTGTTATGATTATGAAATTTCAGACTGGATTTATAAGCGTAACCATTGATTAGCTTGCATTTCAGGTTCATCTTTGGTTTTCACTCGGCCCCAGAACACATGTGAAACAGAAAATCGATTCCAGGCCATTTCTGAAACTATAGGAAAACAAAAGCCCGTCGCATACACACTCGTACTCGCAAACAGCTAGTGCGGTTGGTGCTGAAAGGCCGACTGAAGAATTTGCGCTCCAGTGAATTCGATGACAAACCATGCGATAAAGACGTTACCAAGTGCAAATATTGGTTTTGTGTCTTGTGATATAAATCACATGGACTTAGCAAATTTTTGACGCTGAATAATTCACAAATTCACATGCTACATTCAATTACAGCCACTTAAAAATATCCGAGATGATAATATCCGTTTAAATGGTAAAGTGATTTTGGTTGCGTTGCAGAAATTTATTAATGAGATTGCCCTACATTTACCGAATAGTCAGGTCTAAAGTCAGGTGCCCTAGAATTTTATCGAAATAGGAATTTTACAGTATTTCGTTGTTCAATTTCGTGTCAAATTTTCCGACTTTTTTATGCTTTGGTTTTAACTTTGGTGTTTATAGCATCTATAGCTTTACCTTTGTCCGGCTTTGTCTCGGGCTTCACTGTAAAGCGAGGAATGCGAATGATTTGAAAGGTTATTCAGATACATATTTTTTCCAGCAGCACATTACTTTAATTAATGTGGAGGATAACCGTATGTTAAAAAAAGGCTTTTTTCTATTTAAATGTCTGTCTTTGCATCAAATGCTTTCACTGAACTTTGCCCTTTGATTCCCTTTTGATTTTTGCAAACGCAACAATTCTTTCCAGCTTTTCTCCCTCCCTCTCTCTCTCCCCCCATACCTCTCTTTCTCTCTTTCCCTCTCTCTTACATCAATATTATATGCAGTTCTTTTCATAAATTCTACCATCGGAAACTGCATCGTCCATTATGAAAATGCTTTAGATTCGCTGGTATATATTCGAGCAATCCAATACAGCCTCTGTTTTCTCGTAGAATTTTAATTAAAACACCTTTTGCAATACCCAATTTTTATTATCGGCACATTGAAATGCTCTGGAAAAACTCACTTTAGAATAAATAGAACGTTGATTTTTATAGAATGGTTTGCCATTTATTTTAATTAAATTAAATATTATGTGTTGAAAATGAGCCAGAATTTATCCATTCCATTTCATTTTCAGTCAGACATTTTGCCATGAATATTTAAAAATCGGCTTCGAAAAACAAATAAAACATATCAATTTCAATGCAATCTTGAAATGTGTGCGTGCAAAATGAATAATAATAGTGTGTGTGCGTGTGCATGGCCACATGAACACGACATGCGGAAATTTAGGAGTTTTCCGACATATCGAGAGAGAGAGAGAGAGTTCAGACACAATGACGATGTTGGAAAATTGAAACAATGCGAAAGTATTTGCTTTCATGCGAACGGGTTTCGACCGTTTTGTGCCATTAAAACTCGTACATATTAAATTCAATATATTAGAACCTAAAATGGTGTGTAGGTGGATTTGTATGATGGTTGAAAAATTTTGCGAGCATATAAGGTCCCCTTGTGTTAAGAATGAAGAGCGAGCGCAAGCGAGAGAGAGAGACCGTATGCGTACACATAAATATCGATATTTTATCATCGCAACAACAGTTACCATTCGATGATAGCGAAGTTGCCGGAGCTCTCGATCTCACTTCTTTGCTCTCCATCTAACTTTTTCGCCAGCAAAAATACCGATGTGATACGGATTTTGTGTTCAATATCATCGCCAACATGCGAGTAACTGTATGGCATCGACAGAGAGAAAGAGTCGATGAAAATATGCGGAAAAGTCTGGCACATGTCATCGCATGGTGTGAGGTGAATTGATATTAAAAATACTAGGTCTACAATAATATTTTAACAAATTTTCCAGTAGGTAAACGAACATTCAGCACGAGCTCTCACATTGTAGCTCAAGTGTGTTTGCTACGGCAAGTTAATTACTGAGTCTGAACTGTGACCAGAAATGTTGCTGAAAATTCTTGTTCTGTGTCGACATTTATCAATGAATGGAACCGTAACCTTTACACTTTCCTGGTTTTTTGAAAACTTGTTCTCATCCTATGCCAACTCTTCGTATTTACTAGGCTTTTCGCATATTCATCGAAACAAACTCATTTATTAATGAACAATTTTCCATTGACGCCTAAACATCCCAAACCGTTTTAAAATCGACTCGCGTTAACGCAATCAGCATCCAACAAACATAGTCGAAAAATAATATTCATCTGCCGATTTGAAATGCATTGTGTGCAACAATGAGCAAAAACGTGAAATCATAAATTGAGACATAACGACAACTGATTTAACCTCTGGTCAACGGGTTTTGCGTTATCAATCTCACCATAAAATCACCTTTGGAAAATCTATTTGTCGATATTTTCGCACCAAACGCTGCAAAATAATAATTATGGTATGCAGCAGCAGCAGCAGCAGCAGCAGCACCAGCAACAACAACTGCCTCCATCAACCATTCGAGCACACCGTGTTGAACAATAACGGTCGAGAAATTATGTGATGTTTATGCATAATTGGAATCTGTCGTTGCTCGTTGCCAATAGTTGCATGTGTGAGAAAACAGCGGCGAGGCTACATGCAAATACAGAACGCGACCGGAGCGAGGCGAACTGGGTTGGGGAGACACAAGTGTATCGATTGTTTGTTTGTAAATTATGTGCAGAATGCCAAATAACTTACACGTGTATGCCATAGCTTCATTGTTCTCTCTCTCTCTCACACACATTCGCATTCCCGCCCGCACTTTTTCATCACTCCATTTTCCGAAATTTATAATTCGCACATACGCAACATGTTTCGATTCGAGGAAATATGCGATTTGACGCGATTTTAATAAAGATATTCAACGCCAAAGTGCTTGAAATCACAAAACATGTCAGTGGCATTGGTTCGGGCGTGTGTGTACAATTTTCATACATGGAACAGACTTTGCCACGGAAATCGATTTGTAACAAAGTCGAGAGAATGCCGCAATGGTTTCCCAGCATCTGATTAGATTTATCGATTTTCAGTCGAATTCTATGTTATGGCAAGAGAGAAAGAATGGGAGATTTTAATTAAAACTTCGAAAAATGCGCGGATGCTCGGCATGAAATGAGGTGCTCATCGAACAAAAACACGACAATTTTTATCCGAAAAATTTGCTCGGCATGATTTCCAAGAATTTGAATACAAAAAGCGGATTATAATAGATTCAATAATATTTGCCTCAACTCACTACATTATTTGATACATTAAAGGAATTCCGACAAAGAGTCAACAACATTTTTCAATAAATATGTTGAAATTACTAAATTTCTGAATTTATCAAAATTGATCGAAAAATGATAATTTTTATTGTACTTAAATCAAGGAAAGTTTGATGTTACAGAATCATCAAGAACCGAGAATTCGAGGAAATGAATAATTATTTAATGGTTTTACCATTCTTGATGATTCTTAGACATTTCTAGACACGAAAAATATTTCTGTTTCAAATAAAACTTATTAATAAACTATTCGAAGTGGAAATTTGTCATTTTGAACGATTGAAGGAATGTTGAAATCAATGAAGAATGCAGAATTGTGTTTCGCAATAAAAAAATATCTAGTGAAAATTCGATGTTTTTGAATACCGAAGTTCCATATTAAAAATGCAAACTGACAGAACGCATAACATCGTAGCGTATCGATGTGCCTTCATGGGATTGGATATTGATGTACGACAACCAACCGTGTGGAGCATTTACCGCAATAATCAACCAAAGAGGACTTAAATCAAATCGTAAAAAAGTGGACAAACAAACCAGAAAAAAGTCAAACAAAACAACCGAGAAACGCCCACCACATCAATTATCATTATCACATATTCAATTTTCCCGGCTGCTAATATTTGGTGAACCGAAATCATATAAAGTGTTTTACCAACCAAAAGCCATACCATTTGAATATTCCTTCCTCTCTTTTCCTCTCTCTCTCTCTCTCTGTCCATCTCACTTTGGTGCACTTTTTTCCTCTGACTTTTGGAATATCATCAAAAAGTGGTTCGCATTTTGTTTTTTTTATTTCATTTCCCTTATTTGCTCAAAATATGTGAAATTTATTCACAAAAATTGGCTAGGTTTGGTTCGGAGATGTGAACTATGGAAAGACATATGTACTTTTTTCGTCGTCATTCGATTGCGCGACCGCCAGCGCTTGTTTTTGCTGTTGAGTTAAGTGAAAGCCTCAAAACCACTTGGATATACAAACCCGAAAAAATCACCACACGCCAACAGTTTTGTTCCCAGTGAAAACATTTGCGAAAAAAAATTGCATACTGGCGCGATTCATTTTTTTTCCGGCCGCTTTTTGGTTACCGATTTTCAAATGTACGCATCGGCGAAGAGTAAAATGCATTGAGTAAGCTGATGCAGATGCATTCCATGTACAACACTCCCTCGCAAATTACGGTAATAATCCGTTAGATATCGACGGGCGCGCGCGAGTGTGTGTCGTTTTTGCTGCATCGACGAATTCAATCGCGTTCGGATCAAGTATTGACAGCATGAAAAAGCTTACACATTTCGTACTCGAAAAGAGGAATTCGATTTTGATTGCATTATCCGCAAACGAAACAAAAAAGAGGTTTGCGGGAAAAAACGTTTTTTTCATTCCCGAATAGGATCTTCATTAGACAATATAGTGTGATTCGCCGCTGACCAAAGTATCTGAGGGAGTTTTATGAGTAATATTTAATGGACGTTGTATTGTTACTTTCGATTTCACCACATGAGGGACCACAACTGCAATTCAATTCGGCTTGCGTCAGCCAACTCTCTCTCTCTCTCTCTCATTCGTTCTCTCTCTTTTGCTTTCAAGGCAAAGGGAATTCGGCCGACGACATGCATTTTAAATAGGATATTCAATTATACGCATTTAAAATTCGATTTTAAGCTTTAGTTAAAAATTGATTTTTGCAAATTGTAAAGCCGATTCATTAAATGAGTTTCATCAATTATTTAAGTTAAAATAAAATCATTTTATGAATTGTTTAAAATGGGGATCGTGTCAGAAAAAGTGTGGAAATTTTCTATTGAACTTTTGTTTTGTGAATTATCGACTCTGTCATGTGCATCCGATTCGAAAATGTGATGTGAAATGCGGCGCAGCAATGATCGAACTGTTTTATTAACGATAATATTAATTTATATTGGAGCAAAAGAGTGGCAAGTTAGTTAAACTGTAATTACAAATACACTTTTTCGGTTGCCTTGACAACGGCCATACAATTTTTCGGCTAGCTTTTGTCGACAAACGGAAGTTTTTCTCACTCCTGCATATCCATTAAATTTTCGAAATGAATTCCAATTTTTTTATTCACGTTGCACATTAAATGGTGTGTGATTTGCACAGTACGTTGCTTCTATTAAAAGAGAGGGAGAGAGAGAGAGAGAGTTTGCTGAAAGTGTTCGCTGTACATTGCATTCAAAGCGCATAGAGAGAAGAGAATGAATGCGGTTAGTGATGTAATTGAATGCATCGCCGAAATGCCGATGATTCAGCATTATTATCATCTCTGGCATTTTTCAAACGATGATACGTTTGATGTGTACTTTTGAAATGAAATTCAGCTGAGTGACCGAAAAACTCGCGTTAGCTGCATGAAAAATTCGCTCATATGAAAATATCATTGCGAACTGACAAGTGCGATAAATCGCCTAATTCGCGTCAAATCACAGCTCTTTGACTCTATTGCTGATTTGAAAAATGACTGATCAAACTGACCCATCCGCTGTTTATGAACAAAAAACATTGCAATGGAAACGGTGTTTAATGCGAGTGGCAGTGAGTTCCATGTCAATTTTCGGCCCTATTTGAAGCTCGATTCAATGCACAGTGCACACACAGACAATTGAGAGGACATGTGATTCGATTTGATTGGAGCCAACATCATGCACTGCAATTAAATTCATACAGTTTCTATTTCCCAGCCGATATTCAGAGTATCGAATTTAGCTACACAATGTTGCGATGAAATGGTAAATTTAGTTAATAGAATTTATTTAGCATATATATTTTATTCACTGAATCGTAAATCATACTCATTTTGCAAACACACACACACACACACACACACACACAGAGAGAGAGAGAGAGAGAGAGAGAGAGAGAGATAGGGTAAAATGAACTGCAATTTGGTCTGGTCCGAAAACATTCATTATTTGATATCATAAATTAATTCCCATTCAGTTTGATTCGTTTTCATTCATTCATGATCAGCTTTTCTATTTGATGAAGATTTTCTCATGGACTTGATGTCTATTGTTGTTTTTGCCTGATTTGCAACGCGTTGTGTTCTTTTGCTGAATAAATTAATTGGACAATGACCATTGAATTGTGGTCTGAACCCAAATCAATGGATGTCGAAATATAAAAACTCAACTGAACTTTTGTTGGCACAAAAGATTTATTTATTTTTCCAGGGCAGTTGATTTTGCAGTTGCTCCAAATGGTTTTCGGTTATGCAACATTCTATAATACCTATGTCTAGTTTTGTTCGAAAATCCAAAGTGTCCGAATTAAATTGTAGATTAAATATTTTCCAATTAATTTACAAGTTGTGAAATTTTTCGGAAGAATCTTTGAATGCTGTAATAGACGGATTTATAGAAGCGGTAAACTTTGCCATTAAAAAGTTCAAAGCATATAAATCATTTATTTATCTGAAAAAGAGTTGATCACATTTCATTCCATCAAAATAAGAAGAGAGTTGATAAATAAAGTTGGATTTAATGTGATGAATAAATTATTTATTTTCACGAAGATTCAGTCGAAGCAGATTCAATTCTCATTCCGATTAACGAATTACGAAAAGATGATGAATAAATTGATAAGCGGTTTCGGCAACCCCCTTCAAATAGCGTACACATCGAACATATGAGAAATCTCATGATTCCAAGTGTCTTCAGAGAAAAAGCGCAATTCCATTTTGCGACGGAATTTTTCTTCCGTTCCTCCGATTTTGAGAGCGAAAATTCTCAAGAAAAACTTGAATGCGAAAACCACATGTCTGTTCTCAAACGGCAGCACGTTCCTCGCCACCTAATTTTTCTCTCAACCACCGTTATAAACCCGTCTCGACATAATAGATAGCTTTATTTACAAAGTGATTTTTCCTGCATTTTTCAGCCGCTATTTATTCTGTGGTGATGTATCAGTCAGCATCACCCTCACGAACCATGCGGCAATGTTTTTCTTTACACCGACAAAATGCGAGAGCGGAAGGAACATCGTAAGAAGCGAAAACTTTGCCCCAGAGCCGACAAAGTGTAAGTGAGCGTTGAAACGTGAATAAAATGGTTTGAGTTGTACATATTCTCTTGTTGAAAAGAACTAAAAGTATTCCCTCGGATTTTTCTTGAAAATATTTCGAGGGTGCGGATACATATGTTTCACACACACGCACACCGGAGATCTATGCATTTTGTAAAAATCCAGGACATAATAATATGTGTGATTATGGGGCTTATGAAAGGCTCTTATGTTTAGCTGGGTTTGCCGAGCAACGTGATAATTTTCATTTCAATAAATTTATGGGGGGCGGCTTCCGCATTCACCCGGAATGAGTGCCTTTTTTTAACCAATTTATTGACTTAACCTGTTGAACGCGAGCAAATATTGCTTGAAGGCTTTGAATTAGCCCATGAATTATGTGTAAAATTGATGCTAATTATTCACTTACCTCGTCCACTGCGGCCAACAAAGCGTAAGTCATTGAATTTAGCTATTTGATTTTTCATAACTGCTGTGCAATTTCGCAATTCGGCGGTATAGTTTTCATCGTTGCCCGCTTTCACTGTCACCATTGTACCATCGCCGATGTCACCCAACGATACGACTTTAAATGCAACGGGCAATGTTTTATTTGAGCGCCAATGCGGCGGCAGAACTGTGCACACGAACAACGGGCTTCCCGTTCGTATCAGTTCACCTGGATGCTCGGACAGAAAGTCACCTAATGTGCGCTCCGCCAAAATGTCCGATGTCATTTTTGTGTACGCATCGTTCAATAGGCTGGCGGCGGTTGGCGGTGATGTATTCTCGCTGGATGTCCCCGAGGCAGTGGCCGATGAACCTCCGTTTGATGTTGCGCTCCCGGTATTTGTGCCACTGCTGTTTATACTGTTTGATGTTGTATTACCGGTAAGATGCATTTTGTTGGTGATTTTTTTCCGAATTTTTGCGATAATTTTTGAACACGTTCCAAAAATAAATTATTTACTTTCTCAAGTATTTTTATCGCGTTTTGTTCTCCAATTTGCTGCTCGAAAAAATCCTTATTAAGCTTTCGAAGCACCGTAATTCGCTCTGGAAACACAGTTTTATTGTTGTTACTTTACAAAAAGCTGTCAACTCTTGGATCTAATGGTTTTTAATATGAATCAATGCACTTCAATCCGGAATATTGGTTGAAAATATCGTCGTACTCGATGTCAATCAATGTGGCGTGAATTGATTGTCACAAAAATAACCTATAAATAAAAAGAAACATTTCAATCAAGTTGGAAATAATATCAAAAATTTAGACATCAACTTGATGCTAAGCTTGACTGGAACATATGCATCGATTTGGTTGAAATGTCGGGCTTAATCTCAATTTCAACAATGTATGAACGACGCTTGTTTTACGAAATGTTGGAATCGCATAATTTAAATCTTATTGCTGACAACGAAATTGTTTCGCATGGCAAATGAGACAGTGAATGAGTGAGTGATGCAAAACGCCATTATTATTGTCAGTATCCGGAGCCATTGCTACGTGTGCCGTTTCGAAAATGATAATGTGTAGACAATTGGATAAATATATGGTCAGAAGTATACCTTTTTGGTTTAATGGTTTTGTTTTATGCCGATTCTAACTCTTTACCACAAATTCGCACACTTCGTACGTACATACATCAGTTCGGCAAATGGCTTCTCGCCCGTTTTCGCAACATTCATTCTCCAGTTAATGTTGAATGTTTAGAATGCATAGCTTGTTTAGAGGTTTCCTGACATCGAAATGTTTAGCGGTCATCGAGCAATAGTCAGAAATCGTTGCCGCACTCTGATTGCCGCACCGACAACGACCGACGACATTGTTTCAAATTTTCATCTACGATATAATTTAAAACATGGACTTTCGACACGATTTTCTGCAATTCTTATGAACTTTCCGGTGACAGATTAGTTTCGGCTGGACACCGAATTACCGTGTATTTCTCTCTCTCTCCCTCTCTTTCAATCGTATGGCTGTTTTTTGACGGCGTTTGGAGTGGCGTTCCAAAAACCTTTGAATTTCAAGTGGCATTTCGGCAAAACAAAACCATGTAAAAATATTCATGTGAATACAAATTCGTTTTCTGCCATGAACAACGAAACAACATTCCAACATATTTTCATAGTGTATACAAATATTCGCTACGATCAAATTCTCTCTGAAAACCTCATTAAATTATGCGAATACACCTGAACTTCTGACGTAGAAATTATTTAATTCCGAGCGAGCGATAAGAAAAACCCCAAAATAAAATGAGAAACTAACCATTTTTGGTTCGGTCAAAGCCTGTGTTAACACGCCGCTCTCTTTCGTTCGAATCGTCGGTGTAATTTTCAATATCAGCATCAAAACAATGATTTTGTTTACGAAAACCTCAAAACAACGGTTCGATGCGGTTGAAAAGGAACTAACAAATTTAAACCACTGTAAACTCGTGAACAATCCACATTTTTCAGTATTTTCAGACACCTTTTCACCTGAATCGTTGCGCAGTATTTTGGCCGACCGCAATAATCACAAATAAAAATCCAATGTATAGAAGCACGAACAAATAGCTTGATTTTTTCATTCAAATTTGAACGTGAAAATTTTATTGTTATTTCAAATATTTCATTGCATTTACATCGTTCGAATATTTAAATGTTAGCTGATTTCTACTATCATCAGACAAAGTATGAAAATTGATTAAATGATAGCAACACGAGTTGTTTGAAAAGCAAGTGAACGGTTTATGATTTATGGCAGTTGACGTGGATTCGCCCCAATGATTTGAAAATGTGGCATAGACTGAATGGCGTTGCACGAGGATGTATGCTTAGCACATATATCGCAGTGGTTATATCCACGGTTTTTCGATATATGTTAATCCAGGCACTTTCAATACCTCACTGTTTATATTCGTTGCGCGCGGAAAAATCCACCGCAAACAAACAAAATCGAAATTCACACAGAGAACGCATTTAGCCACTTTTCAATATGCTTTGCCATAACAACGAGAGAGCGGATTCACCGCTAGTTCAATACGAACTGGTAGCTTATTTTTAGTCGAGCGATAGACCGATTCCACTCAGGCTGTTCACTAGCGCATTTCGATGTTGTATGTGCACTAAATAACGGGTTTGTTAATAACCCAGACATGGATGCATTTTTTTTCAATCAGATTGAAACATCGTGCTCGAAATGTAACAGCAGCTCAACGGGGAGAATCTACCCAATCGATCCACATTCACGAATAAAATATTGTCGGTTTGTTTGCGATAAAACACATCGATTAGATTTGTTTGGTTTGAGCTTTGGTGTACTTATACAGCTATAACTACAATTACATCCTTATATCGATTGCTTCTCATCGTTTTCTACATATGTAATAATCAATTTCGTGAATTACTATGAAATTTGTTATATAATTTCTGTGTGTAATGCAATATCATCAAGATGGAATGACGGTTTAACATGATAGTTCCAGCTTACGATGGTGTATCAAATAAAATAATAGCAATGGCAATATGAAGAACACGTGATGTTTGCTACAATACAAAATAGTATTAATTTGGCATTTCATGAAACAATTTCTGATTTTCTATATCTTATTCAAAAATTTTAATTTCGAAAAATATAAACACAAGACGAGACAAAACGTGTGAAACAAATTTCGATTGAAAACAAAATTAAAATATAGGGAAAACGAATCAAAGGAAAATCACTGTTCACTTAAGACTTGTTTGCGCCAAGAAGTTCTAGATCGATAACTATTTATCATTAAGAAAAACGCGAACAAAATTTGATTGGCCCTCGTTTGGCATGAACCGTCAATATATTTTTCCAAAAAATACAAACTTGTTATAAAAAGTTGAAAATTTGAACATTTTGATCATGGATTTCATTAAAAAAAATTGTGTCGGTCTTTGTATTTTTCCTCATTCCGTTGATGATGTTATTTCGGTCGTTCAAAAATACACAAAAAAATCAAGTCTTGTTTGAGAGCGGAAAACAGAAAGAAGTGGCCACACACATTGTCAAAGACGGATTTCAAATGTTCATGTCTCGCATTTTATAGATACGATTTAATTACAATTTTTTTAATTACAGTTTTTTGAGCTATTTTTCGCATCCGAGATGTGTTACGCGTCACACATGTCTCTTTGAGCAAAATACATAAACATTTATTTAATGGCAAATATTGCGCACGGCTACGACCAAAACAAAAATAACGAGAATTATTATGGTTATTAAAATGATTCAAAATGATAGGGACGACGCTTTTGGTGTTCCTCTATGTAAACCAAAAATAAATAAACACGCACACACATCACACAGCAATCGTAATAAACGAGGCATATTTGGAGCACACAACACGCGAATGATTCGCGGGGCAACGGCAAATTTGAATAAAATTCTCATCGGAGCAATTATTAAAATTGATATTTCGTGTGTCTTTTTCATAAACAACGACTTAAAACATTTCATATTTTGTTTACATTTACTGTCTTTGAAATTATGATTTCCGCTCTGACTTGAGTTTATTTCTCACTATTGAGAATTCTGTATTTATACCAAATATTCACATTTTTTATTGAATCTGCAACGAATCTCACTCATATTCATGTATGGCGACACAAACAGTTACAATGCACAAAAAAGTCGCTTTGTAATAAATTAATTAAAATGTCGAATGTGTGTGCGACATTTAAAATAATTCACTCGCTCGACTCGCACATATCTGAGTCGAGCGGAATGGGTTCGATTGTATCGAATACGTGGAATATAGACTCCGAATTGTAACACACATACACACCATTTCCAAATTGGATGCGTATTGCGACAAGAGAGAAAATTAATTTCAAATTGTCACCCGCATCTGGTGGAAACAATGTGTCATCGTCAAACACGACAACACACATGCAATTAAGAAATCTCTTTTGAGAAAGCAAAAACAATGTGTGTGCAAATCGGATGATGTGGAACAAAGAACGTCTAATTGGAATTGAAAAGGACTTTCAAAGTCACAAACACGCACACGAGACGTGAGCAGATTCCTTCGGGTTTTCCATGAATACGAGAAAATTCAAATATTCACTGCAATTTACAATTTTCGCACAGCCAAAAATAAGATATTGCATCACTCGGGTTGAAGAATGAGATTTGCCAGTAGATAGCAATGGGCTCATCAGGAAGATTCATTCGCCGTTTTCTTTCGTCGAATCGAAGGAAGAAAACTCCTACTTTTTCTTATTCGTCTATGTGCACCTCGAGCGTCACCCAACGCAGCGCGCACCATTTTCCACATTTTTATTTTCGCTTCTTTCTTGTCTCTTATCTCACAAAGGGGTGGAGTAACTGGAAAACTGCGAACCAACGGAAAACCTTCTTCTCCACTGTGATAAGAACAATGTATGACGACACAGAAAATATTCACGAGAAAACGAAAGATTTAAATGACAAAAATTGTGAAATTGTGAAAATGTCGCTGGAAAAGCGACAAATCCTATCGATTTAAACAAGACATTTGCTTTTCATTTTTTTTTTTTTCCATAGTTTTTGAATTAAAGCTTTCGAGTTTCTGATGCAGTACAAAAATGCTCAGAAAAAAAGATGAAAATTCTAGGAAAAAAATATTTGCAGTCCGTTTTTTTTTCTTCAAAAACTGAATACTTGATGAAAATTTAAAATGATTTGATTTGGTAAAGATTAATTGCTGTTTAAATTGTCTATTGGAAAAGGTTTTATGATGAATGAAATTATCTGTATCCTCAAAAATCGATTTGAGTGAATTGGCAGAAGCATGCAAACAGGTTTGGTCAGTGTTTTACGCCGAAAAAAAAACGAAAAAAAGCGAGTGCATTGAAAAAAGGTGGAATAACCGCACGAGCAACCGAACTGGAGGAAATAATGGCCCAGGACGTAAAGCACACAAATTAATAATAACAGAATGTGCGACATTCCCTAAATGCACAAACAAAATAAAAATGCCGATAGCCGACAGACAATCATATTAAATGGAACTTTTTGTAACGTTATGAAAAAGTGGTGGCCAATCGACACATATTTGAACAGAGAATACGATATAAAAAAACGCGATAAGTTGGGCAGAATAGAAAAAATGAACGGAGAGATTTAAATGAAAATAACCAGAAAAAGTGTATACGTGTCAAGAATCATCAAACAGATGAAAACACTACACATTACTGCAGTAAACGGAACTTTATCAAACATTTGTTTGGAAAATTAAGCTCTAAATCATCAAATCGAATATATTCTTTCCATTTGATATTTTAAACAATCAGTTGACCGGTTTAAGTTCTTTGGCCGGCTTAAGTTTGATCCCGTTAAACGGGGATCTTCTTTTATCTGTATATTGAGATTCATCAATTTGCACGGTCGGTTAGCACGTTTTATACCCGTGAACACAACGAAAAACGCAATGATACCGAAAGTGATGCTAACCGTTTTTTCTCGCTCTTGCTCTCTTTCTCTCTCTCTCTACCTCTTGCAACTCCTCGATACCTTTTTTTTCAAACCAAATAAGTATAATCCAATTAAAATTCACTCATGTCACACATAAACACATGCGGAATGTACGAGAACTGTTTTTATTCTTGTTGGGCTGTCGCACATTTTTGTTGGCTCGCCAGCCAGCCAGCCAACTTGTTCATTACCATTCAACATTTTTCGGCAAATGCATTTTTCACGTGCAACAAAATACGGACAATGAACAGAAAAACAACTGGAAAACACAAAACAAACAAATGAATATAAATTGAAATGGGAAAAAAGCAATCGTAGATAGCATAACAACAAGAACAACAGCATCGCTGCCGCGACCGGCGAAAGAATTAAACGGTATTCGTGTTTGGGAGGCTGACGAGTGAGAAAGGTAAAATGCGATGTGAATGTCAGAGAAGCAATCAAAACAGCACGAATGCACACGTTTTTATTATCTGATGCGATCCAGAGTAACAAAATGACATCGGTACACCGAATGGCTGAAGAGCCAAAAACAAAAAAACCAGCAGCAGCATGGAAAAATTATTGAGTGTGCAGAAATGGTTTAATTGTATCTATTGGATAGGCTTTTTAACTGGCCGAAGTGAGAGAGCGAGTGTCATAACGCAAAATGAGCATACGGACGTTTTTTTTATCTGCTTACAGCCGCCGTGCTGCGATGGATTCACATGTGGAATCGGAAATGTTGTGCACAAAATTGTTGTTTTTATGCAGTCAGTTGATGTAAATGGAGTTTTATGTGTTTTTTCCGCTTACCGAATGAATGGCAAAAAGGAAGCAAAACGGGCAAAAATACACACATTCATTTGAGCTGCGACAAAAAAGTGTTCATACGAAAACTATACACAAATAACGAGAGTAATATACGTACGCGTCGGTGGCGATGTTGGTCAATTTTCTGTTGATATGAACGTTCATTCAGTTTACGCGCATTTTTTCGATCGGTTTGTTGCCAGCCTGCACTTTTATTCCGATGCGTTCGGTCGTTTTGGTGTTTTTCGACGAGAAAAATGGTACAGCGCGAACAAAAAAATGCTGGCCGATATTTTCCCCCCACTTGTAATGTCACACTGCCAAAGAATAGACTGAATGCAGTAGAAAAAAAAATCGGAAATTTTCCTAGCAGTCGGCCGGAGTTAGTTAGTTAACGCCGATTTTGTGTGTTTTTTTTTTTCACTCTCAAGCTCCGATATGTTGGCAACATGTAGTGTTTAAGTATTTAAGCGATTTTTTTGTGCGTTTCCAAACTTTTTTTTGTGCTGGTTTAACACATCAATTGAGTTCTTTGGTTCGCGCGTGTATTTGTTAGGCGTTTAGTGATGTTGTGTTTTACCTCAAAAAACACTGGGAAAAATCAATTGTTCAACATGATATGGTCATTTAAGCGATATACGCTAGCTTTTTGTTCCTTTTATCACTGTCGCTGGCTATGTCTCGTTTACTGCCGACAAGTAACACTTGTTTTTAAGTTAATTGTTGCTGTTAGCCGACTCTTTCATAAGTCCAACTGGTCATTCATTTAACGATTCATTGCTTTTCGCAGAGATTTTCGCTTTAATTGATGGACATGTTTATATATTGAACGACTTATTTTCAGTTGAATTTTGTTCGAAATAGTTTTTCGCCCAGAAACTTTGAATCACACCAAATGCGAAATTTTCGCTCAAACCGAACGAAATTTCAAAAAAAAATAAAACCTTTAACACGAAACAAACAAATTTTGTTGCCAAAAACTAAATGCACATCTGACTTTTTGAAAAAAAATAAACACATTTGCAATCATAAACTCGTATGATCTCAACCCAAGTGGTTTTGATACGTCGCACAACTAGCATCAAATTTAACTTGTGAAAATGCAAACACTGTTCACTTGATAATGGTCATTCATCGTATGAATGTGCTCGTTGCCCGACTATTCACTACTCGTGTGTGATTTTGTCTGTTCGATGTGCTCTCGGATGATGTTGCTTTTCGTTGCCACAACTTTTCGTAAATATTGGCATTTAACGGATTCACATGGATGTTAGGCTGCTCTCTCTGCCACTGCTGCTGCACACTTTCTATTTTATCAAACACTGAGAATATATGTACAGCAATTATTCACAAATACACGCGCCAATGCCTGAAGCAAATGGGCATTGAAGCAAATGGGCCTCTCTCGTTAACCGTGTACGGCGGTGCTAAGAGAAAGAGAAAATGGGAAAAATCGCATTAAACATATATGCGATGAAGAAAGGGTTTCACACACGTATGTAAGCAAATGCTTATGAATCGAATTTATTTTTGGCCGTATTTACATATGTAGCAAAGCGTAGCGGGCTGCGAACAGCGAGGAGAATGAGTGAACGGCCGAAAGAGACAGAGAGAGAACGAGTTTAACGCACGTATCCAAATGAATATTTTGTGTTGCATTTTCCCATTCTCGTATATATACAAAATTTATCCACTTTGCCACACAATGACTCAAACGAGTATGTGTTTTTACATTAATGATGTTACTGATAATAATCACTGGAGCTCCTCGTATGGAGTTTGGAACGCAAACAGAAGCTGATGAAACACACACATGATATCATCACCGCACCGTTCTCATGGCTACGAAAACTATGAAACGAACACAATGATACTAGCGGGGGGCAGTCAATATATAGCACGCAAAAGATCGACGTTGTTTTGCCTAACGACGAGATTTTTACTCATTTTGCGTGTTTCACTCAAATCAATTTCATATAGTTTCAGCTCATTGTGTGTGTGCTGGAATTCATTTAACAGCAATGAAATAAGAATTGCTATAAATTCTAATTTGAACAAGGAAAAATATGAAAATTCAAATGAGAAATACGTTTATGCCGTGAAATTAAGTGGAGGATTCGATTTCTATTTTTTAAGATTGGTTGTTTTATTTAATTTTGGCGTTAATAAATATCTTTATCATATTAAGTAATGGAAAATTCAATTTGAAATAATTTTAATTATTTAATTAATTATTAAAGTTTAAGCAATTACAAAGCTCATTTTATTACTTATGAACAGATGCGATATCGCATACAATGGCATTCATTTAGTAGCTCAATTTCAGTTGATCATCTTCGAAATTACCCTTTTCCACTTAAATATTAGCGAAACCAATACCGATCTCAGCTTCATCGATCGTCAACAATATTAAAATTCACTCGAAACATTTCACTCAATTCAATGGGTCGAATGTGACTTCACATTTGATCGACTCATGCATTTTACGAAGCCGTGTTGTCTTGGTATATAACATACTTCAAAGCGATGAAGAAGCGTTTAAATTAATGATATAGGCAGCAGATAAGTTTCTGCGGAGTCCCACTAAATACACATAAACCGACAATCAACAGACTCGCACACAAACTCTAGCCTTCACACATACCCAAACGTCAGTGGCCTGTGAAGCAAAAGACGCTGCTTGCTCGGCACGATGAAAAACGGCAGCTAGATGAGAGAGAAAAAACGGCAATCGAACCAAAAATCCGTAGCCCCGTGTTGCACGCAAAACAACCAAAATTATGAAAACATAACGGCGAGAGAGACAGCATGAGATAGAGTTGGCGTGCAGCGCACACACAAACCGAAATGTGGAAAATCTGTTGTGCGGTCAAAATGGGTTGGATCAAAAAAATCATTTATACGATAGCATGCTATACGTGAGGCACTTTATGTGCACCATACACTATGACATGTGACATTTTTCGACGAAGTTGAACGGTGATAAATGGGGCATAGTGGAACTTTTCTACGAAATTTTGCGCATTAATTTTTGGCAAATTTATAGAAAAAGGTGGATCCCCATAAATTGAATAGAAAAGCGAAATCAAGTTGTTTGAGGCTTTGAAAATGCAATCATTTATGGTTTTCTCCAACAAGTATAAGAACGTGCCAATCGGTCGTTCTTTGCACATCGGTACGGAATCGGTCGCTGGCCGACGCTTCGTTTTGATAACGGCGCAAAAACACGTGTTACGGGCGGAGTTAAGGAATGTAGTTGCGCGGTTTGAACAACCCATACACACGTATATTTTGGCAAAGAGTCTCATACGGAGTACTGTTATTTTCGTGGCCTCGTTTGCGTCTATGTATCCGGCTGTTGGTTGAACTGTGGATTTAATTAGAGTGAGCTACACACAAAAAACTCACTTTACATGGATTTGCATGACATGTGTGTATTGCTATCGCTGCTACCGTATTAGACAATAGTTTGGCCCAACATGCTGAACCAAATTCACTGTAAGACCCTCGTTACGTTTCTCCACTTATACGATCTTTCACTCGCATTGCTCTTTTATTTTTTGAATTCAGTCCTAATTTTAAATTATTTATTGTATGAGCCCACACATATACATACTCAAGCTCTTCTCATGCATTACCAAGCATCCTACTCGAGCATTTGCCTTCGATTATGTGTTTATGTACGTTTTGGCGCTTATATACTTGATGCCATAAGGGACGTCAACTCTTCTCTCGGTAATCTTTTTTTTTGTCGGTTCAATTTTCGGCTAAGTGAGGTTATTCTGGCGAACAGTATGTTTTTGGTGTGAAATCCCAGTGAGTTCGAGGCGAACGCGTGTTTGTTAGCCAATATACTGGTGGTAAAAAGATGTAACCAGATTTTGTGCTCGATGTGCGGTAGCTACATAATTGGAAAACCAGACCATAGTGAGGTCTTATCAGCGGTTCCAGTTAGTGGCCGAAACTGCAACCAATTTTCTATAAATATCTGTTATTCATGTGCTGCCACCGATTGAGTTGATTTTTCGACCAAAAACACTGGGTTTATATTTGATGGGAACCGCCCGGCTCACACATCAACACATTTGATGTTCAATGCCACTTAACTGGAAATGATAAGAACCGACATTCACAGCTTATTTCGAAACCATCCATTGATGATTCGGACTAAACAGTTTGGGCATAACCAGAATTTGCTTTGAATATGCCCAACCGAGCGATTCGGTTTGGCAATGAGATACTGAGATTTTGGAATGAAATTTGGCTTTTATATATTCTAAATTTTTAGAATAAAATGGTTTATATACATTCTAAATAACATTAAATTTGCAAAGTGTTTTGCAAGAAATTATCTAATTATTGAATCCTGGATCCAGCTCCTTTTCCAACACGATTCCTCTTTGCCAGAAGAAAAAGTCCTAAACTTTCAGGATAAAAGCTTAAGTTTGTGGTATTACGCAAAACAACTGTTCTAGCCTGCATATTTGCAAAATAATGTGTATAAATTGTAGAGACAAAAATCACAAAAGATGCTTACTGTTGTCAACCGACAAAATAAAGGAATCGAGCCCCTTTTGATTTTGGTATCATTTGTTGAGACTTCAAGTGCAAGCAATTTGAAACATAACATTTAATGGAATTTCTTTATGCATCTCTTATTACACACATTATGTGTGTGTGCGAGAATGTGAGCCCACTCACAAAGAAGTATAAGAGTTTATAAGAATCTTTGTGAGCCGCTGTTTTCTGTAATCTCCAATGTAAGAACTAATAATGAGTGCAATGAGTTTTCAGCATGCTAATTAAAGTACTGATGCCATGTAAAATGGAATTCATTATGTTTTGCCACTTGTTCAGAAAGTCTCTTTTGCATTTTCTTCTGCTCGAATACTTATTCTTTGGTTACTTTTGTTCTTGATTTGTGCATATATGGGATTTTTTTTCTACTTTGCTGCTGTTTAACTTCGTTGAAGAGCATTCGAGCAAGCGGCTTAACAATTGAGATTGTACAGTGCTTTGACGAAACGTGTGAGATCGAGAGAGTTGCTCATTTTAATTGCTAATTAAAAGTGTTTTCCTTCATGCGATTCAAAATCAAGTGTTTTGTTTGATCTACATGAGCTGAGGGACCATATGAGAATTGCTACGATACACCCACGTGTAGAATTCTATCTCCATGCAGATGGTTTGCAGTGATTTCAGTCGAAAATATTGCGATGAAAATCCTTTCAGTTTGAGGATACGAAACACTACGAGGAGAGCAAACTTGGAGTCGCTTGTGTGTGTGGGTGGATATGGATCAAGATGGAAGAAAAATAGATAAAAGAAACCGCGTGATTACGTTCTTCCATAAATCACAGAGCGTACATTTTATGTGCAAAAATATCCATAGATTACCATATCGACGGCAAACGTTGGTGGTTTTTCGAGCTGAATCCCATCGGCTTTCATCCGATATCAGCTCGTGCATGAAAATTCATTATTGGAAAATGCATTTATGAATAAATAATTATTTGAATAACGAATCTGGTCCGTCAAGCGAAAATAATTTTGACGGCAACACGAGAAAAACTAAAATTCATTAAAATATTTTCTCAAAGTCCTTCGGTAAAAATGCACCATGAAATTTGCAAACTAAAGGAATTTCCGAAGAGTTAACATTCCAAACGTTAAGTTTTTTTCCTATCCAAAGCGATGGAAATGGAGCAAAAATGGCTGCTATCTTGTTATTTTGATGCTGTGATGGTAGAAAATCCATTTCAAGCGGTTTCTTTTTCGAGATGCGAGAAAATAAGAACAATGAAAAAGAACGGAGCTGAATTAATGAACCCTAATCGAATTCATTGGACGATCGTCATTACCCTCTCGAATTAGAACCATCAAATTTGCATATGTGAAAACATGCATGGAACCGCTATTTCAATCTGCAAACACACGAGAGTCGTTGCGGAGTGTGTGAGTGTCCCGTTCAATTCGGTGATTTGAATAAGAGGCGGCGAGAGCGATCTAAGAAAGACGTATTGGCAACATTTTCGTCTGTTCGACTGATTGAACGAGTGCCTTCCTACATGCACACAAATTGAAATCCCTTTGTTAGTGCGACGTAAAAACTATCGCGTTCCATGTGCGAAGCATCGTACAATTCTAATTCCTTATTCACACAGCAAACCAAATGAATGTGTGTAGTAATTCTAATAAGTGACCTGCCATCAACTGAATCTTGCTCCATTTATCACCAGCTCCGTTTTTATCCAATCTATTGTCTTCGTTGCATTGTTATTCTTGTCGCCTTTTTTCCGTTGTCTTGTGCTCTGTTCTGCTCTGCTCGGCGCACCATTATCCTACTTTTAATCGCTTTTCGGGCTATGCATTCATTGTGTGCTTATTGTTCTCGAAGTAAAATTATTTCTCTTCTCTGCAAATACATGCGAGCAAAAGAGTAAAGATATTGCTTTTGTTGAAATCCTCATTTATTTATATCCGATGGGCTATTTACAACCAACTCGTTTCTCTACATAGTTTTACTTCGTTCATTTTCTCTCTTATAAAATAGCGATGGAAATTAAAAAGAGCGCAATGGAATGGGAATGGGCCAAAGAGAAAGTGTTATGTAGTCGAATGGAAATTCTAGTTGAAATAATTCATGCTGCGTATCTTCGAAATTGCCAATAAATGTTTCTTGAAATTTCATTATGCCTCTCAACACATGCATTTAATGCTTTCGCTCTCCCTCTCTCTCTCTCTCTCTTTCTGATAACTGACGATTAAAAATACACAATGTTCGAATAACTTTCGAATTCGACGCAACAGAATTACGGAAATTATTACATTGAAATATGATGCGGGCGAACATTTTGATTTACATAATTTGCAGGAAACGGTGGTCATCGCCATTCTTAGCTGCAATTCGGAATTTCAAGCTTCTCCAAATGTTACAATGGAGTAAAATTCATCAAAGATGCCAAATTTCTTGTGTTCAACTCCCTTTCGCCGAATGCTTTAAACTGAGAATTCTCGAGTTTAGCCACAATTTAGGGATGTCCATTTTGTTTTTGCCAACATTTCTCTTTATAAGAAAAGCAGCATTTTAGCTTAACGAATGAACGATTTATTTGCATCCAAAAAAGCAACATTGTTTGAATAATTAAGAATTTGTTCGTACGCAAACCCCTATTTTCAATTCACCATTTTCCCTGGCCGTACGTTTTTGTGTCGCTTGAACGCTGTGATTTCGACTTACTGACCAACGACTTCAATTTCATTCATTCCATCCAAAAGTATTATTTTCACAAGGAATCTGCACCATGTGAATTTCATTTGTGTGTGCGCGCGCGTGCATTTTTTCCGACTGCTGACATATTTCACATCCTTTGACTGTATCCGCAATTGGCAAACTCTTGCCACCTACAACACGACCGCTTCATGTAGAGACCGAACGCGCGCGTCTCTCGCGCGCAGTGTATGAGGAACATTAAATAAATCTGGTTGAGGCGATTCTTTCCGGTCGAAATGTCCACTGTGTTGTCCAGAAATTAATATTATATAATATCCCTCGTTTGCTGCTGCTGTGTACCATGAAGCATACATTCCTCTCTCTCTCTGAACTAATGATTTGCATGCCAAGTGAAAATGCGACCCGAGAACCGTATTCATCGCTCTTCTTTTTCTATTTAAAATACTGTTGTGCTACGGAAATTATCTTTTGTTATCTTTTGCCAGGGTCAGGAATGAATAAATTTTTGCCGTTTTAAATAAATAAATATTAAAGCATGAAAAGACCATTTTCAACATGCACAAATTGCTTCGATGAATATTAATTCAATGGATAAGTATATGTTCATCGTCAAATTATTGGGCGTCGCATCAAAGAAATCGTCCACTCATCCCATCAATATCAACAGTTTCCTGGTCGCAAGTCACATATGTTGTTGTTTATACTACAACGATCATTTACACCGTACATATTTTTCCACACGCGCCCTTTGGTCCATTATGCATTTGTTTATATGCAAAATAAGCTTCGTTATTACAATTAAAACAATCTTCAGTGCTTCGAATGGAGCTGGAAAAGTCGGCGTAGAGAAGGAGTGAGAATGGATATATGCGGAAAAACGGACGAATACAGAAAGGAATGTGTTTTGAAAAAGAAATGAATGCAACCATTTTATATGCGGATAGGGATCACGCGATATGTGTATTTGAAAATTACAACTCACTCTACCATTACTGATGCCACTGCCGTCGCTGCTGCTGCAAAATATGTTCGAGGTGTACAAAGCCATCCAGACCCAAAGATGATATCGGCTAACTGGACAATGGCTTCAAGTGAATGTGCGAGAAAAGTGTGAGAGAGTTAACGTCGTGTACACAAAACTGACCTGATGTTAATTCATATGTATGGCATTTTAATGAATGTTTGCCGTTGTTTCAACAACGTACTGAATCTTTCAAATGGATTGCATATCGTAAACGAGTTGGGATGCGCAACCGAAAAGGGTCTCTGCTTCTTTTCATTACTTTGCTCCGTTCCGTTGCCGTGATGCTAAAAAGATGAACTGTTATTATTTTCGTATTTTATGGATGAAACTGTGTTTTTTTCTGAAAAGCCATCCTTCAGTCTTGGCCAGTATGCACGAAATTACTTTTTTGAAGGAGTGTATAGTGGATTGCAAAATGTTTGGAGCATTTTTAAGGGAGAAAGATTGTGTTTTGAATAAGCCAGCCGAAACGTTAGACGTCAACTTATTTCAATGACCTTACATACATTGAGCATCAATTTGTTCCGCCGTGCAGATCACTATTGATGCGAACACGACTCCAAACTGGCCAAAAGGAGTGAAAATAAATGAATACTTTGTGAAAATGTCCGAAATTTGGAATGGCCATAGTAAAGCAGTAGCAGTAGCAACAGCGGCACGCCAAAATAGGAAGAATAGGAAGTGTCGGAACGGCGTGTTAGACAGATGATAATAAATGGAAATGACAAAGGGACTGCCGAACAAATGCAAACACGGCGTACAACACATTTGCGATTTAATAGAATATTTATTGTGTACTTTTGGCCTGAGCACGTCCAGGCGCAATCACTTTGACTCGTGCAAAATAGAATGGCAAGTGTAAAGAATTGTGCAAATTTGATGTTGTTACTTTATGTTTTTAGTTCATTCGCCAATTTTACTAAATATATATATAGATTTATATGTATTTTTCGACTGCTTTGGAAAACTGTAGTCGGAGGATTACGAAATGCAATACGATTTTGCTTGGACAACCAAACGTTCATTCGGCACATACAAACAGTCACACACACACACACACATCTACCAACCGGAATGAATGTATTCACTTGAAAGTTGTGTATAAATGAGCCGCAGACATGAATTACACCAAAATGCAAATAAATTAAAGAGTTTCACAAAACTACCGAACAACGGCAACAAAAGAAAAAGTCTGGCACAACAAAAAAGGACGACGGGAATATTTAATTTGCTTTAAGGATGTTTAATTTTCTGATTTATGCTAATGCTGAAAAGATTTTCGTGGTGGCTCACTTTATTTACGTAATTTTGTCGTGTCTACAGCTACCGCTACGGCATATAATTCTGCAACGATTCATTCAGCTACTTCCGATTTTATATCTCTCACCTCCGAATTACATTGGTACAGTAGCTTTCTATGGCAAAGTTTAAATTTAGTCGATTGTACGTGGCTCACTGATTTTGACTGCATCCAAATAATCGACATAGACAGTAATTTTTTATTACATCACTTAATGTCGACATTTTTTTTTTTTTTATCTTGGAGTTTTATGTCTAATTTGAAGATCTTTTGAATGTTCATGTGCCCACACACATCGAATCGCCGCGTGCAAGATAGTGAATAATGAACGACTGCGCGAAGAAACATTGGTCGATGCAACCCGATCCATTCGATCGAATGCGCAAAAAGAAAAACGAAGTAGATGACAGATAAATGAACGGTCTATTGCCTCGGAATATGAACGAATATGCGTTTAGGAGCCAATACATGGAATTAGTTACGCGTTTTGTATCTATGGAGTTTGCACTTTTCGTGCACACATGTGGCATCTGGTCATTGAAAAGGCCAAATGCGGAAGTGGATATCGCATTGACCAGTGCCGCGGTGAGATGTGTCAAATATCTCACACATTGCGTGGGGTCAAACGAGTTTTTATGAACCTTTTTTCTACGATGCGCAATGAAGAGGCGACACTCTGTCTGTCGTAAAAGTCAATCCCAAATATAATTCATTGATGAGCATCGAAATCAGTTTTCAGTTTCAGGCCACCGTTTCTCGTTTCATTCAGTAGAGTCAATGCGTAATATTTTTGGGTCGAGTGAAGTTCCATCGAATAAAGAGTATCCGATTTCATAACGGGTCAGTCGATTTGTATCTCTTGCTTGGATTTTCATTCATGCATGGAATAAATGCAATCAAATCGCTTTTTAGACGTTTTGCCGCTGACTTTAAAATTCATATTAAATAATTTACTGCATATTTTCAGACAGTATCCATCATTTCAAGGCAGATGAATCAGTTTGGATGACTTCCTCTTGTATTCTGGGTGGCAGAAATTCAAATCTAACCGAACAAAAAGTTTCACAAGAAAAATAGTGAATTTCGAAAATATTCATAAGACGTTGAACAACAGGAAAGTGTGAAAACAATAGCAGAATATATAGATTGAGTCAACAGCGGCTCATCGCGACCGTGTGATAAAATTATCCATCGAAAAAGCTTGCCGATTGTGCTTGAGCGTGTGCTACAGCTGAACAGCATTTCATCTGGTTTGTGTCTCAAACTGATGCGCAGTACCAAAAAACTCACAGAGATGACGTTGCGTGTAGTTGGGCAATTTGAAAAACGCGAAGATATATTTTTTTAACGTATTTTACGTTGTTCATACACGGTCTTTGGTGTGTGTTTTCATTGATTTAGGGGAAAGTCTGGAAAACTCTCGCTAATATTATACTTTATAGAGCAATGATTTTCATCTCGTTCAGTTTGTATCATTGAAGGTAACGCTCATTTATCCGTGGATCTCATTTCTAAGAAGTGCACTTCAATATTTAGCTGGTCTTTAATTATGTCATAGTCTGCCGACAAAAATGGTCGAAAATTGCATAAAAAAAAAGTACAGTGACTTGTTTCATGTCTAGAATTTATTCCATGAAACGGAACAAATCCGGTTATACTACAAAAATATTACCTACTGCGCGGTGTGATGTTAAGTGTTTCCAAGTTTCCATAAAGAAGGTTGTCGCATCATTTGTGAATTTCTTTGATGCATTATTTATCATTGTTAATTCGCAGCAGCGATTTATGCCTCTCCACAGTTCATTTTCAATGTCTCTTCATGTTTACAATTTCTAATCTGATTACAGCAATTGACATTTTTTTTCATCACCAATTTGCAGTGTCGATGGAGGTAGATTTTGAAATTGGTAGCTATGGTTGCATCGAAATCGCGCGTTGCCAAGTACTTGGGAAAGGTATTTGATGGAAATGGGCGCGGATTTAATAAACTTCAGACGTTCATCGGCTGCGATAGTTCACAGCGACTATAATTTTGACTACTGAAATTCTGAAATTGTATGTGAAATTTTAAAAGCAAAAACTGTATTCAATACTATACATGCATTTCAGGTAGAAGAAAGATTTCGTAGAATTGTATGCTATGCAATGGAATTCATTTGTGAATGTGTTGTTTTTAATTCGGTTCATTGCGGCCAAATGCGGGCGGCGTAAAGACATGATAAACGATTGCGAAATCAAAATTGATATTTTCGACTGACAAACAAAGCAAACATCGACAAATGCATAAGTTTTCGGCTCATTTTGTTGATTTGCTGGGTATTTGGTTCGCAACAATAGCCTCTTCACACACAAGCACCCTTTTCAATGCTCCGTAATGATGATGGACCGAGGAAAGTATTTTTCTCTCTATTCTTTTTTTCATTTTTTTGCGAACAATGCTGTGTTTACCGATATCTGGTTAGTAATACCCTCATGAATACATGCTTATGCACCACCGATCTCAGTAGTTCCTTTTGGTTTTGAATATATGTATTTCTTTGAAGTATAATTTCGTGCACCATTTGACGCAATGTGAAATGCTCTTGAGATGGTCCGTTTTTCACTTTCTCGTCATGAATCTGTTATTTTTATGTATTTAACAAACAAAGGCAGCAAACTAATCGTCGAACGATACGTAAACAATGTGGCTAATAATTTTTGCTATGAACTAAATGAATTAGAAATTATCGATAATGAAATTGTTGGACCGAGTTAAAGAGAAGTGATTTCATCGAAAGATATCCACACACGAAGCGAAGTGCTGACTCAAGTAATAGGTACGGATTTCTCCGAATAATGTGGCTATTAGCACACATGTGTTAGCCAAATTAAGCGTGCACTTCGTTTTTGCTCTCCATTTTTCGTTCCTCTTTTTTTTACTTCGCAATTACTCTCAATTCCAACGAATGAGCACACGGAACGCATGCAAGACTACAAAGTGTATGGTGCTGTGTATTTCGGCAAGACAAAACGTCTAATATGCGTGAAATTTCCGTAAAATACACAAAAACTCGATCATTTACGTTTCATTACGTTTTTATCTGTTTCCATTCGTTTGGCACAGTCACTTCGTCTATCATTCGACTTTTTCGTTGAGATTGAATTATTTCATACATGCACGTTTGGGTAATGGAGTTTCATCATTCAATCGAGCACGCTTGCGAAATTCGCGACTTTGCCGAAAATAACTTGTGCAAGTTGAATAGTTGCGCTATTAATGGCTGATTTCACTGTACCAAAAATCGAGGAAACGAAACATAATGCGAAGACGTGTAGTGTTTTTGCTTGTGGGCTGACAAAATTACGGATTGAATCTAATAAAAATTGAAGAAAATCCAATCTGAATCCATTTTGGCAAGGCAAAGCAGGATGCATTAACCATTCACCCATTGATATGTATATGTTTGAATGCGCATTAAAGCAGATACTTGTTTCCATTACCGATAATATTCGGTATCATGAATATAATCGCATGGAGCGAATAAGTCGTTTGGAGCAATCGAAGGTTAATATTACGGTTTCAATGCTGCTATGCGCCACATACACACACATATAATATATCTTACATTCGTTCGGTCGCTCGTTGCTTGACGCATTTATTTTCCTTAAAAAAAGTGTTCGCATCGAATAAATGTACCGTATGCAAAACGGATGTAAGCCCGTGGAATACCGCGATGTGGTAGCGTGCACAGTATTTTTTGGCGTCGTTTAAGGTTTTCTTTTATCCACAGAAATCGATGCGACAGTTTATTTAAATAAAACCAATAAAGTATCGAAATCATGATCTCTTTTGGCTTCTTTGTTTTCTTGTTTCTTTCTGTGTGTTGAGAGTATGTGGAAACGCGTGCTACACATAAAAACCCGAAATGCTATAAAATCAGAGATAAAAGACGAAAAATGGCAAGAAGAAAAATGAAGTCTTTTATAGATCTTAAGCTGCACATTTATCTCATTTTCGAATGTAACATATGTGTTTGCTGGAAATGCTGTTGCTGTAGAAAGGGAACACAATGAAAACGAAAGACATAACATTCATTCGCATTTTCGATTCCGATTTTTATGTGCAGCCGAAAGAGAGTGAGAGAGAGAAAGAGAGATATGTAAATCAATGCAAAATATTCATCTGCTTTTTTTTCAACATGTTGATTTTATTTTCAGATCAATTTCTTTTTTCTCGACAGACAACTTATGACTTCTTGAAAGAGTTCCTCACAGTTCTCCTTCAATTTTTCTATCTCATTACTTGTTCTGTTTTCTTTTTTCACTTTTTGGCGCAATTTCAACGCTTTTCTCATTCCCCACCCTTTCCACATTTTTTGGAGATATAGTGAAAACAACCGAAATTACGTTAGTTGGAAATAACTTCGTCTGGCATATCAAATCAAGTGTCTTGATTCAAGAACAATAATTGAATCACGAATTCTATCTTTTCATTTATTTGAATGATGGAACCGGGGACTCGAAACTCCAACCATTAGCGGTTTATTTGATAAACGTTTGAGAAAGAAAAACGATTGATCTGATTTCAGTCAGAGGACATGCTCTCTTTTGAAATCTTTGTTTACTATCGACATTTCACCAGATTCAGTGCACGGTCGACACGCTCCAAATGTGCGTTTGAACCCGAACACCTTTCGTTTGGCATCACTTTCGAGGAGCAGTTGTTTCGAAATATTCCTTTTGTGAAATAAATTTTTCATTAAAAAATAAACTTTCACTTTATCCTGCAACGTTTCTGAGTCTTTATCTTGAATATCGTGTTGCTTTGTGGGCTTGGAACGTGTCGAGAATGTTCAGCTGGGCAGACGAATCGTCTACCATTCCTTCGGCTTTCTAGCATCATTTTTTCCATAAAAAAACATTTTTTATTCTTTTTATTATTAATAAATTTCATGTCAGTCCTCAACTTTTAACACTGTTGAATCAATACTGTCGATAAATTCTCATGCTTCTGTCGCTGCAGAAATGAATTATGGACTGCCCAACAAACAGCATAAATAAATAGGTTTGAACTGAAAACACATGAATTTGTTGTCGTTACTTCATAAAGGCAATCACAAAAGAGTTCTGGCTAAACATTCGACCATTACATTTCAATGGTCCATGAATAGAATATGATTGTGAATAGTGTCTACAAATTTCATGTAATGGGATTGAATACAAGCGAAATCGAAAAAATTGCCAATCAATGCTTTCTATCAACCGCTGCATTTTTCAAACTGGTTTCATTCCAAATTGAATTGTTTGTGAAATAGATGTCCATTTTTAAAATAAAACAAACTGCCTCTTCTTTTCATTCAACCCAAAACAATATGACAGTTCCAAATTATTTGCTTGACCCATTGTTTAGCAACAAACAATCCCGCCTTCTGTCCTGTAAATGGCGAAATTTATTGTTTTGCCATTCCTACAAATGAACGATCAATTCTTGCGGACGACTTTGGTTTCTTCGGTTAATTGAAAGTAAAGTTAATAAATAAAAACTCAAAAGCACAAATGCATTTTTTGCGCTACGGAACAAAAGCGCTTTGTATCTTTCAAAAACTATTTAGTTATCTCTGCAACTTAACAAGTCGTTTTGAGAGAAACAAAATAAAAAATGCAGAAAATAAAAGAAGTTTGCGCATTTGATATAATAAAGTCTCGATCTTTCGTTGGCCAATTTTGAATCCTTCGCTGTCTTACCTCTGTCTAAATAAAGTTGTCACGCCATTGAAAGGAGCCAAAATTTGTTGATGATGTAACAACCAACTGCTTTGTTAACATGCGTTCGAAGAAGAAGAAAAAGAAGACCGAAAACCAGAAAACATAGCAACTTGTACGTCTTTGTATTGAAACTACCCGAGAAAACCGAAGCGAGAAACAACCCTAAAGAAGAAAAAGTCAAAAATGTGTCCATTCATATTCGCCGCATAACCAAACGACAAATATTTCCATTTTTTCGTCCTTTTTTGTGAATCGTTTTGCGCTTTTGTTGTGCATTCGTGTACAAATTTCTATCGGTATGTTTGGTTTTTGGCCGAAAACTGCCGCTTTGTCTAGTTTTAGACAAAAGTGTCACTGTAAACGAACAGATTCGTTCGGAAAAATGCGACTAACTCGATAATGATGATGTCAATTGTCTTCGGAATTTCGTCTCCAAATATTGTTCATCTAAGCAAATAAAAGATTCAATAAATCAATGTTTGAACAATGCAATTACGACAATTCGATGGATGTTGGTCTTCATCCGCTCAAAAGATTGGGCGTTCGATGAATGGATCACGCATACAAAATATTTGGATGGATCGGCACAAACACATACGGGTTAATCAAGACAAATGCATGAAATAATAAATTGATTTTTTTCTCAATTCCTACCGTCCAAATAGAAATGAAATGGTTTTTTCAATAGAAAAGTAAACAAATTTGCTTCATTTTGCATCAAAAGGAAAAGAAACTCGTTTATTTGAACATAAGAAGGTTACTTTAATAATCAGCCTTGTTCGCGAGTACCTTTCGATAATTCTATGCAAAGAATTTGAATTTCATTGATCATCGTTGCTTTCATTAGGAATCAAGTAGCTACGGGGCTGTTTTCAGTTAATTCATTGAGTTTTCCCAATTTGCTCTGTAAATGTTCCTTTCAATTTGGTAAGGGAAGGAGGTGACATCTTGCTGTTGCTGCTTTCGTCGGCATCAAATATTCAAACATTCGAAATGGGAATCATTGTTCGTGCATTTGTTTGTTTGTTGTTTTGTGGCAGAGAAAAGGTAGAGCCGAATTGCTGCTTTGTCGTCTTATTCATGTGACGTTTCGTGTCGTTGCTGTCTATTTAAATGCGAGCATTTGTGATTTTCAGTTGAATAAATGCATTCACGCACAATGTTTACGTTTTGGATGCCTTTTGATGATTCCATTCATGCGACACCGTATTATCTTCACATTTATTTCATCCAAAGCGACGCGCCGTTGTTTGCATCCACACTGTTTATGCTCAACGGCCAAACGAATCTTCCCGTTTAATGCATTTTCATCTTTATTCATAAGTATTTTTCAGTGTGACATAAATTGTCGGTTGATTTCTATAGATTCCGGGCTGTGTCGATTTAACATTGTCGACGATTGCTGTTGTTGTTATTGTCAGCTTACTTAGCGGATGAATATTCCAAATAGCAGCGGTAATGCATCGGTCGATAAAGTAAATATTATTGAAGTGGTTCATTGGATGTTTGTAAACAAATTTAATCGAGGGGTTAGTTTTTCTGTATTCATGCTCTCTTGTTGCTGTTGTTGTATTTCTCTGTTCGTTGCAGCTTCATCTTCTGTTTCTCAATTCATTTGATTTGTGTCAATAAATCCCATTGTAATTGTTAATTCAAATAAATCAAAAATAAATACGGTTTGCGTTCTGTTTTGGTGATTTTTTTCCATTTGCTTTCAATAAACAGTTTGATTTGTGAACTGTGAATTTTAGTCTCGCGACGATTAGCTAAGTAAATAACATATACTGCAACTTCATTTGCAAATCGAATTTCAAGCGAAGCAATCTGAATATTTTGCACAGAATTTCGAATAATGTAAACCATTAATTTGATATGCCATTTTTACTTGTCCCATTCCCTTATTTCACTTTTTCTTTTCATTTTTTCGTTCACCTTTTTAATTTGCATCAAGGAAAAATTAATAGATTCTTAAGAACATGTTGCAAAGAGGAACACATTAAGATGCATCTATTGTTGGGCCTTTGTTCAGCCACATCATTTGCCACTGAAAATTTAACCCTTCTTCAAAATAAGATGAGCAACATTAATTACCTGCTGAACCAAGCTGAATATCATTTTTCAACCATTTCGGAGGCTTTTCATCACTTTCAGCATGAACTGAGGTATAGACACCTTTTCCAGTACATGATTAAAGATTTGTGAGAGGGAATTTCATTTAAAAATTCAACTTTCTTCCTCTCCCTTTCAGCCTATTCGGGAAACTTTACTCCGACAAAATGATTCGTTTTGACGTTCGAATCCGAGCCAACTCCTCAATTGGTGCTTTTTCTACGAATGAGTTCTTTCCGTAAAACAGCAACGTCATCATTGGCCAAAAGAGAAGCTCATTTTAATTAGAGAAACCCGTAAATGTGATAATACCGCCGGTAATATGATTACAGTTTCGCTAAGTTCATGTGATTATCATCACAGCGTTCTGTTCGATTCATAAAAATTATAGGATTTAACACCTTAGCTTGGAATAACCTCGAGCTCGCGGCAAAGAAAAACCAATATTCGGGAACAGAGCGCTGTTTTCACACCGCTCCTTGATGACGTTAAATGCTAATAAGCGAGAGTATATTAACAGCAAGTGGCCACGGGGGTTTGAGACATTAAAAAGTTTCTTCCCAAATTGAAGAGTGGCGTTTTGCTTCGGTATTGTTGGTTCATAATTACCGCTGAAAAGAAAATAGCACACAAAAAAAGAAGCTAATTAGTTGGAGTGAAATTCTCACAGGAATTTGTTTGAAGCACGAAGAACATAATGAAGTCTTTATTAATATTTCCGTTCTTTTCTCTGGCTATTGCTGGGAGTTTTCTACCATTGTGAGTTGATTATTGTCGGAAATAAAAGAATGTAAAAAGAAAATAAGGAATGTGTTTTGCATATTTCGAAAAAAAATAATGAATTTCAATTTGGCCATGCCTCGAGGAAATACAACAAAATATGTTCACATTTGAACAGTCAATGGAGACTCCGCATAAACATACTCATGTTAAATTAACAAAATGAATGAAAAAAATATTTCGAAATTCAATTAAAGATTTAATCAATTTGCACCAAAATGTGTTTTCACTTTCAAAATGTTGAATATTTCATCCATCGATATTACGGCCTGTGTTGGGCCGATTCCAACTGAAATCAAAAAATATTTCATCCATCAAAATTATTCATCAGAAGTACTCATCATAAATCATCGCCAAACATTTCCTAGCTTCGGCTAATTTATGGTATACCGACTCGGAATTCCTGAGTTAACATATGACATACTTTAGAAGAAGAATCAAGTTCTATTTTTGAACTTGTGAATACAATCATCGCACAAAACCATTAATTGCCACATTTCATGGTTTCAAATAAAAGCCATGTAAATTTTACGCAAATCATCTCACCCAATTTTCAATGCGGAACAAAACGAATGGAATATTATGCAGAGCAAAGTAAAACAGGGCATATGTTAAATCAAATGTTTCCCAATGCAAAACACCTTTTGTAAATGCATATTATAATGCTTCTCTGAATCGCATTCAACATTTTGTCACCGCAAAATAAACGATGTCCTATTTATTCTGAATGATATTCAAAAATGTATGCCGAAGTGATTTGATTAATTGATAAAGAGCGAATGCGATGACAAAATTATGAAAAAGCCTGAAATATGCGTATAAATGAGAGCGATTGAGAGATAAATTATGTTGATGTCGAAAAATACTCAATTGCGATGAGTTCCGAAGTACCCTCTTGTTCGGCACAAATCCGAGCGCATCGTGCAATCGAGTGTAAGTTACAAATAGACAACCGTTTTGAATGGCAAACGGTTGCGTTAGCTGCGCCTCAATGTGCATAATAATTTAAATGAACCATAACAAACATTCGATAAATCAGTCTAAATGAAGTGAATATACAAAAATGTGTTTAACCAGTCGATAGAAGAAATGGATAGAGTGAGTAAGCGAGCGAAAACAGTTAGAAGCAAAACGTGGAGAGCTTGCCAAAGGGCAACTCGAATGATGGTCGCTTCCACTTTAATAGCATTAATAACAAAAAATAATGATGATAATAATAATAACAATATTATTAAAAGGAAAATATCATGTACTCAAGTCCGGGGCGAAAGAAAGAGAGAGAGAGAGAGAGAGAACAGTTTAGCTTCAGTTAAATGATACAAACGAAAAAAAACAGGGAACCGGAATTCTCCATTATACTTACATTTCAGATCATTTCTCCAGATAAAATGTGAAATGAATGTGGAACAGAGAGTTTTTTTTATCATTTTTTTTTTCTATTACTTTTCATCTTTGTCGCACTCGCAAATACATAAATTGTTTTTTTTCTGTTGTATAAAAAAATAGCTATTACATCATAACACATACAAATGTTTCAATTTTCTACTTTTTCAGCATTTCACACAATTCAATGCAACATCAAAACGTCAAGCCCATTTATGCGGAGAGATCTGGTTTTTGCATTACCTGCGAACATCATTTTTGTATGCGCATTGTAGACTAAATCAACAAAAGAACTCCGATTGGGCTCATCGATTGTTGCTGTAGAATGGGTGAACAAACGAAAAATGGAACCCAGGAAATAAATATTATTTCACCAGATTTATTGATAACTTTATTAATTTTTTGTCAGATTTAAAGCGACTTAACCTTTGTTTGGGCTGTGATCGACATGACCGCTGAATAGGAAGTTGTGCATTGCATCAATCAATTATTTTGAATCAGAAATTCGGAATTGATGAAAAGAAATGAGAAATTTATATGGAATCGATTGAATTCAGAAAAATATTTGAATTGAAATAAAGAGAAAATTAAATCGAAAGAGAATCTGTTTAACAGTCGATGTCCATTCATACATTTATCCAACAGTAGATTAGTTCTTATATTTTTGAAAAAAAAACAAAAACAACCTCTCGGATTCTTGCTGTTTGTTGAGCCATCAAACGGAAAAATTTCAAATAAATAATGAAAATGTTCGAAGCAAATAGGCGCATCTTAATGAACATTTCCCCGATCATTTCCGAAAGAATTCCTATTGAGAATCAAAAATCTGTCGGTTAGCCGATACAAAAAGCGAACTTTTGCCCGTCTTCCATTTCATTTGTGTGTGTTGTTTGATGAGAGATTGAATGAAAGGCAACCATAAACAAGGGAGGGGAACCAAATATGTGATAGCGTCACACCAGTTAAACCAATACACGGGCAATATATTATGTTCAATATGGATTAGTTTAAGTATGAGTGCAAGTATCTACTACTTGTGCTATGCATTGTGCAGTGGCATACCGTATATCGAAATATAATATATATATTCAATGTTTTTTCGCATCATGAATTATATTTTCAAGCGAGAAAATGGTTTCATTCAAAAAACTCCGATTTATTCGCAAATGTTTTTATTGACCGGTTTTTATTCATTTTGAGAAGAAAAAAGATCGCTCGAGCAACAATAACCGTAAAAATTTATGATTTATATATATGAGACGATGCGATCTGTAGGTGTTGATCGTATAAACCACATAATTGCTTCGAAGAGCTCGTGCGAAATTTTCTATTTTTAACAGATCTTTTGTTAAATATTTAACGAAATATTGCGCCTTTGGACTTGCCTCATTAGTGTTGTCAATCAATCTTTCAGCGGGGTCATTTTCATTTTCATACTTACGTTAAAGTTGTAATTTGTATTATTTTTTTTCGTTTATAATGATCAAATATGGAAAACAACGGCATGTAATGCTGATGTCATTGCGTGATGAGGTATTACTTCAATTGATTCATAAACATCAATCAATCGGCTGTCAATTCAGCTATAAATAAGCGATTTTCTCAAAGTCATAATGTTTGTCTATTTTTGACTGGTTTAAATATATATTTCCAACAATTATATTTGATCTGCTCTAAAAGGTGTACAAAAACAAATTAACGTTCATGTTGTTTGTGTATCGCAAGTGACCCAAGATTTTTTCTAGAAAATTTTTCATAAACGACATTCCACTCTCTTCTTCTGGATGCAACAAGAAAGTTCATTGCAATTATTCACCACAAACGCCATCGAAATTAGGTTCACTTGTGTCATCTTTCATTTTCGACAGAACAATTTAAAGGGTATAAAGTTCGCGTGCACTTAATGCTGCAATAAATATTAGAAGAATAACAGAAATAAATTTTCTAAATATTTGCATATAAATCAATCAATTCCGAAAATCGCTTAAACTTACCACTATCATAATAATTGTATAGAAGAATAGATGCGGGTTTCTTCTCATCAACATTATGTACTCGGAAGCCGTTGATCTTCAAGAGCATTGGTGTTGAGGTCAAGTGTTCAAAGTAAAGGTCTGCCCGAGTTTCGGCGTTTCTAGTTTCAGCGCGTTTGATAAGTGGATATTGTGCTTTGAGTTTGTTCAATGTATCGACATTAACAACGAATCCGCTTGGGAGTGTTGCTTCCAAAACTGACATATCCGAATGTTTGGCCGCATTTTTTCCTTTCGGCGCCACATATGTCAACTCTATTTCAACACAGATTTGATCCTCGTTCACTAATTTGGCATTGGGTTTTATCAAGAACGCTGGTGTTTTTTCTGGCGAGGTGACATTGTAGCGGTACGAAACTTCGAATAGTGAAATACCCTTTCCGCTCGCATTTACTCGGACCGATTTTGTGCCTGGTGAGATCTGAACAATATGGAGGAACTTGAAAAATTAGATTTTCCATGAAAAAACAAGAATTTATGAGTCTAACCTTTCGAGATTGTGGCACCAGTGCATTGGCTCTATTCACTTCATAGTTGAAGTTTTCGTTATTTGATGTGGCGACAGCTACTTTGATGTTATTGTCTTTGGTGGCCAATTTCGATGCGTATTGGGCCAATGCCTCGATTCCGATATCAGTATCTTGTGTACCCTCAAATCCACCCAAATCGTTACGTTGTTGTAAGAGCCATTTGAACAGAGCCAAGCTGTCGTCATCATAATCACTCAATGATGCGGTTAAAAGACCATACGAAGTGATTTCAACATTAAGTGACTTTGGTTCTCTTGGCACTTCGACCTTTTTACCCCACCATTTGTAATCGTCTATCAAAATTGTAATGATAAAAATGAGTTATCATGTTACAAGCTATTTTTTTTTTTTTCATTACTTTCAGATTTAGCCAATCCCAATAAGCGATCCAAAATTTCTTTTTTGGAGCTGTGATTGGCCAGTTGCAAGCAGTAAGCAACCATTGCCAAAGCGTATACATCTGAACAGATTTTCACCGATCTCACTATGCTTGCGAGTCCCTTCTGGATCAGTTCATCATATGTATTGTTTTCATCCTGAAGCAAAAAAAAAGAACAGTTTCAAAATGTTAAATAATAACTTTTTTGTCTAAAAATTAGTCTACTCTAGACTGATCATCGCCACTAGTACAATTTCGCTAACCTTATTGACCAGGAATGCAATCAAAACGCATGCCGTTAATGCGACTCCATTTGATGCACCCATTTGAATCTCTTTGTGGTAAACGCTGCCCAATTCATTGAAATTTCCTCTTGACGTTTGAGCTTCGGTCAGCCATTTCAAAGCATTCTCAATGATATGACCTTCAATATGTATAAAATCGGATGCTTTTTTGAATGATGTTGCAACAAATGCTGTAAGCCAAGTGCTGCCCTCCTCATCAGCTTCTCCGAATGGGCTGAATGAGCCATCTTTGCGCTTGAACCTTAATTGTCGCTGATAGCCAATTTCCATAACATACTTTGCCTTCGCTTCAATCTCCTCCGACAGTTGATTTGTATTTTTTAGGTAATTAAGAATGATAGTGTGCGGCACTAAATTCATCATATTCTGTTCACCACAGCTGCATGGCAAGCGAATCAATCGTCCAAGATTCTGCATAGTACCGGCTAGAAGATCACCAAGACATTTGATCTCAATATGAATCGAATCTGGCACAGCATCATCGGGGATATCGATTGTCACATCGACTGGCTCAATTTCCGATTTTTCACGCAAATCAATGAGCACGGCCTTGTTTTCAAATAGTGTTACTCCTTCATGTTCAACGTTCAGAGTTTCGATAGCACAATCGCTTCCCGCTAATGACGAAACCGATACTTTCAAATTAATCGATCCGACTTTGTTCGGACGAATACAGAACAGAGCATCCACTTGTTCTTTAGGTTCGATGATTACTTTCTCTTTGTTACGTTTATCCACAAACTCGAATTCATTGTGCTCATTCTCCAAAATGACCTCTGCCTCGATGGGATTCGATGAGTAGCTAAAAAGTAAGCAACGAACCGTCACAACCTCACCAAGTTTCACCGAATATGGCAAAGTAATCGAAACGTGGAAAGGTTGTTGGACGCAAAGTTTCGATGGGGCTTTGGTGATTGCCAAACCATTCACCGGATCGATTGAGAATCCCGTCAGGATATATGTGGTCATCTCTGGTGAGTCTGGTACTTGCTTCTTGAAGTTTGCCGAACCGTTGAAACTTGAATTCAAAATGATATGACATTACATTTCGTGACTTGATTAAAGAATGAAAGTTGATAGTTTAGTACCTCTTGCCGTCAATTGATTCCCAAATCCATGTTTCTGGAAGCTCTCTTCGGATCGTTTTCACACACGTTACTTTCGCTTTCGATGATCTCATTTTGATAGACGAGCCGACTCTTTTAGGTTTTGCAGTGTTCGAAAATGTGATGAGCCCGGCTCTCTGTGTACAATCATTACAAATTACATTCATTTTATTCAAATAGATTCATATTTATAAGAACAAACCCGATTCGATGATCAACATTAACAAATATTTTATAAAAAAGAAAAATACATTTATCTTGTCCTCACCAAAAAATCATCCCACGGATTGCTGTAGAATGATGTTGTTTTCATCCGTTCCTCATCATAGCTTTGAGTTTTGAGCTTAAACTCTGAATAAAATAGCTCCAATTCATTCACTATATCTTCATGACAAAGGTCATTGCTATTACGCAACTTCAAAAGGCTCTCATCCATTCCAAGCAATCCAATGTACGAATTAGCATTACTCTTTATGCTGATATCAACAGACTGGCCAATTTGTGCGGTATGAGGTGTCACATTCAATTCTATAAAATTCTTAGGATCATCATGAATATCAACAGTCAGATGTTTTGATACAATTTTTCCATCGCGCACACAATAAACTATAATAAGTGCCCTTGGCGAGTAATTGGTGTTCGGCCTGAATTTGAACCGATGCACAAAATCGGTGGTTCCAGGCGCGAATTCCGGTGTAAAAGATTTCGCTTCGAAAATTCGTCCCCTTCCAACAATCAAATAAGTGTAAGCTGGCAACGGATTGTTGGACATGACCTCAACCTCTACATCTGTGTTGACGCAGCATCTAAAATACGGTTTTATTCGGAGATTTTATGATAAAGTCTTCAAATATTCCAAATGTCCTGTTTCCTTACTTTTCCGTTACAACCGTTGCCTTCAAGCTGATTTTATTCGACCCGCTTTTTGCTGGATTCTCTGATGTGTAGAAAGTACCAATTTCGTATTTTTGTTTGTTGAAGTGTACCTGAGTGCAATTAATGGCATTGATTAGTGTTTGTTGTGTCGGTGCTTGAACCATTAATACCATATGATTTGCAGGCAACCCATTGGAATATCGATAGTATTAATATTATTTCCGAAACAGTGGCTATTTCGTATTAAAATCCATGGAACCGAAGAAAAAAATGAATTTCACCATGGCAGGCAACCTTTTTCTTCCCCGCTCATGTACTTTAATACGAAATAGCTGCTATTGCGGAGATATTATTGATACTATCGATATCCCAGTGTATTTCCCGAATTGACAATTGCAACATATTTACATTCAACCAAAAACTGGTTTCATATTCAGAAATGTCAAAAGTGAAGGCAGCATCTCCATTATCATTCAACTCAAGAACATCTTCCTTCATATTGTATTTTTCAATGTCACCAAAATATTGCTTCCGCGTAACGGTGATCTTCTTTTTATTCGGATATTTATTGAATGCGATGAGTGAGCCATCTAGTTTTCGAACGGACACCTTGATTTTGAAATTATAAAATTGCAAAAGTAATTTAGAAGAAAAGATTTAATTTAAATTAATTTTTCGCTTTTTTAAGACTCAAATGTAACAAATCCTAGCCTCCAACATACCGTTGTAGCGACTGTAGTGCCGCGATGAAGTAAATTTTTGTTGATGTCTGCAGTGACCTTGTATGTTTTCTCATTAATACGAATTGTTTTTTCGACTGATTGCGACAAACCAGTCGTCGTTTCAATTACATCGGCTCTGAGTCTATATAGCTTGAAATGGGCGTACTGATGGCCTGTTGGCACGAAATGTATTTCCTTTATAATATCAAACTCAACAGCCTGTTGACCATCAAGAGTGAACTTTTTCTTTGCCATTGGGAACCAATGATCACTGAATACCGAAACCGTAGCGGCTCCTTTCAAAGGTTTGCCATATTTATTTTTGCCAATCAATGTTGCACGCACTTTTTCATCTTCTACAGTGAACTCATATTTCGAATCAATGGACAATTCGAATTTTGGTGGAACATATTCTACAACTTCTACGGCAACAGCTTTTATCTATCATAAACAAAAACAAATGTTGAGCAACCAGAACAAGTGTCAAAACCAACCGTTGAATAAACCAAAAAAGGATGGGCAATCAAACAAACCTGATCGCTAATAGCAGCAGTTATTTTCCACTCACCCAAAAGGGGATCGTCTGACAATTGGAAATCACCAGAAAATACACCACTGACCGTACTGACACCGTCCATTTTTTTCACCAAATTTCGACTGGGATCCTTGATAAAGGAATAGTAAATGACATGCAATGAATTCATTTATGGAAAATCTCAAATTTCAGTAATTTGAGTTACAAAAACTATTTAAAATTGAAAGCCTTGGGAAAAAATACACATATATTGCGTCGCACTCTTCAGTTCAAAAAAAGTTTGAGAACCTACAAAAATATCAACAATTCATCCGAAAAAAAACTTACAGAAAACGAAATGCTCAATTCGCTTTTGTTGATTGCAGCTGCTTTCATATCCGAATCCAAAGCCAACACACGGAATTTTATGCAATCACTCGGCTTATAGAGAGACTTATCGGTTTGAATGAGAATTGTATGGGTTTTTATTTGGAGATCAAGCATCGATTCTCGCTCCAATTTAATGCCAGAAATGCCTTTTACGATCAATTTGTAGTTACCATCGGTCGGAACATTGCCAATCGGGATTGAGACGACTTCAGTCACATTGGGCTTCACAGATACATCGCGATGCACCTTAAATTCGGGGTGGCTGTAAGTGTCCTCAATTGAAACACGCACAACGATCGCTTCATTAATTTCATGGTTTTCATCGTGAACGGTAATATTCAACGTATAATCCGTGTTTGCACGGAAACTATGTGGAGCCAAAACTGTATAGTAGTATTTTTCTACGCTCTTCTTCGCTCCGTTTCCGTTTTTGATCGGTTCTCCCATTTTTATTTATTATTTTCCAATTTCCACTCCCAAATGTTCGAATTACTCAAATTTGTATCAAATTCCGTTCTCCCCCTTTTTCTTTCGTAAAATTTTTTCACTCGGCAAATTTGAAACTATGTCAATTAAAATTGTATGAATCAGTTATATCCGGTCTACGCAACACTTGTTAGATTCGACTTTATATTTATAAAGTGGCTTATGTTGAAAAAAAAAATTGAAATCCCCATCAACTGATTTGAACTTGGCTCGATAGTATGAAATAATTACCAATTAAATCGAACAAAATGGCGAAACTTCAATATGAAACGAATAAAAAATTCAAAATAAAAAAATATGACAAAGAACGAATATTTTATGAATGCTTAAGCGTGAAATATCCTACGGTAAACACTCTTTGATTGAATATTTTCTACTTTTGTTCCGCTTTAGATCGAGGAATTTCAATGAAAAAAATAGTTCGACTGTCAAAAGAGTAATATCGAATTATCTTAATATATTGAGAACAAAACTACACTTCTGGAAGATAGCCGAACGTTTTTCGCGCTTATCATTTAAAATCCTGAAGTCAATGCTTTGTGTTGAATAATTTCACTGAAATTTCAAAAAAAATACAACTTGAATTTTATTGTTCGCATTGAATTAAAATTGTTGCAAACCTAAAGTAGATATTAGCATGACACTATGTAGGGTATTTAGCTGATATTTCGTTGATCAGATATTTTTAGCTCATTTGACTGGCCAAACAAGATTTTTCTTTATAATTAACAACTGATATATTTTCGGTGGCACGTATTTATTTGTCTCCCGCTTTTGTAGAATTGCTTTTGAAAATAGAATCGCGACCGTCCAATACCACTTATTGATTTAAACTGAGAGTACGGTTCTATGTTTAGTCGACAACAAATTCCATTCCGCGGCCCCGCGAAAAGAAGCGAGCAACTAAAACTTTTTACATTGAAATATATGTTTTTCTTTTCATATTGATATATTTTTTTATATTCGTGAGGTTCGAACACGTATTTGATTTTCCCGAATCAAATGTTGCGTGAAACGCTCCCGACATTCGTCACACACTGACGATCTTCCAAGAACGATGAAACTTACCAAATCAGCTAATTTCACCGTATCGCCTGACCGTACTCTCCGGTGTTTACGATTACATAGATATCGATCATTTCTTGGCGATAAATTTAACTTAAATTAACATTTTTGCAAAATATATAGGTGAAGTCATGAGTAAATTGCAATGACAGCCGACGAATAAAGATAAATCTACTTGGAATAGGTGAGCGTTATCATTTTCTACGTTTTCCAATTTTTTTTTTTTTTTTTTTGAAGATTCAGAAACATAAGTCAAAGTAAAAACATACTCCAAGCAATTCTATTATATGCGCAAATCTTGCCAAAAATATCGAATTCATTATTTTCATATTACTTTTGAAATTAAAAGCGAAATCGTTTATTTATGAGCCTCTGACTATTAAAAATGTTAATTACGCACTAAATAGGCATGACTTGAAATTTCAAACACATCTTCTGCTCATTAAATTGCAACGTGTTGCTGCCAACGTTCAAAAACTGGCTATTAAATCCGCGCCGAATGTTAAAGCGCATAACGATTGGCACGGAAAACTTGCATTGTGAATATTGAAATTGATTGAAGTCAGTGCATATCGAATTGAAGATACAATTTGCAATAAATCATCTCAAAATATTTCGCGTTAATTCAATGCAATTCATATTCGATTCCTATTTTTACAGCTCATCATTGATTCTTCTTGACATAATTGAAACTATGCCCAATCATTTTCCAAAAACCTATTTTCCTATGAATGAAATAATATGTAATAAAATAATGTTCAAAAGATCGGAAATGCTTAGTAGAGACTTCGAAAAACCCGTTCTAAAACGCAGTTAAAAAAAGACTATTCTCATGATGTAATGAAATTCGGTGTAAAAGTGTGGACACTGTAAACAAAACAACATGACGTTGGCCAAGCGGCCGATATGGGATATAGCACACGTAGTATATATATTTGCATGTGTGCGCATGTAAAGAAAACTCTTACGTTTCGAGTCAACATATGACGACCTTGAGCTTGAATGACAATGCCGAATAAAAATTGATATAAATTATCATTTTGAGTTCAAATGCTTTCAGATTTCTGTCATAAGATCATCTAACATAAATTCTCGGTAGTACAATTCGTCTCGGCACTTCTATTGATCATGCTTGGGTTAAATAGTGATATAAATTCATCGTTAGGAAAATCGTATGTATTTAAGTTTTGATCGAATATGTTATGCCGTTAGAAAACTTCCAACAAACAATCATTTTTTTTTCCTTTTTCTTAACATATAAATAGAGATTCACCTCGTCACGACTTAAACGGTCGTAAAATCTGAAGTTAACGATATAAAAACTATTTTTAATTGTATAGTTCAATTTATTGAAAAAAGAACAAAACAATTTTCTTTGGGTACATTTTGAAATTCTCGCAATTTTATTAATATATTTAAGAATGATATGATTAAATTTTAGTATAGAAAACTGATTATTAGCCACAAGTGGTTGACCTTTTAAATTGAATAAAACTCTCGTGCGCTCAATGCTAAATTGTAAATGAGTAGTGAAAGAGAAAAGAAATTAGGTTTTTGAAAATGAAATAAAAGTTATTACTAACTATCGATTGGGAGGACTGTTAATCTCACCATTTGCATAATAGTCATAAATGACGATAGATGATGGCTTTTGTTCGTCAACAATGTGCTCTCGGAAGCCATCAATTTTAACAGTAACCGGATCTGAAGTGAGATAATCAAAGTATAGGATCGCTATCGTGTCACTATTCTTGGTCTCGATGCGTTTGATAACATTCAAAGTTAATTTGAGTCGATTCAATATCTCCGAATTCACAACGAATCCACTGGGCAGTGCTGTTTCCAGGACCACCATGTTCGATTGTGTGTCTTGACCTTTTGGCGTTTGATAGTTTGTTGTTATTTCGAGGCACATGTGATCTTGGTTAGTCATTGTGACACTGGGTTTCAAGGAAAACGCTGGCTCTGATTCTCGCTCATTAATATAGTAACGATACGATATTTCCAAGAGCGAAAATCCACTTCCACTTGCGTTTACTTGAACTGATTTTACATCTGGTGACAACTATTCAAATAAAACGTACAATCAGAGATTGGAACTCAAAATTATAGCCTTTTAACGTATGATATGTATTCAACATATAGTAGACTCTCGTTGAATTGTAAACCAAATTAGATTTGAATTAACGAAAGTCTACTGCAATAGAAATAAGGAATGAACCTTTTGTGATTGCAGCACCAATGCATTGACTTTATTCACTTCAAATTCTATATGTTCGTTATTTGATGCTGTTACTGAGACATTGATGTTATTGTCTTTCGTAGCAATTTTCGATGCGAAATTTGCCAAAGCCTCTATTCCAAGAACTGTGTCTTGTGTGCCTTCGAATCCACCTTGGTCATTACGTTGACTCAAAAGCCACTTGAAAATGGGCAAACATTCGAAATCGTTTCCGTTTAATGACAAAGTTAACAGAGCGTATGCAGTTATTTCAACATTAAGCGTTTTTGATTCTCTCCAATAATCACCCATTTCAATGGACTTTTCCCACCATTTATGATTGGCTAAACAAAGAAAAATAGGTGCCTAAATAGCTATCAATGTCTTCAAAACTGTTACTTGACGACTATGTCCCTTACCATACGATTTAGCCAATCCTTTAAGACAATTCAACACGTCATTCTTGGAATTGTGATCAGCCAATTGCAAAGCGTACGCACAAACAGCTAGAGCGTATGCATCTGAGCAATCTTTTATCGATTCACATATATTTTCGACTGCCTTTTGAATCGTTGTCTCATATGAATTGTTTGTATCCTATAAGAAATGAACAATATAGTTTCTCAATTTCAAGTTAAAGTCGCCAAAGTTTCTTGCAAAGACAGCTGCTTGATTTTAGACTACTTTGATTGCAGCATTACGACATTTTTACACCTACCTTATTCACTAAGAACGCTGTCAGCACATATGCCGTAAGTGCAAGTCCATTTGAAGATCCACCTTGCATATCTTTGTGGAAAATACTCCCAACTTCTTTGAAACTGCCATTTTCTGCTTGAGTTGTTGTCAGCCACTCCAGTGCCGAGTCGATGATGTGCTCGTGGATGAGTATATGATCCGAAGCCTGTCGAAATGATCTGGATACAAATGCCGTTAACCACGTACTGCCACTTTCATCTGATTCTCCAAATGCGCTGAATGAACCATCTTTATGTTTATACGTTAATTCCCGTTGATAACCGATCTCCATAAACTTCTTAGCTCGTGCTTCGATCTCGTCTGTCATTTGATGTGTATTCCTAAGGTAATTCAGAATAACAATGTTCGGCACGAAATTCAACATGTTTTGCTCACCACAGCCACACGGCATGCGGATAAGGTTCTGCAGATTTTTTATTGTGCCGCCCATAAGATCACCAACGCATTGAATTTCGATACGAGTCGAATCTGGCAGAGCGAATTCTGGAACCGTGATGTCTATATTGATAAGTTCAATTGCCAATTTTTCACGCAAATCAATGAAGACGGATTTGTTCACAAATTGCGGAACACCTTCACACTGCACATTCAGCATTTTGATAACACAATCGCTGGCTGTTGAAGATAAAGCTGAAACTTTCAACGTAATCAATCCAACCTTGGTCGGGCGAATACAGAACAAAGCGTTGCGGGCATCATTTGATTGAATCGAAATTTTCTTTTTACGAAACGACGATCCATTTGTTGTTTCTCTTATTTTATCGTCTACAGCCAAGTCGACAAACTCATATTCATTATGTTCATTCTCCAAAATGACCTCAGCTTCAATGTCCTTTGGCAGATAGTTGAAAACTGAACAGGGAATCGTTACAATCTCACCGCGTTTCACTGAATATGGCAAATTCAGAGACACATGGAATTCTTGTTGGACGCACAAGTTTGATGGTTCTTTCGTTAAGGCCAGGCCATTTATTGGATCAATGGAAAATGCAGTCAAAATCCATGTGGTCAACGAATCAGGTACTTGTCTTTTCAAATTCATAAATCCATTCGAACTGGAATTAAAAGCATTAAATTAATCGAGTTCAAAGAACAGAAAATGTTAATATTACCTATCGACTTCGAATAATTCCCAAATCCAAGTTTCTGGAAAATCTTTCCGAATGATGGGTTCAACAGTCATGCTTGTTTCTTCGTCTTCAGTTTTGTCTACATCTTGGTCTATTTCTTCGGCTACTTGTACTTCATCAATATTCGATTTCGGACCTTTCTTTTTCTTTATGACCCTCTTTTTAATAACAGTTTTTTTGTGATCTCCGACCTCGATTACCTTCACATGTTCTGGTATTTCTTCTATGACACCTTCTGTTTCCAGAATCGCCTGTTCCGACACAACTATCGACTTGAATGCGGTTATAATTACAAAGCATCCCATGTTCTGTTCGAATTGAAGTTTGTTTTAAATGTATTTGAACATTTTATTTAATTCAGACTATTGAAAATTTACGTCAAAATCTCGCCAATAATAATGATTCCAGCAGAAATAGCTATCATTATGAAATTTAGCTTTCAAATAAAGCTCTTCCAAGTCATTCCATATTGCATCTTTGTCCAAATCATTCCCATCGCGCAAGAGCAGCGCACTTTGATCCATTCCAAGCAAACCAATATAAGAATTGCAATTGCTTCTTACATTGATATCCACGATTTGACCGGGTTTCGCTGTGTCTGGTGTCACATCCAATTCAACGAAGTTTTTGAAATCATCCTTCAAATCAACAGTCAAACATGTCGATAATTTTTCTTCATTCCGCACACAATATACAACAATTTGGGCTTTTGGTGCATAATCGAAGTTGGGAACGAAAGTGAATCGATGCACATATTCGGTGGCATCAGTTGTTAAGAAATTAGTTTCAAAGGTTTTTGATTCCAGAATTCGTTGCTTGGCAACAATAAGATACGTATAGGACGGAATTGGATATTGCGACCAGACTTCAACATCGATTTCTTTGTTGATGCAGCATCTAGAAATATGCTTTCTATAGCTTAATATTCATAAATTATAAATCTTCTTACTTCTCGGTTAAAATTGTTGCTCTTAAGCTTGTTTCATCCGGTTCGTTTTTGTATCGGGATGTGTAAAACTTTCCAAGATCAAATTCTTGTGATAAATATTTCGCCTATTAGAATTCGATTGCGGTGATAAATATAGATAGATAATTGGTGATAAAATTTTATTTTACCTTCATCCGAAAGTAGTATACATCTGTCGATGTATTAAATGTGATGACAGCATCGCCATTTTCGTCCAAATCGAGATCCATCTCTTCATCCCGAAAGGATACTCTACGTCTAGTGAACAGAAAAAAAAATATATTAAGTTTTAAATTTTCGTTTTGTCCTAGCAAGTTTCTAGTTGGAATTTCTTGTTTACCGCCTATTACGCATCCGGCATGCAATCGTTCTAATTATTATCATCTTCCTTCGATTGGGATCGATTATATTGACTGGAGAACCATCGTGTCTGCGCACCGAAATCTACATTTAAATTGAGGCTCATTTATCAATTGATTAAAATAGATATAATAACAAAGTTCTGGCAGCTTAGTAGGTCATATATCATTGAAATCACAATCCGAGTGTGTTGACAGGGAAAAGTTATGGATTATTTATCGCGAACGATCTCACCAATATAAAAACCTGTATCTTTTGAACCACAAAAAATTGCATTGGTACACATTCAAACTGGAATTCTAACTTGTTTAGAATGGTACTTAATTAATTGATTATTAAAAACTATTCAAATATTCAACCATTATATAATGGACTTTTTCAATCATTACTCACTTTTGATGTGATGGTTCTGCCACATTTTACTCCCTGTTTTGGAAGATCTATGTTAATCCTATAAGGGAATTCATAGATTTTGATTGTTTTTTCGGTTGATTGAGACAATCCAGTCAATGTTTCAGTTATTTCCGCTTTAATTTGTATGTTCTTCTCTTGAAATGAAGTTTGATCCAATTTCAATTCATTTCTTATGTCCCATTCAAATGTCTCTTGCCCATCGATGTCACATGTTCTTTGGACCAGCATAAAATTGTCATGTTCCTGAAACACAGTGACACTGGCCGTTCCTTTGAGTGGCTTTTCATCTGTATATTTGGCTCGAATGACAGCTTGCACTGACCCATCATCGAGAACAAAATAAGCTGGTGACTCAATAGTGACTGTGAACTTTGGCAGAACATATTCGGCAACTTCAATGATGGAAGCTTTCGCCTATGAATTTAGTGAGAATTTCCACCCGTCAACATAATATCAACAACAATTTGAGTTAATTTAACAAGCGTTTAAAAACAAACCTGTTCGCCAACTGTAGCCTTTATTTTCCACTCGCCTAAAATGGGAACATCCGAAAGTTGAAAGTCTGCAGAAAATACACCGTTGGTTACATTGACATCGCTCCATTGTTTTATTAGATTTTCTTCGGGATCCTTGTGAAAAGTAAAGTATTGAAGTTTAGCTCAAATTATTACACACAATGGTGTGTATCAAAATTACGATTGATAAAAGGTGAAATTAGGATGTAAGCAAATTAGTGCATATGTCAAAATTAATCGGTATGACGCATGATGTGGCTTTGGTGAACTATCGCAAGTGATGAATGTCACGCGCACGATTGCGCATATCAACGAACATTAATGAAAAACTCACTGTTACACCGATGCTCAATTCGTTTTTGCTGACTCTGGCGGCTGTCAATTCCGAATCTAGAACCAGTACTCGAAATTTAACGGTGTCATTTGGCTTATAAATGGCTTTATCGGTCTGGATTAGAATGACATGTGTTTGTGTTTCCAGCATCAGTCGTACTTCATCTCGAAATTTAATAATGGAAATGCCTTCCACAACCAATTTGTAGGTTGAATTGGTCGGAATATCACCGACACGGATTGAAATGATTTCTGTTGCGTTTGGCACTACAGTTGCATCATGATATACTATTTTTTTGCAATCGCTCTCATCCTCAATAGAAGCACGAACAATGATTGCCTCATCAAATTCACACTTTGCATCGTGAATAGTGAAATTCAACAGAAAATCCGTATTCGCACGAAAACTCTTTGGAAACACAATTGTACAATAGAATTTACTTTCATCCTTTTCATATATTCCATATTTAGGTATTTCAACAAATTCAACTTTATCTTCCATTTATTCTCGATCAAAATATTTCACTTGTTAGCTGCCGATCTCATTCAAAACTGTGCTTAAATCAACCTTTGCTTTGCTTTTATTTCAGAAATTTTTCCAAATATATAAATGATGATGAAAACATTTCGTAGAGATTCAATCTTTCTGTCCTGCGTTTACATTGGAATGCGTTCATAGCTGTAGAAAATTGTGCAAAATAAGAAAATATTTCTTCGCATTGATTTTAAAAATAAAACTCGTGATTCACAACGTGATGCGCATGTTCGACAGTGACTCTGGAATATTCCGTTGCACTGCGAAGATGCAAACTGTTTTATTATGAAATTTAAATAGAATTCCGTGTAAACTGTGAACAGCACTTCACAAATAAAATATAATTTAGCATATGATTGGCCGGGATGAGATCGTGAACATGTGTGTTTGAATGTGGTACACATTTCTTTTATTCATCACAATATGATCATGAAAATCGTTATGTAATTCGATGCGGATAGTAAATCTCGGCTTTTGCTTTTCTCACGAATATGATTTTGTGCACACACAAAATTTGAATTTCAATGATTTATTGATAATTTCCTATATGAACAGCGTCTAAGCCAATTCTTTTTTTCAAATTCTCTCGATAAAAAAAGGTTTGATTGGAACTGAAAACTATTTGTTTTGCCATCATACGAAGAGATTCCGATTAAACAATGCAAATTTTCGAAGAAAATAGTCGCATCCTAATGAACATTTCCCCAATCATTTCCGAAAGGAATTCTCATTGAAAATCCAAAATCGGTCGGTTAGCCGATACCAAAAGCGAACATTTGCCCGTCTTCCATTACATTTGTGTGTTGTTTGATGATAGATTGAATCAAAGGCAACCATAAACAAGGGAGGCGAACCAAAAATGTAATAGCGTCACACCACTAAAACCAATACAGGCGCTGCACGCCAAATACTGTACACACAAGCTCACTTCCACACACTCGTCTCCTATTGAGCCCAATAAATGTGATACATATGCGCTTCTTTGTGTGTGCATTCAATGCATTTCGCACCAAATGGATCGAAAAATACGGCATTCAACGCTGTTACTGTCTTCTTTTTCACTGCATGGACACGATACTTCAGCAGCGGTATATTTATAACGAAGCTGTGGCATGAGAGTTGTGTTTTGGTTCACCCCTTCAAATGCGCACATAATGCTAAAGTAGAAAAAAATTAAATAATATTATGGGCAAATTGAATATAATGCGAACGCACACACTATTGTAAACGGAGGCACAGGCACACACATTCGCGCTAACAATAGGATAAACAAGCTGAAATCGTATCAACAGCCCAATAGAACCCTCCTTTCACATGTACAACCAACTTAACGGTATCTTCCTTGCTTCCGTTTCGAGATGTTCAATAAACACAATTTCGACGGCTGTTTCAATTGAAATGCGAATTTGGTTACTTCTTCCTATTTACATGTTGATACACCGTATGCATTACTATTTATATCAATTTTAAACATTTAAATCTATGTGCGAAGAGAGAAGCGAACACAATGTGATACCTAGTTCAGCATATGGAAAGAACAATGAGGGTGAGATTAGTACAATCTGATTGAGATTTCAATATATCGAGATCATGAGAAACAAAATATGTTTTGCGAAAAGGAGCATACGAACAGGGATTGAGTAGGTGAGGACTGCATGAATCCGCTTAGATTTTGCTCAGCCTTTTGATAAATGCAACTACTTACACAAGGAAATGAACATTTATCTTTTATGAATTTTTGGGGATTTTGAAGCGGCGAAGCGTGGCTAACGTTTGCTCAAATTGTTCACACTGTGATTTTCACTGTATTTCTATGCTAAAAATTCTTTAGTCGCGACAGTTTAACATAAGAAAATTTAAATGTTGCTCTGAATTTTCGATAAAATTTTGAGTAAATTTTGTTTCGATAATTTCAACGTTATTTTGTTTGTATATTTACTTCTGCAATATTCTACTCCATTTATTTTCTTGTTTTAGTGGACCATTTGAAGATTTTAATGTTTATGTTCTCATTATTCCATACAACCTTAAAAATGATATGAATTGCGCTTAAAGTTGCATCAATTTTGTAGACAATGTGCGAAGGATGGAAGAGAATTTCACGTATTTAACATATTCATTCGTTTATGGAAATCTGATGGCGTCAAGGCACAAAAGAAGCACTGTAAACAATGGAGCGACAATATTAACTTGTATACAGAAACGCATTTCTGTTGTATGATCAAATCCGTTGAACAAACACAGTGGGCCCACGGCCCGTTAGGAAGCAAGTCGGCTCTGTGTAATTTTATTTTTATTTTTTCTTTCTGTACTCGACCTATGATGCTTTAAGATTGATGCTGATGTGAATGCGTATTTTTTTTCGGAAAAAACTAAAGGCGTCGCAACGCTAACGATATTATGTCAATTTTATTATACAATATGTGCACATAAACATGAAATGACGCAGTAACTCTATCTTTTCCGGCATTCCTTTTGTGTCATCGACCCGATAAGAGTAATGCATTCAGTGCCATTCTGTTCGGCAAGTATCATCATTTTAATTTATCTTATCAATTTGGAATCTTCGAACGACTTTTGTCATGATTGAATTTGCTGGTCTTTTGGGAAAGATCAATCGCAACACCAGCAAAGCTGGTTTTGTGGACACAAATCCATCCTATTTAAAGCATCTAATGCACTATTTTGTTTCTTTTAGCAAACATCGATCAACATCAATGCACTAACAATAAGACATTGATGGCTTCTTCCGATGTGAATTGGTTCGTCTCTTTTGCTCATGTGTCGGATGTGTACACACATTGTGTGAGTCTCTGCGTTTACCCAACTTCACTGTTTAATTCCGCTTTTTGAATGGTGAATTCTTCTGCACATTTGATTTGAACGGGTGATAAGATGAAATCATTTCTTGAGCCGTATTAGACCAACTGAGGAAACAAAACATCAAATTTTACCCCAATTTTTCGCACGCATTTATCTTCAAAGTAAATATCACCGGTGTTAAAATCTCTACCAAATCAATGGGCTCTGAAATTGAGACTTTTTTTTGCTGTAGCCAAGAACAGGGGGTGGCAATGCCATCAAAATATCATGCGTTATTTCAGAAATGAATAGTTAGATTGCATTGATTTGTCCATTGAATTGAAGGCGCTAGCGTCGGTATAGGTCTGATGTTTCCACCCGATGGCCAAGAACGAACCGCTACAATAACACCCATTTAAACTACGAACAAGTTGCGTACGAATTCTCCATCATATCAATTTTACTTTTTCCATTTACTTATTCATTACGTTTCAAGTGATACACATATCAGCCTAAAATGATACACGCTGAAAAAATAATAAACCTTCCGTTTCTCCAATGGATAAAGTGTTACATTAAAGACACATGCATTTTCAGTGTGAAAAAAATAAATTCAGACAAAATTATCATAATGTGACCAAACGATTTATGTTTTTGTGAAATTTTATTCACAAGATTTAAAATAAACAAAGACACCGATTGCGGTCGATGATTTGTATTTTTAACGAGAGAGAGAGAAAGAAAGATATATCTTTATAGAGCTCGTGTCAAACAAGCCTATGTCAGCCGTCAGCTGTCAAAAGTGGGCGCGAGCAACTTAGGGCTACATCGGTTATGATACGACTTACGGTCATTATCACGTGATAAAGGTAGCACACTACAAAATTTTTTATTTTTTCCGCACACACCACTGTGTGTAGTAAGAGTATTGCAATCGGTTCAAAAAATTCAAAACGCCCGGAATGAGTTTTCTATGCGTTTTGAACTTAAAAAAATCGATTTCAACCTTTCCCGGAGAAATTTGTTGTCCGTGTGTGGCACGTTGTCCGTTGTACGCTGTACCCAAAAATTTGTTAACACGATAACTCAAAAAATTGAGATTAGAATTAAACGAAAATTTACAGACGCATTGAACTTTATTAGGAATAGAAACCTATTAATTTCAGCCCAATCGGATAATTTTTTCGGGTAGCTCTAGTGGAGTCGAATCAAAAAATGGGCTGTTTTTCAATATAATTACGAAAAATTTGTATGGGGACTATGACTATTTCGCATTGTATCATTATGGAACTTTCAGAATATATTTTTTTTATGAAAAAAATGAGGCATGCAAAATTTCAAGTCATTCCAATGAGATTCAGGACTACCTCCCCTGTAAAATTTTCGATTTTCGGGTTCTTCTCGGGGTCGAAACGAAAAATTTGTATGGCAGCTATCTCAAGTTTACATTGTAACGAATTGAAACTTTCAGAATATTATTTTTTCATGAAGAAAATGAGTCATGCAAAATTTCAAGTCATTCCGATAAGATTTAGGACTACCTCCCCTGCAAAATTTCGGATTTTTGGAGTCTTTTCGGGGTCAAAACTGAAAAATTGTATGGCGGCTATCTTAAGTTCACATTGTTTCCTATTGGAACTGTCAAAATATTATTTTCTATGTTTTTCAAGTCATTCTTATGAGATTTAAATCCAGCTCCCTCACAAAATTTTCAATTTCCGGGGTCAATATTCAAATCAATAAATTGGATGAAGTATTTGTGATTTTCTAATCTGTGTTTTTTCATCAGTTTGAATGCTCATGCTGTTACCGAAAGTTATACTGTTATACATAACATAAATGTAGAACCATATCTATCGTTGGCATGAATTGAAAGTTCAGATCAGAGTGAACTAATTCGTAGTTGTTATTACCAATTCAAAAATAGAGAACGTTGAAGTAAGAATTAGGAACTGAGATGTTTATTTGTTTTTATATTAAAATTCAAATTTAAATCACATGATTGTAATGACTTGAAATTCGATCTCATCGTAATGACTTCAAATTTTCTGTGATTTATTCTCAAAGTTGCATGATGATTCGATAAGAAATAAACATAAATCCACTACAAATGAGTAGCAATCAATGAAAAATGCGTAAGCCCGAACAATTTCGGGAAATGTGCGGAAAAGTTAGTTTTACGTACGTAAGACCATTTATTCAATATAATTACCAAAAATTTGTATGGATACTATGACTATTTCGCATTGTATCATTATGAAACTTTCAGAATATTATTTTTTAATAAGTCATACAACATTTCAAGTCATTCCGATAAGATTTTGGACTACCTCCCCTGTAACATTTTCGATTTTCGGGGTCTTTTCGAGGTCAAAACTGATAATTTGTATGGCGAATATGTTAAGTTCACCTTGTATCCTATTGAAACTTTCAGGATATTATTTATTTTTATGAAATAACTAAGTCACGCAAAATTTCAAGTCATTCTGATGATTTTTAAGACCCCCTCCCCTACAAAATTTTCAATTTTCGTGGTCAAAATTCAAATTTTGTCATTAAATTGTATGAAGTATTTGTGTTTTTCTAACCTATTTTTTTTTTCATTTATTTGAATTCTCATTAACTATTTAAAGAAAGTTATACATAACATAAATGAAGGGTTGAGAGTGAAAGTGACCAAAGTGATCTCACCTCTGCTCTTGTTCATAAACATTTCCATCAGCGAGAAAAGGAGGTGAGATTACTTTGGACACTATTACTCTCAACCCTTCAAATGTGGAACCATATCTATCGTTGGCATGAATCAAAAGTTCAGATCAGAGGAAACTAATTCGTTATTGTTATTACCAATTCAAAACTAGCGAAGAAGCGTTTGTTGAAGTAAAAATTATAAACTGAGATCATCTCAGTGAGATGTTTATTCATTTTTTTTTTATTAAAATTAAAATTTAAATTACATGATGTGTAATGACTTGAAATTTTCTGTGATTTATTCTCAAAGTTGCATGATGATTCGATGAGAAATAAACATAAATTCAATACAAATGCGTAGCAATCAATGAAAAATGCGGTGGTTCGATTCTTTATCAGGCTTCAAAACAAAAGTAATGGATTTATCGGATGAAAGGTTAGTCTAGTGAATGATTTGATTGTGTTTACAGAACACATGAGGAAGGTTCATGGATTAAATTAAATGTTAAGGTGAAACGGCTGACATCATCATCAATTTGCTTAACAGAGTTGCAACGAACTATGACATTGAAAACACGTTGATTGTATTTTCTGTTGACAATCCACCAGTGAATTTTGGCATCGTTGATCGCACAGGCAGCAAAAATGTTTTGAAACAGCTGAAAGAAAAAACAAATAAACACATGATTGGTGCTGGCTGAAAATGCATTGTTCGAGTGGGTTGAAATATAAAGATTTGTACATGTTCAGTCCATTACTGCATTTGGTACGATTTTAAACAAGGATGGTTTTCGCTTGAATTCCATACTTGAAGTGCAATTGTACGACAGCAGTTGTACTTAGTAGTTGCTAAAAAATACTTCTATAACTGTTTTTTTTTCTTCTAAAAAATCCACGATGAGAAAAATGACGTATTGAATCAGCTTCAATAAAAAACCATTTTGGCACCATACACAGTATTAAATCTGCTACTATTCTTAAGTACGGTTGATACTTGTGGAGCCGCTCAGTATTTTTTCTACTAGCCTTAACCATAGTCAAGTACACCAACTACTTATGACGAAATTCATTCAAAATCAAATAATTTCTTTGGAATCTCTATTTCTTAATTATCAGTGAGATAAACATCATTTTTATGTGAGCTCATTTTCTTGAAATTACACAGCACATTTATATTGATTCGATGTAAACAATTCTTTTGCTTCTTATTGACATATTATGTAAGTAAGTAGATGTAGTGCTTAACTCTACTAGGCAGAAGTAAAAAAAGTATTGGGCGGCTCCACAAGTTGAATTGCTACTTGTCAAAAGTAAAGGTTTTTATACTGTGTAGAAAATCCGTAAATTCAATTATTATAAATGATAGTGCACGCTGAGTCACTATCCTTCACTTCCTGAGTTTTCCTACCATTTGAAATATTATATGCAACTAAGTGAAGAAGATTATGTAAAATTGTGATAGTGTTCAAAGTTTGAAATAAAGTTTGAAAACATACGCAAAAACAATTGAGCAAATGCTTCAGCACTTCTTTATTTACTGATTTTTATTTGTAAAGATTGACAAACATTCTATAATGCTCATTTATACAATTTGTTTGATTAATACGCTGAATTCAAATTTAATTTCAACAAATACAAATAACGCGATACAAGCTAAAATATTACTAACAGGTCTCTTTTCAACAAATATTCTGAATTGTTTATGCAAATATCGATATTGATGGAAACTTCCGAAAAACTTGTTTGCAACAGTTCTAAGAAATTCATCTTTTTTGTTTTTAACGTGCAAACACACATTTTATAGTGTTTAAAAAGAAATTGTGTTGCTCAGATTTTGGTATTTAAAGCGACTGTAACTTATTGAAGAATCATTCGTATTTTCATTCGACTTGAACAAAGAAATATTTGAATAAATCAAAATGAAATACTTCGCAGTTTTTATTGCTCTGCTAGTAATCTTTGCCACTTTGGTAAGCGCTCAAGGTGGAGGATCAGACCGAAGTGATTTCAGTGAGAGTCGAGGACCACCACGTGGATATGGACGTGGACGTGGACCGCAACATGGACCGCCACATGGACCGCCACCGCATGGATGGCACCATGGACCGCCTCAATGGAATTGCAACTGCCACTGCCCGCATCCATCGGGAGGAACATCTACACCAAGAGCAAATTGGAGATGGAGTTCTGTCACTCCTTCTACCACCACTTCTACTACCATTACTACTGCATCGTCTGTTAATTCGGAATAATTTGTTATCAAAATGGCGGTAATAACATTCAACTACATCGATGAAAATGTGAAATAAAATTTGGAGAATTTTTTTGAAACTGCAGTACATATACAAAATTTGAATTTTTCAAAAAAAAAAATCATTGACACATTGTGAGATAAAAAAAAAAATGAATTTCACTAAAACTATTTTCAAAATAAATATTTAAGATAGCTTCAACGAAATCCTTCTGTCCAAGTATCTATAATATTTGTTGCTATAATAAACTTTTGATTTTACCCAACCTAACACAATTCAAATTTAAGTTGTGAACGTGTATTCATTCGAAACTAAAAGTCCTCGTAACCATCTAATTATTCCTAAATGATTACGAACATCAACTCTCTGACAGTCATGGACGAGGGGATAACCACTAGGAAATTCCATATCAAATAAACCCAAATGTCGATCTCTAAACACATTCGCACTTTTCTACAAAAAAGGATTGAACTCTGTATTTTCAAGTAAATTTCTCAATATCTGTTGGAAAGCTAATTTGAATAATCCGAAAATTGTGTCAGTTGGATTACGCTTGGGGCCTCAGATCCAAAAAGAAAATATATAAATGGTTTTCAACATGGTGTCAGATCTTCGTTTTGTTTAATTTTTTCTTTTCCGCACAATACATTGCGTGCGTAAAAGTTTTGCGTTTGGTCCAAAAAATGCAAAATGTTTGGAATGAGTTTTCTGTGCGTTTTTTGAGTTTTGTGCGTTTTAGAACACACAAAAAACAGATTGCAACCATTCTCGGAGCGTTTTGTTGTCCGTGTGTGGCACGTTGTACTTTGTTTACTATGTTTACAATATTTCACATCGTATCATTGCGAGAGGCTGATCGGTGCGGGCTTCAGGCGAGCTTCGGGCAGGCTTCGAACCCGAAAATTGGGTCCGTTGCAACCTCTAATTGCGACTCATAATAATAATTTTATATACATTATTCGGAAATGCGTCAGTTAAATATTTGCAAGTCTAATTACAATATATTCATTGGATCTGAGCAATTTCAAATAGTATATTCATCAAGAATTTTCCACTAATGAAGCAGTAGTGTTCATCATCGGAAGCAACATGCAAGCATCATTTTTTTTAATCGCCATTTTCATATGTAGCGTAAGTAAGAAATATAGACCACTGAGAATAATTCGTTAACTACATGTAAGGGTTAGCATATTGGGGAGCGAGCCAATGAAAGAAAAAAAAGATCTCATGAGATATAAGAATGTGCACATACGTGAAACCAACTTTTCCGCGCAATTCCACGAAGTCTAAATGTTTTCGAAATATTAATTGATTACAACAAATTTGTATTGAAATTTAATTTTTATCGTATTGTAATGAGATTATTATTATTTTTCTATTAATTTCAAGTCATTCCGATGCGATTTAAGACAAATTAAAAATGCGAATCATTCGTGTCATATTTGTGGTGTTTTTTGCTCTCTGGCCAACAATTTTTTTTTAAGCTTACATTTTTTGAGTTTACGTGATCACAGATTTTTGTGTACAATGTGTAACAGGTTGCTCTGGAAATGATTTCAATCGTTTTTTAATGTATTAAACGTATGCGTTTTGGAAATGATAAATCTGATGGTAGATTTTTCAAAGAAAATTATTCCAAAATATAGCGTTATTATTTTTGTGTTTCCATTTCTCACAGGAATCATTGATATCGGCAACAGATACAACAAAAATAAAGGGTGATTTTTTAAGTGGTTTCTTTTTGAAAATCGAAAAAAACGCGAAAAATTTCGAAAAGTGAATCAAATCTTTATTGAAATCGATAAATTGGTTCTTGCCATTTACTTTTTGAAAATAATTTCATGCAAATGTTGGCCGCGGCTACGGCGTAAATGGTCCATACGGGAAGTCCAATTTTGGCACACTCTCTCCAACATATCGGCCGGAATCCAACATATCGCCAATAACGCGTTCGATGTTGTCCTCCAAGTCGGCAATCGTTGCTGGCTTGTCCGCATAGACGAGAGACTTAACGTAGCCCCACAAAAAATAATCCAGGGGCGTTAAATCGCACGATCTGGCCGGCCAATGAACGGGGCCGAAACGAGAGATGAACTGTTCGCCGAACTTACGGCGCAGTTCGTCCATGGATGGACCCGCTGTGTGGCTGGAGGCGCAAGCGTTGCTCGTTTGTAAGTCTTTTTATCTTGAAATTGCAAAGCATACTGAGCATTTTTGACTGTGACAGACGTCAGTTGGAATTTGACATCTGTCAAAAAATTAAACGTCAAAAAGAAACCAGCTAAAAAATCACCCTTTACTATGAAATATTCCGTTCCGTAGGCCGATGCTGCATTGTTTCTGGTTGTATTGCTTCAATGATTTCGAACTGTGCTTTTAAAAGAGCAACAGAATAATGTTTCGGTTTTGAGTATGATGCGTTTGCATCCTTTGTTTCATCATGATATTAAGTATTATCATTAAACAGCATCTAAGAAATTCAATTTCCAAAAGTTGAGGTTTGTGTGAATGTTCATGAATGTTTTTGTTTGATCAGAATTGAGAAATATTATATGTGACGTTGTTTTTCTTTCAAATTAGTTTGGAATGAAAATTAAATTAGTAAAGCATAAAGTTGAGGTTTAATTTACGCATTTTTAGTAATATTTTGAAATCATAGTTTGATGTTGCTTTATTTCTTTATCACCATAGGTTGACATTGGTTTTGTTGCGTCTGCTGGTACTTCAAAAAGAAACCTCTTCCCCAGTAGAGCATGTTTACAACATTACATGTTAAGACACTTCGCAGATAGACGTAATAGATTAGAGGAGATTCTCCCGAAAGTCGCAGTGGAAATTTATAAAAAACCAGAGACTCATTATGATGAACAATTAAAAATGATAGATTTGTGTATTGAAACACTTAAAGAAGCACTCCGTATTTGGCACATGTGTTGCAAGGAGTTTCGGGGAGAATATAAAAAAGCGTTGGCAACAGCTACAAAATTACAAAGTTTGGATTTGCTCAAGCCAATAGTTAATTTATATCAAAAGCAGATTGACCGAGACTATGGTCTTGTGTTTAAATCAATTGAAGACTTACTGGAATTAGGACGAGAGGTACCGGTCTTTGAAATGATGTTAGAAATGAATTCAGCGTCCATTCGAACAAATTGGATAAAAGGTTTTGACATCGTGACGGAAAATCATATTCAACTGACCATCTTGACTCTTAATATGGAAAGAGACTGCCTAGGTCAGTTTGAAAGTTTCAAAGCAGTTGTAACACCTTTAATCACTGCTGGTGTGTAAATGCGGAATGGCGTGGCCTCAACTTGTAGTTACGCGGAGAAGCATTTTTGTGTGGATTGAATGATGCATAAAATTGGAGATGATAATTTTGTTTCATTCGCACACTTTGAATTTTGAAGATGAACGAATAAATTGAAATATTTATTTGTGTAATTATATTCTGTTTTTTTCTTATTATAATTATGTTCTGCACCATATAGCGTAAGCCATTTTCGATGATTACTTGTTCACAATACGCAGCACAAAAATAATCCAACTCTACATTCTGCGCGCTACTTTTTTTTGTTTGAAAAAAAAAAACTGTTCAGACATTTACAACATCTGTTTTTATTTGGGAAAATAAAAAAAGTTTTTTCATACGTAAAATTAACGTTTCCGCACATTCACAGAATATTCACGTGATTCTAGAATTTTACAGGGTAAATAAAAAATTCGAGCCAATATTCACGAAAATTGTCCCAAAATTTCGTCAATATCTTCCTAAAAGAGCGACCAAATAGAATATATGTACATTCGCTGGACACGACCAATTACGGCGATTTCGGAACGATAGACTGGTGTTTTCGGTGTCGGAAAGAAGGTACGTGGTATACTGTACGCTGGACGCTGTATCCCTCCTCAAAAGATTAGTTGAAAACCCGATAACTCTAAAAGTGGAAACATAAAATTAATTTTACATGAACGCGCTAATACGTCTTCATTCGAAATTGAAACCTATTTATTTACAGTTCATTCGGATAATGTCTTCTGTTGGTTCAATTGAACCGGTCAGAATAATAAATGAATATTTCCAGGAGAGACACATGAAAAAAAACGCACAAAAAGTTAGCTCTTAAAATATTTAACCGCTAAAAGGGAACATTGTGTTATTGCACAAAGATTTTGAGGCCGCGATTACAACAACAATATATCTCCCATTTTCATGATCATCTTTCAGAGCTCTCTGTTCGTGCGTTCTGCTAATGATTCTTTTGTGAACACGATCCATGCAAGCTCTAGATTTATTTCCTATGGCTCAATTGGAGTCTAGTCATAAAATGGCGGGTTTTTCAATATAATTACGAAAAGTTTGTATGTATTGGTCTTACAACTAAATTTTAAAGGATTTTTTCCTCTTTTTGATCGTTCGTTTTTAAAAAATGTTCCAATGTATGTTATTCAAAGTATTGGCCATCAGAAGCTATGACTTTTTTCCATCTTCCTGATAGCATACGGATTCCGCGTCGGAAGAACTCCTCATCTTTTGAGGGCAAGAATGAATCGACCCAATATTTCACTTCTTCAGAAGAATTGAAGCGGTGCCCAGCCAGATTATCCTGCATGGATCGGAACAAGTGTTAATCAGAAGGGGCAATGTCTGGGCTCTAATTCGGCGGGTGGGGTAGCACATCCCATTTCAGTGTTTCCAAGTATGTTTTGACGACATTTGTAACATGTGGCCGAACATTGTCATGTTGAAGAATAGCTTTGTCGTGTCTTCCTTTATATTCTGGCCTTTTTTCACGCAATTCCCGGCTTAAACGCATTAATTGGATACGGTAGCGTGGCCCATCAATGGTTTCATTCGGTTTCAGCAGTTCATAGTACACCGCACCTCGTTGATCCCACCATATACACAGCATTACCTTGAATCCATGGTTATCTTGCTCTGATGTCGATGGTGCAAGCTGGCCGCGCTTCATATATGCTGTTTTACGCTTGGGGTTATCGTAATGAATCCACTTTTCATCAGCAGTCACAATCCGATACAAAAATCCTTTTTTTTGTCTTTGGAGCAACTGTTCACAAGTGAATTTGCGTCCTTCCACGTCTCTTGGCTTCAATTCATATAGGAGCGAATTTCCATGCTTTTGAATGCGTCCTGCTGCTTTTAATGGAGGAAAATTGTTGGCTGTGTTACTCCCAATGATTTTGCGAGTTCTTCTTGAGTTTGACAAGGATCTTCATCCAATAATGAATTCTTCTAATTCTTCATCTTAGAACTTTTTTGGCCCTCCTGAACGAGTTTTATCTTCAACATCAAAATCACCACTTTTAAGACATTGAAATCATTCTCTGCACGTAGAGAATGTTCTCCGTAAACATCTCTGAGTGAACGAAATGTTTCGGCAGCACTTTTCTTTGCTACAAAGTAGTGCAATAATACTTCCCTTAAATGGGACTTTTTTGGCACAAAATTCGACATATTTGATGATGAAAAAAATTATGTTTTACTATTTACTGATTTATAATTATAAATGACATAAGTCCCAGCTGTCAAAAAAAATAATTGGACAGACAATAGAAAGCAATATTTGTAACTGATGCCATCTAACAATGAACGATGGAAACTCATTCATACTACCAATAATTCTTTACACAAATGTTCATAGATATGAATGAAGGGGTTTTCCGATGATCTTCTACTTACTAATAAGTTTAATTTTTGAATGTAGAAAAACATAATAGTGCGATTATTGGCTTCTTTGTTTTATTTCACGAACACTGAACTGACATCTCGAAACTCATTTTTAGCATTTTAATCGAAATGTGGTCATTTTAAGCGGAATTCGATGTCAGTACTTTCGAAACGTCAGTTCAGTGCACTTTCCGACGGTTGTTTTATATGGATAATTGTTCACAGAAAATAACTATAATCTAAATGATGGTGATGTTATTCTAAACCTGCCAGATTGCCCGGAATTTCCCGGACTTGCCCGGGTTTTTGGCAATTCTGCCGGGAGAATTTTGCCCGGGCCGGAAATCCGGGATTTTCGGCGTTTTTCCCCTCAACAATTTTTTTTTTCTACACATCAAATGTATCGATATCGATTAAACCGCTGCAATGAAACAGCTGATCGATGATACGAACACACTCTCATCAATCGAATCGTTTCGTTTCAGCCATTCACAATAACTAATACGAATAAAAGAGAGAGATTTGACTGTTTATTGTCTACAAATTTTGTTTGAGCATCGCAAATTTCATGCAAAATTTGCAGAAATGTTTGTATTTCGAATGCATTTCGAAAGAATATATGTAAGTCAGCCTATTCTCATCGTTGCGTTCAGTCGATTCAAAAACAAATTAGTGAAATCAAATAATCGAGTGAAAAAAAAATCAATCAAAATGGGTGGCTCCTGTTTTTGGAAGCCTGAATTTGGCAAGAAATACCCTGAATTTACTGCAGCAAAAAACAAGAAAGCCGATTATTGTCATTGTACAGTATGTGCCAAAGATATTTCAATCCGTCACAAAGGTCAGAAGGATATTGAAATTCATTTGACCGCAAAAGCACACTTGGAAAAGCAAAAAGCCGCTGCTGGTGCGCAACTGTTGCCCAGTTATTTCACTGGTAAGAAAATATGATTACATTGAATACACCAAACACCGTGCATTTGGAATGATATGCTGATTTATTTAATGAACAAATGTAAAGCATCCACACAAGAGAGTTTGGTTCTCGCTGCGAAAGGAGCTGTTTGGAGCTATCACAAGGTGCACAAAATTCAATCATTTGCATCAACCGATTGCGAAAGTTTGTGCATATTCAGCCCATTACTGCATTTGGTACGATTTTAAACAAGGAAGATTTTCGCTTGAATTCCATACTTGAAGTGCAATTGTATGACAGCAGTTGTACTTAGTAGTTGCTAAAAAATACTTCTAAAACTATTTTTTTTCTTCTAAAAACTCCACGATGAGAAAAATGACGTATTGAATCAGCTACAATAAAAAACCATTTTGGCACCATAGAAAATCCGTAAATTCAATTATTATAAATGATAGTGCACGCTGAGTCACTATCCTTCACTTCCTGAGTTTTCATACCATTTGAAATATTATATGCAACTAAGTGAAGAAGATTATGTAAAATTGTGATAGTGTTCAAAGTTTGAAATAAAGTTTGAAAACATACACAAAAACAATTGAGCAAATGCTTCAGCACTTCTTTATTTACTGATTTTTATTTGTAAAGATTGACAAACATTCTATAATGCTCATTTATACAATTTGTTTGATTAATACGCTGAATTCAAATTTAATTTCAACAAATACAAATAACGCGATACAAGCTAAAATATTACTAACAGGTCTCTTTTCAACAAATATTCTGAATTGTTTATGCAAATATCGATATTGATGGAAACTTCCGAAAAACTTTTTTGCAAAAGTTCTAAGAAATTCATCTGTTTTGTTTTTAACGTGCAAACACACATTTTATAGTGTTTAAAAAGAAATTGTGTTGCTCAGATTTTGGTATTTAAAGCGACTGTAACTTATTGAAGAATCATTCGTATTTTCATTCGACTTGAACAAAGAAATATTTGAATAAATCAAAATGAAATACTTCGCAGTTTTTATTGCTCTGCTAGTAATCTTTGCCACTTTGGTAAGCGCTCAAGGTGGAGGATCAGACCGAAGTGATTTCAGTGAGAGTCGAGGACCACCACGTGGATATGGACGTGGACGTGGACCGCAACATGGACCGCCACATGGACCGCCACCGCATGGATGGCACCATGGACCGCCTCAATGGAATTGCAACTGCCACTGCCCGCATCCATCGGGAGGAACATCTACACCAAGAGCAAATTGGAGATGGAGTTCTGTCACTCCTTCTACCACCACTTCTACTACCATTACTACTGCATCGTCTGTTAATTCGGAATAATTTGTTATCAAAATGGCGGTAATAACATTCAACTACATCGATGAAAATGTGAAATAAAATTTGGAGAATTTTTTTGAAACTGCAGTACATATACAAAATTTGAATTTTTCAAAAAAAAAAATCATTGACACATTGTGAGATAAAAAAAAAATGAATTTCACTAAAACTATTTTCAAAATAAATATTTAAGATAGCTTCAACGAAATCCTTCTGTCCAAGTATCTATAATATTTGTTGCTATAATAAACTTTTGATTTTACCCAACCTAACACAATTCAAATTTAAGTTGTGAACGTGTATTCATTCGAAACTAGAAGTCCTCGTAACCATCTAATTATTCCTAAATGATTACGAACATCAACTCTCTGACAGTCATGGACGAGGGGATAACCACTAGGAAATTCCATATCAAATAAACCCAAATGTCGATCTCTAAACACATTCGGACTTTTCTACAAAAAAGGATTGAACTCTGTATTTTCAAGTAAATTTCTCAATATCTGTTGGAAAGCTAATTTGAATAATCCGAAAATTGTGTCAGTTGGATTACGCTTGGGGCCTCAGATCCAAAAAGAAAATATATAAATGGTTTTCAACATGGTGTCAGATCTTCGTTTTGTTTAATTTTTTCTTTTCCGCACAATACATTGCGTGCGTAAAAGTTTTGCGTTTGGTCCAAAAAATGCAAAATTTTTGGAATGAGTTTTCTGTGCGTTTTTTGAGTTTTGTGCGTTTTAGAACACACAAAAAACAGATTGCAACCATTCTCGGAGCGTTTTGTTGTCCGTGTGTGGCTCGTTGTACTTTGTTTACTATGTTTACAATATTTCACATCGTATCATTGCGAGAGGCTGATCGGTGCGGGCTTCAGGCGAGCTTCGGGCAGGCTTCGAACCCGAAAATTGGGTCCGTTGCAACCTCTAATTGTGACTCATAATAATGATTTTATATGCATTATTCAGAAATGCGTCAGTTGAATATTTGCAAGTCTAATTACAATATATTCATTGGATCTGAGCAATTTCAAATAGTATATTCATCAAGAATTTTCCACTAATGAAGCAGTAGTGTTCATCATCGGAAGCAACATGCAAGCATCATTTTGTTTAATCGCCATTTTCATATGTAGCGTAAGTAAGAAATATGGACCACTGAGAATAATTCGTTAACTACGTGTAAGGTTTAGCGTATTGGGAAATTAAAAAGATCTCATGAGATATATGAATGTGCACATACGTGAAACCAACTTTTCCGCGCAATTGCACGAAGTCTAAATGTTTTCGAAATACTAACTGATTAAGGGTAATTGTCCAAATTTGGACCTAAAACTTTATGTGTTCCTTATTATGACCTAAGACTCTATTTATATAGGGTGAGCCATATAAAATTTGCATTTTGACATTTAAATTTTGACATTTGAGCTGTCATTATCTAAATAAACAGTTTTGTCAAAATGCAAACGTTAGATGGCTTTTATATGAAATGAGGCTCATTTTCGCAATTAGGTCCTAATTAGAGTGTAAGACCGAACTACAATCAATTACCCTTACAACAAATTTGTATTGAAATTTAATTCTTATCGTATTGTAATGAGATTATTATTATTTTTCTATTAATTTCAAGTCATTCCGATGCGATATGAGACAAATTAAAAGTGCGAATCATTCGTGTCATATTTGTGGTGTTTTTTGTTCTCTGGCCAACAAATTATTTCAAGCTTACATTTTTTACTTTTCCGCACACACCACTGTGTGTGGTAAAGGTATTAGGATCGGTCCAAAAAATTCAAAACGCTCGGAATAAGTTTTCTATGCGTTTTGAATATAGAAAAACCGATTGCAACCATTCCCGGAGCAATTTTTTGTCCGTGTGTGGTACGTTGTCCGTTGTCCGTTGTACGCAAAAATTTGTTAACACGACAACTCAAAAAATTGATTTTAGAATTGAACAAAAATTTACACACACATCGATCTTCATTAGGAATAGAAACCTATTAATTTTCATTCCTAAGCCTAATCGGATAATTTTTTCGGGTAGCTCTAGTGGAGTCGAATGGAAAAATGGGCTGTTTTTCAATATAATTAAGAAAAATTTGTATAGGGTCTATGTCCATTTCGCATGGTATCATTATGAGACTTTCAGAATATTATTTTTCCATGAAAAAAATAAGTCATGCTAAATTTCAAGTCATTCCGATGAGATTTAAGACTACCGCCCTCACAAAATTTTCAATTCTCGGGGCTAAATTAAAATTTTGTCATTAAATTGGATGAAGTATTTGTGATGTTCTAAACTGTGTTTTTTCATTAATTTGAATGCTTTTACAATCGGTCCGTGCTTGTATGGAATTGGAGAGCTATTCGAGAGTATGCCAATTGACCGCGCCATCTTATTTTAAGTTCACCTATGACTCAATTTAGATCCATTGTAATACGAACAAAATTTTTATTGACACAAATAATAAAAACAAATGAGTCATTGAATCGATTGAAATATCACATCAATACTATTGCCCAATAGATGGCGCTGGAGAATAGATATGATTAAAATGTCTCAAATAGCACGGTCCCCTTGGGTCATTAACTTTTTATTGGAAGTTATACATAAAATAAATGTGGAACCATATCTATCATTGGCATGAATCAAAAGTTCACATCAGAGTGAACTAATTCATAATTGTTATTACCAATTCAAAAATAGAGAACGTTGAAGTAAGAATTAGGAACTGAGATGTTCATTCGATTTTTTATTAAAATTCAAATTCAAATTACATGATGTGTAATGACTTGAAATTCGATCTCATCGTAATGACTTGAAATTTTCTGTGATTTATTCTCAAAGTTGCATGATGATTCGATAAGAAATAAACATAAATCCAATACAAATGCGAAGCAACCAATGAAAAATGCGTAAGCCCGAACAATTTCGGGAAATGTGCGGAAAAGTTGGTTTTACGTACGTACAACCATTTATTTTTTGTGTTTCCATTTCTCAAGGAATCATTGAGATCGGCAACAGATACAACAAAAATACTATGAAATATTCCGTTCCATAGGCCGATGCTGCATTGTTTCTGGTTGTATTGCTTCAATGATTCCGAACTGTGCTTTTAAAAGAGCAACAGAATAATGTTTCGGTTTTGAGTATGATGCGTTTGCATCCTTTGTTTCATCATGATATTAAGTATTATCATTAAACAGCATCTAAGAAATTCAATTTCCAAAAGTTGAGGTTTGTGTGAATGTTCATGAATGTTTTTGTTTGATCAGAATTGAGAAATATTATATGTGACGTTGTTTTTCTTTCAAATTAGTTTGGAATGAAAATTAAATTAGTAAAGCATAAAGTTGAGGTTTAATTTACGCATTTTTAGTAATATTTTGAAATCATAGTTTGATGTTGCTTTATTTCTTTATCACCATAGGTTGACATTGGTTTTGTTGCGTCTGCTGGTACTTCAAATAGAAACCTCTTCCCCAGGGAAACATGTTCACAAATAAACGGGATAAGATACTTCAAATATTGGCGATGTAAATTAGCGGAGATTCTCCCGAAAGTCGCAGTAAAATTTGATAAAAAGCCCGAGACTCATTATGATGACCAATTACAATTGATAGATTTGTGTACTGAAAAACTTCAAGATGCACTCGTTATTTGGCACATGTGTTGCAAGAAGTTTCGGAAGGAACATCAAAATGCATTGAAAACAGCTACAAAATTACAAAGTTTGGATTTGCTCAAGCCAATAGTTAATTTATATCAAAAACAGATTGATCGAGACTATGGTCTTGTGTTTAAATCTATTGATGACTTACTGGATTTAGGACGAATGGCACGGAGCTTTAAAGCTATGTTAGAATGGGACTCAGCGTATCCAGCTGGATGGACAGACAAATTAGAGACCGTGAAGGAACATTTTATTCAACTGAGCATCTTGACTCTTAATATGGAAAGAGACTGCCTAGGTCAGTTTGAAAGTTTCAAAGCAGTTGTAACACCTTTAATCACTGCTGGTGTGTAAATGCAGAATGGCGTTGCCTCAACTTGTAGTTACGCGGAGAAGCATTTTTGTGTGGATTGAATGATGCATACAACTGGAGTTGTACTTGTAATAATTTTGTTTCATTCGAACACTTTGAATTTTGAAGATGAATGAATAAATTAAAATATTTAAAAGATGAAGAATTGACAGTTATCCATTCACAAGTGGTACAGAGACTTATATATTAAAATCTAATCCTCCATTACGACGGTTTTCGGAACTAAGAGGCTTCGTAACCATCTAATTATTCCTTAATGATTACGAACATCAACTCTCTGACAGTCATGGACGAGGGAATAACCACCAGTAAATTCCATATCAAATAAACCCAAATGATACCCGATCTCTAAACACATTCGGACTTTTCTACAAAAAAGGATTGGACTCTGTATTTTCAAGTAAATTTCTCAATATCTGTTGGAAAGCTAATTTGAATAATCCGAAAATTGTGTCAGTTGGATTACGCTTGGGGCCTCAGATCCAAAAAGAAAATATATGAATGGTTTTTAACATGGTGTCAGACTTTCGTTTTGTTTAATTTTTTCCTTTCCGCACAAACCATTGTGTGCGTAAAAATTTGCGTTTGGTCCAAAAAATGCAAAATGTTTGGAATGAGTTTCTGTTTTTTTTTTAGTTTTGTGCGTTTTAGAACACACAAAAAACAGATTGCAACCATTCTCGGAGCGTTTTGTTGTCCGTGTGTGGCACGTTGTACTTTGTTTATTATTTTCATTTCAAATCGTATCATTGCGAGAGGCTGATCGGTGCGGGCTTCAGCCGAGCTTCGGACAGGCTTCGAACCCGAAAATTGGGTCCGTTGCAACCTCTAGTTGTGACTCTTCGTCTGGAAATGCGTCAGTTGAATATTTGCAAGTCTAATTACAATATATTCATTGGGTCTGAGCAATTTCAAATCGTATATTTATCAAGAATTTCCCACTAATAAAGCAGTAGTGTTCATAATCGGGAGCAACATGCAAGCATCATTTTGTTTAATCGCCATTTTCATATGTAGCGTAAGTAAGAAATATAGACCACTGAGAATAATTCGTTAACTACGTGTAAGGTTTAGCGTATTGGGAAATTAAAAAGATCTCATGAGATATATGAATGTGCACATACGTGAAACAAACTTTCCCGCGCAATTCCACGAAGTCTAAATGTTTTCGAAATATTAATTGATTACAACAAATTTGTATTGAAATTTAATTTTTATCGTATTGTAATGAGATTATTATTATTTTTCTATTTAAAAATGGGTAACACCAAATTTCAGTCATTCCGATGCGATTTAAGACAAATTAAAAGTGCGAATCATTCGTGTCATATTTGTGGTGTTTTTTGCTCTCTGGCCAACAAATTATTTCAAGCTTACATTTTTTGAGTTTACGTGATCACAGAATTTTGTGTACAATGTGCAACGGGTTGCTCTGGAAATGATTTCAATCGGTTTTTTAAGTCTTAAACGTATGCGTTTTTGAAATGATAAATCTGATGGTAGATTTTTCAAAGAAAATTATTCCAAAATATAGCGTTATTATTTTTGTGTTTCCATTTCTCACAGGAATCATTGATATCGGCAACAGATACAACAAAAATACTATGAAATATTCCGTTCCGTAGGCCGATGCTGCATTGTTTCTGGTTGTATTGCTTCAATGATTTCGAACTGTGCTTTTAAAAGAGCAACAGAATAATGTTTCGGTTTTGAGTATGATGAGTTTGCATCCTTTGTTTCATCATGATATTAAGTATTATCATTAAACAGCATCTAAGAAATTCAATTTCCAAAAGTTGAGGTTTGTGTGAATGTTCATGAATGTTTTTGTTTGATCAAAATTGTAGAAATATTATATGTGACGTTGTTTTTCTTTCAAATAAGTTTGGAATGAAAATTAAATTAGTAAAGCATAAAGTTGAGGTTTAATTTACGCATTTTTAGTAATATTTTGAAATCATAGTTTGATGTTGCTTTATTTCTTTATCACCTTAGGTTGACATTGATTTTGTTGCGTCTGCTGGTACTTCAAATAAAAACCTCTTCCCCAGGAGAGGATGTTTACAATTTAACATGTTAAGACACTTCGCAGATAAACGTAATAGATTAGAGGAGATTCTCCCGAAAGTCGCAGTGGAAATTTATAAAAAACCAGAGACTCATTTTGATGAACAATTAAAAATGATAGATTTGTGTATTGAAACACTTAAAGAAGCACTCCGTATTTGGCACATTTGTTGCAAGGAGTTTCGGGAAGAATATAAAAAAGCGTTGAAAACAGCTACAAAATTACAAAATTTGGATTTGCTCGAGCCAATAGTTGAATTATATCAAAAGCAGATTGACCGAGACTATGGTCTTGTGTTTAAATCAATTGAAGACTTACTGGAATTAGGGAGAAATGTACCGCTCCTTGAAATGATATTAGAAAAGAATTCAGCGTCCTTTCCAACAAATTGGAAAAAAGAGTTTGACATCGTGACGGAAAATCATATTAAACTGGCCACCTTGACTCGCAATATGGAAAGAGACTGCCTAGGTCAGTTTGAAAGTTTCAAAGCAGTTGTAACACCTTTAATCACTGCTGGTGTGTAAATGCAGAATGGCGTTGCCTCAACGTGTAGTTGCGCGGAGAAGCATTTTTGTGTGGATTGAATGATGCATAAAATTGGAGATGATATTTTTGTTTCATTCGAACACTTTGAATTTTGAAGATGAATGAATAAATTGAAATATTTATTTGTGTAATTATATTCTGTTTTTTTCTCATTATAATTATGTTCTGCACCATATAGCGTAAGCCATGATTACTTGTTCACAATACGCAGCACAAAAATAATCCAACTCTACATTCTGCGCGCTACTTTTTTTTGTTTGAAAAAAAAAACTGTTCAGACATTTACAACATCTGTTTTTATTTGGGAAAATAAAAAAAGTTTTTTCATACGTAAAATTAACGTTTCCGCACATTCACAGAATATTCACGTGATTCTAGAATTTTACAGGGTAAATAAAAAATTCGAGCCAATATTCACGAAAATTGTCCCAAAATTTCGTCAATATCTTGCTAAAAGAGCGACCAATTAGAATATATATACATTCGCTGAACACGACCTATTACGGCATTCTCGTCGCCAGCAGCAAAAAAAAAAATTTTAACTCCGGTGATTTCGGAACGAGAGACTGGTGTTGTCGGTGTCGGAATGTAGGTACGTGGTATACGATACGCTGAACGCTGTATCCCTCCTCAAAAGATTAGTTGAAAACCCGATAACTCTAAAAGTGGAAACATAAAATTAATTTTACATGAACGCGCTAATACGTCTTCATTCGAAATTGAAACCTATTTATTTACAGTTTATTCGGATAATGTCTTCTGGTGGTTCAATTGAGCCGGTCAAAATAAATCGAGTAAACTTATATGAATATTTGATGCCGCGATTACAACAACAATATGTCTCCCATTTTCGTGATCATCTTTTCAGAGCTCTCTGTTCGCGCGCTCTGCTAATGATTCTTTTGTGAACACCATCCATGCAAGTTCTGGATTTATTTCCAATGGTTCAGTTGGAGTTCAGTCATTAAATGGATGGTTTTTCTTTCTCACATCTTCGGTGCCCTTATTTGAAGAAGATGAAGAATTGACTGTTATCCATTCACAATTGGTACAGAGACTTACATATTAAAATCTAATCCTCCATTTCGACGGTTTTCGGAACTAAGAGGCTTCGTTACCATCTAATTATTCCTTAATGATTACGAACATCAACTCTCTGACAGTCATGGACGAGGGAATAACCACCAGTAAATTCCATATCAAATAAACCCAAATGATACCCGATCTCTAAACACATTCGGACTTTTCTACAAAAAAGGATTGAACTCTGTATTTTCAAGTAAATTTCTCAATATCTGTTGGAAAGCTAATTTGAATAATCCGAAAATTGTGTCAGTTGGATTACGCTTGGGGCCTCAGATCCAAAAAGAAAATATATAAATGGTTTTCAACATGGTGTCAGACTTTCGTTTTGTTTAATTTTTTCCTTTCCGCACAAACCATTGTGTGCGTAAAAATTTGCGTTTGGTCCAAAAAATGCAAAATGTTTGGAATGAGTTTCCGTTTTTTTTTTTAGTTTTGTGCGTTTTAGAACACACAAAAAACAGATTGCAACCATTCCCGGAGCGTTTTGTTGTCCGTGTGTGGCACGTTGTACTTTATTTACTATGTTTACAATAGTTCACATCGTATCATTGCGAGAGGCTGATCGGTGCGGGCTTCAGGCGAGCTTCGGGCAGGCTTCGAACCCGAAAATTGGGTCCGTTGCAACCTCTAGTTGTGACTCGTAATAATGATTTTATATGCATTATTCGGAATTGCGTCAGTTGAATATTTGCAAGTCTAATTACAATATATTCATTGGGTCTGAGCAATTTCAAATAGTATATTCATCAAGAATTTCCCACTAATGAAGCAGTAGTGTTCATCATCGGAAGCAAGATGCAAGCATCATTTTGTTTAATCGCCATTTTCATACGTAGCGTAAATAAGAAATATGGACCACTGAGAATAATTCGTTAACTTCATGTAAGGTTGAGCGTATTGGGAAATTAAAAAGATCTCATGAGATATAAGAATGTGCACATACGTGAAACCAACTTTTCCGCGCAATTCCACGAAGTCTAAATGTTTTCGAAATATTAATTGATTACAACAAATTTGTATTGAAATTACATTTTTATCGTATTGTAATGAGATTATTTATTATTTTTCTATTAATTTCAAGTCATTCCGATGCGATTTAAGACAAATCAAAAATGCGAATCATTCGTGTCATATTTGTGGTGTTTTTTGCTCTCTGGCCAACAAATTATTTTAAGCTTACATTTTTTGAGTTTACGTGATCACAGATTTTTGTGTACAATGTGCAACCGGAAATGATTTCAATCGTTTTTTTATGTATTAAACGTATGCGTTTTTGAAATGATAAATCTGATGGTAGATTTTTCATAGAAAATTATTCCAGAATATAGCGTGATATTTTTTGTGTTTCCATTTCTCACAGGAATCATTGAGATCGGCAACAGATACAACAAAAATACCATGAAATATTCCGTTCCGTAGGCCGATGCTACATTGTTTCTGGTTGTATTGCTTCAATGATTCCGAACTGTGCTTTTAGAAGAGCAACAGAATAATGTTTCGGTTTTGAGTATGATGCGTTTGTATCCTTTGTTTCATCATGATATTAAGTATTATCATTAAACAGCATCTAAGAAATTCAATTTCCAAAAGTTGAGGTTTGTGTGAATGTTCATGAATGTTTTTGTTTGATCAGAATTGAGAAATATTATATGTGACGTTGTTTTTCTTTCAAATTAGTTTGGAATGAAAATTAAATTAGTAAAGCATAAAGTTGAGGTTTAATTTACGCATTTTTAGTAATATTTTGAAATCATAGTTTGATGTTGCTTTATTTCTTTATCGGAGTGTTTCGGAGGACACTTTAAGCCGTCGGTCCCGTGTGTGTGCACAAAGAGGATTTTGAGTTAGCACAGACACACGTAAATTGACTACCTTAATGCTAAGGTTGTGTTATTGGGTATTTCAATATTCAATACACCACCGCAAAAAAGGTAGTAGCCATTCATGGGCCCGAGCATTCGAATGCGGTGCAGTCGTGCCCTGCAAGCCCCTCACCAATGTATTCGAATAATAGATCTCATGCTGGTGGTATTCATGGAATACGAAAAAAAGACTGAACACACCTAACGGTACACAATTCGGTCTATAAATACTGAATGATGATGATGATGATGATGATTATTTCTTTATCACCATAGGTTAACATTGATTTTGTTGCGTCTGCTGGTACTTCAAATAAAAATCTCTTCCCCAGGGAAACATGTTCACAAATAAACGGGATAAGATACTTCAAATATTGGCGATGTAAATTAGAGGAGATTCTCCCGAAAGTCGCAGTGAAATTTGATAAAAAACCCGAGACTCATTATAATGACCAATCAAAAATGATTGATTTGTGTACTGAAAAACTTCAAGAAGCACTCGTTATTTGGCACATGTGTTGCAAGAAGTTTCGGAAAGAACATCAAAATGCATTGAAAACAGCTATAAAATTACAAAGTTTGGATTTGCTCAAGCCAATAGTTAATGTATATCAAAAGCAGATTGACCGAGACTATGATATTGTGTTTAAATCCATTGAAGACTTACTGGATTTAGGACGAATGGCACGGAGCTTTGAAGCTTTGTTAGAATTGAACTCAGCGTATCCAGCTGGATGGACAGACAAATTAGAGACCGTGAAGGAATATTTTATTCAACAGAGCATATTGACTCTTAATATGGAAAGAGACTGCCTAGGTCAGTTTAACAGTTTCAAAGCAATTGTAACACCATTAATCACTGCTGGTGTGTAAATGCAGAATGGCGTGGCCTCAAAGTGCTTTTTCACTTTTCCGTACACACCACTGTGTGTAGTAAAAGTATTGTGATCGGTAAAAAAAAAACCAAAACGCCCGGAATGAGTTTTCTATGCGTTTTGACCCTAGGAAAAACGATTGCAACCATTCCCGGACGTACGTTGTCCGTTGTCCGTTGTACGCAAAAATTTGTTAACACGATAACTCAAAAAATTGATTTTAGAATTGAACAAAAATTTACACACACATTGATCTTCATTAGGAATAGAAACCTATTAATTTTCATTCCTAAGCCTAATCGGATAATTTTTTCGGTTAGCTCTAGTGGAGTGGAATCAATAAATGGGCTGTTTTTCAATATAATTAGGAAACATTTGTATGGGGACTATGTCTAGTTCGCATTGTATCATTATGAAACTTTCAGAATATTATTTATATTTTTTTGAAGGAAATATGTCATACAAAATTTCAATTCATTCCGATAAGATTTTGGACTACATCCTCTTCAAAATCTTCGATGTTCGGGGTCAAAATTCAAATTTTATCATTAAATTTGTTTAAGTATTTGTGATTTTCTAATCTGTGTTTTTTTCATCAATTTGAATGCTCATTAACTTTTTACATAGCATAAATGTGGAATCATATTTATCGTTGGCATGAATTAAAAGTTCAGATCAGAGTGAACTAATTCGTTATTGTTATTACCAATTCAAAAGCAACGAACGTTCGTTGGAGTAAAAATTAGAACCTGAGATATTTATTCGTTTTTTTTATTAAAATTTGAATTTCAATTACATGATGTGTAATGACTTGAAATTCGATCTCATCGTAATGACTTGAAATTTTCTGTGATTAATTCTCAAAGTTGCATGATGATTCGATAAGAAATAAACATAAATCAAATACAAATGGGTAGCAATCAATGAAAACCCCGTAACACGTCTCAAAACATTTTATCTCCTGCTCACACCTAGGCAAATTCTCGTAAGCGTGAGCATGACTTAAGGTGTTTCGAACCGTTTTAACTCTCAGCCCGACAAATATGGCACGGCTGATTCGTAGTATTAATTAATCCACAATCTCATTGAATGACTTGAAATTTTGTGTGACATATTCTCAAAGTTACATGATGAAACGATAAGAAATAAAAATAACCTGTGAGCCCGTAGACCGTCGGGAAATGTTCAGCAAAGGTAGTTTTGCGTATGCAAGGCAACAAAGTTCACTAAATTACAGTCAACAAATAATCTCAGATTGATGATGTCAGGGCCTTCTTCTATCAATGCTCACACACAAAAAACAAATATAGTACTAATACACACGCGCAGTGGGTTAAAGGCACGTTAACACTGACATTGGTGACATTCACACCAATACAAGTGTAAATACGCCTTTATGTGACGCCTTCAAATGAACGAACATTAAATTTCGTTAAAAATTATTAGTTTTTGGACTTTAGCTGCAATCATGAACCCATTGCACATTGAAATAGAGTCTTGCGTCAGACGCCCAATTTGGCAAGTTACCCTCATGTCGAGTTGATAGCGGTGATAGAAACACTACTCAAAAAAAAAAAAAAAATTACAGTGAACGAATTATTTCAGATTTGTATATCAATAAGTGAGTTTTTGTACACTCTATTGCATTTTTGAGAGAAATTCACGATAATATTCAATGAATATAGTCATCGTGTATGGTTATGTTACTATGTTAGTGAGATACGTCTATGCTCCACACACATCTCGCTGCCACTATCCACATCAAAATTGACTGCGTTGGGAGTATTGCGACGTTGTTATATCGCGACTTTGTTATATTGCGCTCCCGAATATTTCTCGTCAATCTGCAGTCGTTATTAGCGACGCATGTTTTTAATAAATAAGATTTGGCATATGCAAAGCAATGTGGAATGCTAGAACAACGCATAAGAAATTAGCTACTGCGTCACTGCTCAACTGCTCTTTAATAAACATGCTTAAATTGATGTGAAATATATACTTTATTATAATATTAAATATCGATTTGAAAATGAATGCATCACAAATTATTGAAAAAAAATATATTTACAGAACATTCGGGATTGGTCGTTGACAATGGGGCGAATACAGCAACTTTTTCACCACAACAATACTGCTACTAATGATAATATAAATTAATTTATTTACACAAATTTTGAAATTAATTTTCAAAAAGAAAAGACAAAAATATTGATAGTAAAGATTTTGCTGTGAATCTGTTATCTATGCTGTTTCTTCTTCAATCAAAACATGTAGCTGAATAGAGAATTAAATGATCAAACAAATATTATTGTTTATATGTCTGAATCAAAAACATCAACCTAATGTGTGTCCTCTGTGTGTAATCTTAAGAATTCATGTTTGTGTGTTCCTTTATGCGCTCGATGCAATTCACATGTGTGAAACGTGATATCTCAATGTTGATATTTCTATATTTAAATCCAAGCTCGTGTGAGAGTAATTGTCATAAACACCAATAGTTTTCGTCAGTTCTGTGTTGAAGTTGATTGTATGGATGTGTTGTCGCATCGACCTCTCGTCATAAGTCAATCATCTCGTGAACAACATATGTGACAATCTTGGAGCTAGCCGTTTTGAGCATCATTGTGAACACATTGAGCGCATTCATCGATGATATTTATTTGATGTTTTCTGGAGGAAATGATTTGAATTCCTAGAATAGAAATATTAGATCATGAAAGATCTCACACGAAAAACAACTTGGTCTTATTTTGAATTTAGTTTTTGTTCAGCGATTAGTCGATACAGTTTGAATAAGTGAACCAAATTTTGTTTGTTTAAAATGAAGTCACTCTTTCTTGTACTTATTGTATGCTCAACTACAGTTCTACCTGGTATTTAGACATTTAGTTTTGATTGATAACAAATGAAAAATACTTATCTTATTTTATTTTCACTTTCAGCTCCACAACACGATGATTTGTATCTTCATTATGTTTTAATTCATTTACGATAAAACAAACGCATCTCATGATGTTTTCTAATGGGAATTAGTTTGAATATTGAAAATTGAAACACGCCTTTTTATTATTAGAGATTTTGTAGAAAAATATTCAAAAAGCATAATTCCCATTTTGGTGCAAGTGAAGTTCAGAAAATATCGTCTATATTCGAATTACTGTGCTATATTGCGTGACTTAATAGTTTGATATCTAAATGAATGCACTCATTTAACTTGGAATTATTTTTTTTTTTTAATGTACAAATTTGAACTGCCAATTCGATAATTAATATTAATTAAGTTCATTTAAGTGACAAACTTATTATTGGATGCATATCAAGCTTTATATTTCTAATTTGTTTTTTTCATAAATGTTCCATCTGTTCTGAAGATCAACTCCGGACTCCAAAGTGCAACAAATATCAGATGGTAATTCAATTAGTTGTACTAAAACCCCAACTCACTTTTGAAATTCGTCCATAATTTCTTTTGAAACATACTCGAATTTACACACGACTGTTAACGAATAAACAGTCGTTATTCTATAAAATATGTTCGAAATGCCTTTAGTTTATTTGTCAGTCCCTGAAAGTAGGCAATTTCAAATCAGAGCATATTCAAATTAGTTGCTCACTGTCTAATGAATTGGCTCTATGTAGATGCAGCTGAAGGAAATGATACTGTCGAAATCACTTCCACAAATCCAATCGACACGAACAATGAAGTTGAAAATGAAATGGCCATGTTTCCCACCTTCTATGTTGCGGTTATTTTTGGTAATATCGATAAAGTCTAGTATTTATTAATATTTGAGATACATTTTGCAAATTTGTCGCAGGTATGGAAGATGTTGTCAAAATACTAATTCAAAATGGTACAGATGTAAATTTCAACGATAAAAACGGATGGATTCCACTTCACAGTGCTGCTGCTTTCGGTAAAATTAAAAGTGTTTCTGATACTTAATAAAATTCTAATGTTATTTCAATATGTATGCTTAAGGTCATGACAGAATTGCCGATATTCTTATTGAGAATGGAGCGGACGTCAACTTGAAAGACAGAATTGGATGGACTCCGCTTTTCATTGCTGCTGCTTCTGGTAAATCATATTCAAAACTCTTGTCAAAATCAATATTAATGAAATATTTCGTGAAGGTCATGAGAAAATTGTGGAATCATTGCTCAAGCACGGTGCAGAAGTTAATCTTCGAAATAATGATGGGTTAACCCCACTTCATGCTGCTGCTGAATTCGGTAGGTCGTTAAAATAATTAAGAATGTCAAGCAATCAATTGAAATAATTAAAATTACCTTAAAGGTCTCGAAGTTCTCATGGAAGAACTGATCAAACTAGGTGCATATATCAATGTAAACCCTTTCAATAGACGCACTCCCCTTCATCTTGCAATTGAACCCGGTAAATCCATTGAAATCTCTACATTTTGCTTAAAATGTCTTAAATATTGGCATTTTTCAATTTAGCGCTGGAAAATGTTGTGAGGGTGCTCATCAAAAACGGTGCTGACGTTAGCATTAAGGATAATAGCGATCGAACGCCGCTCCATACTGCGTCTGCCTCTGGTACAATTCTTAATTTTGCTCCTCGAATTGTTGATCTTTCACTATAATTTTTGCTTTTATTTAATTAGGTTATGAAAAAATAGTTGAAGAGCTCATTAACAACGGATCAGATGTTAATGCTACCGATAAAAATGGTTTGACTCCTCTATTTTATGCGGCCGCTTTCGGTAAAACTTTCGAAGATTATAACCTCGCGAAATATTCATTTTCAAAAATCAATTTTATTTAATTGGTTCAGGTCATGAGGAGGTAATCGAAATACTACTACAAAATAGCGCTAACGTTGGTTCCAAAAATGAAAATGAGATGACAAACGTCCACTTTGCCATTGCTTTAGGTATACATTGGAGCATAAAAAGAACCAATTACATCAAAAATCATTAATAATTTTTGTTTTACAGATGATAAACAGATTGCCGAAGTACTGCTCCAAAACGGTGCAAAACTTAAAAGCAACGCGGAAGAAGCCGCTCTAGATTTTGCAGCTGTTTTAGGTAATTTACGCATTTCAAATGAAATCTTTATATCCAAATTGAGAAGACAAATATTTTATACTTTGAACAGCTCGCGAGAGGATAATTCAAATTCTATATCAACTTGGGGCCAATATCAATGTTCAAGACAATCTCGGCAGAACCCCGCTTTATCTGGCTGCTGAAAAAGGCTAGTAAAAAAGATCATAAATTACTGCTCGACTTCGACTGCGCAAATGAACATCATCGAATTCTGATTGAAATTTCATTGGCACTGCAATTTAATGTAGCTAAACAAAAGTCATATGATTTCATTAACTCTTGCAAACAGGTTACGTGCGGATCGTTGAAATATTACTGCAGAACGGCGCAGATGCTAAGCTTAAAGATCGACAAGGAAGAACCGCTGAAGATATCGCTAAAGAGAAAGGTATTTCGTGAAGTAACTCAAATCATTTCCAATAAAAGTGCATGGTTTTTTATACAGGTGTTGATGAATACATCATCGAATTATTGAAACGTGGCATATGAGAGCGTCGATATTCCCCATTTATTAAATGGAATTACTTCATTTTCTAATTTGATTCCGCATTTAAATGAAAAAAATGATTTTGTATTTGAGTGTTTTTGCAAAGGAAACTTTATACAAGAATTGTACATCTTAATTAACAAAATAAATGAGCAAATGACGAATTGAAAGATTTCAAATGCTGTCTTTATTTACTGTTTACATTGTCAAATAATAACAAATATCATCACCGAGAAATCGAAAACATGTTCAATGTTCATTCTCTCAATGGTATGGTGTTTGTTGTGCTGATGGGCATCATTTTTCAAACGAAACACACAGACCGGAGCGAAGCATTCAAACCCATACATTTTCAAGCGAAAAATTATTTTTCATAATTTTTCTCCGTACGAAATTCGCTTTCATTTCAAACGGCACGCTATAACAATGCGACCAACAAAAAAAGTGAACAATAGATTTTGTTGGTATTCGGAACAGCAGGACATCGAACATTAGACGAAAAAAAAAATCGGGTGAAAAAAATAAAGTCATCTCGGTACCTTTGTGACAAACGATTCATTTGCTTTTGAAATGCACGCACCCGAACATTTGTTATTACGACTTCAACGATCACTCTCCATTTTGCTGCTGCCGCTTCCACATTCGGTAGATTTGTGTGAATCTGCACTTACTACCAGTTGACTTTTATTGTTATCGCTTCGTTATTTTTTTCCTACATTTCGATTATAGTCATTGTTAGTTGCTATTTAGAAATTGTTGACACATTCGAGAACATAGAACAAAAGCGTTGCATGACACTTTATTGGATTTGGCAAACGATTAGATGCGGATAGATGAATTCAGGTTCGTTGTTGAGTTTCTCCTTTTCAATTTTCTTTTTCTTTTCAATAGACCGCTTTTGTTTTTTCCGCTCTGTTTATACCAATGCCGGTTTTTGATCCGGGGGCACATTTTATAATTCCGTTGAATTGATTGAAAATTGCATTGATTCGAATCAACAAATAATTTTTCATTTTTTGAAAAACAATTATGAAAATTTGGAATTTCTTTCACCTTGGATTTTTGATGGGATGCGCGTTGAACTCTGATCGACATTTTATTTTAATAGCGAACTCTTCGAACAGTTTTTGACATCATAGTTAATTAATTTAAGTTGAATGCTGTTCAATTGTATTTAATCAAATATTATTTATTCCCAAAGTGTTATTTAATTTGAAGTTTTTGAATATAATTATATAAAAAAAAGTCTACAAATTACACTTCTTCCTAATTGAACCGATTGCTTCCTTTCTAACCATAGAAAAGGTTTCCTTTCGTTTTCATTGTGATTGCTCTTCGATTTTCGAACGAATCGATCATTAGTGAATGAAAAATGACAGATATTTCCATAAAGAATTCAAACTCTTTGTCCAAATTCGTTCGTTGTATAAAATGCAAAACCATTAAACAGTTTTGTTTAAAAAGTAAACTAAGTGTTGCATCGAGACTGGCACAACATGTGGTGATCGAATTCATAAATAATTCAATTGAAAGCATTCATCATTGAAATTATCATTATTACAATTGCAAAAGGATGTGCAATAAATGAACAAACACAAAAAATTTGCTTCAAAAGGATACGACGAGATGGACATCATTTATCACCATCAAATATTCTTTAGATATTGCTGCACAGAAATTGCATACGCATGAAACCGAGTCGAGTGCCGTTGCCAAAATATTTGTATCCACTTGTGAATTGTTTTCGCATAATACCAGATCGTATCTGCTGATTTCAATTTGGCATTGTGCATTTTTCTCTTTTCAAGCGATATAAATATGGCCTCTCAAATTTTGTTGGCCAAAAATCGTCATTGTCATAATTTGGTTACATTTGGCATTGAAACTTGAGTGTGAATAAAAGTAAAAACGGAAATCATCATGAATAGACGAAAATCCATTACAGTTCGAGCATCTGGTGTGGTCAAGTGATGAGTCTGTACATTTCCTTTTCCATCATATGCACAGATGATGGACCACCTATCATTCGAATGACATTTAACGACGGGAGAAATTTCAAGTGGCGTGTGAAAAAGTGCATAAAAACCATGAAAGAAAACCCTTTCCATCATTTCAAAGAATTTTTCTCGTCATAAAATCCATAATTTCCACCGGGTTTATTTTTTTGTGTGGAGAAAGAGGTCAAATGGCCATCGTGTGCGATCAGAATGCAACAATCGAGTTCAAATCAACTTGTTTCAAAATATCGATTGGTCAATTATCAACGCATATTTAAATTGTTAATAATATGGAATGAATCGATTATCGATGTTTTCTCTCGCCGAATCGACGGCATTCAAAAAAAAAAAATATATTGAAAATAAAAGAAGCGAAACCACCATTTGTTGGTAACACATTTCGATTTCCTACCAAAAATTTAGAGCTCGGCCAAGCCTCAACAGCACGCCAAACAATAATAACTAATAAAATAATAAAGCAACAGAAATTGATGAGTAAAAGTGCATAAATTTCCATTTTTGTTTCCATTGAATCGAAAACTCATGAAACCGGAACAATTTAATTTTTGAAGGTCCATTTACAGCAGATAGCGGTTCTATTCAAACTGTGCGGCCACAGAAAAGAGAGAACCATTTCGATATCATAAAAGAAACGCCATAAATAATAAAATTGAATGAAGTAAGAATGGAACCGCTCGAAAATTGAGTGATTAGACGCTGGAAACGGTCGTTGCGCCAGTGGTCATGGCTGTTATTAATATATCAATAAAAATAATTTTTGTTATTCGGTTTCCTTTTGTAATTAATTTTTGTTTTTGTTGCAACGTGTGAGCGTCGCTGTGCCGGATGAGCGCCAATAAACTTTCAAACATTTTAAGTGCAGGAATCATTGAATAGAGAAAATAACTTCATTTTTTACAGAGAGAAAAAACAACAACTGGTTAACAGTGGGTTGACCGTTATCACGTACGAAACCATTTCGATATTGGTAATTTTTAATTATTTTTGAGGTAGAACGCAGAATACAGGTTTTGCCACTCGAACAAATTCGGTCGAAACAATTTCCTTGAACGCGTAACAAGTTACGCTCGGATAATTCGGATATTGGCTCTGTTAAACTCCAGAGACGTTCGACGGAACCCTTTTGTATTTACACACTCACGTCAATATTAAAGTGATGCGCGTACATCGTTTCAAAACATTTCCTTGCTGGGTTCGAAAATTGGTCGATCGGTTTCGATATACATTGCAATCCATTTGTGAAAACGTTTAAACGGCACGGAGTTTAGTATGACATTCAAATCAAGCATTTAAAAGTGAAGACAACGAAACGGTTAATTGCTTTCCAGTTGTCTGTTCATTCGATGCTCACCCAGCAATATATTCACATCAGTCACGTCAGAAATAAAAGTCAAGTGCTGAACATATACGCTTACATATCCAGAGGATAACAGCAGCTGTTTGATTAACAAAAATGTTTATAAAAATAAGTTAGAAAGAGCCGCGTGTGTTCGAGATCCCAGTTTGAAACATATTACCAAAAGTGCATCGATTCCATGCTCTTATTTCGGATAACACAGAGCGTATTTTTGGACGAAAGAAATTGGCTTTTAAGTGACTTAACGAGTTTTGCTCAATTGTTTTGTTATATTCATCGATTTTGAGTCACTCATTTCCAGTCAAGTTTCTTTCTGTTTTCTCTCGTTATCTAAACAAAACCCATTCCAAAAAAAACGAAGAATGCAAAAAAAAACACTACTAAAAAACGTTTTATTGGTCTGACAATGCAAATAAGGCTTCCTGGAAAAGTATTAACTTCACCGGAATAAAGTGAGCAATAATTTTTAAATCTAAGATCAACAATTTTTTGTCGATGCTAGCGAAACTAGTTTCAGTATGCCGAAAAAGCGTAGAGCGATCCATTTGCTTTGATTTGTATCTCAAATATGCTACTTTTTCACAGTCAGTGCAAAATACGTATTTATTGCTCTATTTACCAAACATGACTCTTTTCATGAATCCCTGTCAAAATTACACAGTTAATGTCTACTGCTTTTCTTCGGAACCGTCGACAATAGCTCGATCCTTTTGGCAGCCAGCAACGGTGTGGTACACGTTGCAGTGTCGATACCGAAAAACGATTGCCGATGCTAAGCAAACAAATAAAAGCATCGGTTTTATGGATGTTGAAAATGTTTCCTTGAAATTGAGCTGTTTGTTTACGGCTGATATTTACTATTTTATGTTTGCTTGAATTTGCTCGATGCAAACAGAAAACAGGTAAATCGCTTGCAAAACATCAAGATCGTGATACACTCCCGCCAAACGAAACGGCTGGTGATTGAAGAACAAAGAGATAGAGAAATGTCGAGTCAAATATTTTGCTATATGTCGGAATTTCACAAACGAATGCTCACGATTCTGAATGCTATTCAATTCCACTAATGCAGTTTTAATGTTTACAATTAGTTCCATTCAATTCTATGCATTTCACACTTCAGAGAACGTGTAATTCACAAAAAAAGCCATTCAATAAACTATTTAAACAGTTTGTTTGACATTTCAATAGCTAACATTTGTTCGCAATTTTCAAAAAAAAAAAAAAAAAAACATAATTAGCTTGCATTTGATGCAAAACTATTCACAAATCGAACATTTCTATAAAGGAGTAATGGAATTAAATGGTTAATTCATTCGGCAAAAGTGCTGGCGGATATATATTTGATGTGCGGTCAGCCAGCTTGAAGAAAAACAAATGCAATTATCTAGTGCACTCCATCAATTTTCATGCATAGCAACGCTAAAACCAGCAAATTAAACACACACCGATCGAACACATAAATACTGTTTCCTGATCACCGTTGGCACTTTGTCGGTTTGATTAGCGACAAATTGCACAAAATTACACATTTTGTGTGTTGTCATTTTGCAAAAATAATTTCAATTAAATGCTAAACGGGCAACATTCGACGCCTAAATGAATGACCCCATTCGTTGCAGTGTGAACATGAGATGTGAAAAATAAAACGAGCCCAACGAGTTTCTATAACGGTAAAAATCGTAGCTTTGAACGCATTTATTCATTTTTAATCATTCGAACTGGATTTTTTTGGTTTTCTCCTTGCTCTGAAATCAGGACAAGGGAAAAATTCATCAAAAAATGTCATCTTTAAAATATATTGCCGAAAAAATTAATATCTTCCCTCAAAATATGTCCTGTTTTTTTAACAAAAAAAAAGTCCGTATCTCAAAGTCTAACTCTTCACAAAATTTCGAATCCAAATCAACCGCTTACGATCTAATTCATTGTTAACATTTGTCTTACATCCACCGTGAACCAGTTTTTCTTTCCCAAACCAAAAGGATTCTGTGCACCAGAAAAGACATTCTCTTTTTTGTATGCGCCATGCATTTCTTAATGCCATTGTCACCGATTGCTAAGACCCTTAAACCGATTTACCAATTTATGTCATCATTGCATCCATTCAGTGTGACAATGCGATTCCACTGTCATGCACAAACAACTTGTGATCTATTGTTGATGCAACATAAACAAAATTGCATTACACAATGCGCTCCTCTTTTTTCCCGTAATCTGAAAATCGACGCAAAAGTCTTCAATTGTTTCACCATTTCAATGCCCTCGAGACGTGCAGTAATGAAAAAAAAAACGCTTCGACAAACTGAAATCGCACGGTGATTCTAGTTTTCTTCTCAAATTTATTCTCTCTCTTTCTTTGTGACAATGGAAAGAATCAGGTCGGGAATTGCATATTGATTTTTTTTTGACTTTTTCTCTAAGACACAATTGTTGAAAAGTGCTGAAGAAAAAAACAACCAAATGTAAACAATTTGACGACAATGTTATTAACCCTTTTTTTCGGCGGATTTTTTCCTCTCTTTCAACACATTTTCCTCGATTTCGTTCCATTTTGATGAAAATATGTTGCTTATTGATGCTGGAGCATCTTTTTATATGTCTATCGCATTTTTTATCGCAAAATGTGGCAGTGAATCAATCAATTTTTCCAAAATAACCATTTTTCCACTAAAAAAAGACAAAAATATTTGTTCTTAATTCGTTAGCGAATGAAAAATCTCACGAAACTTCTGAATTCAATGAAAAGTATTGTGAAACATAAAATGCATGAAATTTATAAACCAAGAAACTACAACTAAAGAGTTTCAATAACGAATAGAAAATCGTCGTACTTGAGTCGGTTATCACCAATCAATTGTTTGCCTTCAAATGTGATTCAATTTCCATAGAAAAGCCAAATTCCAACTATTGAATTACAAAATGCTAAATTCCAATCGTTTGTTTTCAATTGATTTAATACCATGAATTGAGTCATGCATATTTAACATAAGCACATTTGAGAGAATAATTCGAGAAGCATCTTGAACTTGAGCATAAGAAAACTCCATGCAATGCCTTTGCTTACGGAAGACATTGAATGTCTTGCATAAATGTGATATTCGAGAAGATCTAAATTGAGGCTTAAAAATAGCCTTGTTGTTGGTTGCTTCGTTCTTATGCTTTGCCGATCCATTTCAGCCGTATAAATTCTCGTGTGTTTTTTCTGTTCCAACCAGCTTCTTGTGCTTCTGATTCCTTCTGAATTCACTGGAAATGTGCTATTGTGTTGTGCCGGTGCGTTGAATTTTCGGCATTCTCCATTTCACGTATTGTACATATTGGGAGAGTCTCTTTGTTTGCTGTTGTGCTGCTATTACAACATCTAATAGAGAGATATATATCGATATGACCGACTAATATGCTTGATATGTTTGTTGTTTCCATAGGTTCAGGAGCAAGACATACACATAAACACACAAATCACTAAACAAAGCGGTGCAAGAAAAAGGAAAATTCACATAAATCTTCTTAACATCTTAACTTGCCTTCTTCTCCTTGTTGCTTGCTTATTTTCCGATCAAGATTGATTTTTTCTTCTCTCTCTCCCTCCGTCGTCTTTGGTGCCGTATCTTTATCCAGTTGGCATGTTGTGAGCCAGAGCAATTTATACGGTATTCAATCAGCGTACGCACTCGAATAAACGACACTCAAAGATGTTGATATTGTACATTATCAACTGTTGATTCCGACATTGAGTCTGGGGGCATCGCTTTGCTACTTTTTATTCATGCTCATTCATACAATAAAGTTCGCGGTGATGGAAAAAAAGTTCATTGAAAAAGCATTGAAGTTTGAAGTACCTTTGTGTTTGTTATGGTAATTTTCGCTGTTTTTCTCATTCTTTGGCCTTGGATTGCAGCTACTTATTTTGCCACGTTTTTTTCTATCTAATGGCCTACTCAATCGAATCGGCATTTGATTACAGGTCGTTATTTCGGCATCGGTCGCCTTGTTTGCGACCCTCGCTGAGGTACAAGCACTGAATCAACAATCAAAGTGAAAAGGACATGGCAATGCAGTGCCATTCGTGAAAGGAATATGGCAATTTGTGCTCAATGCTGTCATTAATGGATTTATTTGAAACATTTCCGCGATAATTATCCGTTAGCAAATTCAATGTGTATCTTCAGCAAGTACAAATTGTTGACGTTGTTTCCGAAATCTCAAAGGGTTGTCGATTTCACTAAATGGCACTTAGCACCCATGAAAAATACATCTGCTGGCTATTGAGTTGAGTATAATTCCGACAGAATCATTGATGCGATTGCGTTAGACGATTCCGAAAATCATCACATTTAATCGATTCTCCGAATGAGTGAGTTATCTATTTTTAAAGCGCATACATTTTCCATTAATATTTCTTTAATAATTGATGACATTTTATGCGTCATTCTATGCGAAAAATTATATACATCATTCACTTCGTCCCCATTTATTGTTAATAAAGTAAAGGTAAACCATTATACAAACTGAACAATTTAATGACCTAGCGACTTTTTTGTGTGTTCTACAATGGGTAGAACTAGTTTTTAAATGTGATCGGTTCCGAATTCCAGGATGATATGCTTCTTTCAAAAATGGGTTTCAAACGCGGTACATTTTTTTCCACTCTGCCAACCCAAATATTTCAGTGTTTGACGAATATTTTTCTTTTCGTTTCTACACATTCTACAATAAACGGACACACATTTTGTACACATCATTTCAATTCACATTAAATAGCGTTCCATTTATAGCCGAACACCAAATATGTCACCAAGTGCGCGCGGCAACGGGTTTTGCCGCCGAAACGAAAGTCGGTGAAATAGCACGTTTTCAACATTCGGAAAACGGCGTTTCGCTTCGACCGAAAAAAAATTTATATAGGGTTAGATTTGATGTACGTTGAAACGATTGTGTGGCCTTTTGCTACTCTTTTGATATGTTGTTTCATTTGATATTACTTTTCCGCATACACCACTGTGGTGTGGTAAAAGTATTTCGATTGGTCCAAAAAAATTCAAAACACTCGGAATAAGTTTTCTATGCGTTTTGACCCTAGGAAAAACGATTGCAACAATTCCCGGAGCAATTATTTGTCCGTGTATGGTACATTGTACGTTGTCCGTTGTCCGTTTTACTCAAAAATTTGTTAACACGATAACTCAAAAAATGTATATTAGAATTGATCAAAAATTTACACACGCATTGAACTTTATTAGGAATAGAAACCTATTAATTTTCAGTCCAAACGGATAATTCTTTCGGGTAGCTCTAGTGGATTCGAATCAAAAAATTGGCTGTTTTTCAATATAATTAAGAAACATTTGTATGGAGACTATATCTAGTTCGCATTGTATCATTATGAAACTTTCAGAATATTATTTTTTTATGAAAAAAATAAGTCATGAAAAATTGCAAGTCATTCCGATGAAGTTTAAGGATACCTCCTCTGCAAAATTTTCAATTTTCGGGGTCAAAATTCAAATTTTGTCATTGAATTGGATGAAGTATTTGTAATTTTCTAATCTGTGTTTTTTTATCAACTTGAATACTCATTAACTTTTTATCGAAAGTCTTTCTGTGATTTATTCTAAAAGTTGCATGATGATTCGATAAGAAATCAACATAAATCCCGTAAACCCGAACAATTTCGGGAAATGTGCGGAAAAGTTAGTTTTACGTACGTAAGGCCATTTATTTTTCGTCGATTTCGTGTGCGACACAACACGAATTTTTGATTTATTTTTTCCGAACCTTTTCGGTCGAGATTCATTCCCTTTGCATTGAATTTCTAAAGCAACTGGAAAATTTTGGTGTGTGTACGAAGTGCGCTTAAGAATCCAACATTTATACGCATAAGCACTTTTAATAAATGTTAATGACGTCACGCCCGACACTATTTCACAACAAATATGTTTTTATTTCGAGCACATTGCGTCCATGTATGGGGAATCGCACAGATCGGAGGCTTTATCATTATTGCCACGTGTGCCACGACAGATTACACAAATTTATTGAAACACGAGCCATCGCCGAATGAGACAGAGAGGATGATTGAGAGAAATAAGTATTAGATCGCACACGAAATCCCAGCAAATGAACATATGAAAATGAAATATGAATGCACAATAATGAAATCTGATGTGAGACATTTCAATTAAAATGTGTGAACTAGCGATTGAGAACCGTTTGATTGACCGTACACTACTCTATTTGCAATTCATATGAATAATCGGATGCAGAAAAAAAACATCCCCATTAAAGTCACATTTGATTTGAATTTATTCAAAAGATTTTTATTTTGATAAGTTGATATGAGACATTGATGTTTTGGAAGAAGTGTTTAATATTTCACACCCTTTTGAGCGTCGGCAGCACAGCAGCGCCGTTGGGGATTTCGTTAAAAAAAGACGTTCTCATGTGATGCCGAGGGCAATAATTAATAGCAGGAAAATGTCGTCTCTTGTTTGATGGCTGTTTTTGTACAGACGAAACAACTTTTTCCGACATAAATGATGCTGTTATTGTTGTCAAAGTCAGAGAAAACGGCAAAAATGTCAAACCACCATTTAACAATAGAATGACACCAAGTAATTGTTTTTTCTTTATCGAAAAAATATATTTTCAAACCATTAAAAAATGGTTGTGGTAATTCAAGTGCATTATTTTATGTGTTTTTCCTCGAAAATATTCGAAGAGATAAAGCCACAAAAAAAAACATTTTGTATTTTTGTTATGGATCGTACGAGCAACAACAAAACCCCCAATATCGGAATGGTTCAACATCCGCAGCTCAAGGACATACTCATAAACCAAAGCAAATATAACATGCAAAATATCCGCACAAGAAATGTTTGCCCAAGAAATTTCTCTCGTTGCTGCATGACATCGAACACCCAGCATAATGGTGTGTTTCAATGGAATAAAATTCGGCGGCATTCACATAATGAGTGTGTGGCATTTTTTGTTTCTTTGTGCGCAGTGGTTTTGCAGTTGGTTATGTGTGTGGTGGACCAAGAGAATGGTGCTGTTTCACAAGAACTTTGCATTTTACAGAAAACATGGTCGCACACATCGAAGCAGCCCCGAAAAAGTGCATGTGAATGACAAGATCAAATAAAACCCGAACCGATCCGAACAGACACACACACACACACACACACACACACACACACACGCAACACACAAATGAACACGGCAAGAAAGATATGGCCAGTCGCCATAAAAGTTTTCGTGGCCCAAATAAAACTTTATTATTTGAAAATGCGAAAAGAATGCAAAGGTCCATGTTCAAATGGCATGCATTTTATTATCCACCATATTATTTTACGTTTCAGCCAATTGTTCGGAAAATTCCAATGAATTAACAACTCATGTAAAGAACTAACCGACCATGTGCCATCTTTCGTCAATCAATTCTACTTGGCAAGAAAATTTAACGGAATCATCGAAATTTTCTCGATTTACTATGTCATTGAAAAATTATTGAATTATTCAAAAGAACTGCTACGGATGGTTGCTTGAAAGAATTCACTTCGAAAATCATAACTCATCAAACTGCTTACAATATCCTCATGAGCCTTGCTTTATCAGGTAGAGAATAGCCGATTAGGAGATTATCTCAACTCTTCCCATCTTCGCTTTCTATATTTTCATTCTGAAATTTGCATAAAATACTATTATCGAATTAACTTCAGGATGTAAATGTGATTTAGTCTCAATTTAAGGCACTTACTCAGGTAGCTGCTCCTTTTGTTTCGACCGATTGAAAGTGTTGATGATATACCTAAAGGGATTATCCCGTTTCTCTTCAATTATCCAGCATCATACTACGGCTTATACATTCTATCCAATTATTTAAACAAGATATAGAGATGCTTTGCATTGATAAGTCCAAAGCAGTTGTAAAATTCTTAATGAACTTTCTTCGTTCGTTTCTTAATTATTATTGTCTCGAAACGTGAACTTTGCTTTGTTTGAATGAATCAAATGAATGGATTTGAACGAGAATGAATGAAACATGAGCAATAATTTGTTTGTTTGTTTTTTGCGGAGTTTCACTTGGGAATCGTAGTAACAATGGAATTTCATTCAAATAACTCGTAATTTCGACTAGAAATTAGTGCAAAAAATTATTTGAATGAACATTAAAAAAATTCGATATGCTCAAATGATGTTTTTTGTTTTACTTCAAAAGGGAGTTTGATTCATTAATGATGTTGACGTACCAAATGATATTTCTTCATTTGTCCAGACTCTGAATGAAATAGAATCGATAGAATTCGTCAACCATTTCAAAGAATATTGCCTTCGACTTGTGAAATGATGCTTTAATGAATGTTGAGAATTGAGATTGCAATAAGCTAAATATAACATTATAAAAATGGTTAAAATGTGTGGTCAAAATGTTATTCCGTAAATAAAAACTCAATAAAAAAGTATTCTTTAAAAATGAAAATCCTTGATAAAATGGAGTATTTGCGTCGTTACAACGGAATCGCACATCGTCCGTATATCGGATGCACATTATTATATGCATCACTCAAAATTAATCGAACGTATTAAATGCGTTTTGCATTTGCATTTACATATGTGTGAAGCAACGCAAAATGCCAAAGGCCATAATCTGTGTATTTATCGCAAAGCGGCATGCGAATCCATATTATATTCTATAAAAGCCTACATATGAAAAAATTGGTGTAGTTCTTCCGTTTGAATTATATGCGCTAGCTGTATAACAACACGCGTGCATGCATGCACAATTGTGCCAAATCGACTAAAAGCAAAATGAAGAAAAACTCAACGAACCAGCGGTAAAAATCTTTTTTACTGAAACAGATTGTTTGGTCGTCTTGAGGGTAGAATGTGCGGTGTATTGCTGTGGCATAAAATGTGCCACAATTGTGGGCGGGAAATTCATGTCTATGTCTCTTACCGATTTGGTTGCGTTCTATTTGCCACAGAGTTTTGTCTGTTGTGTATGTTGGTTGTATGTGAATGTGTATTTCTATGAGACGCATACACGACGCGCGCGTCTTGCCCACACTGTATCGATGGCTGTGTCTGTGTATATATATATGTATAGATGAAGTGAGCATTGGATAAAAGGTATAAATGCTGTATTAATAGATTCGTCGACCAAAAGTTGCGACTCAGCGAACGAACGAATGGATCGAGCTCACACAAAAAGTGGAATATATCACCGATGCTGTTCAGTGTGATACACGGATTAACTCTTCGAATGTAAACTCAAAGAAAAGCAAACAAACCAACGAGAATGAACACACAAAAAAAACACGTAACACACAAAGAGAGTTACTGCTCGCAAGCTTTTATACACGCCTTTTTTCCAATACGAATTTTCCATGTCTTTATCTTACATTCGCATACATACAAACCAATCCAACACCTCATCATCCAACACAGAGAACGCGTTGGTTTCTCGCGCGCGCCGCGCTCGCTTTCAACACATTCCACAATTTTCAGTTCGGTTTATTTGATTTTCATTTCTTTCGCTTTTTGCATTGTTTTGGGAATTTTTCCTGCCCATAAAAATTCTTTTCTATTCTTAGAAAAGCGCATTTTCCGGAATGCAACATTTTAACGTGTCCGGGATAATGATATAGATCGATCGAAAAGGACTGTTTCAATTGCAGGCGATGGAAAATTAACAATTTGTCGAAAAAAGTTTATAAACATAGATCCGTCATTGAAAGCCAAAATTATATCAGTCGCAAACTGATTGCAGGACAATTATCTGTGATGTGAAATAAATGAATATGGAAAATTAACTTCTCAAAAAGCTTCATTTTCAGATAGAATCATTTCACCGGTGCGCTTTATGATTGCAAGCACACTAGTAAATTCCATTTGTAATACAAAATATAATTCAAAGCTGTTTGCATTCGCAAATATCCGCTCGATGAAATCGCATATATTTGCTTCTGTTGTCCGTTCACATGTTGCCGTTTGATTTGATTTTTCTCTCGTGTTCATATCAACAATAAAACAAAAGCGGATCAGAGCCGCGGAGATGTAAGAGGCGGTTATTTCTGTTTGGATTCGGTACAACACTTGCTCTCTCTCTCAGTCCCTTTGCTTCGGTGGTAGTGCCGAGCCAATTTGTGCTTGTGTTTGTATTAATCGTCAATGCATGTGCTTTTTTCTCCGCTGGTCACGTTTTTTTTCTCCATTTCATCCGGATCGCATTTTTATATTCCAATTTTAGCTATCCTCTTTGCTCGCATTGCCGGAACAATTGGCGTAGAGAAATGTGTGCAAGAGACAAAAGTATATACGTCTCGTCTCGTACATTTTTACGAGGAATAAACGAATGTGAACGGACAAAAAAGTGTAAAACGCAAAATAGAGGGTTCGACTTCACCGCATCCTTCGAACAAACATGTCACCAACACATCTAGCTATTTTGCACTCTCTCACACATACACACACATCAGTGATTTTATGAAAAAAGGGGGCATGAAATTTTTCTGCCTGTGCAATGTGTTGGTTTTAAAAATGATGCGTGTTTGCGATTGACGGAAAAAAATGCTAACCAAAATGCACAGATACATTCGCATGTGTTCGGCTTACAAAGGATACACAAACTGAGTAAGTTGCATGGAGAAGAGAGACTCGAGGGAAAAAAAGTGGCCAGCTAGTGTATGTGTGTATGTATGTGTGTGAGTGCGTAGAACACGTAGAGATGAAGAGTGAGTGAATGAGCGACTGAGACTGTTGCGGCACTGTTCTGTGTGCATGTACTGGTTACTCAAATAGAACAAATAAAAATGAATAGCATAGAAAATGTATGTATTAAAAATGTGCTTTGCGTATATTCTTTCTGAGTACGGTGTACGCTTCGTTCCTTTTTTTCACTGCTTTCCAATACGGGCTACGTCTCGAATGATGTTTGGATTTTTTGAGTGTCGATGTATTAGTGGCATGAACGAGAGTCGTATGCGTGTCTGATGTTTTTGTAGCCGACATAAAGTGAGGAAAACTTTAGATATTGGAAGTCGCACAAATTTTACAAATCAGTTCGATCTGAGATCTTGCGGTGTAAGCACCACACGTGAATTTTTACGCAAGTTTTCGGCATTCAGGATATATCTATCCAATCAAGGACTTAGCCAATTTTTTCGATATCAGTTTTAATCGAGTGGAACATTTGTTTGATTTTTCAACGATTTTTTTCTTTGAAGCGACATACATTTCTGAAAGTTTTATAGGGAGAATTTAAAATTGAAAAACGATCTAGAAAAAAAAAGATTTGAATGAAATTTGAAAGAAAAAAAAAACAATGAAATAATTTTGAATGAAGAAAAAGTGAATTGAGAAGAAAATAAGGTTGCAGTGAATTTTTGCAAAGAAAGAAATTTGTTTGAGTAAAAAAAAAAAACAACAAAAATTTTATCAAAATGCATTTGCCATCACATCAAACAACACAATCATCACCATCAACAAACAGTACATCATCGCAGCCACAGCAATCGCAAACGCAATCAAACATGTTGAACGATATGTTTCCAAATTTATTGGATGTGCTGCAAGAGTGCCATGGTGAATTAGTGCAAACAGGTTCGCCGATGATTTTATGCTCGACATTGCCAACACATTGGCGCAGCAACAAAAGCCTGCCGTGTGCATTTAAAGTGATTGCACTCGATTACGATATCCCTGATGGCACGGAAGTGATCATTTCAGCCGGCAACGATGAAAACTTCAATCCAGAGCTGCGAAATAATACGGCGCTCATTAAAAACGGCGTGGCCAAATTCAATGATTTGCGTTTTGTGGGACGCAGCGGACGTGGAAAATCATTTTCCGTTACAATTACAATTCGTGCATCGACCATTCCAATGGCAGCGATACCTGATCAAATCGCTACTTACAATAAAGCCATCAAAGTCACAGTGGACGGACCACGTGAACCAAGAAGTAAGCAGAGTAAGTTTTAATTATTTTCTTTTTCGCTTCGTTTTTTATCATTTTTTGCTTTCGAAATGTTATTTGTGAACACGAAATCCACATGCCTAAAATTGTGGCGCCATAAATAAACAAAGACGCGTTGATTTTCCCTGATTTACTTTTTCTCTTTTCACAATGCATTCCATAATTTTAATTATGGTAAACAATAATCTCGTGCGCGCATCCTGAACTCATCATCTCATCACTCGGATGCGCACACATTTTCCATGCCAAGTTTTCCCAACGTATAACAAAGTGATATTAAATCGGAAGCCGCCTTCAGTCAAACATTTGTTGGATCTTGCCGTTTTTATGATGTTTATAATAATCCAATATTCATCATGTTTTCGGTAGCAATGTTTTAGCCAGCGGGCGCGCACACAAAGAGAGGTGGGAATGATTTAATTTTATCTGGCCGAACAACATAAACAGTTCTTTCCCAAATACCGACATTTAATGGCACAACTTCGTACACATCGCTTTTCAATGGCGACAACTAAATCATTTCGATTGCGGCTCTGTCGCCCGCTTTATTACCAAATGCTTCTACTTTTGTTTTGATTTTCCGTAGTTTATTTTATTTAATTTTTATTTTATTGGACGCAAGTGCCTGCACGGCCGCCATACCACCACAATCACTAAAATGAGAGAAAAAAACAGATGGCCACCGTTCACTCATGTTGTCTTTGTGCTCCACAGAAAAAAAAAAAAAAAATCGTTTATTCACACAAAAGAAGACACCAAATTATCCGACATTCAGTTAGCATTTTCCATGATTTTATCTTGAGTTGAATTGAAAATGGTTTATTTTTCGTTGTGTTTATTCCTTTGTCCTTGTGTAGCAATTTCCATTAGAAATCTCATTGTAATTTTGATTCACACAGGTTTTGGATATGGCCATCCGAACGGATTGCATCCGTTCATGTTGAACCCGGGCTGGCTCGATGCAGCTTATATGAGCTACGCATTTCCTGAATACTTCCGTCAGCAACCGCACAATCCGCAATTTGCAAAAGGTAAATATACAAATAATGTGACTCCATTTATATGTAACAAATTGATTGGATTTTTGCTTTCAAACAGTTACTGTTTGGCCAAAAATCCAATTAAATTCGAAACTTTTTCCGCGGTCAATGTTATTGACAAAATACACGCACGCCAGCTTTTAATGTACAAATGCAATTCAAAAACGACGACGATATGCAGTGCGATCTCGAGACTAGACTATTATAAAGCGTGAAAAACATATTTTTTGTCGATTTTTATTCAGCGCATATTCCCACTTCGGTCACCACAATAAAGCAAGGGAAAAAATGCATTGCTCATTCAAACTCCATTGCCTCTCCATTACAATTAAAAGCGGTTTATTTTCGGTGTGTAACGAAAAATAATTTAATGCATTTGGCCGAATCGTTTTTCGCACATTGCTGTCGCGCTATTCGATAAACCGAGCTCGAGATTATCATATAAATCCATTTCAGGCTCACGCAAACACGTAGATGCGCGCACAGTTCAGATATAGTGTGTGTGCGTGTGTGAAAAGTGCTATTTGACCACATCAATATCATCTCTTTGCACACTTTGTCACTCAATGTTATCGCAGCAGTGAAGCCACATCGAGCACATTTTACAATGCGCACTATACATCGCGGCAGCTAGAATGTGCACGCGAGCTTAAGGAAATTTATTTTGCACAGAATGCACGAATTTTGCTTTTTAATCCGTTACGTGAATAAAACAAACCAATACAATCTCTCGGGTTTTTTCTCTTGTTCGTTCGCCTATTTTTATTACATTTTTTTCGTGTTTGTCCGAAAACGTTGCGATAATCGATTGAAGTAACGGCCAGTCGTGTAGCGCCATTGTTCTGGCAAAATGCTTTGTTTTCCTTTTTTGAATGCACACGCTATTTTTTATTGCAATTCCGAAATTTATCGCCACCATAATAGGATTAGCATTAGCCAAACGGGATGCTCGTGGGTGAGAAAACATTCGACACATCTGAGCTTCATTTCAAATGTTTATTGCCGAATGGATTGAGAGTCTTGACGACACCTTACATCATTCCGAAATTAGTGCAAATAATATTCTATAAATTTAAATGTTGTAATGCTTGGGTCATGATTAACTTTCGAGAAAAAAGGATTCGGAGTAAAATTTGGCCGTAGGTCGACCGCGTTGAAGATAATGCAATTCGAGCAAACCCATTCATTATCGAAAATTTTGCCATTTATCTCAACTGCCAATAAATTATTTTGTGCTATGCACACTTTTTTTGTCATCGCGCGACAAAAAGAAAAAAAAAAAAAAAAATAAAAACGAGCCAAATGCTGATGTTACGAAAAATACCAACATCGATAATAAAAACAAAGAGAGTCCAGCAACCCTTTTTCCTGAACACACACACACACATAAAATGCCGCGTTTTTGTCTCTTGCCTGTCGCTGTTCCTCCAATCTCGTGTCCACGTTACAATTTTAATCATTATAAAATTCCAGTGACACTGGCATGTGTGGTGTTTGCTTGGCACATTTGAATATTGAATCCCATTGATCGGACGCAATAACGAAATAACATTCGATGGCGGTTTTCAGCTTGTTATTAGCACTATGCGAACGGACTGCAGAAGAAAAATGCTGGCCTCGCCATCACGCATACAAGCAAACAAACACACAAAACGATTGAGTGAGGGCGAGCAAAAAGACCACGTAGAGGTTTTATTTTTCAATTAATTCTTGTGTATGCTCAAACGGTGTTCAATACACACTTCGGTTTTGAAGGCTCTGTGTGGCGCGCACAAATCTACACAGCACCATCGCCACTACCACCGACAGAAAAAAAAAATCCGTTAAAATATTACATAATGCGATTGAAACAATGCAAAACTAAAAAAAAAAATCGCGTAAAAATGACCTGAGTTTATCGATTTGATCGGATTTTTTTGTGCGCGCTTCAGAAATTTTTTCGCTGCGATGCGATGCTGGTATCGGTGGATGCCAATCAATTTGAGCACATTCGTTTTAAAGGTGTCGTAAAATGTTAATGTGTTTATATTTGCCGTGTGTTTGTGTGCATGTTTATGTATGCGTTCTCTCATGAAAACTGTTAAAGTAAAAACTATCAAGCAAGAGCATGAGCTGCTTTTGATAGACCAATCACTAGAAATGGGTTGGCTTCGGCCAAGATTTACTTTGACATTCAAATATTTTCATTTTTCAAACGAGCTCAAGCCGCAAAAAGAGAACAGCAACATTAAACGGAAACTCGTGTTCAACAAAGCCAGAAGTTTCTTCATTATTGACTTCGTGTGCGGAAAACTATTTTGCATTTTTTCTTCATTAAGCTCGGCGAAAACAAAGACAAGCAAGAGCAATCAATTTGCAGGCAAGCAACATTGAGCTTGGTTTTTTTACTGCCTCCACAAAGCGCTTGATTTTGAGACAATGCAGCCACATGTAAATATTAGCCAAATGGCGGTTCAACAGCAATTTCCACATCGATGCGGATATCTTTGAATAAAGTTGAGTCCTTTGATCTAAATTTCATCCATTAGTTTATGGTGTCCAGTGCATTCGATGCGGATCAATAATTCAGTTGCTTCCCTCTTTTGGGATTCTTTTTCAATAATTTTTTTTCTTTTTCTGTTGTTACGATGGATTTCTAATCTGATTTTAGATCGAATTACATTTATATCGTCTTTTCATCGTCGAAAATGGCGAAAATCGTAGTCGAACCGAACATTGCATAAAATTATACAGTCCCTTATGTTTTGTGTTGTTCCTCTCTGGCGTTGATCGATGCAGCAGTGGCAGACGCGCCACTGTGCTGTATTCGTTATCTTACGCGTGTCAAATGTACCGAACCGAGGGGTGTCAAAAGAATTACAAGCACAAATCTATTTTGAAACAAGCGACGTCCAACCGTCACACAAATACATACAAAATCACTACAACCAACAAAGCGAGACATAAAAAGAGAATCTGTATCATTTTGTAGCAATTCTTTCGTCGAATCTCTTTTTACGCTGGCTATCCGATGTTTCGTTGGTTTTTGGGGCGAGGGTGACGTAACCTCCAGATATTATATACACACACAATGGCTGAAATCAATGTGGTTATTTCGAGGGGAAGTATTGAAAAGATGATGATTTCAATTTTACCAAGAAATTATATTAGCGCGTTTCTTCCGCATTCGCATTACCGATACGTCAACTTTTTTCCTGTCTCCTATCTCAAATATAGTTTCCGATGTGTACGCTTTTTTATGCGGGCCAATATTTTATTCCATTTGATCTTTCAAATGTGTCATATCGATTCGCATCCATGCATTCCAAATGAAATTGCAACAAAGTGATAAATAATTGAATAAAGCGCGTATAATGTGAATAAAATGTGCACTGGAAAATGTTACTTCAAATAATTTGTAAAAATTGGAATAAATAATTAATCAATTATTTTTTGTTTTGTTTTGTTCATTGCAGTTTCGCCAACATTACCCGGAGCAATGCCAGCTACAGTGCTACCATCGACGCTCAGCAGTGAATTTAATCCAATGCAAACCGTGGCTCCAACACAACCCACCATTTTATCGACACATTCGGCAGCAACAATTATCCCGACACAGCCAGGAACAGCAACACGATCGGGCGCATACTTACCATCACCATTCCATCCATTCGCTCACCCCGACTTTTTGTGCAAAAATCCATTCCTGCCATACGACTTGGCTGGTTTGCGCAGTGTCACAATGAATGGACGCCCAATGAGCCACATTCAACAAAATACCGGCCTGCCATCCGAATCAACAATCATTTCAAATCAAATACCCGAACACTTGAGCACATCCCGTTTATCGCCGACATCATCGCGACCATCATCATCCAGCCCGCCATCATCTGCGCACAGTGATGCCATCAAAATGAACATCTCCATCGAAATGAACGAATCCGAAGACTCGGACGATGAACAAATTGACGTCGTGAAATCAGCATTTGTACCAATCTTAAGACCAAATCCAACTGCTCAATCGATTGTTCAATCGGCCGATTCAACAACCGTCACCGATCAAGCCACCGATGCAACACTCAGAACCCGTTGCGATTTGAAAGCGCCATCATCGCGAAAACCTCTGCATGAAACCGCACCAACTGGACCACGATCACCTGAAACCAAAATTAAATCACCGATTAGTGCACAAAAAACTGTGTGGCGACCATATTAAATGCAAATTAATACGAGCAAGAACAATTGTGCGGGCATAATTAATGAATTGCACACACTAGACTGCGATTAAATATCGTCAATTCGACACACGCGGCGCGAGCGAGAAAAATGTTCAATTAATTTGTAACATTTCATTCGGTTGATTTTGGTGTTTTATTTGGAACGCGATTGTTACACTCACCTTTTTCGTTCGTTGGTTCGTGCGTGCGTGCGTGCGAGGACGCGAGCGCGTCATACAATGTGCAACTCGAAACGTTTGGCGAGTCTAATGAATGATGTAGATAAATGTAAATATAATTTAAGTGCAAAATTAATTCGCGATTCGGGGTGAACAGAATCACAGAGCGACCAGTAGCAACAGTATTTTCCCAATAACGCTATAAAGTATGTGTGTGCAATTTTCGGGTTACAACAGTTTTTATATCACTCTGAGACAACACTTGCGTATTGAATTTTTGTGTGTTCATTTTTTGTGTAATATAAATAGGTTTAAGCGATAAATCACAGAATTTAAACATCATTATCGATAGCTGAGTAGTCACCTCTATCCACATTTATTGGATACTTTCAATTCTTTCCGAAGCAAGCCCCCGATTCAATGTGTATCATATGAATATAAATGTGTAGCCTTAGTTAAGTATGTAACTAATTCACCCAATAATATGTAAATATTGAATATTGTAAGATAAGTGAGATTTATCGGAATCAAACGGCATCAGTATCCATCTGATGCTGAATAAAACACAAAAAATCATTAAATTGTTAACTAGATTTTAGTAAATTATATTCTATAAAATATATTTTTTATTTTTGCGAAAACAAAAAACTAGTTGAATAGAGACACAACCAAAAGAAAAACCAATAAAAGAGAATATGCACAAAATTACAAAATGATAAAAATTTGCTATTCGTTTTTTTAAAAATTATTTTTGTCATTCCATGTATGTTGCAGCCATTGAGAAATGTCGAAGGTCCCAAATGGGCTTTAAACTCGATTTTCACTTAATTACTTGTTATTTTAGGATGCAAACAATGACATTTAAACGGTATTATTAATTTATGATTTTATGCCTCGTTAGCTGAACACTTTATTCGGATGAATCATATTGAATGGATGTGCAGAGCTGTGCCGAGCTATGCTGTGACTCGATCACAGTAACTGTGTGTAGTGTTCGCATTCCAGGTAAACAAATGTGTTACAAAGCGATTGAGAGGAACTACAAGCTGAAAAACTATTGCAATACGTATTGAATGAAACAAGGGATCCTATTTTTTATTGCACACATTCATTCTTCGACATTCCCTTCAAGAAAAAAAAGTTTGCAATATTTCATTTCTTTGCCAAATGATTTTGAGTTTGCTGCCATTTTCGCAAATGGTTTGCCGTTTCCAACAATTGAATGTTGAACGTGCGAGTGATCAAAGTTTAGCAGGCGAAAGAACGTTCGGAGTCGAACGGCAAGAAGAGAATTCGAAGGCATAAACACAATATTTCCGTAGGTTATAAACAAAAAGAACACATTCATCGGCATGCATCAAAGAGAACGTTAAAAATTATTAAAATCAATTAACGTAGAAACTTCTCTCAACAATCGAATTCAATGGGTATTTTATTCCGCTCACTGATTTTGATTGAAATATCTTTGGAATGCCATAAAATTGCTAGGCAATATCCGGAGCTGAGCATATGATTAACGAATTCAATTATCCAAATCGAGCAATTTGAGAACACATTTATTGCCTATAAATCAATTACGATTGTTGCTTTGTTCTGATTTCATTGATATTTCGTTACTTTTAAATTCGAAATTCATTCGAAAATCATTGGATGTCAAGTTTTAGTCACACATTTTGAATTGTCACACGTTTCGAATCGCCATTTATTCGTACATGCGTCAATTTTGGATTGTCGTTCATTTCAGAATGTTGCTTAAATATGCACCGTTTCAAGAGAAATTAGCATAAAATTCGATACATTTCTCATTGCAGAAAAATTAAAATGTATGAAAATTAACATAATTTGTCTTTTTGTGGAACATGAGAACTTCATGAAATCCGTTTCAGAGCAATTGATATGCAAACATTTTCGCAGGTCAATTACGCATGAATACTGGATTTCAATGCGAGAAGAGCGCCTGAAATCTCAGCGCTCACATTTTTATGTGAACGTTATGCAATATTTTTTATCGTAATGCGAAAAAATTAAAATCAATAAAACTTCATGAGGCCGAGTGAGTGTGCCTTGTGGAGCGTGCATAAATTTTCAATTGATTCACATCTGAACATAAAAACGGCTTAAAGGCCTCAGCGTTCGTCAATATTTACCCTCAATTCAACAATTTATAATTCGTATTTTATGTATCGTTAAATTGCGTTCATGACGCAGAGTAAGAGGCCCAACCAAAAAAGGATTCGTGTGCGCGGTATCTCTCTCTCTCACTCACATATGCAAACGCAACTTAAAAACACCATCGTTTTCATATCCATCACAAAGTTGCATTCGTTCGAACATTGACATACCACATTATTATGCGATATTTACAAAACCGTCTGTTCAACACATTCTACTCTCTTCCTCGGGATCCATCTAACCGTCGATTTGGATTTTTTTTTTCTGTCGCATTTGATATGCAAAGTGGTTTTGCATTTGGAAAAGTTCATGACGTTTTATCGTCGCGCATCGATTACAAATTGGCATCAATTGATATTTGCATAGCCTTGGTTGAATTGCACGAACGGGACAGGGCTTCTGAAGTAGTCAAATTGATGGGTGATAAAATGTTTCGCTCTTGCCAGCACTCATGTGGATCGTAATATAACAAATATGAAACTTTCGAACAATGTCAAGCGTTATCTGATTTTTAAACAAGATTAATTTGCACAAAGGCGCGTGAATATTCGTAATTTAATACATTTCAAAACTAATGTTGTATTTATTTACATAATGACAGGCTCGGTATATATCCTTTTTTGAAAAGGGGCACATTTTCGTACCATCCGAATGTGATATTTACGGGTGAAAATGGCAGGAAGAAAACTGAAAAATGCACATAACACGTATTCGATATGGTTGACGGTTTGATTGGAATGGTGTGACGCGGTTTCGATGGGAACCGCTCGAATTTTCTAAAGTGAAATGATCGTTGATTTATTGAATTTCATTTAAACCCCTGGTCTGCGACTCGCACTCTCTCTTTTCCATTTTGCACGATTTTTAATTCGACATGCACGATTTTTTTGCTATCGTGAATGCGTTGAGAAAGCCGTTAGAATGCATACAGACGTAATGAATTTTCACAATACAACAACACACCAACGACTAAATTTTCCAGTGTTTATCTACTAATTAACGACAGATGAAAATGAACAGACCGAAAAAGTGCATTTTTTTTCAGCGTTACCTCTTGCAGTTTCGTGGTTATTTCGGATGTATTTTATGATATTTTTGCTCGTTGTGATGGGATTTTTGAGCCCATCAAACATTATTATTGTGGCGTTGTCATGGCTCCCGAAAAACCGTAACCAAATGCCATACTATGTGACAACCGAAGCGAATGATGCTCAAAATTAAATTAGCAGTGCCTTGCACTTGCGCAAGCTCATACCCGGCGCAAACAATTTTCACAATTGCACAATTGTCTTTTCACACAATTTCATGGCAGATCTTTTTTGGGAAATGAAGAGGGGCGCCTTTTTCGAATTGATGCTCTCTTTTTTGAACAGGCATTTGCACAAAAGTAAAAAGCATTTGAAAATGTGGAAATTATTTGCTCGCTCTTTTTGCTACAATCATCATTCCATTTACTGCTGTAATTCACTATTTGACAATTAAATTTTCTAGAGATCATAATGATACCTTCAAACATTTCTGTCGCATGAAACGTTCATTGAAACGTTTATAAGCCAAATATTTCCCTTCCACTTTCATAAGGTGTAATCAGGAGCATATTCATTTAAATGGAGTAAAATTGTGGCTCTTGGTTAACGTGTCGAAATTGTGCATAACGTTTGTAAGTAAATAGCCTCGTGCTGGCAACCATTGAAGTAACGGATTATTTATTTTGATCGGCCGGTGGCCGACTCTCGCATTTTGTTGTTTGCGATTTCACTTTTGACGTCGAGGACACTCTTTGGACTGTTGCAAAATGCGACGATGTTAAGAATAATTGGGACCTGTTTAACGCATGACTGCCACCAAAGTATCATAATCATTCATCAGAATCTTCAACCAAACACACACATACACATCACAAACGCAACCAAGGCACTTAGGCAAACGTTTTGCGTTTCGTTTCAGGTCCACATCTTTTTCCGTGTGTAGCAGCATGTCAAAATTTAGACGCATGTGACGAGGTATAAATTTAGTGTCAACGAAGTGATGTGTGTTGCGTTCGATGCTGTATATTGAATAATTCCCTTTAAACTTCACTGGTTATGAAGCACAATGCCACATTACTTCATGGGGTAAATTATGTACACACGAACGCCAAATTACATGTGAATGCAAACACACTCTCTCTCTCTCTCTCTCTCTCTCTCTCTTTATATCGTCAACAGTCCCTTTAGCTACCACCGAAAACCTCGGATCTCGGGAGTGAGTCTCACACAAAAAACCAACCATCCAACACAATAAAGCCGAATGCAGAAGAAGCACAACCGAAAAAATCGGAATCTGGTCAAACAAAAGATTCACCGATGCACGAAATTCGATGAAATGTGACGCGTTCTCTAACTAACACAATGATTTCACTCGACTCCGCATACAGAAGTAACAACAACAAAAAAATCGGTTTTAGCAAACGAATATTTACTTCTCATATTTTCAGATGAACGGCGAACTAGCAACGATGCATGCGATTTTCATGTGTCTGCTCTATGTTGTGCCCTTGTTCGCATTACAGCGCAGCACACCATTCAATGGAATGGCAATGCCAAATAAACATACTGTACACACATTTCGTCGTCTGCATGTCAGATTCGTTGTCGTCTGAATTACGATTCCAAGTTAAGGGTGCAAATAAAATTAGACGCTTTTTGTTGCTCTCGACGTCAGTGGGTTCCTTTGAATTACCCAAAATATTTGCTCAAATTCTCTGCTGGAAGTACTTGGCTCGTCTTCGTGCCGAGATTTTTGCACTCTTTTCTCCCTCTTTCTCTATCTCTCACTGCGGCGACTTTCCCTGTCTGACGCCTCTGTTCCCGTGTCGAATTCGAGCAAGGAAACCGTTTTTACGTACCAAAATATTTTTGTTTGCTTAAATTTGGCCACATTTTTTTTCGTGTTTGGGAAGACGACAAATTGAGACTATCCACACACGTTTTGATATCGCCTGCAAATGTGGTTATCGCTGTGTGTGAACATTGTTGTGTGTGAAAATGAACAACACCAAACAAAATCACTCCGTTTCTCTTCCATTTGGATTTGCGAAAATAAGAGGGAGCAATGAAAATATGAAAATTATACAATCAAAATCGGATTGAAGCTTTGCCGTGCTTCGAAATGGAATATGCTTGTGATGCGAGAAGCGAGATTGTGGATAGCGAAAATCAAATGAATGAAAATATTGCCGAAATTTATTTCAAAGATATTATTGAAAATGAAATGGTGAGAATGAAACGGACAAAAAAGAAATATCGCAACAGATAATTTCTTCCGGTTTAGGTATTTTCATTGGACATTTCATTTTGCAATCAATCTTATTGTTAGGAGCAGGTCCATTTTGCAATTTGAACCTTTTCATGCATCAGCAAAGTCTTTCCGCAGACATTTTCGGAGGCGTAACAAATTCAATAGGTGATGAATTTTCATTAACAAACCCTTTTTTCCCCTGAAACTTTTGCTCATTAAAACATGCATAAATTCATACATGGGCCATCAATTCAAAAAGCACTGTACTTCTATTTGCCATTAAATGCTGTTTCATATCGACTGAAATTGCGCTTTTCCCTATATGGCTCCAGTTAAGTGTCACTCGTATGATACGAAAAATATTAAAATTACCTTCAGCCAGCACTCGGAATGGCGCAAATGCTCATTTACAAGAGAATGAAGTGTTGGCTCGTTGACGTCGGTAATGAAAGCAAATCATAGAATGACTTTATGCTCAAGTTAATGTGGGGGTTGCGATGCAAGGAATGCCAAAATACTTGCGATAATGAGTTAATGAAATACCGAAACGCAGGCTTACAGCAAATTGTTGCTCCTTCTCTCTCTCTCTCTCTTTCTTTCTCTCTCTCTCTCTCAGTAGCATGAGAAAAGCAACCATTATCATTTTATTGGCTTGAAAAGTTCAGTGCAATTAATACAGCTCCCTAATCAAAATCACACACCTGACGTTCAACCATGATATTACCATCTGGGTGCTACTATCTGGTGAACCGAACGACGTCTATTTTGGTTGTGTCAAACACATAAAACCAGGGTGATTTTCGTAAAAGACATTTAAATAAATGAAATTGAGGACTCAGTGGTTTTTATCGGGTTCGAAAGTATCTTCACTTTTCTTTTGATATGAGCCACGAATTTTGCCGTAAATCCTTGGTTTGGAGTGGCAGTAATGGAATCAGATAAAAGGACTGGATAGAAATGTGAGGTTTGGAGTTTGACCAGATTTTACATTTATAAGTGGATTTATCTATCATCACGCATCAAAACAACTTTTATCAGAAAGTTTAAACTCTGAACATATTCCATCAAATGCCATTCAAGAAGCGTTTTTGGCGTAATTTCAATTCAATTTTGTGAGATTTCTATTGAAAGATTTTGTTGTAAATTAGCCTTTGTATGCCACTTCAAAAATTACCGTGAATTTCGTTTGTCATTTTATTCGAATGAATTTCACGAGAAAAGAAGATAAATATCACTATTTTCAACAATAAAATGTGGAAATGTTGGACCGAATATGTTATTTCATTAACTTTGTTGACAAATATTTATCTAGCGTCTGCAATAAACTATGTTTGCTTGATTTCCAAATTAACATGTAATGAAAAATTAGCAAATAACATGTAAACAATGTAATATGGAATTCATAATCAAAATCATAATCAAGTTGCACTGATTTCAGTTGATTTTTCCGATTTTCCGCGTTATTTTTTGTGAAAAATGTCCATACCATTTAATCAGTTCGACTGAAAAATGCATGGCTAAAAAGTGCAAGCCGACGTAAAAATGCTGATTGATGTTTGTTTGCTTTATCTAATTGCGATGATTCATTATCAATAAACTGATTTAGCGCAACGAACCAAAATGCGAATGATAAACGTTGAGAATAGTGTTCTATAGTTAAAGTGGCTAATTGTGATGAAGAGCGAAATCCAATTTCAATTCCAACTTCAATTCAGTTTGTTAAACGATTCAAAAGATGCAAAAAGTGGTAGTGTTGATGATGACATTTGAAAGGTTCTGCTTCATCGACGAGGAAGCGAACAAGCCATTAATATAGCTCTTTGGAGCTCGAATTTTTTACCCGGTGTTGACGCAATCAATAGTGTCAACTTTGAACGTCGCAATTGCTCATGGATACTAATCAATGATGTGTGTATATGCTGAGCACACTTCATGCATTCGGACGCATCATTTTCGATGAGTTGGGTTTCGTCGGGCGAAACGTGCATCAAATAAATTGTCAACCAGAAAAAAAGATCTCATCCACCACAAAAAGACAGTCAAAAACCCAACTGTGTTCAAACTCGTTCGTTCACTCCTAAATAGCTCGATCCAAAAATAAAAGTGAGTATAATCATTATTTATCTGGTGTGTGTGTGTGTGTCCCGTTTCAATCGTTTTACATCCAATCACACTGCTGCACTCTGGATATTTCCGTTTTTACAATAAAATCGGTTGCGCGCATTCTGGCACTAACTAATAGCGGTAACGGAGACACAGCGAGGCAAAAGCTACTATGAGAAAAAAATCTACACCCAAACGTGGCGAATGGAAGAAGCGAAGCGGTGGAGAAAAACACGTGTCACATTTGATATTAATTGAACATGGATAGAAGATGATGTTTGGCATGTTTCTCGTACCCAGCTACAGTCAATCCAGAGTGTCATGAATTGCAGCAATCCATTTGATCTGGCTCGTGTGTCACTGGATAAAGACCGTTTGATTCAGACACACATACACCGATTTAGAAGTCCATCAATCTAAATCATTGAAAGAGTTGATAGAAAATGTTAATCAAATTTTGCCGTGATTGTTCGTTGAGAATTTTCACTTTTCATTTAAAAGAAGAAACGCCATAAATGCACGACGATTTAAATGGAAATATTATAATGCACGCGCGATTTCAATAAATGAAATTCTCTGTTTTATTGCACTGCGACGCGCGTCAAAATACTAAAAATTAATGAAACAACATAAAAGAATTAGTAAGTACTTTAGCTAATGGCAGTTTGTAGACGAAAACGGCAATGGAAAGGGGAACCCTTTTGAACAATCGCAAGAAGTGCCATTAAATCGACTGTTAGCTGAAAATGCCTTCAAACAACAGGAAAAAAACTTTTCAAATAAATCTTGGACCAACAAGAATAAGAGGAATAAGTGAATATCATGAGTATATTTTAAGAGTTCGCGCATTTCTTGGATTAGCCCCACCGAACCTCCGTTAAACTGCGTTGTTGGCAGGCATTTACACTCCTTGTTCGTGCGTTTCGGCCAAAAATCGCCTTAATACCTTTTAATTTAATGAACTTATAACGACTTTTAAAAGGCGCGAGCGCGCGCGTGCGTTCAACAACACCGAAATTGTTTACACAGTTCAATTCGCCCCGCATGTTTTCCGCATTGTCTTTCTGTGTTCACTCGATTCGATTGCGTTTCTTGTTGTTCTTCCATTTGCTCGCAGCCAGCTATTTATAAGCCAATTTGTCTTTTATTTTAGGCACTTTAATCGTCTGATTCTGGTTGTGAATGTGCCTTTTTTCCGTCGTGGTTGGTTCGGTTGGTGGCGAGATTATTTTGATATATTTGTACATATTTATGGCTTGTCAAGTGATTTTTCCAACAATTTTTTTCTTCGAGCGGATTTTTATCTTGATTTTTCACGAGATGTTCAACGTTCATAAATATAGCGACGACTTATATTTCGAGAATCTTATGTACGCTGTGATTTTGAAATTTAAACTGCACATTTGGGCTATTCACAAATAACAGAGGTTTTTTGAACAGATCAGTTTAGATTAAAAAGAAGAATTCAAGAAATGTTGAAAATCTCGTAATGATATGATATCTCATGCGAAGAACACTTGAAACTCCGAACGAAGCGAACAGCAATCAACGAGGTTGAGAATCAACATTCAGATGAAAATAACCGAATTAAATGTAAACATTGAAAATCAGTTCGAATGTCGCATGAGGTGGAATGCGACGAGAATAAATATTGATCCACGCCGAATTTAACGTTGAATGGCGCACGACAAAACCGCACAAAAAAACTCAACAAAAGACACAAAACAGGAAAATTCAACAAGTTGTTTGTATTCAACGATTTCCTTCAATTGAAGATTCTTTAGAACATCTTCTCTGTGCATTTGTGCGTTTCACATTGTCTGATATTCAATGGAAGTGGCTGTGTGAATGGAAAATACAGTCGCAAGCGCGAGAGTGATATCAAATCGATGGAGTTTGCAAGTTTTGACTTCCGCTAAACTCGTTCAAAAGTAATAATTTGTTAAGCCCGTTCGAGTCGAATCAAGAATTTTAACATTATTTAAAATATGTAATACAAAAATGCGCGGATAAAGTAGGAGATGTTCAGTTCAAAATTATGAAACGTTGCATTGCAAATTATCAATATTTTGTATAATTTAGTCGATATGTTGCGATTGGCAAAACCAAAGCAGGGTCAGTAACTGAATGAAAAAGAAGAAAGGGCACGAATGAGAAAACAAGAGCAAATGGTGAATCATGCCTTAACAAGATTACCATAAATAAGCAGCAACTGAATGGATAATTTCAAAATGCTATTACTGCTGTAGTACACTCCATAAACCTGAAAAATGCTCTGCACGAGAGAAGGTGAAATGCGAACGAAAAGAGCGACACCGAAAAAGAGCAAAAAGAGTTTTCTTTTTATTGAAGTGTCGAACATGCAAATTTCGACTCTTTCTCTCCATGTCTCCTTTCCATGCATAAAATCAAAGGATATTGGTGACCATTGGGCTGTTTGTTTTAGTTTATTTATGACTTATTGCCGTCCATAATGCCAGCATGAGCATACGAATAAATTGTCCCATGGAAATTGACCACGCTGCTACAGTCATGTTCAAAGAGTGAAATTGGAGAACAACAATGCACTGGCTAAAGTGCCTTGATACGGATGGCAAAAGGCAAAAAGAAAATGGGATTTTCGCAAAATACGATAATTGTATATCTGTTCTAGCTGAATGCATGGGCCATTTTTTTCTCTCTGTCCAATTTCAACAGAACTCTTGCACCCAAATTGTGCGTTTTGTCCAGTTTTATTGGCATCAATTTCATTTGGCTCTAACTCTAGCATTTTACAATTATCGTAAACTGGCCAAGCCTTTTGTTGTGAAGTGCGTTTTGCTGCTTTCTGTTCAACTTCTTTGCTACATGCAAATGCAGTGCTCCAGTTCAGAATTTCCTTGGACAAAGTGTTCGACAGACCTATCAATAGGTATGGATAGTTCATGAAATGTTTTTCTATCGGAATAAAACAGTTTACGGCCTCAAAGGACAGTTGGGCAAAGTTAAAAAAAGGATTTCATTCATACAACCAGCAAAACTATCAAATGGTTGAGGCTCATTGTCATATGACTGTAAACGAACCTCTTTTGAATTAGGAATCTTTGAAGGAAATTTGTATTTCAGATGTCGGTGAGTGAAATTAGTGAAGCTGATCTAATGTTTAATAAACAATAATGATTTTTGTTTGCCAATTTTCCGTAATTTACAGAATATCTCTTAAGCACCAAGAGATACATCATTCGATTGAGCGGTTCGGCGGCAATCTTCATAGAGTCAACTCAACAAAGCCAAAAAAAAGAGTAAACGTCCAAATCTAATGCCAGCTCTTTGGTTTGCTATCGTGTACATTTCTGTGTAATTTGATTGATAAACGAGCGAAAAAACAATTGAGACAATAGAACAATGTCGTGTATTGGAAAAATGGGTGAAAAAACACACATTGAATGCATGCCTGCAATATTTGGAATGCCACAGAGAAAAAAGAACGTGCGGAATGTCAATAAAATCATAAACCCGGCGATACTTTCCATGAATATTTTGTTGTATGAAAAAAATATAGCCGAAAGAACGAGAAGAAATGTTGATTCAGCTGTGTGGTGTTGCTACTCTGACCATTTTGCACAACATGTGAAACAGTGCTGGAAAAAAATTCGACAAAGTTTGTGCAAGGAAGAAGAAAGTCAATGTCTCTTTCTCTCCGAATTGGCTTTCTTATGTATTGTTTGGCTCTTCCCACTCGGTCTTTCTTCATTTTATGGTTATAACTTTCGTTTTATTAGGTGCAATTCATATTTTTACGCTTTATTTGTTTCCCTCTGAACAGAAACTTTCCGTCAGAAAGAACTCTGTAAAGTGAGCATTTTTTTTTTCTCGAATGCGATCGGTTGAGCGCTGGCGAAACACTCGAAATAGAGTCGACGCACTGTTGAAATTTGAAAAGTGTGTGTTATTTTCCAAAACAAACTTATTTGCTTTCTCTGTCGCTCTCTCGTCGTCCGTTAAATGGCCAAGAATATATGGCATCCCTGAATCGGAAGAGAAACGAATCAGCACCATGGTGGTAGTTGCTGCACCGAATTTCACGCGAAAAGAAATTTTGACTACCTAATCTGAACGGAACGGAAAAAAGTGCAAACCAAAAGCGGCAAAAACAAAACGTGTATGAAAAATATGCTTTGTATATGAACAACAGCAGCAGCCACAATACCAGAGAAAAAAGTATGAATGAAAAGAGAAAGAGAGAGGAGAGTTGGTGTTTTGTTCGTTCCGGCCAATTCGTTCATTTCGCACCACAGCTTTTTCCAGCGAAAAGTTGTATAATTTTATTATCGAAGTGGATTCAAACGTCGTTTAACCGAAGCTGAGAGTGAGTAAGAGCAAGGAAATATGCTGCCAAGTGTGCGATTGTGAGTGTGTGTGTGTTCCGTGCACATGTGGGCATGCTGTTCGTGTTTGCACACATCATACTTACCTCCAATAACTATTACCTTAACAAACGCTTATTGCAGAAAATCTCCAGAATTTGTCTCAACGGTGGCGAACAGCGCATGCATGACCGTGTGTGTTAGGTGTTAGGGACAGAAGAAGAGAGTGGCATCATGCGGTGTGCAATAGTATTTCATGGTAGTGCTCTTACCGTCCCTTCTCGACTTGGCTTGATCATTGTTTTGATGAATTCAATCGGTAGGCAAGTTAAGTGGAATGCAACGATCCGAAGCATGACGCTCAAGCAGCCAAATATTTTCACTGAACTATTACACACATTGACGAGCTTTGAACCTGGAAATTTCCTATTTCTCACCTGGCCGCTTTAAAACAAAACGAAGCACATTTCCGATGGTTCGATGTTAGAACTTTGAATTTGAATCGTTGACATGGTCAAGATATATACTTTTTGGATGGTTGCGCTGATGGCAAATCGACCGATCCGCATCCACATAACGAGACCCCAATGCAGCAAATTCGATTTGCGTTCAAATGACTATTTCAGTTGGAATGCACTTTACCACTAGCAGCGAGAATAGCCATTAGATGGAAGAGCATCGAGCTATCGTCGATTTTTTTCATGATTTTCCATTTATTAAGTAACGGATGTTGATCTCAAACTGCAATTTCCCGATTAAATCGTTTTCTCATTCGCCTGGAGTGTCAAATCGTTTTGATTCGACTGACCCGAAGTCGCACGTTACGACAAATGATAAAAACTTCAGAGTAATTTGGTTTAAAAAATAGAAAACGCCTGCGAAATTGAAATCTGTGATTGCTTTTCCATTGCTCAACTAATTTCTTTGAACTGTGCTGAGTTAATTGCAACTCTGATGCCCAGCGGCTGAGCTAATATAATTTGTCAAACCATATGTTAATCAAACTGGTTGATTAGCCTATTTGGATCACAGTTCCTTTCTTTTTGTTTGCAAGAATTCGAATTTGTTGATCGAATATTCTGTCATATTAGCCCAATTTTCAATGAACAAACCCCCATGATATAAAAAAGAGGAAGCAAAAATCCGAATTGCAAAATGAATGAGGAAAAAATGATGTCAAATGGCCTGCTGAAAATCCAATTGATAGATGTTCATATAAGCTTCATAAATATGTAGCTAATCCAATCATCTAAATGAAAAGCATAATTTATATTTACTAAATTTGAGTTAATCTGTTTAACCCTTTGCCTAAATATTATGAAAATACTTGCTAATCCAATTCGTTTCCGAAGTCTTTGTGCACATTCCTTCGGACTACAAGTTTTACCTCTTTGTTGGAATATATCGGAAGCAAAATGCATTGATAAAAGGTGAAAGAAGCATTTCATTGTATATTGGCATTTATTTGACTTGTTAAAGGGTCTACGATTTGCTTCAAACGAAATGCACATGATATTAATTGTTTGTTTAGTTGAACTATGCAAATTGTATTGTGTGACTCTCACAGCGTGACATTGAACAACTCTGCATTCATCGTATAATAATTGAAAGAAGTAATAAAATCAAGTTGACTCTTTGTGAAAACAGTTGGCACAAATATTCGTAAACCCTTTTCTACGCCTTTGACGTGTGATTTACTGGGCCAATAAAAGTGTAGCGAAAGACCAAGACCTTAGAATTGGCTTACGGACAATCAAATGAACACGCACACACGTACAACTGACCCACAGCAATTCGGACACGCATTCGCAACTCTTTACCTGCTACTGTTTTATTGTGGTGGTTCCAACACTTTCGGTGAGATTCTTTTCGAAAGAGTTTCGGTAGCTCACCAGTAGGAAAAACAAGCACAGTGAAAATGAAAGAATACAACTGAAATTGTGGGAGTATTCAAAGCAGTCGAAAATTCCGTGAATTTTGATACATCCTTTGCCATTCTGATGGTTCTGGGACAATCTATTTGAAACTGCACTTTGTGCAATACATTTCATTGCAAAATCCAATGTCCAACAATGTCATTACTCAATTAAATAAATTAAGATTTTTTTTGCGAAATTCAGTAGAGAAAAATTACCTCCTCGAAAAAAGAGTAAAAATCAACTGACCGGTCACCAGTCCATGGGAATCGGAATCATGTTTCGGAATGGAGTGAATAATATGTTTTTTCGAGCCAATAGACGAGAATTAAGCACAACTTTTTATCGTGTGAGATATTCGTTAGAAAAGTTGACAAATGCGGCCCCCCAAAATGGAAGATAAATTCGGAAAATTAAAATAAATCGATTCAATTCACTGACATGGCGGGAAGCGTTTGGCGAGGGAAAGTAACCATGATGGGATGCGAAAAACGGATCAAGCTTGATCCTCTTCTAAATGCTCCTAAATCGACGGATATCGTCGTTGTTTAAATTATTTTTTGTCGTAATCCTGTTAAACTAATAGTCACAAAGTACGTAAACAAACAGGGCGGCCTAGAAAAAAGCAATAAACAAAAACTATACAATCTCTGCACATTGTCAAAATGATGAAAGAGGGAAAGAGTTGTTTCAATCTATTTTAGTGTACTGTGCGTGCTATCGTATAGTATTGGACAGTAGCAGAATATCGAAAAATGAAGTGCAGAGGAAAAACACATTATATTTATATATGTGTGTGACTATTTTGTACCAACCCGCACCAATTCATTGTTGTTCGTTCCTTAACAGGACGCTACCGATTTTTTGTCCATATTTCTCGTATGCTAACCCATTCTCTGTCAACTCGGCCGAAGCCTTTCTTTTTGTTTTGGTGTACCAAACAGTTGGCTGCGTCAATTTTTCTCAAACGCTCTTGCGCTTTTGTTCGCTTTTTCGAAATTGGCTTAAATAATTAAGTTGTAAAATTAGTTCAAGCAAAAATAACTAAAACAACAGCCCTTTCCATCCATTTTGTTCGCCTATCGGTTGCAGCCGATGTGAGCAAATCGCACCGAAACAACTCCAAACTATAGGTGGCAACAAAAGAGCACGGACAAACAGCAGCTCTCTGTGGGACACCAAAAATTAATCCGTTACCGTTTTGGCTCTTCGCAATTATTTGCATTTTACAATGAAAATACCAACATATCCAACTCTCTCTCGCTCTTTGTGTGTGTGTCTCATTTCATATGCACAGTGACACAGTTGACCTATTAACAGAAGATTTGCCATAAATTAAGCACAAAAAATGATAAAAACACACTTTCTCTCGAATGTGGCGGCGACCAGAGAATGGTTTATCCTTAGCAAATAAGTCAACAGCTCAATAGCGACAGTACAAAATGAATGAACTTCGGCCAATGAGAAGCACAGCTCAAGTTAGCATTAATGGATTTAAAAACAAATAATTCCCCTGGGAATCAACGTCCAGTGTTCAGTTTGAAATACTCAAAATCTGCAAAAAAATAGCAGCGTTCAAATCTTACAGTAAAAATGTGCAAATTGGTAAAAATCAATTAAATTTTGAATTCGAGATTCGGTTTACTCTTATTTCCGAAAGGTTCGATTCAAATATATGAAAAATACATCTCTTTCGGAGTTGGGAAAAAAGGCCGAACCCATTGGTCGAATTCAAAACAATTCATCAATCGAATTCATCGAAATTTTATTAAAATCCAACATCGGTTTACATTCCCAGAGCATCCCGTACTTCCGATATATATTTAGTTGTTTTTGGTCAGCACACATCATCGGGCTCACAAAAACCGGGCGATTCAAAGTGAAGCATCTCGTATTGCAAAACCATGATAAAATTTCGTTTTTACTTCTTTTCTCGCACCAATGTTTTTGTTCTCTCTCTTTCTCTTGACCAACGTTGCAATTTCGGAAAAAGCCTCCAAAAAAGAAGCAACAAATCCATGGAAAATTCATAAAAAAACTAAACGAAAAAAAGGAAGAGACATGCTGCTGCTGCTGCTGCTGCTGAGTAGATTTGGAATGTGCAAGGCTTTTAGAATCGAATGTAAATGCAGCAAAACCGAATTCGTTCATGTTGTTGTTGCTGTTATTTTATTTTTTGTTCGCGTTGTTTGTATTTTTTATGTTGGCCAGCCACCGCCAAAACAACCATCAATCGCGGATACAAAACGCATTCATTTAAACAAGCCATTCATTTGGTTGTTGTTAAACAATCTCATTCTTTTTCCGTCGTTTTTTGGTTTTTCTGGTATTTTGTCGGATACAGTTATGCACTTCCATTTGCATTTGCATTTCATTTATTGTGCTGCGCGCTGCAATGTGTTTATACCAATTTTTCTCTGTGCTCATAGTTTTGAGCGCTCGCTCGCTGGGTGAAGGAAAAAAACGCAAGTAGTGCGGCACAGAGATGCTTTCATCCATTTATCTCTCTGGGCACTGGTGTTTGTTAGATGCACTTAACTTGCGAACGAAACCATTTGTTTGTGCTATGTTTTGGTAAGAGTGAGAGGGGGTGGCAGAAAAAAACACACTTCACCCCAAAAAAGAAACAAACAAGCACTGACCAGACACACACATCAATATCGCGAACCACTGCAACTATCGCCGAAAATAATCCACTCTGAAATGGCGAAAATGAAGTAGAAGTGCTGTAAAAAATTGGCGGCAACAAAACGGATAAAATAGCGAATGCACCTAAAATTCAACGATCCAAAAACACAGTCACATTTTCATTTATTTCCGGGTGCTCAAGCACAAAAACGCACCAAAAAATTGAGTTCAAACGCGAAAACGCATGTTGATTTTTTCCCTGCATTTCGTAATCCCCTCGCATCGGAATTTGCTCTTGCATCGAAATAAACAAAAATAAGTTAGTTTAATTATCAATAGAGAGCTGTATGTTTGCTATTTGCATTACGGCTGCATGCGAAAAGTCCGTTAAACCAAGAACGAAATTTGAGTGTGTGTGTTTGTTTGTTGCACACATTTACCGCATTTGCACCGTTAACTGAGTACTTCTACGCACATCAACAACTTTTCAACTTCAACATGATTTTTGTGTGTGAACGCACTGGGAATCTGGGAATCAAATGCGACACACAGATAGATGAACATTTTCTCAGTTCAAAATACCATGTTACATTCATGTTTCGCTTACACACAAAAAACGCACTTCGTGCTCGCATTCAAAAGGACACAATCTGAAACAGTAATGTGCGAAAAAAACGGAGAGATTTAGAAGAAAAATGCGCGACATATTTCCAGAATGATGTAATAAAAAATGGCCCGGACTAAGCGATATTTGTGTGTGCCTGGTGTCGATACACACATGAGCCAAGCTCATAAATAAACTTTGAAACGAGAATTGTTAAAACCATTGGAAAATCGACATGAAGAGCAGAAAGATAGATATATATATAGAGAGAGAGAGAGAGATAAAGAGTGGCACGGATACAAAACAAGGTGCAAAAAGGCCGAAAAAAGCGTAGGCCATTTATAGATGCGATTCACCCAACCATCACATCTCAGTGCTGTAGGAAATGACGGCTCACAAGTCGACGATCGCTAACTCAATGCAGACGCATCGAAAACAAAGTAGCTACAAGCCGCTTCAATGGAGTGAACTATGTGTTTGGTCTAGCAAAACTTGAATACCATATTTAACGCTGTAAAATGGTAGGCAGGAGTAAAAAACGAGTTTAGAGATCGAGGCATGAGACAAATACGTGAACACTGAACAGTGTTCAGCAGCAAAAATTGTACATTGAAATTCAGCTTTTGCTTCATTTGGCCTACGTTTGACTTCCGAGTTCCAATTTACTGCATCCAAACGCCTATCAAATTATGCTTTGAATGGCTAACATTCATCGTTATTTACAATCGAAAAGGTGAACAATTTTTTTCGAACATTCTTCCATCTCATTCACTGTTTGAATTCTTGCTGGCATTTTCAACCCGTTATTTAGCTACGAAATGGCTTATGAGAGACGACAAGTGGCGCAAAAAACCGATGTCTACCTTAATGGCCATTGGCATGGTGGTATTGGGCCCAATTATCCGCTTATTGGTATTGATGTTCAATCGATACACATTTCGTAATGCGTCGATTGCACACGCACACATTTGCGCGATAAATATGCAACGCTCGATAGAATTTCATCGATGCATTCAAATAATCATAAAGCAATGCGACTTTCCAATCGAAATCTCTTGAATGGACCATTTCCCAACAGATCTATGTTATGGGATCGACGATTCGCGGACCAATGGCGGCAATTTTTTGTTCATTTTACTTTTCTTTTTGGATTTTCAAGTTGAAAGAAGCACATTTTTGAATAGAAAATGATCTGAAAAATGGAGAATAACCTCAAAAGAGAAGGAAAGAGCGTAAAAGTGGGAAGAAAGGTTAGCAGAATATGAGATCAAAATTAATCAGTGTAATAGAAAAATGAGGTCCAGTTATAAATTACGCAACAAAAAACAACTAAAATTGACATGAGGCTGCAAGGTAATAAAATATCAGATTCCGTTCTGGTAATGCGTAATTAGTGATTAAAATTGTCTCTATCGGTAGCGATTTGGTTGGCCAACAATCGCCACACATTTCATTGATAAATTAAACAAATGCAATTCGATTCGCTGTCTCGATACATCAGTTGTGTATAATATCTCAGCTCGTGTTTTTTTCTCTATAGAAATGACTGACCCCGATTTTTCATTAAAACAGTACCGAACATACACACGCTCACAGTTGATTTGAATTACTATGTGTTTGCAATGAAATAAAGGCATTGTTCAAAGTTTGAAAATAGAGTCGGAGTATTAGGAGGTTCATGCTGCTTTTGCTACTGATTTGCTGCACTCTTTTCAATCAAATAATCGTTGTCGTTGTTTTTCATCATGATGATGACGATCGTAGATGTCAGGGTGCATTTCACCCTGGCGCTTGATTACGCGCCCTGCATTGTGTGCCGTCTATATTTATTTTAATAATACGAGGGTTGATCCGGTATTTCGATTTTAATTTTAAAATTTATAACAACAACAAAAGCAGTAGCAGCAGCAAAAATCATCGATTGAACTTGTGTAAACGTGTTGTGTAGGGAATGTGAGTATTATTGTGCGTTGAACAGCGACGCAGAGAAAAAGAGTGGATATCTAGTGAATGAGTGAGCCATTGTTGGCAAGCCGATGTGGCAACATGGTTGTTGTTGCAGCTTAATTTAAATCTTTGGCATGTATTGTTTGCCGTTTTTTATATATATTCATTCACTCGGTCGCCTTTCATTGGGATTTTTTTTTTTCATTTAAAATGTGTATTTATTTAAATACATGTATTCAGTACATTTGGCGCGTGTGCGTGCTGAATCGATGGTTGCTTTGGTTAGTTTGAAATGTAATATTGCGGCGCGTTTACTCACCAAATGCTGCAAACTAAATTGAAAATATACAATCTACATGCAGGACACATAAAATTGCGCTTGTTGACGCTGTTCAGAATCTCACAATGTTCTGTTGCTTCGGAAATTTTTTGACAGTGTTTGGCTTTGTGTGTTTTTTTTCTCGTTCCGCACATTCTTTGTATAATTTTATGTAAACGTTCGGTTTAGTATGTGCGGTATGCGCTTTGTGTGTACATTATTTGCAACGGGGTCTCTGGATCTCCTTTTCAGATGTGGTCATGTCCATATGAAATCGAATCAAATGGCATAAAAGAGCATTGCGCACCGATGCCAGTGGCTTCAACCAAACAAATGGCTCCGAGAGAGGCATTCTAATTAAAGAATATATTCGAACCAAACATGTGCATTTGCTCCAGCACCACATATTGATCAATTTTTCAACACATTTTCACATTGCTTTCATTGAAGTCCTAAAGTATCTCCCATTCCAACGCATGCACTTTTTACATATTGATTTGTTAGAGCCTTATTTCTCGCAAAGAATATTTTTTTTTTTTTGAAATCATTGATTGATTTCACTTGAATATATTCAGTTTATTTGGCGAAAAAGTGACTGTCAAAGAAGCTTGAATTGTATCTCTCCTCCTAATCTGTTCATGCATTTTTTACGCTCTACATCAAATTTTCATGAAAATAAATGTATCTTTCGTAGGAAATAAGAACAATGCTTTATTTTTAAATATTTTTTGGTGATGATAGCCATTTCGGTCTCTAGGCTGTCGTTAAGAATTTAATAACGGCCAGTTTATTTTAGCGAACTTGGAGGTTAGATGCTATTAATTTGACATTTTTCTTCTTCTTGGTGATCGTGAATTGCTACGCCCAATACGTGCAGTATTTTTCAACAAATTGGTGTTCAACCATTTTAATGGACTGAACTGAATGTATTTCACGAATTCATCATATGCACAGCAAATTGTGTATCCAGCTTCTACATTTGCGCTAAATGTGTATGCCAATTCATCACAAATGCTATTACATATAGATGAAAAATATTTTTTGTCTTCTTCATCCATATCCGTATCGTTGGAAGTGAGAAATGTGACAGCCTCATTCGTTTTTTCGTCGATTACCATTTTCCACACAATCAAAGGCACTTCAATTCGTTTATTTTCGGGATCCAGATAAACTTTCATCTTCTCTCCTGTTGTGGTTTCTTTCTTCAAAACTCCATATACTCCGGTAAATATCCGCAGTACCTTACCCATCTGAATTGATATGGTTCGCACATATTCCTCCAATCTGCTCCAATTCTGTAAAAGTGAACATTTTCATTAACTACGGTTTTCCTTCCTCATAGAATCAATTTCTTACTTGGCCATTCATCGATTGCATTCCTACGGTAATGTTATGCAATAAGAATGTCGATCAAAATAAATGTTAATAATTAATGATAGAGGGAGGAAAAATCGAAATTATGTTTGTTTGTTTTTACCGGGAAAGCAATTTTGAAAATAGTAAGTCAACGCCTGATGTTCGGTCAATGCAAAATCAGCACGAGGAGTTAAATGGTTTCGCGACAGATACTTGTTCTTGTTTCTATCTGGATCAGTGAATGGGATGAATTTTTGATTTAAATTTTTCGTTTGACCCAGAACGGTATAAAATTCGTTTATTTGCCAGTTCCATAAAGTGTACCTTGATTTAAAACTACGATTTTTGCAGCGTTCAAGTTCTATAAAATTCAGTAAAAATTGTTCACATCCCATTTAATTGATACACATTTTTTTTTGAATTGAATATTCACTTTTGTCTTCCAAATCAATTATGTGCGTACTGTAAATAACACTGGAACTTTCCTCATTGAAACACACTGAATACAAGAGCTCTCCTTCATCAGTCACCCTATAATATTATTTATTAAAATGAAGACATCGATTATTGTTCTATCTAGGATTTTACTTACACATTGTATAAACGTCCTAGGCCGTCAGCACAACTTTCACTTGTCATTATCAAATTTGTATCTGTTGGCGCAGATAATGTTGGTGTGGTGAATCGATCTCCCAGCGATACACTTGGTCTTACTTTTGAACGAAAATAATCAATGTCTTGTTTTATATTTCGATCGAATCTATTGGATTCAAGATTTTTTTCACCACTCCAAGAACAATCATCGGATATATCAGATAGTTTGCTCTCATATTTGGGAACTTTGGAAAAATGTCGCAAAGTCAAATCCCGCAATTTCGGAATAATAGTCCCGAAAATTTGTATCTGATGATTAGTGGGTCGAATAGCTGTCGCAATCATCAAATATGAAATGTACAGTAATGAAGCTTTCCAATAAACCAATTTGAGTTTCTTCATCACTCGAAATAAATTATAAATATTCCCAAAGAATTCGAATTAGATAATGACATGACACTTGCATCGCGACACCTTGCCCTATATATTGAGATCAAGCGCAATCGTTAAAAGCTTAACTTCCAATTTCAAATTCAATATTCAAATTATAAAGCTATACATTTGCATATAGTTCAAAAATAGGTTAAGATTTCACACAGAATGTGTGTGATTCTGCTTTTCAAATTCCAACATTCTTTCCATTTAGCGATATGAATTGAAATAAAACTTTATGAATAATATGGATGAAAATGGAAGAATGCATCTCATAATTTGCGTTTCTTCGAACCAATTCCTTTGAGCGAGGGCAGGATGTCATACAGAATGGGGAATTGCCCAGTTTCATTCGAAGTCATTCAAATAGAATTCCACCTTCAATCTTCGTTCCTTTTTTGACATAAGATATTGTAATAGAAACTTCAACAATTTATTTTCATATTAATTAAAATAGCAATGGAGTTTTGTTGGATAGATATAGACTAAATGCATTAATATTGTTCTACATTTCTCCTTGCTAGTGCGCCCATTAAATATCCATTACACGTTGACTATTTCAGCGCAATGAAAAATTTGTCATTGAATTCCGAAAAAAAATTAAGTTAGCAGGTTAATAAGAAAACTTGTAATCATTTGAGATGGTCTTCAATCGCTTTTAAATCAGTATGTAAATATGGCTTTTTTTAAACAAACAATTTGCGTCACTAGAAAACTCTTCAAATATTGAACATTGAAAAAAAAATATTTAAAATATTTTAAACCAGTTGTGTTCATACAGCTGATTTCTTTTTATTACTGGCCCTGTTGTCATGCACTCCAAACACTTCGTATTTTTGCTTTTTCTTTTAGCACGGAGTTTGTTCTTCTTTGGTTCATTGTGCTTGTGTACAAGTCATATACTCACCATACATTGTGCATGTGCGCCGCTTCAGAAGAACATCATTGATGAAGTTCGCGGAAGCATACATTCAACCGAGTCTCTCATTGCCCAGTAGTTGTGTAAAAAAAACGCTTGAAAAGAAGTTGGGAGGAATTTCTACCGGTTTTATTTATTCCATTTTTTGTTCACTTTTGGCTATTTTGTTCATTTCACATCTCGTTCGATGAACGCTTTCAGTTTGCTACTTTCTCTGGGAAACTTAACAATTCAAATGACTACTAGACAGTCAAAACAATGAACAGTGCATAGAAAATTTGCCAGAAGTCGTAATAATTTGTGTTTTCCGAAACGACGAAATGCTTGCAAGGCGACAGAAGAAGCGTGATAAATCCCAAACTGGAAGCACCTTCGATACATTTTGAGAGATAAGCCATAACAAACGCCAAGCAAAACGAATTGTGTATGGAAATAAAGTAGCCATCGGAGTGCTTTTATGCAGTCCCCTCATTCTATGTGTTCATATGTCAAAATTGGTGGGCTTGCTGTGAGCACTTTTATGATGGCATGATGTGCATATGCATGAGCGCACGGCAGGAGCACAACTGAAATGGATGTTGACTTTAATTCTAATGATAAATGCTGATTTCAACTGAGCACCCAGTGCATGGAACAAATTTTTTGAAACAACAATCGCTACAAACTAGTTTGACTATACGTCGAAAATTCTTAGAAGTATCGGTCAGCAGATATAAAAACTGGAACACAACTCAAATATTACACTTGTTGAAACAAAATAATGTCACACTGTTGATCGTTTTAACCCGAATCGCTTTAAGCGAATATTTGATTGTTCAAAGGCGATCGGAAGACGAGATAAGCGATTTCGTCAGCAAAACCACTCAAAAGAGCTATTGAATGTTGCTCAATCGAAGGTCATCGCGACTTTGTTTGCAGCGTGTTAATGTGCCGTCAACATAAACAGAATAAACAATTGCTGGTGTGCAAATCCCATTCGAATCGCAGCACGGGAAAGGGGAATAAATCAACGGAAAAATGTGAATTTATAGAATAAATCATGAAATGAGATGACGACATAAGCAAAGTCACGAAACCTATGTTCAATTATTACTCATCTATTGTATTATTACTCCTTTTAAGCACAAATTCACATCATCTTATAGTTCGTGAATTGCATAAAGCGCGAACGAGCACGCGATGATGCGAAAAAAATCATTTGCCGACAATCAAGCGATCAGAATGGCAGAAAAAGTTAAACGTCATTAACTCAAAGCAAAAAAAAAAAAAAAAACACATCGATCCACAACGACCATATGATAACAGATATTTCAACAACATACAGACGATCGGTCAGCATGTGAATGAGTATGTGTGTGTATATGTGTTTGTTTGTGTGCTCATAAGTCACTTTCATGTACATTGTCAACAGACAGACAAAATATGACTCGGCTGATCATTTCGTGTCGTTTTGAATATGTATGATGCGGCGCTATTATCGTATGGTATGCTCTCCCTCTACACTATATCTCTCTTATATTTATATTGCCATGATTTCTTGTTTGCTCGGTTTTGTTTGGTTTCACGGCAGTTGCTCGTTGACAGCAAATCGAGTAAAGTTCAGTTTTGTCGTTTAATTTCGTGGCATTTTCAATATTCTCTTTCATAGATAGTGAATTCGATTACATTTTGTTCCACCAATCAAAATGTGTAAAACTGTGTTCAAATTGTTATGGTTTGTGTAAAATAATACAAAACGATTATAAAAACTTTTGTCAAATCAGTTGAGTTTAAAGTCGAAATCGTTTTTCAGAATTGTGCAAGGTGGAACGGAGAGGTGAATATTACAAAAATGGCAGTAATAACGTTGAGAATTAGTCATTTATGTGCCGTGTGGCTGGTGACAATAAGTGCATTTGCAAGTGTTATGGAACTTGTTCCATTGTGCGGCACGGCAGATGGATCACCGCCGCCAAGCAACAGCGATCAAGTTTTCTACAAAGATTCCCAGAATATTCGAACAGTTATAATAAATGGAACAACATTCGGCTGTTACGCCGATGGTACATTGGTTAAAACTCCTTCCGAGGAGCTCGACGAAGAAGAGATCAATTCTAGAATACAAACTGGTAATTATTCTGATACTTGTTTTGTTTCTTTCCAAAAATGTTTTTTTTTTTTCCTGCATTCCTCCTTCCATCGCAACTAAAATAGTTTTTTCAATTCCCTTTGAAACAGATAAAGAAACTCAGCCGCGGGTTGGTGAGGCGACATTCAAAGCAAATTTAACCCAGTGCGCTTATAACAACTCAACATACTGTGTAGATGATGTCAACTATCCAGCGAGCTACATTGAAACGCTTTTGCAGAAAAATGCAGAAAAATATGCGGGAACATTCAGTAGTGATCAGCTTGATATAAATGCAGTAAATCGAGATGGTTTCAGTAGTCTGGATGATAATTATCTATGTGAATCTTATCAGAGTATTACAAATCCAAAGACCGGCGAGCGCAGAGATGGAACCCATGGATTTATTGTGCAGGGCGAAAAGCATACTCAAGGAGTACGTGTTTCAATTTGTTCTCATAACAAAGAATGCAGTCTTTCCACACTGTTTCCCAATGGTTATGAAACTTATTGCAAACAAGAATACGTCTATCGCGATCTTTGGAGTATTACAGATAATGGTTCAATGCAAATGGAGAGTTTTAAGTTTCCCGCTTGTTGTTCGTGTGTTTATCGGCGAAAGCCATGATCAAGTTGAAGGAGAAAGTGTGTCTCATGTGTGCTACATCAAGTGATATTTCATTTGGCTGTTTTAAATTGTTTTAGCTTTTATGTAAACTTTGAGCAATGTATAACGATAGGCTAATTGAGCTCATTGCATACGTGCTGGTTGTTCATTCTGTAAGCTAATCACTCCAGACTACATATTTTGTCAGCATTTTGAAAACGATTTCAATAAATACAAAGAAAATTTTTGTATACATAAATCACCAAATTGAATCACAAAGAGGAATCTCAAAACACAAAAAAGGTGAAAAAAAAACCATTCGTCTGGACAGAATTTATATGTGGTCAACAACCGTGAATCCGCACATATAAATATTCATTATTTCAAAATTCAGTTTTTTTTTATAGCTCAGTTGAAAAATAACATTTATATTTTTATCACGTTTTGACTCTTAAAATAACGTTGATAGATTGTTTGAATTGTCGATGAATTGAAATTTATCAGAATTGAATGGAGTAACTAGAATCCCCTTATTGCTACTGTTGATTTGATCATTTCAATGACTCTGTTGAAGTCGATTTCAATGCGATAGTTAATTAAAAAAACATCAGATATTACACTCGACTTAAGCACGTGTTAGGTAAACGAGATACAGAAAACGTTAAGATAATTTATGAAAGCACATTTAGAAATTACATCATTATTTGAATAGAATTGACTAGTTTAGCAGTAAGTATATAGGTCATCTAACGTTTTGAAAGTGAAATTTATTAATAAACCAAATGAATTGAATCAGTTCATAGAAAATTATGAAATAAGAACGTTCGTTTTTTTTATCTCTATATATGTTTTATTATGACAAGTACATATGCCGACCGACAAAATCAAGCCAAAGTTCACACACTCTTCTAGACTAAAACCACTGATTAGTTTGAAAAATAAATGGTCTTACGTACGTAAAACTAACTTTTCCGCACATTTCCCGGAATTTCATTGATTGCTACTCATTTGTATTGGATTTATGTTTATTTCTTATCGAATCATCATGCAACTTTGAGAATAAATCACAGAAAATTTGAAGTCATTACGATGAGATCGAATTTCGAGTCATTACACAGCATGTGATTTAAATTTAAATTTTAATATAAAAACAGATAAACATCTCAGTTCCTAATTCTTACTTCAACGTTCTCTATTTTTGAATTGGTAATAACAATTACGAATAAGTTCACTCTGATGTGAACTTTCAATTCATGCCAACGATAGATATGGTTCTACATTTATGTTATGTATAACAGTATAGCTTTCGGTAACAGCATGAGCATTCAAACTGATGAAAAAACACAGATTAGAAAATCACAAATACTTCATCCAATTTAATGACCAAATTTGAATATTGACCCCGAAAATTGAAAATTGTGTGAGGGAGCTGGTCTTAAATCTCATCAGAATGACTTGAAAAACATAGAAAATGATATTCTGACAGTTCCAATAGGAAACAATGTGAACTTAAGATAGCCGCCATACAATTTTTCAGTTTTGACCTCGAAAAGACTCTAAAAATCCGAAATTTTGCAGGGGAGGTAGTCCTAAATCTCATCGGAATGAATTGAAATTTTGCATGCCTCATTTTTTCATAAAAAAATTATATTCTGGAAGTTTCATAATGATACAATGCGAAATAGTCATAGTCCCCATACAAATTTTTCGTAATTATATTGAAAAACAGCCCATTTTTTGATTCGACTCCACTAGGGCTACCCGAAAAAATTATCCGATTAGGCTGAAAATTAATAGGTTTCTATTCCTAATGAAGACAAATGTGTGTGTAAATTTCTGTTCAATTCTAAAATCAATTTTTTGAGTTATCGTGTTAACAAATTTTTGCGTACAACGGACAACGGACAACGTACCACACACGAACAAAAAATTGCTCCGGGAATGGTTGCAATCGTTTTTTCTAGGTTCAAAACGCATAGAAAACTTATTCCGAGCGTTTTGAATTTTTTGGACCGATCGCAATACTTTTACCACACACAGTGGTGTGTGCGGAAAATTAAAAAAAAAATAATAAAGATCTTTCGTAAGTGAATTAATCTCATTTGAATGTTATTTTTAATCGTTCGATTTTAAAATTTTTACTTTTCTCTTAGTCTCATGTTTGCTCACATTGTTTTCATTGGACTTACGTCAGTTACTCGATTCATTACTTTTATTTAAAAGCGAATTCATCTTTTTTAGTTCAAACTTATGCTTACTTTCATCATAGAAAGTATAAAAAATTAATCGAAAATCATTTTAATTCAATTATGAAACGTTCTCTGGAGATTTCTATTTTTAAATAATGAATAAGTCGACCATCAATGGAAGTATGAATTGAATGTTGATATTGTCTAAAGTGAAAAACGAGAATAAAAATTGTGCAAAAGAAATTCAGATATTTCAAGCATGGCAGATATCTCATTGAAAACTGGTCATTTTTATATTTTTTTGGTGACATTGTCAAGCGCGTTTGGATTTGCGTCTGTCAAAGAAGTGTATGACACAGCGAACGAATCACAAAATAACAAAATTAATTCAAATAGAACATCATATACACATCATTCAAATGAGACCTTGATACAAAACTCCGAGAAGCTCACTGGTTGTATGAAAAATACACAAACACTGAGCGGTAATAGTACTCTTCACACTGAAGTATACTCAAACAGAACAAAGACCCAAAATCAGCCGCAAATTCATGTGAAAACACTTAGAGCTGGTATATCGGAATGTGCCACTGATGATGCAATATACTGTACAGAAGATGACAACTACCCGAAGGAATACATTCAAGCACTACTAGAAAAAAAAGCAGATGCATATAAAACGCTGTTTAGCAGCGATTCCGATGTTGATTTCGGTGGATATATACATCGGGGTAGGACGGGTCGGATCCATGTCATCGATGAGGAAATATGCAGAACCACAGAAAAAGTAATATTCCCATTGCGTGCAGAACGCAGTGATGGATCACCTGGTGTAATCTTACAAGGGTCGGAATACCATCATAAACAAGGTGTTTATGTTTCAACTTGTGAAAATCTTAATGAACAATGCACTTTTCACGAAACTTTTCCGAACGGCGTGACTAGTCAATGCCAACAGAAATATGTCTATCGCTATCTATACAGCCTCGTGGATGATCAACTTGTAGAAAAAGAGCGTTTCAAGTTTCCGGCTTGTTGTACATGTGTATTTAGAAGGAATTGACAGCGGAGCAAATTAGTAAAACAGTGTTCGAGATCCAAGGAAATATTTTAAAATTGGTTCAAATTACCTATTGCGAGGTGAACATGCGAAAATAATGAAATCCAATGAAGAAACCTCATATTAAAATATGATGTTATCAAATGAAATCGATGTTACAATATGAATTAATTTATGTGAAATAAATAAAAACAAATCAGATAAATCTCTTCTTAGAAAATTGTGGTCTTAGTGTCAAAAGAGTGAAACCAATTATATTCTGATAATTCACGTGCCTATGTACTTCATCGCTTCACCATGTCGCAAAAGATGGTTACGCAAATGAGAAGGTTACGCGCAATCTCTTTTTAAGCCAAGACCTATGATATTTATACGCTGATTACATGGGCCTTAAAAAATCGAACGTTCCATGTTTGTCATTGTGATGATAATGAACGCTGATTGTCTGCATCATTTTCCACTTTGAGTTTGGCTCTACGACAGTTGATCGACGACAGCAATTAAAGACAAGCTTGTTTTTTACATTATTATCATTTGTCTAGACACATACTCTGAATTAGCAACTCAAATTTGAAACAGTAAAATATTTTGCAAAAATGACAATAGTCATTTCGAATTATGTCCACTTCTACATATTGTTCTTGGCAATGACCAGCACATTTGCGAATGCTATGGAAACAATTCCATTGTGTGTCTCAGTGTTGAATTTACCGCGGCCACAAAATAGGGATCAAATTTATTATGTTCGCACAGTCATTATAAATGGAACAGCGGTGAGGTGCTTCGGTTCAGATGAAATAATCAACACTGGACCACAAACTGGTAATTTTCTTCTTTGCTTTGAATTTATATGCAAAACACACACACATACACATTTTGTAAAAAAATACAGTGGACAGGTACCGAACACAGCCGAATTTAGCAATCAAAGCCAATGTAACGCGATGTGCTCACCGAAATTCAACATACTGCCTAGAGGATAATAGCTATCCAGCTCAATATATTGAGATGTTACTAAGCAGAGATGAACGGAAATACGAGATGGCGTTTAGAAGCGATTCTCTTGATTCCGGCGATATTGCTATGCGCACGCAGCTAGATGGGGAACCTTCATTATGTGAGACTTATGATAGTATTATAATTCCAAAGACCGGAGAACGCATAGATGGAACATCTGCATTCATAATGCAAGGCGAAAAACATACTCAAGGCGTACGTGTTTCAATTTGTTCACATAACAACGCATGTAACTTTGGAGATACCTTTCCTACCAGGATCACATCACAATGCCAACAGCAATACCTTTATCGTGAACTTTATAGTCTCTCAAATGATGGCACTGCAACAAAAGAGAAATTTAAATTCGAGGGCTGCTGTTTGTGTAAATTAAAAAGAAACTGAACAAGAAAATGGGTTGAAACAAGATTGTGAAATTAATTTTTTCGACATAGTCAATAACCGTAAAACGACAAATTATTTCAAATGAAATCAACATCAAAATCTATATTCCGAATGCAATCATGCGTTCTAAAACTAGCTCATGTTTAAATGAAAACTGTGATTCGATTATTTTATTTCAGCAAATGAGTTGAAACATTTATGAAATTCTTATTATCCGCTTCAAATGGTTCAAAAGGCTATTTTTGTTGTCAACCAAATATCAAATATATAAAGCACGTTATAATTTTTCGATAAGATTTAGAATCTTAAAAATTTGTATAACTTTCTTTGAAGAACAGATGTTACCTTAGTTATTCTGAGCATCTGACCTATTTTGCTGTGACATTTTAAATAAATAAAATACTCCTGAAATTGTTAAATCTGAGAGTTTAGTTTGATCTACAATATATATTTTAAATTTTCTGCAGCACTTTCAGATTTGGTATTTGTTCAACAAATTTTACTTTTTTTACTGACACTGAATATCATTTTAGAGTCATAAACTTCTCGAACATTTACCAAAATGAAAAATAGCCTTGATTGCCTCGATCATCTCCAGCCTTACTCACTCCTTCTCCAAATCAATAAATCAGCGAATAAAAGAAAATAATTACATCTCACGCCATTTAATTTATACAACTAACTTATCTTCTTGTACTTATCGTCTCTTCTTCGCTGAAGTGTTAAAATTCTTCACAATTAAAACGATTCCATGCCACATGGGATATACATAACGGAATTGATTGATTTAGCGAGAGCCATGCGTGGTTCATACATTTAAAGCGTAGCGTTACACACAGAGGCATTACCAATACACAGCACGAACGCTGCGCTCTGATTGGTCGTTCAAAGTAGCTTGCCTATGTATATGTAGCATACACATAGAAAAACGAGCTTGAAAGACGCATTAACTGCAATTATTTCTAAAAACAGAATATGCTGTAATTGATCCGATTTTTTTGTAATGTACATTTTAAACCTTCTCTGAATCATTTATGAAAGGTAGGACATTTTTAAGAGTTAGCTTCATATTTATGACCAAAAGAGGCGCGCATTCACCAAGCTCTAACTGCGTGTTAAAAATCGTTTTCTTTCTAAAATTCGACAAAGATTGAAAAACAAAGTGTGCAAAGCGATTATATGGTATTTTCTGAATTTTGCATGCCTTCGGGTCGGTTGCTTTGCTTGTTGGAAGTAGATCGAGTGAAGTTCAGTTTATTCATTTTCAGAAATTAATGAAATCCAGGCATTACTATGCGATGGATCCATCAACTTATTTGAATCCATCGCTCAAATTTATCTACTAAATGCAATGAGACTGACGTATTCATGCTTGTCTACTACAGCGTAAGCAGTGATACAGTGAACGCGTGTTCGTGTTCGCTGCGACGCTGTCTGTGTTACAATAATGACTGAGAGTTGCACTAACGCGTCCACTGTACCACTGCTTACGCTGTAGCAGACAAGCATGAATACGTCAGTCGCATTGCATTTAGTAGATAAATTTAAGCAATGGATTCAAATAAGTTGATGGATCCATCGCATAGTAATGCCTCATGAAATCAAAATTAAACATATTCATTATGACTAATCATTTCATATTGAAATATGGTTTCCGAGTTAATAAATCAGTACGCCGAATCAAGAATCTCGACTCAAAGCATAAAGTAAAACCAGTTTGTTGGTTTTCGATAGACATCTGTAGGCATAGACCTTAGTTTGTATTTGTGTGTATATATAGGCTGCATATAGACATGCCTATACATTTGTTGTCAATAGACAAGTAAATCTGTTCATCACTAAATATTAGAATATATACAAATGAATAGATTTTATCATCTTTACCGTCACAATTGCTATAGTTTTTTACTGTAAAAAACTATAGCAATTGTGACGGTAAAGATGATAAAATCTATTCATTTGTATATATTCTTCTGTCTTATTTATGTTGGACGTGCATATGTCATAGAAACACTTCCATTGACATGCACATCAGCTAATTCGTCGCATACTTAAATTTTTCAATGGAAATTCAATAATAGCTCCAACGTTCACACCGTCTTAATAAATAAAACATCGTATAACTGCTCTTTAAATATGATATTTAATCGAAACGTTGAGAAGACCGCCAATGGGAAGCCAAAGTGGTAACTAATCGTTTTTCTTTCAAATTGTACATCTCCAATCACATGTAGCTGAACAATTATTCTAGCTCTACAACTACAAATCACAGCATCCAGCCAATTTCGTGATATCTATAGTCTTTCAGAAAATGATTCAATAGTGAGAGACTTATTCAAAATTCCAGCTTGTTGCTCGTGCGCATTGAAAAGAATGAATGCTTCGGAAAAGCACAGAAACGGGAAGTTACGACATGGCCAAACATTTCGTTGTGAAAATTTCTATTTTTATGCATAGAAACATGTCGAAATAAATTTTATTGAAAATTATTATTTTTAACAATTGTAATATAATAATCAAAATAATCAGATTTTTCATATTTAATGTTTATATAACATACGTATTCTTAGCCACTGGTGCGGATTTATAAACGATTCATAGAATGTGGTTCAGAATGCGTAGTTGATTGCAGGTGGCGCGTTGGAACCACGATACTACGGACTTCGTTAATTTATCATTTGCTAGCAACGAAGCGGAATTCACCATTGGATATTTGATACAAAACGCTCAGTGACGCATCGAATTCGTAACACTTGTGCTCATCTAATAATGCGATTTTCACAATTGACACCCAGCATCCGCATGTTTGGGTTTAACGCCGCTGTTAAAATTTTATGTATGTAACTTTGATTAAATAAATGCGCCAACGGACTCATTCTTTGCTAAAAACATAGAAGATATAGTACTTGCAATCAATTTACACCCTAGGCTAGAGTTATTGTGCATACTGGTAAAGTGGCCTAATTTGGACCTAGTCTCTAATTACGATCTAACTGCTAAAATGAGCACATATAAATAAAGGCTTGGGTCCGAATTTGGTGCATAAAAAGTTGTAGGTCCAAATATGGCCACTTTACCCTTATATACATCGGATTATTTATGGTTTGAAATTTCCTATATGAATAATTGTCGATTAATCACCGATATTTTTCAAAAAATCCAATATTTCTTCGGTTCTGATTAATTTGATTGTGCTATTTAAATAAAGGGAACCCCAGTTCTTCAAAGCTATTCATTATCGGTTGAAATACATTTAAAGTTCATCATTTTTTATATTATGTGATAAGGTTTGAATTGAATGAATAATATGAATACAAGTGTCTGGCTGAGAGTAAAAGTGGTCGGTCATACACTTCTCACCTCTTGCACATGCTTCGTTCGATCTTTTTTTGTTAACGATGATATTTTTTTGGTTTAAGTCATTCATTTTGATTGGATGCAATTATAAGAAATTTTGATGGGCACTTGTTTGGTTAGTTCTATGTTAGATCTCGTGACAGTTGCTTGCTCACACAAAATTGAGAAATATCGTGTTTTTTTATCTTTTTAAAGGTTTCCATTTTTTCTTGAAATAAGAAATTCAAGTTTTCAATTCGTTTAAATATTATTGGACTCACAAATGTGCAATTTAATGTGATTGTTGTGCCATAATTTGCGTGAAATTCAAAGTGAAATTAAGTTTTGGAACTGAGCAAAGCGAAGAAGATAGACCAAAATGGCGATTTTTATAACGTTGAATCCCATTATTTTGTGCATGTTTTTCTTGATGAGTACGCTGGCCAGCGCATCTAATAGAATATCCGAAAGGAGTGTTTATGGTAAAATTCAGTTTTGTTCATTCAAAATATCAGAACTACTTATTTGTTCCTTTTTATTGCTATTCGAAAAGACAACAGCATCCAGTCACAGTCTGGTGCGACATTTAAAGCAGATTCAACACAATGTGCTGGACGTATTTCAACATTTTGTTTGGAAGATGCCAACTATCCAATCCATTATATTGAGAAACTACTCGAGAAGAACGCACATGAATATGCAGGTGCATTCATGAGTGATTCGCTTGCTGAGAATCGAGTTTTATCGGATAATGTTCCAGACAGTCGTGTTCATTATAGTCAAACCCCTGACCCAACCCCACTTCCGACGCAGAATTTAATACGCCCCGCTCTATATGATTATTCACCACTTGTTGCGTCTAATAATTCAATCAATGAGCTCGCTTCTAGTGTTGCATCGGTTCCCAACCGACAACCGATTTTTATACCAATAAATGTTCCTACACAACCCGATCTTTCACCACCTGTTCGTCTTCAGAAGCCAGATTCTCCACGCACAATTGTTCAACAAGTTGCTCCACCGCATCGTTATTATACTAATGTACCAGTGTATGAACGGACAAATTCATCACTTAAATATTTGCCACGTACTTCGGGAGTTCGATATCCGACATTTCTTTATGTATCAACATACAAACCCTCTTCAGATCGTATTGTTGTCAAAAATAGTCTTGTTTCATCAGAAATTAGTTCAGTGAATTCTGTCCACAATGACGTTTCGCCGGAAGATACCGAACAATTTCCCCTATGCGATACTTATCAAGAGGTTATAAATCCAATCGGCGCCGAACGCAGCGATGGATCAATTCGCTGGATAGTGCAAGGTAAAAACAGTTCATTCAGACAAGGTGTGCGTATTTCACTTTGCCTTCAAAATGGGGAATGTTCATTTAAAGGTACTGTTGCCAACGGCTATACATCTCAATGCCAACAACAATATGCATTTCGTGTCCTTCAATCTCTCTCAGATGATGGCAATATAATAAGAGACAGTTTCAAATTTCCAGTTTGTTGTGCGTGTGTATTTAAGAGAGAACATCGAATCCGTAACTAGATCTTATCTGATAGATCTTAACCAAGTGCAGATTAATGATGAAAACAGTGTGAAGTGCAACGCAAATGTCCAGCTATTTTGAACCATATTGCTCTCGCATTGCATGTTGGAAATTTTTTAATATCACATGATTTATATTTTATATAGATGGGCATTTTCGCGAAGTTAATAAATTAAGTAAATAATTAATACTTTATTAATTAATAAATATTTATTAAGATGCATCTTAATAACAATTTATTTTAATAAATATTTGTTAAGGTACCAACTTTATAAAAATTTATTATAATAAATATTTATTAAGATGCCAACTTAATAAAGTTATTAAGATAATCTTAATAATTAGTAATTTATTAAGTTCAATCTTACTAATTATTAAGATGGAATCTTAATAAATATTTATTATTTAATAAATTATTAGAATTAACTTAATAAATTTTTATTTACAGGTCACTTATCATTTTATATAGTTTTATAAGGGTAGAGCTATCATATTGCGATAGGTCCCAAGAGACTAGGGTGTCTCATTACAAACTAACTGCAAAAATGAGGCTTATTGTATAAATAAATAAAGGCTTAGGTCCGGTTTTGATACACAAGTAGTGGGTCCCAATCTATAAAGTTACCTTTATATGTGAATTTATTTAATTCTATCAATCAATTTTAAGAAAATTTAGAAATATACAAAATGGATTGAAAAGAAATAACAGGATGTATTATTTTTTCAATTCATTTTTCCATAATTCAATAATTTTATCGTCAACTTTTATTTTCACCTGAGACGTTAAAGTAAAGAAAAAGACACGAGTGTTCATCCTATTTCCCAACTTTTAAACCCTCAACCCACAAATACAACGATGGATCACACGGATTCCTTATATAGAGTAAAAATATATTAACTTTTATACTTCTAGTGTGTGTCTCATTTTGCGATGTCATCATAGACACAATAACAACTGATATTGAAATCTATACATCGTTGGGTTTTTCGAATATTTCGCTATTATCAGTAAAATAATGTGCTTAGACTCATCTATTATATACTTATTTCAGTGAAGTGTAGCATCAGTTGCGTCCGATTGCGTCCGAGTAAGGTTTGATCCTTCAATTTTCTATATTTTCCCAAGAATTTAATTTTGAAGTACTGATATTTTTGTGAGAAAGACGATTATCAGTAATATTTGAACATGTCAGTAATTACTTTTGGCGTTGGTTACTTATCCATATTTTTCTTGATCATGATGAGTGTTTTCGCTATTGAAACTAATGAGACGTTAAATACCAACATTCAAATTAGTAAGTCAAATTGTATTGACACATTTATTTTTCATTGGCATGCAGAATACTAAAATGTTCTTCACATTTCAACTTTGAACAGAAGCTGAAAATACGACTGTTTTGAGTGAATTCATGTCTATGTGCGATTCTTATGAATCTATAATATATCCAAAGACGGGTGAACGTCGCGATGGATCACAAGCATTTATTGTGCAAGCGAAACAGTATACTCAAGGTCTACGCGTTTCGGTTTGTGTAAAAGAACATAGTACATGCAAAATTTCAAACCGCCTTCCTAACAACATTGAAACTCGCTGCCAACAGGAATATTCCTATAGTGAACTTTTCAGTACCTCAGATGATGGAAGTATTATAAAAGATAGCTTCAAAATACCCGTTTCTTGCGTATGTGTATACAGACAACGCTGATCAACCAGTACTGCTAATTTCATATTGTAATACCTAAAATTAGAATAGTTCCTATTGTTATAACAATTATATGTATTGTTTTATCGTTGGAAAAAGGTATACCTCTTAAAAATTTACATGCCAACGATGGAAAAGCATTTGATATAAAAGGAAATATTTCAATAACTCCAAATGATCTGGTTGAAATTAAAATGAATAAATGGTTAAGAGGCTTCTGAGATTGGGATTATCTCTTAAAATTTTGAAATGTTCGTCTTGAATTCATTTGATATATGATTTCCAGTATGGGAATGAATACCATGCTGTTTCATAGACACTATCGCATAGGCGTTATTTAGCTCGTGTGATGTGTGTTCTTTGTTTGTCCTTTACGCTTTGAATTACTCTTCACACTCGTCTCAAATTCTATATATGAACAAAAAAAAGGATGTTTGCTGATGCGAATATCATTTCAAACGAGAGCTATAGATTAGAAAATTAAATTTTGAAGACAACTGAAGCAAAAGTCAATCTACTGATGACTAAATATTCTATGGAAGCACTTTAAGGTTTTGCGTGAGCAACAGAACATGGATCATTGAGAACTTTAACAGTTTACTCGTGAAAAATTATTGTGTTGATATCACTTTATCAGACATTCATTTGAGATTTAATGTATTTTTTATTATCTTAAAATGTTTGGCATCGGGGAAATTGCTGCTCTAAAAAGTCAATTGAAATGTTATGCGCAATCGCTTTGAGCAACGATCATACTATAGTATATAATGATTATAAGCTGATCATACTATAGTATATAATGTTAAAGGCAAGTATTCGGGTGTTCTTCAAAATATTTCGACTTGGTAAACTTTGAATGAACTGAAATCAATCTTAAGGCCACGAAGTAAGCAGGAACCAGATCACTGCTATTAGCTAAAGAGGATTTAATTCACGCTTCTCAATACAGGTATTCGTTAAACGATAACAATCATTCATTAAATAGGTTTTTGGCAAGTGTTTTTCATTCAAATGAATATACTTGCAATTATCAAGTGAACTCAAAATTGCTTGTAAAATATTTTGCAATTCGTATGAAAAACACTGCCTAGAAACATTCCAGCAACGTTTATTTCACGATGAAATCACAATTTATGGCGAAATCAATGAATATGCCTGGTAGTTTATCGGTGAAATGACCTGGAATCGTCGTTTCGTATTCGAATTATCGGTTTCATGGATTCTCATGGCAAAACTTAATCGGTTCGACAGCAAAATGACCTAAGCTATCGTTGTTTGCTTTTGAGGCGTGAAAGTAAGAGTTTATATGAAAATATTTATACCTCAATATTGAGCATTCGATTCCTTCATTATATTTCAAACAACTCATCGAGAAAAGGATCGAAAAAAGTAAAACACAATGCGATGTTTCGTCCAATTCCAGATATAGATATATGATTCAATATATTCCGATTGAGGCAGCATGACCAACAATAACAAACGATTGAATCAGAAGCACAAAAGATCATGATCAAATGATTTATCTATTTTGATTCTCTTTCGTTACACTTTGAAAATGTTCGAGAAAAAATATCGCTAAGAATGGATTTATTGTGTCAAAAAATACTGGTAACATTTCTATCTTCGAAACAGTTCTGTTTGCTTTGGACTTTGAATAAAAAAAGAGCAAAATGGTGCGACAACAACACTTTTTAGACACACAATATTTATTCAGTGAAAATGTTATATATGACATTGTTCAATCGGTGATCGACGACAATTACAAAATAGATTCAATGCGACCAAGAAAACCAAAATCGCTTGGGCGGAGTCGTGCCGCATTCATTGTTTTCTTTGGCTATCGTTTTTTATGCATCGGAAAGAATTTCTTTGTTCCCGAATTGCATTGAGAAAGGTGTATGAAGCATTGAGTTGCAAGTTGCACGGAAATCAAAATTTAAACAATGAATCCACAAACTTGATAGAAATGTTTGTTTATTTTGGCCGGGATTTTGTGGCATTGTTGAGCAAACAACAAGAATATTGCTCTTTCTGGCTCAGGCGGACCAAAAAAAATATCCAATCGATACTTTGATAGCATTCCATCGATGAATCATTATTGTTCGCAATCAAACGCAATAAAAACAAAAAAAATTGCTTTGATAAATGATTTAGGGAATTTTTCTTGTTTGTGAATGAAAAACCTGACTCTATATAAACCATAAATGTGCTGTTTACGGACGATAAATGTCGTGTAATTCCATGCTCGATGGTGTGACCGTGTGAAAACTGACCAGACGCAATCATTCAAATCGAATCGATTTCGTAACATCGCTTAATGCGTGTGTGTTCATTGTTTGAATTCTTCAATCGATGTTTCGATTCATTCGATTACATAGTAAATCATAATTTTTATTGTTTGTGATTCACCGTTTCTTTTTCATTCGAATCGATATTCTTTTGACTCAGTAGCTCCGAGTCGACCCCGTTTAATATTTTTTGTCAATTTCATGAATTTCATTTTTTACAATCGATTTTGAAGACATTTCCACCAACAAGACTATTGTAAAATAGTTTTTATGAACGAATTTTCATTCATGCTCCGGTTAATTCTTCCGAATGGTTTCTCCTTATTATCTCGAAAATTGGTTTATTCTTCCAAGAAATTGCCATTAAAGTCCATTTCACGGCGGTCATTCAAAAAAAACTCTAAACGTGGCGGCAGTTGAGATCTGTTTCACTCGTTGGTTAGCCGAATATTGACCCAGAGAAAGCTGAAACATCATGAATGAATATCGAGCGCATGTCAAGCGAGTGCATTGTCCGTTAAATTTGCTCGTACCATTGTTTAGTTTAATTAAATTCGACAAAGAGTGCTTCAATTCAAACAATTGCACACACAATTCATTTTCCCCCACATTCAGAAATGCGGCAAATCGCCGTTGACAGCAAAAATTGAATCGTTGACGACGTACATCAAATTAATATAAACGTCATATTTACAGAAAATCCGATTACGTATTATAATCATTGACATGGGTAAACAAAAAGAAGCCTCTCGCCGACAGATTTCCCATTTACAGCCGAATTATTCTCGCAAATATCATTCCCAAGCAGTTTCATTCAATTGATCGGAAAATTCTATAACATTTCGCATAACTTTAATCTCCAACATTCTATATGACATTGAACGGAGCTCTTATTATCAAACGAAATTGACTTTCTTCTGCAATGATCTTCAATAATGCGTGAAATATAAGAAACTGGCAATTTCCTTTTTTTTCAATCTTCGTTTGCCTTTTGCCATTCATTCATACACAATTTGTTCATCACAAATAGTGATTTGTGCATAACACGAAAAGTCAAACAATGCACATAAGTGAACAAGATTCGGAAAGATTGTGAATGGTTGGTTTGCCATGTTTGAATAGCCATTGTCAACTGTGTGAAGACGAAACACGGAGCCTCAACATATGTCACATTAGTTTGACTGCTCGTTTCAAGCTCGTCTTCAGCCAGAGAATTTAGACTTGATCTCTGAATGGTGAGCCATACAGAATTGGCTTTATTCAACAGACTTTTTGTATTGAAATTATTTCGCATGTATACAATTTGGATTAGTTATGATAATTGACTTGGCGGTCTTCTACGTTTTTCAATGAACGATTTTAAAGAAATGGTGAAAGAAATGTGTGTACATGAACCTGGAGCTAGAAATGAATGCTAATATTAACTCATATGTTCGGACACTCCATTAATATAGCTGATATACAGTTGCATATATTCATGTCTCGGAAACACAGTCTGACAATTTAAAACATAAAAAATGCATAAAAGTGAAAAACACAAAAAATTTGAAAATGGCAACTATATTTATTATATATTCATAATTATTAAATTCATATTGAATATTCTGTTGCGCAGAATATGTGATTTCTGTTCCATGAGTGATTTTGATTTTAAGAGTTATAGCTCACCGATTAAATTAAAATGATTTATAAATAATTATCACGTACATTCGAATATCGATCGCGGAAGTTATATTCAATTCTTAGCACTCATAACAATCGACTGTTTGCGAATCATAATTTGGGTGTCAATGCAATGAGCTAAACTGATTATTCCACAATTATCTGAATTGAAAGAACAATTGCTTTGTTTTCATCAGCAACATTTCGTCGTAATTGAAGTGAGTCAGAGGTGATATCTCTGGTGAATTCTCTTCACTTCTCCTCAATTCACTCGAATTCTCTTGTACACTGCATGATTTTGTTGTCATCGCCATTTCAGACTGCACTTATCAACCGCCAATCAAGTATCTACTACAGGAGTTGACGTCAATGCCTTTAAAATATCATAAATATTTATAATGCACATATGTTCTTTCGTTGTTGTTGTTGATGCTACATGCAGCCATAGCCCAAGCTTGAATAAAACTTGTTTAAAATATTATTAAATTAAATATCACGAAATTGAATTTAATATAATTTATCAACAACAAAAACAACAGCAATAGCAGCAGCAGTGGCATCAGTCGAATGCAAACGGATGCAATGTGATGCGAAATGCAGAGGGAAAAGTTATTAGCATCATTTGGCTGAATGGAATGTCGACGGTTTCAATGGAATGGATTTGATTTTGATAGAAAATTTCTTTATTGCACACACACAACAGCCAGCGGTTGGGCATAGAGGCTGAACGCAAAACATAAAAAAATTGTATAAGGGTAGATTATATGAGCCCTATATGACCATGTGGTGTCAACTACTTGCCTATTGTGTTCAACTGTTCCACACACACAGCAATATCAATTTGGATGTCGCCGTCGTCGTCGTAGTCGTGCACGTCGTCGGTTCGTTATGCGCATTTTAATATAGAAATAAAATTGTCACCGAGCAGACTTATGCCCAAAAATATTGCTGTTAGTTCTTTATTTACGGTTTTATGATGTGTTTTTTATTCGAACAAAAGCCTCGCGGCTCTATTCAAAATTCAATTGAAACTCTCTCTAATTCTTTCTTTTCGCTCGCTCACTCGCTCTCAGCGCTCATTCCAGCGTGACGTTGATTTCATTCGTCACACATTGATTTGGCCAGAAAATTGGTACACCAAACGAATGCTGTCGCTTGGAATTTACTCGTTCCCCCTGTCGATGCCATTAGAGAAGGCACACAATTGAGAAAGGGATGTGTGGCCAAAATGGAAAGCCACGTTATCCACACATATATCCAAAGACATACAAATACATGCCATTCATAAATGTATAATTTATATGAAAATGCCCAGTGCCAAATGGTAAAACAAGAGCGCGAGAGAAGCATTGCGAACAATCTGATTTTATTTGGCCATAATAAATGTGTTGTGGATGTGGGATATGTGAATATTCAAGACCATTTGAATTTTCAGTCCCATTTTAATTTAATACATTGCACATGCTGTACATTCGCCCACTGAATAGGCGAGATAAAATATACCGAGCACCGCAAGTGGCATAAAAAAATCAGAGTTTCATCAATGGCACTCTCTTTTGTCTCTTTGCATTCATTCAGCTCAAAAAAGCAACCTTATTAGCTACTTGCTGCAGCCAGATTCGTTTTTTTTGTCGTTCACCCGTCTCCGAATTTTCGAGTCCGTTGACAAAATTTTGGGGTGAAATATATAGTAATAAATAATGTTTTTGAAGAGATGCCGAGTGTAAAAAATGTAATATAGAAAAGAGTTTTTTATGCGAAAAAGTGAATTTTCTCGAGCTTTGATTGTCCATAAATTATTTTTTATGACCGTCAATGGACGCTGCTTTTTCCAAGGGATGAATCGACAATGGCACGCAGAATCAATCTAGCGAATGGGTGTTTTGTAAAAGGCGTTACAATCTTTTAATTGAATGTCTGATGGCCAACGATCGATTTGCCGCACAATCTTCTGCTACATTTGTCCCTTTTTATTAAAATGTAAAAATTCAAATAAAAAACAACAAACAACACAATTTTAACCCTTTAAATCGCATAATTTCTATTTGCCAAGTTCATTGAATGATTGATTGCCTAGCTTATGCCTACGAGATTATACCTATTTCCTACATCACCAACCCAGAATAGAAGCGAAACAAAGAATCAACCCGTGTTTCCATTTAACGGCTTTACAAAATGAGATTGGATTAAATTCTCTGATGCGGCGGCGGCACATTTACTAGCGCAATGCTGCCAAACAGGTTTCACTAGTATTCCTGAATCCATATACGCACACATAGATTGCTGAAGCCATGTAAATTATTTTGTTTGCTTCCTCTATACTCCGTATGCATAATAAAATGTAAATCACACAGTGCAACATGCATAATAGCAAAAAACAACGACGTACATTCAAACTAGTTTCTAATTAATCATAGGATCTATCAAAGTACGGTTAAAAACACATACGCAAACAAACGGTTAAATTTTTGTTCCGATTTCTCAATTTCTCAATTTTCGTAAATATCGAATAAAAAGCGAGAGATTTTCCGGATTAATCGATTTGGAATCTGCATGTGAAAACTATCATTCCATTCGATGATTGAACGGATCATGTCGTTCGGATCAGCGCGGAAAAAGTTTCGAAATTACACCACAGGAATCGAAGCCTCAAAAATAGAGGCAAATATATGAGAGTTTTTGTCCTGAAAGGTGAAAATGTATACAATTGATATTCTATATTCTTGTGAAAAACTGAATCAATTCAGATCAATAATAACAATGTTGAAACATTGATGTTTTTCCGATTGGGAAAATGCAAAACCAAAGAGCCCATTTGGCGATGCTTCTGCATACAGATGCAACCAATAACAACATAAAAAACACTCGAGCACCAGCTACAAAAAATGCTCAAACATATTTCAATTGATCGTCTCTTTGGCGATTGTGATTTGTTTTCAGCTAAAGCGCGAAATACAAAAGTAAAACATCCATAGCAAAGATTCGACTGTTTTTCTCGGCATTTGCATATGCGCGCACGTTCTTCAGCAAATCCAATTCCAAAAACCGATTTGCTCCCGCTTCAAACAAAACCCCAAAAATTTAGCTACAATCGATAAAATTAAAGCAAAAAAAAAAAACGCGGCACAAAATAGAATCAAAAATGTGCATGCAAGTGTGGCTGGCATTTTTATCGAAGCGAAATGAAAGCCGATAGTAAAAATGGCGAAACAAATGTCGAACAACAAATTAGCGGCGGTTGCCGAATAAACGAAAACAAATGATTTAAAAAAGTGTGCATGCTGGATGAGTGTGGGGGCTAAAAATCACGCATTCGAATGCGATTCACAAAAATTTATCCGCAAACTGTGTGTGTTGAACCACGCATCGTCACCCGTTCTCGATCTAGCAACACATTTTTGAATTGCATATTTTGTGTTGAATGTGTGTTTCCCATTTTGAGCTTGGTTTTTCTTTCTTTCTCTCTCTCTTTGCGTGTTTTTCCATTAGGTTTCGACCTTTTCCGAGGCCACCAAGCATTTTTATGGCCGTTGTTAGTATTGGGTGTCGCATTTGCGAATCTTTCTGTGTCCACACATGGCAAACGACACAGACAAACGCACATTGTTACAAAAATGCAGGCCATCATTCATACCAGTGAAAGAATGAGAATTGCAACTCAAAGTGCACACTACAGCAAAAAAACAACAGCATAATTCATAGGGAACAACGTTTGCAAAAAATAGAAACAAATTACCATACGCTGTGGCTGTGGTTTAACTATCGCACCATGAACACAAGCCGAACAGCGACAATGCAATTTTTTTCGATAAATCTCTAAAAAACCACTACAAAACTCGGCCCAGACATATGCGAAAAAAATAAACCTGATTTTTGGCGCAATTTAATTTTCTGCAATTATTTATATTCTTTGACACCAGTCGCTTTTTTCGACAGAATATCCAAAGGATGCAGCAAACCGAGTTCACATTGTGTGAGAAAATCGTATATTTATTGAACAAAGCTTGTAGGAGGCAACAATTGCATTGTGGTTATTTTTGGTGATCACTTTGGCAAGACAACAAATCATCCTTTCACTTGATGACAATTTTAGTCACTTAAAAGGACCTGATCGATTACAAATAACTTTCTCATGGAATTTCTGCAATTCCACTCTTCAATTCTTCGATTGCTGAGAAAATATCCAATGAAAACAAAGAAATTTCCAGGTAAATTTTTTGCAAACAAATTGATGTAAAATTTGGTTCTTTTTTGGTTCCTATTTTGTTTTATTTTTGTGTCGACATAATCATTTGAGCCATTCAAACTGCTTGCCAGTTAATTAAGAAACTTATTTAATTAGTTCAATCAACCTTAGAAATAAAGCATGTCTAACATTGAAAGCCGTGCTATTTCGTCCATTATTTTTAGAAAAGAGCCTGCATCTCATTTTATTTTAAGTACATGCTAAATAATTCATTCATTTGACTCGGTTTTTGATATATCAACGACCGATTTCATTACATGACATACTGAGTGACATTTATTGACTGTTTTGATACCTGTACATTTCCAAGCGGCAATGAATCGGGTGGAAATTAAGATTCAACGGAGAGCTCAGAGGGTTGTTTAATCTCGACATTAACGATGTTTTGTTATCAATTAAAAATATTGTACAATGCCTTTTCAAATTATGATTTTATTCAAAAATTACTCAGAATTTAATTTTAATTGAATCCGTTTTCATTTAAAGATCAAATTTTAGTCTGTTTCAAATCGAATCAAGTAAAATCCTACCAAACCAAACAGAATTCGAATTTACATAATTTTGCCCACAAAAATTCATCCTCTTGTCGAATTTGTATCGAAATTCCGTTGAATTTCAAAGCGTAAAGAATTCCGAAAGGGCAATAAATTTGAAATCTATAAATTTTCTATTGAGTTTTCTAAAGATTTATGTGTTCGCTTGAACTTGAGCGAAATGTACACATTGTTTTGGTGTCTCAGCAACCAATGTTATTTTTCGCTGTGATTGTAAAATCGATTTCTGCATTTAAAAAACTGTATTTTATCGTTGAAGCAGTAAAATTTTGCACACAGCCTTTTCTAGCGGTCGGCACAAATGGCAAAATTGTTGTTGAGCAATGCGATTTCAGTGCCTTTACTGATAATACCAAAACGTCTGTATTTTTTTGCACATTCTCCATTGTGTTTTTTTATGACGGCTCGGTTTCAATGCACTTTCATCGTTGCAAAAAATCTTATCTATCGTTTTTTTATGCAACCTTAACCGAACGCAAGGTTACGAAAAGGTAAATAATACTTGATCCTTTTACAGTTTAGGTGCAAAAAATGCTTCGTCTTCCTTTTTGTGCATATCAGAGATAAAGAGATGTAAGACTGACATTGCCGTTCAATCCATAAAACACTTTAGCAATAAAAAAAAACGCAAACAAAATTTCCATTGCTGCAATGTTGCTGAGTATTTTTTGCATTAGATCCGTTAGTGCAAAACCAGAGAAAGAATAAATTCGTGTAAAAACATGGATTGCCTTTGAAGGAAAGAGATACAAAGGATTGCCGTTTTCAGTTAAACACAGTTTTTGGGCTTTTTTCAGTTATCAATTTCAAGATATTGCAACAAAGAAGAATTTCTTTTACTGTTCAACTTTTGGGCTCTTGGCCTGTTCAACCTGAGAGAGAGTGTGAGATAGATAACAATGTCCTTTGTTTTACCAATATTGTCCAATTGCACACAATTTCTCGCTCAATCGGCCAATGTTTGTACATTTGCGGTATTTTTGCATTGATAAATACTCTCATTTGTGTGTTACACTATCCCATTTTTTTCTCACTTGATAACGCTGCCAGCAATAATAATAATCAATTCAAAGGTCGAACTTAGATTAAATGTTGTGGCAAACACATCGGAATATTCACAGCAAAAGCAATAAATTCACTTCCAATGAACAGGGAACACGAAGAAGAGCGTCGCACACAAAAAATGGCACCATCGATTTGCTTGTAAGTTTGATTTGCTGCAAATATTTTTGAATTTTATCTATACTCGGAATAGAATTCTTAGTCTTTACTATAACCAGTCAGACTTTTGAATAAAATATTTATATTTTCACATTTTTTATTTTATTTTTGTGTGCTTTTTTTTCACAGATTTCGCTTGTTCCTTGCGCATTTACTTATTTTCAGCGTGCAACACTGTGAAAGTTTGAATGTAACGTGCCAAAACAGTACGCCAACATTTCACCGAAAAAATGAATGTTATGTCAATAGAATTGATCGACCGTTGCAAAATGCTGAAAGGTTGATTTTTCTGCAGTCCTTTGGTTCGCCGGACAGAATTAAAATATTGGACATTTCGACGTCTCCCGATGAGCCGGGAATCGATCACATTCCTGTCGAAGCATTTAGCTGGTTCCCCCGTTTGGAATCTCTTTGTGTCAATTCATCGTTTTCTTCCATCGCTGCCAATGATCTTGATCTGGCCGGGAATTTGACGGATCTTACGTTATCGGGTCAACTGCAAGCTATTCAAAGGGGAATATTTCCATCCAACAATAAACTCGTGTTCTTATCATTCGAGTCCAGTTGCATTTCAACTATTGAAGACTTTGCCTTTGAAAAATTGAATCACTTATTTTCATTGAGATTGCAGGAAAATCAACTGGAAGAAATAGGACGGAATACATTTGCTGGACTTCAAGCCCTGCATGTACTCAATCTGAGCCAAAACAAAATTCGCATAATTCAAAATGGAGGATTTGACGGCTTATCATACTTGCAATTCCTTCATTTACAGCAAAATCAATTGGAAACACTTTACGATGGAACTTTTCATGGACTCACTAATTTAATCGACCTTTCATTGAGCAATAATGGAATTCGCTGCATCAATAGATCACTGCAAAATTTAACAAATATTAAGAAGATAAACTTAAACAATAATCAAATTTCAGATTTAGATTTGAATGAATTCGCCAAGCTTCCGGCGCTCGTCGATTTGCGGCTGATCAATAGCGGATTTAGCTTCGATAAAATGACGAGAAGTGATCAAAAAGGAGCGAAAGTGAAATCAGTGTTGGAATATTTATATTTGGATAACAACAATCTGAGTAATGCCTTGGATTTACAGGCACTCAGCATTTTTGGCGAGCTAAAGGATCTAAGTTTAGATGATAATTCGTATAATTTGTTCGATATCAATCGTACAAGTTTGAATGGGATTTTACCCAAACTGCAACATGTGTCATTAGTAGGGAATTAAACTCAATTAAAGTGTAATAAATCAATCAGAGATGCAGTTGTTCCGCCAACCAGTCAGATATAAATTTAACTAGAATTTAAGCTAATCAAAAACTTGATTCAAGTTTTAAATGCCGTTCATAAAAAATAAATAAATAAACATTACTTATATTATTGAAATGTAATTTGCGAGGTGAAATACAATCGAAAAGTAGATGTGTGAATGAATTTCTAAAAGTAGATGTCGAATCTAATTGTTTCTTTTCCTATCATCCTGTTATACAGATAGAAGCCATTTCCGAAAAAATATTTCTTCATCCAGTGTTTATTTTTGAGGAATATTTTTATTTTTCTTGTGGCTAAAAATCAGAGCGTTTCCTTGAAATCCATAAAAAGTGGGACATAAAAAAATTAGAATTCTGGAGCAAATGCAATCTTTTTCACATAACAATCCGTCTTTGGTGTGGAACAAAAGTCCAAAAAAAAAATATTTTGCTTTCTTTTGAAATTGATTTGGTGCACTTCGGATAATTTTCTTCAATAAAAAATGCACAACACAAGAAAAAAATGCTCTACAATAATAAAATGAGGTTTGAATGTGTAAAAAAAATCAAAGCATCTCAGGTTGTTCCGGAAATTTTCGAAAGATAACACAATGAGTGTACGTTTTTATTTCGAAATGTACGGCTTCATCTCATTCGTCCATCGGCCTAATTTTCAGTCAGTTTTATTGCGTCGTAAAGAGAAATGCATTCACATATCTCTACAGTCTAGATGTTGGTCATTGCCGCTCTAGTTCTAGTTTGGTTTTGCGATAACATTGTGTAACATAATTAGTCCAAAGGACAAGCGCATAATTTCACGTAAGATGAAAGAAAGAACATTGAAAATGGACGATGTAAAATAACGAAGGTAAATGTAACGACATAACGTAAAAATTGGGTCTTTTAATTGCGTCAATTGTCCTTTTCGTTCTAATTTCAGGCAGCTAATACGAGAAACATTTTCATACTGTAACCTCCAAAGCAGAAAAAACGAAAAATGGAACAACAAATTGGTAATAAAATATGAAATCATAACGGACAAACAAAATACGCTCTCGTTCTCCAGCAATTTGAGTGTTTACTTTGCAAGAAAGTGCGCGCAACACGCTCTTGGACGCTGTCAAGAGAAAAAAATCAGTGCCTAAAAGACAACATTTAAACGCTGATCTTGCTGTTTGAGGAGACACTATCGATGCTTTCATACCTGTAGCTGTTTTTCATATTGTCAACATTACAAAGGTCAAGAGATCTAATAAAAGGCAATGTAATTCATATTATACGAGCGCCTTTCCACACATTTCCCAACATATGGATATACATGTATTTCGTCATAAAACCAAAGCCATTTCGGTCTCTTTAGTTCTCTAATGACTTCATTTCGAGAAATAAAGCGAGTGGCGAAAAAACAGATGCGATTATGTATTCTTTTATAAATAATATTATATCAAAAAAATCTCTTCTCTAGGAAATATTGTACAATAACTTGAACGAAAATGAATATTGCCAATAAAAGAAACATGATCTTATTTTCAGTTTGGATGACAGCATTTTTTTCGATATAAATTAAAAAACATATTTATTCGGTTCAATGCGCATCGGAAGCGATTTCACTCATAAAGCCGTATTAGTGGTGATCCAATAGGAATGGGCGAAAAGAGATAAAAACCAATCGTCATTAAAGGTTGCGATACATATTTTTCATATTCGATTTTTCCCCTTTTTTTTCATGCCCGATGTATTTACACATTTTCCTTTTCGGTAGCTGCGTTTTTGCCCAGTTGTCTAGTGATGTTAATATTTACAACAAAAAAATCAGCCAGTTGATATGAGTATCGAGAGTATAATTTGTGCCCGCTGAATGTTTTTTATCTTGTGCATAAAGGATCGTTTTCCGAATAACTGGGCCGCGGTGTATGCATAAGTCCACGTGCAAAACGCGCGCGCGAATTCTATTGCACGAATATGCTTTTTCCAGGCATTAATATTTAAAATTTAGCGAATGTTTACTTATTTCTACCCGGCGTCTCATCCATATTTACGTTCGATGTCGCCATTTTCCATTTCCCCTCTCTCTCTCTCGCATCCTCTATTTCTATCAATTTCATTTTTCATGTGAATTATTATTATTGAAGGTTTTCAACGCGAAAAATCGAAATTGGTGGCATTTTTAAAAAGAAAGCCAAAAAAGGTAAACCCGACAGAAATAAAGATAGAAAACCGAGTGAACACACATATACGCCGTTTTTTTTGTTTTTTTTTTATTGCAAAAAACATGAAAAATTGTAGTTACTAACCGAGAAAAAACCAAATTCAAATACACGCGGAATCATAACGTGAATGTATTAATAATTTATTGCCATCTATTGGTTCGTGAGCGGGTGCATCGGCCGAAGGGGGTAACACACAGTTTCTATTATAGCTACTTAAGTTTGGTTTTTTTCAGTTTTAAAAATTTTCTAATAAGAACACAAAACACGCTAATAAAGGGTTTCCCAATAGGGGTGAATGATTTTGAATGTCCCTATCGGGCTCATTTGAACTGACATTTTTGACGTCTACTTTCAGTTGTCATCAGTAAGGTTTGCCATTTAATCATGAGTAGTTTCACGCTTCCACAACGAATATAGCCGCCGTACAGGCCAGTATCGAGGAAAACCGTGAATTGTCCGTTTCACGCCGATCTCAGGAATTGGGCCTGTTCAGGATGACTACCTGGCGTATTTTGCGGTTAGATCTTGGCCTACATCCCTATAAGATGATTCTGGCCCAAGAACTGAAGCCTAATGACCATCGTTTGCGTCGGGAGTTCGCGGATTGGGCTCTGGAATCAATTGAAAATGATCCCAATTTTCATCAAAAAATCATCAAGCTTGAACGCATTCGGGTTTGCAAGAAGAGTCGCGGGAGCCATTTGGCCGATATATTGTTTAAATCATAAATGGCATAGAATATCCAATATAATAAAAAAGATGTCGATCAATTCCGCATGAATATTCAGTGTTTTTTTTTCATTTTCAAAACATATCACCCTTATTATTAATATTCATCACCCTTAAGAGAAGATGGTAACAACAAGAGCTCAAGTAGAAAAACAGAGTTAGAATAGTTTTTTATGGAACTATTATTGAACCTTTTTATTGTTTTGATTAGAAATACATTATTGTGTGTATCTTAATATTTGGCAATAATTGTGAATGCCTGCTACTTTCGCAATTTTTTTTCACAAATTTCACTATTTTTATGTTTATTCCAAACACTAGCTACTTGGGTCTTACCCCTTGAATGAGATGGTTTTATTCCTCTGTCCATGGAATCAAAAACATCTGGAATATAAACGAAACCACATACACACATGACTCTAGCGAAGTCGTCAGCGAGTTTCCATCTATACAAACACACATTTGCATACCGAACAATTATAAATTCCATTCCCAGCTCCATTAAAGAACACATTCGCCCAGTTGAACGAGAAAGAAAAAAAAAACATCATCAACAACAACAGCGAAAAAACAACTTTTACCAACCAAAACAAAGTTGGAATTTTCCTGTACAAATTCTACCGATTTTCCTTGTTTTTTCCTCCTTTTTTGCCATTGTCCATCGTATTATTGTACCCGCTTTTCAATCGTTCATTTTTAAGCGCGCTTTTGGTTGAACGGTGATTTTTTGCAGGACCCCCATCCTGCGCACACTTCATTCGGGAATTAATGCTGGACCGATCGCGAGCAAAAAAAAAAACCTTCAAAATCAAATTCAATTTGCAAAACGTTTCCATTTTCTATTTTTACACCGATTTATTCGTCAAATATTTTATATGATTTTAATCTTTTTTGGTTTCAATCTGCCCGAAACACTGCTTTTATGAATTATACAGACGTACATAGTATGGACTATGTACATAAAAACGCACAAAAAAAAATAGTACGTCGACGACGTCAAACAATGGAACCATCAAAAATATTTATTTCTCCAACAGCGATTAACTGAATTATTGAATCTCTTTGCATTTTACCAGCAATCATAAGCGTTTTTACGTCTGTTCTCCGGAAAAACCAGCAGCAGAGCAAAATTTTGCAAATCAATATAATTTTATGACAAACATTCCTTCATGAAATTCATGATTTGAATGGAAGATGGAATTGAAGGAGAGCTAAAAATCTAATGCAATTAGTGGAAAAAATTCGGTCAAAATGAAATATAATAGCATTTATTTTGCGATGTTGTCGATATTCTGATGCTCGAATTCAACAAATCATTCAAATTTACCTCATTCTTCCAAATTGTATATACCTACAAGATACCAAAAAATGGCTGAAGTGCTTGCAATATGCACGCATAACTAAAAAAATTGTAATGAATAATCTTCTTCGTTGCAAAAAATAAATCGTCAAATTGTCTGTGGGTGGTCATTAAAATCTATGGAAACGGTTCTGTAGAGCCACATATATAAGCATGTTGTTTGAAATATGGCCAATTGGCGGAGAAAGACTCTAATTGTTGAAAAAGATGATCCATAATTATTTATGGGCCGACATTTATTTCCGATTTCGTGAGTAGAAAACAGTAGTATTACCTCGTTAAGAGCACCGAATGTTGATTCCATTGAAATAAGCCAAGCAATGGATCGATTGTGATTGGTTTTTGTGTAATATTTTTCACTGTTAACTAAAAATTGAAAACCCGATTTACTGAATGTGTGGGTCAATTTGTACGGAATATTCTCTTGATTGGCGTACTAAGTGCTTGATTTATTCTGATGCGACCACTTATTTCCTAGGCATTATTGACAAATACCAAAATTTATGTGGTCTTTCCTTTTTCTCCAGAAACGAAGATGATGAACTCAAGTCGGAAGTAATATATTTCACAATTGTTCGTTCTGCTGTAGCGATTAAGATCGCTACAGTTGCTATGATTTCATAATACTGGTGAATCACACACTTAAATTCATGGTGACACACAAAAACCAAAGTCAAAATAGTACTTGAAACCCATTGGCAAAACGCTGAATGAAAAAAGGAACAAAACAACCGAGGCACTTATTACTGGTCACGATCAGGTAAAAATGAAACCATTGACAACGACCAACAATGAACGGATGAGTCCGAAACGTCCGAAATCAAACCAAAAAGACAATTGGCATCGCGGTGAATGGAATCCATTGAGCTGAATCCAACTGAATGAATACCAGTTTCTTTCAAGACAATTTGAATAGAGACTAATTCATATCCGCATCATTGTAATCCAAAGTTGTAAAGAAACGAACCATAGATTGAAAATATATTTTATAAAGTTCGCTTCACGAAATACATATGGAGCTTCAAGAAAGGTGCTAAAAATAAATAAATTTAATTCATGTGATTTATTTTTTTACACCACCTGACAACAACTTATATAGACATTACTCTTTTTAAACACTTGATTAATTGCTAGCAAACAGGAACACGTGTGGCAGCTCGATTTTTGAAATGCACATCATTGTGTGTTTGGATTTTCTGGAGATTTTCGTTTGTTTTGGACATTCAAATTCGCCATTTATTTTCATGAAAATGATGAAGAATAACAGAGAAGTTCTACTTCGGTACGCCGTTGAAAACCGTTCATTGAAATGAAGCTAAAGGAAATCAGAGCAAAACTTCATGTTACTTTACCGAAAAAAATCTTATTCCAGGAAATCATTCATTTTTTTTAACGATTGTCCTTTTCTAAAATATTTTTTCTGAGAGATGAAAAAAAAGGTAATGAAGAACAGACACAAATTTGCACGATTTCTAAGTGAATGTGTTGTTTATTGGTTTTGCAACCGCTTCGTTAAAGAATAATCACCCCAAATTCCATACTAGCGTGTAATTACTCATAAAACATATGCCTTTATAATTCAACTCTATGTTGCGCGACTCCCGAGATACAATTTAATCATAAGTCATAGAAATAGAGCCCAAAAATGATCTGTAATCATATCACGAACAATGTAATCCAGATACTCCTGAAATGTGAACTAAGAGGAAAAATGATTTGGCCCAATTGGCGGAAATTGTTTGACAATGAAATCTACGCATTTCATGAAATGAAAACAATTATTGAAATTTTTTTCATATAAAAGGTCTACCGGTTGAAAATGTCGTTATTGCAGACAACTTCATATGTATTACTCTGAGGTGAATTTTGGCTATGACAGCTGTCACATCAGAAACTTCATGTCATTGTCTAATTATTTCAGTTATTGGTCATTAGTGAAAACAATTTTTTTTTTTGTGAAGCTGTAAAATGTCTACATTCGTGCCATCAAAACAACATTTGCGGGAAGTTTAAATATGCTCAAATGGGATGTCCTACGCCACCCGCCGTATAGCCCAGACGTTGCTTCTTCCAATTATCATCTCTTCCGATTGATGCATGGCCTGGCTGACCAGCACTTCTTCAATTATGATGAAGTCAAAAATTGGATCGTATTGTGGATAGCCGCTTAACCGATCGATTTTTTTAGACGTGGCATCCACCTCTTGCCACAAAGATGAGAAAAAGTTGTGGCCAACGATGAATATTAAATTTGTATCCATTTTCCTCAATAAAGCATTGATTTTTGACAAAACGACATTTTCAACCGGTAGTCCTATTAATATTTTGAAGAAAGTTAAAATGTTGGCATGCGAAACTTATAGTGAAAATCATTGAGAAAATGCATTGTTCGAGTGGGTTGAAATATAAAGATTTGTACATGTTCAGCCCATTACTGCATTTGGTACGATTTTAAACAAGGAAGATTTTCGCTTGAATTCCATACTTGAAGTGCAATTGTACGACAGCAGTTCTACTTAGTAGTTGCTAAAAAATACTTCTAAAACTGTTTTTTTTTTCTTCTAAAAAATCCACGATGAGAAAAATGACGTATTGAATCAGCTACAATAAAAAACCATTTTGGCACCATAGAAAATCCGTAAATTCAATTATTATAAATGATAGTGCACGCTGAGTCACTATCCTTCACTTCCTGAGTTTTCATACCATTTGAAATATTATATGCAACTAAGTGAAGAAGATTATGTAAAATTGTGATAGTGTTCAAAGTTTGAAATAAAGTTTGAAAACATACACAAAAACAATTGAGCAAATGCTTCAGCACTTCTTTATTTACTGATTTTTATTTGTAAAGATTGACAAACATTCTATAATGCGCATTTATACAATTTGTTTGATTAATACGCTGAATTCAAATTTAATTTCAGCAAATACAAATAACGCGATACAAGCTAAAATATTACTAACAGGTCTCTTTTCAACAAATATTCTGAATTGTTTATCCAAATATCGATATTGATGGAAACTTCCGAAAAACTTTTTTGCAACAGTTCTAAGAAATTCATCTGTTTTGTTTTTAACGTGCAAACACACATTTTATAGTGTTTAAAAAGAAATTGTGTTGCTCAGATTTTGGTATTTAAAGCGACTGTAACTTATTGAAGAATCATTCGTATTTTCATTCGACTTGAACAAAGAAATATTTGAATAAATCAAAATGAAATACTTCGCAGTTTTTATTGCTCTGCTAGTAATCTTTGCCACTTTGGTAAGCGCTCAAGGTGGAGGATCAGACCGAAGTGATTTCAGTGAGAGTCGAGGACCACCACGTGGATATGGACGTGGACGTGGACCGCGACATGGACCGCCACATGGACCGCCACATGGACCGCCACCGCATGGATGGCACCATGGACCGCCTCAATGGAATTGCAACTGCCACTGCCCGCATCCATCGGGAGGACCATCTACACCAAGAGCAAATTGGAGATGGAGTTCTGTCACTCCTTCTACCACCACTTCTACTACCACTACTACTGCATCGTCTGTTAATTCGGAATAATTTGTTATCTAAATGGCGGTAATAACATTCAACTACATCGATGAAAATGTGAAATAAAATTTGGAGAATTTTCTTGAAATTGCAGTACATATACAAAATTTGAATTTTTCAAAAAAAAAACTTCATTGACACATTGTGAGATAAAAAAAAAATGAATTTCACTAAAACTATTTTCAAAATAAATATTTAAGATAGCTTCAACGAAATCCTTCTGTCCAAGTATCTATAATATTTGTTGCTATAATAAACTTTTGATTTTACCCAACCTAACACAATTCAAATTTAAGTTGTGAACGTGTATTCATTCGAAACTAAAAGTCCTCGTCACCATCTAATTATTCCTAAATGATTACGAACATCAACTCTCTGACAGTCATGGACGAGGGAATGACCACCAGGAAATTCCATATCAAATAAACCCAAATGTTACCCGACCTCTAAACACATTCGGACTTTTTTACAAAAAAGGATTGAACTCTGTATTTTCAAATAAATTTCTCAATATCTGTTGGAAAGAAAATTTGAATAATCTGAAAATTGTGTCAGTTGGATTACGCTTGAGGCCTCAGATAAAAAAAAAACAACATATAAATGGTTTTCAACATGGTGTCAGACCTTCGTTTTGTTTAATTTTATCTTTCCCGCACAAACCATTGTGTGCGTAAAAATTTTGCGTTTGGTCCCGAAAATCGGGTCCGTTGCAACCTCTAGTTGTGACTCATAATAATTATTTTATATGCATTATTCGGAAATGTGTCAGTTGAATATTTGCAAGTCTAATTACAATATATTCATTGGGTCTGATCAATTTCAAATAGTATATTCATCAAGAATTTCCCACTAATGAAGCAGTAGTGTTCATCATCAGAAGCAACATGCAAGCATCATTTTGTTTAATCGCCATTTTCATATGTAGCGTAAGTAAGAAATATGGACCACTGAGAATAATTCGTTAACTATATGTACGGTTTAGCGTATTGCGGAGCGAGCCACTGATAGAAAAAAAAGATCTCATGAGATATAAGAATGTGCACATACGTGGAAACAACTTTTCCGCGCAATTCCACGAAGTCTAAATGTTTTCGAAATATTAATTGATTACAACAAATTTGTATTGAAATTCAATCTTTATCGTATTGTAATGAGATTATTATTAATTTTCTATTTAAAAATGGGTAACTTCAAGTCATTCCTATGCGATTTAAGACAAATCAAAAATGCGAATCATTCGTGTCATATTTGTGGTGTTTTTTGCTCTCTGGCCAACAAATCATGTCAAGCTTACATTTTGTGAGTTAACGAGATCACAGATTTTTGTGTACAATGTGCAACGGGTTGCTCTGGAAATGATTTCAATCGGTTTTTTAAGTCTTAAACGTATGCGTTTTTGAAATGATAAATCTGAAAGTAGATTTTAAAAAGAAAATTATTCCAAAATATAGCGTGATTTTTTTTGTGTTTCCATTTCTCAAAGGAATCATTTATATCGGCAACAAATACAACAAAAATACTATGAAATATTCCGTTCCGTAGGCCGATGCTGCATTGTTTCTGGTTGTATTGCTTCAATGATTCCGAACTGTTCTTTTATAAGAGCAACAGAATAATGTTTCGGTTTTGAGTATGATGCGTTTGCATCCTTTGATTCATCATGATGTTTAGTATGATCATTAAACAGCATCTAAGAAATTCAATTTCCAAAAGTTGAGGTTTGTGTGAGTGTTCATGAATGTTTTTGTTTGATGAAAATTGTAGAAATATTATATGTGACGTTGTTTTTCTTTCAAATCAGTTTGGAATGAAAATTAAATTAGTAAAGCATAAAGTTGAGGTTTAATTTACGCATTTTTAGTAATATTTTGAAATCATAGTTTGATGTTGCTTTATTTCTTTATCACTTAGGTTGACATTGGTTTTGTTGCGTCTGCTGGTACTTCAAAAAGAAACCTCTTCCCCAGTAGAGCATGTTCACAATATAACATGTTAAGACCCTTCGGAGATAGACGTAATAAATTAGAGGAGATTCTCCCGAAAGTCGCAGTGAAAATTTATGAAAAACCAGAGACTCATTATGATGAACAATTAAAAATGATAGATTTGTGTATTGAAAAACTTCAAGAAGTACTCGTTATTTGGCAAATGTGTTGCAAGGAGTTTCGGAATGAATATAAAAAAGCGTTGGAAACAGCTACAAAATTACAAAGTTTGGATTTGCTCAAGCCAATAGTTAATTTATATCAAAAACAGATTGACCGAGACTATGATATTGTGTTTAAATCAATTGAAGACTTACTGGATTTAGGACGACAGGTACCGGTCTTTGAAATGATGTTAGAAAAGAATTCAGCGTCCTTTCCAACAAATTGGGAAAAAGAATTTGACATCGTGACGGAAAATCATATTCAACTGACCATCTTGACTCTTAATATGGAAAGAGACTGCCTAGGTCAGTTTGAAAGTTTCAAAGCAGTTGTAACACCTTTAATCACTGCTGGTGTGTAAATGCAGAATGGCGTTGCCTCAACGTGTAGCTGCGCGGAGAAGCATTTTTGTATGGATTAAATGATGCATAAAACTGGAGTTGATAATTTTGTTTCATTCGCAAACTTTGAATTTTGAAGATGAATGAATAAATTGAAATATTTATTTGTGCAATTATATTCTGTTTTTTACTTTCCCGCACACACCACTGTGTGTGGTAAAGGTATTGCGATCGGTCCAACAAATTCAAAACGCTCAGAATAAGTTTTCTATGCGTTTTGAACATAGAAAAAACGATTGCAACCATTCCCGGAGCAAGTTTTTGTCCGTGTGTGGTACGTTGTACGCAAAAATTTGTTAACACGATAACTCAATAAATTGATTTTTGAATTGATCAAAAATTTACACACGCATTGAACTTTATTAGGAATAGAAACCTATTAATTTTCAGCCCAATCGGATAATTTTTTCGGGTATCTCCAGTGGAGTCGAATAAAATAAATGGTCTTACGTACGTAAAACTAACATATTCCGCACATTTCCCGAAATTGTTCGGGCTTACGCATTTTTCATTGATTGCTACTCATTTGTATTGGGTTTATGTTTATTTCTTATCGAATCATCATGCAACTTCGAGAATAAATCACAGAAAATTTGAAGTCACTACGATGAGATCGAATTTCGAGTCATTACACATCATGTGATTTAAATTTGAATTTTAATATGAAAACAAATAAACATCTCAGTTCCTAATTCTTACTTCAACGTTCTCTATTTTTGAATTGGTAATAACAATTACGAATTAGTTCACTCTGATTTGAACTTTCAATTCATGCCACCGATAGATATGTTTCTACATTTATGTTATGTATAACAGTATAACTTTCGGTAACAGCATGAGCATTCAAACTGATGAAAAAACACAGATTAGAAAATCACAAATACTTCATCCAATTTATTGATTTGAATATTGACCCCGAAAATTGAAAATTTTGTGAGGGAACTAGATTTAAATCTCATCAGAATGACTTGAGAAACATAGAAAATAATATTTTGACAGTTCCAATGGGAAGCAATGTGAACTTAAGATAGCCGCCATACAATATTTCAGTTTTGACCCCGAAAAGACTCCAAAAATTCAGAATTTTAGTGGGGAAGTAGTCCTAAATCTAGTCAGAATGACTTGAAATTTGGCATGCCTCATTTTTTTCATAAAAAAATTATATTCTGAAAGTTTCATAATGATACAATGCGAAATTGTCATAGTCCCCATACACATTTTTCGTAATTATATTGAAAAACATCCCATTTTTTGATTCGACTCCACTAGGGCTACCCGAAAAAATTATCCGATTAGGCTGAAAATTAATAGGTTTCTATTCCTAATAAAGTTCAATGCGTCTGTAAATTTTCGTTTAATTCTAATCTCAATTTTTTGAGTTATCGTGTTAACAAATTTTTGCGTACAACGTACAACGGACAACGTACCATACACGGACAAAAAATTGCTCAGGGAATGGTTGCAATCGTTTTTTCTAGGTTCAAAACGCATAGAAAACTTATTCTGAGCGTTTTGAATTTGTTGGTCCGATCGCAATACTTTTACCACACACAGTGGTGTGTGCGGAAAAGTAAGAATGGGCAATTTTTCAATATAAGTACGAAATTTTTTTTGGGGACTATGACTATTTCGCATTGTATAATTATGAAACTTTCAAAAAATTATTTTTTTTTGAAGATGAGTCATGCAAAATTTCAAGTCATTCTGATGAGGTTTAAGTCTCCCTCCCCTACAAAATTTTCAATTTTCGTGGTCAAAATTCAAATTTTGTCATTAAATTGGATGAAGTATTTGTGTTTTTCTAACCTGTTTTTTTTTTCATCTATTTGAATGCTCATTAACTTTTTAACGAAAGTTAAACAAAACATATATGTGGAGCCATATCTATCGTTGGCATGAATTGAAAGTTCACATCAGAGTGAACTAATTCATAATTGTTATTACCAATTCAAGAATAGAAAACGTTGAAGTAAAAATTAGGAACTGAGATGTTTATTTGCTTTTATATTAAAATTTAAATTTAAATCACATGATGTGTAATGACTTGAAATTCGATCTCATCGTAATGACTTGAAATTTTCTGTGATTTATTCTCAAAGTTGCATGATGATTCGATAAGAAATAAACATAAATCCAATACAAATGAGTAGCAATCAATGAAATTTCGGAAAATGTGCGGAAAAGTTAGTTTTACGTACGTACAACCATTTATTTTTTGTGTTTCCATTTCTCACTGGAATCATTGAGATCGGCAACAGATACAGCAAAAATACTATGAAATATTCCGTTCCGTAGGCCGATGCTGCATTGTTTCTGGTTGTATTGCTTCAATGATTCCGAACTGTTCTTTTATAAGAGCAACAGAATAATGTTTCGGTTTTGAGTATGATGAGTTTGCATCCTTTGTTTCATCATGATATTAAGTATGATCATTAAACAGCATCTAAGAAATTCAATTTCCAAAAGTTGAGGTTTGTGTGAGTGTTCATGAATGTTTTTGTTTGATCAGAATTGAGAAATATTATATGTGACGTTTTTTTTCTTTCAAATTAGTTTGGAATGAAAATTAAATTAGTAAAGCATAAAGTTGAGGTTTAATTTACGCATTTTTAGTAATATTTTGAAATCATAGTTTGATGTTGCTTTATTTCTTTATCACCATAAGTTGACATTGGTTTTGTTGCGTCTGCTGGCACTTCAAATAGAAACCTCTTCCCCAGGGAAACTTGTTCACAAATAAACGGGATAAGATACTTCAAATATTGGCGATGTAAATTAGAGGAGATTCTCCCGAAAGTCGGAGTGAAATTTGATAAAAAAACCCGAGACTCATTATGATGACCAATTACAAATGAGTCGACCGGAATAAAAGTGAGAAAACACCGGCTCTAGATCAGTACTGCGACTAGATAATCAAAAACGCTGAAGTGAACCATGAATATTGTTGAGTGGCAGCAGCGGTCCATAATTTTCGCTATCAATGTTTATTTTTAGTGTAAAATTTTCATGGAAAAATAATATTCTGAAAGTTTCATAATGATATAATGCGAACTAGACATAGTCCCCATACAATTTTGTCTTAATTCTATTGAAAAACTGCCCATTTATTGATTCGACTCCGATAGAGCTACCCGAAAAAATTATCCGATTAGGCTGAATTTTTTGGACCGATCACAATACTTTAACCAGACACAGTGGTGTGTGCGGAAAAGTAAAAACGCCAAAAAGTTAGCTCTTAAAATATTGAACCGCTAAAAGGGAACATTGTGTTATTGCACAAAGATTTTGAGGCCGCGATTACAACAACAAGATATCTCCCATTTTCATGATCATCTTTCAGAGCTCTCTGTTCGTGCGTTCTGCTAATGATTCTTTTGTGAACACGATCCATGCAAGCTCTAGATTTATTTCCAATGGTTCAATTGGAGTCTAGTCATAAAATATCGGGTTTTTCAATATAATTACGAAAAGTTTGTATGTATTGGTCTTACAACTAAATTTTAAAGGATTTTTTCCCCTTTTTGATCGTTCATTTTTAAAAAATGTTATACTAATGTATGTTATTTAAAGTATTGGCCATCACTAGCCACTAGTTTTTCCCATCTTCTTGATAGCATACGGATTCCACGTCGGAAGAACTCCTCATCTTTTGAGGGCAAGAATGAATCGACCCAATATTTCACTTCTTCAGAAGAATTGAAGCGGTGCCCAGCCAGATTATCCTGCATGGATCGGAACAAGTGTTAATCAGAAGGGGCAATGTCTGGGCTCTAATTCGGCGGGTGGGGTAGCACATCCCATTTCAGTGTTTCCAAGTATGTTTTGACGACATTTGCAACATGTGGCCGAACATTGTCATGTTGAAGAATAGCTTTGTCGTGTCTTCCTTTATATTCTGGCCGTTTTTCACGCAATGCCCGGCTTAAACGCATTAATTGGAGTCGGTAGCGTGGCCCATAAATGGTTTCATTCGGTTTCAGCAGTTCATAGTACACCGCACCTCGTTGATCCCACCATATACACCTCGTTGATCCCACCACATTACCTTAAATCCATGGTTATCTTGCTTTGATGTCGATGGTGCAAGCTGGCTGCGCTTCACATATGCTGTTTTACGCTTGAGGTTATCGTAATGAATCCACTTTTCATCAGCAGTCACAATCCGATAAAAAAATCCTTTTGTTTTTTGTCTTTGGAGCAGCTGTTCACAAGTGAATTTGCGCCCTTCCACGTGTCTTGGCTTCAATTCATATAGGAGCCAATTTCCATGCTTTTGAATGCGTCCTGCTGCTTTAATGGAGGAAAATTGTTGGCTGTGTTACTCCCAATGATTTTGCGTGTTCTTCTGATGATGAAAAAATTATGTTGTACTGTTTACTGATTATAAATGACATAAGTCCCAGCTGTCAAAAAAAAATAATTGAACTGACAATAGAGAGCAATATTTGTAATTGATCAACCATCTAACAATGAACGACGGCAACTCATTCATACTATGTACCAATAATTCTTTACAATGAAAGGGGTTTCCGATGATCTTCTACTTACTAATAAGATTAATTTTTAAATGTAGAAAAAAAATAATAGTGCGATTATTGGCTTCTTTGTTTTATTTCACGAACACTGAACTGACATCTCGAAACTCATTTTTAGCATTTTAATCGAAATGTGGTCATTTTAAGCGGAATTCGATGTCAGTACTTTCGAAACGTCAGTTCAGTGCACTTTCACAGAAAATAACTATAATCTAAATGATGGTGATGTTATTCTAAGCCTGCCAGATTGCCCGGAATTTCCCGGACTTGTCCGGGTTTTTGGCAATTCTGCCGGGAGAATTTTGCCCGGGCCGGAAATCCGGGATTTTCGGCGTTTTTCCCCTCAACAAATTTTTTTTTTCTACACATCAAATGTATCGATTTCGATTAAACCGCTGCTATAAAACAGCTGATCGATGATACGACACACTCAATCGAATCGTTTCGTTTCAGCCATTCACAATAACTAAAACGAATTAAAGAGAGAGATTTGACTGTTTATTGTTTACAAATTTTGTCCGCAAATTTCATGCAAATTTCATGCAAAATTTGCAGAAACGTTTGTATTTCGAATGCATTTCGAAAGAATATATGTCAGTCAGCCTATTCTTATCATTCAAAACAAATTAGTGAAATGAAATAATCGAGTGAAAAATAAAAATCAATCAAAATGGGTGGCTCCTGTTCGTGGAAGCCTGAATTTGCCAAGAAATACCCTGGATTTACTGCAGCAAAAAACAAGAAAGCCGATTATTGTCATTGTACAGTATGTGCCAAAGATATTTCAATCCGACACAAAGGTCAGAAGGATATTGAAATTCATTTGACCGCAAAAGCACACTTGGAAAAGCAAAAAGCCGCTGCTGGCGCGCAACTGTTGCCCAGTTATTTCACTGGTAAGAAAATATGATTACATTGAATACACCAAACACCGTGCATTTGGAATGATATGCTGATTTATTTAATGAACAAATGTAAAGCATCCACACAAGAGAGTTTGGTTCTCGCTGCGAAAGGAGCTGTTTGGAGCTATCACAAGGTGCACAAAATTCAATCATTTGCATCAACCGATTGTGAAAGTGCACTCATTCGCAGATTGTTTGAGCAAAAACAATTTCAACTTGGTCGTACGAAGTGCTCAACTATCGTTTCTAATGTCTTCGCTCCCAAAATCGTTGCTGAAATGAAGTTGGAATTGAAATCGTGTAATTTCGTTTCAATCGGTACCGATGCATCCAATCACATGGCCATAAAAATGTTTCCAGGTATCGGTCGGTGGTTCGATCCTTTATCAGGCATCAAAACAAAAGTATTGGATTTATCGGATGAAACAGGTTAGTCTAGTGAATGATTTGATTGTGTTTACAGAACACATGAGGAAGGTTCATGGATTAAATTAAATGTTAAGGTGAAACGGCTGACATCATCATCAATTTGCTTAACAGAGTTGCAACGAACTGTGAAATTGAAAACAAGTTGATTGTATTTTCTGTTGACAATCCACCAGTGAATTTTGGCATCGTTGATCGCACAGGCAGCAAAAATGTTTTGAAACAGCTGAAAGAAAAAACAAATAAACGCATGATTGGTGCTGGCTGAAAATGCATTGTTCGAGTGGGTTGAAATATAAAGATTTGTACATGTTCAGCCCATTACTGCATTTGGTACGATTTTAAACAAGGAAGATTTTCGCTTGAATTCCATACTTGAAGTGCAATTGTACGACAGCAGTTGTACTTAGTAGTTGCTAAAAATACTTCTAAAACTATTTTTTTTCTTCTAAAAACTCCACGATGAGAAAAATGACGTATTGAATCAGCTACAATAAAAAACCATTTTGGCACCATAGAAAATCCGTAAATTCAATTATTATAAATGATAGTGCACGCTGAGTCACTATCCTTCACTTCCTGAGTTTTCCTACCATTTGAAATATTATATGCAACTAACACAGTGCAACAATTTGAAAAAAAAATTCTGTGTACAAAACGTGACTATAATGGGGTGAAAGTACGACCATAGCTGAGTCAAACCCTCGCTGGGTTTTGTAAAGTTGGCTCCCGTTTGAATTTTATCGATTTATGTATTTTTTCATTTTCAGTGGATTTTTCAAAAATTTACCTTATCAATTTTTGTTCAAGAAATTGTTATTTTTGATGATGGCATCATACTTTCTTCAGCAAAATTGTAGCCAAAGTAAATTTGAACAATACTTGGGGACATATCAGCCCAAAAAAATCACATCCATTCAACTTTTTTGGCTTAAAATCACTTTATCTTAACAAAAATTTCCATTTTGTTCAGATTTTCGATGAAAAACCGCAATTTTTGTTATTTTTTTTCATTATTTCCTAAATAAAATTATAGCCAGATAAAAATTGAATAACTTTCCTGAACAAATCAACAAAAAAAAAAATCACCTACAGTCAGCATTCATCGCTCAAAGTCACTTTTTTCTAACAAAAATTGCAGTTTTTCCACAAAATCGTGCAATATTCGAAATGAATAATCTCATACGCCTTTTTTTGCACTAGCGTCGTTATAATTCACTCAAGCAACGTTGCAAAGTATGAAGAACGAGACGCCAAATCATTTTTTAAATTACATTGATAGCAGTCATACTATACATTGATAGTTATTTTATCATTTTACCCACACAAAAGTAATATAATCGCTGAAATTATAAACATCACTGAGCGAACTGTCAGTAGAAATATCATGAAATTTGTACGCGCATAGTATAGTTTTGTAATCAACATCATAGAAAAAAAAAAAGGTCAAAAATTAGTTTTTTTTCATTGAAAATGGCTAACTTTGTACTAAAATATGTTTTTTTCAATAAAAAAAATATGTAAATGACGTATGTTGTATGTATATTGACATCGCTGTCAATACTGTTATAAGAAATAAAACGCATTCATTGCGAAGAAATATGCAATTATTTTCAAGCAATGGTGTAAAAAATGAAAAAACCGTTGGAAAATAGTGACTTTGAGCGATGAAAGTTGAGTGTAGGTGATTTTTTTTTGTTGATTTGTTCAGGAAAGTTATTCAATTTTTATCTGGCTATAATTTTATTTAGGAAATAATGAAAAAAAATAACAAACATTGCGGTTTTTGATCGAAAATCTGAACAAAACGGAAATTTTTGTTAAAAAAAGTGATTTTAAGCCAAAAAAGTTGAATGGATGTGATTTTTTTGGGTTGATATGTTCCCAAGTATTGTTCAAATTTACTTTGGCTACAATTTTGCTGAAGAAAGTATGATGCCATCATCAAAAATAACAATTTCTTGAACAAAAATTGATAAGGTAAATTTTTGAAAAATCCACTGAAAATGAAAAAATACATAAATCGATAAAATTCAAACGGGAGCCAACTTTACAAAACCCAGCGAGGGTTTGACTCAGCTATGGTCGTACTTTCACCCCATCATAGTCACGTTTTGTGCACAAAAGTTGTGTTGCACTGTGTAAGTGAAGAAGATTATGTAAAATTGTGATAGTGTTCAAAGTGTGAAATAAAGTTTGAAAACATACACAAAAATAATTGAGCAAATGCTTCAGCACTTCTTTATTTACTGATTTTTATTTGTAAAGATTGACAAACATTCTATAATGCGCATTTATACAATTTGTTTGATTAATATGCTGAATTCAAATTTAATTTCAACAAATACAAATAACGCGATACAAGCTAAAATATTACTAACAGGTCTCTTTTCAACAAATATTCTGAATTGTTTATCCAAATATCGATATTGATGGAAACTTACGAAAAACTTTTTTGCAACAGTTCTAAGAAATTCATCTGTTTTGTTTTTAACGTGCAAAAACACATTTTATAGTGTTTAAAAAGAAATTGTGTTGCTCAGATTTTGGTATTTAAAGCGACTGTAACTTATTGAAGAATCATTCGTATTTTCATTCGACTTGAACAAAGAAATATTTGAATAAATCAAAATGAAATACTTCGCAGTTTTTATTGCTCTGCTAGTAATCTTTGCCACTTTGGTAAGCGCTCAAGGTGGAGGATCAGACCGAAGTGATTTCAGTGAGAGTCGAGGACCACCACGTGGATATGGACGTGGACGTGGACCGCAACATGGACCGCCACATGGACCGCCACCGCATGGATGGCACCATGGACCGCCTCAATGGAATTGCAACTGCCACTGCCCGCATCCATCGGGAGGACCATCTACACCAAGAGCAAATTGGAGATGGAGTTCTGTCACTCCTTCTACCACCACTTCTACTACCACTACTACTGCATCGTCTGTTAATTCGGAATAATTTGTTATCAAAATGGCGGTAATAACATTCAACTACATCGATGAAAATGTGAAATAAAATTTGGAGAATTTTCTTGAAATTGCAGTACATATACAAAATTTGAATTTTTCAAAAAAAAAACTTCATTGACACATTGTGAGATAAAAAAAAAAATGAATTTCACTAAAACTATTTTCAAAATAAATATTTAAGATAGCTTCAACGAAATCCTTCTGTCCAAGTATCTATAATATTTGTTGCAATAATAAAATTTTGATTTTACCCAGCCTAACACAATTCATATTAAAGTTGTGAACGTGTATTCATTCGAAACTAAAAGTCCTCGTCACCATCTAATTATTCCTGAATGATTACGAACATCAACTCTCTGACAGTCATGGACGAGGGAATGACCACCAGGAAATTCCATATCAAATAAACCCAAATGTTACCCGATCTCTAAACACATTCGGACTTTTTTACAAAAAACTACTATTTACATATGAAAAATATCCGTACTTTCAAGTAAATTTCTCAATATCTGTTGGAAAGCTAATTTGAATAATCCGAAAATTGTGTCAGTTGGATTACGCTTGGGGCCTCAGATCCAAAAAGAAAATATATAAATGGTTTTCAACATGGTGTCCGATCTTCGTTTTGTTTAATTTTTTCTTTTCCGCACAATACATTGCGTGCGTAAAAGTTTTGCGTTTGGTCCAAAAAATGCAAAATGTTTGGAATGAGTTTTCTGTGCGTTTTTTGAGTTTTGCTTTACTATGTTTACAATAGTTCACATCGTATCATTGCGAGAGGCTGATCGGTGCTGGCTTCAGGCGAGCTTCGGACAGGCTTCGAACCCAAAAATTGGGTCCGTTGCAACCTCTAGTTGTGACTCATAATAATAATTTTATATACATTATTCGGAAATGCGTCAGTTGAATATTTGCAAGTCTAATTACAATATATTCATTTGGTCTGAGAAATATAAAATCGTATATTTATCAAGAATTTCCCACTAATGAAGCAGTAGTGTTCATCATCGGAAGCAACATGCAAGCATCATTTTGTTTAATCGCCATTTTCATATGTAGCGTAAGTAAGAAATATAGACCACTGAGAATAATTCGTTAACTATTTGTACGGTTTAGCTTATTGCGGAGCGAGCCACTGATAGAAAAAAAAGATCTCATGAGATATAAGAATGTGCACATACGTGGAAACAACTTTTCCGCGCAATTCCACGAAGTCTAAATGTTTTCGAAATATTAATTGATTACAACAAATTTGTATTGAAATTTAATTTTTATTGTATTGTAATGAGATTATTATTATTTTTCTATTAATTTCAAGTCATTCAAATGCGATTTGAGACAAATTAAAAGTGCGAATCATTCGTGTCATATTTTTTGTTGATATGGTGATATGGTGATTTTTGCTCTCTGGCCAACAAATCATGTCAAGCTTACATTTTTTAAGTTAATTTTATCACAAATTTTTGTGTACGATGTGCAACAGGTTACTCCGGAAATGATTTCAATCGTTTTTTTATGTCTTATACGTATTCGTTTTTGAAATGATAAATCTGATGGTAGATTTTTCAAAGAAAATTATTCCAAAATATAGCGTGATTTTTTTTTTGTGTTTCCATTTCTCACAGGAATCATTGAGATAGGCAACAGATACAACAAAAATACTATGAAATATTCCGTTCCGTAGGCCGATGCTGCATTGTTTCTGGTTGTATTGCTTCAATGATTTCGAACTGTGCTTTTAAAAGAGTAACAGAATAATGTTTCGGTTTTGAGTATGATGCGTTTGCATCCTTTGTTTCATCATGATATTAAGTATTATCATTAAACAGCATCTAAGAAATTCAATTTCCAAAAGTTGAGGTTTGTGTGAATGTTCATGAATGTTTTTGTTTGATCAAAATTGTAGAAATATTATATGTGACGTTGTTTTTCTTTCAAATCAGTTTGGAATGAAAATTAAATAAGTAAAGCATAAAGTTGAGGTTTAATTTACGCATTTTTAGTAATATTTTGAAATCATAGTTTGATGTTGCTTTATTTCTTTATCACTTAGGTTGACATTGGTTTTGTTGCGTCTGCTGGTACTTCAAAAAGAAACCACTTTCCCAGTAGAGCATGTTTACAATTTAACATGTTAAGACACTTCGCAGATAAACGTAATAGATTAGAGGAGATTCTCCCGAAAGTCGCAGTGGAAATTTATAAAAAACCAGAGACTCATTTTGATGAACAATTAAAAATGATAGATTTGTGTATTGAAACACTTAAAGAAGCACTCCGTATTTGGCACATTTGTTGCAAGGAGTTTCGGGAAGAATATAAAATAGCGTTGGAAACAGCTACAAAATTACAAAGTGTGAATTTGCTCGAGCCAATAGTTAAATTATATCAAAAGCAGATTGACCGAGACTATGGTCTTGTGTTTAAATCAATTGAAGACTTACTGGAATTAGGGAGAAATGTACCGCTCCTTGAAATGATATTCGAAAAGAATTCAGCGCCCTTTCCAACAAATTGGAAAAAAGAGTTTGACATCGTGACGGAAAATCATATTAAACTGACCACCTTGACTCGCAATATGGAAAGAGACTGCCTAGGTCAGTTTGAAAGTTTCAAAGCAGTTGTAACACCATTAATCACTGCTGGTGTGTAAATGCGGAATGGCGTTGCCTCAACTTGTAGTTACGCGGAGAAGCATTTTTGTGTGGATTGAATGATGCATAAAATTGGAGATGATATTTTTGTTTCATTCGAACACTTTGAATTTTGAAGATGAATGAATAAATTGAAATATTTATTTGTGTAATTATATTCTGTTTTTTTCTTATTATAATTATGTTCTGCACCATATAGCGTAAACCATTTTCGATGATTACTTGTTCACAATACGCAGCACAAAAATACGCCAACTCTACATTCTGCGCGCTACTTTTTTTTGTTTGAAAAAAACAATTGTTCAGACATTTACAACATCTGGTTTTATTTGGGAAAATAACAAATGTTTTTTCATACGTAAAATTAACGTTTCCGCACATTCACAGAATATTCACGTGATTGTAGAATTTTACAGGGTAAATAAAAAATTCGAGCCAATATTCACGAAAATTGTCCCAAAATTTCGTCAATATCTTCCTAAAAGAGCGACCAATTAGAATATATGTACATTCGCTGGACACGACCAATTACGGCGATTTCGGAACGATAGACTTGTGTTTTTGGTGTCGGAATGTAGGTACGTGGTATACTGTACGCTGGACGCTGTATCCCTCCTCAAAAGATTAGTTGAAAACCCGATAACTCTAAAAGTGGAAACATAAAATTAATTTTACATGAACGCGCTAATACGTCTTCATTCGAAATTGAAACCTATTTATTTACAGTTTATTCGGATAATGTCTTCTGTTGGTTCAATTGAACCGGTCAGAATAATAAATGAATATTTCCAGGAGAGACACATGAAAAAAAAACGCACAAAAAGTTAGCTCTTAAAATATTTAACCGCTAAAAGGGAACATTGTGTTATTGCACAAAGATTTTGAGGCCGCGATTACAACAACAATATATCTCCCATTTTCATGATCATCTTTCAGAGCTCTCTGTTCGTGCGTTCTGCTAATGATTCTTTTGTGAACACGATCCATGCAAGCTCTAGATTTATTTCCAATGGTTCAATTTGAGTCTAGTCATAAAATGGCGGGTTTTTCAATATAATTACGAAAAGTTCGTATGTATTGGTCTTACAGCTAAATTTTAAAGGATTTTTTCCTCTTTTTGATCGTTCATTTTTAAAAAATGTTCCAATGTATGTTATTCAAAGTATTGGCCATCAGAAGCTATTACTTTTTCCCATCTTCCTGATAGCATACGGATTCCGCGTCGGAAGAACTCCTCATCTTTTGAGGGCAAGAATGAATCGACCCAATATTTCACTTCTTCAGAAGAATTGAAGCGGTGCCCAGCCAGATTATCCTGCATGGATCGGAACAAGTGTTAATCAGAAGGGGCAATGTCTGGGCTCTAATTCGGCGGGTGGGGTAGCACATCCCATTTCAGTGTTTCCAAGTATGTTTTGACGACATTTGCAACATGTGGCCGAACATTGTCATGTTGAAGAATAGCTTTGTCGTGTCTTCCTTTATATTCTGGCCTTTTTTCACGCAATGCCCGGCTTAAACGCATTAATTGGAGTCGGTAGCGCGGCCCATCAATGGTTTCATTCGGTTTCAGCAGTTCATAGTACACCGCACCTCGTTGATCCCACCATATACACAGCATTACCTTGAATCCATGGTTATCTTGCTTTGATGTCGATGGTGCAAGCTGGCCGCGCTTCACATATGCTGTTTTACGCTTGAGGTTATCGTAATGAATCCACTTTTCATCAGCAGTCACAATCCGATAAAAAAATCCTTTTGTTTTTTGTCTTTGGAGCAGCTGTTCACAAGTGAATTTGCGCCCTTCCACGTGTCTTGGCTTCAATTCATATAGGAGCCAATTTCCATGCTTTTGAATGCGTCCTGCTGTTTTAATGGAGGAAAATTGTTGGCTGTGTTACTCCCAATGATTTTGCGAGTTCTTCTTGAGTTTGACAAGGATCTTCATCCAATAATGAATTCTTCTAATTCTTCATCTTAGAACTTTTTTGGCCATCCTGAACGAGTTTTATCTTCAACATCAAAATCACCACTTTTAAGACATTGAAATCATTCTCTGCACGTAGAGAATGTTCTCCGTAAACATCTCTGAGTGAACGAAATGTTTCGGCAGCACTTTTCTTTGCTACAAAGTAGTGCAATAATACTTCCCGTAAATGGGACTTTTTTGGCACGAAATTCGACATATTTGATGATGAAAAAAATTATGTTGTACTATTTACTGATTTATAATTGTAAATGACCAAGCGGACGATGCAAAATTAAATTTTGACACTTAGCTTGACAGCAGCGCCCTCTGTACCATTCGTCTATGGATGGTGAACACTTTTTCTCCTTCTTCAAACAATGACAGCAAAGATGCGGAGCCTGTCAAACTAGCTGTTTGGAGAAGGGGAAGGCGGGGAAGGTGTGAAATGTTGAAGCGTTTAGTACAATCGTTTAGATAGAGATGGCGCGGCCCAACGACATTCATTACCCCTTTACATAGGAGAAGATACAAAGCATCGTCCGCTTGTAAATGCGTAAGTCCCAGCTGTCAAAAAAAAAAATTGGACAGACAATAGAAAACAATATTTGTAACTGATGCCATCTAACAATGAACGACGGAAACTCATTCATACTACCAATAATTCTTTACACAAATGTTCATAGATATGAATAAAGGGGTTTTCCGATGATCTTCTACTTAATAATCAGTTTAATTTTTAAATGTAGAAAAAAAATAATAGTGCGATAATTGGCTTCTTTGTTTTATTTCACGAACACTGAACTGACATCTCGAAACTTATTTTTAGCATTTTAATCGAAATGTGGTCATTTTAAGCGGAATTCGATGTCAGTACTTTCGAAACGTCAGTTCAGTGCACTTTCCGACGGTTGTTTTATATGGATAATTGTTCACAGAAAATAATTATAATCTAAATGATGGTGATGTTATTCCCATTGAGGCTGGATGGGCGATTTGCGTACCAATCGATGGAATATTTTCGTACTCGTTCAATGCGTTGCTGACTATGATTACTATGGCAGCATGGTTTTCCCGTCAATAGAATTATCGTAAATGATATAAACAAGAAGAAAATGACGAAAACCTTCATTTTTTTCATCATTCTATAAGTTTTTCAATAATTCAGATTATATCACAAAATCTCACACTTTCACCTTGCAAAATTGTTAAATGAATGGAATTATTAATTGAACCGTGTAATGGAACTGTTCCAAGGAGGCATTTATTTCCAATGGTCCAACAATGTCTTTACTGCGGTTATTTAATAGCAAAAGGTGAGGAATGTTATGGGGATTCACTTCTGTTTTTCTCCGAGTTATAAGCAGCCGAAAGAATGGATAAATATGCTAAAAAAAATTCAAAATAACAGAACATAATTACTAGTAATTCACCAATTTTAAAACTATTCAACAGAAAATCATTTCAAACCATATTGTCCTAAGATGTTGATATACCAATTTTCTCCATACGTAAAGCTTGAACGGCGGCACCATATTGATTGCGTATGATCTGCCTTGATTTCATTTGATTTCATAATTCATAGAAGAAATTGGCAATGTCAATATTGAAAAATACATCGAATAATTGGTAATTTTATTTTGCGCTGCTGCTTTTTTCCATCTGAGAAAATAAACAAATAACATAAGATTCGTACGTTTACTGAACCAGATTGATTGAATAGTGCTCAAAAATGTGGCAAAGAATGCAAGAATTTCTTAAAAGAAAAAAAAAACAGAAGTTGAAGCTGTCGTTTCTAAAAATGAATTTATTTGGACGTCTATTTGTGTATCCTATTTATATTCGCAATAAAAGAATTGACTTAAGGATGAATACAATTACCAAGTGCGCATTATTGCTACTATTTGGCTACTAATTGGCACTAATTTGAATTACCGATTCTGAAATCCAAACTTATAATATTGGAAAAAGTAGAAGCTAGTTTCTGGAAGAAACGAAACTTGAGAAGAGGGATATTTTTCAAAGGTCATACAATATCTTTGTAGAAAAAAATATTTCACGTAAACTGACCAGTAAAAAATCAATTATGATTCATTTTGTTATCATTTGTCCAATTTAATATGAGGAACTAAGACTGCAATGCATTTCAACGCAAATTTCCTTTTTTTCTCTTCAAAGTGAATCAACAACTCAATATTGGACGAATCATCGGAGAAAGGAAATATGCAATCAGCATATATTATGTGAAGATATCCATAAATTGTGCAACATTTCTTCTGATTCGAATCCATTGTTTTTGATTCTTCTCGTTCTCATTCTTTTTCTTAACAGAATCAATTGAACCCTGGATCGCCAATTGTAAACGTGTTTATGACGTAAAATGAGTATCACTATAAATATTGTCTGCAAATTAGACTTGAAAACACCAAATTTTGTGCGTTGATGATTCCAAACTTAACATAAAGTTGAGTTCCAGATGTGTATATATATGCATATATAAGTTGAATTTTAAAGGTTTCCTACTTTCAAAATATGTTAATTTTGTTTTTATATTGTATGATAATCAATTGATATTTAATATCAGAAATGAAAACATCAATGTTTATTTACAAAATAGAATGATCAAGATGAAATAAAACGATTATATAATTTTTTGCGAGCGTTACCCAATTCTTTTCTTCTCACAACATGTGCTGCTGGGTCAATGATCGACAGAATAACTGTGTATTTTCGAAAACTAATTTGAACGCAATATACACTTTATTTCTTGTTCTGCAAATGATGGAAACATTGGGTGGAAAGTAAAAAAGGAGAAAGATGAAATGGTTGAATAAAATGAGCGGAGAAAGATATAAATATGTTGTCCAGAGCAGGTTAGATGTAAGAATCTTACTCGTTTGATCTGAATTAACATTTTCAGTGCAGTTCACAATCGATGCGAATTCCGAGCGGGCGAGAAAAATGAAGTTCGGTGCATTTTTACTTATACTAAGTTTTTGTAGCTATCAAGTTAGTTCGAGAACATCAAGTCGTGTAAGTGTTTGAATTATTTACATCAATTGAAATTATCAAATGTTGAAGTTGAGCATATCATTTATCTACAGGATCCAGAATGTGGGAATATTCCATTGAAAATCCAAGCGGATGGTAACCGCTTAAGTGCCGATTGTCGTTTCCTAGTTACGGAAGAGTTGGGTTTCTTCGAATTTTTGGATAAAATCGAAAAGAGTAATTACTATGCTGGCTTCGCCGAAAACGTATTTAAACGGAAATTTTCGAGAAAAGAGTTCAAATTCGATAAAAATGCAGATAAATCGCATGAAAAAAGTGAATTGATAATTATCAACAATTACGGTCTATTGTTTAGAAGTCTCTACAAGTTCGGGCAGTTGGTTAAAAAAATATCAATTACTTACGATGGCATGACTACCGATGAATCTAGGAAAATTCACGATCTAATTGTAGCCCAGTGTCCATCACTATTTTCAATCAGTTTGATAGCGAATTCGAATCCAAATGTTCTAAATTCATTCGTTGAACCAATAAGAAACGTGCAAGAATTGACCCTAACAGGCATCTGGATAGCACCGAAGAATGCAATATTGAAATTGGGCGACATTTTTCCCGACCTTCACCATTTATTCTTACCTTACATGGAATTGTCTGACCCAAATCTTTTCGAAGTGTCATTCCCATTTTTGGAGAAAGTGACGATTACCTTTTTACCGGCCGGTTTTCAATCATTGGACCTTCATTTCAGCAATACAATGCCAGTGCTGCAAAAACTATTCGAACAAAATCCAGAAGTACGCACTTTGATTCTGTTTCGATTTTATAAGCTGGAATTTTTGAAATTGGCCAGTGACTATTTACCTCATCTCGAAACGCTTCATGTGAAAAGATTGATGTTGTTGGAATATTATACAGGCGATATGATTTATTTTAATTACGTCAAAAATCTTTATTTAGCCATCGACTTTTTAGACATATCGAAATACATAACATTCGGACAAGTTCAAGAGCTGGATACATTTTGCGTTGCCCATGAGTGTGTCGAATTTGTGTTGAAAAATCCGTATGTGACCAAGTTAAATGTGACTGCAGTCGATCTCTGGAAAGAAGATATCGTAGAAATTGCACAAAATTCACCATATTTGCGAGAATTTTCGGTAAAATCTACAGCCTTTATACCCGATACCGTGAATTCTGATGTCTATCAAGTCAGCAACTCAATACAGAAATTTAATCTGCAAATTATCAATGAAGGTATTGAAGCTGGATATTTGGAATATGTGAATCGCGAAGAGGACTTCATTGAATAAGACTGAGCAACATTGTAGATCAATTGGATATTTATTCAAAAAAATATTCTTTTTGTAGGATATTTTCAAGCATAAGGAATATGAAAAAAAATGGAACATTGAATTTGCAACTCAACATGTAACCATATAATGTTTCATTTTACACAATATTTGACATAAATCAGGCAGTGAACAGAAATCGATTAATTTATAATAAGAAATAGTTTAGTTAAATATTTCAAAATCAACAGACAGAAAAATATTGATCACTCAATCAAAATTGTTCACACGAAATCATCCATATGGCAACTGGGCCTTGAAGCTGTCTGAAATTCTCCGCATAATTTTCTTCTAGAATTCAGAACCATTATTTGTCAAAATTTATGTTTTTCAATATGTTAATCAATTGAAAAAGTCATAAAATTTGGTTTGGCTGTATGAAGCTGTTGAAATATGTTAATTCAATTATAAGCTCGTAAACTTTATTCACTTTACGAGAATAATCTTGCGAGATTCTTTTTTTGTGTCTATTCAGATTTATAAAATTTAGTTCACTCAAAATGAATGTCCGCTTAATATAAACAAATTCAGCTTGTATTTATTCACATGAAACAGATTTTAATTTCAAATCTCACTCAAGGCTGCCAACTGAAATATTATTTGAGCAATATACAAGAACACTGTGCATTTAAGGTATAAAAGAGACTGCTTCATCAATAAGAAATCCATTCGTTGTCTAGTAAAGAAGCAGAATGAACGTCAGCGTTGTTCTTGCCGTTTTTCTCATAATTTTATGTTCATTGGGAAACACTTGCCCATTGCAACGGGAAGACCCAATTTCGATTAATGTTACCCATGGCCGACCGCAATCCAACCACTGCTCAAATGATATCAATGAACAGTACGGAATCTGTGGATCAAATCCCACTTGGACTATGGTAAAATAATCGAAAATAGTTACTCACGTTGGTTAGCTTGATATCATATGAATTAATTTATGTTTCGAATCACCTGAATAATTTTCATGTGAGCTCTTAAATTTAATCAGTAATTTACATCTTTTTTATCAATAATTAATCACAATAGCTATTGTTAACAATTCGTTTGAAATATAAAAGATTGATTTTTTATTATCAAAAACTTTTCTTCTTGTGTCTTATTGCATTTGTATGTCTTTCTTAAATCCTTTTAAATCATTCGCTACATCTGCGTAAATGTAAAAGTCCTATAAATAATTGAAACACGCACTGAACTTGGCTTCATCTGAGCTTGAAACAAGAGTCATGGCCCGGAGACACAACTAGATTCTATGGGCACCTCTATGCAATTATATACAGGATAGGTTCGAATATTATTGAAATCCATTCAAGCACGGAGCATTCGTGAAATAAACAAACATAACAAATATTCACGGAATGTGTGCAGTTATAAGTGAAATGAATATGCAGCATACTTGTAGTTACGTTATATTCAAGAATTATTTTAGATGGAAACCCCTATATGAGAATTATAATATTTTATGTGTATTTTCAAAGGTAAAACAGGACTGCTTGTTCCTTAGGTGATGATGCAATTCGGACAATTTTTTCTCTAAGTTTTTTTTTTTTTTTAAAGTGGAAGCTCAGTAAAGCTTGCCAATAATTCTCTTTGAAGCTTAATTGAAGCACTTAGAATAATGTTGAAACTTAATATGATATCAGCCTAAAAGCGAAACATGAAAAAATATTGTCAAACAATGCATTGACCATGTCAGATGTTTCCTTTCTGACTAAATCTTCTTTTATGTTATGCTTTTTGATTACAATCATATTGAGTGTGAGTATTATTCTAAATGGTTCAATTGAAAATCAATTTATTTTGCACTGGAAACCAGGAATTTTCTATCATTTGTTCAAAATATGACAACAATGAATTTGATATCGAAATGAATCTTCTCTCACATTTCTATCTCGTCTCATCTTCAAGCATTGATAATCAATTATTATTGATGATTGTATTCCACGAAAATGTGTTTTCAAATTTTATCAGATTTCAGCGATTGTATTGACGCTAGAAATATATTAGCACATATTTCACAGCAACTATAAATATGCGATATTTGCACTATATGCCGTCGTATGTGTCGTATACGCACTACGTACACGACACATGCGACGGCATATAGTGCAAATATCGCATATTTATAGCTACTGTGAAATATGTGCTAATATATTTCTAGCGTCAATACAATCGCTGTCAGATTTCATACGTCCATTAATATTTCGTTGAAAAACATTGCTCAAAAAGCAGACCATCTGCACAGAGAGACAGAAATTTACATTTTCTATGAATTTTCTATAAAAGAAATGTCAAAACCGAGCCGAAGTTCGTTGAAAACAAATAGATTTTGTTTGCATGTATTTAAAATCGGTTGTGTTCTTCTGAACTCGTCACATACAAATATGTTGGATAATGACAAATCTGAATAATTGTATATGACGAGTTTGGAAAACGCACCCAAATTTAAATACGTGCAAAAAAATTGGTTTGGTTCTACCGAGCTTCGGTTTGGCTTTGATATTTCTATAATTATATTATGTATCGAAAATCTGTATTTCTTCCTCTCTGTGTACAGGCGCGATGCTATGTTCTCCTTTCCATCTTTGATAAAATATGTTTTTTTTTTTTTTTTAATGCAATATGATTCAGTTGCGGAAGTATTTTAAAATTGGCTTATTTGCATTGCAATGTGTGATTGCACAAAATGTATTTGCGGTGAATGTTTTTCAAGACGATATTGTCTACGACAAACAGATTTACTTGCTTTTCCTAGAATTCTGTCTAGTTATAAAATTTTCGCTTGTTTCAGTCGGATGCACAAATTTGAACATATAAAAGGCTGTTGAAATTGTGAAATGAACATAAGCATCTCAGTCGAATTGCAGAAGCAATCCTATCAATAGTCATATTCAAAGCAATAAAAATGGAATTTTTCAAAATTGTTGCTAGTATTCTTATCATTTTGACTGTTTCCATCAACGCATATCCACGCAGAGGACCAATCAAAGTCGACGTTTTCGTTGGTGCTGACGAACCTGATTGCGGGGGGCCAAGTGGATGTGCACAGAATCCTAAGCCTCCCTGTCCATATCCATGTGACCCTTGTGCCGATCCATGTGCAACAACAACATCAACCACAACATCAACCACAACATCAACATCAACAGCTGCTCCAGAAACTACTGCAAATCCACCAACTGTCACATACCCAGTATACTTCGAGTCTACATATGCATACACATAGACGACAACGACATAAACTATAAGTATGCCTTAAATATATCTTGTATAAAATCTAAAGTGTATTTACAGCTTCAAATTCAGGTGGAACCACAAAGGTTTCAACGTTACAAAAGTAATATCCATATAAAATTTTAAAACATTGTTGCTCTTTGCATTTTAGGTCTTGAATCAGAATAAGAGCCATTATTGAATGAAGATTAATTTTAAAGTGAGTTTTGTAAATAATGAAAAACACTATCTAAAACTGAATGACGCAGAATAGTTTAGGAGAAAAATATTTGTTCATGTTGACGTAAACCGTATACGCATTTATTAGACATAATCGTATCCAATGTGTTTTCAGAAAATAATCAAGAGGATATGAAAAAGTATAAATATCTGCTGTTATTGCGTTTAAAGCAGCACAAAAGTAATTGATATCGATAACAAGCCATCAGTTTTTTGACGACTATTCTTAAAGTAGGTTCGAAAGCAAACATCTCCAATAAAAATGAAATTATCCTCGGTTTTAACCATTGTCCTCGGTATTATCGTAATTTTGGTTGGCGCTGAAAGTTCAACAACTGCCTCCACTAAAACCTCCGAATCTTGTGAAAATGGGAAATGTCAGGCGCACGCATCAGCTTCGGCCAGCGGTAATTAAGAACTTTGCGGCCAACGAAAACATTTCTGATGATTTTTTTCTGAAATTTATATCGGAACAATTGTTGAATACGATATTTGGAAATAAATAAAAATATCTTTTTTAATTGTTTAAATTGTGTTCTTGAATATTTTTACTGAAGTTGTGAATGCGAATCTGGTGTCTGAAAAGAAACTTTGTTCGATCGTCCAAAGTTCTCTTTGTTGAGATTTTGTTTGGATTGTCTCAAGGTGCGAGTCTTCGAATTTAACAACATTAGAATATTTTTCGTTTTAGCAAGCCAGTACATTGTTTTCTGATAATCCGTTGAAATTAAATTATTTTCAAAATCATCTATTGGTAGCAATCTATTGATTTAGATTACTTAATTATTAAGTCAATATCTTCTGGAAATTGCATAAAAATGGTTTAGTTGATCACATATTCATTGGCGTAACGCTCGAAAAACAGCTAAATCTAAAGCGTTATATTAAAAATACGAACAGATTTTATTCTAAAACAATAAGCCATTGGATTATTGTAATTTTGCGGTGGGGTTCTGACACCAAAAAAGAAGATGAATAGATTTGATTTCTATATAAGCATTCATTTACGATTCGATTAAGATAAAAACAGGTTCACAACAATCGATTCCACATTTTCGGAAAAAGTAAATATTTATTATTTATAAATATTTTGTTTAAACACAAATCTTCGTCTAGATAACAAATTCTGTTTATATTCACCTATCAGTATCGACGCACGCGAGCCATAGAATTGGCGAGCTTTATTTTGAAAACGATTGAATCACCTTTTCGGTTGGATAACCAAATAAAAGTGTATATTTGTTTGTATATTCAAATAACTCCCAAAGTAGTTATGTTAAAATACTAATATATTAAATCGATTATATGTGCTGTTTCTTCATTATTTGTCAAATATAGATCTTTTGTTTGGACATTCGTTCACGCAATGAATGTACCATGTGCGTTGTTATTTATTTGAGGTAGGAATTCATTGCGAATTGCTAATATCAATAATATCCGAAATAATAGTGCAAAGGCCCACTGATTTCTATGAAGAGCTATCACGTTATCAGTTACTCTACTATCGTTTTCAAAATACTAAGAAAAACACAAAAAACACCGTTGCTGCCGTCATCTTAATCAGTGTTTCAGTAATCTATACCTTCGACGCAAGAATTTACCGAATTCATGCATTTGTTGCTTGCCAATCTATTAAATTGTCTCAAATTAGGACACTGCAATTCCTCAGAATATCCAAATTAATGTTTGCTTTATTCACCGGAGAAGAAAATAAGAAAATATTAGATGAAATTAAGGTCTAAAGGTCAGTTGCTCTCATCTCTATAGGGGTCATTTGGATATGATTGCAACATATTTCATTCGAAATGATTTGTAGGTAAGATTGCAGTTAATTTATTAAATTTACGCGAATAGTTTTTATGCGAGATCAAGAACAGGCGTAACAGATTAAAAAAAAAAAGATGAACTTTTTTCCGCACTGTTATCTACGACATGCATCCCTTACATATAACTTTCAAAATAATTGTACCTTGTTCCATTTCATATGCATTTGGAATTGAAATTTTAATTTTCGCTGTTGAAAAAACAATTGAATAATTGAGTTTTTGACCAAACCAATACGACTTTATTTCTGATACAAGTGAAATAAAAAACAAGCATTGTTTTTTGCTGTCTGCGCAGCGGATATTCATCCGCAGCGTCTGGGCAGCATGACTGCTCAGATTGCTGCTTCGAAGCGTTCGCCGCATACGAGCAACGATTTGTACGTAGGCAACACACTTGCACACATTATTGTGACGCGATACGCCGCATGTGTCAATAATGTGTGCAAGTGCTCGTATGCGGCGAACGCTTCGAAGCAGCAATCTGAGCAGCCACGCTGCCACGACGCTGCGGATGAATATCCGCTGCGCAGACAGCAAAAAACAATGCTTGATAAAAAACAAATTCTTCAGGAGTCTTATTTTTTTACCGATTCAAATATATACTTAAGCCTTCACACTTTGTGTTTAGTAGAAAAGTAAAATGTCATTTTTAAACATTTGTAGACATTTTCATACTTTGGCCATAAATACCCGTTTGACTGAACTAGGGACTTGAAACTTTGCACATCTTATTTTTTGTCCGAAATATCGATGGGCTCAAATCTTCGTTTCGATGCATGGTCATTTTCAGGAAGTCTCCATACAAAAGTGTCATTTATACACGTTTTTAGACATTTTTATGGGTATGGACACAAAACTTTGCAGATCTCATTTTCTAGCCAAAATATAGTTTGTCCTAAAGTTATGCTTTGATACGTGGTCATTTTCGGGAAGTCTCCGTACAAAAGTGCATTTTTACTTTTCCGCACACACCACTGTGTGTGGTAAAAGTATTGCGATCGGTCCGCAAAAATTTGTTAACACGATAACTCAAAAAATTGATTTTAAAATTGAACAAAAATTTACACACACATTTGTCTTCATTAGGAATAGAAACCCATTAATTTTCAGCCTAATCGGATAATTTTTTCGGGTAGCTCTAGTGGAGTGGAATCAAAAAAACTGTTGTGTCATGTTTCTCTGTGTTCAAAATGGATAAAAAACGTATTTTGTAGGGTCTTAATTTTCGGACCGATTCCAATACGTTACCCTCCACACTCTGTGTGCGGAAAAGTGAAACTAAATTAATTAATGAATGAAATAACTCTTGATTAAAGAAATCGAATATCATTGAAAATCACAAACACTTGAATATTTAAGACATGACAGGATCACACCATGCGTTAGCTCGATAGGCAAGTTATTATCGAATTGATGTTCAGACTTACAGAAGCAATGATTGCTATACGATGAGTGCTGCTCAAATCTGGTTTTTGTTGAATAAAAGTTACGCAATATTTTAGAGATTTTCGGTGCAAATATGAAATCTGAATTGTCATCCATTCTGTTTTCGACAAAACATAGCCAATGTTTTCTTCTTTTTTCAAATATACAAACTGATACACAGCAATGGCATGGATTTATACAATAAAAATGTTTGCTGCCGCGAATTCGAACAGTATTTCTGTGTTAACACCATACATATTCACCATTTTTCACTCTTATTTTGGTTTTAGCACTGGCGTTTTGAATTATGTTTTTATCAATTTGCATAAAACCTTAATATTATGTCCATCCATTTGTCGTAATGGCCGGGAAATATTGGTGTGCGAATCGTTATAGATCAGAGAACAACGACAGAAGAAAATATATTGTATTAGAGTAAACAAACAAGTTTATAAAGTTGTGGAACAAAATTTATTTTTTCTACGTATAAAGTTGTGTAGATGCAAAAGAAATGCCAAATAAATATTATATACCTACAAATTAATATTTTTTTTGTTTTTCATCATATTTTTGCATAGGCAATATTTCATTTCAACTATTCCTATGATCATACAAATAGTAACAAAGTATTCTGCGTCTGCCATGGCGTCGGCTGGTATTGCTAAGAAACGAATGCATTCAAACATTCGAATTGAACTCACATGTACTTCCATTTCTACGTTTGTAAGCGGCATGCCGATTTAAAATCTTCGGTGTTAGTTGGCAGAACATCTTTGTACAAATCATATAATTTATTCAATGGACATTTTGGGCCGCAATTTGGAATATTCATTGGTGAAAGAGTTTCTGACTCAGTTCTCTTATAAAATAATTGCACATAATATTCCATGTCATTTCGATGCAGCTCAAACAGCAACCCCGATGCGTATGGTGGCAAATCATGCTAAAATATTCATGGAATTATTAGGCTGAAACCATTCTTTCACGGAAATAATTTGAATTGTGTTTAAAGGCTAATTTCCAATACAATTTACCTCATATAAATTTAATGTATTCAAAACACTTATCATGATACGATCATGAGTAGAATATAGCCATAGAGACTGATGCAGAAGCGATAATGTTTTATTTTTAAAATGATCAAGTATTTCTTTGATCAGAAAACCAGCTCGTAATTTCTTCATTTCCGATGAATGAGTATAACATTCATGCTGAACTGTTGTGAGATATCTCAAAGTGTTATTCGAATGGAACGCATTACTGGCCCAATTGGGAAGACTATAATCAAATGAAGTAGTTCGAAATAACCAATGAGATGATTTGTCGGCGTTTTTTCCTTGCGACGTTAGTAAGGCCATAAGAATTTGTGTCCTTCAAAACAACCAAAAATATATCAAAACATTACTCACGTTAGTCCTCTGCGATGTTCAACATTTAAGGTGTCATACAAATAAATTTCTTCTTCTAATGTTGGTATCTCTAATCCAGAATAGGTTTCCCACTCTTCAATTTCGGATTTGTATTGTCCGAGAATCGATTTGTATTCAGAAGAATTCGTATATTCCTCAAATAGATAGCTAAACCGATCACAAACAGGCTCTACACTGAAAATATCACCATCTTCAGGCATTGTATGAATTGGTATGGGCTGCCAATCAAAGTCTTCATTCCATATTTCTTCTTGAGAAGGTGGGAATAATGCGGCCGCTGTACATTGAGCGCTCATCAGACATCGATCTTTATCAGTGCTGCGGTAGTATACTTTGTAGGGTGAATAATTTGAGCCAATGAGATTTTGATATCTTCGACGTAAGAATTTTCCGAATTCGTACATTTGTTGCTTTCCAACCTAGAAAATTGTCTCAAATTACGACATAAAAATTCCTCAAAATGCACAAATCAATTTTTACTTTATTTAACGGGGAAACACATTGAAACAAATAAAATTAAAGTCTTACATTCGTTAATGCTCCGAAGCCTCCAGACCAGAAGCTCTCATCTCTGTAGGGGTCGTTTGGATATGATCGCACTATATTCCGTTCACCATGACGATGAATCTTAATAAAAATTGTTATCAAACAACAGTTAATTCCAGTCAATTCATAAATCAAATTTTACGTACGACTTGTGCAAAAATCAATTCATCCTGCTCGTTATCCGTCTGAGATTTTGTAACTGGTAGTTCATTGCAAGTTATCATCTGAATACTTGCCAAAATACAAAACAATGTATACAGAATATCCATTCTTAATCAAAGAACCACGATCACAATTCCACTAGCTATTTTTTATACGTGGAATGTGGAATTTAAGGTCTTTTTACCGGAAAGTATCGCGTAAGTGTATAATCATATAGTAAACTGGATCGCAGATCAGCTATTTTATAACCAAAAGCTACACAATTGATCTAGCGATAAAAACAACTTAGTCTCTTTCTTTATGGACTCATTACGGATTTTATGACTTAAGGCATCTCTAGATAGCAACTATTTTGTAAATTTCATCGTAATATTCATAGCAAATGGGAGGTGTCTTAAATCTCATCAGAATGACTTGAAATTTGGTGTGACTTATTTATTTCATAAAAAAATAATATCCTGAAAGTTCCAATTCGTTACAATGTGAACTTAAGATAGTCGCCATACAAATCTTTCGTTTTGACCTCGAAAAGACCCCAAAAATCGAAAATTTTGCAGGGGAGGTAGTCCTAAATCTCATCGGAATGACTTGAAATTTTGCATTACTTATTTTGTTCATATAAATTAATATTCTGAAAGTTTCATAATGATACAATGCGAAATAGTCATAGTCCCCATACACATTTTTCGTAATTATATTGAAAAACAGCCAATTTTTTGATTCCACTCCACTAGAGCTACCCGAAAAAATTATCCGATTAGGCTGAAAATTGAGAGGCTTCTATTCTTAATGAATACAAATGTGTGTGTAAATTTTTGTTCAATTCTAAAATCAATTTTTTGAGTTATCGTGTTAACAAATTTTTGCGTACAACAACGTGGTGTGTGCGGTAAAGTAATTAAAGGTATGGTAATTTGACATTGATTATCACAATTAGAGATCTTGTGCATTTGATTAGATAATTAAACTGACAATTAAAAGTGAAATTCACAAGAAATCATAGTCATTTGAACCAAATAGGGAATTGAATCGAAGACCGAGATAATATTCTGGGGACACTTTGGCTTAAAAAAGTTGAGAATCTCGTGTGTAAAGAAAACAAGGTATATTATTATCCTCAAGATTTTCTATTTAAGTTATAGTCTGTAGAATAAAATGTTAGATTTTTTTTTAGGAAATGTTTAGATTTTCGCTTTATATACATTTTATGTGTGTATGTGTTCGAAAGTAAGGAGCGAATATTGATCTAATATTTACTACTTCCTACCGAGTCTGTACTACGACAACTACAAACATGTATAGACCATTATTGCCTTTCAGCGTCTGGTCTGTTTTACGAAACAAAATGCCTCATATACCCCTAACAATACCTCTCCACAAACCTCGATCGAGAGCCAAGTTTTGAGCTTCATCACACCATTCATATCCCCTCGCATTCAAATCATATTTAACCGAATCTGAATTATGTCTACGTGGTTTACCCCTACCTCTCGATCCATCAGCTTCGGCGAACAGAATCCGTTTCGGCAGTCGTTCTTCTCCCATGCGTTTAACATGACCAAACCATCTAAGTCTGGATTTTCTTGCTTCCATCCCTACCGAATCGACGTTCAAATCCCCCCCCGAATTGTCTCATTTCGCATTCTATTTTCCCACTGATCTCGGCGCGAAACTCCCGAAACCATTCTCAACACTTTCATATCAGACACTTCCAAATCATGAATCAAACTCTCAGAATCAACCCAGCTCTCGCTACCATATAGAATAGTTGGTCTGAAGATTGACCCGTGAATCAACATCTTTGTTTCTGTACTCAATTCACGTTCATCAAAAACGTGTGATCTAAATTGCGCTTCTACTTTATTTCCATTAACCCTACGCTGTTCAAACTCTTCATCAAACTTGCCTTCTTCCGAAAAGATGCAAGATGCCGAGTCTGTACTCTGTATCGAAATTAGCAGTGTATTTTAGTGCTAACACTTTAAAGAACGTTCGAATTCCCACTGCTTCTACATTTACAATAGAAATCGAGTGCATTTGAGTACCGCTGCTGTGCGCTGCCTTCGTGTGCAGATAATAATAAAAATAGCACTGAAGAAAATTCGATAATAAAAATAAAGAACGCAGTAGTTTGTCAGTGATGATTTCCTTTTATTGAAATGTTTCCAAGTGTGTTACTTAACCAAATTAAATACTTCAAGACATTTGATATAATTCATTGATCTCGATGGAAATTTATTCGAACTCAAAGCTTACAGATCATACTCAACACGTATCGAAATTGTGGCTTATTCGGCATATGCGCTCGTTGATGTGGGTGGACAAACGAACAGGCAAACGAAAGGAAATCTAGGTTTGATTGTGGTCGCGGGCCGTTCACAGTTACAACAACATATTGGAGAGATAGGTCCATTTGATGATGAATCTTCTGTTGTTGAATCTGATGGTTCGGCATCAGTGATCCATTCTTGATCAGAAGCTAAAGCCGCACCCATATAGAGGATAACAACAAAAATTGCAAACGATTTCATTATAACTTGTTTTGCTTATTTTCACTTCAAAAATAAAATTTGCGGAACTGTTAATTTCTAACTGAAACCAAACCGCTTTTATACTCTTTCAAATACAGTGAATGATACGTCTAGTCCAAAGTTTTATTACAAAAACGACAAATGTCGTGTGCTATTATATATTTGAGACCCTCATTACAAAATCGCGATAAAAGAATTGGAACGTAAAAGTGTGATAAGGGTAAAATGGCCATATTCGGACCTAGTCTCTAATTACGATCTAACTGCTAAAATGAGCCTTATTGCACATATAAATAAAGGCTTGGGTCCGAATTTGGTATATAAAAAGTTGTAGGTCCAAACATGGCCACTTTACTTTTATATTTTTCTCGAAAGCAAAAGTGAGACCGCTTTGTCCAACGTTTGTTCTCACAAAATTGTATCCAACTTTTGCCCAAGAATTTCTTTTTATCACGCTGTTACTCGGGAATTTTATCATAACACTTTTATCCGCGATAAAAATATATCACCATTTTATTATGAGGGTCTCATTTATAGCTTGTAACACTTTTATCTGTATAGGAGATATCAGAATGAAGGGAAATTTGAGAGCAACGTTCAATGACACTCAAAGTTAAACAAATAAAATTTGAATCACGCGGCAATTTTTGGGAAGTGTTTATCACAAAGGTATGATAAAGATGGCTCGTGTAAGATAATTATATTTCATGATCTTTGTTTCGAGGAATTATATTATATATAATCATTTCCATCAAAGCTGCATTTGAATTCCTACAGAAAATATCTAAATAAAATTATGATTCTATTGGTAAAGTATGTAACGAAATGATAAGTGCTCCTATGCATTTTCTACTATTTATCAAATAAATAAATTTCAAATATTTTTTATTAATCTATTTATTAAAGTTTACATCAAGTTCAATTTATATGCCCATTTTGAAGCATATGAGACTATTTCCCCAGAAGTTCGCTCCAGCTGCAATAATGGTTTGAGCTAATACGGTGACGATGGAGTAGACCGGATGGTGAAATTCGGGATCAAAACTAATCATCTTCTCTATTCATATTTATGTATTTTAGGCTTTGGTGTTGTTATTCATGTCGATTTTGGTGGACAAAAAAAACGGCAAACGATTGGAATCCTCGATCGTGGTATCGATGCAGGCAATACGCAGTCGCAACAACATATTGGAGAGATTTGATGACTGACATAGAACTTCAAATATCATGTATAAGATAATGGACAATAATGGAACTGGCTTCATTTCGTAAATATATCAATTCAAAGTTCTTAAAATTGAATTATATACTACTGATGTTCGTCGTGACAATTATAATGACAGAAATCATGTTAACAGTTGTAAATTTATGTACATAATTAGCGCGTGAATCGTGAGGATCATCCAGACGTGGAGAAAATTCGATATGATGTCAAAATGAAATGAACCTTCGATAGACGTATGCATCTGATCATTTACATAAGCTCAATGAAAACGAATAATTTTGAATTCATAGCTGAATAGTTAAAAAAATCTGAACTACGATCGCTGTATAGCGCTTTAGCGTTCCCAAAAATGTGATCAAAAGGTGGCCATACAAAAATAAGTCCGCAATTCTCTGCGCTGTAATGAACTTCTCCGCGCTGTAATCCACGACATGCCCTCACCATACTTTTAAAAATTATTTTACCTTTTTCCATTTCATCTGCATTTGGATTCAGATTTCAAACTTCGCTTTTGAAAGACGATTAAATAATTGAGTCATTTTTTCATTAAAAATCAGAATCTGAAAGTTTCATGATGACACAATTTGAACATAGCTCCCATACAAATTTTTCGTAACTACATTGAAACAACTCCATTTAATGACTAGACCCCAATTGAACTACGCAAAGACATTATCCGAATGATATCGCGTATCTGCATTTTTCTGATGACACGAAATATTTTATGAACACTATGTCACAACAAATGACAATACGAAACTGAATATTATCCATGACACTATTTACAATCTATGCGTTGTTGGAATTTTAGATTTATCAATACGAATTGAAATGGATGTTTTCGTTTGTGGACAATAATTGATGGCAGCAATAGTTTTTCTTTGAAAAAATTGAATAATTTATAGAAATGTTCTTTCTGTATTAGACTTATTTTTGGTAAAGCATAGCTCAATACGTGTTTTTTCTTTTATTAAACCACATCCATTCGCATATTACATTAACTTGCAATAGGAGAGAAGACTTCTAAAAGATATTCTCATCAAGTAATTCTAATATATTTTACGTTTTACTTAACGAGAAATAAAATAAACTTTATGAATTTGCATCTTGTTGGATTTCATTTCAATGATTCGCTATTGACTTTTCTTTGGACTTTATTTTCTGTACCTTGATTTGAATCTTGTATTTTTCGGCTTTTGAAACTTTAACAGCAAGCCGAAGAAGAAAAATGAAGTCCTACGAAACGTTCAATTATTTTTAACTAATATTTAATGAACTTTGTCGTGAGCTTGAAAAATCTTTGTAATAAATACATTTTAATTAAAAACCGATGTACCATGAATTTTGAAAATTCTTACGGAAGTCAAATGAAATTTTCATTCATTTTTTGTCATCGTGACCGAAGCCAGGTTAATTTTACCATGAAACAAAAAGGTTGCCTGGATTAAAACTGTCGAAGGGAAACTAACAAAGTCCGACCAAAAATTGTATTTAATGGAATTCAATTTAGTTGTATAATTGTTTGCTTTAAAAAGCCGAGCTGAAAAAAGGGTATGGAAAATTGTTTTGGTACACCGCATTGGCCAAGCCAAAATGCGAAAAGCCATAAAAGGACTAGAACCAATTGCAATGAGTTTTTAAATTAAAATAAAATGAATGTCGAGAGAGTCTGCGGTCAAACACAGTATAAAGCATTAAATGCTCGCTACAAAACCGATGCGAGCCAATGCCATTCGTACGGGCACACAGATTCATTTCGCTACAATTTAAATTTAATTTCGCTTCATTTGGCATCCGAACACGAATGGAAGAGAAATAAGGAAATTAAACAGCAGCAACATGCAAATAACAATGCTGTATACAAAATAATAGCTGAATAGCTATAAGAATGTGAAAATCGTTTTTTATCCGAAAATAAAACCTGAAAAACTCAAACAAATTGTGGATTCATGTGCGTACAGTTGATTTTATTGATTTGCCATTTGGCTGGGGTTCTTTGTTGTTACGCTTTACTTCAAAGAAAACGAGGCGTCGTTAAATGGCCTTTTTCGTTTTATGGCTGATTTTGTGATTGGCAAAAAAGGGTCACCCCGAACTCGGATTCAAATGGCTGGTGTTTTGGCCGGCAATCAGCTATCGCTCTTTCGGTCAATTTTAATCCAATTTGAATCAAATTGTAAATCTATTATTCTTGTAGCGATGATATTCGTTCGTTTTTTACGACAACAACAACTTTCCGAATCAATTTCAACCGATGACATCATTTACGTCCCCTTGCTTTTTTCCACTTTCCTTTTCGTTCGGTACTTTAATGTTTGTCGCTTTGGATAAACACAAATTTCCAAGCAATAAAATCCACATCAAACCGATTTTGGGCAACTAAAGGATACGAATGACGCTCAAATAGAAAGCACTATAAAGTCAAAATCGTAAAATCTGACTGGTGAATTGTGTCGCCCTACAATTGCATTCAATTGGCCACTAGTCGTTTGCCTAAAAAGGACTTTCCATTTAATCAAAGACATTTTAGTGTCATGATTATGATGATAGATCATGGTTTATGACTATTGCAATCGTTTAACTGGACCATTGTTCAGCTAATCGCTCCGATTAGATCAGAAAATTGAAATTTTCTTGACCGAAATAGCTTTAATTTATGCAATGGCTAAAAACTATTTCCAAATAATGCCAACTGAATGCTGTATTTAGCCAAAATTGTGTCAAGTTTTCAGTTGGAATCGAATCTAAAGAAAATCAATCTAAATGTTTATATATCATTTTAGGAAAATGGATTTGAAATGTTCAAAGGTATCGCAGATTTGACGACCAATCAATGAAGCCCGCTTCATGGCTTACATTTAAATTTTCGAACTATATATTTCGTGAGGTTTATTGTAACAATTCGGGTTCTTTTCTTCCGTAGTTCCAACGACATTTACAACAAAAGCGAACGAGTAATTGAATAAGAATAATGGACATTAAAACAATTTTATCGATGCATTTTTCTTACTCGAATGATCTTTATAGCAGGCGTAATTTCAACGCTAAAAAGAACAGTTTTCTAGTCGGGTATAGCTTTTGTCGATGTACTTTTTATTCTATCCCATTTCATTCGCACAATTTAATAACTTGATCAATAATTAGTGAAACACAGCACTTAAAATCCACTGTGTTAAACCGTTGAATTTCATTTGGATGAATCCGCATGATTATGAATATCGCATCTCCTTCATTAATTTTGAAATAATTTCACTTCGCCGCTCATTTGAACGCATCTCAACCATCAGCGACTACTTTGGCGTCTTCACACTCTGTTAACTTTGATATCTTTATTGAAGAATAATTTCGCGTTTTAAATTCATTCATTTTAGAGAAAAAAGAGTTTGAAACTGTCATTTCAGTGCTGTTTACGAATAGATTGAATTTAATGTAGGGTGGATACATTTAGGATGTTCGAGTAAATCGAAAAATGCTACCTAAATCTAGATGTGAAATATTATTAGTGACAGAACTGAACAATTGGACATCATTCCTTCGCATATGATTGTGTTTGAAAACATTTTTGAGCTAAAGAATGCTGCAGAGCAAAGTGATGCGATAATAGGCGCAAAACATTTGGAACAAAGTCCACACGCATGAACTGATTCCGTATTTTTAGGCCATGTGATGTTGAATTTCATCATTTTTTGCTCTTTCCAAACATTATGTTTCATCTTCTACAAATTGAGCAGAATGAGTGCTTATAATTCAGACTTAATCACTTCGAAACACTAATAAATTGACTGACTCTTTTCAAAACTTCATTTGAGTCAAATTGACACTTCAATTTTTAGCTCTTACATATTCTCCAGAATTTGTTTTTACCTATTAGAGGTAATTATTAGTTAAATTTCAATCAACAAACAAAGACAAGTTCAATACAATATCTCATTCGATGCTCGGATCTTTTTGAATGGAATGGCACTTTAAAGAAGAGAGAAAAAAATGTGAAAATGTGCCGCCATACAAAAGGAAGCGAATGAAAAAGATTTTCGGAACTGCAAGTGGTCTCACATGTTTTGCGAACATGACGAAGTGACCGAGCGTCCAGTGGTTTCAGCGCTACATTCATGCAACAATTCACATCTTGTTTCAACGGCAGAAATGGACACAGACAAATGGCTCAATTCAAGAAAATTTATTGTCCAAAAGTGTGTCCTGTGGCGACATTTCGGTCATTTTCATCGGAATTGAGCTGTCTGAATGAATGGTTTCTTGAACAAAAACCATGTAGGATCCGCTTTGGTAAACTTGAACCAAAAATACGTCAATATGCTTCGTCCCCTTGGCCCGTTTTCTGGATGGAATTTTCAAATATTCTATCTTAAAAGATGATCATATATCTATTTCGTCTGACGCTAAGGGCTTACAAAAATCAGCGGCAAAATCACATGTTTTGAAAGAACATTTTGTTCAAAACATAAATTTTCAATGAAAATATGTGTTTTTATCAACTAAAAACAACCTAATTTTGGTATATGTTCAACCGCGCATGGAATTTCAAGTGTTTGGTGGCTAAGATCCACTTGGTCATTTTTGAAAACCACATCCTTTAGATGATTGCGTAGGCGCATGGCCAAAATTCATGAATAAATATAGATATCAGTCATTTAAAACTACGATGTTTTCGACCCGCAGATGCTAAAACTAGTCGCAATTGAACTTTGATCACGGAAGTCTCGAAATCAGTGAACATTCAGCCACGGAACATGCAAAAACGAAGGAAAAACATCAATTTCAATTTTTAAAATAACTTAAATTCAAAGAAGTTGGTAAATTCATGCCAAATGTTGTTCACCATGAACGAAAATTGTAGTTTTTTGGTGCACACAGCACTTTTATGACTCAACCAAAAAGCAAAACCCAACATTTTTTTGGCCTGCCTTTTAAAAAATGAAAAACAATAAAATGTAGAACTGATTGAAAGGAAGAAAAATAAAAAGAGCAAATCTACGAAAAAAGGTTAAAAAACGATAAACGCCTCAAGCACCAATGTTCTATTGTGTCAAAAAATGAACTTGCTTTCTCTTCCTCAATCCTTTCGTCCAAAAAACTGACAAAACAATATACACAAAATATTCGTTTTCTGTTGATTTTTACGACCGGAAAGTGAAATATGAGTTGAAGAAAGAGTTGTTGTATTTCTTGCACTAATTTTTTATTGAAGCAAAAAATCGAGTCATAAACTGCTCTAGAAAAAAAGTGAAGATCAAAAAAACGAGATGAATTGTTCATTTTTTCTTGGTCAAAAATGAAAGGGTTTGTTTGTTTATTATCTCACATTCCGTGACATTCCGGTGACACTTTTCACTCAAGAAAATGCAACAAATGTTCACGTTTCACTTTTTTAGGTTTTTTTTTTTTTTGTTTTACCAGAACACCACAGCGATATAATAACCCATTTTTTCTGAAAAATTAGAAAAAAATCTGTGGCTTATCTTTTGGCCATAGTGTAACGTGTTTAAATACCGACAATATTCTTTTTTGCTGCAACTTTTAGCTGTTAGTTTCTGTGGTGCAATTAGAGAACCTCAACAAATTGAACCTTTTCCATTAAAATTTCTTTATTGGATGTGTTTTTTTCTTCGAAATATTTTTTTAAAACTGAAAATTAAAAGGAAAGAAACCAGAATTGCAATTTGGTCTTTATGATTTGTTTCGTGTTCTGTTATTTGTGTTTACTTTTTCGTATTATAAAAATCATAATTGCAATAAGTTCATAAAAGAAAACTGATAAGTTTGGTACGCGAAAAAAAGATCGATTTCAAGGTTATTCAGTATGTTCGATGACACATTTGGTGTTGATGAATCGATGCCACATAATAATTCCTTTTTTACATCGTTCCATCGATTTGTTACTGAACACCAATTTCGTTATTCGTTTCACGTTGACAATTAATCTAAAGTCGTTCGGGGTATAAAAAAGTCCGAAAATGCATGCAGTAACATCATCCATCGCTGTGTTGAAACAAAGATAAAAGCAGTGATTTTTATTTAGAATGTGTCCACTGAAAATCGATGAAATGGCACCATGCGATGAGACATCGAAAGATGTATTTGCTTTGTGACTGAAACAAATGTTAACCAAATCCGGTCGATTATGTGTCTCGCGCGCTATTTGCGTTTGATCCTGGTTTCAGCGATGGTCAAGCCCATTTTGAATCTTTTATGCTGAGACACACAAAACCATGCATGCACGCACACACTCACAAAACGGAAAAACAATACGATGATCATCGGCACCATCGTCAAATCATTTGTTTTGCGCTTATCACACCTGCATCTCACAGTGGTCGCAATTTTCGGTTTTACACCCATTAAACAGTATGTGGATAGCATGGTGACCGTATATTGTGTAAAACTCGTACTCCCGGACATTTGATTGTGTTTGGGACAACGGCCAAATTAACAAAGCCTCCGTATGTAGAAACAATGGTCGAACATTTCAAAACGAATAAAAATCAAAGGTAACAATCGCTTTGCTAATGTACAATTTATCTGTATGAAATAATTGCTGAAAATTTGCTAAAAAGAGGGAAAGAGAGAGCGAGAGAGAGAGAGAGACTGATAGAAAGAAAGAGAAAGAAAAAGGAAAAAGAGAGAAAAAAGTATATTTTGTTTAAAGCGACAACGATGTTCTTTTCAATCACAATGTGAAACATGTAACACAGCCGCATACTAAATACTGAGTTCGGCTCATTTGTCGCTTCGCAGCAAAGACAACAGTAACCTATCCAAACAGCAAGCAATGACCAGAATAGCCTTTGAATCAGTTGTGTTCGCCATGGTATGTCCTTTCCACAAAAAGGCGATCCTTTTTTTCAACATTGCAGCACTTGTACAGATCACATGTACGGCCAGCATCAAACTATCCAACGTCAGAAGTGTAACAAAGATAAAGAAGACTCGGATAGAAAAATAAGATGTTTCACTTTATCAGTTTATTTGAATCTTGTTTTTTCTGTGTCGAGGCTCTTTTACTTGCAGCCATATGACGATTTTGGTTTGTCTCTCCGCATACAACTCTATTTAGAGAAGCTCACAAAAGAAAATCGATTTAAAGAGAAAAGACAATCATATCTGCCATTATCTTTTGATAAAGCGACAATTTATTTGCTTTTATTTCTCAATTTCACATTATAATGTTGTTACTGTTTGACCATTGTTTTTTTTCAAACGTAAATCTCTGTTTTTAACTGCAATTTTTTTTCGGTAAATGCGAATGAATGAAGACCGAAAGTCGGCCATTGTTTTTGGATGTGTCTGGAAAAATGGGAACAATATTGAATACCGAATTTCGGTACAGAGTTAATTTGCTATGGTCAGTATGAAGTCTAGAAACAGACCTCTGCTTTAAAGTCTAGCCGGCATAAATTGAGTTGCAACATATTGCATTATTTTTCGTGGAGGGAGTGAGATAACGCATAAAATGCATGGATGTATTTGATTTCAATTGTCCATTTGACCATTGTTCCAATTCTCCATCGAAATATGTCTCAAGTATATGTCGGCATTTCCTTGAGCAGCGAACTATGTTCGACCAGAATACCACAACTCACTCATTTTCGGCATATACCGATTCGATTTGGTGCTTATTAACCCAACGTGCTCTTTGCGAAAACACATGCCAACAATTTTGTTTAAATGTCAACTTTCAGTTTCAACGATTGAAAAGGACAATTTAAACGAGTTCTGCGTCTATTTTTCATTGTTAACAAATTATAGCGTAAGACAGCATTGGACGAAAGAGCACAAAAGACGATTTGAAATCAGGAAAACCAACGTCGGCAGACGTTTTGCGTTGAAACCTTTACAATTACGCACGGATAATCCAATCGTTAGCTGCGACTTGGGTGTAATTTGTAACTCTTATATGGAATAATACTTCGGGTGCAATAAATAAGCGCCTCCGAAAGGATATGAAGCAATTGGTGTTTGCTGAATGCTCTGATAAATATAGAAAAATCTTTGATTTTTTGCTATAAAACTTAGTTCAATATTTTGTGATTTTTCCATTTTTTCGTAATAATATTTCAGGTTTTGTTAATTTTTTTCAGCTTCGTTAATATTTCGATTTTTCTTTCATGTTTTGTTGCAGTTTTTTTATATATTTTTTGTTATGTGAGTTGATCCAACCTTGTTGTTTGCAATCACATTGTAAATAAATCATCCAATCAATTTCAATGAAAGGAATGGCCAGAATGTGTATCAAAAAGAGCTTGTTAATATGCTGCCGATTCCGAAGGATAATTCTTCGCGTTCGCAAACATCGTTCGTTGCCTTGCATTTCCTGATTGTAAAAAAGGATTACAGATTCGGTTTCATTCATCAAAACCATGATTATATTTACTGGTTTTGAACCATCCGTTTTTGTTCCTCTTGCATACCGATATTGGACGTTTTTAATTCCTTGCTTGAGGTGATATTAATAACATTTCATCAATATTTCTGTTGATTTCATCAATATTTCTGTTGCCAGCAGAGAAATGTTTTAAATCAATCAGTTTTGTAATAGAATTTAGTGTTTGCGATTATCGACATTTCTAGCAAATTTCGCAAACATTGTTCCAAATCGGAAAAACGAGTGCAGAAAAACAGCGGCTGAATGCGATCATGTAATTCAGTTATGTGTATGAGCCTATGAGGTTATTGTTTGGCAAACAGAAAAAATGACAATCATATCGATCTGGATTGCACATCGGGTTTTTTTTCCGGTCTCGAGCCATTGAATTGATGGATATAAAAAGCAACTTCATGTTGTTACTTCCTGTGCAGCAGCATTACACAACGCATATAATTCGTATTCGTATCCTCACAACGTGATTTCTTGCTCGACGCTATTTATAATAAAATGTTATATTGCACGATGCCCCTGAGTGCCACCATCACCGCCGCCACCGTTATGTTGCTTGACTATTCATCGGCACACATAATACGCTTTTCGTTTTTACGTCGATTGAAAATCAGCATTCGATTCCCGCAGCACTGAAACCAAATGAGTGATTGTCTAGTGGGAAGTTCAATAAAACAGTCGAATGACAATCAACGAAAACTGGTGGAAATAGCTGATGAATAACGGAGAGCGGGAAGAAAATGCATGCACTCATTGCAACAATAATATCAATGATGTGATATCAAAATGCGGCACTGCATACGACCGCTCGCATATAATATGATTTACAACATAAATAACCGACCATCAATGTGGCCGAACAACGACCCAACCGTTTGCCTCGTTTTTTCTACGTCCGATATTAACTACTTTTTGCCAGCAAATTCTCATCCCTCGACAAATTCGACCGTAATCATTATTATCTCCAATCGATGTTGGACCACTCACAGCTTTCTCAGTCTCTATATCTATCTCGCAGTGCATCGCAAAAAAAAACAACGGACTAAATAATGCAAACGCTTCCATTGCTCTATTGCAGGCGAAAAAAATGAGAAAAAAAAAAAATATTATTTTCAGTGCACTTTCATATTTCCACTTTTGGATTCGAACGAAGAATCCCAAAATTCATACAATTGCACAGTTTTTGCACATTGAGATCGATTAGTTTGGCAGGGGCGTTTGCTGCGAACGCAGTTTTGCTGAATAGGGCCACATGTGCTGTAAAATGCAAATGTCCGTACGTTTTTTTAGACACACAGCAAGCGCTCGGATGTGCTCGTGTTTAGTCAAATAGTTATCCAATGTGAACGATTACACTCGAAATGGCTCAATGGCACATTTTGATCGGGAAAATGAAATAATTGCTAGATTTTACGTATTTTCTTCTCGATTGGAAATATTTATAACGAAACAGTTTAAGGCAAGCATTTTACTTCGTGTATCTTTGAAACGAATTAAATATTGAGATTTTATGATACGCATTTTTCCTAATTTATGCCATAAAATTGACATTTTCAACATTCTAAACGATGTTTTGCAACATTGAATAAAAATTCATTGATAAAGAAAGGTTCGGAAGATTTCAAAAGTTGAAATTATTCAAATAACATGGGAAATTTGTCGTGCGATGGATACAAACCATAACAAATTCATGCATCAGGCCTGTTTGAATGAAGATTATATAGATTCTTGTTCCTTTTGAATGATTCATCAATAATAGAAATGAATGGTTCCGACTGATCCATCGGAATCGACACAAGTCGGAATGAGAATCTTTGACGGAACTGGCTTCTGATAAATTCATTCATATTCATTGCTTGATTTCTGTGGGTCAAACCAAGTCGAAACGTGAGCAAAACAAATAGATCACGTCGGCCACAACTTCAATGAATTTGTCACGTTTCAAATTGTTTTTTATGTTTTCAGAAGATTTCTTATTGTTGTTCAGTTAATCTTTACATAACCACTGTACCAAATTAGTTGACGATTCAATCAGAAAGCGAAACCACTGATTATTTTATAAAAGGAAAAAGGTAATTTTTCATAAAAAAAAGTAGTGTCACAGATGTTGAATCGTCCGTTTGGTGGGCTTTCGAGTGAATGTGATTTTAATAAAAGATCCGACAGCATTTTGCATATTTTATTCTCATCAAGTGGCACAATTCTTTGTTGTCTCATGCGACGAAATATTGTTGCTTTCATTGCTTGAATTGGGACAATTGCATTCATTCTCAATGGAGAAATGTGGACATTTCTGATTTCGACCAAACAAAATGCAAAACTTGACGTTGAAAGCGACTAAAAATGGCACTAAATCCATCGACTGCATTGATACACCTATATTTTCTCTATTTTCCAATATCCAATATTTACACATCTTCCGAATGCGCATTAAACGTGGCTATAGTTCAAAATGCTGCATCGCTTTGCGTTCTTTTGTGTGTTATGTTTAGTAGCCGTGTCTTTTGTGCCCGTGTTGAAAATGTCGACTGACTGTCGGTATGACAATGGACACGCAGATGTTGTAAAAATGTTTACCCATTTGAAATCGAAAGCGATTAAACGTATATTTTACTATTATCTAAATTGAAGACCTATTGAAAGACGGCAACATACAATTATTTCAACAAAGTGGCAGTAGAGGCACACACACACAAAAGTCACAAGTTGAAATGCGCAAAAATGTTACAATTTTCCAAAGAACCAACGATTTGTTGTTGTGGATGAGTGTGAAAACAGTAGGTGTTTTATTGCCATTTTGTTTCCGTTCGCCGATTGTTTTGAATTTGCCAAGTTGAAAAGAGATGCGATGACCCATTGATTGGCTATAATCGGAGATGGACGGTAACGTGTGCCATTGTCGAGTCTTCGATCATTCGTGCCTTTGCCTTTGTTTTATTGTTTCGACTAAACAATTCGATTCGTGTTCAATAAATTGATGTATTTCATTTTAATGGGCCTGACGCTGCGAAAGTGAGAACAAGATGGATTAGGATTGCATCGAATCAACGCACAGACAATTAATTTATGTGCGGCTATTGTGTGAGCGAATATGGGCTGTATTTGTGCGTTCAGCACACAAATCACAAATGTGTGAATGCCAGGCAGAAAATAGCGCACGCCAATAAATGCTCGCCTTCGTATAATCGACATGTGGCATCAATAAAATCCACCATTGAATACTCCTAATTATAATGATTTTCTGTTTCATCAACATTTTAGGCTCCATTTTATGACGAAACAAATCAACAGGCAATGTGATTGGTCTATAGAATCATCCTCAAGTGCTGTCCAGACGCCAAAAATGCCACTGACGCCAGCAATGTGCTACTGATAGTTGATTTTTGCTCGAAATCAGTCTCTCGAACAACAATACTGCGCCTTGTCCACGGAATAAACACCGAGCAATAAAGAACCATAAAGTTTGTGAATGAAAAATATGAGGTTATTCAGTTTTTTTGGATTATTATCATCGGGATGGTATCTCTTTTTGAAAAATACACACGGGAAATTTAGTTTTTTTTTATTGAACCTGATTAAAGTTATGGTTCAAACTCTTGACTCAGAATTTTTTGTGTGTAAACCTCAAAAGAACTTGTTTCGATGGAATTTGCCGTTCGAAAGAAAATATTTTCAATTCCGATCATGTCGGAAAATCGCCTCGTATCTTTTTATCTTTCCAACATCAAAAATCATTTCTACTTCAAAATTGATGTACTCGAAAAATCAATCAAAATTTATTGGGCCTAATAAAATTACATAATAAAAATCCAAAATTGGAAATATGAATGAATTTCAGAATTTGGAATGTAAAAGAAGAACTATCTGAAGTCAAAAAAAAGCAAGCACATACGCGAGCACTTCATACGCTTGTTAATATCAGCACGGTATCAAACTTGTTTGCTATGCTGCTGTTACAAATGCAATTTCTTCAATTCAGTAAATAAAAATCAAGTTATTAATTTGCGAAATGTCAACCGCGTCAATTATTTCGAGCGCTCCGAAGCTGTAATCCGCGGATGTCGTTCCTTTCAGAAATCAAGGAGAAACGACGAAGTGAGTGTGTGTATGTGAGAGAGAGTGAGTGCTCTATTGTTTGCTGTTTTCCATGCTGTATGCCTCACGCTTTCTGCTCTTTGATCTTTTGTGTGTTACGAAATGCATTCCATTGATAAATGTGTAGCGCATTCCCTTGGTGTTTAAACAAACCGTTATTTATATTTTCGTATCGTAAGTGTGTTTTTGTTTCCATTGTAGTGAAGAAAAATAGAAGTATAGCGTTCACAACGGAAGACATTTCAATTTCAAGAAGCGAATTGAGGTAGAAAAGAAACATTTAATCCGTTGCATTGGAACCAAGAGAAAGAAAAAATTGTTTGCCCTAAATGAATGGTGAAGATTTGGTTTGAATTATGGGAATTTGCATATCAAGAATGGAAGCTGTTAAAAGGAAAACCGGTTCCCATTCACAGTCGAGCGAGTGAAAAGCAACAGTGCAACGCAAAAATGGTATTCATCATGCACTCCCGGGTACTTTTCAATGCAATGCAAACAAAAATGTTTTGACCAAAGGAAACTACGCGCAATCGTCACATTCATTCTGACTGGTTTGCTCCCAATTGAAACTACTCACAAACAAATATCCATTTGTGTGTTTTTTTTTCAACGTGTGGATTTTGGAATGGGGCCCCTTAGACGTGACTTTGAACAATATTTTTATTAGCGATTGGTTTTGTTATGCTAAATAAGATGGCTTTTAAATAGCAAGTAAAACGGTAGAAGAGACAAAGTGTTGTTGAAGCGGAAGTGCCGGTATTTTTGGTTTGACAAATTTGTAAAGTCTTGTGGCCACATGGACTCTTCAGCCAAATAGCGCATAATTGAAGAAAAAATCATCAGCCGGTTTCAGAACAACGACACGGTATTCCCATTCAAATTTGCGCATCAAACAATGGACATTGTTGCATACTTTTAACTAAGTGAGATTTATGAGCGGTTTCTACCTAGCCGAATAAATTTGCCGAAATTGGCAAATAATTTGCTTACGGCCAAATTTTTGATTCAGCGTTTCTTTTTATAATAAGGATCAAACGATGTTTTCTTTGAGAAACTTTCTTAATCTTGTTTTCTTTTTTTTAATTGTAGTAGAGAGGCTTTGATTTTGACGCAGGGTAATAATAATGCTTGGTGGGGACTATAATTTACGTGACAACTGTTTTTTTTTTGTCATTTCATACAATTTTTTCTTGTTTTCAAAAATTCGATTGTAACTGAGGAAAATTTATTTTTATTTTTCGTCCCAAACATCAAGGATATCGCATTTTTTCGGAGAATTTCAATTTAATAAGCATTTGAGCACAAACAATACGGTGGCATTATCTTGGAGGATACTCGATCTTAGCATATGGCAAGAGATGATTCCTTTCCTGTCTTCCAATTGCTTAATTTTGCACAAAGAAAACCGAAGAAAGACGACCATTGTTCTATGTGTAATTTGTGTTTTACTTCAAGAAACCCGTGTATCAGATATCAATGAGGTTTGGAATTTAGATCCGTTCCAGCGATAAAGGTTAATCGATATTCAATCGGCTTTTAGCTGAACGGGCGTGTTTTTTCTACAATACAAAAGCAAAATGAAAAAAAAAACATTCTGTTTCGTATCGTTTATGTTGCTGTGCTGATCAAATCAACTTCCATATCGTGTTCGTCAGTAGTTCAACAGCGTGTCAACAACAAAACTAATCTCTGACCAGCGATCCAATATTTTTTTGCAGATTTTCCTCTTCAGTGCAGCAGATTTTCTATTTTATTTATCGTAGTTTTTCGACATTTTTGTTAGTTGTTTTTCTAATTCAGTGAGTTGTTTACTGCATAAACTGTCGCTCACATTACAATCCCGACAAAGAGGTTGATTTCATAAGAGACTCACGTTATTTGAAGCCAATTCACAACATTTTGGTGTCCATTCAAAGAAAATCAACTGAAATGAAAACTGATTGGGATGAAAAGAATGTTTTTTCTGCAAGTTTGATGCGTAATACGGTGCAAGCGGAGAATTGGACGCAATAATGGCATATGAGAATTGGAACGAATACAATGGTTAATTTGATCCAGCTATGTGAACACCTACATCATGGGCAAATGGTAAATCACTGGAAAAATGCAACCAGCGATTGGACGATTGTGCAAGTCTTTATTTCCTATGTTACCAACCAGAGTTGGTAATAGAAAAAAAAATTGGATCAATTAGAATGAATTAAAACGTTTTGAATGGTTGAAAATGAGGCAAAAAATGCGGTGCGGAAATGAAAATTACAGAGAAAAAAGGTAGAATTATATTATAATATGACATCAAAATAATCGGATTTGAAAACACAGAGCTGATAATCTAGAGCGAATCTAACGTATCTGAATGGAAAAGTACGATTTGACCGGCTGGACATAAACCATGTTTATGATCGACTCAATAAAATGAAATGCTTTGATTTCAAAAGAAACGTGCTTTATGGATGCCATTTCGAATGATCCTTCGGATTTTGAATGAATCAAATACCTTCATCACAGAGATGTTTTGAATCGAATCGAAGTTTCAAATGCTATTCGAAAAAACATTTACGGAGGTATCAAATGTATGCTTTTGAATCGAGGTGGCTCTCGAAATTCCTTTCTTTGGGTGCTCAAAATTCGACGCGCTGTTGAAAAAGGCCATTCAAAGCAAAAGGGACAATATCAAGGTTTCGCCTCTTCATTTAATCAAACCATAGTCACCAAGTTCACATTTGCACGACAATTAATCGTCTACCGAAGAAATTGTTGCCTCTTGACGAGGTTCAACACACATCGAATGCACGATTACTTTCAACTATTCTTACCTCTATTTATTTGTTGTCATCTAGTGAAATACTAAACTATGTGATGAAAACAGATTCAATGAAAGAAGATACAATGGTGAAAGAAGCGTTAATATAATCATTTCTAAGGTTTCGTCATAAAAGCGTTATTTGGTTAACGATTTGGCAAACCTATGGGAGTTTCCTTCAATGTGTTTCCTTGCGAACCGCGGTGGCTTGTCTTCGGGATAACAAAAAAAGACCTTGTGTTCAAAAAAGGGGTAGATACGATTACCTTATTGGTATTAAACCCTTTTTTGAGTGCGTTACCGTGATATCTAATTTCATATAATAAAACTGAAGGTTGGTGGTTGCGCGTAGCGGTACATTGAAACTTCCATATCAAATGTGCTAATGTAATGTTCACGCTTTTCACATCCGTATATGATCTCATTATGCGAAATATGTTTATTTGTCAATCGGGTCGTTTACCTGCTAAACGGCGAAAAAGGACTTGAATGACGACGATGGAAAGTTACAAGCGTACTTGTGAACCTTGGAATTGCCTATAATTTAGGGTTAAATACATGCACAATATTAGGTTTCTCAACCGTAAATCACACGATATGTTTATGGATTTCTCGTGTAGTTGGCGTGTTCAACCAGATAGTAGACAAATTGAGTGCGGCGAGTGTTTTTCTTTTTGCGGCAGCAGGTGAAGAAAAACAAATTAAATCCTACTTAAACCAATTTGAAAATGTAATTTTCGTAATAAATGACGATTTTAAGAGAAAGAGTACATGGTTTTGATATAAAAGTATAACATTTTGATTTAAAAGAGGTGATTTTTATTCCCCGTGAAATGTGTGGACTTGAGGCCAACCAGCTGACATCCAAGCGTGGCCAAACAGTTGCGAGATGCGCGCCCAAGCGAGATTTTTTCGCTTGACATTCGACCATGCGGTGGAAAATCATTTGATACACATCCTTAATGGTGAACCGACGACAAGTCACTCGGCATGACTTTTCTTTTCTTCTTTCGTTAGTTTATCTCCGAACATCGCAGACAATTCTGACCTCATGCTGATCCTGCATCCGACAATTTTTCGACTTTTGTTTACCGTTTTCAATCCATTATTGCTATTTAACTTACACTCAGCCCATTGTCGCACATCTATTTACAATGTCCCTACATTTCTTTTGAGCTGCTCGTAATCCGTTATGATAATTTCGGTCGGGTTTTGTTCTGTTTTCTTTTCGATGTGCGATAAATTATTGTGCGATCACAGCAGTCGACTGGAAGAAACTGTGTCAGTCGAGGAATATGTAATAAAGATAAAATGCAATGAAAAGAACAACAATCGAAAAGTTATCTTAATTTTGTTGGTTGGCTATATCGAAAGGAACGCCGTCTTCATTGATCTGATACTTTAGTGTTCGTTCGTTTTCATCGTGAATGGAAAATGCATAATATTTAATCGAATCCGGGTGAAAACACCTTTCGATTATTTCAATGGCTTTCATTGAGAAGAACGCTATTTAATTGTACAATAAGCACAAGACAATTCGATCGCTATCCAAATCTTTGGCTCGAATAAAAATAACAATTCACCCAAATCAATGGCATTAATAAATTCATGGCCACGAATCAAACCGATCAATAGTTTGTCGTCTCCAAGGAGAAATGGTTCTATTATTGCTGTTTAAAACACATTGAAGCTTCAAAAAAGAAATTGATCGACAATGAATTGGTCGCAATCATTCATAAGGAAAGGATTTTAACCACCTCATCAGATTCAAATAAACGATTTCCTACATTTAATCAGTTTTGAATGAAATATCATCCGTAGTCCATAAATTTTTCGGTTTATTTTTTAACGATTACAGATTTAATTCTTTTATTCAAATTTTGAGTCAATCAGAAAAACATTTTATTGCTTGTTTTCGTTGGATTATTTTGTAAACAAACACAGTGAAAACTTTGGGTTTCACAGCATCTGCAGAGAATAACTTAAGCGATTTATGCCATGTAAATTACATGATGTAATGGAGATTCAAATAGACTAAAATACGAACTATTCATTTATGGATCGATCAATGATGCATCTGCTATCAAAACATCGCACTTTCGAAACTCGAACGATTATTACTAATTCTCTCAAAAACTGACTTTTCCACATTGGACTTCATTTTTGTATTTGTTCTGCTTCACTATTACAGCTTTCAAATGAATTCGAATAAGATTTTCCGCTCAAGTTAAAAAAATATCAACCGTCTCCATTTCGAAACGATGCCAGCGCCCAGTTATAACTACACCAGTACATTTTCAAAGGAAAACCTCCGCTGACTCTATTTGAAGCATTCATCAATAATTAGAATAATTGTAAATACTTATTTTCATAAATCTTTATCAAATACTTTTATTAATATCAAAACAAATCGAGGAAAATATTCCGTTCAACAGAGGTAAGAATCAATCGCCGTATAAAATTTCGATTAATTTCGCGACCACAGCCACATTTATACTATTCCCAAGTACACGATATCGTTGTTTATTCGTCGTTTCAGCCGGAAACGAGAACTTATCGGGAAAACTCATCAAGTTTGCTACTTCGGCTGGTGTGAAATATCTTAATTTCAATGTTTTTAATTTCGATAATTTCTCTTCAGTCGTAAGTGAATCGTTGTTTATCTCTAAAAATACGTCATCCAATTGTTTCCTGCTCACCGGGCAGTAAACAGACCCAGTGCCTTCGGCATAATGAGTGTATGCTTTTGTAAAGCACCTTGTGTTGGTAGAAGTTGGATGTGTGATATCCAAGAGCCAGGCTCTTTTCGATAAGATTTCGTCTGATAATAAATATTCCGTAAAGTCTGTATCTTCATTCAAACTAATCACTGCAGAAGCGATTGCTGGACATTCCGCTTCCCTCGTTCTATTCGGCAGTCGTTCTAAAATCGAGTCCGTTTGGAAGGAGAATGGTTTGTGTCTTCTGGCCAAGCAGTAGTAACGAAATCTTGTATTTGGGACACCAATTTCAGTTGGACTTAACAAAAATTCCTGGTATTCAAATTTAGAACGCTTTAGAGATTCAATGTACAGGTCACGCGCTTGAGATGTTTCGAAGCCCTTAACATTTTCCATCAAAATGTAATCGATAGTCATTAATTCTGGGAGAATGCTGCAAATGTGGACCAAAGCATTCGAACGAGCATCGTTCACATCTTTTTTGTTGCCAACGCGAGTAAACGGTTGACACGGCGGTGACATCAGAATTGTATTTACGTTCATTTTTAGAATTTCTCGAGGTGTAAATTTCTGAATGTTATTATTTAGAATTTTGGTTCTAGGGTGATTGTGCCGATACACTAGATTTGCTGTTGTATTTATATCCATCGCGGCACAAACCTCACTTAGCACTCCGCTAGCTGAAATTCAATGAGATTTCGATTGTTTATGATAATTTTTGCTTCCGAATGATAAATGAAGATGAAGTCCCAAATATTCATAAGTGTATAAAAACGTTGTGTTGTACCTTCAAGAGCATAGTGCATTCCACCGATGCCACTGAACAATTCCAAAACCCGTAATTTTGTGTCCTTGGACATTGCAAACGGAATGTAAACAAACACCTGACAATAACTAACGTGGCCTTTCAAAAAAGTTAGGTTACGATTTGACGTTGCGATGTTTTTATGTCAAAACTGCGATGTTGTCAACAATAACAACTTATTTGAAAAGATTAGCCTGACGACCAAAAATATTGTTTTCAAAATAAACAAATTTAACAAAAACTATCCGCCAAAATAATGCATAGTGCAATTGAAGGGAACAATGAAAATCAAAAGAAAAGAAGAAATTATTCAGAGGAAGAAGACTTAAAAAATAAATTATAGAATTTCATAAATCAAAGTAAGGAAATGGAAACTAAAAAATTCGAAGGACGAAAGGATTCTGAATGAAAAACGAAGAATGAATAAAACGCCATTTCATTTTTATTAAATATTTCATTCCAAGTGTATTTTTCTCTATAATTTGCAATAGGAAATATGGATTCATTCATCAAAATATTGTATGCGCTTTATTCATTAAACATTTATGTCTTATATGGTTTTTTTTAAATGTGTTCGTTTCTCATGGGTGAAATATATTTTATTTTCAAAAAAAAAGCTAAAATCAATTCGATTTTTGCGACAACATGTGACAATTCGATATTTGCATATGTTTTCTACAATTTTCTTTCTATATCATATTCATATAAATTATTCTAAACAATTGAAATACGCATAATTTGCATTGTTGCATTAGCCAAGAATTAAATAGTAAATAGGCATTTTTGAAATAAATTAACATATAGAGAATAGGATTTCAATGATCATGCATGTTTACAATCATTTCCACAATTCTGAATTATTAATAAATTCACCGAAATTCCATTACGCTGTCCGGCTTACATCGAATATATATATATAAATACTTTGAATGAATTGTTTATTACGGGTGTGAATGACAACGACGCTTATTCGTTTATCAATCTCTGTGAAGCGACAGTGATTATTTATATCATTTAATAAATTAAGATCCACCACGATGGTAAAATAGCTTGCGAATCGTGGCCGAAACCGGCACATGATTGTTTATTCATGCGCATTTGTAAATAAAATCGAAAAAGCATTATTGGTAATAATATGATAGAAGTACATTTTCCAATCGTCTAAATGGTAGCATCGAATAGATTGTACAATTTCATAAAATCTAAAAAATCAATGTGGTGAGAAGAGGAAAGAAGAAATACTTGAATATACATATTATTTATACTCTCATAAAATTAGTCGAGCATTTTTCCTCATAGGAGGAGAGCACAGCGATCAATACACAAAAGAGTGGAAATGAAAGTATTTTCTTCGAATAAGAGGATACATAGAAAATAATCTAATTTCTACTACATTGAGTGTGGACCGCTGTGCGCTTGACTATTTCTTGGAGAGTAGAATTGAATTTTTGATTTGATTTTTCTTCCTGAATTCTTACAAGTTCTTTCCTGCTAATTTTCAATCATTACAATTTGAAAATAGAATTTTGTTGATTTGGATTTCCCGCATCTTTTCCTCTAAAAAATAGACTCTTTGCAATGAAAAGTAAAAAGTCTTCCAAAAAGAACATTCTCCAATAAATTCAAAATTGAACATTTGTGTCTAAATATACAATTGACTAAATCCTACGTTTCGATGTCTAAAAAATTAACATGATCTTCATGAATAATAAAAATTGAAAGCCTTCGTCGGTCAAATGAACTCGTGACTCATAAATAGTTTATAGGAACACTTTTGAGTTTCTTCTGCTTTTTCTTCATGTGCTGAAAAAGATTTGCATTGAGAATGTGTGTCGTTGACACTGAAACGTTCAGCGAATGCGAATTAATTTTAAAGAGCCAGCCAAGGATGATTGACGAGCGATTCGCGCGTACGATCGCCATAGTCGTACGTCAGTTCCTCGCCCTCCTTGATATTTTCCTTGGCAATCAGTACTAAGTGCGGTCGATTTTTGTATATTACAGTTTTGGTAACCAGATTACCGTTGCGCGAGTGATTCACAAGACGGCCCAGTTTTCCCGTTTCGGCAGTTGCATCAATGCTACAGAAAATTATATGAGTCAATAAGTCAGCAATAAGAATATCGGAGCGATTTTTTAAATATACTTACCACCACTGTTGCTCTTTGTGCTTAAAATAATACATATAGCATCCGAAAGCCGAATCTTTTGCATAGATTTCCTCGCGACGATCTGCTTCGCTTTGTTCGATAAGTTCGCCAATGTATTCAACTACAAATTCGCCACGTGCAAATGGACGTCCTGCACAAATTCCACGGCCTTTGTCTTTGAACAGTTTAACAACTAAACCATCTTCACATTGCTGTTCGATAGCCTTCTCAATGTGCCTTAAGTGCTCTTGTTCAACCGCTTTTTTCGTCTTCCGAATGCTGCGCCGAACTGGATAGAAGTCAGTCATCTGTTTCGAATGCATTGCTTTCGACTGCAGTGGCGTTGATGATCGCGATACAAGCTTAGACAATAAAGGTTTCACAATTTGATCATCATTCGATTCAATGTTTAAATCCGACATTTCGCGATCAACGTCATTTTTCTCTTCGTCAGCCATTGAATTGTCTTCGGTTTTGGTATCATCAGCAACTTTTGCCTGTGCATCGGCTACAGCGGTGAGTTTTGTGAAATAAGATTTAGCATCATTTATGCTTCGACTGAAAATATATGGAAAACAGTTTTTATTCATTTGTTTTTTTGTTTTCAATTTTCATGGAAAATCGATCTTTACTCTGGGATTTTTGAATTTTCTAATTATAAATCAAAATTCTTGAGCTATTTTATAGCACATTTTTTTGTGCTTACCCCTTTTGCAATTGTTTTCCTTTGGCTCGTTTAACAACTGGTCGTTTAACTGCACTTATTTTGTTGAGATTTGGTTTTTGTTGAATTTTCAGTGCTTCTTCATTGGTTGGCGTTGAAGCGGATGGACAAACGATGCGATGTGGTGTTGTTGGTTTATTGCCATCGATCGAGCTCAATTCAAAGGATCTATCGCTGACTACGCCGCTATCACATGAATTGCTATCAGAGTCATTCGCTGCATCCAACAGGCCATTATCCAACCATTTGCTTGCACATTTCCTTGGCCTGCGTTTCCTAAGTCTTGGTTTTTCACCGCATTTTGCCATTTCCCTTTTTGTTTTTGTTGCAATTGGCGTTTGTACATCATTGTGTTCAGCGCTCGATTCATCTTCCGACGATTTGCTTTGAATTTGTTTATTGGCAGTGTTCAAAACATTGAATGTGGCAAATGAAGCAGCAAAATTTGGGCATACATCTAAATGCTTATTGATAACAATCGACGATGCTTGATTTAATGATTTGTCGATGTTCAAATGGAGAACGGGTTTTTGTAAAAAGATATTTTCTGGTTGAATACTGTTATGGCTACTGGTAAATTGAGCGCTTTTGTTGCTGTTTTGTTGGTCATCTGGATCGTCGCCGCTCGTCAAATTCATATTTAAAGCATCGTCATTATTCACATCAAGCCGTTCTTTGTTCAAAATATTATCATGGTTGATTTGAAATGTCGATTGTTCCTCGGCCACATTCTCATCTTCATCGGATTTTACCGAATCATTATCGTTTCCGCTCAAACTGCTCAACTGTTCTGCCATAAATGCTTCACATGCGTTCTCATTGTTATCACTACGAATTCGTGGATAAGAATGGGCCTTGAGTGTGCGTTGAAAAAACTTGGTAATCGCCTGATTATCAAACTGTTTTTGGATTTTGTGCAGTGATTTCCGTAGATTCCTCGTTCGTTGTGTAATCGTTTCAATTGCCGAATCACTAGTCACATCAAGCGTTGCTATTTTCCGCAATGGCTTACATTCATTCTTCATAATTGCAGCTGATACTTTAAGTTGACCTTTTGCGGCTGAGCCAACCCGTGATCGTCGCCCTGCAACAGCAAACAAACAACATTTCATTTAATCTTTCTGAGATATTATCTTCAATAAAAACGCAAATTCAATCATTCAATAAATACCGACCAATTTTATTGAACCAGACTTTTTAAAGTGCTAGAAATGCGTAATGAGCAACAAGCAAATACGCGCATTGCACGTAATAAATGTCTTTTCGATGTGCAAGCGAAAAAGTAGGCCATAGAAATGCAACGAGTGAATGAACTCTGCAGTCACCTTTGCTAAATATCCGCTCATTCAATTCTCAAAATCCGAAAGAGAGACGTAAGCTCAAACACACAAATGGAATCAAATTGCATGCTCGCTTGCTCGCACTCTACTTCATTGCTTTCCCAACGAAACAAATCAACGGCGAAAATTTACAAATCGACCAAAAACCACACGGTAGCATTAGAAAAAGAAAAGTGCTTTATTGCGAAGCTTGTGTTTGAAGTGCAGCGCGCAACGACGCACATACACACAATAGAAGGAAAGCAACGGCGCAACACTCACTTACAGCCTTATTATTTCTGCATGAGCGCTAGATGTTTTCATACTCTTGCATTCGTTTGCGTATAAAAAAAAATTGTGTGTGATGTTGTTGCGGTTTTTTGTGTTTTAATTTTTATACACATATATATTTTATGTGCACAAATGGCGATTCGTTGAAGTATTGCAAACACAGTTTTGTTTTGCTTTCGACACATTTCGTTCGCGTTCGCTTCTTTCAATGTGTATAATATATTATAATTCAACGTGTAGTAAAGTTATCAAAAACTCTATGTACAGTCATCTTATATGAGTCTCATCTATTTATGGGTGCAACAGTACATATTTGCTACAATATCTAATCATGGCCCATTCGCATCGAAAATCTAGCAGCAGCCGGAGAAGCGGCGGTGGTGGTGGCGGCCATGTGCAACAACATTAAACATCAACAACAATTGTTTTGTTCATGATCGCGCAAATGAATACTGAGCTGAAAAGCAAATTAGCAAAAATCGAAAGCTTTATAGATAAAAATGTCGGTAGTTAAATTGTAAAGCATGTGTATTAATATGAATTATGAGCGGTAGTTGAGACGCTCGGTGTGATCTGATCGCGCACTGTCCGCGAAAGAGAATGAACAATCTACAAACGAGGTTTCATTTGCACGATCTCAATGTTAACGTCCGGTCGCCAACTCGACTGACAACACACTCTAAACATCATATACACTCTTTTTAAGACGCTGGCCGCAATTTGTAAATAATTGCTTAAGCGAAATCAATATCTCGAATATATCGGATGTATCGGGGTTCGAAAGTTTTCAACAAGATCGTAAGTTTATATCTCTTTTTCGCTCGACATTCAAGTCGAAAGCTTTGCCATTAATCATGAGCCTATCAGTTTAAAATACGAATCCCTATAAGTCAACGAGGAACACAGATACTAGATAGATCAATAAGTACGTGAGAAATCTGATGGGGATACATAATAGGTCTACCGGTTGAGAATGTCGTTTTTGTTCAAAAATCAATGCTTTATTGACGAAAAATGGATACAAATTTAATATTCATCGTTGGCCACAACTTTTTCTCATCTTTGTGGCAAGAGGCGGATGCCACGTCTAAAAAAATCGATCGGTTAAGCGGCTGTCCACAATTCGATCCAATTTTTGAAGAGATGATAATTGGAAGAAGCAACGTCTGGGCTATACGGCGGGTGGCGTAGGACATCACATTTGAGCATATTGATGGCACGAATGTAGACATTTTACAGCTTCACAAAAAAAAAATTATTTTCACTAATGACCAATAACCTAGACTGAAATAATTAGACAATGACATGAAGTGTCTGATGTGTCAGCTGTCATAGCCAAAATTCACCTCAGAGTAATACATATGAAGCTGTTTGCAATAACGACATTTTCAACCGGTAGACCTATTATAACAAAATTCTCATTGTTTTGAAAAATATCAGCCTTGAAGCTACTGCCAAAATTTGAGCCTAACCTGTCTAACTGCGCAAGATACAGCTCTTGAAAGGGGGAAACCTCCTTTTTTGTGTGAAAAAACCAATAACGAAACCAAATCTGCACTTGATAAGTAATATTCAAACTCTTCAACGTCGTTTGGAATGACTTCACAAGTGGTTTATTGCATTTAAATTCCGATGATTCCGAAGCGTCAAAAGACACAGCGCATCGTATTTTATTCATCGAATAACTTCAAAAAGGAAGATCAAATACTTGCCAGTATTATGCGTCTTTGTTGGATCGTTTGAATAATGAAATCAAAAAGAAACGGACATATTTATGAAGAAAAGAAACGTTTTTCGTCGAGACAATGAACGAGCACACACACACATCAATGGAAGAAATACAAAAATTCAATGAATTTGTATTTTCCAGTGCCTTGCGACTTTTACGTGTTTCCAAACATAAAGAGATGGCTTGGAGAAAAGATACTTTACGCCAATTAAGCAGTAAAATGGAAAACTGAAGCGTATTTTGGAGGATAAGAAGCATTATGCAACAGCCTCAAGGAGTTAAAAAAATGTTGGACAAAGTGTAAGCCCTAAAAGGAGAATGTGTTGAAAAATAATGTCGAATTTTGCCAAAGAAATGATAAAATAAATTATCATTCAATTCTCGCGGACTTATTGATCTGCCTAGTATACGCAAATTTTTAGAACGATTTTTCATATTTTTTTCAAACGAGTGATTCAATTCCGATGAATGTTATCGTTTTTATCAAATTATATCGAATAAGATACGCGACCTAGAAGCGACACGAATTTAAATATCGAATGATTTCAAATCATTTCGAATCTTTTAGAATCCCTATTATTCTCAAATTCAAAAAAATTTCAGTTGATTCAAACCAATTCGGATCTATTTGAATATCTGTGAATCTGTTCAAATCAAGATGGCGGATCTGCCAAAAAATTCTTTCGAAACATTTATATCTTATGAAATCATTTGAAATCATCATCAATTCAACTGTACTATTCAATATGAAAACTAAAGAGAGTTTTATTTGTATGACTATACAATAGGAAACACACTTAACTGTGCGTCGATGTGAATATTTCCTTTATATTTTAAAACTCTTATTCTCTGTTCATTTTTATATATTACACATATTAAATACATTGCATGAATTATTCGTACATTTCTCCGCTTGACAGTTGTTGTTGGCAAATGCTTCGTGTTTGCTGCTAGTATTACACCCATTGAACAAATCCATTATAATTCGGAAATGCGGTGTAGAGTTCAACATGAAAATGATTATAGTTGCGGAGCGTTCTCAATTGGGCTAGATGAAATTGCAAAATGTGTATGCGATGATGTGTTCAAATTCAATTTTGTATCTCATTTTCCTCGATGTCGATTGAAATGCTGTGGTTTTTAGTGACTTTTTGTTTCTTCTTTCGCTCTTCCTGCTAATTTCATTTGCTCTTTCCCACTAATATCCAATCCTCTTTCTTTCGCTTTCTTCTTTTCCGAAAAAAAAAAAAACAGTAATTTGCAAAGTGAGCAAATGAAATTGTTGTGCAACATTGCTGTATTAAGGCATGGCTCGCGACTCGCGATGTCGCCCCCTGTTGATCAATCCATCAGATTGATAAATTAGCGAGCGAGCGAGATAGTGACGTGACTATCGCTGCTGATGAGTCAACGCAACAGACAATGTGCAATTCTTAACAATGGAGACAAAGCACGATATAAATCAAATTATGAATTTACGGTTCTGCTTTTGGTTTTCAATTACTTTTCCGCACTCTCATTGCTTCAGCTCGCACAGCGAATTTTACATTTTCAAATGTGGTTTCTAATTTGGTATTTGTGTTGCTGTTCCTAACCTAGATTTTCCTTGAAGCTCGCATTTATTGTCGTCTGTAAAATGAAACCGAAACTCTCGTCGTAGCCTTAGCAAGCATGAAAAAAAATACGGCATCACCAAGCAAAAAACATATGCACTAAATATTTGAAGAATTTCAAAATATTATTGCTTTGGACTTCCGTTGAAACGACAATGTAAAAATGTGGAGTGACCATTTTCCTGTTTAACATATTGAAATAATAACGCAATGGAATCACTTGTAATAACCTCAAGGGCTGTTAATGTTTCAGTTTGAAATTTTTGTGATAATTTGTGACAAAAATAGACAGAAAGGACATTCAAGGTCTGCCGTCTAATTTTAGCAACGGAAAATTCATTGTCGTTTTCGTTTATTTGCTAAAAAAAAAAAAAATAGAAATGGATTTGAATCGTTTTTTTGCAATGTAAACCGCTGGTGTTAACAATTGCGCAACGACCGAGAGAATTTAGGTTGAAGTAATTAAAATGACAGATAAAACGAACGAGTCAAAAAAAAACACACATCGAAATCGACGGACCGAACGCCGATTAAAAAAGCAAAGACAAATCACACGCAATAAATGCCAAACAGCAGCAACAACAACAACTGTCTTTGGGATTACTTGTGCGCTAATGATGTGAGTGCTCACACTAGTCGCATACCGTATGTTTTCGGTGCATTGTATTTGAAATGAAGTGATGTCAATCTAAAATATTGGGTTGCAGCTTGCTACTGCAGTTTTCTTTTGTCGTCATCGTCGCTGCCGTCGTCGATTGACCGCTTGCAACACGCAACGATGGAGCACCCAATGCATACACACAGCATGCGAGAACAACAAAAACAACGACGACGCACTAAGTGAGAAGAGACGAAATAAATAGTTTCTTACTTTTTTTCGTTGTCGATTTTCTAGTCGAGTAATGTCCTTGGCTGTGGTGTGCTGTTGGCGTTATTGCTTTTTTTACTCGCACCGAATTTGTGACATTTGTATGAAACGTGTTCTTACAGCAACGAACCGCAAAAACAATACGATTTGCGGCTGCAAACCCAATCGATAATTGCAAGCACTTATTCGCATGAATAATAAAAAAACATTGATTATAGATGCGATGCCGAATCGCAAACAATTAATAATTACTTCAATCCGTTCCGAACTCATTGAGTGCACAGCAAACACTCTGCAAAGACCTCCAAACATTTCATATATTTTCAATAATTATGTACAACGGTGTACGTTTCGATCGATTTGAAATTCTCCTGGAGTGAATTGTCTTTTTGTGAACCTGCTCAGTGAATTGTCATTTCAATAAACTATTTACGGATTTTATTGATTAGTTTTTGTGCTGATCTGGACATACATGCGACAAACTGGAACTTTTAGCGAATGAGAAGCGTGCACGAGCAAAAATCAAATAACCAGAGAACTGATAAAATACGCCGTCTGAAGAGTTGTGTAAATTATATGCCATTTGCTTGACATGCACGTTTCCAAGCTGATTTGGCAATTAATTTATTTCTTTGTTCAGTTTTTGTTTCTGTGTCTAATGATGTTTTGACTAATTCGCTGAATGTTTCATTTCGCAAATAGCTCGCGAAAAAAAGCGAACGCAAAATTTACAGAAAGAAAAACATTTTTTTTTTTTCATTTCGAAATAGCAAAAATGACTCAAAATTCAATGGATCGGATGAAAACTGCTAGACATTGTTGCAAAAGCGATGGATCGAGTAAAAATTGGCAAGTGATTTGCTTTCATCGATTATCAGAAATTCCTAAGTCAATGCGGAAAGTCAAATCTGGCGTTGATCATTTGCCATCTACAATTTCATTACCACTTTTATTGAATTTTCCTTTGCAATTATAGTCACGATCTCAACCGCACAACAGAAACATGGCATTGACTCAAGGTGGCCATTCAATTCGCATTTCTCAATCAAGAAAAAAGATGCAAAATGTAAGTAAACAACAGATGAGAAATGGAATTAAGCAAGCATGTGTGAATTGAATCTATCAGAAATCATCAAAATGCGCATACATTGATATAAACAAGCCGAATTTCACACTTAACAACAGCCGAATTTAAAACGGGGTGTATGATAATGTGTCGAAATGCATGAAATGGAAAAAAACCTCCATATTCACAGACCAAGATTCATTACTAAAACATATTGCGCGCTATTATTTTACTCAAAACTAAATGGTTTATTTAAAGTATAAAAAAAATCCAGAAATGAAATATAAAAGCGCAAAACTAATATCAACCACATCAAACGTTCTGCGCACGGCGAACACAAAGAGGGAATCATTGAAAAAACATTTATGAAAGCAAGTCGATGATGTATTTGTTTCTATTCGATTAGGGAAATTTAAACTGCATTTTAAATTGTAAATAGTCGACTACGTGCTTTTTTGTATTTTGTTAAATATAGAAAAACCATTCTACCGAAAATAAACAATAGCACTTTTCGTTCTACGAAATAACGACACCCATTTAAAATTGAGCGAGAAAAATAATTTAATTTGATTATTTACATGAGGAATTTGATGTAGTGCGCTTACCTCGAACCATTTTTTCAATTCTATGGATTTGTTGGCCGTGTTTCTCTCTTTCTCTATCAATTGAAAATTAGCTTGCTGCGATTATTGCTAACAATTTCAGTGTACTGGCGTTGAGATTGCTGCACTTTGCTTGTTTTGTGTATATGCTGTGTGTGCTTTTCACTGTTTTTTTTTTCACTTCGCTGTCGATATTCGCTTCACCTTGGCACCTTCTGCATATGTACATCTATTCGTCACTGGAAATGACTGTTTTAGCTTGCTCGACAAGATTCGATGTTTGCTTCTTCGATTAGATACCGCCTGGTTCACACATTTTCGTATCATTCGCTTCAATTTCTGGGCAAATAGAGAAAAAAATTCGATCTAATTGAGTCTTCTCTAATTGAACTGTTAAAATCAATCGACAGCCTATCGTATGGCTTATATTAAATTGAATGTTTATCGTTAATCTATGACATAATTTGTTGTGTTCAAAGCACCTATTAAAAAATGCAAATCGCGTTTAATCTATTAGCATTTGATTCGTTCATCGCAAAACTGAGTGATTTCCTTCATTGATTTTGCAACTGCATGCCCAACTTCTGTCATCGGCCAATTAATTTTTATTGATAGGTGAATTCGGAGAAAAGTGAGAAAAACTATTATTAAATAACATTGTTAATTTTGCTTTCGTCGTTTCACGATAAAGTACGAGAAATATACACAGCAGCAGCAGAGAAACAGAGCAGTTGTCGTACGCGCGCGTATTTTTATTTTTTATAATAATAAAATACCGATTCGATGTTCGGCTGTTGATACACTGCTTTGGACACGATATTAATCGAATACATTTATTCGCTGGCTCTTCGTGTCTTTCATTCCACTTTTTTTAGTGTTCGTTTTGACGAAAGTGTGTGCACTGCGATTCAACGACAAACAGCAACGCGCTCGCTATGAATTCGAATATTTGTCGCTGTATTCATTGGCATTGTAACCTCATCACGAACGAAAACAAACAGAGAAACAGTATCACACATTGAAGACACTCATTCGAACGGCTAAACAATATATACATGCGCGTTTTGTCTTAAATCGAGAATAAAAACTCTTTGACTTCGGAGCAATAAGACTGAAAGAGAAAGAGAGAAAAGTGAAAAATGTGCGCGTTGTACAAATGTGCAAGCGATCGAATGCAGCTCAGTGTATTGTTGCAGTATTTTCCACTGTGTTTTTCATTTCTCATCACATTCGGTTCTTTTTGAACGACGCGCTGCTTCCATGTATTTTTTAGTGAAGCGCGTACGCAAATTGTTACAAAACAAACAACCAGATGATGTATTCATATTTCGATTCTGTTTTTTTTTTCATCGTATCTCTGTTACGACCGATGGGGACCGCGCGCGCTGTCGTACACTGCATTCGATGAAGCGTCGTCAAAGTGTGTTTCATTGGCTCGAATTAGAATCGAAAGCAATGTTTTTTTGCGACAGTGTACTGGCACAATTTACTGTAGTATATGTTCAGAGCATATTGTGCGAGGAAGTTGACAATCATTCCAATGTATTCATGCGTGCTTCTCATGTCTCTCTATGCTAATCCATTCGCACTATGCTCAAATTCATATTATATTCTGAAAATATATATATTCGAATGCAATACATTTCAATGAAAACCCACACATGATTCTGAAGCGGCACATGCCGATTGCTCGCTTGCGATCAACCAAGAACTTTTCTCTTTCATTTGATACCAATATATGTTTTCCAATTTCTTGCATTCGATTTACAGCTGTTATTCTAACATAAAAGATCTTCCCTCACAACAAATCCGCACTTCCCTTGACCTGATGCCTTCTCTTATGAAACACACTTATTGAATTATTCGAATGAAATGCGTTAAAGTCACGGTGGAATAACACTCTAATCAAGCAATCGAAATGGATTTGATTCCCCCACCAAGTATTAACATTGGTGTGCTTCACTTGGATGGCGCCCACAAAGCAAATTAGATTCTTATTTCCCTTCGACAGAACATTTTTACGCCAAGCACAAATACAATTAATATGTTATCACATGAAAATATGACATATATTTACCCCTTTTGAAATCAAATTTGTTCTGATTTTGATGATTTTCGCTCACTCTAATCGCTCCAAACTTGAAAATATTGTTGTTCAATCCATTTATCTTGGACAACGTTCAATCAGCTTGCTCACAAATTTACTGTACACCACAAATGGAATTGGTGAGAAAAAAAATTCCAATCAAATCTATCCTATTTTATTTTATTTGACGCTGTTGTGTGATGAACAAACAATATTTTTTATTTGCTCGTTTGTAAATCGTTTTGTTTGGCGGCACAAAATCCTGGATGCTCAACACACAATGTACGATGGCTATGAGCCACACACAAGCAATTTGATGTGTACGACAATGATAAAAATGAAAAATTTACATTACGACTTTGTGAATTCTTGCTCTCTCGTTTCGAAGCGAATTCAATATGGCTGCACTTCGCTTGAAACGCCAACGTCAACGATAGATAATGTGGATGAACGGACGACAGACAAAGAAAGAACGAAAATATTGAGCTCACAACGAAGACCAAAGCAACAAGCCATTCACAAAGCCGCTGTCTTTATGGAACGATACAGCCGAATTCGCTGCGGCGAGCTCGAGGGAGGGCAGGGAGGTGCGTTCTGTGCAATGTTTACGCTGTTCGCCATTTTTGAATTTCTATTGCGGTTTTATTCGGGCGATTACGACAAATTTATTATCTGAATAAACATTTTGAAATGAAAATTTGGAAAATGAAGAGAAAATGTCTTGAAGTTGATTTTATTCGAAAATTGGTTTGAATTTATCTAATACAAATTTATTTTAAAATGTAGCGAATACTTCTACATTGCGATTGAATAATGAAAATGTTGTAATTTACATTTTTCACTTCATTTTCTATTAGTGCCGACTATGTTATTTATGGTTCGGGCGCTGATCCGTCAAGAGGTGGCGTTGGCTCGTTCTCACAACTGGATTACATTACCAAAGAAGTAACTTTACCAAAGTTATAAATAACTTCGAAGAGCACTACACTTCCGAAATTACTTACGTTCAAGTGTCATAATGTCGTCCCGCTTAATTAGTTTTAACCCATAAATAAGGCCATAAAAATTGGGACACATCAATGCGGACATAATTGAAGACTAACGTTGAAATGGACGTAATGAACGTGGAATGAAACAGCTCAAACGCAATCGATTTATTCTCTAAGCATCGAAATGAAAAATTTCATGATTTTATTTCAGAAAACGAAATACATAATACGTAGTAATAATAATTCTTAACATATTTATGTGTATGAGAAAAATGAAAAATTGTGTCATTTTTTTAACTCTTTTTCTGATTGATTCAACTCAAAAATTCATTGATAATTAGTAATATTTTGAGATATGATTTGCATCTCCATTTGTTTTTCATTTCTTCACTGCAATTATTTTAGTTGCTGTTGTTTTTATGTTTTGGTTGATGATACAATAAGATTGAAATGATCGGTTAGTAATTGCTCTCGGTTCAAATTCATTGGACTGAATTATACACGAAAACGTTGTCGGTCAAAAGAAAGAATATTTAAAAACAAACTGAACTACGTTTGAAAAAAGTACTACACAGAGTCAATACAGCTATCGTATTAATATGATGTAATAATAGTTAGAGTAATGGATCAAAGTAGAAATTGTTCGCTTAAGCACGTTCTCCTCGGATACGACGGGCAAGCTGGATGTCTTTCGGCATGATTGTGACACGTTTGGCATGGATGGCGCACAAGTTGGTGTCTTCGAACAATCCTACCAAATAGGCTTCGGAGGCTTCCTACAATCAAAACGAGAAAATTTAGATAATGAATTAGCTAAAAATTCTTCTAAAGATTAATATTTTCAAAAGAATTTCGGAATTAAACGAAAAGAAAATCATATCTGCTCTGAAATATACGCACTTGTAAAGCACCGATGGCGGCTGACTGGAAACGCAGGTCAGTCTTGAAATCCTGGGCAATTTCACGAACCAAACGTTGGAACGGCAGCTTGCGGATCAACAATTCGGTCGACTTCTGGTAACGACGGATTTCACGAAGAGCGACCGTACCTGGACGGTAACGATGGGGCTTCTTGACGCCGCCGGTCGATGGTGCGCTCTTACGAGCGGCTTTGGTGGCCAATTGTTTACGTGGAGCCTTTCCTCCAGTAGATTTACGGGCTGTTTGCTTGGTACGTGCCATTTCTTACCTACAAAAAGTCCGGAAAAATTCTGATTATTTTCTTAATATGAACAAATTTGCATGTGCAAATATGAATTATTTTGCAAAAATCTTGAATAGACGGCATGAATGAAGAGATTTAAAAAAATCTAAACTGCTGAGTCTTGCGATTCCATATCAGCACTGACTATATGCGACATTTAAATACAAATACTATATAGACGATGAAATATAATTCCAAACAAAATTCTGAGAAACAAAATTCTGTTGAACTGGCGATTTTACAACACGTTACTCTTCGCTCAATGAATCACACTCATTCAATTTAACAGCTTTGAATCTACTTATATAATGTGAAAGCAACGCCGCATGCGATTTGTAAACAAACGTAAGGAAGAGAATCAGTTTTCAATGACCCTGGTGTGCATTCGAAGAGATGTCGAAGCACAAAGCGTTGTAAATATTATTTATATGATGTCTTATCTTATATGCACTCACAGAATGGGCGAGAGGAAGAGAGAACGCGTCTGATAATTTGATTTGAAAAAATTGGATCAGCACAACACAAGCCAATTAAAAATTCTGCTTTTTATGCGAAAAAAAATAAAAAAATTACAAAATATGTACGATTCCTAAAAAAAAGAGAAATGCACACGCAAAAACTAAATCGAATGGAAAAATCGCAGACAAATAAATGTATGCAGATGTGAAAGCAACTAGAAATAAAATGGCGTCGATGCGCGGTGAATAATGAATTCAATCGAGAAAAAGTACAGCCAACACAAACAACAACGCATTATGAAAAAAAGCATCACACAAATGTGCTTTGCTGTTATTGTTGGCGGTAGAATAGCAGGTAAGATGAACACACTCGCACATATATTTTTGGTGTACAATAACTCATCCGAAGACAACGATAATCCATTTCCCCTCTCCCACCATCATACCGCTGAATCTGATCTTTCTATTTACTGTTACTTTTTGTTATTCTGAAACTCACGACAGAGTTATTTTAATATTCAATCAATCTGTATGGAAAACAAAGCCGTTATGAGTACCTTTCACTTAATCGCAATTGGCTAAGGATTATTTATGAGATTTAATGCGAAAACAGAATCAACTCCGAGCTATACGAATTCGTGCTTTACGGATTGTGTTCAATTGTAGACTGAAAATACGATTTCATTGTGAAAATTAATGTTTTCGCTCGATTCCATTATATGAGAGGGGGATAATGGTATGTGTCCACTTCGCATTCCGTTCGAGCGATCGAAAGAGATAGAAAAATCTAACAGTTTCTGATGAAAAATATATGTAAGCGGGAAAATGGCACACAGCAACAACACTAATTTGAAAATTCACAAGCTCTTTGATGGCAAAATGATTGATAGATGGCGACGCACGATGGAACCCACTCGAAAAGTTACAACTTTTGAAGTCAAAAAAAAAAAAAAAAATAAATCCTAAAGTAATCATATCTTCATTTATGGAAAAAATACGTCATTTTGTGGTTACCATGTAGATCATGACCATTAACGCAATTATTTAGCATATATAACTTGGGATAACAAAATAGATACGGTGAAATTGTTCACTAGTAGGAGGCAAGATTATACGTAGAGCCGACGACTCAACACAATCTTGAAATTCGCTCGAGTTTTAAATGTATACTGGCAACTAATCACGTACACATCACATATCTCTGCTTTTGCTCGGCAGATTAAAATACCGAATCAAACGTGCACACATAGAACACCCGTGTGTAAATAAAGTGACTTATAGTCAGCCTGTACAATCATTACTTTGTTCCTGTTACATTCCAGCCATTCGATTAATTCGGGAGATTTTGAATTAGAATTGATTATTGCTATAATTGATTGTTGAGGCTGTCTATTTTGTTCAAGTTCAATCATAGTTAGCCACACAAAGTCTGCCAAAATATCCCAAATTAATCGACTGGCTACTCAGTCGAAATATTTTCACACGGGAAGCATCGCATCAAAATGCGAAGAAACGAAATAAACATTCAATACAATGTTAGGGCGATTGATATATGGATGATGTGGAATGAAAGAAAGAAGCCCCAGTGTGAGGCCAAAACCATTGAAATTATGTGCGCATGTGTCTCACAGCTGCTTGATTGTATGCGTGACTTGATTATTTATAGTTTGAATGTATTGTTTTTCGTAGTTTTTTCCCGCTGCAAACAAGCAAGCGGTGTGAGAGTGAGTAAGCAGCCACATGAGGCAAGGTAGAGAGAAAAAAGCATTGATGAACACTTTCTTATGACTGTTTGGGCTTCAACTTGAATTTTCGTCACTTTAATTAATAGCTAAAACAATTCGAGTGGATTTTCATTATTCATTGTTTGGGATTTTGGTAATATGGAAATTTCATTTATCGTGTCAAATTCAATAAATGCGAGAAATGGCGCGAAATAAATTCATCTCAATGCCAAATGAATTCGAAGTAATATCCAAACGAAAACTAGACGACACAGACAATGTGTAGTGAATGCAATTCGTTGATATGATATTTCCAATAGCTAAAAATAAAATGGCGTCACTCTCGTCGCTTGAACAAAACGATTCGAGAAAATAGAAAATAAATTACGAATTCGATTCTAATTTTTTTTTTTTTTTTGTTTATTGTGCAAATTTTCCCAAAATGATGTGCTGCATTTTTTTTTTGCATTTTGCGACTTTTCACGCGATCCACACGTTGTATTTGATTCGAATTATTATTCCAGAACTTTCTTTTACGCGAGCAAAAATTAAAACTAAGCAAATTTTATAAAAAGAATCATAAGACTTACCTTTGCTTTCAGTTTAACACACAAGTCACACGGAACACGTCTGAACGATTCAGAGAGCACAAATAAACTGTCAGACACCGCAAAGAGTGTATAATAATAAATATTATGTGATCAAAGTTGGCGTAGTGAGCGAGAGATAGAGAATAGCCACACGAAGAGAGCATCGAATGTGAGAAAGTGGTGAGTTTAGCGAGCGCGTAAAGTCGGCAGCGTTATCTAGTGGATTGTTGTGGAAATGGTATATTTCGCGGGAAATCTGATGAAAATTAATAGGAATGAGAAAATTTGTTGCGATTCACAATAAATTGCAATTTGGATTTATTTCATCGGTGCTCATTCATAGAAATCAAAGGTTTACTTTATGAAATTCAAGCATATTTATGGATTCACTTTTCCAAAGTCAACAGCTGGAACTGATATTTCATTTGTAAACAAAGTACCGGGTGCATAACCTTGAACCCGCTGTTTGCTCATAGATGGACACACCGTACTGTTTTTTTCATAAATTTGAAGTTTGTTTACATTAATCAGTGCACATTGTCAGCAATTTTATAACACAAAGTCTGTTTTTACTTTGGTAATCATGTCCAGTTTTGTGCCAGAAAAAGAGCATATGCGGGAAGTTCTGCTTATCTGCTTCAATTTGAAGAAATTGGCTGTCGAATCGCATCGAATGCTTGTGGTGGCCTATGACGTGATCGGAAACGACGTGCAGAGATTGGTTTCGTCTGTTCAAAGACGGCAATTTTGACCTGCGGGACAAGAAGCGTGAAAATCGGCCCAAGAAGTTTGAGGACCATCAATTGCAGGCTCTTTTGGACGAGGACAATACGCTATCGCAGACAATGCTTGCCGGGCAATTGGGTGTTAGTCAACCAGCCATTTCTAAGCGTCTATGTGCCATGGGAAAGGCCGGATTACCAACAAAGACATGAAAAGCTGATTTTTCTCCACGACAACGTACCATCGCACACGTCAAAATTGGTCCAAAACTAAAATTATTTGGAATAATTCCGTTCATAAACAATCGAATTGAAGTCTCGAACACAAATTTGGCTTTGGTCAAAAAATCTGGACCGAGATTCGGCGGACTGAAGTTCGGACCTATTTGGAGATTCGTGTCACGAATTCCGTTTGATTTTACGAGTGGCTATTGGTGAGAGGCTTGCAGGACCGTACTGCACTACACTCATACGTACTAGGTACTAGTAGTAGTTAAGATTGGTTTAATTTATGAATAAATTGCAAAATAAGTGAGATGACCTCAACTCAAGAAGCTATGCATACTTCATGCCATCAACGTGATTACCATTACCTTCCAACCTTCTTTCATTCGACTCGTTCCCCTTTGTGAATCAAACTCAAAATTGAATAAGGAAAAGACCATCGATTGTGTTTTTCGTCAGAAAAAGTTACATCGGTGCCCGACAATCGGACGTCGTTAATTTTTCATCGTTTATTCAAATAGGTGGTATGTTACTTATCAATTGTAGACATTTATTTTTAGTATGAAAAGACAAGTTTCAAAAAAAAAGAGAAATATTCAGTGATATAAGATATAATATAAAATGCTTAAGCACGTTCGCCTCGGATGCGACGGGCCAGCTGGATGTCTTTCGGCATGATGGTAACACGTTTGGCGTGGATGGCGCACAAGTTAGTGTCTTCAAACAATCCTACCAAGTAGGCTTCAGAGGCTTCCTACAATTGGAACGAGAAAATTGATGGAAATAAGGAAACAATTATTACTTAAACTTCACATAATTTTTAAATTCATATATTTAATTTGGACTTAATTCTCAAAAATAAATTTTTCGGAAGAAATTTAGTGAAAAAATAAAAAACATATCTGTTCTGAAATATACGCACTTGTAAAGCACCGATGGCGGCTGACTGGAAACGCAGGTCAGTCTTGAAGTCCTGGGCAATTTCACGAACCAAACGTTGGAACGGCAGCTTGCGGATCAGCAATTCGGTCGACTTCTGATAACGACGGATTTCACGAAGAGCGACCGTACCTGGACGGTAACGATGGGGCTTCTTGACGCCGCCGGTCGATGGTGCGCTCTTACGAGCGGCTTTGGTGGCCAATTGTTTACGTGGAGCCTTTCCTCCAGTAGATTTACGGGCTGTTTGCTTTGTACGAGCCATTTTCAATTATCGTTTGTCTAGAAACAGAAAGAAAACGCACGAATTAGTATTATTTGTCACTAATTTGATTATAAATGTTCCTACATAAAGATAATCATTCAAAAAAATTATATTCCAAAAAATGATATTGTATTTCTGGTTCATTTCGTTTTTATGCGTCATCTTTATTTGTTTTTGGTGATGTTTTCTTATGCAACGATTAGAATTGCATTGGAATAATAAGGTATTCACACGAGAATAGTTTGAAACAATCATAAACATTCAGTGCATACTCAATCAAAAAACTCTTAATTATACCGTGATACCTCTCTACGAAATAAAAATGATATAAGAACTCAATATTTAAGATGATCGAAGCAACCGTGTTTTCGTCCAAATTTCAGCTATATGCTCAAACCATATACAAAACTCGTTGATGCGAAAGACCGAAGAAAAGAGAGCACCCGAAATGGAAAAGCGTACCGTCAAATGATTACACAGCGCCGCAACTGTTGTAGACAACTTTTTTTTCAACGAAAATTTTTCACACACGGTTGCAATTGTTTGTATATAATAATCATGTTCTGACAGGCTTTTGTCGTGTGCCTTCGTTATTTTTACGAAGAGAGAGTAAAAAGGAATACTAGATGACTCATTATGATAAAATTTGAATTTGATTGTGTTTTTCTACATTCGAAATCAGTACAACCAATAAAATTCTAGTGATATTATGTCTGCAAATAATATGTCTCATAAGTTGCGTATTAAAAAATCCAATGATGTTATATTTACATGAGAATGAGATTTTTTTTCTCACGGAAATTTAACAAATAAATTTTAAATCTTTGACGTGTAGAAACAAATGAATCATTATTTGTCCAAATAAATATACGAACAAACGAGTGATGAAATCGAAGAAGGAGGTGAAAGAAGAAGGAGCTAAACATGTAGCAGCGTTATATATGACAACGGAATCAAAAAAAAAACTCACAAACAATTTATATTAGTTCGATTGTATTCCTGACCGAGAAAATCGTTCATAATTTCGGAAATGGTTGATTAGCGGATGATTTTTCGAAAAGCTGTGGCACGTAGACAGGCTCTAAGCCCCATCCATGCACACGCGCATATTCATCTGTTGGAATCATTGCCCTCGTACAAATGGTGCACTCAAAATTGTGATGTTTTGTCCGGATCAGCGTGACTGTACTTCATCCATCGTACGAGAGAGTCAAAAGCATGAACATTTTCCATGCTTCATTATTACGGAACTCAATAATAGCTCTATTCGAATTAACACATTTGTTATAGATTACGCAAAAAAAAGATTGCAAATACTGTAATTATCCGTTGATTATCGAAAGATTGTTCAGAAAAATGCTTTGAAAACAATTTGAAGAATTTATTACTATTTGCGTTGGCCCAGATTTGTAGCAATGCTATATAGAACAAGTGATATAGCGATGAAGCGATATCGTAGAAGAAAATTCATTGAATTGGATTCATTAGAATGTACGAAAAAATTGCAAAAAACGCACACACAAAACGAGTTCTAGAGCAATTGGCATTTGGAGAGGGGAAGCTTCCAAACTCATACAACGTAATTAACATTTTCAATTTTAATTCGAGTGTACTGCACTCATTCAATACAAAAAAAGAAAAAACACGAAGGAACACCGAGACAGACAGTGAGAGAGAGATAGCGTGAGCCAACAGAACGACACATATCTTGGTCCAACGACACTATGTAATAAACAAAATGGCGACGAATGCCACAAAAGCGTTCGGATGAGTAGAAAAATCTATTAAAATATTCGATATTTGGACGAAATGCTCACAATTCACTTGAAATTCAAAACACTAAATAATTTTTTCTCGCGATCGCAAAACTTTTGACACACTTCTGCAAAACGGAATTCCAATGCAAAAAATTGCACGAAATGCAAATAAAATATATTTTGCAGCACAAAATAAAACTTCGATTCACTTACCTTTTGGAAAAATTTATTACTTCGCGGGAATATGAGCGCACATACAAGTTGAACTCCTCTGTTGTCAAGAATACTGTTTATTTGTTATTTACGCGAGGACTCGGCACACGAGTTGCTGTTTACGTTACGAACTGAGAACACACAATGAGAGCAATTCAACAACAAACCCCGATTTTAATGGTATTTGAAAACACATGTTAGGAGAGCGAGCGAGCGACTGCAACCGAATTTCTCTCCCACCATGAACATTGAGCGCATTTATGCCCTCTCTCTCTTCGGAGTCGCTGGCGCTGTCGGTTGCTCTCTATTTATTTCAACACAATAAAAGTCGAATTGGACTTCGAGAGGGAGAAATTGGTGAAAAGCAATCTTTTCACTGTAAATATTTGAATGAACTATCGCCATCTAGTGCATTTTGGGGGAAGTTGGAGAGAATGCATAATATTCAGATGCTCATTCAACCCTTTTGATAAAAGGAGAAGATTTAAATTTAGTGAATTCACTTGTTTTGTTGCTTTGCGATTGACATTTGAATGATTAAATGCATTTCTTGAAGTAGGCCATTTTTTTTTGTAGTTATTTCTTGAAGCAATTACAATTTTTTTCACAATTTTCCCAGATTCTTCTTAAAAATTCTGTATTTATATGTACCCACCAATTGTTTGGTATTTTAGATAGAGGTTTGGAGTTTTTGGGCGCGATGAGTAAAATAGGAAATAAATTCTTCAAATAAAAATCAATGTTATAGCACAAAATAAATGTATTTTATAATTTTGTTGATATAATGTCTAGGAATTCAAATATAGCATATTCTTTTAAGATGCAGGGCTGAAAACAGATGAAGCATTAAATCCATTTCAACATTTGCTGCCCTAAAATTAACAGAATTCGCTTAAATTTTACAAATATTTACATAAAAACCACCGTAATTTAGGGGAACTGTATCAAACTTGCACGTTCTGAATTTCGACACAAACAATTGCTATTTACAGAATTACACTCAATGAATAAATGCCAAGAACTACACACTTTTTTTCACAAGTATCAAATACGGCATTGAACTGAAAAGATTCTTTTTTACGTTCAGTGTTGTCTTTGCTTCTTATGAAAACTGGATAATTTTATCAGCACCGCATTTCTGTCAAATCAAAAATAAATCCCAATTTTGACGGTTTACTTCGATAACACAAATTAAAATCTATAGTGGCTAAATAGTTGAAAGTGTAAACTAATTGCTAGTATTGCAAACAAATCTTTGATTCCGTTACTTATTGAAATGGTCTAGCAGACGTTGTCTACTGACAAAAATCGCTTGGATAAACTCAACCGGCATGCATTTCTATCATAAAAATATAGGGAATGAAAAAAAAATTGTTTAAATCAAGACGATTTTCATAATATCATAATAATGTAAATCGAAAGATGAATTTTATCAAAGCGACATTCGATTTTCTATGCAAAAAATATGCATAATTGTGAAGCTTCAACAAAAAAAAAAAAAAAAACTAAAATATAAGATGAAATTCTGGTGACAACCAAAATGTGAAAAAAATATAATTTTAATAATTTCGAAAGCAGGAAGCATAAAATCACAGAACTGAGGCCTTGCAAAAAGTATATAGAAACTTATTTTTTATCATTTTTTTCTCTACTCTAAACGAAATTATTTGTATGATTTGTTTTTTTTATTGATGTGTTTGCTGAATCATTGAAATCGAATTCCCACTTTGGAATCGGCTTTCTTCATTCAACTTATCAACGTATTGAAATGGTCAATGGATAAAAAAAATGTTTAATAATAAGCAAATGGATAAATGTTTTTTATTTTGAATTGTTCATTCGTTGATGTTGTTAATCTGTTCAATGCAAAAAGTAATATTTTTTTAACGATAAACAGCGTGAATTGCATAAATATTCTATTCAGTGTGATCAATGAAAATCCGCAAAATAAATTGTTCTTACGGCTAAATATAGGTTTTTTGATAGTATTATGACTCGCTGTGTTTTCCATAGTATTCCTTAAAATGTTAAAATGTCTTGGAGGGAGAATGAGCGATTCATCCAATCAAACTCAATCGGCTGTTGGTCTTCCTTAGCTGTGCTCGCCATGGAATTATATTGTCCGGTTCATCATCACTAGCTTTATGTAAATTATCGGTTGATGCATTAATGGGAGTGTTATGGTTGGTCTGGTTAATAGTACTATTATGATTGTAGTTTCGAATGTCATCGACAGTTTTATTATTGTTATTGTAATTGTTGTTGATGTTGTTGTTGTTGTTGTTGTTGTTGTTGTTGTTGTTGTTGTTGTTGTTGTTGCTGCTGTTGTTGTTGTTGTTGTTGATGTTGATGTTGTTGTTGATGTTGTTGTTGTTGTTGTTGTTGTTGTTGTTGTTTTTGTTGTTGTTGTGATAATGATTGTTAGAATTGTAGTGATTATGTGAATGATTTGAGTTATTTAATGTTGAGAAATTTATATCCTTGGATGTGGAGTTGTGTCGATCTTCCATTGCACTGGTTATAAAGCTAATATTGTCAATTGAAACGGCACGTTGCGCTTTGCGCATATGCCATGATTCCGATAGGCGGACTGATGGTTCTTCTACTTTGGGAGTATAAAGCGCAGCTCTGGAAATATTTTGAGATTTAGTTAAAGCAAGCACACAAGCAATACCGAATATGAAAGAGAGAGATAGAGAGAGAGAGAGAGAAGAAGAGAAAAGAAACGACATTGTTTCCGTTAGTTCAACAAGCACACCAGGGCAATTACTAAATGTATACACATACAATATTTTCAAGCAAATATATACAATAAATTGAAGAATATAAGGGACAATTACTTGAGCTTGTTTTCGGCTTCCTCGCGACGTGCCAACAAATCACGTTTCCATTGTGGAATTGACGATAGGCGACGATCTTCGGCCTCTTTCACCATGCGCTCTTCAAACTCTTTCTTTGCACGTTCAGCCGCCTTCTTTGCCAACATTTGCCGCTTCCAATCTGGTATTACGTTGCCGGCATTGTCTTTTTCGGGCACCTGAAATGAAGCAAATTGGTTTCAATCATTATTTGAATCGTGTTCAGCGTAGGAGGTTTAAAAAAAATCAAACTTTTAAAAAAAATGACGGAAGAGTGCGACTATGATATTCATCCACAGAATTCTGAGCTTGTGGGCATTTTGGAACATTTTATATCTTACCTGTTCGACAAAATGGGTGGCAGTAAACTGTTTGGTTATGTCTGTATAGGCCCCTTTGTCGTAGGATCCTTCCATTTTTGCTTTTTCCACTTTCATTTTTCGTATTCCATTGATGTCTTTAGACATTTTTAATTCGGCAATCAAGTCGATTTTTTGCGATAAAAATGCTTCATTTGTCGAGGATAGACATTGCATGCTCATGCTTCGCGTTGGGGTTGAATAGGTTTTTGCTAACGGCTTATTTTCGGTGCGTCGAAGCTAAAAGAATTACAAAATTATCATAATTTTCCGCGACGAAAAACAATTAATCCAAATTACAAACCTGCACACTGTTAAGATCTTGTATGGAGATAGCGGAGAGTGGTTGCTGTTGTTTCCTTGTGGCAGTATCTTGTGGTGGAGGAGGTGCTGGTATGTTGCTAGCCGTGCTGTTGAGTGTATTTGTTTTGGATGCTTGCCCGTTTGTATCGCCATTCGAATGTAGAATAGCTGCGATCGGTGGTGGAAGTGGGGGCGGCCGTGGTGGTTCCGGGCAAGCCGTTTGATTCGACGCTAAGTCAATTTTCATATAGTCTTCTGTATCTGTTGACCTGCGAACATTTCATGGCAATTGACTCAATTAAAAATGTTTTTTGCGGAACATTCATTCGAAACACGAAGAAAAATCAATTATTTAAAGAGGCGAAAAAATATTGATCAAAATGTCGAATTACTGGAGATTTCGATTGGAGGTTCAACGTTTTTTTTTATCATCATGAAGAAAAAGAAAATGAAGGAAAGAGAAGAAAAAAAATGTTTTCGCTTCGATTACAAACTTTGTAACACAACCATTTATTTCCGGTCTGATAATTTTTTCATTTGCACTGACCTCCTCTTTCATTCGCTAACCATCTTCATCGCTTTATGTTGTATCAAAATCAGCTAATATCACACAATCAACACAGTAGCTGCTCATTTATTTTCACTGCGCGTTTGCTTTTGGGCTTTTCTGAGCGTGGTAATTGAAAAGGTGTGTACTTTTAGTGTTACAAATGCAAATTTTCCGAAGAGTTGGAGCGAATGAGGGAGAACGATCATGAAAAAGCCTGAAATCGTAGATTGACAACATTTTAACTAAACGGAAAATGTTGATTTCAGAAATTATAAAATGAAAAAATCAAATTCTTCACACATCACATGAGCGAACTTTGAAAGCGTTTTGGGCAAAATCTACTTTAAATTCATTTTTCCCATTTCTCAATTTCTCTTAATTCTTCCTCACTTTTATTCACTTCAATTTTGTCTCTTGATTTTTCTTCAATTTCTCTTGCATTTTGCCTAATCGAATTTTAAATCTTGTATTTCTCTTCAAAAATCACGGATTCTTTTAGAAAACTCACCTTGCGGATGAAGCTGATGATCGCTTATCACTAATGCTTTTCAGATATTCCGATGGTTTGATAAGGTGATTTGAGCCATCCGATGTTCCATTGGGAAAGCTGGGCGGCACAAATGGCAGAACAAGCTGTTTGTTCACCAAATTCGGTCCGTTTGAGCGTGATGATTGATTTGATTGTCCGTTGGATTGTGTTATTGAAATCGATCCAGCACTATATTGTGCTTGATACGTCTGATATTCGTCGGATGAAGAAGTACTACCACCTCCGTTAGTGTTCTGATGTTGCACTGACGACGTTGTACCATTGATAAGCCGTGCTTTCTTGTTTGCTGCCGAAATGGATGTGAACATTAAAAAAACCCACCAACGAAATGCACAACGGTAACATTTAAAAAACAATGACGAAAAACAAATTAAACGAAATAAACGAATTTTTCACGGAGAAATCGTTCATTTAAGATATCTCTGTCAGATCTCAGCCAGACACGCACACGATAACGACGAAAGCCAACTAAAGTGATTGATTTGCGGTAGTCGAATGGAAAAAATAATTTGAAAGGGCATTCAAAAAGAGCATCGAGAGAGAGGCACGAACGAAACGGAATAAATGGAGGAAATGGCCGAATAGCACAGAAGCACGAGATAAACAAATACATCGAATTACATATGTGCCAGCTACATGAATTGGAAATTTGGTTTCGTCTCTGTTGCGAATTCACGATTCAGCTTTGGACTAGAAATGGACTTTCTGCTTTCTTTTTCAATCCAATCGGGTGCAATAGAATGGCGGTATAGCGTGGGTTTTCGTTCTATGTACGTGATAATGTGTTGGCCGTGTGTGTGGTCGTTTGTGTGTGTGTGTGTGTGTTTTATACTCATTTTCGAACGAGCAGATATGCAATACGGCCATTGTCATGCGTTGCTGCACGTGTTCTGATATCGTTCTGATTCACGCTCATGATCGAAATAGATTGCTTTTAAATTTATGGAAATGCTATTACTATTCGACCAATTGATTCAATTAAAAACTACAATTTGAATCGTGTGAACAGCTCTCAAAAGTGTGAAAGAGGCAAACATTCATTGCTCAGTTCCGATCAATGAAACGAGCTTAAATAAGTGCATAATTAATACATCTTCGTATTAGCGAAGCAGATGCGCAAAAAGAAGGAAGCAACAACACACAAATGTCTACTTATGACAAAAAAAGAGAGATGAAAAAACTAAAGAAGCTCAAAAGACGAATAATTCATGTAATTAATGCAGTAGAGCACAGCAAAATTATGCTTTTCAAACATTTTCATCACTCTTTCTCTTTTTTCGGTGCCATTGAAAACACAAAAAAAAAAAAAAAACAACCGAATGAACAAACACACCAAAACAATGCCTTTCAGCAAGCTTCAACGCGATATTGTGAACTATATAAATAACAAATGCATACAAGTATTTGCTGATGATTGAATTACTAATTAATTGAATCACAAGAGCGATACAAATCATTCGATCCATATTGTTTCAAGAGGTTAAATTCATTCATCGCCCATTATCCATTACTCCTACCGCTTTATGCTGATTATGCATGCGTTGATGACTTTGATTCCGTCACCACGCATTTTATAAGTCAATAAAACTGTTATTTCGGTTATACAAGTCGGAAAATTAATGCAAAATGATCAGATCCTACGACCATAAAGTTACTCGCAACAGATTCGGAATCTTCAAGTGATAACGATCGTAATTAATGTTTTTGAGTTGCTATTAAAAGTGCATCCCTGAGAGATGTGCATTGAGCTTCGATCTGATTTCATCCGGAGATAGTTCCAGTTGAATTTTGGAATCGAAACGAATCTCGGCCTTCTCTAGCCGATGTAAAAGTATTTTGTTTAATTCTTCTCTCAAAAAATTCGTGCATGCGATGAATCCAGCGACTTATAATCAATAGATTAAGCTTGATGTAAGCTGTTGCAGCTCTTATCTCATTCCATTTACTTAACGCCATCCCTTCTCTTTGACCAAAGCTTTCTCTGTGAGCAATAAATTTCGAACAATGGATTGTTCATGTTCGCACTTGCAATTCCCCTGCTTCCATATGATGAGAGAAGAGCTTAGCTTTCTCTAGGAATCATCTTATCAGATGATTTTCCATTCATGAAACAAACGTCGCGTTTTTTACATTTATTCCATTCTGATTAGCGCGAATTAGTAAATTGCACACCAAATTGGTGCGTTTATGACTCGTCCGCTCTTTTTGTTGCTGCTGCCCGTTATTTCGATAAAGCAACATTGAAAATATATTATTTGTCTGTCTATAATATATTATTTAATTTTTATTGGCACGGAAGTGCAATTATTTTTTAAGTTTTCCAATCGACAAAAGGCCGAAGACCTAAATTGAACTCATTCAATGAATGGAGTGCGTTGAAAAATAAAATGTAAGACGACAGTCTTTCAGACTACAAAATCACTCACTGCATCAAGTGTAAATTAAATGGCACATCATATCACATTTTATTCAACGAGCATGTGATGTGAAACGGCTCGTTGGCTGACTGACTTACGATGCGAAGACAATCATCTGTATAATTAAACAACTGATTGCCGCTATTGTGCATGTCACATAAACGTAATGAATTAAATATTTCAAATGACATTTCTTTAATGTGCAATTACAATTTTCGTGCCTATTTCATGTAAATTTATGTTCGACTTACCGGAAATGGTTGACATGGTCCGATTATGATTGCCACGAACTAGTTCAGATGGTCGCAATGTTGGCTCTTCGATGACTTCTAAACCGAAATCTGAGTCAATCTCAGATGAATCAGATTTGTCATTTTCATTGGCGCATTCATTTGAACCATTTTGCATTGAGAGACTTTCGGCCGAAATAATTGGAACTGGAGTTGAGTTGCTCGTGTGACTTGGCGCTTTCAATGGAGGCGGAAGCGGCGGAGGAGGTGGACCAGCCACTATTGTTTGTAAAAAGAATATGAAATATATTAATTGTAGAAAAAAATGCCTGAAGAGTTTTAAATTATTTACGCCTATTCCAACCAAATCCCAAATAAAGAGAAAGTAATCCGAGAAAATTTCATTGACCCCGCTCATGATGTTGAATTTCGATTAGAAAAATTGCACATTTGACATAATGCCCGTCGGATGAGTGTGACATTTCAAGAAATTTATAGATTTCAAATATGTACAAGCAATAAATTCGCTTAACTGGTTCTAATTTACTATTTTTTGTGTTGCAGTGTGGCCGATAGAGATAGAGAGTCAGAGAGAGAGAGAGAGGAAGATAATTACCTTTCGTCTCATTAGTTGGAACAGGAGCCGAAATTACTCGTTTCAAAACGCGATTATTGTTGTTACTGCAATTAGCATTCGATGCCATTGAACTGTTTGAATGATTTGCAGTTGTTGGAATTGTGTTATTGCCATTGACCGCGATCGAATGCCGCTGTGCCATTTTTATGCGTTCAGCCACATCTTCAGGCGAGCACACACTTTCATACGTATCATTTTTCAATTGATTATTATTTATGATGACATTATTGGATTTTTGCGTACAGATCGCCACCATATTGTTCAATTGCGTATCATTGGATTTTTTCGGATACTCATACTTGCCTTTGTTCGTGTCGTTCATTTTGTTTTTCTTGTTCACTAAATTGTCGCGATTATTCTAATGAAAGGAAATAAAAAGCAATTAATTTTAATGGTTTCGTCAAAAAGAAAGTTCTAGAATTTGAAAGTAGGAAAAACTTACATTGGCGGCATATTGAACGATTATTTCCGCGCTATGATTCGAACTGGCGCTGGCCGATCGGCTATGTGAGCCGCTGTCACGTGATCGACTGCGTTCTGGTTCATATTTGGATTTTGTCGTTGAGCGTGCCTCCTCGCGCACCAGATAAATATCTTCGTAATCATGTTGTTCGGCTAAATTATTGTTGACAATGTTATTGTTCGGAGAACCATTTAGTGGACTTCGTGTTGCTATTTGTGGTTGTAATTCATCGGATCCTGAAGACACCGACAGGCTTTCATCACTTCCACTTCCAGCTCCACTGCTGCTGGAATGGACCTCAACTTGAACGGTCATTGCATTCGGTGGATGCATTTTCGATCCATTTACAACGACATTTGGAGCGCTGACACTACCACTTCCTCCGTTTGTACTGTCGTTCGAGCTGTCTTTGTGGCTTCCTCCGCTATCCGAATCGAATAAGTCTTTGACGCGATTGTAGATCACCTCTTGCGGATCATGCAAGTAAAAAGATTCGCCCGACACACTTCCATTCGGGCTGGGCGATGTCAAAGCACCATTTCGCATTGGATTTATGTAGAGTCCGTCATTTGGAACACCGTATATTTCCGGCGGTGAAGCTGATTGACGCATTGCAGCCCCATAAATATTGTCGTTTGATTGACGAATGCTCGGCGGATGCAAGTAAAATGGTTCCGTGTCGGAGCTGCCAGTCGATGATTTCGACATGAGCGTGTTGTGCGATGATGTGGACATTTTCTTGTGATGCGATCCTTTTGATGTTTTCGATGCAGTTTTTGAGCGAGCAGCACCTACGTTATTTAAATTCGAATCCATGTATTCTGCAGCTGTGCCATGCTGTACGAGAGCGTTCAAACACTGCAAAAGAAGATTTCAAATTATGACGGTTGTTTTTCGGAATCGAGAAACTGAAAAAGTGTCTGTGGCAAATTGACTCGCTGGATTGAATGAATTTGCCACCTCTTCAAATAGATATTTTACCTCAACTTGTTGGTTCTCGGCCGCATCGTTAATTGGGCTCTTGCCGTATTTGTCCAGCGACAATTTAGCACCGTGACTTAACAACCAACGTACACATGACAAGTGACCTCGAGACGCAGCAAAATGTAACGGAGTCGCACCATCGCCGTCACGTAAATTAAGATCGACACCTTGATCTTCGACCTAAAAACCAAAAATAATGTCGCATTTAGTGAAATTGAAATGAGAGCATCGTTCTGAATGCCATTCAGGTGGATGAAGTGGCCTTGAATGGAATGCGATTGTTTTTCAAGCTATGTTTAAAACAACAAGTGTTTCATATGCAAATTCTTTGAAATCTTCAGTCTTGAAAGCATTTCTAAACAACTAACTGCTAATGATGTCCACTCAGAGCAAGAATTCAACATCTTCGTTTCTCTACTGTGAAATAAGCAGGAAATACTCGATATCAGATGAAAGGCAGTCGTCACTATCAAGAACCAGTTCTGTCTACTTTCGTAGAGCTCGTAGCGCATAACAGTACCATTTGAAATATTAAAAAAAATAGAAGTTGATGACAGCCGACACGCTACGCGCTGTGACACCATTACCGATTTATTTGCTTTGTTTTTTATTCTTTCTAATCTTCGAAGATGCATAAGAATGGGCACAAGCACTTTGCAATCGAACGACATAATTGTTTTCAACTAGACTGTTCGATGAAATATTTTTTTCACAAATGTCGATTGAGCACATTTTTTATTCGAGCAACACTTTTTAATAGATTAAAAAGTTTTCCAATGTCTTATAGTTGAAATGAACGACTTTACGCTCTTACCATCCATTTCAAGCAGTCCAAGCAGCCCATTTGAGCAGATGCATGAATCGGTGCCATTCCATCACGTGCACGAACATATAGCGAACCGCCAGCCTCAAGAACGAGAAATTTCAACACTTCTAAATGTCCCTCTTGTGCTGCGAGATAAACTGGCGTTACATCATTATCCATTTGGGTGTTTGCACTGCAAAAAAGAGAAATTGATTAAAAAAAAAAATTGGTGATACATTTTTCATGACATACTTCCCAAAACTTGAAAAGGCGAAAAGTCAACAACTAAATAATAAAGGAAATTTTTCTTGAATTCAAATTTTTGATAAATTTATCCGCCAACCATTGATGCTTTATTTTTAGGTTTGACATTTCGAAAGCAACAGTAAAATCAAACTATATAAATATTTAAATATCAAATTTATCTTAGAAATTGATTAAATCAGACGAATGAGATTGAAATGAAAAATGTGGAAATCATGATGCAATGACACGCATGTCAACGATCCTATGAGTTTCATATATTCATTTTGTTGATTTTTTTCTTCGTCGAAATAATATTTTTCAAAATTTCACCGCATTATTCACGCTAGTATGGCACATTTAATTATAGACTGAAAAAAATTGAAATTGATCTTTCTCATTTCAAGCTAGCAAGTGTGAAAGATGGTTAAATTTTTCGATGTCTAATTTTGAAAAGTGGAGCGATTATGCAATAAAAATATCATTATTTCGATGATTTTCGAAATTGTGCAAAAATTTACATATAAAACTGGATGATGCGGGCGAAAATTTGATAATTTTGGTAGTTTGGGTAGTCTTTCAATGTAAGACTCTTAGGTAATCGAGTCATTAATTTATAGCTTATCTTCAGAGTGTAGAAATTGTCAGTGTAAATTGAATATTCAGCAGCAATTGAATAAAATCGGCTGTTTTTTGAAACATTGAAAAATTGTGGTTTCGAGGCATCTTTCGTCGAAGAAAGAGAACCACTCCTATCGCATTCATGAATTAATATAATCGCATCTGTATAACTATTGTATAAACGTTGCATTGAATTTGATTCACCTGACCCATTTATATGCTGATATCAAGTTTTCATATGTGCTTTATTAATTAGGCCGACCTGAATTCAACGCAAAAACTTGAAGAATTGATTGCATCGTCAATTTCGTGGTTTTATTTAATTTCAATTGCGATTGAAGCTCGAGAGACATTTAATAAAGCCACCATACAAAAGAACTAAACGCCATAAAAACACTTTCGAAAGTCCTTGCAAAGCTGAAGAATGACTCCAAACACGTGTTTCTTTAGCCACTCAATGAACAAAGTAAACTTTTGAATACTTCTTCAAAACAAAGCGAGATTTTTTCAAACAAAAATGCATAAATCAAAAACAAATAAATAAATATGTAGCGGGCTTCAATGTGAGGCCATAAACATGGTTACATATTCAGTTTCGCGCCATCCAAATTCTCTGGAATGTTTACAAAATCGAAATGGTGTATCAATTGAATCGAATTTGAAAGTGAAAATCATAAATTCATCAATATTTCGGTGTGAATGCACTGAACAAAAAATTGGAATGAGGGAAGAAATGGCAAAAGTGTAGCAATCACAAAAAGTATGGCTATTTTGCCATGGCCGCAGATATCATTCGAAAATCAGTAATTCAAAAAGCGAGAAAGTTTTTTCTTCATACTTCCGAAGCACATAATCAGATTCACTCAAGCCAAAAGCATTCCAAACATTATTCAGACAAACTTGAACGCGCTCTTTTTATTTCCAATGAAAGTGAATTTACGCTTAAATGGTTCCAATATTTTGTTAAGTACAAATATCACACTTCGCAATCTAGACACAAATATTAAAATTAAACCAAATTATTTGGTCTAAATGTGAAGAATCAAAACATACAAAACGATACATTTATTTATCATATTTTTTTGTGACAACATTAAATCGAGTTGAAAAATCAACCTTCCGATTTATTTGATTGAAATGCCTATTTCATTAATTGCAGCTTCAATTTTGCAAGGTAACCCCGAAAATGCCACATTTTTCAAGAGCTTTTCTCTTCAAGTGAAGGTTTTTTCAATGGATTTTAACTCCTTGAACAATCGATCTTTGATGTCAAAATTAAATGTAAATATTAAGTTTCATTAAATTGTATCTCTCTTTTGAAAGTCTATTTATTTGAATATCGCATCCATCGCTTTGATACAAAAAAGTGGCTTTGAATTTTTGGGACAATTTATATTCTTATTGTCAGTTCGGTACTCATGATTTACAATTCATGCAAAACTTCGCACTTTGAATGAATAACTTTATTAATACGATGAATTTTAACAGTATGCGTAATATTTTGAAAGAAAATCATTGAGAAAAGTCGAGCACCGATGAAAACACCCGATATGTAGTCAGTTCTTTCTATTTAATGTGTATTGAAATCACAATAGTTTCGAAAGCCTATCATATTTCCATAATAAAAAGGAAGAGCACATTGCGATGAATCATTCGTGAACATTTTCTCATCCAAGTTATTGTTTCACAGCTTTGGAATCTGTTTTTATTGATCTCTTATGGTTTTTTACTACTTGTTAAAATGAATCTGGTTGATTTTCTGTGATATTTATATAATTGCGATTACTTTTCTCTTGATATCAGCTGGTTATGACCTGATAATGACTATACTCCGCCATCATATGCCGAAGATGTGCATATTCAGCAGGTAAATCACAGCCTTCAAAAACAAAGAAGCACAACATTTTCAGAGGGAAAATTTGAAGAAGCGTGAAACCCGATCAAACACACCTGAAGTACTTCAAGTATCGCATTTCTACCGAAGAAGCTGTCATATATAATAACAACGAGTGTGCGTACTGATCTGATTACGTCGCTAATGATGATTCGGATATTTGCAGCCAAAAAGAGCAGCGGGAGATGAAAACTGCGCCAACAGCGAGCAAAAAAGTAAGACAATGGAGCTTTATTGAAACTCCAGGGAAAAGCAACATCAAAGAAAGCGAGTGCATCTCTCTTCAATGCAAATTTGTTGTTGTATATTTAAAAATTGATATTTATGAAATACATACGTATATAAAATGACACAACACTTGGTTGTTATTTATGCATGTTCGTATAAAATCAAACGTCTTGAATTGGAGAAAAGCGTTAAGATTCCATTCACGAATGGCAGGTGTTATGCGGGCGGTGATTTTTTGTGTATTGTGAAAATATGTATGTAATCGGTGCGCAGATTGCTTCCGTAAGTGTCATTCCGTTCGACACATCAAACGCACGATCATTTCGAATCGAAACAATTTATGAAACGAGAAAATTTAGAGCGAATAAAATTAATTTATTTAGACAGTAATCAAATTCACGATAACCGTATAATATGCGAATGGATAGTTATTTTATGAAATGTAAGAAACTTTCTGCGCCAACTTAGTTCCGACTCGTCGTTGGCGCAAAGCCAAACTCACATTCATCATTATTTCAAATGCTCGACTTTTCACGATTCTTTTGCTTGTGTGCAAGTAATGAATAGCGTCAATTACAATATAAAATTTAACGAATATCGGGTATTTGAAACGTCGAAAAACAAAACAAACATACACATCGGCGAACATTAAGCTCAAATTCCGAAAAGCCGAACATAAAAATAGCGGATTCCATGCACTCATTTTAATTTAATTAGATATGCAGCGAAAGACGGAAATGTAATAATATTTTCATTTTTATCGTGAAATTCAGGCGGACGCATTGCATTTCTGTGGTCACTTGACCAAGTTCGTGAAAGGAAGAACTCTGAAAAAACACCATTGTTTCTCGTTTCAAACACACTTTAAAAATACCAATTTTGCTCCAATGAAACGTAGACTGCGCATGGAAAAATGCTCGAAATGATTTGCTATTTATGAAAATGTAACAATAGTTTTTTTTCAGCAAAAATAGCAGAAAATGAAATGAGAATTAATTGGTATTAAAGCATAGTTTTATTCATTTTTAATTAATTAATGGTTGATATTCATTATTTTCCAAGTGCAATGCGAAACCTTGCGAAGCTCTTGTTTTCAAAGAGGAAACTTGCGATTTACAAATATATCTTCTTGGAAATTTAACTATGTTTACGGCTTTTGTTTCGATGGATTTGTAATGAATTAAGACAGTAATTTGCACATGCTTAAGCAGAAGCCATCATTAAATGGAGAGTTATGTCTTTGTTATGCGCAACAGTCAGTTCGATTATTGGCATGTCAAAGCTTAATAAGTTATTTTGATAATACGCTCACTCTCGCTAGCGGAAGTGTGCTTGATTTATATTTAAAGATGATGTGGATGAAGTTACAGGGTGTCGCCGGCATAATCATAGTTTTATTGACGTCAATACTTCTCACCATTCAAGTGGTTTTTTTTTAGTGAATTAACACAATCACGAACAACAATTTCCTTCGAATACCCTGTGCCATTTGTTCGGTGCTGTGATCAGCTTCTCATGCGCTCATATTCCGAATGGAGCATAAGAAACGCAGAAATGCTTAGGCGTAAATTTTGGAGGCGTTATTCATTCGAATTTCTATTGTGTGTAAGTGGATTAGTGGAGGATTTGCTGAAGATGCGATTCAAATCCATTTGCTGACTCTGATTGAATATATTATTTCGTTGAAATTTCTCTCTGTCTCTCGGCTGCATTTGAAATAAACAACACTTGATTACGGTGTTGGCGTATTGTTTTGAGAAAAATGCATTCGTCGGCCGTATTGTTTTGAAATTACAGCGTTCTTCCATTGTAGCAAGCGACTCTATCAATCTTAGACAAAAGCAGAGCAACAAATCAGATGGGATTGCGCTGGGTATTGTAAAACTTACACTTTCGATAAATAATTTAATGAGCAAATTAGATTGCACGAAAGTCGGTGCACATGGTGTGAAATGCATGTGCTCACGTATTCGCTTAGCATATTTAATGCCGACACTTTTCCTTTCTTCGCTTCGGAATTTCGGAGAAGAAGAGTGAAAATAATGCCAAATCTGGCATTTGTTCCACACAGCCACGAAAATTCATTGGGCTTTTGCGCAATTGAGTCGATAGATCAAGCATACAATTTCAATTTGTGATGGATCGTGTCGTTGATCGATACGAAAGTTTACGTTTTTTATTGGTGAATGGATGAAATATATTTGGAACTGATTCGTATGTCAAATTTCGGAAGAAAATCATCGGCTTTGGATGTCTCAAAAAAAACTAAAAAAATATTGGTCGAATTATTTTTCCTACTACACATCGAATACCATTTCAACGACACATTTATATAAATCAAACATTTCAATATATGTTTTCTGTGTGTTTGTTACGATCTCTCTCATTTTGTGCTCATATTCGCATTACCTGACGATATTGTGGCGTTTGTGAAGGATTCGGGTGCCTGTCGACGCAGCTGATGCCGACTTATATCGTTGATAATGCTGCGATTGTGGATGCAATGCCAATTCATCATTTTTGTGATACAACTTTCTGCTGCTGCCACTTTTTCCATTGCAATGGATGATCGTGTTGTTGTTGCTGGCACCGTTCGCATTGTATGCGCTTTTCGACAAATGACTTTTCTTTTTTTTATGAACTATCGATGACATATTTTCGATATGCGCCGCAACTTCTTTACTATGTCTCAAAACAACAATTGATTCAAATCACTTTCAACAAGTAATACATTCTTGAGTTTTGTTTTTTGCTAGAGTTTTTGCCTTTTAGGTGCGTTTTTATTTACACTTGGTTTTTGTCTTTGGTTGTATTACATTTGCATTAATCGTTGATATTCCGGCGGATCGTTTGCTCAATTTATTGGCGTATTTGTAACTTTTGCCTTCACACAATTGCTAAAATATTTCAAGCTTAATTTCGTTTTTTTTTCAAGCGCAACAGTGAAGAGAAGTAATTGCACATTAAAACCCGAAATGACCAGGCTTTTTTTCATTTTACGCGTTTTAATGTGGATTTTAATTTTTGGCTAATTACATCACAGAATGTGAAGCAAACACTGCAATGAATAATTAGAGATCAAATGAAATGTCGACGTCTGCATTGTTTGTATTTTTGTTGGCTTTTCCTTCTCTCCACGGCATTTGATTAGTCAATCCGCAGAAAAAAAACACGCAAAACAACAGTGATTTTTCTAGATTTCGACGCAAAACAAAACGCATTTCAAATTTTACTGAAATGTCGAAATCGCAACACAAACCAAAATTTGATTCATTCAAATGAACATTTTTCTTTTCGCAAATCTCATTCACTCTTGGGCAGGTACACAGATTATCCAAGACAAACACATATTTTACATATTTGTCTTCGTCGAAATGATGCTGATGAATGCGACCTATTCGCATCGTTTCATGCTAATCGGTTCATCGCATGTTGAAAGAAAGAAATAAAAAACTAGTTTAACACGGATTTTGGTACAGTTTTCCAATGTATTCTTTTGTACGAAGTCACGTTTTTTTGTTTTCTCTCTGCCACTATCAAAACAATTTGAAACGGCGATGAAAAAGTGAACGTTCATCTCCATATCCATTGAAATGATTGCAATATTATTTGAGTAGTATTCAGTTTGACATAAAGCACGCAAATCGACATATAGGATATCGCTGCGCGGAAGGGGCTATTGTATTGATGTTCCACACTCAATTCCGAACAACGGACGAATTCATGTGTATAACGAATTTGGTGGCAAATTATCGTTTGATAACTTATAACTATTCGACACTGCGTGATGCCATGCAGTGCCATTGATATCATCCGAATAATGGCATCGCAACACGAGCTGAATAAAAACAAAAGATATTGAATCAGCGTTTTTAAAAGTTGTTTTGCTTTGGTATTCCTTCAAAATGGACCACATATTGCAACGCTATCGGAATTATCAATTCAAACTATAATCCAGGCAGCGAGTGATTTGAATTGATAAACATATAAATAATAGCTGATTAAACTCCGATCGCTTCAGAAATAAAAATGAAATTATTATTGATAATATCAAATTAAGAGTTTGAATGTTATCGCCGAAGATGTGAGTCGCTATCGCTCAAATCAATTTGTACGCATACTAATTGGCTAATTGTGTTGCTCCAAGTAACAGGCCATTTTACTGTGTTTCAGCCTTTGAGCATAGTTCAGCCGGTTAGTCAATGTTAAGAGCGCAACAGGTTCGACATTTCATGAAATCGCCTAGATAATGGTCAACTTTGCATCGTAAATTGGCCGATGTAAACGTAAAATTTAATCGGTTTCTGCAATGCGCACGATGAGAGAATGTTGGCCAATTTAGAATGTGGTTGAAATGATGGTCATCTCTTGAAGGAGCGGTTAATGTCTTTTAAAGCAAAATGAATGATATTGTAACAAATCCATGACTTTCATCGCCGTAAGTGAGCGCGATGAGTGCAGTTTTTGGTTCACTTGATCACTGAAGCAAGCAATATTTGCATTGACTTGCTTATTTATGTTGCAAACATGACTGATCTTTTGATGAAACCGTAATTTTTCACTAGTTTTTTCAACTTGTATTCTACTTTTTTTCAAAATGTCTACGATTTAGATTTGGTTCAGTCTTATTTTGCGTTTGGTTCAGTAAACAAACTCTTTAAACAATTAAACAATAACGGAAAAATAGAAATTCTGAGCAATTAGAGGCCGTTTGATGAAAGAATCAATAATGTTTAGAGCAGAAAATGTAGAAATAGAAGCCACAGGGTGTCACAGTACTTGATCCATACAATAATCGTCAAATTGTCTGGTGAATAAACGATTTGTAGCACATGAAATGCCGAAATGCTCCGTATTATTTGGTTTCTGACCATTTCATTCAAAGCAATTTAGAGTTTCGGCTTCTAGCTTAGGCTTGTAAAACGTATGATGTAGAATTCATATCTTAATTTTTTTGTATTGATTCTCTATTAATTTCTAACTTGAAAAAAATATGATGGTCTTAATATCACAGGAATATTTCCTACGATCGAACACTTTCATATTTTTAAACTATTAAAATTTCTTTCTCATGCATGCAAAAATATTATTTGACAATATTAATAGACGGATTTTGCTTATTGAGTGCATCGAATTTGACGCACGGACGGGCGCCTCGCAATAGACTGACTCAAGCCAGAGCAATGGGGCTTTGACTCCCCGCATTAATCCAATAATCCAAATAACATCACAGATCATTGCCATTTCGAATAATTTCCACTTATTTCTTGTGTTATTCTATGTCGACCGCGTAGCTCGCGTGTAACAGAATTCAATTCTAATTCTCCAAGCTTTCTGATGTAAGTATAAGTGGCTACACAATCCGATCACCATATAAATAATAAAAGATAACGGTCAGACACATAATATTCGCAAGATGCCTTGCAGATTAAGAATTACGGTTGCATACTTATTTTACGAGTGTGAAAGTCTCGCGAGTTTTATTTTTAGCATTTTTCATTGCAATAGCTTGAGTCCAGCGATCTGATTTTTGCAACGATCATCGATGGAAAATGATAAAACCTTTCGATTTATTTGGTTTTGAAATCATTCAGTGTTTTTCAGAAATGTCTTAATTTTCTGGCGTACGCAATCGTTTGGCTTGCACCATACCATAGCAAAATACCGCTTGACAACAGTTTTTATTATCGAAAAAGTGAATTTCAGCCAATTTAAATGTTGTTGGCACGAAATTTCACTGACGCATACAGCAAAAGTAATAGACATTACAGCTGCATAAAAAAAGGGAAATTTATGCGCCGCCGCAAAATGCAATATTTATAATATTACTTTTCTTCTCTATCTGTTTCTCCCTCGAAAAAACTGTTAAAAGATACGGTTAGTGTGCCGTTGCATTGTGGCAAACGTATGATTTTACGGCTGGGTGTCGACGATACGATGATGGAAAACAATACCAAGTGAATATAGACATAATGCGGCTCATAGGTCTAAATGTTTTATTACAAACGCAGCATGAAACGCGATAACCCGAGCGCGAGAGCAACGAAAGTGAAATAAGAATCAAAGAAACAATGAAATTAGCGCTGACGGTGTTGGAAAAATGCAATGTGAGAAAGATAATTAGCCGCCAATCATGATTCGTTCGTTCGTAAGATAGATTGTGTGATGCGCGGCTGAGCTGGAGCATTTTAATGATGACGTTTAAAATTCGCTATTATCATTTCGACAACGAAAGCGATGCAACTCTCACGTCAAATTAGCCCACCAGTGAACTGATGACTTGTCAAATTGTGAAAATATGAAATCTTGAGCGCGCACGCGCTCGAGCATGTTCTGGTAAATCACGGTTCTGGAACCGATGAAAGCATCACAAACTAAACGGCCGTTAAATGCCCAACCAAATTGTCATCAATAAAATAAAACAAACAAACAATTTCTTCAAATGGGTTTTGTGAATCGCGTAAAGAATGTGTTGTGCTGGTTGGCAGTATATCACGCGCGTTTACGATCAATTTAATTGGTTTTGGGTGGCACGCGTGCTGTATCTCATGCCAATCACCACCAGATGCCAGAACGGTAATCGTGTACTGATTGAGCTATTAACGAATGTGTAGTTGTTCTGTTTCATGCGTTTTTGGAATTGTATGCCCATGGAAATACTGCATGCAACCATGCACTACCAGTCACACACCGAATTCAACTCTAATTTCTTCATTCACTCAATGTATCGACAATTAATTTGATTTAACTTTGCTAACGTCGTTCATTAAACGTTGAAACAACTTGATTTGAGTCTTGCATTTCTCATTGAAAAATGCCTTCGATTTCTAATGGTGAAATGAAAATGCACACACATTCACATCGTAAAACAACAGAAATCAAAAGATTTTATTGTCACCAATTTAATGAGAAGCCTATAAAACATATTTTTCACTTTGTAAAATGCACATCAAATAGTTTCGATAAACACTTGTTTGTCACGTTTTGCGGTCGAGGAAAAGCCACTGAAAATGATTCGAGCAAAAAACTAAATCCGGTTCACAATTTTTTTGTTTGAAGAATTCTCTTTCTAAGCTTTCGAAAAAACAACTTCTTTCTAAAACTTGATACAATTTTTATTTCAATTGCCTTTAAATAAAAAAAAATGTTATCAAAACGAAATTTACATGATCGAATTCGTTGCAAAATTTGAACAATTCGAAATGTTCGTATTTTGAAAATATTCCAAATTACAAGAGCATTCAATTTTAGTTTAGAAAAACGCGCCGTTTGATTGACTTGATTCACCGGGAGCAAAGCACAAACTGCAGTTCGCCATCAAACTGTGTTCATCCGAAAGCTACTTGTCCCCGGCAGAGAACGATAGAAAGAAAAAAATGGGAATGCACACACAAAACCAAAGCAACGGATGTTTTTCATTCGAAATTCAAACCGCGAATAACGTGTAAGACGCCTGAACAAGACGTATACGTTGTTCGATGGTATTGTTGTATTAGCGGCGGCTGGCGTTGCTGCCATATGCTCGTTGATATGCGCGCTGTATTTAGTGTGCCATTCTGCGCATATACTCTCTTTCTTCGCCGTTTTATGTATGTATTATTTGCATGAACACTACGGAGTAGCTTAGACTCTATGCTGTACGCATAGTGCAAAATGTTCGCTTTTCTTCGTTCACTTGCTTCACTTTATTCGAACCGATGTCGAACTCAAATTCTACAAAACATTTTGTTGACTTGTTTGAATCGATATATGGAATCATGTGCTGTTTTTACCGCTATAATTCTCTCTCTTTCTCAAATGTTTTACTCGTTTCAACTGCTTCATTTCTTCTTCATTCTAATTTTTCTCATTTTTTCCCGACGCATGTTAACAGCGAAAATTCTATGTCCAACAAATGGTTTTGATCGGAATTTTATGACTAAATAGAGAGAAAACATCATTAGCGCACCCAATTGGATGTTCCATATGTAAATGGCCATCGTTCATCGCAAAACATCCGATTCAATTATGCCTATTGAGATTTTGTTGGTCTTCATGGTTCTTCTGATCGATCTCGCTCAACCAAAACAGATACAGTTAGATATAGATGCTAAATTCTCATTTCCCATTTTTATTGTGTTCACTGCATTTGTTTACCGTTCACCGTGCTATGTAATCGCCAATATGTTCAGCGCATGTGTATGTGCGTGTTTTTTATATTTGTCGCTTGGGTGCTTGTCTTTGGCAGCATTTGAAATACTTAATTACATTTTTCCATCGCCACCATCGGATTTTTTTATTCGTTCATTTGTTTCTTTATTTGTTGTTATTCCGTACGAATTGATTGCTCAGCCATTGCTCAATGATACTTACTCTCTGAGATATTTTTGATTTCATTGGCTGCATCTCAAAAAAAAAAACTCAAATAAGCACCCGATTGCTACTGCAATGGCACTGTGTGAATTCGTGATTTACTGCAATTTTAAGTATTGTTTGTTTCATTTGAGCAAACACTCGATTGATAGTTTGATGAAATATATCTTTTGCTGAATTCCCATAACTTGCTCACGCAGCCAAAAAATTGAAAAAATTGCACATATTTTTTAATTGCATTCAATTTCATTGGGTTTGGTGCGTGTGTTTGTGTGGTGTACTTCTTAAATAATGGAAGTGCCAATGGAAAGAGCGGTATCGTTAACACATGTCTGACGATTGATGGCGACTGACAGAGGAGTATGCATGTTTGCGTGCCATTCGAAAATGTTCGGGAAATCTCCGCCACATAATCGCGTTCAGTTACCCATCATTTTGTTATCGTTTCAACGAAAATATTCGGTTGGTTTCGGCAATGGCATCAAACAATTGAAAACTTCTTTATTTCCGCGTATTTTATTTCACCAATTACGTTATCATTTGATAGGTTCGACTATTTTTTTTAAACCTCTGCGATAATGATGATTTATTTTGTTTTATTTTTTCCGGTTTCTCTTGATCGATCGCATTTCAAAGAAAAGCCGAATAGTTTTTGATACGCTCGCTAATTTTTATAATTTATTTTTGCAAAGTGAAACAATATACAATATCTGAAATTGAAAAGGTGCTCGTTGAATTTGGTGCGTGGCCGATAAAAGTGCGCCATTGTGGTTATTTTCGATAATCATAAGCATGGTTTTTTTTCGTTGTGTGTCAGCAAAAATTGAAATTGAAATGCGATTTACTTTCAATTTTTGATAGCTTCTATGAAACGCATTTCTTATGGCACAAGTTTCGATCTATTGATCACTGATAACGAACCTCTTTTAGATCAAGAACCAAAACTACGCATTTAAAGCATTATTTCAACACATTTTCATTTAATCCCGAAAATCAGGTCAAGATTTTCGATTTGATTCTTCGTTGTTTTCTAAGTCTGCATTTTTTCATCGTTCTTTGTCGATTTTGTCTTATTTTGTCTGGCTTAGATTTTAGAAAGAGCAGAGAAAAAGGCAGAATAATACAAAACGTATTGCCTTGAATCTCGTTAAACAACAAAAAAGTAAACTAACTGTAACCATCGTAAAATTGTTGATTTCATCACCAGAATGGAACACGCTCTGAGTAAGCACATTGAACAAGAAAAGATGATGAAAAAGAAGAACGCAATAAATTTTGCCAAGCGAAAAATATTAAGGGAAAAATGGCAATTATAAAAATAAATACAAAAGAAAACAGAAAAAAGTGAAACAGAGACCAGACCAGACCAAATACTGTTTTATTTAAATTCATTGCCCGGGTTGCAGTGAGCAGGCTTGTACGATCATGCCGTATCGGTATGCCAATCTTCTAATTTGAATATTGAAATCATTCGGCATGAAACAAAAAACACGAGCCAAGATGTTCAATGCGATGCTTCTTACCCCCAGAAAAGGCAGATTGTTCGAACCAAATTTCCTAAATCTGGTTAATAATAACACCCGAAGCTATGCAAAACATATTCAGCGCAATAATTAACGTTACTTATAAAGTGCTTAACGAAAGGCACGGCGGGACACACAAATTGATCTCCTTTTCAATTTGACCGATTTTATTTTTCACACATTTAGTTCACCTCTTTCGAGCCATTTGAACGTTTTCTTGCTCATCGATTTTGATAGAAAATTGTATCGCTTTGAATGCGCGTTGCATCTTCGAATGCCGTTATTTGGTTTAGATTTCTCTTTAATACAACAAAACTATTTAACGAGATGACTCGCGGACTTTAAATTCAATAAACCGAACCATTGCTTTCGTAAAAGAATCGCAGAATCCCTGGCCCCGAACAGTTCAACAATAAAAATTCGGATTATTCAAGCGATTAGAAGGCATCTAAGCCACAAAACGTGTATGTGCAGCAATTGAGTGTTTGACTCTGAATGTAGATCACATGGAATAATATCGGCGCAAACAAGCTTTTAATGGGATCAACGGAGAGATAAAGGCACACACACGGGGAAATGCATTCCGGTTTTCGACTAGATTATTATATTAGCAGTTTTGTTGCACGCGTGATACAGATTCAAAAGCTATTTTAAGAGTCTTCCGTGGTCTTTATTAAATCATTATTGAATTCCCAAGAATAATCTCATTCAAAGTGAATATTTAATTTACGGAACAAAATGAATGGTGACTCTATCAGTCCTCTATCAATCGAATAAAATAAGAGCATCTTAAAAAATTATGTGCATTCGAGGTCAATTCCATTTGATTTGACATTTTCGATTCTTTTTTCTAGAATGTCGAAATGAATAGATTTTGAACTACTTTTTAAATGCTTAACAATGCTAAAAATATATGGAAAATGATCATGGATGTTTGATTCAAGGTTTTCCTTCGTTTAATGACCATTAGAGAAAAAAATGAAAGAGACAAATAAAAACAAAGAAAATAAATGGAAATTATACAATAAAACCCACCGCTTGGCACAAAATCCGCTTCCATACAGAAGCAATATGATTTATTCGCTTTACTTCTTATCTTTCACAATAGTAAATATGCATTAAAATGTCGATGTAATTAATTGCAAACGTCAATTTGTTTGTATAAAATATATAGAAATGTTGACAAATTGGTCCAATAACAATCACGAGTTAGTAGGCGATGTTCGTTTGCAGTGTGTTCATCGTAGCAGTTGACTGATAAATGCCACTTTTATCGTTGTCTTGTAGATAAATGCCATTGCATCTCGCCACACTGAAGTCGAGGCGTCGGTGTGCGCGGAAGACAGTCACAAATTTCGCGATAACAAATGCTAAGCACACGCAGCAGATAAAAACTAATAAATATTTCATCGTGAGTAAATGCGATTCGAGTATATGCTCCCGATTTTCTGAAGAATGCGATATGTGCAATTCATGGATATCGCCATTGTTGCTTTTGTTATGTTGATTGCTGTGGCTTGGCTGGTTTAAAATGGCAACAATTGCTTTCTGAACGTTGTATTGATGGTCGTAGTGATCGTTGTGAATGCGATTATAAGAAATAGAATCGTTTGTCTGGTGATCGCATGTAACGCCATTGATATGCGTTTCATTTGATTGTACAAGTTCCGGGTCGATGCTCAATCCAAGCTCGTCCCATTTCAATGTACGCAATAATTTTGCTAAATATGTGCAGTTGAAGTTGTTATGGGTGATGCTGAGAATCGAAAGTTGAGGAAACATTGAATTTGTCAGTCCTTCCATTTCCGTCAGATTATTTCCGTCCAGCACAAGCGATTCCAAATTTTTTAAGTACGGCAAAAATACATCAAAATTAATTCGATTCAAATTATTGTAGGAAATATCCAAAGATTTAAGTTCTTTCTGATGGAAAAATGTACCGAAATTTATGTTCGACAAATTTGTATGACGAAGATTCAAATGCTCCAGGTTGGTGAGCTTGGCGAATGTGCTGATGTTCAATTTGCCCACATAATTATATGACAGGTCAAGCGTTTCTAACGCATTTAAATGCTCGAAAATATCCGTGATATTCGTTAAATTATTATTTGCCAATTTCAATGTTTTCAAATTGCTGATGCCGTCTTGGATGTAAATATGTGTAATTTGATTGTGAGATGCATGCACCGCATTCACATTGCGAAGTGTCAAAGTTTTTAGTTGATTTTCGTGAATCAGCAAGTCGAGTTCAGTGCCCGAAATGCAACTTGTATTGAATTCCTCCAGTTTATTCACCGACAAATCGATTTTATTCATATATTTCAATTTCATCAGCGCATCGCACTCCAATCGAACGATTCTATTGTTGTTCAATGACAGGCGAGCCAGCAATATATTATTAGCGAACAAATCCGTATCGATCGTGTCAATTTGATTGAAATCCAAATACAATTCATCCAACATTATCATGCTCGCAAATGTATTTTTATCCAATGTCTTGATCAAATTGTGCGATAAGTGCAACCTCGACATTAAAGTGGCACCCGCGAAAGTTGCTGGATTGATTTTTGCAATTTGATTGTTTGAAAAGTCTACGACCGATATGTTTGGTGCGCCCATGAATAATGAGGATGTTAACTCTGTCATTTTGTTGTGCACAGCCGATAAATACATCAAATTGTCGGCATTTATGAAATCACCGCGACGAATCGACTCTAGTTCGGTAAAGGAAATGTCAAATTCACGAATTCCTTCGAAAAAATGGAATATCATGAACGGTATGTTTGGCGATCGACACTCGGAAAATTTGACAACTCTCACCAAATGACGGTAATACGGAAATACGTCACAATTGAAACTATCAATATCCTTTAAATGTACGCCCGTAACAGTACAATAGAGACCCTCGTACAACAAAGCTTCATCTTTAAATTCATCACATGGTAATGGGATTTCCTCGTTCATAACTAATGGTGCGAAAATGACCATCGCCACCAAAAACCACAGTCCAACACTTTTCAATTTGTCACTCATTTGTTTGGTAAGAGATAATTGTGAATTGAGAATTTGCAATTCAGAACTGAAAATTGAAGAGTTGAAAAAAATATAAAAGGATAGATGAAATGTGAAATGTAAAATTCAACATTTACGTCTGAAGCTTTAAACTACAATGACTGCAAGATGATTTCAAAACAAACAATTCAACAATGTTTTTGGATTCACAACTGAACGATTCGACTGCTTAAAAATATACTGGAAGGAATTGCAGCAATTTTTGCATTTTATATCATTTTTTGCATGCAGCTGTAAAGAAAAGCGCCTGTGAAAACGACTACGATATGTTTTTATCAGAATGTAAGAACGGATATTCATAAAGATATCACACAAAAAGCATTCAGATTCTACGCGGAAGGAGTTGACTACGATTTGCATTGTTGAGAGAATTGTAGGCCCTTGGCTGAGATAATGGCTCTTTTCATTCAATGACTGTATCTGACTGGCTGTGCAGCTCGGCTATCAAGTCAAAAACTGATGTTGTGTGAACAAATACATAAGATAGCCGCAATTGTCTAAATGGCAGAGCCGAATAGCCAGCCCGAAAAATACATTCATTTTTAATATTTATCTCTATGTTGTTCGCCTCTCTTATATAATATTGTTCAATTTTTTCTATATCATTAAAAATTATCTCGGGAGCAGTTGGAATATTCCACAAAGATATCAGTAATCCAGACACCACGGACGTTATTGTATGAGTTTGATGCACTATTCATTAAGCAACAAATCATTTAACAGTAAATCATAAATAGAATATGTTGATATGTGGAACAGGGATTTATTTTTCATCAGATTTGCTGTTTACTTGTTCGGATAAATGTTTTTTTCATAAGTTTATTTCTTCAATATTATTATCAAATTTCATGTTAGAATCGTGAACGTTGAAAAATTCATTCAACTCAATAATATGTTCTTTTCCACTAAAATGATGGTTGTTTACTTGAATTCGCCCATTCATTTGCAAAGAAAAAGATCACTCACCTGATTTCTGGAGATGCTTCTACCAAGAGCCTTACACAGTCTAAGCATCCTCGAGCTGCTGCATAGTGTAAAGCCAAGGCACCGCCACCAGGTCGATCCATTGACGGCACGATCAACGGATGTGTTGGCGATGAATTTGAAGAACTCAAGTGCGTATGCATGTTGAGTTCGTTAGCTGCGTTACAACCCAGCGTTGGTCTGCAAGCAAAAAAAAAAAAAGAAATAATCAAGCTGAATGTAGTGAAAGCTGATCGAATCGTTACTTCTGAACTTCATAAAAAGTGGAGATGGCGTGAAAAAATGTGAATTGCCTATCTTCCGGCGTTTTATGAAGCGTCAGAAAATCAAAAGACTTCTAAACAGCGAAGCGTGAAAAATCGCATCAATACAACGATTCAACGTTTCAGCATTAACATTCTTTGTTGTGCAAAAACATTATCACCTATTAATGTTCACAACTTTTTCTCTATTTATCATTTTATAAGCATCTATCATTTGAATTATTTTCTTATTTGATGTTTTCCGTTAGCGCATTCTTCGGTCGGCATAAACTGCGAAACCAGCAAATATGCTAGAATATTCGGAACAGTAAAACAACAGTAACGCAAGGAATTTTCATAAAAATGCCATAAGAATCATTCAACTAAAAATTTGATCGATAACACGCAAAATAAGACTAGTGAAATAACAATAAAATGGGGGAGAGTAGATGTGGGCTCATTTAACGGCGGGAAAATTAATCGTTTTATTTCGTTTTCTGCATGTGCGAATGCATCGATGAAATGCATAATATATACATTTTTGACCAGCAGCTGGCAATCAAAACCTGGAAAATGCTAATAAGTGCTAAGATAAAAGGAGCTCGTTCGGAAGTTGAATGAACGATACCGAGCGTCACCGACAGCGCTTGTTAATGGACGGTTTCGAGAGAAAAGACGCGCTTAACACTGTGCAAAATAATTAAAACAACCGGTGGCATATGGATTCTATTCTTTATCTACAGTACAAAAAAACGCGGTTATGGTTTGTGCGTTTGAATTGAAACAAGTAGTTACACACAATAATCTGGCGTAGATTTTAATTACAATCACCATTACAATGGAACGATCGTTCGAATACACGGAACAATGGTTCGGTATAAAGTCGGAACTATAAATAAAATGCTTGTTCATTGGAAGATGAATTTCGTTTTCAATCAATCCCCTTTTTTTATTTCAATGCCAGCAAAAACACTGGATCTGATGATAATGAATTGTCAACTGAAACATACAATGGAATCGAGTACTATGACCTCGCAGCAGCTTTCAGCTAGATATTAAATTATATCAAAAAGGTATATCTTATTCATGACGTCAAATGGATTTTTGTGCGGGAAGAAGAGGTAATTTGTTCGTTAATTCGTGTATTCAAAATGACATTCACTGACACGTGAAGATCTACAACCCCCGTTTATTTCATTGCTATTTTGAGCCACGAGTCGAACGTGCCATATTTCGATGAAATTTTCGACAGAAAAACTTTACTTGACTGTAAGCTTAAAATTTCTCATTCCTCCATTTCGATTGCACGTATATAATTCCAATTTCTTGGGCGTAAGCAGCGTACAAAACGCGCAAGATCCAAACTAAGCATTATATACTTAGTCATTATTTGTGTTTGTGAAAATATCTACCAAATGAAAATATTCTCGAAAACAAAAGTGAAGATCACGTTCTGGATGTTAAAAGAGATAATGACTTTGGGTTTTCCTAACGAGAATTTGAGTAGTCAAAAGTCAACACATGAACAAATCTGAATGTACAACGTTTTTTATAGTGCTTTGGTCGACGACAATGTTTGCGTTGGCAATGGAAACAGGCATGGAAAATGTTGTTGTTTTCTTTACAGTAAAACACAGCCAATGTGTTGGTATGAATCATTGTATTATTAAACAATTGCTTCTATTGTTTGAAATGCGTCGTTTTTCTTTATCTAATCATATGATCGCATCGTCTAGTCTGTGATTTGAAATTTTACTTTCTTCCGAAAAGTAAAATTCATACCAAAATCCAGAGCGCGCTCATGCGTTCGCGCAACCGATAATTAACTGAGAGAATATTCTACGCAACACCTCAGACCTTGAGTGTGAAAATTCTATATGGATCGCTTTGATTTCAAACGAATTGTGTGCGGTGTAATTAATGGATTCCGTGAATTCTCTTCTTTGATTCAAATTCTCTATTTCATCAATGTGAAAAACGATTAAAGTCGTTTTATTTCTTAAATGCCATTGTTTTTATAACGAATCTTTTTCTAAATGAATCTAATTTTGAGCGTTGATTGCGTTTAAAAGTAATTGATTAAAATACGTTGGAGTTCTGAATTTAATTGGAAAAGTAATTGAACCCAGGATTTGACTTTTAATTGAAAATCCAAAATTCATTTCGTTTTTATAGCAGCAAAACAACCGTAATTGATAATTTGGCACACATTTTTTCGTTCCATTCACGTGAAATTGCTGTCGTGATCAAGAGATGTCAGGGCTTAAATACGAATAATTTGCAGTGATGTTGAAAAAATGTGTGTAATCAAATCCACAAATAATAATTTATAATTCATAAGCATTATTTGAAAGCGCAAATCAAGAAATATATATCTTTTAATTATGCAACAGTAACATGTTGTTGGAGTTCATGAAAACTCATTGAATTGATGGTATGTCAAAGCATTTTTAAGTTTTTGAGTCGCCTTTGTTCGGCGAAACCTTGTTTCTTTTGATTTTATCTAGTTAGGATCATCTCTCATTATGGCTGGCTAATTCGGTGTGTCAAATGGTAAATGAAAACATTCGCATTCAAGGCTATTACATGAAAAACATGAAGATGAATCTAATATTAGACCATAAATGACTGGGAATTCATCGTGAGTCATTTGAACTATGAATGTGATCTCTTTTTCGCCAGTTTATTACAGAAATTACTTATAGTGTTCAAAATGAGCCCAGAGTTTCATAAAAGAAAGTGCAATGAAATGCCCAAAAACATAGAAAATCGTTTGAAATGAATCTAATGTAGCGGATTGTTGTGGTCGAATGACTCTATCGTTACAGGCCAATCAATTGAATTCACCAAAACAAACTTTTCCGTTCGTCATTCTATACATTGATTTCACGTCTTTCATCTCGTTTGTAGAGTTTTTTTCACCGTTGCGCCGAAAAAAAAACAAAATCAATCGTACACACCGGCTTTGACATTTTTTGCATGGCACCATTTCCAACACTTCACTGTCATGCTCCTCGACGATGATACTTTCGGGCGAACTGCGGCGTGATCGATCCAAAGATGGGCTTGGATATGTGATGGCTCTATGCACACGCGACAAATCTAATTGTGATGCATTATTGACTAGCATCTCCTCCACACCTTTGTTCCGCTGACTAAAATATCCCCAATGTTCTGCTAAATCGTATGCATTTTCGTCGAACACGAAAAAATGCTGATCACGTTGCAATACGAGCTTACGTTGATACGTTGCTGCCGTCGTGGTCACTGCATTTGCACGATTTTGTTGGAATAATTTCATTTTCTTTTGTCGCACTTCGAGCGAAAATATAAAACGGATCTTGATTTGTCGACGAAATTTTTCTTTTTGCAATTTTATTCGTTGTTTCTGTAAGCGTTTCGAACGGGCCAATTCGAATTTCTGCAATGTACGCAATTGCTGCTGATTTGCCGGCGTAAGTTTGAATGGTTCCCAGCCAGTCGCGTTTGATAAATCGATACGTTTTTTCTGTTGGCGCCACGGTACCAATTCAAAGTGTGAAAATTTTTGGTCAAATTGCCATGGATTGAAATTGGTTTCATTTTCCGAATATCGCAATACCCAATCACCAGCACACGATTTGGGCACAATGCCCAAATCACCGTTTCGAAACGGCGTTGACTTTGCTTGGCTGAGCGATGACGCCAATGACGGATCCCCGCCAAATATGTTCACAGTGGCAGCACCAATGAAACTTTCGGATATCGGCTTTTCGGAGTAATCGTAGAATTTGGGCTCGTTAGACTTCGATTGATTCCCTTCGACTGCATTCAATTTGGCCGGCGTTCGAAAACAAATCTCATAAACACCGCACAAATAACCAAAATAATTCATCTTTTATTTTCGCATTTTTACACACCAAACACTTTATGAATAGAGTTGAAACAAGACTGATTTTGAGAAGATTTAGTATGAAATGATTCGTTTTGGAATGGCTTCAAACAGCCAACATGATCCAACTTGATTTCCGGTTACAAGTAAAACACCCGCATTTCATTTTTAATTTCAATAGATTCTGGAACTTGCAATCTTTGCACTTGACTTTGGCAATTCTCATAATGATTTCAATGCGAAGATCATCTTTTGTTCGTTCGTTGATATTTCAACATTCTCATTCACACGTTTGTCGAAAAATTCTTTGTTATCGCCGAATGCATAAACACCCGCACTTCATCATTCAAAGTCACAGTTCCGCAGTTAAGTAAATAAATATGTTCAACATTGCCTCTTTGATCACCCACTTTTTGTACTTGAAAATCTTATTTTGAATACAAATATTGTAATTATTGATATTTTTTAAAAGTGGCACCATAAATCTTTTCCATCAAAACACCATTCTATTGCTCACAGAACTGAATGCACACGAAAAGTTATCAAAACTATCACAAATGATGAGCAGTCGGAATATGTCATATCGCGCAAATCATTGAGAACAAACTGAATCGCGATTCCGTTTCGGGTGATCGTCAAACGTGTGGATCTATAACAAAACTCCAAACAAAACAAAACGACAGAAAAAAATGGAAATAGAAATTGAAAAAACACTCGGAGTGGAACAGCGTACGCGTCAGATAGCCACAGCAATTCTCAGGCACAATAACAGCAACAACAGACATGGCACATCCAACTTCGAGGCAGCATTGTGTATGACAGAGAACTGTGAAAAGGGAAAATAGTAGCAGCGGCGAACGAATGACGACACACGGGGTCTCACACTTTCGTGCTGGCATTTGAGTGAAATACGCGCGACTGAGAGAGCGGTCGGTGTGCGTTCACTGTGAAACATTGCTCATTATGTTCATTCATTACAAGCCAATATAGACTGGCGAAGCGTACGCATAACACTAACAATGAATGGTTTTTGAGCTGCAGCAGCAGTACCACAAAAATTATTCACGAAATACTGATACGCGCATAGCCTGCGCGCAAAAGAACATTAATTGAATAATAATTCTTGATAAGCAGCGGGTGATTAGAATAAATTTCCAAAGGAAAGGGTATTAAATGGAACTAATGAAACAACTTTTTATTAATTCTAACCATTTTATACTTAGATATTATATAAGAATTTTGACGTTGCCAAATTTAGGACTGTTTGTTGAAAGAGTGTTGCGCAATAGCTAATGACGATAAGGCGATCATTTGGATGTGCTAAAACCAATCGTATTGGAGGAAACATTTATGTTTTCATAGCGATAGAACAGTCACATCGGCGTTGACACCATTAATTTCTCATTTTTGTAACAAAATTACGAAATTTCGTTGACCTTTATGGATCCAGCACAAACGATGATACCTGATGCGTATCGCATATTTTATGTGTGTGTAATTTGTCGTTTCAGTGTGTGAAATAGCACGATGTATTGACAAAGAAAATTGAAATTTCACATTGTGAATCTGAAATTGGAGACATCAATTAAATTGCCAAAATTAAATAATTTGCTTTAGATTGCAATCTCAATTAAACTTTATAGACAATTATTTGAGAACCATGAATTAAGCTGAATTAACCAAATCCAAGCCAAGAAAATGGTTCTAGTTCTTTCACATTCACAATCATTGTAATTCAAATAAAAGTTCAGACATTGGCTTTGAATTCCCCGAATTTACGACAACTCACGCATATAAAATGAGCTGGCGTACGATGGTGGTCCGGAAATATCAATTTGTAAATAAGCAAAATTGGGCTGATTTCATATAAAGCCGATGTATACCCGAAACGATTTTTTTTGGACAGCTAGAACATTTAATGAGACCAGAATTTGTGTGGCAAAAAGTAAATGTGATGAATAATAATTGCTTGTAATGACACTAAGTCGTGCTAGTATTATTATTCGACAGTGGTCGTTGAATCCACTCAATCCATTGAGCGCATTGCTCGAAAATTTTACGCTTTGAGAATGCGGTCCGGATGAAGTTGTGCAAATATTTTCGGATGGTTTGATGTTAATGAAAACCACTAACTGTGCAATGAATCACACAAGAGAAGAGCTCGCTGTGATTGTGATTGAAATAAAAGCTGCGATGACCGTAGTGCGTTGAAAGAAGTAAACTCAGTGACTGGAAACATTGGGATTATAATTATAACACTGAAATTCATACGCATTTTATGAAACGTTTTTGATTTGAATGGCAAGTTTTTTAACAACAAAAAAACAAAGATGCAAAAATGTCGGTTTCTAATGGTGCAGTTAAAACAAAAGGCGATTATTATTGAACTGGATGTAATGTTTTAGTGAGAAGTGAAATGAAAAACATAATGAACGCGTAATCAACCGCAAAGAACCATGTAAGTTCATTCCAATTTGACGATAATTGCGGGTAATTTGTGCTTTTGAGAAATAGCGCAAAGTGAGAAACTGCGCGAAGATCGAAATAGAAATCACACACAAATCAGGTTTCGAGAATCGATTTTTTCGAGTGGTTGTTCATCTCTTTGCTTCTTTTCCATTTGATTCCGATAGCAATAAACAGTGGCGTATACATTGAAGCCTGCTGATAGAAATCGGGTAAGTAGCAGCAGCGGTCGTTGGTGTGGTCATTGTCGTTGTTTTAACAATCGCACACCTCGTCATTAAGTGATCAGTTTACAACACACAATCGCGAAATGTGCGAGCCGGGTATCGAAGAGAAGGAAAAACGATTGAAAAATTGCACGATCCATCAAAAGATTATGTATTGCGCTCAGATAATGTCATATCAACGACGATTTTGTGAACGAGATTTTTGCAGCAGCGCAGCGCAGCGCATACCTTTCTCCAAACAATACTCGCTCGATCGTATTTGCACAGTATTGCACTGTAACGGTAGCCCATTACGCAGTGCCGATCGGTCGTTGCATTCTTTTTTTTTACTAGCTATTCGAGTCAAAATTGATTGAGAAAGTGTTTTTCGCTTAGTGTATCGCAAAAATATTACTTTTAAATTTAAGAATGACTTTCGATCGCATAATTATTAGCTCGAGTCAATGTGATTTACGCTTAATTGATTACGTCGTTGTTGTCGCCGTAAGACAATGCTCCTTATTATTGACTCATTTCGTAAGTAAACTCGCCGTATGTCGTTAATGTTTATTGTCTATTGTTAATAATCATTATTAGTTTCGGTCAATAAGACGGTCGGGCGAATGTTTATGCAAACGTAATGACCGTTTATCATCACACTTTTTGCGCCTGAAATTCGTTTGTAATCATCGGCGGTTTTTGTGTTCGGATTTCGTGCGAACTGTGTCGGGTTATTGCTTCCGTCGACCGAAACACCTTGAATAATTTTCAATTTATCGATGTGTATTTGTGATTGCGAATAAGCGATCGACGATGACGTCGGCATCTTTTGATTAGAAAATTGCAATCTGCAGCATATCAATCACATTTTAAAAATATTTATCAATCACTCTGACGAGAGATCTGATAGCAAACGAATGATGACACGGCAATTAATAAAAAATTATCAATAAGCATTTTTCTAGATTACAAACAACTGAAATTTCAATTGTCTTGCTTTTTTATGTGCATTTTCAAAATGTCTCGCTTTAAAATTGCCTTTTCACGACCTTGCGCATCGAAAAAACATGTGCTCATTTCGCGATCATGTGATAAGGAAAACTAAGCCAAGGAACTGCTAAATTTATGCAAATTTCAAATCGGTCTAATGACAAATAAAATAAATTGCGTGCAACAAAGGACCCGGGCATGCCGGGTTTGTCGTTTTCAATGGCATCTTTTGCATGGTTTTCTATTTTTCATAAGTCTTAGATGTCGATGTCGATTTCATAGTAGATGTCGATGATAATTAACATCGCATTTGTACATCAGTATATTCTGCGTGACGATTGTATTTATTGCGACGGATTTGCGTGCATTTGATATTATTTTTCGGTAAATGTTCCGTTCATGAGCAAGTTTTCGATTGTGCACTTCAAGGAGGGCAATTAATGCAGTAATTTCATGGCGAAATTGTCGCGCGTGAATTTGAAATTATGCCAGTGCATCGCAAAATATTTCTACAATTCACCATTGGATATGGCTGCATGCATAAAAACAAATACAATTTGAAATCGTGTTCGGTTTCTTACACATTTTCTGCACATTTAATTGTAATCGTTTGAATTGTTAATAGTTGTTTGTGCCTAGAAATGTGGTGGATTGTCGCTGTGAAATACATTTTTCCCAAAACTAATCAAAATGCAGCAATTTTTATGAGCAAAAAAAGTACTTTTTCAATGCCAAAATCGTTTTGATCATCATTTATTATGTTTGCCAAACATGCAAGGAATCTATTGCAACGAAAACAGTATGCCGCGGCGATGAAGAAAAAAAACTGTAAATTATATTTCTTCCGCTTCTCACTCGTCAGTACAAATTGAAAATGATTGGATCTATTTCTTTTGAAAATGCATTAAAACGACCACAATCATGCACCAATTAATTCCGTGCATATGATATTTTGCGCGCCTGAACAAAAACCGCAACAAAAATTGGTTGCGTGTTTAACTGTTCTTCGTTCCAGTTGCGTTGGTTCCGACTTTTTTGTTTTTCTGTGCTCGTACGCTGTACGCACAGAGAATCATTTTTCTATGGTTTTTGATTAAAAAAATAGATAGAAAAAAAACTATGATTAAGATGATGGATGTGGTGTGTTTGAAAGAAAACCAGAACTGCTTCTTTATCGAACCCGTCAATTTCCATCGAGTATTCGTTAAATCCAACGCGAGAGAAAAACATCTTTCTTCCCGATTCAATGGAATTCGGTTTAAACCAGGGAACAATTGTGGAACGACAACGATGATCGAAATCACCGAATCTTACGTAAAATGTCTTAACTACATGCCGATCGATGTGTAACAACTATAGTTGCAATAGCTTTTGAACGCTGACTGCTATTACGAATTAGCTTTGGGGATTTGATCGAATCGTATTTAATTTGAAAATGAAATCGATTGAATGGCTCTTTTGACAGTCTGAAAAGTGGTCTTCATTCGAGTTTTTTTCCCACATAATTCTTGCGGTTCGATGTGCGTCGCGGCATCAGTAGCTGTTTTGCATTCGAAGAAAAAAATGTTAATCCAAAATAAACATATAAAATAAGCATTTGAACACGCAATTAACAATATCAACTGATTTATTACCATTTTACCCATGAAAAGAAGGTAACGCGCGCGCAGCATAAAAAATAAACAAGTTGCAACAATTATTTAGAGAAAGTTTTGCACCTTAAATATAAGAGAATGCTACAATCCAAATGAGTTTCGTCCTATTCCACACATGATTTTGCCATAAAGCAGCAGCAACTTTGAGCTCGTGCTAACGCTCGTATTGTTTACTATTTCGTCACATATTGCATTTTTGGATTTGTGCGTGCGCATTTTTTCTTGTTGCTAATCTTTCTCTCTTTCTCTCTCTCTCTCACTTGCTCTCGCTCTCCTGTTTTGAACCAATTTGATTGCAAATCAAATGCGTGCATTGTTTTATTGCTTTCGAATGTGTATATTGTGTTGGTTCGAATTGTATGGGATTTGTCGTTTGAGCGTATTGAAAGCTAATCCATCGTCGATGCTCTCTCATCCAGCGCTTAATTGGCAAATGACTTAAGACACTGCGAAACTAATTGAATCAACCATTATACATATTCAACTTGATATGTTCACCGAATCCATTATATGGTTGTACTAAAGCTTGTTGATTTTTCCAATGCTCGGCAATATAAAGTTTAAAAAAACAATGAAAATTCAATAGCAATTTGTTCACACACTTAAGACAATTAAAAATGGTTCGAGACTGCAGTACATTTAGGTGATTGTGACCATAATTGGATTTCTCATCATTTCTCAAATGAACGACAGAATAGGCAATCGAGAGCAAGCAATTATACGAATGGCAACAAAAAGTGTTTGCATTTCGATGCGTTTTATGCGAAGAATGTGCCACTTGAGATTTATCCGACAATATAATAGCTATCGTTTAACCAATAAGCATTGCGTTTGGGAGCGAAAACAAATGCGCATGAGAGGAAGAATGATCTCAAAATAATTTCGTTGGGAAATACATATAATTGGACAGGCAAAAACGAAAGTGCGACAAAAACGTGCAAATTACAAACACTTGACTTTCACGGCTTTTTTTCTCGCTTAAATTATTCTGCAAGTGCATTGATTCGAAATCAATTATATTCCAAGGCAAATTAATGCAAACGATTGAAAATTCTGTGTAAACTTCAACATTTTCTTAAACATAATAGTCAAATCAAAAAAAAATCTGCATTCTTAAGACTCTATTGAATTCGCTTGAGCGTGGATTCTTCTAATTTGTTAAAACAATATGTATATAGAAATATTATACGCTGGACCGTTAGTTTGCTGGCGATTGAATCAGATAATAAAAATGTGCGCACAGTAGTCAGTCGACGCGCAGAGCAACCCACAGTGTGTCTTCGGTTGACGTCGTTATTTCTTCAGCTTTATCGGTTTATTCACGGTCATTTATTGCAACAAGAAAAAAACACACTCGCATCGTGAACACAAACGAAAAAAATATATTATTTACTGCATATTGGCATGTCGATGTTGGACGTACGCAGTTCCACTCAATTGATAACTCTTTGATTTGTGTGTACGTGTGTTCCATTCATGTCAATCGGTCGTTTGCAGCGATCGTGATATTATTTTCGAATTTTGCCGTAATTAATTTACGATCCCATCGAGTTTTTTTTATCCACTAATTATGATGAGTTATAACGTATGATACGATTTCAATTATTTTGCAAAATGACTTTGCGCCGAAAACAAGTTGGAGAAATGAATCCGGTGTTAATGAACACATTACAATACATAATAGTGACCGGAGCTGCAATGAAAGTGAATTACTCCATACAATACTTGCCGTCTAGCATTCGGTCTATTGAAATCTAATTGGAAATCATCGATTCATCAAACACGATGGCATTCGGTGAGGCGAGGCACTCTTCACTGTTGATCGTTAAATTGATATAAATCAAACGGCTGGTGTGGTTGAGATGCCAATCTATGAAAGTGGCTTGTTTATGTTTCGCATAATATTCGGTGCCATTTCTTTCGCATGAAAGCTGTGCACAATTGTTATTTATTCGGGAATTTCCGTTTCATTTGAAATGAATCATTTGAAAATGAGAAAATCATTGGCGAAAGCACACATGTAGATTGTGCAGTGTGCACACATATTCATTCAAATAGCGTCTCGACAAAATGAACCTTCAGTCAGAAATATTTGTAGGAGAAAAAGTTTTGGTAATTTTGGGAACTGATACGCGTTCTTATCAAATATTTCTCACAAATGTCCAATAATTTGTGCAAACTCAATCTATCACTCCAACACACTTTCATTTACGGGCTTCATTTGATTTCTGCAATAAATCTTCATCCATTTGATTCCAATGGTTAAAATAGTAATCAAAGTCTGTTCATTCAAAGAATAACACTGGGAATTTCTCACGTTGACGTCAAGTCAATGGTTAAAGTCGATTTAATTACGTAAATACTGTTTACCGAATTAAATTGATGCTTCGTCAAACAAAACAAATGAAAGCATTTGATATATTTTCAGCGTTCCGAAAACTTTCTTTCTTTCATTCATTCATTCCATTGAATATTATTCCGATTCTCAGTTCGGAATGCAACTCTTTTCATGTGTATCACTGCAACGACTCTATGAACTTTACCCAGAAAAACGACCTTGATTACAACTCTGACTGTTATTTAACCATGACAAATATTTTCTTTTCATATTATTTCAGTATAAATAGTCGTTGCACCAGCGTCACAACATCGAAAACAAAACGTAGAATCTATAAGAATCCGTCGCGAGCGTTGCAATGAGATATTTTATGAGGCAGCGCGTGCTTGTTCGACAGTGCAATTCTGCTGTTTTACACAAAACTGGTCTCAAACTCGGTTAGTTTTTCATTTTCTTTTGACTTCTGCTTTTGCATCTGAAATGTTTCATAGCAATTATATTCGGCAAACAATAGAAAATTCATTATTTTTCTGTTAGCTTCTGTGTGTTTACACAGAGAGCACAAATTTCAGTAATTTTGTGTTTTGGACTGACATGAGCTACATTTGACTGAATCGGAACGAAAATCCATTATCAACTAGGCATACGCTCGGCTCTCAATTCCAACATTTTCCCATATTTACCTCGATTTGATTTCGCTTCACATACCCAAATTGGATTCAGCAATGTTTCGAAAGTGATTCGAAGCTCAAAGAGCTGCTTGAGCTTGCTCCCCGTAAGATTTTACCGAAAAAATTTTAATACCTACTACTGCTCAGTCAGGCATGTTGTAGTTTGGTCTTTCATCCGATAGATAATTCTTTAGCATGCTCAATTGTTATTAGTGCGAGTCACTGCTGTTTGATTAGTATGAATACTGAATTCTTTGTCAAACGAAATGCAAATTCCATTTAAATAATCCAAATAAAATAAAAATAACACTCAAATTGAGCATCCCGTTGGATGACGTCTGTTCGTATCGATCGGAGTCTCAGATTTTACCGTTTTTCTCCATAAAAGGAACATTGCAAATAGTAAAATGGCAAATAATTTCGTTAAGCGCAGATTTGCCAGTTGGAAAACGTTCGAAATTGAATGACATATGAAAATGTGCGGCTGTTTCCAGTGCCGGATAAATTGTGATCTGATTGCAGCAATTGCGCGTGATGTGCAATTTATAGTAATAGTAAATGCAAATTTTCATTGCTCGAGTGAAAACATATGATACATCCGACCTTATTTCGAATTAAATAACGGAATTTCAGCCACAATCAATTCACTGATACAAATGGGATCATGTTTTCTTTGCAAGGTAGGCATTCATCATTATTTTTGGGTCATTTCTGTCTACAAACAACCATTTCCAGGAATATTGCTTATTTTGAGAGATGAAAGATTGAAACTTATTTATTGGTCCACTTCAATGTGAATGTTGAAGCTGTCTGCAAAGGTTGGCAACACGAAGAATACATTATCAAAATTGAAAAGTGAACAATTGCTTTACCAAATCTGTCAGATTACTCCAGTTAAATGAGCTGTTTGCAATCTTCTATCCTATTTTTATGTGCTTTTTGCAATCATAAGGAGCTTGAGCCGATTCGAAATCGAACAAGAGAATAAATCAACATTACTTCATTCCTTTGAAAAATTTATTACATTACAAATCGGATTTGAAAATCACAATCGAATGCGATATTTCAATTGATGAAATATAGTGAAACGCACTACTGTAGCACAGTTCCGTTACATTTGCATTACATTTGTGTTGAACTGCGCTCGTTCATATTTATTGTTCTGCTTACGTGATACAATTTATTGTTGAGATCTACGAATCAATTTGATTACATCCGAGCGAGCTACGTGCATTCGTGTATATTTGTTTGAAGAAGTCGGTTGCGAAGAATAGACGATGACCACTCTATGAAGTTAGCACAATTTCATTGCTCAATGCCCATTAATTTTACACCTCAACAACAAGAAAAATAGATAGCATTGCAATAATTCAGCATTGTATAACAAGTTATCTTCAATAAATTGAATAAATTGACTAGCAAATTGCTAATTACCAATTTAATCAGTTTTACCAACTGAAAAACCAACTGTACCTCTGGCTGATTCAATGGGCCGACTGAGTTTGAAGTGTGTGCAATTATAATATGGATTGAGATGCAACCATGCAATATGATGGAAGGCCAACCGTACAATGGAAACAAAATATTAGATGAATTCAAGTGGCCGTCAAATTCAAACGGCCTGCTGACGAATGCGATTCGACTATGAATGTGAGCGGCTGTCGAATGTGAAGTGGCCGTTAGATATAAGAAAAATTTTGAAGGAAGTTTCTTGCTGCGTGAAAATTATTCATGCAGCCCATTAAGTGCTTTTGAGCTGATGAATTGCATGGGCTGAAGACATTTCAAGCTGAATAAATTCGAAGATCTTGTGCGAACTTCTCAATTGCAGTACATCATCATACATATCAATACCGGTGGAAAATTACTAAAGTGAAGTCTTCCGATAAGTTTGCGAGATGAACATATTTGTTTTTCTGATTATTAATTATACTTCCGTTCAACGTCCTGAAGTTACCTCTCAGAGTCAATGTATGCTCTTATCATACGAGTCATAATCACTGGCACGCATGTTTTTTTCATTATTCAGAATGCAATTTTGTTTATTTACCGTGAATTTCAGTTGATCTGGAGTGTATTTTGCATTGAAAGGTTTTGAAAAAAGATTTAAAATCTAATTTTTCAAAGAAATCTTCCCCAAAATTCGATGAACATCTGGCTCCAAAAATGATACATTTCATCATTTGTGTTCATTCAGAGCATCCAATTTAATTTGAATTGATAGCCTCTGTGCATTTATTCATTTCCACTAATTAACCGTTATTATTAATAGTAAAATTATTATTTCAATAAGTATGTACTCTTTCAATCGCAACATTCATTTTCAGTTGAAAATTTATATCCGTGAATTTAACTCTATGTTTTTTGTAAAATTATATATATGTTGAACATTGAATGCTATATATGGCCTTTTGGCCAATGTTTCTGATTCCTAAACATTACTGGAATTGGTAAAAGCTGTGTTTAAAACGATGTTCAACTACACTTCCCTTCGACACCATTTTTTTTCCGTTTAAATCAAAAATTTATGATATATTTTTATAATTTGAATGTTAATAACAGTGCGATGCATAGAAGTGATTAGCTCTCGAGCATTCAGTCGTTTTCATCAAGTTACTGGACCAGATAACGAATATAATGACTGATTGCAATGTCAACCTTTCTAAAAAAAATGGTCACAATCGACACGGTCCACTTACCCAAAGTGCATAATTTCAAAACGCCAGGCGTCAGATCGAATGAGAAAATGGTTGATTGAAATTACGATAGTGCAAAAACATTTTTCTCGCCTCAATAGCCGCGGTTATTGAAAAATTGATTTTAATAATTATTCGGTCGTGAGCGAATGTGAGAATCGAATTGAAGTGGCTGATAGAATTAGGCGAAACGGTTGCTGAATTTTTCAAATAACATGCCTGTTTTGGGTGTGAAACACTGTGTTTTCGCAAAAAATATGTTAATTTATGCGCCTTTCCTGGTCTGGACATTTGTTCGAAGTCGTGCCAAAATACTACTAAATCGTTTATATTTCAGGCTCGAATACAATAGGGCATAAATAATTTGCAGTAAGTTTGAATTTATATCGCGGAAATATGCCGGAAAAGTAATTATGCGAAATCCAGCAAATCAAACCAAACTATCAGCGCCATTAGTCAAGTGAGCGTAATTATTTGCTTATGTAATTCACATTTACAACGCTGGTGAATGCCATGATCTATTGGAAAATCAACCGATAAATGGTTTAGACGCCAATTTGTAACCAAGACTTTGGTATCCATACTTTGTTGCGCTGCTGAAAAAATCTTTTGCTGTCTTGACAAATTTGAAGATTTTCTAGATAAAATTTGAAAGATTTGAGGGGAATTCAAATAATTCAGGTCAAACACTATATCAAAGCAGATAAACCATATCAAATTGCAAATTACAATTGTTTCAATGGAAATTTCACTAAAATTATACTATGATCTACAAATTACAAATTATATCGCAAATTATACGATTAGAAAGTAATTTTTCATCGCCCAAAATCCAATTCTTATCCACTTGTTCGTGGAAACTCTCGCCTTTCCACCAGAAACCAGCACTTTGTGATTTTATCTTTGTAAAAACAATCGAAATTCAAGTCTCGCATTTTTTGAATGAGCATAAACGAAGAGAGGCGTAAAGTGAATTTACTGTCATCAATTAATGATGCCGCACAATGTATTGAAACAATCTGTGTTTTGTTGGTCATTTGTTGAAGAAGTTAATGTATTTAGTTGTGTTAATATGAGTCGCATTCAATGTGTGGTGTTTATTTTTAAACACCTTATTTCATATTGAAATCGTTGATGGAAAAAAACCAAATGAGAAATAATTAAACTTACCGTTAGTTTGATTACAACGAAAATGACAGAAAAATAACCAACGGGTGTTGTGTAGTTGTAAGTGTTATTGTTGAAAGCGACGATACTAGTGTGTAAAAAGACCCTATGAAACGAGTCAGATTCGGCTATTCACCGATAATTGACGACAACTTAAGCACGTGGTGCACCAAACTTTCAAAAAGTGTATTATTCAATTTTAGCTCATTTTTCCAATCACAACCACAATCCTTTTGCATCTATTTGCTCAATAAAAACTAGTATTTTCGTGATATGTTGTTATTTGTTCAATTTGACACAGAAACGACGCGAATAATGACGCACGGGAGACATGAATAAAAAATTAATTCTTTTTGATGCAGTGATAAGCACAGTTCTCTAGTTTTTTCTGTTGTTTGTTTGTTTGTTTTGCGTAGTATCGCGTGAATTCTAGCTAGGTTTCCGTTGATTCAATCCTCTAGTTAGACTGGTTCTTATTAGAATTGTCACAATTTCATGATTGTTATGACTGAATTTTACCGTTCGATTCATTCATTCCGTGGAACGTAATCACTACACACACTCCGGTCGCCATCTGAAAAACTAACCGAAGGAAGAAATAGACACGGCACTGTGCAACTTGTTTCAATTACTTCGAAGATGCGAACAGAACTGAGAAACAGGGAGAAAGAGAGATTCAACCGCAATCACAACACCGTGCTACTGATAAGTGTTAACCAGTCGATTGCAAAAACGGCTTTGATTGCGAGATGAATAGAGCGGTACACACTTGGCCGTGATTTGGCTGCATTGTCGTTGCACCTTCTCCGCAAATCATCTCTCAACATACATTATACTGCATTTACATTTCATAGACTAAATTCACATTGCCTTTGCACGTGTGTTGAGTCTTCTTCGGATTGCAATTGCCATAGTATATTTGCCTGCGTTTATTGGCTCTTGCTGACTGTGATCGTGTGCGCTTACGAGCATACATGTAAACAATTGTAATTATGCTCTCAAATATTTCAATGCATTTCCATCGAGCCAGTGAAAACTCTCTCTTTTTATGGCACTATGCATGGAATATTTGAGCGATTTTGATCAGTTGTTCAAATGATTTCGAAGCGGAAACACTGTTTTGATGGGTTTGGAGCACTTTTTCTGCATTTTATGTCTATTTTTTTAATTAAATATCTTTTTTTAATGTATTTGGATCGCTTCGATGTAAAGTATTATCATAAATAAAATATACTTTCGCTTTGAATGTTCAAAAATTTCGATGAGCAGTATTTTTTATCTATCAATTTGATCATATCAATTGATGATGGCTTTACTGACTATAACTCAAATTGACTTGATGATACATTTAATTGACGCCAGGCTGGTATCTAAGATAATCATCTTTTATTTGCATCATTTGTTTTTTACTGCCCACGTTAATTTTCATCAACAATACACAGACTTTATTTTATCACAGCTTTTGAATGGAATTCAATGAAACTGCAGATTTTCTGAGCTCTATTCTATTTCTCGATTAATATTCGAAGTGATGAAATATTTCGAAAAAACTGCCGTTTAAGGAAAAAGTACAAACCATCGGCTCAATCGCCCATGCAATGCTCATATTTGTAAATATTGTTTCACACAATCCACAACTCTCGCTTGTAATTGAACACATTAATTAATTTTATTAGCGAAGCAAAAACATTCATTCGGAAAAATCGCAATTTTTACCCTTTACGTGAGCCGATTACATTGGTTTATTAACTTCTATCTCATCTGAATGAGAAAAAACTGAAAAAACTTACCGGAATTGAACGGATTCGCAATCGCTGCTCATAGCTCCGCTCGAACTGGTACATTCACCGCCTCCACTAGTGTCTCCCTTGCGATCGATTAATTTTCTTCCGTCGCTATTTGGTGATGAATTACACTTTGAGCCGCACGAAGACTCTTCGCACTGATTGCACCGATTATAGCTGAAGCTCGATGTGCAAAGTGTGCAAAAAGAGTCTAATCCAGCTGCGCTGGCTGCATCGCCTATCGTTTGACCGCAATCGCTGTACGCGCATAGGCAGTCATCGGTGTCTGTTTCTCGCATTGAAGAATCGGACAAGGGAGAGTCGGTGAATGATGACATTCTCTCTGCATTTGGAGCAATTCGTTCATCCAACGAGCTGTCGTAAAATTGGGAATTGTGAATATTCGAAATGCTAGGCAAATGATTTTCACTTTGCGAATATCGATTAAACGTCTGTCCGATCGGAGATGGTGATAACGATTGTTTCGATCCTTTATTGTCAATCCATTCGTACAGCGGCTGCTGTTGCCCACTCGAACGCGAACGATTCACTGCATTGGGATTAAAATTGCCGGTTGGACAACGTGAAAATCGAATTGTACTGCATCGGCTCGTCATCGACATATTCTCATTAAAATAAATCGTATTCATGTCGTTAAATCTGTGATGCATGTACTGAGGATAGTGACGATTTGGCATCTCTTTCAGTGTTTTCTTCTGCCTCGTTCCATTCGTCGTTAATCGCATCAAATCCAAAAAGCACATTTTCAAATCAAACATTTTGTTGGTTGTGGTATTTGCATTCGTCTTTGTAGATGTCTTGCTTGAGCTCATATTGCTGCCACAACTGCCATTGCTTTATTCCATTTTTTCTGAAAAGAAAAGAGAGAGAGGAGAGAATTGTCAATAAAATTTTAAAGCATTTTGAATGGTTGAACGAGAGGCAGATGATGGAAATCGTATCTATTCGCCGATAGATGGCGCTTAGATGCAATTCATCTGCTTTTTTTAAACTAGATTCACAGCTCTAGTCATTCAGTGTGCAATGAAAATGAACAATACATGAAACGTCAAAGTCAAATACTTCATCATTTTGCTTACCAATGAGTTGTATTGTCAAAATACATGTGTTTTTAGCAAGCAAAACAATTGTACTTCCAATTTAAGCCCACTTCGTTTCAAGATAAAATTGATATAGCCAAAAATGAGTACAGCTCATGGCCCTAAAACGCGAAAACGTGCACAAAAACATAAAAACACATTCGCATTCAAAAATGATTTGCACGACAAAACGCCGCAAATGAAAAAAATAAATTCACTCAATGTTTGTGAAGTTTGCGAACGTTGTAAAGCGCAGATCGAATGGAAAATCAAATACAAAAAATATAAACCATTGTCACAAGCCAGAACATGCGTTAAGTGAGCGCATTTTCATTAGTTTTCTTTGTATTATGATAATGTTCTGGATGTTTTCTAACATTTCATACTTTCTTTATTTCTTTGGCTTAGATGCGGCAGTCGAACAGTGACAAAAGCCTATCACGTTTGTTGCAAAGAATGTGCGAAACGAGAGCGAGTCTGTGCCAAATGTCTGACATCAGCCGACGATGTGAATATTGAACCACCGGATAAAACGCCCGAAGAACAGCTTCAATTGAAAGTTGAAATGGAGCGACTGATTAAATCACTTCCTGAGCGCAAGAGACGGACGTTCCTTCGGTTTATGAAGAAAGGCAAAGAGATTGATGGTGAAAATGGAACTGTAGAGCAAACGGATCATAAAAACGACGGTAACTTGCAACCGAAATATACATGCAATTTTGATTGAATATTAAAATGAATTTGATCTTTTTCAAGATGATGTAGAAAATGGTGTTGAAACTGCCAAAAAGCGATCATTTGTGCCGCACAATCGTGAAGATTTATTAAATAAAATCGAGTTATTGAAGCTGGCTGGTGATAACGACGACGATGATTTTAGTTTTGATGAATCCGACCTGGGTAGTGATTTTGAAGGGAATGAATTTGATGATGAAGACTAATGCTTAAGCACATTATAAATAAATTCAAACAAACAAACTTGAGTATTTCATATTTGATTCATTTCAATTTACAGCTGCAACTTCATATCAAATATCTGCATTTATTTGTTGTACTAGTTTGTGTGCTTCGTTATGCTTTTAAATTTAATCATTAAAACGGCCGTTGCATTCAATGGAGGCCACCATTTTATTCCGAAATTAAAGTTTTGACTTTTACCAATGAATAACAATATTAATTTTGCTTATTTAAAGTTTTACTTTCACATTGAAGAAAAGTAAAATGTTAATTTATACAAGAAGAAAGTTATTTATTTTCATTTGCAATGATGTAGCAACGAACATTTCATTCGGATCGGATTGGACGAACTGAACGCGTAGCCGTACTAGATGAGTGCGCTTCATAAGAACAACTGTTGTCAAAACTTCAGACAGTTTAAAGGGAAAAAAAACTTTTCACGTTTGCAATCCAGCATTCTGTAAACAAGCAAAACAGCACAGTTCGTTGTACGGGAAGATGCTATATTAAATTTAAAGACACATTTCACGAATCGATCGTTTTTTTGCCGTTAAATTTCTAAGTTCGTATTTAAAGGGGGAAAATGTTGAGTGAGTACATTTGAAGGAATCTTTGTGGTTTTTAATTGTTAAATCATTTCCTGTGTGTGTGAATCACATAAGTGCATTCAGTTCCCGCGAATAAGAACCCATTTTTGTGTGGCGTCGCTTGCTCTGTTACATCTACCCAATAAGCGTGTATTTGTTATTTTCTCAACACAACTTCAATTGCAAACTATTTTCTGTGAACATTTTCCACATATTGTCCATTGAACAAATATTTTTAATAAATTTTAGGTCGAAGGACACGAGCTGCAGCAGCGAAGTCAGCAATAATGAAAATGGCAGTTGCGAATGATGCCACCAACATTGATTTGGCTGATCCAAATTTCGCTAGCCCCAAAAGAAAAGACTGTAAACTAGATACGGATTTAGTGGCATCGCAAAATGGATGTACTGCAAAGATATCACCAACTGCCGCCGCCACAAATGGCAAACGAAACCATAAGAATGTCGGTGGCGCAAAAGCAAAGAAAGCGCCGCAAACAATAACCAAATATTTCCATGCGAATGGCCACAACGAGAGTGCAAATAGTTTGAATAATTCGCAAAGTGAAGCGTTTGATTTAGATGTGAAAATTAGTGAAGCAATTTCACTGCCCAATGGTGAAGAGAAATTTAGTGCTGCCGTTAAAGAAGAGAAGCCAAAAACAGTGCCTATGCAAAATGGCAAGATGATGATGTCTCCGGAAGCAGGAAAGGCAATACCAAATGGTGTTAAACAAACAACACCACATCGAATTGTGGTTCGATCATCACCGACAAAGAAACAACGACTTTATGTAAAAGATCCTGTTGAAGTATTTTCGAATCTAAATATTCGTGATGGTGCATCAAAAACTAGCCGAAAAGGACAGCAAAAGACGCGACGAAAATTGAATGTGACAGAATCACTGGAAAATCAACAAAATGGCATGAGTATGGGTAAAGTTGAGAACGACATGAATACAGTGATGAATGGCAAAAGTGTCTCAACTGAACTCAACAAATGCAGCCCAGAGTCAAATATTGATGAAAATACCAGTGAAAATAACTCAAATAATAATGAAAAAGCTTTTCCCGTGCCTAGCAATGCAGCACCACGGCGTGTTCATAATACACATTTAACTGATTTCTTCCCGATTCGGCGCAGCAATCGGAAAACAAAGAAAGTCGTCGAAGAAGAGAATTCACGTAATATCGAAAAGGCAATTGAAAATCAAATTGAAGACGGATTGATTGTGAAACATTTTCCAGAGAAAGGGCGCGGAATTGTGGCCGGCCGGCTATTTCAGCGTGGTGAATTCGTTGTCGAGTATATTGGCGAATTGATCGATCAAAATGAAGCCGACCGTCGCGAAGAGAATTATGCACAAAAAAGCGACTTTGGATGCTACATGTATTATTTCAAACATAAAGAACAACAATATTGGTAAGTTTTTCATCAAGTTTTATCATGCATTTTATGAATTGAATGGAAAAAAATGAATTTGGTTTTTCGACAGCATCGATGCAACTGCGGAAACGGGCAAGTTAGGCCGTTTAGTAAATCACTCGCGCAATGGAAACTTGATGACAAAAATTGTGAGTTACAAAAACAAGCCACATTTGGTGTTGTTAGCCAAAGACAATATCAAAGAAGGCGAAGAGCTGACATATGATTATGGAGATCGTCGCAAAGAGGCTCTCATTCATCATCCTTGGTTGGCTTTTTAGTATCACCTGTATGGATCGAAATCAGGCCATCTGACGACAGTGTCTGTGTGAAGGAATCGATTACTGCATCTCAATTTCGACCACCGACCATGAATCGGATTCAATCAAGTGCTTTACACAATAACTGTTACATATTTAGTTATATTTATACAAGAAACTGGTTGCCCTGAAACTAAGAGTTTATAGTAAAATATTAAACGAATATGCATGGAATTTGTATTTAAAACAATGTGGCATGGATTGTGTTCATCACACTGAAACCGAATATCACATAATTTAGCCGCATTTTCTATTCTCAACACTTGGTTATGTATACGTTCAATAAGACTACTTCGATTTTGTTCGTTCTCTTTTTCGTTTTATTTTAATTTTATTTAATGTATAATATTTAAATGATAGGAAATGTTTGCTCGTGTCGAGATCACACAATTTAATATCAATGAATCATAGAAAATTGTTTAAGAATTCAATGCACTCAATCTGTTCAGATAAATAAGCCAGAAAACGAATAATTATTTCCGTAAACTTTTGGAGAGTCTAAATGAATAGCAGAGAGTTTATATCTATATTAGATGATCCACTCACAACAAGTACAAAGAAGCAACTCGAATCAAATTTTAAAACCCAAAAACCATGTTCAAATTATTTAAATTCGCTTGCATTACTTTCTCCTATACTGTTCTCATCCCTGCATTATTGATTGTTTTTGTTATTCCATTAGCAGAAAATTAACTTATATTCGCCCAACATCGATGTTAAAATTCAATGTGACAATTTAAATAAAATGAAATGAAATTGAAGCATTAATGACTTGAGAATAATGCTCGGGATATCGCTGCCGAAAAGCGCTGAACCGAGCTGAGCATCGTTGTGAGCCACAATGAGAACTTGGGAGCCCACTGTTGCAATGTACGCACAAACCGATGCAGCTGCAGCCAAATCAGCTCGGCTCAGTGGTACTCTGCAGCGCTATGCGAAGCACTTCTTGAAAGTTCATATTGTCTTATTGAATGGAATGAATTCAAATGAGCAAATTGCTTTAACAAATGAGTCAGATTATGAGTCTATTTATAAAATTAGGTTGTTTTGGAGATGGTAAGTCTTCTAACTTTACTTAAAAATCATATGTATTCGACAGTCAACATAATTTTACGCAACAACGTTATCGGGTAAACATTATTTCTCATTCTTTCGTTTTAATATTCTGCATATTTTTGCATGGTTTCTTGTTGGGGATGCTAAATCGTTTCCGTCCTCTAAATTGAAAACCGCAAATATTATACAATTTCACAAAATTGATGCGAAATATGAACGGTTACTACTGCCGCTCTGTAGACAGATATTATATCGGATGGTGATTGATATTTATTCCATCTCTTATTTCCAATTCAACATTGAGCATATTTTCATAATAATCGTGTTTACAACACCAAACACGTCAAATTGACTTAGTGACTCTTTGACCACGTGTGTCACTTATCGTTTGTGAATTAAAAATTTGTTTTTAATCTTTTGATGAAAGTCGACCTATACCAAAAACCGGACTCACCTTGAACCTACCACTATTCATAGGATTATCATCTAAAATACAAGAGATATTTCGCTAAGCAAATATTTTTAGATCAGAGTGAGACATCGAACCAGTAACATCATTTTTTTGTCGTCTGAAGTAAAAGTAAATTTTTCATTACATTCCTGCGTTCGAGCCGATTCCAATATGTCAAAAAAAAACGAGATAATTCCGTAATACTTTTGATGATGTGCTTTTTTGTTTCAGTGAGGATTTTTACGATTTTTTGTACGATTTCATCAGTGATGACAGTTAAAACTTCAACAAACGAAGTGCCTATAATAAATCCCAATTTGAAAATAGATATTTATCAGGTAATTCGAAGCCGGTATTATTAAACGTGACTCTTGTATTTAGTATTCATCGAAATCGATGTGGCTTACTGTCTTCACAGTAGTTTAACACATCATCAAATGTTAAAACATGCTTCGATTGTTTGTGATTGAGTTTAAACATGAATTAACGTGAAGTAGCTGATTCCATGCAAAATATACAAAAGCCTCAAGGCTAAATTGAAAGAAGAATAAAAAATTTTAATTTAGAGATTTTGATTCATGATGGAATAAAGTGAAATGAAATTTTCAAATTAAATTTAATACTCAGCTCGGTTGCAAATGGATTCAGAGGCCTGGAAATGGGAACCTTAATCTCAATAGTGTCACCTGTTCTGAGTCCGCTACACCCAGTCGAATGGGAAGAACTAATAATCTGGTAGAATTTGGGACTTGGAAATTTTCAACTGACTTGTATCAGGTAATTTAATGATAATTCTGAAATAAGGTGATTCATTGCACTATTTTTACTTTTCCGCACACACCACTGTGTGTGGTAAAAGTATTGCGATCGGTCCAAAAATTCAAAACGCTCGGAATAAGTTTTCTATGCGTTTTGAACCTAGAAAAAACGATTTCAATCATTCCCGGAGCAATTTTTTGTCCGTGTGTGGTACATTGTACGTTGTCCGTTGTACGTTGTACGCAAAAATTTGTTAACACGATAACTACAAAAATTTAGATTAGAATTGATCAAAAATTTACACACACATTGGTCTTCATTAGGAATAGAAACCAATTAATTTTCAGCCCAATCGGTTAATTTTTTCGGGTAGCTCTAGTGGAGTCGAATCAAAAAATGGGCTGTTTTTCAATATAATTACGACAAATTTGTATGGGGACTATGACTATTTCGCATTGTATCATTATGAAACTTTCAGGATATTATTTTTTTACAAAAAAAATGGGGCATGCAAAATTTCAAGTCATTCTGACTAGATTTATGACTACCTCCCCTGCAAAATTTCGGATTTTTGGAGTCTTTTCGGGGTCAAAACTGAAAAATTGTATGGTGGCTATCTTAAGTTCACTGTCGGAACTGTCAGAATATTATTTTCTATGTTTTTCAAGTCATTCTGATGAGATTTAAGACCAGCTCCCTCACAACATTTTCAATTTTCGGGGTCAACATTCAAATCAATAAATTGGATGAAGTATTTGTGATTTTCTAATCTGTGTTTTTTCATTAGTTTGAATGCTCATGCTGTTACCGAAAGTTATACTGTTATACATAACTTAAATGTAGAACCATATCTATCGTTGGCATGAATTGAAAGTTCACATCAGAGTGAACTTATTCGTAATTGTTATTACCAATTCAAAAATAGAGAACGTTGAAGTAAGAATTAGGAACTGAGATGTTTATTTGTTTTTATATTAAAATTTAAATTTAAATCACATGATTGTAATGACTTGAAATTCGATCTCATCGTAATGACTTCAAATTTTCTGTGATTTATTCTCAAAGTTGCATGATGGTTCGATAAGAAATCAACATAAATCCAATACAAATGAGTAGCAATCAACGAAAAATGCGTAAGCCCGAACAATTTCGGGAAATGTGCGGAAAAGTTAGTTTTACGTACGTAAGACCATTTATTATTTTCTTATTCATTGTAGCAATGCGTTCAATCGCAAATTGGGAATATTATTATTTCACCATTCTCTGTATCAAGTACGCTCTCGCTGCTTTCGCAAGCAGCCAATGGAAATACTTATGAAGAACTGAAGCGAGGATTGTATTTGAATAGTGACAAAGCTACTGTGGCGAGCCAATTTCTTGCAAACTATGGACTACTTCATATAAATGCTGGGAATACAATATTTTCAATTGCTAATAAGATTTACGTGCAACAAGGCTATAAATTGAGCAAAAATTTCAGAGAAATAGCCGTTATGAAGTATTTGTCTGACATTGAGTCCGTGAACTTTGCAAATTTGGCAGAGACCGCTGAAATCATTAATAATTTTATCGATCAGCAAACAAATGGAAAGATTAAGAGCCTAATTACACCGGGTGCGCTTGACTCGAACAGTCGTGTTGTGTTGGTGAATGCTGTCTATTTGAAAGGCTCATGGGAGAAACCATTCAACACACTAGAAACTACCCAGGGATACGCTTATGATGAGTCAGGAATTGTGGTTGTTGATTTTATGCGCGCTAAAGAAGAATTCAATTACGCCATTTTGCCAGATTTGAGAGCGAGTGCGCTCGAAATGAAATATGCAAATTCTCACTTCTCATTCGTGATTGTTTTACCCGATATTTTCACTGGAATCGCTCATTTGGAATCCAAGCTAAAAAATTATGATTCGACGAACATTTTCAATCAATTGCGCCGACAGAGAGTTGATGTTGAGATTCCCAAGTTCAAAGTGGAATTTCAAATGAGCCTGAAGCACGTTCTGAAGAAGGTATTCGTAAGAATTCTCAATCTGAATTTGTTTGTCTATTTCACATAACTTAAGAAAATCGCATTCTCTCATATAGTTGGGAATGAGGGAGATTTTTGAATCAGGCAAGGCCGACTTAGGCGATCTTCTAGAGAAAAATGAACCGTTGCATGTATCGGATGTGATTCATAAAGCATTCATTGAAATCGATGAAAAAGGCACGGAGGCTGATGACACAGGTGATTTCTTTATGTGGTTAACAGACGTTTTCAAATTTTCCAAATAACTGTATATTTATAGTCAGAATTGTCTTTGAATCAATATTTAGGAATTCCGCGATTGTTTGAATTAAAAAAAAATGATGACCTTATTTCTAATATGAATATGAAACATTTATTTTATCAATTGATTTTCCCTATTAGCTTTGGTCGTTGAACGGTTATCACTTTCAGACGTTATGGAACCGCTGCCGTTATTCCATGCTGATCACCCCTTCGTCTACTACATTTGGGACCACCAAACCAAAAACATCATATTCAGCGGTCGCATCAAATATTTTATATATTAAATTCGTTAGGAGAATAGATGAAATGCCTTAAAATATGTTGTATGATTTAAACCGAAATAAAATGACGTATATAGAACATGCGAATGTTTTTATTTTGTAGGACGATAGTGTACAAGAAGTAAGGCATCTAAAGGGCCCTCTGCAAACACGCACTGGAACACTTCAACTTTGTGCTGTAAAAATAGTGGGATAGTTTACAAGAGCTTTAAAATTATTGCTTGTAATTTGAATTGGACTGTGAAATGTTGCGCCTTCTAGAAGTGTCAGCAATTAATTTTTGAAGATATTTTGCAACAATTATGAAACACACACAAGGATTCTTTACCAATCACGGCCACTGATTTCCAATCATATTTCAGCTAATTATTCGTAATTTTTCTTTTTGGTCGATTCAATCATAAGTTTGGTAACTTCAAATTTGTGATTATCTTTATGACTTGGTGAGTTCCAAGTGAAAATAGGAAATAATAGCATTATTATTGCCAACAAGATGTACCTGATTAAATTAATTTCCAACAATTCGTTATCAAAAAGTTTTTTCTTTTTTTTCTGATTTTGGTGGACTTTACAAACGAAACAGATACCGCAAATATCATCAATTATTTCAGTATAACCATACGAGATGGTAAATGAAATGAAACATATTTTGCCAAATATTTATTTTTTTTTACATTTTTCATCTTATTTTTTCATTTCAGTGAAATCACTTACAATAACGTACATGCAGTTTTCTCGGTGGTTGCGATGATTTTTGTCGTTATTTTCATCGGTTCTCAGGTTATAAAAGACAGGAACACAACAAAATAATCGCTCGCAAATCCAAAACTATCATTATCAAATAAAAACCACTGGCCGTGGTGAAGTCTCGTTCCTCAAGTGAATACAATACACAAAAATTTTGATATAAAACAGAGCCTATAATATACAGACAATTTTCAGATAAGAGATATAGGAGTCCGATCGATTGAGGTAGTGTATCGTTGGAAAAGCCATGGAAGTTGGAAATTGACCTCCCTATACGCTTGTTATGGAGGTTTGAAAATATGTCTCAAAATTCTCCTCACACGAAAATTTTATGGGTACATTTGTCAAGACGCTTTTTTAGGTAACTTGATCATTGGAATCGGATTATCGGTTCAAAAGATTTAGCCGTTTCAATTTTCCCCTACACACAGCAAATTGGATCCTCAATTTAGACTATCATTTTCTTTTATATGAAATGAGACAAAATTTAATCTTAATCAAGACGTCGGTCTTAAATCTTTGCATATAGCTATATGACCAGCTTATTATGAAACTTCTTGACTTAGGAAAGAATTATGCCATACAAACTCATGTAAAAATAAGAAAACCGTTGTTTTATTCCATATAAAAAAAAGATTGAGTCCAAATTTTGGATAATTTTTTGGTGTGTGCACTAGTCCCTTATAATGATGATTTGGTATGTCTATTTGAACTGTCAATATTTCAATGATCACTACTAGGGGGAAATGAATATTTGCGTATTTGATTTCATTTGCAAGTATTTGCAAGCATTTTTAGATGTTGTTTATCACCCCTTAGGGCCACTGTTGCTCATCCACGCAACATGCAGGGATCATAGATATACCATTAGAAATGTATTCTTGAATGCCTGCCAGAAATTTGAAAATAAAAAACTGAGGCAACTGAGATGTCATGGAATCGCCCCTGCATTATGCACATAGAAAACACAATTCAAGCACGATTTCATAACGTCTCGCATGCTTCAGGTTTCTGTATGTTTTGAAATTTTTCACCAAAACAAAAACAGCTCTTGATATATTTTTGCGGCACAGAATTTGTTATCAATAATTTTGTTTGAATGAACAGCTGTCTGGCCTATTTCAGCCATTTATAAAAGCAGATAATAAAATATATTTTTGTATCTGTTTATTTATTGTAAACAAACTCATGATATTTTAAAGCTTTCCGTCTCCGAATTTTCTTCTTCCCATACGTACAAACAGAAGATGTCAGTGGTTTTGTAAATTCCTCATAAAATATGGAATGAGTCCTTTTCCGTTCTTTAATAGAGTCATTTAGTCATATTTTGTCTTATTTTTTCTCATTCCAATACACACAACAAGTACAGTACATCTATGCAACGCACGCAACACTTCATGTCCGAAACGTTGTTTTGAACTGCGTGTGAGACGGGTGGGTCACGCCCATATGCAGATTAAAATTCTGTGTGTCTATATAGTATAATATATTTTGCAGTTACTGATTTTTAGTTTATCTACACCAGCTTTATGCAGATCATTTTCATTTTTCGGAAAGTGTCCAAAAGTATTTGATGCACATTCCGATGTACCAAGCAAAAATCCTAAAATTTAACAGTTTAAGCTGTTTCTTTCTATGCCTATATTTACCGTTTTCCAACAGCACGTTGCTGCACGCTGCGCTGCATCCATCTCGTTGTAAAGGGTGATTTTTTAGCTGGTTTCTTTTTGACGTTTAATTTTTTGACAGATGTCAAATTCCAACTGACGTCTGTCACAGTCAAAAATGCTCAGTATGCTTTGCAATTTCAAGATGGAAAGACTTACAAACGAGCAACGCTTGCGCCTCCAGCCACACAGCGGGTCCATCCATGGACGAACTGCGCCGTAAGTTCGGCGAACAGTTCATCTCTCGTTTCGGCCCCGTTCATTGGCCGGCCAGATCGTGCGATTTAACGCCCCTGGATTATTTTTTGTGGGGCTACGTTAAGTCTCTCGTCTATGCGGACAAGCCAGCAACGATTGCCGACTTGGAGGACAACATCGAACGCGTTATTGGCGAGATTCCGGCCGATATGTTGGAGAGAGTGTGCCAACATTTGCATGAAATTATTTTCAAAAAGTAAATGGCAAGAACCAATTTATCGATTTCAATAAAGATTTGATTCACTTTTCGAAATTTTTTGCGTTTCTTTCGATTTTCAAAAAGAAACCACTTAAAAAATCACCCTTTATTTGACACTCGCATACTCGACGGCGCGCGCGTAAGCTCGTTTAAGCATGTCTAGCGCGTACATCGTGCAGCGACGACTCTATTGTGAAGTGGCACACACATACAAGCAACGTAATCATATTGAATTTGTGTTTTTCACCATTCTCTTCTGTAACTTTATTATTTTCAAAGGAAAGAACATTTCTAAAACCAAATGTTCAATTTTTTAGAAATATGTGATATACATTTTTGTCGAATATTAGTTTCTCATCTATGAATGTTCACATGAATACATATATAATTTCTATTTCGATTTCCATTTATTTTTGCAGGATTAATTTCATATATGTATGGCTTTGTCTTATCGACGCCAACGCCGGTTGATCCTCCGACCCATCCGTGTACGCCCTCGTCACCGAACACCAACAATATTCTATGCTAATCACCCATTCCTTTACTATATTTGGGATCATCGGAGCAAAAATTGTATATTCAGTGGACGCATTAAACGATTCAAATCTAAATTGACCAGAAGGTCGTCAACTGACATCAATCGATATAAATCAGTTTTTTCTTTACTTTTCATTTATCAATTTTCATCCAGTCTCATTTTGACTTTCATCAGAGCATTCACAATATTCCTTCGTTTCATTCACTGTGTTCTAGGTTCAGTTCTTCACAGCCTCTCTTCGAGCATGTCATCGTAGTATTAAGCGAAATTATTTCTGTGGCCAAATGCAACTGCTGTTATTATTTATTGTGAATGAAAGAAGAGATTATATAATATTTCAACATATTAATTTCTATTATTGGAATTGAACAACACATTCTAAGTGTTTAGAACATGGTGATAAATGATGATTCTTCCTAAATCCAATGATTATTGTTAATCGAAAAACGTCGAAATAATTGACAAACACGTCAAAACGTTGTTCGTCTCGTTTACATTTATTCTTTTGCGCATTATAATCTGTTGTTTCCATAAATATGCTCATACATTCGCTAATTTGATCAGTCTTGCTTTTTGTTTCGCGTTGATCACACGTTTTCAACCCAGTTGGTTCATTTAAAAGTAAGTAAATTTTTTGTAATTACACGAGCAGAGTTCATATGGAATAGAATGTTGGGGAAAAGTTTATTGGTTGATTCGATTTTTTACAAAAAAATCACTCAATATAAGCAACGTTTGACCTATGTCAAAGTAAACTTGAGTGAATTCGGTGTATCTGTTGCACACTGAATGTGAGCCAATCACTCAATGTGTCGTCAGCGTCTGCAAGCAACAAGACATTTGCTGTTAAAGTGACGGCTTGTCTGTAACAGAGGCACATACTCACACACGCTATGGCCATGGACAACGCAAGAATATAATGTCATTTGTAATGTGACTCATTTGCTGAACAAGAGAACCGTAGTCTATCAATCAAACGGGTTCTGTGTGAATTCGGAAAAACCAAATCTATAATTTAGTAAATAAGCATATCTGATACGTATTTCACGTGCAGAACTTTACACTTTCAGTTTTTTTTTCATCATTCATTCTTAGAGTTTAAATATGCAAAAAAATTCCAAACCTTGAAATGTTCTGTTTATTCATCGATTTATTATTATGATCCAATGACACTTTTTAAAGAGGCAACGTTGTTGTTGGTCTTATTTGCACAAATTAAAGTATGTGTATGCCACAAATGATGGTCCAAGATCGATTTTAAAAGTTATTATTATATTTTGAAATTAATTTGCAATTCTTATTTGACGGATAATAAGTATCCCAAATGCATTCAGTATTCAGTATTAACAATCATTTCATATTTTTAGTGGAACTTTTGACAATTTTGTGCGCAATTGTTTCTGTGGTCACAGTTAAATGCCAAGCAAATGCACCTATAACAGATTACTATCCGAACTACGTTGAATCCTATACAGATGGTCAGAACTTTGGTTCAACTTTTGAGGTAAGCCAAAACCTCAAATATGCAATATTATGTAGATAATTCCGCGATTTTCCGTTCACAAAAATGAAGATGTGGATTTCAAAACGAAATAATTATAGAATAAAATACCGTCGCTTAGAAAAGCTTAGAAAAAACTATGGGAATCCAATCGTTTTAGCTCAATCCTCTCTTTCGAATCTTAACTTGAATTGATTTTAATTCATCATGAAATTCCGCCATAGTGCGGAGAGGAATGAGTGTGAGTCATTTTTCGCACATTGTTGATCAGTAGTGAATTTTTAAACCATTTTTAAACTATCATTATTCCTCCCATACAGGTACGATGTTCAAACGGACGTTTGTTTACATTACACAGATCAGATCGATATAATCCGTGCAGTGGAGATCCACTTTATCAGTACAACCCATTTCAATATGTCACACACGATGATTTCACTCGATCTGATCCATACAAACATCCCGATCATGTAAACTATTTGCAGACAAGCCCGCCTTCATATTCAACCTATCGCTTTCCATTGAGCGTGAATACTCATCCAAACCGAAACCTTCCGCCTCGATATCCATCTCAAAATGATGAAATTCATTTAAATCCTTACCCACACCCATCATTTAATGGTATTCCATCATCAAGTCGTTATCAACTTCCACAATATCCTGTTGAACGGGATCAAAACTTTGTAGTGAATGAAAGTTCTAAGTTCACAACGGACTTTTATCAGGTAAATGGAATTTGTTTTACAGCAGACACAATATCGTTTCATTCAATAGTTTTCCATGATTTTCATTTAGCAATGTGCTCAATCAGAGACTGGTAATCTGATTGTATCGCCATTTTCTGTGTCAAGCGCACTCACACTTCTGTCACAAGCGGCCAATGGCAATACTTATGACGAACTAAAACGTGGATTGTATTTGAAGGGCGACAAAGACTCGGTGGCAAACCAATATCTTTTCAATTTTGGTTCGCTTCAAAATAGTGCTGGCAGTACAATTTTTGCGATTGCCAACAAAATTTACGTGATGCAGGGTTATCAATTGAATCGATATTTCCAGCAAACTGCTATCAACAAGTTTTTGTCTGAAGTTGAATCCTTAAACTTCACAAATTCAGCCAAGAGCGCAGACACCATCAATAATTTCATCGAAAAAAAAACCAATGGAAAAATCAGGAGACTCATTTCACCAGATATGCTCAGCTCCGACAGTCGTGTCGTTTTAGTGAATGCAATTTATATGAAGGGCGAATGGGAAAAGCCATTTGATGTATCGGAAACTGTCAAGAGAAATGCTTATGATGAAACTGGAACACATATTATTGACTTCATGCACAAAACAGATATCTTTAATTATGCGATTTTACCCGATTTGGATGCAACGGCGCTTGAAATGAAATATCACAACTCTCATTTCTCATTCGTGATCGTCTTGCCAACTGATGACATGAGTTTGTCCAACCTAGAATCTAATCTGGCAAATTATGATTTCATGAAAATTACTGATAGCATGCAACAGTTTGAGGTTGATGTCAAAATCCCAAAATTCAAGATTGAATTCGATATCAATCTAAATGATGTGCTGAAAAATGTATGGTGTTCGTGAATTGATTCGATATTTGTTCAGTATTTTAAATTTGTAAGCATTTATGTTTTTTCTTAATTAGTTGGGTATGAGTGAAATATTTGAAGAGTTCAAAGCCAACTTGAAGGATCTCTTAGTAACGAACCAGCCGTTGCATGTCTCCAATATTATTCATAAAGCTTTCATTGAAATCGACGAAAAGGGCTCCGAAGCTGCTGCTGCCACAGGTACAGTTCAAAACCTCAATCAAATTGATGAAAAACCGATTTATATTATTGTATATATTTTGTGTTTCATCGAAATTATCACACACAATTTTGATATTCCGAGGATGAATGCTATTTGTTTTGTTTTATTTTTCATTGTTTTACATTCATTTGTTTACTCTTTTGCATTTGGTTCAAACACCTCTAATTCCCAAAAATTCAACAGAATCTCTGACTCTGATTAATCATTGGAGCAAATTACTTAACCATACATTTTGATAAAACTTTGCAATGGTTTAAAAGGATTTAGTTTTGACCCATTAAATAAATTTAGTTTTGTAGCAATATTCTAAACTTTTGCACGGCAGTGTATATTCAATAAAAATCAAGTGCAACGATCAATCTTAGATTCATCGACGTTAGACCGACTGACGCTCACCCCCATCAACCTTTCCGAATAATGAGTTAACATCAAAGAACATTTGCGAAATAGTTTAATTTTCAAGTTCCGATTTATTGAAGCAACGAATTTTAAATTATTTTTTCCAAAGAATAAACATATATCAGGTTCGGATTTAAGTTTTTGCGATAGATTTTTTGATGAACTTTTCTGTGCTGAGTACAGTTAAAAGTAAAACTTTATTTATTTATATAGTATGTGCAAATTTTGTTTTTTCTTACATTATTTTCATTACATTTACTACAATCTTCTATTTTTCAGCTGTTTTGGTTAACCGATCTTTTTCTCCTGGACGACCAGAAAAATTCCATGCGGATCATCCCTTCGTTTATTATATCTGGGACAATCAATCCAAAAATATTTTATTCGTCGGACGTATCAAAAATTTCAGATTCTAGATTCGTTTGCATGAGAATGATAAAAGGAGGATGTAATTTGTATTATTCATAAAAATAATTATTATATATAATATCTTTAGATTGTTGTCTTTTTCAAATGCAGAAATATTCATGAATTTCATTTGAATCTGTTTAAACATCAACAATGTCAATTCATTAAAATATATCATAATCGGTTGAGCTTTTGGAGCTTCATTTCTTTTAAATTATAGTCAATGAATGGTCAAATATATTTGTTGGAGTGACTTTAATTTTTGATGAAGGTAATGTGTAATGTTGAATTACTCGGCTACCCGCAGTGTTTGTGTTAGGTTCAACTCAAACTACCCAAGTTTGTACAGGAAAATATCGAGGTTCGATTGGGACGGTTAAACAAATGATGACTTTTATAAAAATTATTATTTTGCACTGAATTTCAAATAACATGATAGCTATAAAATCGTAATTTAAAATATAATGGATTTCAAACAAATTGCTATGAACCGAGTGTATTAATAAGTTCCAGATTTTTTTTGATACTTTCCATTTTTGCTTCGAGAAAAGAAAAACTTTAATTTCAATGCGAATCAAAGATAATCTACGGAAAATCCATTGCCAGTGAAATTCATCATAAACAGTGCGTGTTTTTGTTTTCGTTTTGTGTCTGTCTCATTTAATGTTCAGTCATCGGTAAATTATCGCATTTAGTTCATATAATCAAAAACAACTGGAAGAAAATATCTTAGAGAAAATACGAAATTATTAGTTTAAATTGTCACTTTTACTCATTGATGTATGTAGGTTAGGTATACGGCTGGCCAAACCTCATTATTAACGACTTTCTTGATTTTTCTACGATTTGTAGCTTTTGATTCAAAGTCAATGGCCCGTCTATCGAGCTTGCATTATATTAAATTAGCTTGCGTTACAGGTTAGATGATGGCTACTGACAAAGTAATTATCCGCGTTTATTTGCATCGGTACAAAATTCAAATTCACATAACATAAGCAGGAAAACTTTGATGTGTATATATTTTTTTCATTTTCATAGTTTAATTTCATATTTTCAAGGAACTTCACGATCGTTATCTCGAGATCGCTATCTCGTATGTGAAAGTTTGAATATGTCGTCGATATTCTAAGATTGTCAAAGAACATCTGGAGATTAGAAGAACGCAATGTTTTGTCTGCACACTTCGATAATCAGAGAATTTTTTCGAAATATTGTGCCATTAGAAATTGGCCAAAAATAGATACATTGATAAAATCACTTATTAAATGGCATAACAAGCAGAACAGCACACATTGCCGTGCATTTCATTTTGCTTGACTTTTTTCAACGGGTTCATTTTACCCGCGATTTGTGACGTGAATATTGTGATTTTTTCGGTGTCACTGTAATTTAACCGCAAAACGAATAAAGACCGTAAACTCAACGTCATTGCACAAACATTTTAATGAAGATTTTTCGAACGTATTTTATTTCCTCGAAAAGTCACTAAAAATAGAGCATAAAATTTGATTGTAACGCTGCCAAATGATGTAAAAGAAATAACTGTCTATAAAAATGATGGAACAGCAACAGCTGTGAGATGCTTGCTGAGGTAATGTTTTTTTTTTCATATCAACACCTCCAGATTCTGGGTCGATATAAATCCCAATGATCGATATAAATTGCAAAATATTTGCTTGGCTTCACATGACTGAAACAAGCACACTCTTTCTAGGCAAAACTGATGCGAAAGTAAGCTAAAGTGGCCCCTTTTTATTGGAATGCATTGCAAAACAAAATCCAAGTTTTATTTCAGCTAAAAGTTTGATTGTTCGTCTTTTGAAGGTTTGAAATAATATCAACTTAAAGATCCGGTTTATCATTGCGTAGACGCGATAAGACGTTAGCAATGGACGTTTTCAACCAGTTCCGCACCTTCAAATGCATATAAATGTATGTAAAACCGAGACCATTTTGTCTTTAATTGAAGATTACATGATTCAACGTAAATTTACATTCAAACAATTGGTGAAAAGATTTAGTTAACCAACGAGCCAAACAACTGGCAATATTCAATAATATTGCCTCTTTTTTTGCTTTGTCAACGAATTTCCAAGTTTTTATGAAACTCAATAAATGTGGGTTACGCGAAACTGGCAGCGTTTGTCTTGGCATGTCATGTCAACGAATCGAAACAGGTTTCCCAATAAAATCGATTTTATACGAATATCATGCTTTTGTCGTGTCATTACCATTTATAACGGAGTCCAATGAAATCACAATACAATTTGGCTCATGCATAATGAGATCGTTAATTAAAATTGCGAACAAATTGCATTCAAAATTCGACTGCGAACAATGGAAATGTAGAGATATTTAAACTATATTGCCAAGTTGATTACTTGAATCCAGCTTGGATTTCCTTTGGTTGATTGAATTTCGAGTATGATCGGATTCTCACGTAAATAGCAAAATCATCTGGACATCAACATTTGTTTCGATCTTTTCGACTGCATGACCAGATTAACTCGGGTCATTTTGAATCGCAAAAGATACTGCGACGGTATTTACCAATTACTGACTTCGATTTTGGTCATTTTAATACATTTTTACTAGTAATCGAATGTAGAAATACGATCTCAAGCAATCAACAGATATTATGACGAATGCAGTGGATTTGGTTTCAAAAATACGTTCATCCAAATTGGATTGTTTACTGTTTTTGTAATGCATTTCCATAAATGGATTTCAACTTACGAGCGATATCAGCTCATCATCTATTGAATCAGAATATGGAACGCATGTTTGTGTTTTGCATTAATGCAAATGTAGCCGAACCAACGTCTCATCGTTTGTCCATATCAATCGGAATATTTCTATTGTTCAGGAGTATATATTACTAATAGGGGCATGCAAATCATTATGAAAGAATCGTTCAAATTTATGGAACAATTTCAGACTTTTCTCAAAAATGTTACAGATTGCATGGCAAATGCACAAATGTGACGCCAATCGACGTCTCTAGATCTCTCGAATTGCATTGTGAAAAAACTCAAACAAATCGCATAAAGATACATACAATTGGATGGATTCGATTTTATTTGCTTTGAAATACAATCTTCTCATTTATAATATCGTTTTTGGATGTGCCAAAAATCGTCACTATGGCCACTAATTGGAGAATAGAAATGAAGAAGCTAAACTCACTTTCATATGGACATTGCTATATTTAAAATTTGTGCACATTTATGAAATATTCTTGACAAAGTCTTGAATCGATGTATAATTACGCGGTTAATTCTGTTCAAATATCTTACAAATGCAAATGTACCCAAATGTTCTGTACATTTCTGATCGTGAAATGCAGTCTCTAAATAGATTATTTTTGCTATCGCTCTTCTTATAAATATTTTGCAGATTTATTTTTTTAAGTACATGAAACAAGAAATGTGCAGACGAAAAATATTCGAAGAGTAAATAAAGAAAGTAGATAACATAAATCGATAAAACAAAGTTTTCATCTTCAAGTTTGACCAATGAAAAGATGGTAAACCGTTCGAATCATAGAAAAATTGGAATATTTTTCAGTCAATTTGAATTTGAGTCAAATCGAAGCTGGAAACTTTGATTCGAAAGTGATAACAATCGCTAGGTCGCTATAGGAAGCAACAAATATGTTGGTCGATCGCTATTACGTGTGGTTGACTTTGGCATTTCCTTATCTCTAATTTATGCTCGATTCACCCGAAAAATCACCAAACTTTACTTTCTTCGAATCAAAAAACAATAAAAGAAAAAAAAAGCATAAACAATCCAAATCCAATTGCAAATTTGGAGTTTCGTGGAAATGAATTAGTTAGATGTGCGCGTGCTTCATGGTGAAAGAAGTGTGAAAACGCGACGACTTAAAATGCGGGAAGTACGTGCAATTGAAATCATATTTTATTTCACGATGTGGAAATTGCACTAGCAAAGAATATTGCTTTTGGGTGAAAAATTGTTGATTGAAAGAAAGTTCATGAGCAATTTGTCGAAAGTGCCAAAATTTACGGCAAAAACAATTGCCATAATGGAATTTCGTCAATGAGAGTAATCATTTGGCGAAATTCAATTATCGACTGTGCAAATTTCCTTAAGGCTTCGTCTTACGCGGATTTTCAATGTTCCAAATAAAGAGATCATTTGGATTGACTAAATTTTGCGTCACGGTATATTGACCTCTCATTCGCAAAAGACAAAGCCATCGCCTTTGCATTTATTTCCGTATCCAACCGAAAGTGAATTAAAACTAATGGCGCACATTGTGCCAGAAGCTTCAAAACAAATAGCATTGATTTTGTTAATCGAATATGTGATTTATAAATCCATCTACCGAAAATTGCACGCTTTTTCTTTCATTTCAATTGGTTTGGACGGTGATGGTGCTTGGCTTGTTGTTCCATGCAATTAGCCGAAATTATTCAGTGAAATTTCGGACGGACGCATTTCTGAAACCATCAATTTGGCTTGATGAAATAATGAAGTGAAATTCAAATTAGGAAATCGTCCAAAGTCTAGTATTTAAATTGCGAACATGTTCCACACAATTGAAATGTGGATGTTAGGAGCGCACAACTCTTCCAACAGCACGTATTTTTGAACACAACACATGATAATCACGCTGCGCGCGTCACATATTGTATGCGAGATGAAAACGGCATTGAAACGGCGTTCGATCGCTCGCACAATCACATCAGATTATTTATTACCGGGGCTAATCGATGAAATTGCTTTTACTCACGATTCTTGGGAGAATGCAAAATGCAGATGAAGAGAAGAAAATCAAATTGCTTTGATTATATGTCGAATGTTTCAACCGAAGGGTCATTTACATGTGCCAATTTTCAGAGCGTTTGCGATCAAAAGTAAAAGTATCGTGATTGGTATACACGTTCGCACTGGCCCAATGAGTAACTTTACGATCGAGTTGAATGGCTTTGCTATTGATCTGTCTCATCCGCTACGTGCAGCACGTAACGTGCTACGAATCGCCGTTTTTGACAGATGACCTGAAGCCGTGCTCGAAAAACTGTCTCTAATTGAAACGATTGTTTTGACACAATTGAAAGGGTCAATTATGTTCCGAAGGTCAAACGATATCAATCCGAACAATATTTTAGTATTAATGAAGGTTATTGTTAACAAACTGATTAGAATTTGTGATTCGAAGTGATCAAACTGAATGATGTCAATTCATAAACTAAAATTCATCGATTTAATATCGAAATTCATTTGGATTTTGGCTGGTGCCAATTCTTATCACAAATCCGCATAGCCCCGATTAATATCTTCAAATATCGTGACTTGAAGTGTAGAAGTCGCGCACTATGGAAACAGAAGCAGTAGCTAATCAATTATGCAGAGATCATAGCGTTGAAAGAGAAAACGTGCACAAAACAAACATTGCATTCCGAATGCATTGAGAAGGTGCGATGAAAACGCTGTATTATGGCATTTTTTGCTCCCGCTTTTTTCACCAAATGATTGCACTTTTCTCAGTTCGTCATTAGATTGCACAGTGTGCGCAGCGTATTCATTGTATTTTATGTGCTATGTAACGCGACTCAGCAATTCATTCATTCATTTTCAAACGGAATGAACACAAAATAATGCACCAGCACCACACTATCGGCAATTCACATTATTGGGAAAACTATTTTGTAGTCGTTTTCGCAAAATATTGCTATCGAGAATCGTTTGCCTCTCTCAAAATGAGTATTAAACATGAGTGCGACTTTCTGTTTGCATCGACATTACGAGAGCGCGCAGCTTTGAATTCGCATGTGAAAATCGACAAAATGAAAAGAAAATATGATAATCCGAATTAAATACGATCGTATTGTTTTGATTTTCATCATCATCATTACTGCGAATGGGTAATGTAAAATACTATGAAATTTATCCATTTCAACAAGTGTACGCACATGTTGAAATTCATCAACTAACGGTACAGTTCGTATCAAAAGAAGAAAAATTGTAATAAATTGGCAATAGATGGAAAAGTGCGTGTATTTTGATCGGTAGTTTGAAAGCGAAATATGACATTTGTTATTTCGGCAATTTCAAGTCGAATCGAACTATTTCCATCAACACCTCAAATCCGAAAGGGGATTTGGAACAAATGCACCCATTGCGGTAGTGCGGACATTTACGAGTCTCACTTGCCATTCGCCACGCAAACAGCTATAATTTAAGCTAAATTGCAGAGAGCTCAGTCAAATTCACACTCCAATTATTGATTAAAATTCTTTAGAAATCCAGAGTGTGTGTTTGTGTTGTCGAGCAGCGGTGGCAGCTGATGCATTACATATTATACACATTTTCGATGTCATATTTAATCATGATTCAAACAGAGTTTATTGTTTCATTGCTGTTTTAATAGAAATATTATTTATTGTTTGTTTTTTCTTTGTTGGTCCAATAATGATGTTGAATAGCAACAACAACAACAACAACAACAATAACAATTCAAAAAAGCAATGCTCTGACGTTGAAATTTTCTTTTGATTGCTACACACATGCAGACGATTCCATCGTTATCCAAAACGAAGCACACAATTCACGGACATAGTTTCATCTTTTCGCTATTGCAAAATGCTCGCTGCACTCCAAGCACATCACACATGTGAATAAATAGTGCACATTATTGAGAATCAAATAAAAGAGAAAAATACGCACGTTAACTTGAATAATTGAATATAATGCAATCATATAACAAGCGCGCGTGCGCGTATTTGTACTCAAAAGTGGTGTGTGGCTGTAATTTTGCCAAAGATTTCCCGTACCAATGTGAAAACTACCATTTTCATATTATACGTGGTCCATTTCGATTTGGAATCAGGGTCACGATCAACGAAAATATCTTGACGCATATCATTTGCATGTTGAGAAAAAAATAACTTTGCACATCTTAGGTTCTCGACGCGGTAATATAAATCGATGACAATGTCACAGATCAAGCGGAACCGTTTACCGATTTCAAAATGTGGATCTAAAAGGAACAATGGAAAAGTAGATCTTCATCGTGCGCACACGCGTGCGCACACACACGCACAAGTGCTAGGTGAAATCGATGGCATGCAAATTTTCGCGCTAAACGTTCTCTCTTCTCATTAGCCTTTCACGAAAATATCTAAAATATGGTGTTTGGACACATTAATTCGAAAGTCAATTTCGATTGTTCAAAACAAAGCATTGACACCGATTAATCCACTTGATCGATTGCGCTGAAATGAATTAGGAAATTTCCCTTTATTTCTAGAGAGAGCGTTAATTGGCCATTTTCGAGCCATATCGCACTTCACACATAAATGCGTACAAATAGCACATCAACGAAGAACCAGAACTCTGTTTTTCGTTTTGTTTTAAGCATGATTTTCAGCTCATGCGTTTTATTATTATGAGTTTATGGCGCTCAACAAGATACTTGACACAAACAGTTAGGATCACTCACTTTTCTCTGATTTTTAGCGTTATTTTTCGTGAAATATTGTGTTTCCAAAAGTGGATTTTTATGGCGAAATATAATGATATTACATGCAGGCGCATTTAATTTACGGTACATTTCGGCATTACACTTCATTTTCGCTCTTCTTTCGTTTATACGATCATCGCACAGACTCTTAACAGAAGCGCATTTCACTTGAAAATTCAGTTCATGATACAATTAACATCTTTTTGTCGACGAAATCAATATGAAATTACTCTGGAAGAACTTGAACATTTCTTACTTGTATGAGAAAACAAAACTTTCTTTGTACTCACATTCATGCGTTTCTTTGAACATCGAAAAAAGTAGCTGATTTGCAACAGATGAAATCAAATTGTAGGTTCTTTTTTTTCGTCTAACCAAATTGACGCCGGCTCAGTCAAAACGATAGTTTTCTTCAATAAATCTTTACAACACAAAACCGTTCAGAGAAAAAAAATCATTCAAACAAATTGATAGATTTGAGATCTTTTGTTAATGCCCTTTTTTTAAAAAGAATTGGCCCAATTTGATTGTCTGCTGACACTGATTCAGCGTTCAATTTTAACGGTTCTCTCCGTAGCTACTCTTTCCGATATTGATTTTTTTCTATGATTTTATTCAAAATTTTATGCAATTCCAATATTTTTAATGCAAACAACACACAACTATTCTCTGTCTGGCACTTAATATCACTCAAACGATTGCAACAACAACAACGGAAAGTTCCGAATAAAACACTTCACTGGGAATAAATTGATTGTAATGCAAATGTTTTCAGCTATATTTGGAAAAATGATAGAATGATCATGCAAATATACAATTCGTCGCTATGATGACGATAGAAAGAAAATGTGTAAACAAAAAATCGATACGCACAATCACAATGCCTCACGATGATGTTACTTGGTTGGCAGCCAAAGCACAAATGAACGGTACAAACATCGAAAGCACCGCTGCCATGATCTGCCTGAAGAGAATTCAGCGTGTGTAGAACACGCTGATTTAGAGTACGCAGAAGAAACAGTGATTTTTCGACCAAGACACACGCTCACACTCGCATCTATCGCTTTGCTTTCTTCATTCCCTTTTGTTGTGCAAATCTCGTTGATTTCGGATGAAAAATAAAAAGAAAAAACAACGATATTGTTTTTCAATAACTCACAAAGCGCTTATTTTGCGCGATGGTCTAATTTTGTGCATGACGTGGTGCAACTTGAATGAATTTCTTGACGAAAGTATTTAGCGTAATCAAATCTTCAAAATTCTTGAAATGCCAACCATAATTTAGTATTGCTGAGTTTAATCACCTAGCCGCTGTAATAGAATTTAATGTCGTCTTAATTATCCAGTGCTTTTTCTGCAGACCGCTCACTTTGTTTGAACGCAGTGGTCGTCTTTTAAACAAAAAGTTGCTCTCTCGCATGTCGAGCCATTTATGTAATTAATTGCTTCATTTGCGCAATTTTTCACAGACAAAAAATAGCCCGGGTGACTTCATGTTTGCGCATAAAAGAATAACAAAGCGTCAAATTACAATGAATGAACGGTACTGGAACAGTAATAGCATTATTCAATTTTTTGTGGGCCAGTCCAATTTTTGGGTAGCTTTACTAGACTTTGTAAAATCAATGCTAAAATCGAGTGTGCATTTTTATATAAGAACTGAAATTGATATTCCAGAAACCGCAGTAAATTTGTAAAGAACGGTTCTAATATGCTATTTTTGGCTTATTCTCGCATTTAAACCAGAAAAAAAGTTATTTTGCATACAAAAAACAATGAAAATCATAAACAAACAAATAGTTTGGACAGAGAACAGGAACATGCACGGAAACTAAATTTAAAATGAAATAAAAAGCCCAAAAGTAGGCAGCATATATAAGCTGTACTTTGTCTGGTTTATCATCGCGTCGAACTAAAATAATTGTTCAAAATAAACTATATAGTCTAACTAAAGGAGGAAGTGATTCATGTTTATGTGATAAGGTATCCAATTCTTGGTAAAACGAATGATATTCAAACATTTTGATCATAAATTTCACGTGGAACGGTTGCGAAACTTGTAAAATAATCTTAATCTAATGAGAAATTCACGTGTGAAAAATTCATTCACGATTCCAATTTCATGAATCAATTATTTGTTTTACGGGGAACGAAACGGGAAGAATGAAGCAGCAGATTCCGGATGAATTTGTAGTGAATATGTTTAGCTATGTTTTCGACCTTTTCGTCAAGTTTTATATCAAATGGAGGGAGACGTATGAAAAATTGTGTTCGCAATAAATTGAAAAACACAGAATATCAAAATTTTAAGGTCGATTTTTGAGATATTTTTCTGTTGAAAAGCAAAGTTTACCGCAAATCACGTTAAGTTTGCACAAAAGATGAGATATGTTTATAAGTTATGCATGCTCCCAATTTTATGAACCTGATAACAATCCAAAAAAACGTTTACATTACTATTACAAAATTAATGCATTGAGAATTGAATGTCTGGAAATATATTTTCCGCTACTACGAAAAAAGATATTTTCACACTGAAAATGCTTGATGATCACAAAGTTTTGAGCAAAAAAAACTTACTTACATATTTTTATCGCACAAATACGGATATAAATATTTTGAAAAGAAAATTCCGGTATTCGGCAATCTTTCTTGTTGCGCCATTTTTTCAATTTTCACGATTGAAATTGGACTGGATTTTGTTCACTGATCAATGGTCATTAGGCTAGTTATCAATGTCGATAACGATTCGCTCAAGTGGAATTTTCGGTGAATTAACATCTACCGGCGGTGTTTGTGGCATACAAATTGCGATTCAATTTTTATTGCATAATTGATTCTGATTGGCATAGAACAAAGTAGGGTTGTAGATTTATATATAATAAAGTAGTAGCGCAACTTGAATCGCGTGTGAATTGAGTACAACAATAAAGGTGTTTTTTGCTGGCTTTGGGGTGACTTTTGTTCTGCTTTTTTTCCTTTTGGATAGGATTTCCTTATAAGCTACATTTCCTTATATACTACCACCGACTATAGTTCCAATTCCCATACCAGATTTAACTCTATGTTGGATACATTTTATATGTTGACGTTTTCATAACACCTCAGTAATCACATATACATGTAACAATACAAACCTTTTGTTTTTGAAACTGCAGCTACAAAATCAAGTATGAATGTAAATAATAAAATCTAAGACTTTTCATGACTAACCATTGATAATGCCAATTCAGCGATTTCATGTTGGTGACAATTTTCTCACCTTTTGAACTCAAGTATTTGCAATTGATTAGAAAACGATCGAATTTGCAATTTCACGTGAAAAAATAAATTATTTACTTGATTCAAATGTACGAGCAACCTATTGACTAACAAATTTTGTTATATAAATAGGATTTTCTTAAAAATATGTGAACTGAAATGTGTTAGTGCTGAGTAAAAGAGTTTGTTCATTATCTGTCTTTGTTGTCACCATCGTAATTAGCATTCAATGTATCCTTCTTTTGAAAGTAGTTTCGAATGGAATTAATGTTGATCGATTTATTTATATGCACCACTGAGCGATAGGATCGAATTCCATCCAAAATGCGTTCCGATATTTGCTTAATATCAGACTGATAATTATTATTGTTGTGCCCGTTGCAGGCTATTCGGCTGCTGTTTGCAACATTATCACAATCCCACAAGACAGTAGTCAAATGTATCTTTTGTTTGTTGAATAAATCCAGTGCAAACATCGATTCATTATCAGTGAGCAGATTTATTAATTCTTTGATTTCGCGATAGGAAGATAATAATGGTTTTTTATTTGAAATGATCGGTTGGATTGTGACGAAATGACCGCACGACGAGTGTTTCATTTTCGGAATGAAATGCATTAACATCTGGAAAATAACAACATTAGATTAAAATAAACTCATAAAATCAATAATTTGCTTTATGTGAAACAAAAGGCAAAGAATAAAGCAACACTCATTCTGTTGTTCTAGACATGATAACATCTCTGGTTAAATTCAGAAGTTTCGAAGGGATACTCACGTTGATAGTTGTGCGCAACTGTCCGCTTGTTGCATCAATAAATTCACGACAGTCGTCTTTGTTTGGTGTACTTAAAACGCCCTTTGTTGCATTATCAATCACGATATCAATCCCATTGAATGATTCTCGCACTGTTTGGCTCAAATTCTCTAGATCTTCATTGTTCAGAATATCACAATAAAGAACAGAAATTCCGGATGAATTTGAAGCATTTAATTCCAATTTAGATTCAAATTCATCGCCGTGCCTTCTCTTAACGAGAATGACTTGACAGTTGTGTTTTGAAGACATCTGCCTGGCCAGCTCTTGTGATAGATCTGTGTCACCGTTTGTGATCTGAAAAAAAGATGCAAAATTTGGACAACATTTCACATTTTACCTTCATTTATAATCTTCAGGTTACATCATCAACATTTAACTTACCAATGCTTTGTAGCTGCTTAAAGACTTTCGAACAAAGTATCGTTTGATATAAACGCAAATGGTGACGATGGCCAGAAAGAAAATTGTCCCCAATAGCTCAATCATTATTAAGTTGACAACAAGATGATTATCGCCAGATGGCATATTGATTCACTGGAAGTACAGCAGAAGCATTCGTTACATATGAAACATAAAATATATTTGAGGTTGAAAGGCTTTGAAATAGTCAAGCTTGGCATGGCATCAGTCGTGATCTAATCTTTCTCCCAAAAAAATCTAACTAAAAAATATTTTTAAAATCTTAAAGTTTAAGAACGCTTGAATATATTTTTACACTTTTTCCAAATATGCGGTGAAATTATAAGTGAATTATTATGACCGATTTCATAACAATAAAAACAGAAGATCCATTTCGGCAGCAATTTCATATCTATGACTTGGTTTATAAACTTCAAAGATAAAAGTTCACACTAACACAAATGTTCCAACACAAGCTTCGCATGCATGTTCAATGAGTTTACCGCTGCTTTTATTGTCGAATGTTGTTTGTTATGTGTCATTAACCTTCACTAATTTGAAGTTCAAGGACCTTGACGAATTAATGACACATAGAGATTGACACTCTTGCAAAATAAGCACATTTTTTCTCTTTTCATGCTAAGTTCTAACTTGATATCATTTTGTGTGAATGACACGTTGAAACTTGAATCATGATTTTAGGAAGTAAACGGTCGAATAATAGAGATCGTCAAAATTTATAATGGTTATGAAATTAATTCCGGTAGCAAATTTCTGAATGAGGGGCTAATTTCGTTTTACCTTCCAATTTGGATTCAATATAGAAATTCTAGAATTCAAATAAATAAATAAATCAACAAAATTTCATCTTTTTTTACTCAAATTAGAAAAAGACAATACTTTTCATTTATTATAGAAATTTTAACTGTATTTGTATTTTTGAAATTGTACAGCAAATCCGTACAGCAAATCCGGATCCATCGCGATTACATTGAATGCATCTGTCGAAATATTATACATGACATTTGATTTTGATAACTAGCCCATCATAAATACACGGTCCGAATGTGAAAATGTTCAAATCGTAATCAAGGAGATTATCATTGTTCACATATGTTTATTTTTTGTTTAAATCCACACCAATCGCAAGAGGAAAGCTGGATTTTTTTAATGTTAAGTTTGACTGAGAATGTTAACAGCTATTGAAATGCAAAACAAAAGAAAATCGGACTTGTGGATATTAATTTGCCAGTCTACCCTCAAATTTATGTCTTACTTGTGTTTGGAACCTCTTTTCTGGTTTTAAGTCAGACTGTTTTGAATATCTTAAGAGCATCAACAAAAATGAATTAAAAGAATCGGTTCAACAATTCATGCTAAATATAAATAAAATCCAAATTCCAATCTTCAATTTCCAAACACAGTAAAAATGGTACGAATCACAAAGTTGTGGCTACAAACATTGAATAATGAGAGTTCAATGTGCACCGTCCAACGACTAAATCAAGTTCAAGTGCATCACGTGCAAATGCAGACCACCATTTACAGTAAATGACTCATGAAGTTGAATTCAGTGGGAACTCTTCATTATGACGAAAATGCATGCAAAAACAAACAATTTTCAAAATCAAGAATATATACAATGATACAGAGTAACAGAGACTTTTATTGCAACGTTGCGCGCAACCATTCATTTATGATTTAATTACAATGTCTCAAATTACCGGTTAACAAATCGTGCTGGACTTTTGTTCGTTAAACTTAACTTCACTTACACTTGAATACATTGTGTCACCGTTGTTTATTCGTATAAACATGCGAAAACTTGTTTTTCGTATTTTGGTGTTACAGAATATTTGGCATCGTGCCGGGTGAATCTTCAAATTATACGAGAGTTAACTTCGACAACAGCAAAGTCAAGAGCGATTAAATCTAGGATTCGCATTGATCGACGCGAATTCGGTTGCCTAAAGTATGAAATTGAATCTGAATTTGTTTTAAAGTCAACAAAAACGCAAAGTCATGAGCATCAATTGCATTCTTAAGCGAAAAACGAGACGGTTTCCGTTTAAATAGCCATTGATTTGAAATGTGTTAACATTTCTTCAAGTATTTTGTTTTGTTACAAGAGAATATATTCCAAGGTATGATCTTTGTTTGGTTCGCGCTAACTGATTGCTATTCAAAGTATGCATTGCAAGCAAACTATGCAAATATTTGTGCTTGTCCCCTAACAACGAAAATGCAGCCAGCCAGCCGATTTCTATTCTGGTACAGCTTGCGGCTGCATGTGGTGTAGTTAACCTGAGTCAAGGTTGCATTCGGATGCTGAGTGCAATGCATGGAGTATACCTGATTCGATGAGCATGATCCACTGATGAGTTGTGTAAACTCAATTTATTTGCCTTTTTTTCTCATTTGAACAAGATACTGATTCTCAGACATCGCTCTATTGGAGCAGGATTCTTGTTGAAAAATAGGTGAGAGCAAAGGTCTTTCATTTTAAAGAATCTTGTTCTCGTTTTAGCGCTTTTCAATTTCATTTAGGCAAACTGCTCATTAAATTTGTTTTGAATACCAAATGAGCGCACAAAATTTGCATAATTTTGTCGGTATTTTTATTACTATATGACGGCCGCTGTAACCTACAAAAATAGTTGATATTATCAAAAACAACGAACAAACGAATCAAAATAGAAACATTTTGACTGTAAGAAATGCGATGATACGAGGAAATGACCTGTCACACAATGAAATAAATAATAGCCAAGCTTCAATTAGACTTCCGCTATAATCGTGCCGACGATGTCATTTTTCAGCGAATCAACGAAAATGAGTCATTCGATAAAATGATAATGACTTTGATTGAAGCCACTTAGATGTGTGCATGGAAATTCCACTGCACAAATCTCGTTATCTCATTCCGATCGAGATAAACTGCACAGAATGTGAATATTTATTTGACATTTAATTGTAGACGTGGCATCTCCTTGATCTGATGAGACGACGATTCGCTTTTCGCTATGAGTAATAGTCATTTGTTCACAATATACAGATTGTTTGAAGTTTGAAAAGAACGAAAGGTTTGCACTTTCGTTCGAATATTGCACTAGGAAGTGAAAATGGCGAAGATTTGTTGTTGTTTTTTTTATGGATTCTGTGAAAATCAAATCAAAAAGGTTCCAAATTTTTCGAGCAAATTTCGAATCAGCAATATTTCAATTTAAAAATTTGATGAAATTCATGAAATTTCAAATTGTTCCTTATTCGAAATTGACAATATATTATATTTTATCAATTTATATAATGAAAAATTATAACATTACTGAATCAGGTTATTTTTATTTTATCCTTGATTTTTTATATAGGCAAGGAAATTCAAAATATAATGGACAACTATTTTAGCTCTCACACTTTTCAGTTGGATGTACATTCGACGGCAAACTAGTAGTTGCAGATTGTGTCGACTTTATTTTGACTCTAACGATTCAACAAAATAAATAAGGAAACTACCATATTTTCCTTTATGCAACATGACAAAACCCCAAATCTAGTTTTGTCAAGAATGAACTTGAAATGAACAGGTTGAACGTTCTCTTGATATCAGGAAGATACACTATTAATAATAATATAATCCAATTTCACATTGAACATTGCATTTTCAGTTCCAATGATCATTTCGATTCATTCATTCGACATTATGCTTAATCTGAAGTCGTAAAATCTTTTCAATGCGAATGAAATCAATTCCATACAATGACATAGATTGAATTAGAAACTAATAATATCGATCTTTCAATGAAAATGTGAATCGTGATGGCTATCATTTTAATATTCATATTATTTATCCATCATCGAAGTAGTTTGAAATTTCACAAAAATTCATGGTCGAGCTCATCATGTTAGTCTCTTTTGATCCGTTTTCATTTTTTCTGGGACCGTTTTCTTTTTTGACCGTCATGGTTGGAATCTCAATAAAAAAAAACCCGTTCAAGTAATACTGCGGCATTACATGTAATTGTAACGTTCTACTAGGATGACTATTATACTAAATTAGGTGCTAAGTAGCTGATGATGTGACACTTTAATGATCAAAATTTGTTGAATTTCAGACCAACGGTCTGAGACAATGATGGTTCTTTCACTTAATTTCAGTTAATTCTTTTCCCATACACCTTCGACTTCGACTTGGAATGACTAAAAAATTGAAGCTCAAAATAAATCTGTGGCAAATGATTTGTCATAAAGCTGATATTTATCACCCGAACAGTCTTCCTTCACTTCAAAATTCAAGGTCCAAGTGCTTGTTGTGAACTGCAGTTCGTTTCACCTCACTTCCAAACAAAGTGTTCCCAAAGTGTTTTAATAAACGCGTTTAGTTCGTTCATTTGGCAACTTAACAAAGACACCGTTCGATGCGATCGGAGTTTGAACTTTAATTGGGATCTTAGGTTTTGCCAAATTGAAATGAATATCAACATGATATGATTCACCTTTCACAGCAAGGTGAAAATGAAAAGAAAATATTTGATTGATGACAACATTAGGTCACCGAATACGGTCGACCTTCACCTATAAACGTCAAATTTTATTCACCTACTGAATTCATTGGGATCATCCAAATCACAATGGTTTCAGTTGCTGTTTGCTATGATACCTTCTCAGTATTCGGATTGTCAATCAAACAATCAATTACGAACTGAAGTTATTATTGTTAATTTTGCTGTTCAATTCACCTATTATTCCAACCACCAGTAAGCGGTATTCACAGCACTTCAATTTAACAAGAATTCATTAGATAAACACAAAATTGCATTGCCATGGAAACAGCATTTTAAATGGTGGCTTGTCAATGGTCATGCCATACAATTCGTTCTTGACTCAAAAACCACTCTTATCAATCATCGCCTTGTTTAATCGTGGTGCGAAAATAGATAAATAAACACCACTTGAAATCGTATCCGCTCAAAGCTCTAGCAGCTGAATAAAAGCACTGAAATGAGTTATTCACTGCTTGGATTTAAATTGACTTGAAAAGTTATTTGCGTTGATTTTTGAATAGCGGTAATTGTCGAATGGACTTGTCATAGAAATTTGACAACAAAACACTTGTTTGCATAGCAAAACTCATTTTAAACCTCGTTTAAATACAATTCACGAAATCGATCAAACTCAAAGCCGCCATTGCCACGATGTTTCGGTAAAGTGCCGAGCAAATAATGAATGCCCTTCAGTCATTCAATATTTATTCAAATTTAATGATGACAGTAATAAAATGGGCGTAATTTGACAGATATATTGAACCAGTATTGCTTGTGCAGTGCAAAATCATCTTGTGCACATAGTTTCACTGATCCTATGCAAGAAAAGCAATGATTTAACTGAAAAAACTTTTGACTAATTGCTATTGTCGCAATTGTCGAATAAATATCGTGACTGAGACCTTTTCGTCTTCAAAACTATCATCATTTAAAGATTCCAATGTTAAGTGTCATCTAAGCAGTGAAAAAGCATTTAGTATTTAGTTTCATGACGAATGACTAAAATCAAATAATTCCCAATTAAAAATATCGTGTACGACATCGATACGACTCATTTTGCTACCGATCACCCGTATCAATCTATTGTGAGAAGTAAATGAATTTACTTCCTAACTATTTCATTTTGTCTATCGCGAAAAAGAACCATAAGTTAAGTTCCTTTATATCTATACTTAACAACTTAATTTATGTTTTTTTCGTTATTTTTGTATTATACAATAGTGAAAAAAACACGATCAATGATAATGTGCGGCTGAACTGGACGTACCAAAAGAACGGTTCGTCGCTTTCCGCTCAAAAGATTACGTGCGATATTTTGTTTTATTTTATCAGCACACATTCTAATCAGATAAACTGCATTTGTTCAATTTTAATGAACGCCATATAATAATTTCATATTTGGTAATTCTGTTTTATTGACAAAACTTAATGACCGTAACAAAAATCGAACTGGCTAGTATTTTGCATTCGAATGCAAGTTTTTCCACAAACCTATGAAAGATCGATAATTCGCAATCGTAAATAAATAGTTTTGCGAATGTACCGATTCTGTTAGTGAATTATCAATATAAATGTGTGTAATTTGAATTTAATAAAATCATAATTGAATGGATAAAGCCCTTCTTTTACGCATTGTCATGTAATTTTTTTATGATTTGAATCATATCGGTTAGATAGTTGCAAATTTCAAACATGAAGGACACAATCAGGTTTATATCAATATATTCTTTGGTTATGTCAATAAATACATTGCGGCAATAAATAAAAGTTATCTTTTGCGATGTGTATTCTATCAATTTTCCATTTTATGATCGAATCCATGTTGGCACGGGTTTTATTATTCGCCGGACCTCAATTAAACAATGCAATAATTTTGAGCATGCGTTTAGGAGTCATTTAAAAAAGGCCTCGAATTAATGCAATTTTCAAACAAAAATTCATATATTTTCAAGAAATTCTTTAAAATTCAAGCGTTTATCTTTGATCGGCCCATGAAATGCAAATCTTCTAGAAAAAACTGAAGCCTAAACACAACAATAAATACTGTTGACGGACGATAAGAAGGTATTATAGCAGAGTCTATCAAGCTCAAATTATCAAAATATTGGATTCGTTTAATTTGATTTAAATAATCTTTCGGAAGTTTCGAATATCCGTTCGGTGTTGTTATATTTCTTATTGTAAATTTTTCGAGCATTCCTAAAAAAATCTCATCATTAATTTCGATCATAATAAAGTCACATAAAATTGGGGAATTTGAAATGATATAAACATTTCGGCTGAAATCGGAAAAGAATGAGTTGTAAAGTTGCTCATCAAAGATCTTCTAAGCTTCTTTACTGATAAAATAAAATCATTCAAATCAGTTTTGTTTCACAGCTGAGTTAAAATCACAGTGAAATGGCATTGAGAATGCTTAAAATGGGTAGATAATCCTGGTGCCGGAAGCTCTAAAGGCTCTTTTGGGATTCACAAAAAAAGCATACAGCACATAAAAGGTTGAAGAGATATGAAAGAAGAGAGGGTGATAAAGATTGGCAAAGACTTTCAAAAAATCAAAGGCAAAAGGTGGCCAAAGCGCTCGAATATTCGATGCGATAAATGTGCATAAATAAATATAGAAACAAAATGTAAAACGCGGCGAACAACGTTACAAAGATATGCTCGAAGTTGATTGCATGTTTGTTGGTTGGAGCTGTACAATTAAGTAAGTGGTTAATTGAGAGACCATTTACTGCAAATTGCGTGCACGCAAACACTGTTAGTTATGACCTTGATATTGACCAGCAAAACGTGGGCGTGTCTTTCGGTACAAATACGAACAATATTCGATGAATTTTGAACGGATTATGCGATAACACCGACAGATTTAGAACAAATTTACACTTAATTTGAGTGGTCATATACAGAGTGATCTGCTATTTTCAGATTGCATGAGTGCATATTTATTCGCATAAATGATTATCTATTAATTTAACCAACCATTAAAATTCAAATGTAAATTCAGTGCTTTCAATAAGTTTGAAAATCAAATGTAATTAATCCATTGAGGCGTTAAAACCCTTCCATACGTACCCAATCTCCAGTTTCATATGTTTTGTTCGAAGTGAACCGTTCCATGCCAAACACACGTTGAATCCTCGTTGGTGTTGTTCGCGTAAAGTGTTCAAGGTTTTGCATGGTCAGGTTCTGTTCACATTGGCTATTCGTCACTTCATGACATTCCGTTCAACATATGCTTAAATCCATCGAACTCCTGGACTTTTGCTACAATTTAATTACAAATAAAATTTGGCGAGCATCAAATAAACATGAAACCCGTTGCAAACATTTCCTCGTGATATTTTACATTTCGTTCTTTTTTTCACCTTTCTGGTTTTAACGGACAGATAAAACATAAATTTGCTTGTTTAAATCAGCGCACCGAATCGGAAGCTTTCCATTTGGTATTTCAGTTGTAAATATACACTAACCTTTTGAATCAAAACGGTTGAATCACCAATTCATGTTTTTGCTTGAATGTTTTCGTTTCTTTAGCTGCGAAATGATTCGACATTAAATCTCATATGATAAAAATTATTGCAAATGACAAGTCAATTTATTTTATCTCGTTCATATTTTTCGGAAACAAATTTCAATAATGATCATTTCTTCAATGTTTAACTTCAGTCGGAGCAACAATAATCGCAAATTTTCATCTAGATCCATGTTTACTTTCGATCGTATTAATATCAATTTCCGATCCATTTAATGGAATAAAAGCGGAAGCTGTGAATTTTATTCCAAAATTGAAAGAAACTATTGATTTTTACACGTAATGAGAATTATCATTTTTTCTTCGTTCACATTCAGCAAAATGTGCTCTAGCCAATAATTATGGCTATCGTAAGACATTGAAAAAAAATGTCCATCGAATTCCAGTGATTGGACTAGCAAAATGTAAAAATTGGATTCAGCGTGGCGACTTATTAAAATATGAGCAACGGCACATTTGAGGTAAAACGAGTGAGTGAGCGAGCGCGTGCAGTTCCAAACTAATTAGACCTGAACTAGTCGAAGGCCATCGCAATCATTACCAAAATTGTGGACAAAACAATATGCGAATTTGAGTTCGATCATTATTCGTAATTTAACATACCGTTGACAATTTCGAAAACGTATATTTCGATGGAAGATTGGCATTCGAAACGAACTAAGACTTATAATATGCTATGAAAAAAGATGGAAAATGAGATATAATCCAGATAAATTGGATTGAGGCAAATAAAAAAACACCTGGTAAACATTTTACGCTAATTACCCAAACAATTCACACCTCAAACTAGAACTCCAGCTAACAAACAATGACACAGTGTCAATAAGCTTCTATACTCTCGACGAATTTTATGAGAAGTCATCAGTTATAAACCATGTCGGTCTATTGTTGTCAGATATTTTGGCTTGAAAACAAAATAATAAATTGTTTGGATTCTATAGTAACGCTAAAAATTCCATGAGAAACGCTTAAAAAAATAAAATATTGTGGGTTCAAAATACTTGTGCCTCGCAGTTTGTTTTTTTTTTATTGAAAAATTTGATATAATTCATGTGTTAGAATGTATTTTCGTATGAATTCAAAACTGAATTGCTTGGAATTTACATCTAATGAAACGAGTCACCGTTCTTATCTAGAGAATGCGTAATAATTGAATAAACTATCTCGACACTCATTCTTCAAAATTGCGGAAGACATTACATAAGAAAAACCGCAACGTTCTACGGAAATCTCGCAATTTGACGCGCCTTCTGAGTTTTTTTGTTGGCATAACTTTGTTTCTATGGGCAATTTTCGTCTTATGTGTGAATTAAAACTTTTTCACACGAACCATTTGCTAGTTCAAACTATTCTACATCGTCACTCTTTTGTGAATACGTTTCAGATCATTTTTTTGTGTGAACCAATGAAGGTGTGCTTCATGATATTCAGTTTTTTGAACACTTAAAAACTAACAAAAAAGGGTTTGATGACTATTTCCCCGTTTCCGTCATATTCATTCGATGATGACGTCAAAACCATTTTGAAATGAACTTGAATATATGAGGCATGCTCAGCTCATGCTGCCATCGAAATTTCATAATAGAATCATTTTATTGGTACAGCAATGTGATCAATAACAAATCAGTCAAAATTTTATTTCATTTTCAAATGAGATCTTAATAAAGTCGGGAGGTAAAGCGAATCATCACAAATATCCGGATAAATCGAAATCATTATATAAATCGATATCTGTTCGATTTAATAAGTTTTCTCTTTCGATTGTGTTTTGTTAACTGTTTAGTTTTAAGCCTAGTTGAAGATAAATTGTTTAACCTAAATTCCTGTCTTAAAACCGGCCTATTGGAGAACTCCCTAAAATCAAATGAAATTCATCTGAAACTATGTTGAACTAGTTATACGTTTTAGTCATATGATTCAAACAGTTTTAAAGCATTGATCATCTGCTTTCACCTACCATTCGTTTCCGATTTATTCGACTGATTCGGCATATGTAATCAAAATAATTTGGACGATTTTTGCATAAATGGTCATCGTCGCAATGATTTTTATGGTTTAAATATGATTGAATTTTCTGGCTTTTGATTCGTTTTCCTTTATCGATCAATGCGCTATTCAATATTTTTGTATTCGCAATATTTTCACAGGTTTAATATCACATGTATTCACATCAATTCAGCACAAAAGCACACAAAATATTCTTTCGCTATGAAGTACTGGCCGCACATCGAACCGTATTTATCGACATCTGAAGCCAAACTGCGCACGTATGTGCAACCCAAGATTTAGAAGCGTCTACGTTTTTTTTGTATACAAATAACATTAGCGATGTCTGCGCGTGATTCCAACAATACATAAAGCAAAAACAAGTTTGGTTTATGTGCAAATAGATAATGTTCGCACACGAATGAATGACCACGCTCAATGCTTAGCGGCTTTCTTCTTGTCCATTCCGTTCGGTGAATCTAGACGACATTTTTCTTTTGTGCGATTTGTTTACGATTTTAGTTAGCCATACGAGATTCGATTTAGTTAGCATTGTGTTTACGTATTAATTTTAATGGCTAGAAGAATGTCAACAATAGAGTCGGACAAAATCTATTAAAGAAATTATATTTATATCTGATCAGCGATCATCATTTTCAATAACTTGAGTTTTTGCATATTTAACACAATATATGCAAGTAATAGAAATGAAAAAACTCTAATTAACTGCACTGTGCGAAACACTTTGACTTTGAACGGTTTGCACATTTCGTCATTGATCAATCAGCTATCCACTTTGTTCGGGATGCCGAAAGTGGCTCACGAGTTTTTGCCATTTATCTTTGATGAATGTATAGAAGAGAAACATTTTTAAAATAATTGTGCTTTGAGTATATGATGGATGATCATATACTGAATGAATAGTTGACCTGAAGAAAGAAGCAACAAGAAAAATAAATAATAGACAAAACAAAAACTTGAAATAGAAAAACATGAAAAATAAAAGAAAACAATCATTTGTGTCGTCAACTAGATTAACAACGCATTTCAGAATATTCGTACCAAAAAAATCCTTACTTCATTAAGGGTCTCGACTACAAAACATGCTTACAAATCTAATTTGAGTAAATATTTTTTCCAAATTCATTCAGTTAGAAATATGAAGCTGAAATTTTCCATTGAAATAATCTGTATTACGGATAAATTTGCTCGAGATCGGATAACAAACACTATTGACGGACAGTCTATTTGAACGTCATTGAATATTGTTGTCGGAAAAAACTTTCCAGTTTTCGTAAATTCTATTTCATTGTCGATAGAAATTTTCAAGTGAATTTTTGCCATGATTCATTCATTATTATTCGTTTTCAATGAATCGAAAAAATGTGTGAAATGGGGATGTTCACGAATGCGAATTGTGCTCATTTTTCAAGCTTTTCTAGTTTACCATGTTCCGATTATATGAAATTGTGATGTGATTTTGGTATTATTTAGGTAATTTTATACAAAACCTTTCACAATATTTAGTCAACCAAGCTTCAAAAAAATTTATAGATTTGATATTTTAATTCAAAAAATTTCGGCTAATAAAATAGCTTTCGTGCTATCACCCCATCAAGTCAATAGAACAAATTTCATCGACATCCATTAAAAAATGCGCAATTTTTACAATTTTTATGCCATTTGACTGTTTGGTATTTCAACCTTAACATAAGGAAACAAATAAAAATATCACAATTCTGACAAACAATCATCACAATTGTGTGCATTTTAAGTCGTTTCTAACGAGCTATTGATATATGATATTTTTAACAATGTAAATTTTCAAGAATGTGACACACTGAAAATAGAATTAATTAGCAAATATTCACTCATCTCGTCATATTATTTAATGTTAGTTTTGAGCAGAGCGCGTGCTCGTGAAGCTAGAGAATAAATAGTGCCATAATATGAAAAGCAATCAATAAACTGGAGCGGTAAAATTGTATATAAGATGTGATAATGATGAGCAGATGTATTCAAAAATCCTGCTGTACTTTTTTCACTGTTTCGAGATCATATGATAAAAATGTACATAAAAGATAGATCGACATCATACATAAAATGAATATCTTGCATCTCAACGAAAAAAGGTCATACTAGGCATAATAAACATTCTCGCCTTTGTTTGATATGAAAGTTTTTATGTGTAGCAATTTATTGTTCGAAAAATACTTTTCCAAAATTATTGATAATGAATTGATAATCCGTTATTAATGAGCCTATATCAACGTGAGATGTGAATAAATTCAATATACAAATCAAAAACATAATAAAAATGCATAATATATTATCTGTTTTGTTTTCTAATGTATTTCGGCGTGCGCTGGTTCGTATAACCTACGCCAATAAAAATTATTGTGTGCTCATAAAATTCGGTTCCATATGAGCGCAAGAATGCAGTGAAAGCGAATGTTTCAAGATTGTTTTTCACTTTTCAATGTGCGCTGCACGTATCATATGTTCGGAGAGAGTGAAAATCACTCGAGTGTTTTTTGCCAAAGAGTAAAACAATGTACATTTACGCTCAATTCAATAATCCCACCGGTGGCATGTGAAGAATCGACATGAGTGAATTTGAAATATCACTCAAATGTTGAGAGCACCGACGAACACTCAAACTACGACGTTTTTAGATATAATCGAGTACACGAGCCGTGTTTTTTGTTTATTTTAATTACTTCTAATTCCGACGTTTTTTGCTATAAATAAGAATCTACCTGTTTCTGATGCGCATTTTATCTAATCCCCAGATTTACGCATTTTGTAGCCACACTTGAGCGCACAATTATGGCTCATTAGAATATATGCTATGTCTTTTCCTTTGTTAATTTAACCTTCAACCTTCAGCATCAAGAAATGATGGGCTCAATCCATCCTTGCTCAATTCTAACACCGATTCGTAACAAACACATTCAAAAATTGGAAACAAAACTCAGCGGAAAGCATGACGTAATGGTGAGGCAAAGCCATCTAGCGGCCGATTTGAAGTGTGTCAAATGTGATGATGACATTTCAAAAGATGATTTTGTCGATTGTTTCATTCCATAAACAAAAGGTTAAGTGTAATCAATTTGTTGGTGGATTTTTATCAAACATTTAAGAAAATGCCGCACGATCATCATCATCATGAAGGTGGATGCGCTCACGAATCTTCCGATTCCGATTATTTGAAGGAAATTGGCATTCAGTACAGTTTGTATACGAAAATTGATATTGAAAATTTGGAGTGTTTGAATGAAACTACTGATGGATCGGGCAAATTCGTTTTTAAACCGTATGAAGAGCGATTGAACTTTGACAAGGTATAGAATTCATCAAATTAATGGATTCAATTCATTGAGATTCACTGATATTTCTTGTAGTTTGTCGAAAGCGATGCTGACGAAGAGCTGCTGTTCAATATACCATTTACCGGCAACATCAAACTCAAAGGCATCACAATCATCGGAGCCGATGACAATTCGCATCCGAACAAAGTAAGACTGTTTAAAAATCGACCGAGGTTGTCATTTGATGATGCATCGTCGAAAGCAGATGAAGAACTTGAACTTGCTCCTAACCCGAATGGTGAACTAGAATATCCGATCCAGTGAGTTTTCTTTTGGCAAAATTAATTTCACTCAATCAAATGAATTTAAAATTACATAAATTAAAGCTATTGATATTCCGTAAATTAATTGATGAATTTTCAAATATTGTTTGTGTGATTCAATGTTCAAATCAAACAATTAAATTATCTCATCTCTTTCAGGCCCGTACAATTTTCGTCAGTTCATCACTTAACCTTACACTTTCCGTCAAATTTCGGGGCAGAAAAAACGCGTATCTACTACATTGGGTTACGTGGCGAATTTTCACAAGCACATTACCACGGTGTGACAATTTGCAGTTATGAATCGAGACCAAATGTCGCCGACCACAAAAACGATGTATTCGATTCAGTCAATCATAGAGTTCAGTAAATTAATCGTTTCGCATTCATTGTCTTGCTCATTTTCACAAGCTCATTTCCACGGTGTGACAAATGTACAAGTATTAATCGAGACCAAATGTCTGCCGATCACAAAGATTATCTATTTGATTCACTTAAAAATAGAATACAATAAACAAATTGGCTTGCATTTTCTTTGTAAAATGTTCATGTTCTCGCTAATTTTATTTCATTTTTAAAAAATACAGTATAGCAATTGGTTAAACATATATGATATCAGTTTCATCGCAGGTCAATACAGCATAGTTTAAATGTATAATTTTTAAATTCTAATGATAAAATTTTATTTTCAAATGTCTAATATTAGATATGATATAGTTTCTAAGTGTATTGCGGTGAATTAACAATAATGGGGTTTGAGTCACTTAAACACGTACAGCGTATGAAAAAAAAACCAAATCAACAGACTTATTTCTTTGGCGGTACAATCATGAGTTGCACTGGTAGTGCTCGTGGTGTAACAATTTCATCGTCACCATCATCTTCGTCATCGTCAATGTCATGATCAAAATCACTGCCGTCATCGATATTTCCACCTCGTTCATTCAATACGAATATGTCTTTGCCTTGTTCAGCCGACTGAGTGGGTACTTGTTCGATATCGGCGTCTGGACTGGCTGTTAGTTTGAGTGTAGTTGGTGATGTGCTAGTTCTACCGAGCAACATCATTTTGTCAAAGATCTCAGGATAGAGAATGTCATCGATGTAGTACATGGTGCCGAGATTGTACACAAATACTTCAGATTCAACGATGCGTACGTGATTCACGGTTACGTTGCCTACATTAAGAAAATCGTTTTATCAGATCTAATATTTCAAGAGGAAACTATTGAAGAAGAGGATTTTCGGAGATTGAGGGTAGAAACTCACCTGTTGCAGATCTCTGGATTTTCAAAGGAGTTTGACCAATTGACTCGAATACCTCGTCGTGTTCTAGGTTTCGGTCGTAGAGTCGCCCCTTTACAAAGTGATTCAAAAGGAATTTGATAGCTGTCTCCGATGACATATCATCTTCATTCAATTGGCTGAGGCCACGCTTGTTGAATGCATCATCGATCGGGACGAAAAAAGTGTAATTGGCACCAGGTACATACGGAGCGATTTCGGCATTATTCAAAAATCTGAAAAATAACGAAATTTATCAATTAAAATTTATTACATGATAAGAAGCTGATTTTTTGAGCTAGCTATTTTTTGGACGACTCATACTTAGTGATGAAAGTGAATCGTGGATCTCGTTCCAATGCCAAAAATGAGTGGGACAAAAACTGTGCGCCAAACCATGGGAAAGCCAGAAGAGGAGGTGTTTCTTTATCCTTGTGCATCTGAAAAAGACGTCGAATAATTGATGACACATCTTTGCAACATTTCACTGGGAAAAACCACAATTTTTAACAAATTCAGTTGATGTAAACGTTATGAACATACCTGATGTAAACGTGAAACAACTGCTTCAGACACAAATAGAACTTCTGAAATCAAAAGCACCTGAGAACCATCCGGTAGTGTATAATCGGCAGTTATTGTTACGTTGTTAACAGTTGGCGTAGCTATAAATAACAAAATATAGATAATAGCATTCCTCTTTAGAAAAAGAACGACGAATTTCTTACGAGAACTCCGGAATGTTACCATTTCACCGCCCATTGTCTTAACTTTAGATATTTCTGTGGCCCTTTTGATATCTTGCATACGAATCGGAGCCTTTAATTGAAGAAAATGATTTCGTAAGATGTTTTCGGTGAATTCAGACACGCTGAAAGGATAAAAGCCCCAATCGATCGGATGCCAACGCTGGAAAGCACTATCTACTGGGATCAGGATTGTGAATGCTTTTTCTGAGAACAAATAAAAATGTATTTAAATTCATTCATTCAATTTTATAAAATAAATTCGCAGGAATACAAACAATCCCGTTTGAAAGTTACTAATTTTTATTATAAAGCAAAGCAAAAATAAATTTTACTTAATATCCATCTTACCATCAACCAAGTGTGACAAATTTGTTTTCATGACAAAATGTTGGAAAACTTTCGTTGTAGTTTTCATATTCATCAGAAATGTGACCAATGCATTTTGTTTGAGTTCGTATTTTGATGGCAAAACTTCTTCTTTGGTTGCATTCTTCCATTCGAGCTTCTGCGGCTCATTGTAACTGACGTACAAGTTATTAGTTTTGGAAAGTTGAAAAGAAAAAAAGTTACTCATGATATTTGCGAATGAATATAAATTCTTACCGGTTGTTGTCATGAATATTTCGCTTGGAGAAGAGTGTTCGTTTGTCACCAAGAACGCCATCAATATAGATGACCGAACATTGTTTATTGAGAACGGCAGTTCGTAGAATTTTGAAGTCATTCAATGCCCAAATGCTCTCATTATGTTTGCTCAAATGTGTGAATTTTATCAAGTGATTATTTGAATTTCCGTAGAGATCTTCTTCATTGAACGTCGTGAATGCTTCGCCAGGAATCAAGTGTTCAAATATGAATTCCTTGAGACGATCTTTGTTTATTGTTGAAATATCCACAGATGGAACGACCACGGTGAATTCGAGATCTGTCGACAGATGAATAATAAATATAATGCAATCAATTTCTTTGGGTCTGGAGGTTTACGATTGATTTATTGGCATTTAATTCAAATTTATTTTATTCTAAACACAATTAGAACATACTATATTCTTAGTTGCTTTGACGCTGTGCATTCAATTATATAATCAATTTGTTGGCAAAAAAATGTCCAGTGCCCGTTGCATATGTTACTAATTGAAAATTCCGGTCATGTTGCGATTGAATGTAGGTCTGAATGAACGTTTCCCAAATGACTAATCAGACAACATTTTTGTTTACTATTTTTTACAAGGTTAAAGCATGCTCGAAACAAAGGCGACTTGAAAAACGAGGATTGCTCGATATGTAATGAAAATTTGCAACACTATGTGTTGCTAAGTGAGATCTGACATTTCCATCGTAAATCTTTTGCAAGGGGAGAATCACTCTGAAAAGTAATCGTCATGATCACTTTCACAGTTATTTTTTCAGACAAAATCACTTTGGCAATTAATTTTGTACTTTTGCATTCATAATGACAAAAGTATTTGCAAAATTAAAAATAATTGCAAGAAAAAAAGTAATTGACAAAGTTTTTTGAAAAATCAATGATTAAAGTAATTTTGACATAGAGACACAATTTGTTTTGCATTTATGTGTTTGAAAAATATGTTCCGACAAAATTTGGAATTAACTCTTGAACATTTTCGAGCGATGATTTTTACGATTTTCAAGTGGATCTTTCTCAACAATAGTGCTTCAATCGACCTCATTTGTTTTTGAGCGACCGAGCGCCATCCATAATCAGAGTTAGGTCAAAAATTCAATGATGGCCGTAGTTCTTTGGCGGACGAATTCAAAATCAGTTGAAGTGCCAGAAAACATCGATGCTGTGCGCGAACTGATAAAGCAACATCGGCATGTGACTTACCGTGAAATTCATACATCTCTAGGCACGTGGCAACAGTTGCTCTGAAGAATCAAAGGACGACCAATTCAGAGTGGTACGCAAGCATTCGCAAGAAGTATTCGATGAATTAAGGAAAAACAACGCAAAAAGACAAATCATACTGAACGCGAGTTCCCCCCACGATATATGAGCTCTCACACATTACGTCGAACAAATGAATATTTGACCGGTTAATCTATCGAATAAATGGGTCATCCTCCGTACAATTCCGATTTGGTACCGAACGATGTCTTTGCATTCCCGTATGTGAAGGATAAACTAGGTGGGCAACGATATTCAAAGCCAAAATAGGTGGTATGATGCTTGAAAAGCAATAAAAAAATTCAACACCTTAGGATTTTATTTTGGTTGTTTTTTCAATACATATTGAGCAGCCCTCGTATTGCAAAAAATGTTTGGAATGTGAAATTAATTAAAGAGCGGTGAAATATGGTGTGCACTGCGGTATTCCAATAATTTGTTTCGCTAGCTACAATCAGTAATAACTCGTATCAATGGCTATCCCAAATTCCATAATGGAATTGCATCACGTACTGATATAACGTATCGTCAATTTACTACGTATTTTTGCCTATACTCTATGAAATAGCTAGTAATGTATGATACTCACCTCTCGATATGAATGTTCGATCGAAATTCAAATTGTCCCAAGCGGCTAATAATTTCACGAAATATTCATTTTTATGGTCACCATGTTCGAATTTCAATGCCGTTAGATCGGGAATGGTTCGTGTGGCGAGCACATCCTTGTTTTTGTATAAATCCAATGCAACACCGCTTGCACTTGTTTTCACTAGAAGCCACTCGCACAAGGTGAGCACAACCAAGATATATTGCGAAAACTGCATAATTGCTGCTATTATGACTTTCGATGATTGCACTTTCTTATTCATAATTCGGTTGTTTTTTTTTGTGATTCTGTTTGTTTGGTTGGTTTTGGTGTGTGTTGTGTTTGCCGTTTTTGTTGTTTTTGTTTCTTGTTCGCACTGGAACCAGTGCTTCGGATCGAGTGTATAGTCCAAATGAAATAAAAAGCAATGTTATTCGTTTTCAACAGTTCGATATGCCTGACCAAAGCTATTTGAAATGCGGTTTGGTTACTACTTGGTCATTCATGTCTGTCGTACCTCGTATTTTCTCTGCTATGTATTTGTGCTGCGCCAAAGCCTGAAAAAGAATCGAGTAAACAAGAAATATATTTGTATGTATAAACTATATATTTATATATGAATCACGTGTATATGTGTCTTTGTGTGTTTTGTTGGGGGCTTTTGTTCAATGTACAGCCAAATTTTGCCGCACCACGTAATATTTATATATTACACGATTTTGGTTGCAGTTTGGGCGCCGAGTAAGCGTTCGCGTAAAAATTGTAATCTTGCCTTATTTTCAGTCATTTAGCTTCAACATGTGATTGATTTATGACTAAATTTTTTTTACACTAAAAAAGCTTTTCCACGACATTGCGATTTTCTGGGTAGTCATGAGCTCATTTGATATTTAGATGCGACCACAAACTTATTGAATTAATTCATTAATTAAACCGCAAATATTCGTGAACACCGTGCCTGCTAAACTTAATAATCGTGCCTTTTACCATCAATCTGTCTATCTGATCAGCCAGCAAACGACGAGACAATCTTATACTGCGAAGAAAATATGCTCATCTTTTTCCAAGTTTTATGAGCAATTGCACATTCTCCGAATGTTTTCCGACGAATTTGACTCGAATCAACATTATTTCCATGAAAAATGTGTCTCGATTATTTGCTTACTTCATAGACTTACCTTAGCGCGTCAGCTACTTTTCCGGATCTCTGAATAAATGATTCACAGTTGACAAAAGGCAGAGCTTTTTTGGCAAATGCATATGGGCACCAACACCACAATCGCACCAGAGGGAGAAAAAGAGTGAAATTCTCTATTGAAATACACGCATCACATATGTTGCACACCAAAATATTTTCCATCCAGATTTACCATATAACTTTTAATTGCGCACGCTTTATCGATCCGCGGCAGGGCTGGATAAAATCCGACAAATCATACGCTACACATAATTTGATGCGTTGATGGTCGAGAGAGAGAGCAAGAGGTTCGTTTGAAATCAGTTTTGCAATTTATACCGTATGACATCGGTTATGAAATAAGCAATTCAAATGTATTCTGAATGGTGACGAATAGTTTAAAATCATGTTTTATGCATTCATTATCAACATTTTGGATGAGTATTTGTACACTAAAATGGGGAAAACCAAAGTTATCATATCAAGCGACAAGAATCTACAACAAATTAAGAGGCACTTCGAATGGAAGCAATCGTAAAATTCGCATTTAGTTTGGTTGAAATGAATTTATTTCCATCCAGTTTAAAACAAAATAATAATAAATATTCAATGATAATTATTTTTCTCAAAATCATGTATTTGTTATTTTCTCTTGCATAAATGGATAGGTCAATTCTCAAAAAGAAGTGTTTATTATTGTATGAGTTCGAAATATGTTCTACTATCTAGGAAAAACTAGGAAAAAACTCTCTATTTAGGAATTCGAAATGATTCTATCGTTTAATTGTTTTATTGTTCGTTCGATTTTATTGGATCCACAAAAATCACGCTAGGCTAAGAATATATTTAACCATTTCACTCGATTTTACAGTTTTAAATTGATGACAGCGATCGCTTGAATGAGAATTTCGTCGATTGGTTCTTATTTAAATCATTCATTTGGATGCTTGCAGGATCAAGAAAGACTAGCTTTTCGGAATTTTCAGTTATTGTGTTCCGATTGGGCTTACGCATCGAAATTGCTCGGAAGAGCATCGGCAAAGACTTTAATTTGATTATCAATAATTCCAAACAGTTCTTGAGGCGATGGAATCCGACCTGTTTCGAGCTTCGACCAAATTGGAATGTCATTCAAACTAATTTCAAAGGCTCCAGATGAAACCAACTGCAAGAAAATATGGAATAAATGGTGATTATTTTCGTCTGAGCTGAAAGTCTATCTTAAAAAATATATGGAATATTATCCAAAGATGACTTCAAGCTGGAAAATAACAAAGGAAATTGAAGCGTGAAGTTGCAATTACCTGTGCCTCGAGCATGTTGCCAACGAAGAACACCATCATGCAAGCATAAATTTTGTTTTCCGTACACCATTGGAACCATCGTGGCACGGTTTGTCCAATTTGACCCCAAATGTCGTACGACGACACAATTATCAAGATAAATATCATCTTAGCCGCTAAAATTACTTTGGAGAGTATAAAATTGAGGCCCGGTGGATCGTAGTTTGCGCCTTCAATCGATATTTGTGGATAACGCTCATTAATTATATTAACATAATCCTCATATGCTTTTCGGTAGCCGCATGAATAACTGACATGTTTGAGAAAATGACACAATTGATAAGAGTGACGTGGTTTTTTATGATATCAACTCAAATGATTATCTGATTATCGAGCTAATTGCTAGTCTTACCAGTACTGAAATTTCATATTTGGCCGAAATTTGGCCATTTGCGGAATTTCTTTTTCACTGGAGCCGCCGCCAATCGCAAACAAACTGATAAGAATGCAAACGCAAATCACACTACCGATTCTCGAAATCATCTCGTTTTGCTATTTTTTTCTATTAAATCTACTTCTTAAATAGCTGTATTTGTAATTTAAAAAAAAAACCATAAAATTGCAATGAAAATGGTAACACAGCAAGTACACAATGTGGTACACGGGATTTCTTGGTATCAATAAATGGAATTATTCCTAAGCGCAATTTGTCTACGAATTGATATAGATAAAACTCATTAATGCAATATTCAATTGATGTCTTATGATGACACTGCTTTTGACATTCAAGTTCAGTGGTCGGGTAAACAGCGCCGCCACTCAGCGCGAACTACAGCGATTAGGGTGTTCGCATGTTTATTTTTTAAGAATGCTTTATTTGAATGGGTATTCTTCAATGATTGAATGATGATAAAAGTGCGAAAAAAAGATGAAAAATATTCAAAATTGACTTAAAATTGAACAAATAAGTCCGAAATATGTTAAAATAATTTTAATTGCGTACATTTCATATGAAAATGGTATTGGTACGATTTCATCTATAAAATAATCAATGAAACTAATTTCGATAAAGCAAAATTATGGTTTGAACGGATAGATCCTCGCTCTTCTTTGGATTTTCGGTAGGTCTCCTCATCCTTTCCATTTTGAATCCATTCCCGGCAACATTTTACATCTCTTCCCAAACTTGCTTTTCATTTTGGGATTTTTCGAGCTCTCTCAATCTCTGAGTGAGTGCCTGTTGCTGTTCCAAAATATACATATTTTCAAACTTTCTTTGCTCTTGGCGTTCAACGTCTCTTCTGATGCCGTCATGTAATTTATTCCTGAAAATTGTTGTAAAGAATTTAGAAAAACACCTGCTGCCCGCAAAATTAAAGATTGCTTAAATCTCGTTTACCTATCATCATTTTGTTTGAAGTAAATAAAAGCGATAATTCCACTAGAAGTCAGAACTGAACTAAAGAACGTTAGCTTAGCATATATTGACATATTTTCCAATTTGTTTATATTCTTTTACTATTATTATTGGCTGACAAAAATAAAATGTTTCAACTGAGATCACTTATTTGTTACACAGTTTCAAGTAAGATGTGCGTGCTTTTTATTGTTGAGGGTTATCGAATTTTGACAGCGTTTGACATTTCAAAAAATAGTGTCACTTGACTAAAGCCAGCCGAAAGCGATGCAGAACGTATGCTCGAAGAAAAGAAGGGGAAAAAAACATGAAATGGACATATCTTATTCTTTATTCATTAACCAAAGCAACATTCTAGATCATTATTTGGATCAATTGAAAAAAGAGTCACATAGAATTTGTCTTCAATCAATGTCTGCTCGAAAATGGTGGATTAGATCTTTAGTAGCGACCTTTTCTATCGCGGCTTCTGGAACGACGACGTTCACGAGATCGTCGGCGCGGTGATTTAGAGCGACTTTTAGAACGACGAGAGCCACGACGCGAGTATAAATATCTGAAAAAATACAATTTTTTAGTTGAAATATATGTTATTTGCAGAAATTATTTTCTGGAATTTGGATCAATTGGAAACCAAAGACAATTAGAAATTCTTGAATACAAACCTCCTCAAATCTCTTGAAATAGGTTTCAAGTGCATGAAATTACAGAAGCCGGAGCGAGTGCATTCGCCCATTTCATATTGGCGGCAGCATGCTTCACGGAAATCAGTTACAGGTGATAATTCTGCATAAACCGGTCGACCGCCGAACCAGCGATTGTTAAGGTCTTTCGCAGCGCGTTCGGCGTCTTCCTCACGACGGAACTATTGAACGAATCCAATACATTATAACAAACCGAAATAAAATAATTGTTAAAATGTGTCGATCACTTACTTTGATATATACGTTTCCAACCAGATGGTCACCCAAATTATCGCAAACATTCATCTCTTCAATTTCACCATATTTATCCTCGCATTCAACGAATACATCTTCGAAAAAGTTATCATAATGCTCTTGCATTTCTTCGTCGCTGACATTTGCAACCACTAAACACAAATTCAACAATTTAAAGAAAAGTCCAATATCTTGGCAGATGTGCTCAAATGTGATTTGTTCTACTTACAATGGCTTCCATCGGCTGATTTTGCCGAATTTTGTGGATTTACGTATAAATTCTGTAGCAAAACGGTTTGTGAAAATGTTGGTTTGTTATGAATACGTGAGCAACGATCCCCATGCCGACAAGCGCCAATTTTGAAATAAAACGAACAATTTACTCTAAAATTGCAAAAAAAAAAAAATATGTGAAAATTCAGGCGATGTACGAACTGTCAAGAATGTTTGCAATGGCAATGGCTATATTTGCCACACTTACTTGTCCTTTTCAGTTCCAAAAATCGATGCTAAATATTCAGCCATCGTGTTATTTTGTGTATGAACTTTGAATGGTCAATCTTAACAGCTAAAATAATTGTTTCGATGTGTAAAATGCAAAATGAAACTAAAATAAACACCGTCTCTCTCGTGCCGCAACTCACACTATATCAAATACTTTGCTGCTACAACACAAATAACAAGCATCGCCAATGAGTGTGAATATGGCGGCAAATGGATTCACATGAAGTTGGCAACAATTATCCGGAATTTCGAATGAATGGATTTCGAAAATTGCATACCATTTTATTCTAGAACAATCATTGAGGAAAAAAAAATTATCGTTTTATTATTAATTTTTTTTTAATATTTTCATATTTCATTCTGCGTATCTAAAGAATTTTGATAAATTAAAGACGGGAAAGAATTGCAATGAATAACCGCAAAGAGGCCCGTTGACAGTTCTAAGGAATGTGACAACACTGTACGTTGGCAACCCACAACAGGTAATATGAGTGTTATTCATCATTTTTCGGTTGCTTTGTGTATGTACATGTGTTCTCGACTTTTCTTGCATTTTCGAATAACAATAAATCTACGAAGCGGTGTCCGCATTGATTTCAACAGCATTCAAACTCTAGAAACGTTCGAGAATAGTTTCAATTTATTTTGATTAAAAAATTCTAAAACGCATTATTACCGCAAACAAGTGTTCAATTCTCGGCTAAAATGAATACGGAACAGGTGAGTTAAATAGGAATTTGTTCGGTTTTTCGGAAATATTCATTTAAATATTGTTAAAAAATATTCGTCACGTTCAGCTTTAGCGATAATGGAAGCGATGGGCAATGTTGAGATATCGTGATTAACATTACACTCATTTGTTTCGTTTACATCGCCTACTGTTCGTGTACATAACCATAGATTTATTTCAACGCAATTCGATGAAATTGACGATTTTTTTCTTGTTTGTTTATTCAAGATAAACACATTGAAAGAGAAAGGAAATCAGGCATTGGCTGCTGAAAAATACGATGAAGCAATTCAAGCGTATACAGAAGCTATTACACTGGACCCAAAAAATCATGTTTTGTTCAGTAATCGGTCAGCAGCTTATGCCAAAGCTGGAAAATATGAATCAGCTTTGGAAGATGCCAATAAAACGATTGAATTGAATCCATCGTGGCCTAAGGGCTATTCGCGAAAAGGTTTGGCGCTGTCATACATGCAAAAGTATGTTCAAGCATTTGAAGTGTACCAAAAGGGTTTGGAAATCGATCCAAGAAATTTGGCATTGCAGCAAGGTCAGGCCGAAATTCGGAATGCAGTTTTGGCACAATTGATGAAGGGCCAACCGATGGATGAAGATCCCGCACCACCATCACCAAAGTCCGAACCATCCAAACCGAAGAAAGAGGAGACACCAGCCGAAGATGCAAATCTACCCGAAAACGTAAAATTAGCACGTAAGAGCAAAGAGCTCGGCAATGCGGCGTACAAAAAGAAGGACTTCGAAAACGCACTGAAATACTATAACGAAGCACTTCAACATGATCCCACGGACATCACATTCTACAACAATATCGCTGCTGTTTACTTCGAACAAAAAAATTACGAGGAATGTATCAAAGCGTGCGAAAAGGGAATTGAAATTGGTCGTGAAAATCGTGCCGACTTCAAATTGATTTCGAAGGCCTTGAGTCGCATTGGAAATGCCTACCGCAAAATGGAAAATTTTAAATTAGCAAAGACCTTTTACGAGAAATCACTGTCCGAATACCGAACGCCAGATGTCAAAACACTCCTCAGTGAAATGGAGAAGAAGATCAAAGAAGAAGAGCTCAAAGCCTACATCGATCCAGCTAAAGCCGAAGAAGAAAAGGAAAGGGGCAACGAATACTTTAAAAAAGGCGAATACAGTACGGCAATCAAACATTATACAGAAGCAATTAATCGTAATCCCGAAGATCCAAAGCTGTACAGTAACCGTGCCGCTTGCTACACCAAATTGGCCGCCTTCGATTTGGGCTTGAAAGATTGCGAAACGTGCGTGAAATTGGATGATAAATTTATCAAGGGTTGGATTCGTAAAGGAAAAATTTTACAAGGAATGCAACAGCCTTCGAAAGCATTGTCAGCCTATCAAAAAGCACTCGAATTGGATGCAACGAATGCCGAAGCGCTTGACGGTTACCGTCAATGTTCGATGGCTGTGCATAGCAATCCAGCCGAAGTGCGCGCCCGAGCAATGTCCGATCCGGAAGTGCAGGACATTCTTCGAGATCCAGCCATGCGAATGATTTTAGAGCAAATGCAAAGCGATCCAAAAGCGGTCCAAGAGTAAGTACAATGAATACGCTTCCTTTCTTTAGCTGAAGAAATTCAGTAATTAATTGAATTCCAATTGGAAATTAATCGCGTCAATTTTTAATTTTCAGCCACTTGAAGAATCCGGAAATAGCATCGAAAATACAAAAACTCATTGAAGCGGGTATCATTCAAATTCATTAAAATTTATGCAATGCGGCAGCGATTGCAGCCAGTGATGCTTACCAAATAGGAGATGGAAAAAACCGAAACAAACAATTTAAATGGAAATTTATACGATCGAAAAAGCTTTCTCGACCAAAAACCAACTTGATACAAGAGTTCATCAATTTAAATCTAAAAGCGTACAATTTTACTTAAATTCTCACACATTTCTTTGAACATTGCAACAATAAACACTAAACATGTTTGGTAATCAAATCGATTATTTCATCGACAAATTCAGTTTCATTTATCCATTGTTCAGTTAAATACATGTTGTACTTCAATCATTTCAAATTAAATGAATCAATAAATAAAAACAGTAGCTTATCACAAGAGTCAAACCAGTTTTTTTTAAATTTATTTGTTTGATAAAAAAGTCCAAATAAATTTTTCGGATAATTTAGGCAGTTGATCCGTTTTCTACGGCAATTAAATAATAATTAGAGCGGACGTTGATTGACTTCCTTCGCATTTATCAAAAATTGTGGTTCGCATTTGCCTCTGCCATCGCACAAAGACAATTCCGATTCAGAGCTGATGGAAAATTTTATGCGTTTTTATCGCACAAACGAGTCAATTTTTAGACTGAATTATCTGTTGAATTACGTAAATTACAGCCGAGAAAATGAAATTCTTCAATAAGTTTCTTCAAAAAAACGAATCCATTCAATAAGTGTTCAAAAATTGCCTCTCAATTCGATTGACGCTTACATTTGACAGTCACGATGCCATCTGGTGTGTATTTCGCACCGAAAAACATATGGTTGAAATCGAATGGTCGAATCTCTCAAACACGATAGTACAACCGTGTGTGTGTAGTTGTGCAGATGGCACTGTAAGTAGTAGTATGCTCAGTGTGAAGAAAAAATATAAGCTCTCGAGAAAAAAAACTCTTATGAACAAAAATTTCAGCATAGGAAGGAACAGAGGAAGCAAAAAATCGGAACAAATTCTTTTTGTAGTGTGACTTAGTATTTCGATGATCGATTAACAAGTAATTGTTGATTTAAATGGTAAACGTGATAAAATACAGTGATTAAATTCGGAAAATCGGGCAAATTTTTTTTATTGAACACTGAAGAAAAAAATTCTCTTGATTTCTTTCTTTATAACATTTTTTCACATTCGTTCGGGTCAAGTTTTGTGAATATATATGTGTGTTGGTCGATTCCGTGCGATGAAAAAAAATATCGACTTTGACATAAGAACGAGAAAGGAGGCGACACGCGTGAAATAGTGTATATATTTTTTTAAATATTTGAAGAAAAAAAAAAAACTTGTAGAAGAAAAAAAATGTTCAACCACACAATTCATGTGATATAGATCGAAGTGTTTTGCAAATGCAAAAACTAATAAATTGTCAATATCCTCATGGAGGAAGAACCAGGACAATTAACATAGATTCCAAATCGAAAGGATAATGAATATCATCCGCACACAGTCAAAATGAATTTAGTCGACTGAAGGAAGATTACACACCAATTCCAAGTGGTATATTTGAGAAAGGAATCATTCTACATATACGCCGTACACATGGTAAATCCAAGTAACGAGCAGTGCGCTGCGATTTAACAGTGTGTTACGAGTGAGTGCGACGGGTGTGTATAAGTGCGTTTGATTTATTTCTATTTCATTATATTGTGCATATGATTATAATTATTTGAGGCACCAACAGGATTTCCAAAGTGACGCGTGAATTTCGTGTACAAAACCAACACCAGCCCAAATCAAATAAGTGGAAGAAATACACGAAATCGTTTAATCGAAACACGGTACGCAATATATGCGGCTGAGTGCACAAACATTACGAAAAACCAACGAACAGGCAAAGTCAAAGTGAAACGACACATTTTCATTGCCGATTCAATATCAGTGATTACAGTGTTTCTATCAATTGTTTCTTATATTATTTTGTTTTCATCAGCGCGATACACATTGTTAGTGTGTGTGTGTGTGTGTGAAGAGCAAAAGAATTGATCATCCTCGTCGAATATAATCGAACAGGACGGTTGGTTAGTTAGTTATTGTGTGTTGGAAAAATCGTCTTCAATTCAGATGGTTGGCGAAACAGAAAGCAGCGAAACTGTGCCAGCTCTAAACATCAACTAGATGAAAGTGATTTCTTGTCGGTAGTCTGTGTACTTTTCAAATGGAAAAGAAGAATAATGCATTTTTTGAACAATGGATGAAGAAAATTCGAATGCTATCAAGACAATTTAGATTCAGCAGCGACACACGAGACTCCGTCACAACAAGACGCATACATTCGGTAGAAAACGGGTATGAAGCAAAACATTTTCTGCATTATTTCGATCTTCTTTTCCATTACTTTTTTTTCCATTACTCTCTCTTATTCTCGATCTTCACTTTTTGACTCAAAACGATTGTACATAAAGCGCTTTGCTCTCGATATACATTTCGTGTGCTATGTGTTTTCGGGTATATAAAATCGTCTCTCAGCAATACGTACAAATGCATTATAAGAGTATATTTTAATCTCTTCCTCTTCCTACAACTTGCATCACTCATTATATTTCTTATTCATTTCGACGATACTGTCGGTGTGCGTTCTGTGGTTGTTGCTGTTGCTGGTTGCCGCTGTCCGTTGCTGTTGCTTTTACTTACTAAATGATATATATATATATATATATTTATAGTATATCGTGTCGTATATATGTTCATAGAGCGCTGTATTGCCTGCCGTTTTGTTGCCCATTCTCAACACACATTTTTCTATATACATACTTATACACTTGAAGCATAGGCGGTCGGTACATTTGCCAAGCGGCTACAAACTAATTTATTCAATATTCATCGTGTTCGTCCATTCTTATGTCAAAGATTGCGCATTAGATCATATGAATGTTGTGTGCTCTTGTAAATCTACTACGGATTTTTTGGCCCAAATCTGTTAAACGCTTTTTTCGCCTCTATTTTTTATCTCTTTCTATCGCATTTCGGATTTTTTTTTTCTTAAAAATACACTAAACGTTTTGAAATGACGACGCTCATTGCCAAGTGCACTCCAAATTTGTCCGCTATGTAAATGATGACAAGATGAGAAGCGGCCAAATTGAAATCAATCCCTTTTACGAAACAGCCAAAACTTTTTAATAATAAATACATGAAAAAATGTCTCTCGCAATAAAACGAAAAAGTGGACAGGAGAGTAGCAAGCGAATGTAGTCAAGCTAAAAAAGAATCAAATACGTTTTTCACCTTTTTTTGGTCAGCAGCCTAATACACGGGCTGATTTCAATGTCAAACGGGCTACGAACATAATGGAGATATATCGGAGTTTAATTTTGACATTCCTCTTCAACGTGGATGTAGTTTGTGATTTTTATGTTCGTTCGTTCATACAAGCCAGTCAGCAAAACAGTCCACTACATATTTTTTTAAATTAATATTACTTCGAATTTAACTTGAATTCTCAACAGCAAATTCAACATGCTCCAATGTTACGCACACAACCGTATCCAAATCAATGGCATCCATCCACACGCATACACGTTCGTAACTGCTCTCGGCTACACATTCATTCTCTGTCTCGCATTTGAGCGTGCCGAGGTGAGTCAATGTGCAAAAATGAGATGGAACGACGAAGTAAACCGACGGTAACAGCGATGGAAATGTTCTGATATTGAGATTCACGATAGATAGACACAGTACACAATTCACACACAATACCCTTAAGTCTCTTGATATGACAGAGTGCTTAATAAACAACTAAATGCCATTATATTACTTACCGAATCGGAATCAAGCTCTTCTCTCAACCGTATTCACGGCTATATGGGGCTCGCTGTGTGTGTGTGTGTGTGTGTGTGTGTGTGGTTCTGTGTGCATGTGCATGAAATATCGCTTCATCTTTCCATCTTTTATACATCGGTAATATACGTATAAGAGATGATACCATGCAACGACACTCGGCAATCGCTCTGCCTGTGATACATAGGGTTTGCGATTAGGGTGGACTGACATTGTTCGTAATATTGCGTTCCATTCGCTCATTTTTTCGTTCGAGATTTTTACAACGACTCTCACGAACTTGAACGTTTTTTTCTTATTTTTCAATAATTTTTATTTATTTAAATGAAAAATCCCCTTCTACGCAGAGAACACAATGAAAAAATATCTCAAGGTGACTTCAAAACTTAATAAACACCCTAATATAGATCCAAACATGGATGGAAATGTGCTGTTCAGCATTTCGGTGATAGATAGATCCCGGAGAAGACGCAGTGCGAAAGAGAGCGAATGCGTTTAAAGCTGATGTGCATGTTATGCAGGCTATACATTACATTGGCCATATGTAACTCGAGTGATTGGAGAAGGAGTACGGAGCTGAGCAGCGGCTGTGAGGCTAAACGAAAGAAAGAAAGAAAAAATGTGCCATGTATTGGTTGGAATCGCTGTTCATGCCTTATGCCGGAGTCGGTGGATATGCGTGCATGTGTTTTTTTTCTCTTTTTTCCCAATATGCTCGATTGTGGCATGTGTATCAATGTGCTGATGGATATGTGGCTGTGAGCCAGAGCAGAGCAGTCATCGGTGTGTATGTGTGCCAGTGTATGTATGTATCTGTAGTTGTATGTGCAATTCAATTTCACACTGTATTTTTCCTATACTTACTGTGTGAAGTTGCTTTTTCATCGCGTATTTTCACTAGTTTCAAGTACATACTTTATATGCATGCATTCTCATATTACAGTCATAGCAACAGAGAGCACGGTAATAGCCATAGCCAAACCGTAATAGCACCGAAACTGAAACTGAATAGAATGGGCCAATATAATACGTGCCGATACGTTGTGAATATATGCGGTGTGTGATGTGCTGTGATGTGATATGTGCTTGTGCATAAAGCGCTAGGAGAGTATATTCATGTTAATCGAAGACCGAAGACCGAACACCGAACACCGAACACCGATTCCGAAATCGACTTCATGTTTTACATCCTAGATACACTTTTCTTTCATTTCAACTCTTCTATTCACAAGATTACGATTGCTCTCGACTGCACAATTTTTGCGAAATAATTTCGTATTTTTTGTGTGCTGTGTTATTGTGTGTATTTCGCTTGTGTCTTTCGCTCGCGCTCTACTCTCACAATCGCTGTGTGTGCTCGCTTTTTTTTTTATTTTACTCGTCGATTTTCATTTCCATCATATTTGGTTTCGAATCGAAGTGTGTGAATAGAACAAAAAAAACCGTTTTCATTAACTTTATGACGTAAGCCAAAGCCTTAGTCAATAGAATTGTGTGATGGGATGGGTATTCGGTGTTTTGTATAGACAAATCGTTTTTTGTTTATTTGCTTGGTACAGATCGGAGTGAAAAGTGTCTATGATCAGAGAAACAACATTTTCATCCGACCGAAACATTTTTATGAAACACAGTTGCCGTGTACGAATCAAGTAAAATGTACAAGTGCTGTCTGTATCTGAAAGATGCGAGAGCAGCTGAAACAGAATAGAAAATTAAAAGCAATATAATAATTGAAGTAACATTGTTGCCGACTCTTCCGTTTTCATTGCGAAATGATATATATATTTTTAATTGGCCTTGAAAGGATTCAGCTTCGTATTATGTAAAGTGAAGCAATTTTCATTTATTTAAAGAACGAATGAATGAGCGAGAAAATTACATTTGTGCTGTGTATTGGCCGGTGCATGGGATAAGCAAGGGAAGAAGGTAAAAAGAGAGTTTAGTTGGCTTCAAACCGATCCACATGAATTAGTATAATGATGTGACTTTGGAGAAGAAACGCGGCTTCTCGATTATTTTTTGTCAGAATTTCATCATCATATTGCGGTATGAAAGAAAGAGAGAGACAGAGAGTGAGAAAATTAAGACGAGTAGAAGGAGAAAATAAGTGACATTTCGGACGAAATTCAGATTTCGTGCAATGTGTGTCGGTGAAATCAGCGGGAAGATAGAAGCAAAGTGAAGAAGAGTGTTACAGAGAGAAAGAAAGAGCAAGAGAGAAAGAGAAAAAGCCGTATCGATGACGGCGGAACGTGTGTTCATTTCGTATCTTTACGAAACATATAGTTTGCCTCGGTTTTTTATGGTTTTGTTGTTGACCCACCTCAACAAAGATTAGCATCTAATCAATAAAAAACCAATGAAATAACAACAAAAACAACACATCCGAAGAGAAAAGAATCGCTCTTTCGAAATGAATTGAAAGAAAAACGACGAAACTCATAGCAGAGACATTCAAACGTGTGAGCCCCTTCAATGTGAGCAATTTTAAATGTAATTATTACGACGGGATCAAAGGGAGTGAGTGGGAACGAGAGGGAGTGAATGGATGAGTGAGTGAATGAATTAGTGACTAAGTGAGTTTGTATCAATCGGAGTGCGTGGATTTAGACACAATGCAATCTATCTATATATAATTGAGTTCATCCAGTGCGCACACATAACACAATATTGTACCGAACCGATTGAACGTTGAGATTCATTTCATTCTTTCATTCCTCAAAGGTTTCCTATACGCGCCGGGTGCTTCTTTTTTTTATTGGTTTCGATCAAACGGAAAATGAAACATGAACGCAACACCACCAATTTAATACCATATCAATCATTGTCATGAAACAGCGAATGAGAGACAGAACAAAAAATGCAGAACGAACAATCAACGAAAAAAGTGGATAAAGCTCGACAGTGTGAGAGCGAGAAAAGAAAATTATAAAAAAATGGAATAAACAAGAACTGAATAACAACAAATCAAATGGAATTTAGTTAAGGTGAACAAAAAAAAAAAAAAATCTTTTGAGGATAATTACACAAATATTTAAACTCCATTAATCATTCATATGCAATTGATACACACTCACATACGAATAAACGAATCAAAGAATGAGTCAATATACATACAGCCTACCGCTTCACACTCACAACCAAGCCAAGCCAAGCAAAACCAAATATGCGGCAATGTCGATTGAACGATATGAAAGCAGCAACTCATGAGTGATCGAGTCTATATAATTATTCATTCTTCTTTTCATTTCTGTAAATTTAATCAGCTGTTCGGTCGATGAATATCATTTGTTTCCATGCGCCAAAGTTTTGGGACGATTTGTTTGATATATATGGAGAGAGAAGGAGCGCACGCGTGCGAAAAAAAAGAGAGAATTCAAAGTGATTCTTTCGGTTATTTTGCTGTTCATTCTTTCAGTTTTCGCAAAGATGTTGAAGCTTCTGTATTCAATGACTGCATGACTTTATTCAATTCCATTTATTTCTTGTGAATATTTTTTTAAAGAAATATTTGTTATTTTCTGTTTCTTTCCACTTTTCGGTACACTTCGATTTCGACAGATTGGCTTTTTGCTCGAATTGAACGGAACAACATGAGATTATTGCGGAAAAATGGGAACAATTTGAGCACAATACTGGAATCGAAGCAGTGAAAGGCGTCACTCTATTGATCTCAATTTTATATATACGGTGTATTTTTGATTTTCTTTTTGCTTCCGTTGTCATTCGGCTACATCACGACGAAAGCGACCACTGTCAGGCAACAACTCAACATACACACTGTGGTTTTGTTGTCGTCCCAATCCGCTTTAAGCATTGACACAGCAGTCACGCGGAAACGAGTGTGTGCCTGTGCGGACGGCGTTAGCCACATACATTTTGTTGACTAGTATGGCCAATATCATTTCAATTTCCAGCATGAAAATCACAAATCCGATCAAGGAGATGGTCAGCAAGAGTAAAAAGCGGTTCACCCAGGATGGATTCAATCTAGACTTATCATGTAAGTAAATCGCAATCGTTCAATGCTCTCGGTGTGTTATGTTGCTTCGTTTCATTTCGACGAAAATGTTATTCTATTGAATTGAAAAAACACACTCAAGCCACGCACAGTGCGAGTGCGAGCAGAAGAAAACGAGTATTTCTGCTGTTCTTTTCATATTTAAATGCATATCCAATTCGATTTTATTTCTATCTCTCGTTTTTTTTTTTTTTTGAATTTTTTACATCTGTTCCGGTGCTTTTCTTCACTTTTGGCTGCTATTGCTCACTGAAAATGAATGCCACCGTAGACATTCGAGATAATTTAATAGCGATGGGTTTTCCGGCGGCGAGGATGGAAAGTGTGTATAGGAATGATATAGAACAAGTTTATAAATTTTTCGAAATGAAACACGAAAATTGTTACAAAATATACAATTTGTGTTCTGAACGTGATAAAAACTACGATATTACAAAATTTCATTCTGTAAGTATAAGCTGTCGAGTCGTAACGAACAGCACTGACAGCAGTACCAACATTTCAATCTGTCTGCTACCGCTGTTTTTGCATATTTTGTGCTAACTCATATTGCGATGTAGAAGTTTCGTCCGAAATCTAATTTTTGCATTTTTTCATTTATTTCTATTTTGCTGTGGCAATGCTATGCTCATGCGCAGAGAGTTTCAAAATATCCATTTCCGGACCATAATCCTCCGAATATTAATTTAATACAATCCTTTTGCACGGATGTACACAAGTGGCTGAGCGCAGACAAGAAACATGTGGCTGCCGTTCATTGCAAAGCTGGCAAAGGTCGAACCGGTGAGTAGTAATTACTAAAACGAAATCAATATTCCCATCGATGTCTCCGCATATATGTAGCAAAGGTCCGTGCGCCTTCCGACTGTACGACGTGCAAATGTGAATTCACACAAGACAAATTGAATTGTATAAACTTCTCGAAGAGTGCAAAAAAAATGCGAGAATTCAATAGTACTGTTTCTATAAAGCAATTAAATAGTTTTCCATATTAATCATGCATGACTTTGTTTCTCTCCTTCTTTTTTTTTCTCGCTCTACGGCATTTGCACAATGTGAATTTGAATCGTCGAAATGAACGCAACAATCGTCGGAAACAATAACAGGGACAATGATATGCTGCTACATGCTTTATAATGGTGATTTTAGTAATGCAGCTGATGCACTTAATTTTTATGGTCAAGCACGAACGCACGATCACAAAGGCGTTACAATTCCATCGCAAAGACGGTACGTTGAATATTACGCACGTCTCATCAATTCACAGAAACCATATGAGCCGGTTCCACTTAAGGTATGTGTGTCTCATCTTCTTTAATTGTTATTATATCTACTCTCTGTTGCTATCCAGCCTTTTTAAACTACACAACCACACGCTTGAAAGCAAATGTTGGTGAGAGACAACAATTGTTTTTTGGGAGGCATGAAATTCATCTGTTTTAATTGATGTGGGTTTACCGTTTTTCTCGATTCGACAGATATGTGAGATAAAATTATCGCCATTGCCATTCATAAGCAGCCATCAGGGAAGTGTGCATTTGAAAATATCATATGTTTTAAATGAAGAGGAGACTGTATTGTATAAAGAAGAGGTACCTGATTCGAAGAAGATGACAAATTCAAATTCAATGGCGGCAGCGGCGGCGGCGGCCGCAACGGCAACAAATCAACCCGTATCGGCCACCACGACAGCAGCAAACCATCCGGATGGATTGAGCAATGGCGGAGGCGGCTGTAATGTACACAACAATTCCGACGGTATTGTTATCACATTAGATAGCTGTAAAATGCTCTCAGGCGACATCAAAGTCGAGTTCTATATGAAGCCGAGAATAGCACGGAAAAAGACTTTGTTTAGTTTTTGGTTCAACACATACTTTGTGAGCGAACGGGAGAATGATGGTAAGTTGCAAAATAGATGTAATCCGAAAAGTTAGAATGCGGCTCGCAATGACCGAAACTAATTTCGCAACTTTTTTTTTCGTTCGTCTCTTGCAGCTGACAACAACAATCCATTCATAGAATATGTGCTGAAGAAAAGTGATATAGATTATGCTTGTAAAGACACACACTGTAGAACTTTTCCGGAAAATTTTGAGGTAATTTCCATTTGAAACTTGGTTATTTTAACACTCTGCCGAAAAATGGCGCGAAAAACTAATTGAAGACTAATGATAATGCTTGTTTATGCTTTCCGATGATCACATCAACAATGACAGGTCCAAGTGAAATTGAAACCTAGTGAATGCGTCAATGAGGAAGAAATGCAAGATAGCCGTTTGAATATCATTAAAAATGATCTACGAACATCGAGCATGAATTCGTTTGTCGATACGCATACGCCGTCCGAAAGTCCCGAAGCATCCAGTTCTGAATCGTCAACAGGTGGTGACTGGGAATCTGGTGAGTTCAAATCAAATGAACTTGTTGTAGAACATTGGCCAAAGCAACGTACATTTAGCAATAGCAAATCGAAAAACAACAAAAAATTAGCTAATTTAAAAATGAATAACACAAATTCTGCAAACACTGCTATCACTACTTCCACTAGTTCTATACCCGCTAGATTATCACATCAGCATCAATTCAAAGCAAAGTCGAATAGCATTAAAATATTCAATAGCACGAGTAATATTAGCAGTAGCAATAATGTCAGTGTCAATATTCATAATAATGTACATGAAAGCAAGTTGAATTCAAAGAAATTGCGTTGGTTGTGGAATATGCGAAATGATCCGGATTTTCATGAGACTATCGTGAAAACTGTGAACTTTCAATCGCCATCTGAGTTGGGCGGCGGCGGACGACAGTCAAGCGATAATTTAGATATGGATTACTATTCGACCATCTGTGATAATCAGCTTAGTGTAGGCTCACCGTACAAAAGTCCCAGTGACAGCGTACCATCATTGCTTTGCGATCAAATGAAATCACGTTCAAGAACGAACAGTTTTACTACGAAACGCCATCACCATACGCACATCAACAGTAAGCACATGCACGCAACAAAAAAATCGTCGCAACACGACTACAACTACGGTGATATTGCCAGTTCAATCGTTACATCGGTGCAAAATCGCCGGTGCGACGATACAGTGCTGGTTGTGGCCAAACCAATTGAATCTCAATCCATAGGTTTCAATGTGAGTTGTAGTGCAAGAGATAATAATGCTGCAGGCAAGCAAAATAGTGATTTTACGGGTACGAGTGGTGCAACGGCCACATCAACAGATACAGATCATGCGAAAAAACGAACCGAAAACGATAGCAATTCGGAGCAATCATTGAAAAAATCGCCAAAACGTCCAAAGTCAAATGATTTGGGTGAAATTATGCCCGTGAGCTCGCTCAGTTCCAGGTCCTCGTTGTTGATAGTTAACGAACAAAATTCTCTTATTGATTTTTCACTTGACCAGTCGAGGAGCGGCGGCTGCATTGCGAAGCATTCGAAGGTTATTGGTGGGGATATTACGCCAGATACCAGTGCTAGCAATAGTCCAACCGTAGAAAGTTTCGAATACCCAATACCCAAAATGGTACCACATTTTAAACCGGAGATCAAAACCGACTGCGATGAAGTGGACAGCAAAACCGTCATTTCCCCTTGGTCAAGCGATGCGGATTTGTTGTACAGACAAAAGCAATTAACTTCTGATATTTGTGAATCGATCGATCTTACAGCAATGTCTTCAACCTCATCAAATAGTACCGCATCCTCTTCAACATCGTCTCTAACCAATATCAAACGTAACCCACCGTTTTCATTTCGTGACATCCGCAATGAACTGAAATCCGTGATGCGACAAAATCGTAACACTTAGATTTGTAAATTGTTCAATGCCATTGTATGTCAATGTCTATTATCTATCAATTTATTAAAAACCACATTTTGTATGCGTGCAGTGTGTCAACTGTATTTTGTGTAGCTAAAAACTCATCATCGTCATCGTCATCGTCATCATCATCAGCTTCGCCGTTTAGATTAGAACATATGATTCTGTTATCGCGTGTGCACTCGCACAAGCAAATATGTGAAAATGTTTAAGTTCAACAAATATTTCGTAGTGTCTAGCAACTATAGGAAGTGACGCATTGAATTAAAGATTTTAGTTAAGAAGCTCGGAAAAAATATGTACATACAATTTTCTTATTTAAACTTACGTTAGATTTTTATTGAATATTATTAATTTTATACGATGTTTTTAATGCAAAAACACACACCGCTCATTTCAAAACGTGTGAGAGAAAAACAAATTCGCCGACAAATCCACATTCAATTCACATACGCACACATCCCATTAGAAGAGATACATGAATAAAAAAACCATACGTTTAAAATATCACGAGACAAAAAAGTGTTATTGATTATATTGTATAAATTGTAGGCCTCTACTAATTGATTGTTTTAATGAATGTAAGCCAGTTCTATTTTTTTCATAATGATCTATTAAAATCGTCAACTTGTACGACAATTCGACCAAATTAGAAGATTTTTTTTCTACATCGATTCACTAGCACAGTTCTGTATATTCAATTCAATTCATATTCAGATTCTTTCTTACAAGTTGAATTCAATTGGGAGGAAAACCAAATGGAATAAATTTTATTCACTAATTCTTGGCAAATATCTTGAAATTACAATTACAACAGCAGCTTTTTTGGTGTTTAATTAAGTAACGTCGACAAAAAAAAAAAGAACACGTAAAGTAAACAACAAAAAAAAGTACAAATTTCGGTAATGATGAGAAGTTTGCCTCTTTTTCACTAATGGTACGCAATGGGCCATTAAAACAAATACTTATAATCAAACAGTTCATTTAATTTGCTGCTTTTCAGCCATTGACTGCGATATCAACTAAGAAATTCTTTATTTTCAAAGATTTGTTCGTTTGAATTCGATGGCTGACCTACGTAGTTTTTATATTTATAGTTTTGTTGTCTTTTTTAAAAGTATATGACGGGAGAAAAGAATGTTTAAATTAAGTACAGTAGTTGGGACGATTCGAAAATCAAATAATTCAGTTAGAAGATTAGAAAATAGTGAGTTTGTTTTGTTAGATGAGCCAGACTCAGACTAATTCGCTTATTGATTGAGCTTTATATTTCTGGAAACGAAACAAAACCACAGCAACTGCAAAACATTTTGTCAATATTTCGTATTTCTTTTTGTGTCGAATTTTTTCGTTTGGAACGTTCGTTGATCTAAAATAATTTTTCTTTTGTTTTCATTTTAGTTGTATTGTTTCCTAGAAATAAGTATGTGAAATCAAACAAACGTATATGCAACCGCACAAAAACACCCTCCTTCCCCAAATCAATCAAACAAATGCTATGTTTAAGTATCTTATAGAAGAATATGTGAGTAAGAAACAAAAGAGAAAAAACAACAACTATCAACTTTATAAAAATAAAATTTATACTTTTTTTCGAAATTTAACAATATCATTTTATTATTGTTTAAATTGGTTCCTTTTTTATCGTTATTTCATTCAGTTTCAATCATCAACAAACCTTCTATTTTTATTTCTTTCGTAAATAGTGCATTCATTCTTTCTGCTTCTTAGTTTTGGGTTTCTTCCATATTGATTTTGGTAGTATCGGTATTCATGAGTGAAACCGTGTATTCTTTGGATTGTGTATTGCTCGCGCACACCAATGACACACGAGCCAATGGTGTCTGGGCGGGTTGTAATATCCTCTATCCACCAATTGCAAAAACCCGTAAAAACTTAAGTGTCATCACGCTTTCGATCTTGCTCAAAATTCAATTAAAACATTTAGTAGAAAATTGTTTGATGATTATTTATTTGAATTCTACTAACAAATTTGATAATGAAATTTTGTATTCAATATTATAATTACATGCTGCTCTCGCTCTGGTGCACTTGTGATAAACCTGCAATCTCGCAACAAATATTTGCATCGATCTAAATCCCTATATTCTCTTTGATGCGGTGGCATTTTCGGCGTGCCGTTTTGTATGTACGCGTGACTAAAATAAAAACACATTGATTCGAAACTAATTTGCTGTGGACGTTGACATTTTGCTGAACAGCTGATGCACAAGAAAGTCCGATTGGTCGCTACAGACTTCTGTCAGAATCGGATATTGACACCGTCTTTGTACATGACCCACACAACAATAGTTTGGTTCAAGCCTGATCACCAAATCAACAAATCAACAGTTAATCAGTGTTGAATTGCACCTGAGCGGACGTTTGGACAGTGACGCGCGACCTGCGGCTCTTGGTTACTCACTTTTTGGTCAATGAAAAACAACAACATTATTTGATGTGAAAAAAACCAACCGATTTTGTGTGAAGATGCCATATACCTTTTTGCATCACGTAGAGCTTAGTTTATCTATTGGAGCCGTATATTTTTTGCCCGAGATGACATGCCCAAAGCTGCATCAAAACAACAACAGAACAGAGAAAAAACAAAAACAATTTTAGAATTTCATCAGATTCCGAACATTACCATTCGTTCACACGTGTTGTTCAACAAACATCACAACCACCACGAGACAACCAGATCCCGAACCAACGCCACCACCATCGTCATCACCAGCTTCAGAAAATAGAACTTGTCAAACAATTTGTGTACAACCATTCTTCGCAATTCAGTGATTTTTCAAATCGATGTGTTGGGTACGTGCTGTGCTTTGTATGCTAACTTACAAACACATTCATTTTGGACAACAACAACAAAATGTGAAATTAACAAATAAGAGAAGAAAAAAATCACCATGCTTTTTAATGTAATTCGATGTGCTTATGTAGAAAACTTTTTTCAAAATATTACAAAAGATATTATTACTAAATACTATACACAAAAAAAATATATTTGCAAAGGATGTGAACAAAGTAGGGACAAAAAAAACAAATTACCAAAAATGATGTCGCAAGCTGAACCGACAATTCGAAAATTATGCCATCAAAAATCGATTATAGTAGCAATGAAAAAAAGTTTGCGATTTAATCGATGAGTTCCATCAAAACTCTATCATCAACTCAAAATTTATGTGCATGTTTTTATTGGGGGAAACGCCGAGGAGTGAGATAAGCACGAAAGAGCAATGGCGCCACTAAATGGATTTTCGCACATAAAAGAGACGCTTTTCTCCTCTATTTTCCCTAACTTATGCGATCACGATAGAAAAACAAACACACACTCACATACTGTATCGAAAAAGTAGAACTTTTTAATCGACTTTCGACTATATCTCGATTCAATTTTCCGCGCTACTCCAAACTGACCGAATAATGAGGACATTTTCATTGAAATTGCGATTCAGTTTCACATCGCAAATGAACCGTCAGAGTAAACAAACCGTACTTGAAACGTGAAATGATATGATTATATAGAGACGACAAACTAAACATTAAGAATTAATAGGATTTTGCATGCGTGCGGGTGTGCATGTGTGTGTATGCCAACCGCACATACACCCGATCACCATAAAAATAATAAGCAGAAGTGATGAATATGAATTAATGACTTTTTTCAGCTAGTTTTGATAGTAAGCAAATAAACCTCCAATATGATTTGATGTATGTTTTTTAAATATACAAAAGCCAATAATTATCAGTCACATTTTGATTTTAACGAGATTTCCGATCTTTCTCTCGTCACGGGAAAGACATATTGAGCGAAAAACTGAATATGGAAGAAATCAAATCTGTAATGCGGAACGATGATATGCGAAACAAAAAAAATTCACTGCACGTGAAATCCATACAAATGACAAAACACTTGTGGTTTTATTCTTCTTATTCTCAATAAAAACTTAAATCAGTTCACGAGATTGTATACACACCTATTCGTATTTTGTATGGATAACAAAGCCGAAACAAAAGATTTAGTTTTTTCCAATCAACAAAATTAAATAAAAAAACCAATTCATTTGTATAGCGACAAACATATGTAAGAAAATCATATTTTTTTAGTTGACAACCATTGGTTGCGCATTGAATTGATAAACACAAAATGTGTGAGCAAAAAAAAGAAAGAAAAAAAAAATAAAAGAATCAAATGGACACAAAAAACAAACGAATTATGAAGAGAACGGAGAAATGGTGAAAATCCAATATTATTATATTACATGAATGATGAAAAATGAAAACAAATTTTATATATATGAAAAAATTAATAGGATTTACAATTTTACTATTGATTAGGAACTTAAATAATTTTTTTTATGTTTTTCAATGAGAGGAACTTGATCTACTGCAAGATGACAAAACAAACAAACAATTTAATAATAAATTGACTCATTTTCTCCTACGGTAGCCAATGTTGCAAAGGCACAAATGATCGTCTGTGTTAAGACATGCATGTGCATAAAATCAAACCAATACATTAACATGTTTCATCATGATTTGGAATCACAAATATGTATTTTCATATGACACTCAAATCATATCAATCTTTTATCGGGATGAGCTACAAGAGTGTTTCAAAGTTGATTTTTGTTTTGAAAATCACGATTTAATCTAGGAGAAAATGGGTTAAATACACGCATTCATTTATACAACTTTACATACCAAAACAAAAGAAATTTGCAGATTTTTAGCAATGAAGGAGTGCCACTGACGGCTCGAGTGCTGACAAATTCCATCTACGTCATTCATTCGTCGGAAATCTGTTGATCGAACGTAGTTGTAAATGAGGGCGCAAATTTTCAACACTTCAATTACGTAGCTATTTCCCAAAGCTCTAACGTCGGTCTGGCGTTTAATCTTTTTCCACCTTCTCAATCTGATAATCCCGAATGCTTGATAAAACAAAACACACATTTATTTTTTTTTTGCAACAACTATAAAAAAAACTCATTTATTTCCTATAAATTGTCAGCTGATTTGAGAAGCTCTCTTCCTCTGACTCTCATTCAAAATTTATCTCATACACCTTACACCTGGAACAATTCAAAAATGTGCATAGCGTTTGAATAATTAGAATTTAAATATTACTGAAACGTAGAATTATTTAAAATATGCAAAAATAATGAGGAAAAAACACACACTAAATGGAATCAAACAATAAACAACACAAATACAATCTCACTCCCATTCAAATAAAAACTTCATAAATCTATTCAGCAACCAAAACAAATATTACTGACGAAGAATTACTGATTTTAACTGTGACAAATTAATCAACATTCTTACGTAAACGTCTTGTGCGATCCCGCAATAGCACATGCATCTATAACAACAACAAAATTCTACCAAAAAATTACAACAACAACAACAACAACAGCATCAACAAAAATACAAAAAACAAATGGATTATTATGTATTGATTATTATGCATTAGAGAACAAATACATTTACGATCTTTTTTATTAAAGAAAAACACAAAAAGAAAAAAAATCGTTGGGTTTTTTCTTTTTTGGGCGCGAGCGTGAGCGCGCGCAAATGCATCGCTGCGAGCGCGGGCGTTCAAATTTTTTTTCAAAAAATTAGAATCACTTCAGCAAAAACATTTATTTTATTTAATAATTATGTTTCTTGCACGATTTTCCCTAGATTTTTGCAGATAAAATTGCATTTACACAAAAAAAAAACTCGATATTTCATCTGTAAATCTTATGAAGCAATAAAATCATCTTCGAAGATTCACGTGCTTACCAAAAGCCTTAAGGAAGACATGTAGTTAACGGGTAGTTTAAAGTAATTCACGTACATAAATGTTCCAAAAATATCTTCTGAACGAATGCAAGATGGCAAAAGTGTCTTTTGTTTCGAACGCTTTTTATCTTAGGTTTAATTTGTAGCTCTTCATCTAGTAGCCTTGAGAGTAGTGTAGCTTCATATTCTATATTAGAAAAAAAAAACAAATTAAGGATGACAAGTGATAGCGGTTAAATGATATATAAACTAAATCATTCACACTCATTTCATATTCATTGTTGACTTTTTTATCATTTTGATTTAATTTTTTTTTTCTCTTTTTTTCTCTTTTTCTTCCTAACAATTCTTGCACTTGTGTTCGTAAAACACTCAAACACATACACACATACATTCACAAACATCGTGCAGGCGAATCAACGTATCTGTGATAGCAGACTCAAAAGAAATAAATTTAACAAGAAAAACACACGTCACATTCATTGAACTGACCTACAACTTTCGAATAGAGTGCTAGCGAAAAATGTAGAACATCTTCATCGCGTGGCATTCATCACACACGCACACACACGCACACACACGCACACACACACACAAAATAAAAAAATAAAACCACTAATCACATGCAACCACCTTTCACTCATAGATATTAGAAGCACTTACAATCAATCGCACTTGAAAAAAGCTTGCATTCTGTCTTAGACACACACACATCCATACACACACACACACACACACACACACACACACACACACACACACCCCGCGACCTTGATGTACCGATCGAATCACCCAATGCAATGGAAATTCCCGGTAAAAATTCAGTGTGAATCATGAATCATTGCAACCCCCCATGAAGTACAAAGTATATAACTTATTTGTTTTATTCTCTAGTAGAAAATATTTCACACACGAAAAAAGTCAATGTATGCTTACGGAAAAAATTAACAAACCGCGAAAAGAATCGCATCGGAAAACAATTGAATAGAGAACGAAAAAAAAACTACAAAACACTCATAAACACCTATTTAAAATGACGAGGAACTATTTCTTCCCTTTTTTTTCTGTTCGAAAAGAGATCAAATCAAGTTTGTAATTTTTCCTATATTGAAGTTTTGCAGCTTATCTTTTTCATAAAATCGATAATTATTTTGTACACATTGAGCTAGGATTTAAGATCATTATTTAGTTATCTTTTTTCCCATTGTATAATTGGTTTTTTTTACTTTTATTTACGCGATTGACGCACGTATCTGAATAATAAATCTATGTCTATTTGTACGTATCGAATAAAGTTAAAGCCAGATTGATTGCAAAAAAATACACATACACACACAAAATGAAATGATCACAATTACCGAAGAGTTACTGATTAGCAAGTAAATCGATAAGAACGTAAGTAACAAAAGCTGCGATAGCGAAACAAAGAAAGAGATTCGCTTGAAAAATCCATGTTAAAAATCAATCTTTTTATACTTCTGTGTTGTATAATCACGTGCAAATCGAAACAAAATTAAGATTAACAGAGAAAAAAAAGAACAAATTGAATAGATCAAGAACCACATGAACAATAAAAAAAATCAAATTTTAAAGCAATGACCGGTTTTTAATTGAAATTTTGTGGGGCTCTGACTTTTCAGTGCCAGTCGCTATGAGGTAAGATCTGGATGTCAACCATGTCAAGATTAATCTCTATCTCTTTATGCATAGACAATAAATCTTCTTTTTACAACGAAATGGACTTTTTTCAATAAAGATTGCGTTTTTGATGCTTCTTTCGATAAAATCAGGTGTTTTTAACTCAGAATTTGAATAAGACTTACTGTCATTCATTCGCAACATAAAGAAGTTCTTTTTTCTTACATTCAAATAAAACTCATTTTTTAAATTCTATTATTGCATATTTTTATTCCATTAGTTTTCGTATTTATGAAAATAATCTAGAGATTTTGAATGTGTCTTTTATAACATCATTAACCGTAGCAATGCATTTTCCACGTTAAATTTAAATGATCAGCAATTTATATATAATTAAGTTTGTCAATGAAAATATAAGCTGAAAACTTTCGACAAATAAAACTTACGAACTAATTGGATTCCCTTATGCAGTTTCTAAAAAACGTAAGTGTATAAAATATTAAATTGGAATTTGGATATGGGCTCTTGGTTTGATACATTTCGCATAAATTGCATAGTCTTTCTTTGCACTTTTTCTCTCTCTAGTACTCCTTCCGTCTGCGATCAATTTTGATTCTTCTGTAATTAATCGATTCTCATGGAACGAAAATTATTGGAATATTTTCATTCTAATTTCTATCACAGATTCATTGATGTCATGACGGGTTTACAGTGAATTTTGAGCCGGTGAATCGTATCCGAATGAATTTGCCACTGAAACGAAGCAGAGAAGAGTTGTAATTTTTATGGCAAATGATGCATTTTTATGTGTTGAGTACTATGAATGTAAATGAAAAGCATAATTTAATAAATTAAACTCGGTTGAATTAGTTACGATTGCTACATACTATCGAATTCCTTTGAATACAATCGGAATAGATCGCCTAATGCAATGCCAGTCCCTTCTGGAATTTCAACTTTTCCACCGTAAGTAGTTGGCAGACAGTCGACGCCGAAGTGACGTTGCAAAGACGAATGGTCTTTGCCATGGAAAATGATCTGAAATACACAAATATGGAATAAATTTCATTAAAGAGGTTCAACAGTGATGCAAAACCAGTATTGTATAGGATTTGAAGATTAAATTAGTGAGTCAACATTTTTAAAGCAGGAATTTCTCAAATCTTATCTTTGGAATATGTTCGAAATGTGACACATTTTGAAAGCGTTTCTGCTATAAACAAAAATCTGACTCTGCAAAAAATGATGCTGAAACTTGAATCATAAAATCGGCAAACATTCAATTCCAAACTTGAACACTCAACGGCAAACTTGAAGAGTCAAATTTCAAGTTCAAGTTGAAAATTCGAAGCTCGTTCATTCTAATCTTAAGCTTCAACTTACACGTTTGCGTAGCTTTTCTCTGATGAATGGCTTGAAGATAGTGAAAAGCATGTTGAACAAATACGAATTGTTGACAATGTGAACAGATTTCAAGCGCAATGACAAAGCATCCTAAAAAAAAGAATTCATTTTTGTTAGTCTTTCTGTGAGATAAAATCTGTTATTTTTAATTTAATTGCCGATTATTTTCCACCGCCAGAAATTCTTGTCATTCATTATTTTATCATTTTGTTTCCGATCATTAAATCTTAGATAAATGTCTTTATTTACTTGAACCCATTGAAGAACGAGAGCGGCAAAAGATGGTGTGAATTGCATGATGTGGCTCAAAGCAAGGCCATCAAAGTCCAAAATGACACATCCGCCACAAATCTGTGTAGTCGGCTCCAACATGCTAGCTGCAATCGCAACTTGAATTGCACGGAATAAATCGTTCAACGAACATTTTGCTGGCTTCCATTTTTCTAATCATCGAGATAAATACAAGTTAATTAATTTGGATGTTACCAAGGAAGAATTTATGTCACTTACTTCCGCACTGAATAACCAAAATACGTGAACCGTTTTGGTCGCGTGTTGGAACCAATCGAACAAGTTCTTGTTCGTACACATGCACAACATTGTTTGGGTACAAATTTTCGTAGAGTTCGGAATGTTTTTGTTTCAATTTGTAAAATGTCTTGAGCTAAAAATACAAAACATTTTAGAAAATATAAGTTTTAAAGATCATCAATGACGTCAGGTGTATAAATGAATGAATCGTTGTTAAGCAAAACTTACACGATCGAAAGCACTTTTTGTGTAATATTTGCATGGTCTGAGGTACATTTTCAAGAATTCATCATCGGTTGGCACATGCAACGTCTTTTCGGCTGCAAAAATTACATGGAGATAAACATAAAATAATAAATTACAATCAAAACAACTTGCAAATAAAAATTAACCATTAAAATTATTGTAAGATTGAAGAAACGCGAAACAAAAAAAAATTTAAATTTCATGAAAACAAGCCGTGAGATAAAATCAGCGTGTATGAATGTTAAAATTTTGAGAACTTTGGAAGTAGAAAGAATTTTCATATAAATCTCGCGTGCACATTTTCATGTTTGCATGGGTGGATTTTAATTGCAAATCATTAGTAAGCGCTATTTATTAAGCGAATTAGCGTGACGATGCCAATAAAATATCAATTCTCATCGTTTCGCGTGATCAACGTAAATTACTTTAATTATTAAAGTTAACAACGAGAATATACGCTTTTGAGAAATATTCGCTAACTGCTTGAAGTCTGCTCAAAGCATCATAGTTTTGTGATGACGAAAATTGATTGAGGTGAGATAAGTGCACCACATTGTATTATAAAGATTCTATGACATCCATCCATTTATAGTTGCATACAAACAATATCTTATCCGAAGCTGATCAAAGTTTCAAAACGGCTTCTAAAAATGTATAAATATCATTATTGCAACTGTTCAATGTGACATAACTTCACATGAAAAACTAGTCAGAAACCGAGAACGAGAGAAAAAAACTAGGTTTTCATTTAAACTTAAACATGCTGTGATAAACCAAGTAAATCATCAATACGAAATCAGGTTTTCGCTTGAGTCATCTTAAATCTTGCTCGAGCTGTGTGTCAACACAAAGCAACGCAGCCACAAACAAAGCGAAAGACGAATGGATTATTATTGGACATGAATTTATAATGGCACGTGTTTAACACTTCGGTGAAATTGGTTGTGCTATAAAATTGGCTAATGTGAGTCAGTTGGCCGAATTAATTAAGAAGGAAACAAGCACGAAATGCAATTAATCGTGACGTCGAGACTGAAACGTCCAATGACCGAAACAGGTTTTTTGGATGTCGAGAAAAAGTTTGATGCCATAGAATTGGATGGAATGGTCCAGTTCATTGAAGGATTTCTCATAAATCATCATGCAGACAAATTGCAAATGGGTATTTTTCAAAGATCTATAATTAGGCCTTTTTTGGACCGAGTGCAAATAAGCGTATGAAAATTACAAAATATCCGCAAATATAACAGAAATCAGCTTTGCAATCTCATGCGAACCGACGACAAATTTCAATGTTCGTTGATAACTCCATTGCGCAAAAACAATTGACCACATCCTTTCATTCGTTTTAGTTCATTTTTTTTCTTCTCATTTATTCGTATTTACATTTCTTACCTTTTTTTCTTCTTACATCTTTCACGATCATATTTTTTGCGCTTACCTTTTAGCATTTCACGTAGTTCGGCGATCGCTGGACCAGTTATTTCTGGAAGCTCTCGAAGTTCATTCCGAGCCTTTTCCAAAACTGCTTCCTTCGGCTGTTCGCTTTCCAAACGGATTTCGTTTTCACCTAATCCGATGTACGGCACATTATTCTCATTGTACTTCACAGTTAGGATTTTTGCAGACATGTTTGTTTCCGTTTTCGATTTATCTGCTTTCAACCAATTTGAAAACTAATCTATAATTCTGTTGAAATCCTGTAGAACAAGTGAAACGTCTGACATTAATGTGAAATGTTATCATTTGAAGTAGGCCACAGTGAGCAATGCGTACAAAGTTCGAACAGGGTAGTGACCAGTTTTTATTGAAAAAAACACATATTATTTATTCAATTTATTTCATTTTTTATCACGAGCTGTTTTGATTATATTGTTTGTCATTCGTTCTATTTTGCAGCATATTTTTCCTTTTCGAGATAGTATTCTCGCCACGAGCACATCGAAATTGTTCAACATATTCAATAGACATGCAAAAATCATGTCTACGAATGTAATCGACGGCGAATTGTTTTTTTTCAGCACAGAAACCGCTAAAAATGTTGTTTAACAGAAAATGAATATGATATGATTATCATCTGTGGACTCATTTTTTCATAAAATAACAGCACGTCATTTCATATGTTTATATTTCTTTGCGTAATGACCGAAACCAAATTCACTTTGGAAATTGGCTGATGTTTCCTCGAACTTCGCAATGCTTTGAATAGTAAGAAATCGAAGTCGTGAAATTGCGTTCATGGCAAAAAAGGGTCAAAAGAGCACAGACTTGAAACACTAAAATCGACTTAACATTGACAATTGAAATTGAAAATAGAACAACGATGAATGCGAAAAGCCACAGAGAAAAAAACCACGATGAAAAAATCCGAACAAATACAAATAAATTATAAATGCTAGTGAATATCAAAATCGTTCATTGATTTTTTTTTCTTGAATTCATTAAAAATGATTAGAATGAGATTGTGTTTGGCGTGTAAATCGCCTTCATTTAACGCCATTTGATCGGCACAGTGAAAACGACACTGTCGTCATGACACGTTTGTAGTCATCGAAACGATTGATAAATTTCAATTCGGCCGATACGTCTGTGAGTTTGTCAATGATAACATGCGTGAGCCGCGAGCGCGATCAGTCGATCATCGGCCAATTTTTTCTAAACAATTGCTCGGCTAGTGCAATGAAATGAAAACAAATGTGTGAATCGAATACCGAAGCGTACGCTAGAATAAATAATAAACTTAGCAACGATGGGCGACGTGCTCAATGCAAATTACGATTATCGTATAATGAGCAACCAGGCAAAAAAAAAATAAAAATGAATGATTAATTGCTTAAATTTTTTTTTCCTCTCAACACAATAAAATTTCATATTACTTTTCGTTTCGTGTGAGTTAATAATATTCATCATGTGTTTACGAAGAAAAGAGAGAAAGAGACACATTGATATTGTTGTCAAACACGCATCGACGACGTAACAATGAACAATAATAAATATCGGCAGACGTGCTGCCTGCAAACAAAAAACCCTAACAACGTTTTAGTACTGCTGCATTCGGTTCACATTTCACATTGTAATTTAAAAATAGCAGTGAGAGATGAAGTAACATTCAATCACGCTCAAGTGCCGTGGAGTCGCTTATCAAATGAATTTCATGTCGACGTCGAGGGTGTGCGCACAGTGACGCTATTTTTTTCGGCATTTTTATCGCTGTTGCCATTCTCCCACAAAAGTTCAAAGCAAACACTTTGCATATGGTCCCATGCATTAAACATTGTTTGCATATTTTCGGTTTGTATGAAGATAGGTGTTTTGCAATATCTGAACAGGCATTTCATGAGCAAGCACAAGAAGAAGTTGTATGTGCTGTTGTTTTCTCTGATTTTGATATTGTTTGAACAACGACAATTGATGTTATGAATAAAAGGCGGCAGAAACCATCATACGGAAGAATAGATTTCAATGGAATTGTAAGAAATGCTCTCCGCGCGTCGTATATTCTCCGACGCAATGAACTAGGAAAGAAACGCCGTCGATGGCGTCACAATGATATGCACGAATAACACAAGTAGTCAATGACATTTTACTATTTTAATGAACGTTTATTAAACGAAGTCATCAATTTTTCGTAGTATAGATTCTGGTGTTCAACAGCTGTCCAACGCACATATAAAATCGCTTCAACGAATAAATGGGTAAACGGCGTGAATATTGCAAACAAAGTATTGTGTAAAATGTTAGTTGCTTTTTTTTCAGTGAAAGAGAAAATGATATAAAAGCTTATTCTGTAGAAGGTCAAAGCAGTCATCGGCCATAAAAACACTTCTTCTCTTCCTTTCCACTTATGCACACAAACATTATATTTAATGCAAAGCAAAATGAAATGTTTTGATTTTCCGTCTTCACATTTTTTGATTTCCTATGAATCAATCACATTGATATTTGGTAAATGAATATTCTTCCAAATTTGAAAAATTTATAAAAAACAATTGTAGCGGATGGAGGCCAACCATTTTATTGCTTTGGTTAGTGGTCAAATGTTTGGTTGGAATTTTGCAATCTGGGAGTTTATAAGTGAATTTCGCGTACCATTTCAATGTTTCATCACAATAAATTGCTGCGTCTACAACCCGCTCACCATTTTTGGGAGATTTCACATTCAATTTTGGTCGACGTTTCAATTTAGCAGATCAATATATAACGAAATGGCATGATGTACGCTTGAGCTCAGCTCATTTTGGTCGTCAGAATAGCGTGAAACGCAATTAAATGTGTTCAAATTGTACTTCAAGTTTGAAAGTGTGCAACAATTGTATCAACAAGAGATACATCGAAGATTTTCGAAAATATTCCGTGTTTCGAATGGATTTGTTGTGTTTTAAAGAGATTTGAAGGCTGTCGAAATCATAGAAAACTTTTATGTAGCTTGAGAGCGCGAGAGACAGAGCAAGCATTCGCTTTCAATTGAATCGTAGTTCCATATAATGCCACCGCAGAGCCAAGCCAGACAGAAATTGTAGTGAACTAAAGAAATCACGTTCCATGTGGAATAAACAACGATTTTCATTGTATGTGCAGAGAAAATACTACGCGCAAAAAAAACGTACACAACACAAAATGATAGACACAACAATGAGCATTTGGCCAAATGTGCAAAAAAACACAAATCGATCTTGATATTTTGAAGTTTTCATGCAATACGAATACAAAGAAGAGTTATTACTGCGTGTTTATGCATTATACGTGTGCACAAGCGTCATCAATATGTTTTCCAAAATTTACGCGTACTATTCATGTTTGTTGGTAAATGGAAATGGAACAAACTATCAGAGCAAATTTTGAGAAAGAATTGGAAAATGGAGACACACACAGACAGAGAGAGGCAGCGAGAGAGAGAGAATTCAGTTTATAGTTATGTGAGCACGAGGCAAACATCTGAATGCCATTATTAGCCATTACTAACTCAAGGGGTTTCTCGTGGAAAAATAGGAAGAACATAACGATTTCCCGGTTTCAATCATCAGTTTTTCAATCTTTATCATTTGAAAAGAGAAAAAAATAGCATGATTTGGTTAGAAAAAGCAAAATATAATGAATTGAACAGAGACGAACAATTTGATTGAAGTATTTTTCAATGAAAACATGTCAATTGAAATAATGTAATTACAAATGTCCGTTCTTTTGATTGCCTAGCATAATGATATTGTAATTGAAACTGGATTTCAAAGTTAATTCTAGACGATTTTAAATTTAGTCTTTACGATAAAGGAAACAGACTCTCAGACCACAAATGAATGCAATGTGTATTTTTTTGCGAAATATAATACTTGACGTAGCAAGTAATTAAATCGACTTGCAAAGTGTCTGGACAGTCCCAATGAAACACAATCGAATATTCTAATTAGCGTCAGGTTTTCTGCGTATATCTCCAGAATATTTTCCACATCCAAGCAAAAAGGCGTCAATTCTCTGCATTAACACTTCAAACTTTCGTTTGGTAATTAAAATTTCTAATTTTATAATGTATATGATTTAATTAGCACTTGCCCCACAAAGCGGAGCTCCTTTTTTTGCATTCGCCATAAGGCTCTTGTGCTTTCCAGTGTCTTTGCACAAATAACATTTGATTCATACAATTCGAGCAAACAATAGTCGAACTATTGGATTCTCATTCAAATGAAATGAGTGCGATAACGGTTATGGTGAACCTTCGTCAAAGTATTTGATTGACAACAAAAATTTGGAATATTCTTGGTAAAGATTAGATCAATGTGAATAAACTTGAATGAATTGAATCGAATCAAGTTTGAAGATTGTGCAATATTAATGAGAACTGTAGCTAGATTTGAGGGCTCAATCAACACACGTAACAAAGCATTTAACGCCAAAACGCCAAAATAGGGAATATTCAACGCATAGACGACGACATTTATTGCGACAGACATTCTTAATATTCAAAGTTCTTTTCTCCGATTTGAAATTTAAATTCTTCCGCTTTTCTATTCGCTCGCATATTAATTTACCGGTTTGATCGTATCGAATGGTCTGCATTGGGGTCAGGCAAATGAGTTATTCCGAAAAAGATAAGCCGATTGTTGGTGAACACAGCAAAACTTCATTCTAACAAACAATAATGAAAACGTTTGATTGATTGGCTGGCCTTTGGCCAACTTGCATTTTGTTTTGATTCTTTTTAACGATAAAAAATTTAATCGGAAAACCATCTGTCGAGTTCAACGATCAAGTGGTCTGTTTTGAAAAGCTAATAGTTTTTATTTTCTACTTCAAGAAATGATCACGTTCAGCATAGAATCCCATCTGGTTCAACAGTTGCGTGAATAGTTCTTTGTTCGATGTTGTTTGTTTTCATTTAAAAAAAAAAAAAGCAAAAATAGGTAATTTTTTGTGAAAATTTCTAGTTTTCTATGTCTTACTTTAGAGCACGTACTCGTTGATATATCTTTGAAACAATTTATTTACTCTCTACGACAATCTCAAAAGATGAAGCAGTAAAATAGTTCTAAGTTCAAAGTTAAACTGATAAACAATTCTTATTCTCAAGAAACACACGAATATGGAGAGAAAACTGAACTGAAATAGGTCTGTTGTTCACAAGAGCCTACTACAAACTAATCCAAATTTCACAGTGTTCGATCAATTAAAGTGAAACAATTCTAGCTGGTGCCGGTGCTCGTTTCACACACCGAACACACATTCAAAGCATAGCTGCACAACAAACGCAAAATACGCGCACTAAGCAAACAACAACGCAAAGTGAATCAGCCATGCAAACGCGATCGCAACGTTGCTTGCAGCTGACTGGCTAGCTCTGTAACACACATGCGGTTCATCATTGTGTTCAGATTCAGAAACATGATCAGGAAATATGTTCGAATCGGTGCAATTGTAGTAGTGGCTCGTATTCTGTCGGTGAAACATAAAGTTCAATTTGGTGTCTAGCTGAAAATGTAAACACTCATGCGCCAATGGATTTGTTGACCGGACGCGACGCAACACTAGTTGCTGCCAAATCACTATCATTGCGTATTCATGCAGCACATGAGCAGGAAAAAACCCGAGAACATGCCAGTCAGACACTGTAATTTGAACTGATTTCCAAGAGTCGATCGTTGAATAGCGTTCAATTATTATTAACATTAATTTGATCGATTTGAAGATTTCAAAGCTAAACAACGAAATCCAACAATGTTACAAATTACAGCTGTTCACCATCATCTATTCATTATTCTGCTTGATTTCGTTTCTAATGTGCAATTTACATTTCGAAATTTAGCGATGCTGGATATAAAATATGTAAACAAATATGTACGATAGGGCCCATTCATTCGAAAGCAAAAACAATGCAATTATTTTTAAAATTATTCAAGTGATATGAATTTTTTCTGCCACGTTTCACTTGAGTATTTACACCATGAAAACAATACACAATCCACTGATTTTTCGAAATTAAATGTTTTTATCGTAAAATTAGATGATTCTTATTGCAATCATTTTGCATTTTGCTAAGAAACTGTCCATTGAATTTAAATGCGGTAAAAAGACACGTTACAATTTGAAATATGAATGATATTCCATTTTTATTAGTTTTGAGTGCAAAAGTGGGAATGCAACACTTATACAATCGACTCACGCAATCACAAGCCCGCTCAAAAATGCAAGAAATCATTCCGGAGAGTATGCGAACGTTATTAAACATACCATTTATACAACGAAGTTTCGGTTTAATTTGGAATGGCTGGTTTGTAATGCTGCTACAAATACACCATTTTCAACTTGCAATTTATTTGACACTCATTTTAACTCATTTCGGCCAATTTATGGCTTTCAAAGATCCTTACTATTTGGTATTATGTCCTTCTTTCACTTTCACTATTGTTTTGACTTCAATTTGACATCTGAGTTGCCCGATACCAAAATCCTTTTGTGGCGATCGACACTATGTTGACGAAAAAATCACAAGGACATACTTGGGATTAAAGGAACTTCAAAGATGTGAATTTTATTTATAAAATGGCCAATTCAGAGTTAACAACATTATAATTTTTTCCCACAATTGAACTGTAATAAGAACCAACTGATAGTATACATCTGAGCTTATTTTGCTTTCATTCAGTTGAAGTGGAGGCGGCGAGTACTTTTAATATTCAAAAGGCTATTGCAATGGAATACACTGTTAATGTACTGATGTATGAAAAGCTTTGACTAATCCAGTTAAAATGAAGAGAATATAAATTTCATAATGAATTCGGCGGGCTTTTTAGGATCCTATGATGCTAAATATTCAAATACCGAAATTTGTTCATCAATTCCAATTGCAATTAACAATATTTATTTAAAGCAATCATTGTTTGGACTATGTCGGAAAATGGAAATTCTAAATGCGGTTGATAGTCTGGCTGCAGTCATGTTGTTATTTTTCGATGTAGGTTTTCAATACTATTTTTGGTAAGTATTTGATTAAAATCGATTTCTTCTATCGAATAGTTATTGATGCTTTGAATATTTGGCAGCTTTTAAATCCTTCAATTCAACAGAAAAGGCTAGCACTTACTGGCCCGAAAGAATTACTCCGTCCAAAACGACATCAACCAAAAAATTATGATATGTATTTTTCGATTCAGGTGTTTTATATTACCTAGTTTTCACACGGAATTCGAAATTTAAATTGGAAGAGGTATCATGTGAGCGTTTTAATTCATTCGAAGAAGAAGCTTCTGGAAATGTTTGATGTTTGGTAATTTTAAAAAACCACATATGATCTTATCAATTTTTAGCATTGAAATAAGTCAAAATATGAAAGGAACTGTTTATTTAAGTTTTCTTCTTGTGCGTGAGCTGCAATGGAACTTTGTTATTCGTATGCAATTTTGAATGTACATTTAACGATCTCGTTACTGTGAAACTTCTGCACAAAACTAGATATCGAAAAGGCATCGCTCCGGCGTAAGTCTTCATATATTGCTTCTACCTGGCAAGATTTAATATTTCAAGCCTACACACGGAACGTTTATTTCGACGGCCCAAACAGCAATTCTCAAATAATGCTTGTATTCGAAATCTTTTTTTTTTGTAAATCTACATTTGAGTGCATACGAAATATTTTTAAAATCTTGGAACAAATTGTGCACGTGTATGTATGACGTCTTCGCTTGCAGCGTCCCTCCCATATAAACATGCGTATTTTGTACATCTTTGAGTGCCTTTGAGGATTGAAATTATTTTTGAAACCCTTCAAAAAATAGGAACACTTGAATAAGCTCTTTTTGGAGTGCGATGCCATTTGAGTTTTGATATTGGACTTTTGTGAGAAAACATTTCAAGCAATCTTTACAAATTGGAGATCTGTAGCCATTTTCATGTGTTCCTTAAATCTATTAATGGTATGTGCAGCTAAAAAACTCCCAAGAAGCTCTTCTTTCATTTACTGAGAATTTAATAAAATCGGATCTTTTCAACGCCGTTTTTAAGCAAAAATTCAATTGGGAACCATAAACTTGAATAAATATCAGGTTTGAATGGTTATAAAATTCCAATCAAAATCTCACATCATAAAAGTTTCCAGGCGATTTCCACTTCAATCCTTTAGGTCCCAATGGTATTAATAAGTTAGAATGAATTGTTTTATTGATTATTTTATTGATTAAGATGATAAAGTTTTACTAACGTTTATTCGAAATCGAAATATCAAAGTCTATCTAGGACCTAGAAATCAATTGAATAAGTCAGAGACAATTTTTTTGCATGCAATCAAATGCAATTTCAAACAAAAGACATGATTGAATTTGTGAATACTATTGTCTTTTCGCACAGATATCATTCGCATTTTTTCTGTATGTACACAGTATTAAATCTGCTTTTATTCTTAAGTACGGTTGATACTTGTGGAGCCGCTCAGTATTTTTTCTACTAGCCTTAAGCATAGTCAAGTACACCAACTACTTATGACGAATTTCATTAAAATCAAATAATTTCTTTGGAATCTGTATTCCTAAATTATCAGTGAGATAAACAAAATTTTTATGCGAGCTCATTTTCTTGAAATTACACAGCACATTTATATTGATTCGATGTAAACAAATCTTTTGCTTCGTTTCAATCTGACATAATGAACGCGTCTACTGACGCGCAGCTCAACTTTGACATATCATGTGAGTAAGTAGATGTAGTACTTAACTCTACTAGGCAGAAGTAAAAAAAGTATTGGGCGGCTCCACAAGTTGAAATGCTACTTGTCAAAAGTAAAGGTTTTTATACTGTGTACGGACATTCGTTGAAACAATTTTGCAATAACGAAGCGATCAGGGACCGAAATCGGTTTGACGTTTTTCATACAAACCGATTTTGAAACGGTTTCACTGCTTTGGTCAGTGATCACCGGAGCAAACCGTAACAAGTGGAACGTTCCAAGAATGGTTTGTATAAGAAGTTGTGCGAAAAAGCGAAACTGTGTTTCGAGTGATGTATACTAATACACGTAAGAATAAATGTTTCTGTATTCCATACAAACCATTTCTCGGAACGTTCCAAATGGTTCGGTTTGTTCACACAATAAAACCAAATATTCGGTTCGGTTTGGTTTGGCTCCCTGGAAGCGATAGAGAGAATCGCTTATTATTGATGAAAACATTTAGTTATTTTTTTGGAAATTTGCATATCAACACGTATTTCTGAAACATTTGTGAATAAGTCTAGCTAAATAATTCATAAAGCGCAAAAGTTTGTAGATAAATTCTACACCATGTGATCGATTTCATAACAAATTCTAGTAAATTACGTCAAGGTGTTCAATTTATTCAAACTACTGGAACTCGATCCAAAACAAAATTTCAAGGATTCAGAATGATTCAGTAGGTACCTCTGAAATCGATACATTGAGAATTAACAACAACAACAACAACAACAACAAGCACTTATAGACCATAATTGCCTTTCAGCGTCTGTTCTGTTTTACGAAACAAAATGCCTCATATACTCCTACCAACACCTCTCCACAAACCTCGATCGAGTGCTAAGTTCTAAGTTTCATCACACCATTCATATCCCCTCGCATTCAAATCACATTTAACCGAATCTAAATAACGCCCATCAGCTTCGGCGAACAGAATCCGTTTCGGTAATCGCTCCTCTCCCATGCGTTTTACATGACCAAACCATCTCAGTCTGGATTTTCTTGCTTGCTCTCCTACCGAATCGACGTTTAAATCCTCCCGAATCGTCTCATTTTCACTCCCGAAAACATTCCCAACACTTTCATATCTGACACTTCCAAATAATGAACTTCAATTTTTGAATAAACCCAGCTCTCACTACCACATAGAATAGTTGGTCTGAAGATTGACCCGTGAATCATCATCTTTGTTTCTGTATTCAATTCACGTTTATTGAAAACGTTTGATCTAAGTTGCGCTACTACTTTATTTCTATTAATGTCAGAGTGACGAATGCGCGGCTGTCAAGATCAAATTTTTTGCATGAGACAACTAATGGAGAAATTCCTTGAAAGAAATGGGGAACTATACTTCTGTTTCGTGGATTTGCAGAAAGCATACGACTGCATTCCGAGATCTAAGTTGTGGTCAGTCTTGGCCGAATATGTTGTGAATGATTATCTTCTCAATGCGATTCAAAGTTTGTACGCAAACAGTAAAGCAGCAGTAGGAGTGGATGGAGATTTGAGTGAATGGTTTGAAGTTCGTAATGGTCTGCGACAGGGCTGTACAATTTCGCCTCTTCTATTCATTATTTATATGGACAAGCTGATCAAATCAGCCAATTTAAGAGGTAGAGTAGCTTTGGGGGACAATATTATCTCTGCACTCGCTTACGCAGATGATCTGGTACTGTTTGGCAATTCTGAACTGGTGCTGTAAAATAGTATCAAAGATTTGGAAGAGGCTTGGACGAACTTTGGAATGACCATTAGCGGCAACAAAACTCAAGTTATGCATGTGGGCAAAACTCGAAAGCCAATTCATTGCACATTGAATGGCAACTTGTTGGAACAAGTTTTCCAACTCAAAAATTTGGGTTGCATCTCTTCGGAAGATGGCAAGTTTAATAAAGAGTTTGAACAGCGTAGGGTTAATGGAAATAAAGTAGTTGCCCAACTTAGATCACATGTTTTCAATAAACGTGAATTGGGTACAGAAACAAAGATGATGATTCACGGGTCAATCTTCAGACCAACTATTCTATATGGTTGCGAGAGTTGGGTTGATTCTGAGAATTTAATTCATGATTTGGAAGTGTCTGATATGGAAGTGTTGAGGATTGTTTCGGGAGTCTCGCTCTGGGTTGTCGTCCGCATCATCCAATCTTCCGAAAATAAAATTGGCAACAAATCGACCCTCAGAATCGGTTGTCATTTTTTTTCATTAGAATAGTATTCGCCTTCAATAATCAGTGTCTTTTGCCATCAAAGCATCGTAGTTTGTACGACTTTGTGTATCACAAATAATATGCAACATTTAAAGAACCATAAATATAGCGAATGATTATAAATTTATTTTATTTACAATATATTATCTTGTAAACAATTTTAGACTAGATTCAATTTTCTTCGAAATTTTATTCTTTGAAATTGACCACAACAGCGGTAGTCTAAACGACTACGACAGTTTTTGTGTATATTATTCAGCTGTGGACGAAAAATATATTTAAGACTCGCAAATGAAATGATCGTGTTGTTTTGCTTAGAAAAACACAGGTCGTCTGATAAGTCTCCGGCCTAACAAAGAAAAACACATTTTTTTGGGTAGAAATCAATATATTTATTCAACATATTCTCCGTCGAGCTCAATACACTTGGTCCAACGATCTTTTAACATTTCGATGCCTTTCGAATAGTGGTTCGCATCAAGGCCTCCAAAATACGCTTCAGTTTCCCATTCAACCTCTTCATTTGAGTAAAATCTCTTTCCTTGAAGCCATTTTTTTAAGTCCGCGAACAGGAAAAAGTCACTCGGGACCAGATCTGGAGAATACGGTGGGTGGGGAAGCAATTCCCATCCCAATTCGTTGAATTTTTCCATTGTAACAGCGGCTTTGTGAGATGGTGCATTGTCTTGTTGAAATAAGATTTTTTTCTTCGCTAAATGCGGACGTTTACGTTTTATTTCAGCACTCAGACGGTCCAGTTTGGCCATATAATATTCCTTATTCACTCTCTGGCCTTTCTGTAGGTAATCGATGAATATAATACCACGTGCATCCCAAAAAACACTAGCAAAAACCTTTCCGGCCCATCGACTCGTCTTCACACGATTTGAACGGCTTTGACCGGCTTCTACCCACTCAGCAGACGATCGATTTGATTCAGGAGTGTAGTAATGGATCCATGTTTCGTCCATCGTGATGTATCGACGCAAAAACTCCTTCGGATTGCGGTTATACAGGGCCAAACAAGACTTAGAAGCGGTGATACGTTGATCTTTTTGTTCAATATCAAGAAAATGCGGCACCCATTTTACGTTGAGCTTTTTCATGTGTAAATGTTCATGCAAAATCTTTCCAACTGAGAATGTTGATATGCCTACGGCCTCTGCTATCTCGCGCACTTTCACTATTCGATCTAACATTACGATTTGACGGACTTGTCGAATGATTTCTGGTATAACTGCTTCATTTGGCCGTCCACTTCGTTCAGCATCATCTGTCGTCGTACGACCACGTCGAAACTCAGCAAACCAATATTTGACGGTGGAAGCGGATGGAGCAGAGTCCCCGTAATGTTTGTCAATCCATGCTTTTGCCTCGACAGTGTTTTTTCCTTTCAAAAAGCAGTGTTTTATCAACACACGAAATTCACTTTTTTCCATAATTTTAAAAAACACAAAAGTTGATTGACACCAATGACTGTTAACTTGTTTAATATTCGTCAGAATGGGCTCAAAATTTGACAGTAGACTAGAGACAGATGGTACTTGTTAACCATAGAAGGATTTTTGATTAGAGGTGCCCTCTGTTGGTTAGGCCGGAGACTTATCAGACGATTTTTCAAAAGACAAATTCCGTTGAGTTACCAGAATTGGCTTTTTTTTTGGCAGACCGGAATAGCTGCTTATAACATATAATTAAAATATCTAATCAATACTCTCTTATCCTCAGTGACATACTCACACTGAAGGATCCTCTGAGTAAAAGTCTCTGGTTTGTAATGTGACTGAATGTAGTTGACAGTGTCAGCGATTTGTATGATATATTGTTTGATGTGTGGGGGAACTGTCGGAATTCTTCCACATTGTCGGTTAAATGAAGAAAGAATGGCTTTTTCAGTTTAATTTTCCATATTGTTGAATCAGCACCAGCACTGCTGAGTCATCTGACGATTATGTTCGGCAACAAAAAGCGCATACAATGGGTGAGATATAGGGGCTTTGAGACAGTCTGAATGGAGATTTGATTCGATGCAAGGCGTGATTGCTGACATTCAATCTAATGATAAAGTGCACTGCAATACTTTAGAATGTCAAATGATTTGAACCAATATTCACTCAGATTAGTTAAAGCGGAAATGAAAAATGGTATCGTGAAGATCTATGTGACAATCGTTGTAATTTGCTTAATATTGTTACGATTTTGATAATAGGTGTTTCGGAAAGTTCGGTCTGTTTTCAATAGATGGATCCAGTAGCTATATAGTTATTAAAATGATGGCGGAATGTTGTTGTATTAAGAAGGTTAGACATCTGTCAACAATAATCAGTCAAGAGAAGTTTACATTTCGTACAGTAACAAACTTTGTTTTTCTAACAAAAATGGCAAAATACAAACCAAATACACAGCATTTGCGCGAAGTTTTATTATTCTATTTTAATGGTGGTAAAAGTGCAGCGGAAGCACATAGAAATATTGTGGAAGTTTATGGTGAAATAGCTCCAACCGATAAGTCATGCAGAGAATGGTATCGGCGCTTCAAACAAGGTGATTCTGATGTTGAAGACAGAGAACGATCGGGACGGCCAAAAAAGTTTGAAGATGCAGAATTGCAAGCATTATTGGATGAAGAGTCAACTCAAACATTGAAACAATTGGCAGAAACATTGGAAGTTTCCCAATCCACCGTTTCTGAACGTTTACATGCATTGGGAAAGATCCAAAAAGAAGGGAAATGGGTGCCTTATCAATTGAAAGAAAGAGACATCGAAAGACGAAAAACCATCTGCGACATTTTGCTTGATCGGTTCAAATCAAAGTCTTTTTTGCATCGAATTGTTACTGGCGATGAAAAGTGGATCTATTTCGACAATCCCAAGCGCAAAAAATCATGGGTAGACCCAGGCCAACCATCAACATCACAACCAGTACGCAATATTCATGGGAAGAAGACTTTGCTGTTCATTTGGTGGAATCAGAGAGGACCCGTGTATTATGAGTTCCTAACAATTAATCAAATTGAACCAAGCATTGAAGCGAAAACGACCAGAATGGGGTGATCGAACACACAAAGTGATTTTGCTTCATGACAATGCTCGGCCTCATATTGCACAACCGGTGAAAAACTATTTGGAAAACATCAAATGGGACGTACTACCCCACGCGCCGTATTCACCAGACCTTGAACAACACTTCACTTCGTACGAAGCAGTGAAAAATTGGCTTGATGGATGGTTAGCCTCAAAAGATGAGAAGTGGTACTGGGACGGAATCCATGAATTGCCAAAAAAATGGGAAAAAGTCCTAGCTAACGATGGCAAATACTTTGATTATTGAATTCATTCATTTTGTTATTTAAATAAATGCGTGAAAAACACAAAAAACGGACCGATCTTTCCGAAACACCTATTAAAATTTGCAATGAATGTGTAAAAAACGAGCTTTTTTAAAAGATTTAATGTTTTTCTTCCATTTTCCAAACTTTTCAAAATGATACTTAGCATTAATCTAAGCATTATGTGAAAACTGTCAAAAACGAAGGAATATTAAGAATTTTCAAATTAATTCATAAAAATATCTCTAGTTTTAAGTTGCAATTTATTTTCATTTTAATCAGAATATATTTGAGACAAAAAAATATATTTAAAGGAACGCATTTTTGTTTATCTTAAGATCTTTTCATTTTTATTAAATTTTTTTTTAATATTTTTTGTCCAACAGAGACTATTCATTGGAATGAATAACGAACAAATATTTCCTTTTGTTTAAATAATTTGTACATTCGGTCGATTTAATGATGTCTGTTTTGATATTTAAGAATGTTGCTGAAATTTAAGAAAAATTTTGCCAACCGAACAATGCTCATAACAAACATCCGATGATTGTATGTTGTGGGAACGAGACGCAAACTATTTGAGCATATATTTGTCAGGGGAGTGAAGCGACGGAACTACGCAAAAAACATGGCATTTGTATGGTCGTTTTGTCCCTTTGATATTTGTCGTGCTCCGCGTTCTGTTTCAAATGTAAGTCGATTGTCACTAATGTCTGTATTTGTAGAGCGAATAGCTTGAATATATGGTATGAAACGTAGATTGTTAACTAATTGTAGAAACGGACATTATTAAATCAGCCGAATGTACATTATAAAAGAAACTTACTTTTACTGATTTTGGTTGCTTGTTGTTTGATTGCTTTTAACTAAGGTATATTAGCAAATTTTGCTTCGATCCATCTACGATATGGAACAACCTTTACATGTTTCATATAACGGAAGACTTCCTGCCCATTTCTTAAAGTTTCTTTTACTGATGATTTATGGACACCAACTAATATCGGTATACCTCCCATATGATATACAATTGGACCTATTGTGAGAATAAATTTTGATAATTAATTGTTTAAATTCGTCATTATATAGTTGAATACAACCTCCCGAGTCGCCTTCTGCCGTTCGCGATGATCCAATTGAATTATTCCCACCGTCTGAATGAGCCCTAGTACAAAAGTGATCGGGTGGTTCCTGGCAGGGTGTTACTCTCAATGACAGGATTCGTAGAAACATATCGAATGGCCCACCCTCCAATCAACATTCAAAATAAGATAAGTCAATTTCAAAGTTTTCGGAAATCATATAAAATTGATATTTCACCTCTGTTCGGCCATGACCCGTGAAACTGAGCGTAACCGACTCACTAGTTTGGTATACAAAATTGAGGTGAGAACCCGCCAATGCTATTACACCAATAGCTTCCGAGCTAACTATGTACTTTTTCAGTACAACCATGCCAATATCGTTTTCATTGCCATATGGGTCAAAATTTTCGTGTGCTATCACTTGAGAAACTTCGAACGACTTTCCCTTCCCATGTCTTTCACCATTTATAATTTCATACAATTTATTTGAGCCAGCTTGAACTAACCAAAAGTCAGGATGATTTTGATGTTCGTAATAGTTCGTTGTTTCAAAGTGTTGGTAAAAACAATGGCCTGCAGTCAATACGATGTTTGATCTAATTAAAGATCCACCGCATCTATAAACGTTTATTCTGTATAGAGAAATCTGATATTCAACGGGTTTGTCCCAAATTTGTCCATTCAAAACTTGTGCTACCTATTTTTGAAATGAAGTAAGGAATAATTTTCAAATGCAGTTTTTACTATCAAAAATCAATTGTGAGATGAGAATTCAAAAAAAAAAAACTATTCACCAAATTCCCGGCCTTCAATGTTAAGCATAGTAAACCCCACAGAATATTCATATTTTTGACTGCTTGAAGCACACTGCTGTATTTGGCTTTTTTGTATTTATCTCAACAAGAAAATCACCCTTATTAAGACGATGTCTCAGTGTTGGAAATGAATAGCACTTCTGGATTTTATACTTCTTCACATTAGTTTTAATAACGAAAGTTTTTTTTGAAATTTTCCTATTATACTTTTTTCCATTTTTCCATTAAACGGAATGTTTTGGAATGTATTAAAATAAATTAAAATAAATGGTCTTACGTACGTAAAACTAACTTTTCCGCACATTTCCCGAAATTACCGATTTGTATTGGATTCATGTTGATTTCTTATCGAAACATCATGCAACTTTAAGAATAAATCACAGAAAATTTCAAGTCACTACGATGAGATCGAATTTCAAGTCATTACACATCATGTAATTTAAATTTTAATTTTAATAAAAAATATGAATAAACATCTCAGTTTCTAAATAATTTTTACTTCAACAAACGCTTCTTCGCTGGTTTTGAATTGGTAATAACAATTACGAATTAGTTAACTCTGATCTGAACTTTTGATTCATGCCAACGATAGATATGGTTCCACATTTATGTTATGTATAACTTTCGTTAAAATGTTAATAAGCATTCAAATTGATGAAAAAAAAAAACAGATTAGAAAAACACAAATATTTCATCCATTTAATGACAAAATTTGGATTTTGACCACGAAAATTGAAAATTTTGTAGGGGAGGGAGTCTTAAACCTCATAAGAATGACTTGAAATTTTGCGTGAGTTATTTTTTTATAAAAAAAAAAAAAAATCCTGAAAGTTTCAATAGGATACAAGGTGCACTTAACATATTCGCCATTCAAATGTTCAGTTTTGACCTCGAAAAGACCCCGAAAATCGAAAATTTTGCTGGGGAGGTAGTCCTAAATCTCATCAGAATGACTTAAAATTTTGCATGCCTCATTTCATAAAAAAATTATATTCTGAAAGTTTCATAATGATACAATGCGAAATAGTCATAGTCCCCATACAAATGTTTCGTAATTATATTGAAAAACAGCCAATTTTTTGATTCCACTCCACTAGAGCTACCCGAAAAAAATATCCGATTAGACTGGAAATTAAAAGGTTTCTATTCCTAATGAAGACAAATGTGTGTGTAAATTTTTGTTCAATTCTAAAATCAATTTTTTGAGTTATCGTGTTAACAAATTTTTGCGTACAACGGACAACGTACCACACACGGAAAAAAAATTGCTCCGAGAATGGTTGCAATCATTTTTTCTTGGTTCAAAACGCATAGAAAACTTATTCCGAGCGTCTACTTTGCGGCAGAATATCTTGGCTATATGCTCATTATAAGTATCGCGCTGCACATATATATCCGCGATAATTCTATGCTGCGTACAGTCTCTGAAGTCGTGTCGATCTTCTAGTCGAGGCGTAATATTAAACAAGATTTTGATTTTTTGTAAGTGAGTAAGATTGTTGAATATATTCAAAAATGACCCGAGTATATACCAACACAACACTAGAAAATCATTTGTTGAATTTTATCGACATGAAAGTTACTGTAAAATCGCGATACATTGAAAAATGTGAGGAGCTCAATCCGACAATATCCATAATAACCTATGTTATTCTAAAAAAGGTTGTTTGACCATTGCGACTGACAAAATCAATTATTCAAATAAAAATAAAATGTTTTTCCGTTAGATGAAATTTTCTGGACTGTAATCAACAACATGCATCCCTTCCATATTTTACTATTAAAAATCATTTTTCTTCTTCCATTTCAACTGCATATGGAGTTTGAATTTTGATCTCCGCTTTTGAAAGATGATTGAATAATTGAGTGATTTTGTGTGACTCTTTTGTTTCATTAAAAGATCCAAATCTTAAAATTTAATAATGGCACGATGTGAACTAAATATGTATATACAATGGCAAAAAAAGGGTTAGGACCACTCACATTTTTAAAAAAAATCATTGAAATTCCTCATGATTTTACAACCGAGGAATGCAATGCTCACGTTGTAAGGTTTCATTTGCTACAAAGAGAGATGAACATATACAATATGTATTCATCTATCTCTATTTGCATAAAGTATCAACAAATAAAACCTTGCAATGTGAGCATTGCATTCCTCGGTTGTGATTTTATGTTTATTTCTTAATGAATTTTATTAAAAATTATTTAATTTTACATCACAAAAAGATTGAAATAATTCTTACGAAATCAATAATTATTACGAAATTTGAAATTTATCACTTTTTTTGAATTTTTGCACTTTAAAAGTGAGAAATAAGTTTAGAACCATTTGGTGTTTTGAGCAAAATAAACGCATTGCATTTTTTGACACTTGTTGCGATCTAAAATTCAATCGATGTCGCAGTTGAAATCTAAATTTCAATCGATTAACAATGGGACGCGGCAAACCACTGACTGAAGCGGAAAAATAAAAAAATTCCACATTAAAAGACTATACATCATTGTCAATTCGACAGATAGCAAAGGATATAAGCTGAAGTAAACATATATAAGGATATAAAGACATTATATAATTGCATACATTCCATGATTTTTTTTAACAAAGTTGATTTCAAATGTTGCATTGTGTCACCGTCTTTGTTTTTTTCTTCGTTTGTTTCCATATGATTTTCATTAGTTTGATTATCGGGTTTCATTGGAGCATGACTTTGTGACGAAGCAATTGCATTAGCTTGGAACAACTTCAAGCCTTTATTTTCACCTTTCCCATCAACCATGTTCTTTACGAACTTTGCCAGGGATTTTATGAGTTTTTTGTTACCGGACAAAAATTCAAAGTTAGTGTGATCGTCGGCAAATGCTTCACCAAAATATTCTTTCAATGTTTCTTCTGGCACCAATACAGCACAGTCATTTTGCGGGCGTTGAATTTCTTTTTTCACATCTTTTCCCAATAACTGTAAAGTTTTTTTCGAAAGCTGAATTTCGTCATGCTTATCGATGCAATGAAAAGAAATTATTGTTTTAAAATTTAGTTACTTCACGAATTCAAATAGAAATAATCACTCAAATCCATGTTTAATGTCGGTCGGCACCGTAATGAATTTCGATTCAATGATTTTCCAAAAGTAATAAGACATGTATAATCAAGTTTTTGATAAATTTACTACATATTAAAATTTACTGGAACTTTTAATCTCTTTAGAACGCTTTATCGAACCAATCACACAGAACAAGCAGTAGTGCACTTGACTTTGTTTGACAATTACAAAGGGCAATTTATTTAAAAATGGATTCACAGACAATAGCTGAGTGATGGCCAATCAATTGATTTATGCGTAAATAAAATATTTTTTGACAGAAGAATCGAGATTTATATGTTAAATAATGTTAATTGTTGACATGTTCGATACTTGAATGGATTTTATTTTTTTGAACAAAGTAAAATAATTTTCATTGTATTTAACGTTTGGATTTTTGCTTCAAATAGTTTTTTAGCAGTTCGGGACATTGTAAATTTTTTTCTCGTTCCCAAGTTTCGTCTTTTGGACCATAACATTCCCAGCGAACTAAGAAAAAACGCTCCTTTCCCACCATTTTATCATCGATGAGTTTTTCCACATTAAAAATGTTGTCATTTTCCGAATCGGCAGTGCATTTGTCATGTGTGTTTCGATCGTTTATTCCTTTTTTGATTTGATTCAATCGAGCCGATGTGATGCCATTTTCGTGAGTCAACTTTGCAATTTTTTTCTCATGTTCAGAAACATTTTTAACATGACTGCGATTCATTTGTGATAAAGTAGACTCCAATTCTCGAATCTTAACGTTAGCCAAATCAACTTCTTTTTTAAGTGCCTGTATCTTTGAAATAGCTTCACATTTTCATCGTTCTTCTTCTTCAAATCGAACGTAATTTTTCGATTCTCTCGTTTGCGTTTTTTTTGAATTTCTGAAATGAAATACATTGTAATTATTTTTTGAAAAGAAATATCTGAACATTTCTAAATACAACTGGATCCGAAATAAAATTTTCCATTTGCTTAACGGCATCTTTGAAAGAATTACCGCGTCCCTTTGTTATCAATTCCGCACGATTCTGTTCATAATCAATAACTCTATCTTTGTCGACAAAACCACTGAATGAGAGAAAACAAGAGTCATTCTTTAAGCATAGCATTTATATTATCCTAATTTTCCTTACAATTCTTTCGTTCCGAAAAACAAAACACAAATCTGGTTTGACGGTGTTCGACCCATCATGGGTGGTGTTTCAACAACCTATGAAAATCGAAATAAAAAACAAATCAGTTATTCTTATACAATTCAAATTATCAATTCTGTACTATATAAAAAAGATGCTTACTTGTGATGGCCAGTATGGCGAATATTTCATTTTGGCCCTGAAATAGTTAATATTTATAATTGAAGGTTATTTCGACAAATAAATTGGATTGAAGATTAGTTGTTTACTTACCAAACCAAATTCATATCGTTTTTTTCGATTTTTACTTCTTCGCTCATTTTTGTTTTCACTTGCAGTGATGTGAGGGTGAACGAAATTGTCGTTGCAATGAAATGCAATGAATAAACGTCATGCTTACGCATTGGACATACGGACTACGATGACATTGTACAGACTGCGGCTATTTACTATTAACAGCTTTTACTATAGTGAGGCCACTATTAATAGGGAAGCAGCTATTACTTGTTATTTCTCAGATATTACCAGTAATAGCCAGAGTGATTTACCCCTTGATTTCCAATCAATCGAAGTGTGTGGATGCGGTGACGGCAGCGACGAACTATTAAGTGATAAGCAGCAGCGCATGACACACGCAAATCCGATATCACAAAACGTTTCGCGTGTGCGCTGCCGCTTCTCACTCAGCTCGTCACGTATAAGTGCAGCTGACAAATGTATTTAGTGCAGCTGATAAATTTAGACACAAATTTTGGCTTGAATTTGTCACATTTGAAGATACAATTTTAAAATTGACGTTACATTTGTTCAGTTGCCCTGTCGAAACATGTCAAAACTTTTGCAAAGGCCAAACGTGAATATATTTCTCTGCTTCCAATTACAAAAACAAATAATTGTTGTTGCTGACAAATCCAAATATCAAAATATCAGTGACAGAAAGAATGACTCGAAATATCCTAGATTTTCTGTCAACGAATGCAAAACAGCCTTGCATCCATGTATTGTGTTGTTTATTATGATAAATATTTATTAAGATGCCAACTTACTAACGTTATTAAGTTCGGATCTTAATAATTTATTAAGTTCAATCTTACTAATTATTAAGATGATCTCAATGAAATTTTATTCAAATCTCATCTTAATAAATTGTTTTCTAAGAACGTTTCTGGCAGATGGAAAAGTAATAAAAATGCATTTTTGGGCCATTGGATACGTTATGGTTAGGCAGACCAATTGTGCATGGATTTTTCGGGTATTTATAGTGGTCCGACCAGGTCGATTCTGTGTAATAGGTACTTCCGAGTTGGTGGATTTTTGTTACAATGTGTTCTAGAACGAAGAATACTATTATATTTTTTCGATCAGACCATCAGAAATGCCCGAAAAATCCATGCTCAGATTTGCCATATCATTTCCCATGAACGTATGTGTTTTGGGTCCGTACTGTCCTCTAAATGGGAACTTTATATGAAACTCTCGGAAACTAGCAAATAGAACGGTCGAAACAGCGATTTCGACCGAATTTGAATTTGTATGTACATGGGAGTTTCTCAACGCGATTCAAAGTTTGTACGCAAACAGTAAAGCAGCAGTAAGAGTGGATGGAGATTTGAGTGAATGGTTTGAAGTACGTAATGGTCTGCGACAGGGCTGTACAATTTCGCCTCTTCTATTCATTATTTATATGGACAAGCTGATCAAATCAGCCAATTTAAGAGGTAGAGTAGCTTTGGGGGACAATATTATCTCTGCACTCGCTCACGCAGATGATCTGGTACTGTTTGGCAATTCTGAACTGGTGCTGCAAAATAGTATCAAAGATTTGGAAGAGGCTTGGACGAACTTTGGAATGACCATTAGCGGCACAAAAACTAAAGTTATGCATGTGGGCAAAACTCGAAAGCCAATTCATTGCACATTGAATGGCAACTTGTTGGAACAAGTTTCCCAATTCAAATATTTGGGTTGCATCTTTTCGGAAGATGGCAAATTTAATAAAGAGTTTGAACAGCGTATGGTTAATAGAAATAAAGTAGTAGCGCAACTTAGATCAAACGTTTTCAATAAACGTGAATTGAATACAGAAACAAAGATGTTGATTCACGGGTCAATCTTCAGACCAACTATTCTATATGGTAGCGAGAGCTGGGTTGATTCTGAGAATTTGATTCATGATTTGGAAGTGTCTGATATGAAAGTGTTGAGAATGGTTTCGGGAGTCTCGCGCCGTGATCAGTGGGAAAACAGAATCCAAAATGAGACGATTCGGGGGGATTAAAACGTCGATTCGGTAGGAGAGGAAGCAAGAAAATCTAGACTGAGATGGTTTGGTCATGTCAAACGCATGGGAGAAGGGCGATTACCGAAACGGATTCTGTTCGCCGAAGCTGATGGGCCGAGAGGTAGGGGTAGACCACGTAGACGTTATTTAGATTCGGTTATATGTGATTTGAATGCGAGGGGATATGAATGGTGTGATGAAACTCAAAACTTGGCTCTCGATCGAGGTTTGTGGAAAGGCATCGTTAGGGGTGTATGAGGCAAGTTGTTTCGTAAAACAGACCAGACTCTCTCGAGAATAATTATCAACGACACTGGCAGAGGGCCAGTGTCAAAGTCAAAGTAGAAACAAAAGATGATTACAAAAATAATGAAATTCTTATCAAAATACGTTCCACATTTTGTGTGAGTCATTGTCCCTAATTTCTTTGCATTCTTAGAATTCATTCGTTTGCTGAAATATTAGAATACCGTTTCGGTTACATTGTACGTTGTCCGTTGCCCGTTGTACGCAAAAAATTGGTTACCACGATAACTCAGAAAATTGATTTTAGAATTGATCAAAAATTTACATACACATTGGTCTTTATTAGGAATAGAAACTCATTAATTTTCAGCCTAATCGGAATTTTTTTCTGGTAGCTCTAGTGGAGTCTTCATAAAAAAAAAAAATATTCTGAAAGTTTCATAATGATACAATGTAAACTTAAGATAGTCCCCATACAAACGTTTCTTAATTATATTGGAAAACAGCTCATTTATTGATTCGACTCCACTAGAGCTACCCGAAAAAATTATCCGATTAGACTGAAAATTAATAGGTTTCTATTCCTAATGAAGATCAATGTGTGTGTAAATTTTTGATCAATTCTAATCTCAATTTTTTGAGTTATCGTGTTAACAACTTTTTGCGTACAACGTACAACGGACAACGTACCATACACGGACAAAAAATTGCTCCGAGAATGGTTGCAATCGTTTTATCTCAAATTGTATGAGATCTCATCTTTTCACAAAAAAAATTACAAGTAAAGTAATAATTCAAATTGAACATCAAAAATGACTAATATTTTCCGTCTCGCTTTTGGTGAGTTTGAACCAAAAACCAATACATTCTCAAATATGGCACGGCTGATTCGTAGTATTAATCAATCCTAAATCTCATCGTCATTATTTAAAATTTGGTGTAACTTATTCTCATAGTAACATGATGATACGATATGGAATAAATATGACCTGGAAACCCGTACACTATCGGGAAATGTTCGGGAAATGTTCGGGAAAGCTAGTTTTACGTATGTAAGACCATTTATTTTATGACACTTTCGAAATTATGTTAGAAGTTTCAGTCCTCATGCATTTATTTAACGTTTCAGGCTTGTACATATATTCAAAAAGCTTTGAGTCATAAATATTCTCAACGACTTATTTAAGGCACTTGTTTTTAAGCGGCACATTACAACCGTCATCAACCTGGCATATTTAAATAAATTCGAGGTCATCCTATTGTTGACATCGCAAAAGATGATAGAACAAGCTGTTGTTGCTTCAAATTTAATTGAATTAAAATTGCAAATTTTCAACTCATATGTTTCAGAAGTATTATTTCAGAACAAGCGTGGCAATACATACATAGAAACAATGTGGAAGAGAAAGCACATTGAGTTGTGGTAAAGGATAAACAAATCAGATTCTATGTTGCCCTTGTCTAGATTAAGAGGGTGTGAGTCTCTCTGTATGTATAGGCTCTCACATGGCTGATTCGTAATTTTATTGAGTCCTCAATATCATCTTGAACAATTGTGTGACTTATTTTTACTTTTACGCGCACACCACTGTGTGAAGTAAAAGTATTGCGATCGGTCCAAAAAATTCTAAACGCTCGGAATGTGTTTTCTATACGTTTTGAACATAGAAAAAACGATTGCAACCATTCCCGGAGCAATTTTTTGTCCGTGTGTGGAACATTGTAAGTTGTACGTTGTACGTTGTACGCAAAAATTTGTTAACACGATAACTCATTAATTTTCAGCCTAATCGGATAATTTTTTCGGGTAGCTCTAGTGGAGTCGAATCAATAAATGGGCTGTTTTTCAATATAATTAAGAAACATTTGTATGGGGACTATCTTAAGTTTACATTGTATCATTATGAAACTTTCAGAATATTTTTTTTTATGAAGAAAACAGGTCACACAAAATGTCAAGTCATTCCGATGAGATTTAAGACTCCCTCCCCTACAAAATTTTCAATTTTTGTGGTCAAAATTAAAATTTTGTCATTAAATTGGATAAAGTATTTGTTATTTTTTAATCTGTGTTTTTTTCATCATTCTGAATGTTCATTAACTTTTTAACTAGAGCTACCCGAAAAAAAATTCCGATTAGACTGCTTTGCGTACAACGGACAACGGACAACGGACAACGGACAACGGACAACGGACAACGTTCCACATACGGACAAAAATTGCTCCGGGAATGGTTGCAATCGTTTTTTCTATGTTCAAAACGCATAGAAAACTTATTCCGGGCGTTTTGAATTTTTTGGACCGATCGCAATACCTTTACCACACACAGTGGTGTGTGCGGAAAAGTAAAAACAAACAAAAGAAACAATTTCACATTACAAACGGCAAAAAACGAGATTTGATATTTACAAGAATTTGTTAATTTAAATCAGAATGTATGGATATGCGACTCTAACAAATTCGACAAGTATGCAGCCATTTTTTGGATCGATGATTTTTTAAATATTTAAATAAAAAAAAATATTTTATTCTTTTCCTTTAACAGTTTGAAATGCGAAATTGTTTTTTGAAAAAAAAGAAGGGTTTAAAGAAATAAGATGAAGAACTTGACGCATAATTTGGAATTAGATTTTGACATTTGTCGGTGAATTATATTGGAAAAATGAATGAGGAATAAGATTTCTTATTACTTTATTTTATTCGTCCCGGCTATAATTTATTTTGTATGAAAAACCCTCTATGCTATGACTTGACCATATGCGAACTACCCGAGAACCTTTTCCGAATTGCGTCATGTTTTTCTGTGTTCAAATTGGGTAAATCACATATTTTTCGGGGGTCTTAATTTTTGGACCGATTCCAATACTTTAGCCTTCACACTTTGTGTGTGCGGAATAATAAAAAATACCCTGCAATATTATTATAAGCCATTGAAATATGATCCATTCTGAAATTCAACCAAGTAAAACAATTTATATACAATAAAACAAAAATCCTCATTACGAGGTTAATAAACCTTTTTCAACAAAAAATCTACGAATATAACTTATGGATAAAAGACGTAACGGAATCACACTTGTGTTGTGCATTTTTGTTTTTTTTTCATGATGTTTTTCAATCCACATTTTTTTTCGTTCAGTTTTCGTTTGTTTACTAATTGCATTGCCGTTCATGTATTCTGCGGCACAAAATTTGATATCAATAATTGTGTGTTTTGTATTCGCTTGCGGAACGAGAATTTACCTCGGAAAGGGGTTTGTCATTTTATACAATAATAATATACACTAAGCGATCCAAACATTTGTTGATTGTTGATAGTTTGGTTATGCAACGGTAATTTTCAAAATTTGGCGGAGAACATTTTTCAAGAATAGGTCTGACACTTGAATGTTTCCATATACTCGGAAAAACGCCTGTCGTTTATAAAAAACATACAAATATTGGTTTATATAAAAAAGCTGCACAATTTGTCAGGACAAATGAATTGTGGGTCCAGTTGCTGTTGCTATCTTTTTCTGTCTGAGAATTGGCGCTGAAGAATTTCGCAAAAATCTCCGTTTGCTCCTGAATTTTAGAAGAATGCCTTCCAAATCGTAGAAGTTTCTTCGAATTAAAAAACGGCCAATAATTGGATGGATTAGTTTGCACCTTTGCAGAGATGATTACTTTCATGATAATTTTTATTGTTAATATATTTTTAGTACACTTTTTGGATTTTTTTTTTGACGATATTTGTGTCACCTAATATTAGTTCAGACATCAGACCCATAATTTAAATTATTTTAATAGTAAATATATTTAAAGCTTTGTGTGTTTGCTCCTCAAAGATTTATAGCAATTAATAAATTTAGAAACAAAACTTGAATATGTCCAAATATATGTTAAGCCCCTCGAGGAAACACAGTTTTAAATATATTACCTAGCCAAAAAAATGTGTTTAAAGTTTGAACGAAGTGGATTTAAAAGAATATCATGAGTTTAAGAAGTTGATGTCCTACACCTTGCATGTTTTCAAGCAGCAATCGTGTGCTCATAATGTTCTTAGGGTTCGATGCCATGAATTCGCTAAAATAAACACAATGCATAAATTTTGTTATTATTTCGAAAAAATTCTTCACGGTAATAATACATTTTCATATTTATATACTTACAAGTTGAACATGAATCCAGGGAAGATGGTAGGTAATCTTTGTATGTTTCATGTAATGGACATGTTTATGTCCTTCAGAAGGATAGCAGCTTTCATCACTTCTATGAATGCCTATCAAGACAGGTTTGCCTTTATAAGCAACAACCGGACCTAAAACAATATTAAAACGTTGTTTGATTTATTGAAATTTGCTTTATTCGAGGAATATCTTAAAATTACCGCCTGAATCTCCTTGTCCCGCAACTTGTTGATCCGTTTGATCGATTGTATGGTCTTGTATTGAATCAAATGGTGGAATCGGAGAACAAAAAATGTCTGCACCATGATCGCAGGTCACGATAACCATTTCAAGGATTCGTAGATCATTCGAAAGCCATCGCGTTTCAATAATGCCGTGACCAGTAAGAGTTATCCGACGATTTTTAGCTGGATCGTATACCGATTCCATGCTCACATCAGCCAACTGTATTGTGTCGATCCCGTCACCCTCCATTTTCTCTGTGGTTATGATCATGGCAATATCATTCGCCTTACCACAATAAATATCAAAGCTTCCGTGTGGGATGATTATAGAAGGCCTAAACCTTCTTCCAATCGGAATTCGATCATTTTGACTCAAATCGAACAATTTATTGGAACCAGCTTGAGCTTCCCAAATAGAAGGCTCGCCGACGTACTGTTTAGTATTTGGACTGTAAAAACAATGAGCCGCAGTCAGAATGACCGTTTTTTTTACTATGGCTCCACCGCAAGCAAGATCTCCTTCATAAAATAGAGCAACATGATGCGGGACGGATTCCAATAGTAACTTTCCGTTCATGATTTGTGCTCCCTACTCTCAAAAAAATTATGAAGAATTAGAAATGACGTAAAGTAGAAAAATTGCAAAGAAATGTATATTAAAATGCAGCTGATCATCATATTTGGACACAGGACGCGTCGAATGTCCTAATATGCTGAATCAGCTGAATGTGCGAATGCAATAATATTGTAAAACTAGTTACGTTTGGCTTTGGTGAATAAAAAAATTCAAAAAAACGGAATGAGTATTGTTTAAACGTAAAGCGATTTTAAGTTCTAATGAACTCACACAATAACAGCTAATTCATGTGCATTTTCAACTTCAAAAAGTCGAAATGTCGCATTTAATCAAACTTCAGACGATAGTTGCCTAATTCGTCTCAACCAAGTATTTATAATTATTTCCGGATTTCGGACGGCAGATGATTCGATTTTTGGTTGAGTGCGACATTTCGAATAATTGGAGACGAAAACTGGTAAACATTTGCTCGTGAAAAGTGAAATTAATAGTAATATCGTGAAATGAAAATCTTTAAAAATAATTACCAAATACTCGGTCTGCAATATTAAAACCAAAAATCCCCACAAAAACTTCATAATTTCAGGGAATATAAAGTATTTTTTGTTTATGTCTTCACTTTCGTTCCATTTTTTGTGTGACCCGTTTTGCTTGATTGTTTTGCTTTTATACAATTTCGTCGTTGACTGGAATGCTGAAATATGCTTATAATTCTGGAATATGACGGTTGCCTTTACCATATATCTAACCAAATTATTTGAAGAATGTAGAGTTGCACGGAGTTCTACCGTTTCATCTAAAAACCAGATTCATTTCATATATTGTATAAATACTTTACGTATTCATAGCATTTATAATTCTCTGCAGAGATCTCTCTCTGATCCATGGGTCAACTAACAATTGTAAGATTTAAGTGAAACAGATCTTGTTTCGTACGACATCAAAAATCTTGCCATTTGAGTTTTATTGCAAATTTAAAAAATGTTCTTTTATACTTGGAACTAACTTGTCTACACATTTCCCGAAAGACTACGGTATTACGGGCTATGTTTACGATTGTATACGTTCTAACTCAACAATAGCGAGACGGGAACTATATTAGCTACACTGTATATCAGTGTGGATCGAAGTAGCATGATTAAAACCAACAAAATATATTTATCTGAATATTTTTAAATATCTGGATGAATCGGAATATTGTGTTTGGATCAATAAATAAACGTTTTGCACAATCTGATCCGATTTCGCAGATACTGAGAAATATCTCAAATTGTATGAGATTTCATCTTTTCACAAAAAAAATTACAAGTAAAGTAATAATTCAAATTCAACATCAAAAATGACTAATATTTTCCGTCTCGCTTTTGGTGAGTTTGAACCAAAAACCAATACATTCTCAAATATGGCACGGCTGATTCGTAGTATTAATCAATCCTAAATCTCATCGTCATTATTTAAAATTTGGTGTAACTTATTCTCATAGTAACATGATGATACGATATGGAATAAATATGAACTGGAAACCCGTACACTATCGGGAAATGTTCGGGAAATGTTCGGGAAAGCTAGTTTTACGTATGTAAGACCATTTATTTTATGACACTTTCGAAACTATGTTAGAAGTTTCAGTCCTCATGCATTTATTTAACGTTTCAGGCTTGTACATATATTCAAAAAGCTTTGAGTCATAAATATTCTCAACGACTTATTTAAGGCACTTGTTTTTAAGCGGCACATTACAACCGTCATCAACCTGGCATATTTAAATAAATTCGAGGTCATCCTATTGTTGACATCGCAAAAGATGATAGAACAAGCTGTTGTTGCTTAAAATTTAATTGAATTAAAATTGCAAATTTTCAACTCATATGTTTCAGAAGTATTATTTCAGAACAAGCGTGGCAATACATACATAGAAACAATGTGGAAGAGAAAGCACATTGAGTTGTGGTAAAGGATAAACAAATCAGATTCTATGTTGCCCTTGTCTAGATTAAGAGGGTGTGAGTCTCTCTGTATGTATAGGCTCTCACATGGCTGATTCGTAATTTTATTGAGTCCTCAATATCATCTTGAACAATTGTGTGACTTATTTTTACTTTTACGCGCACACCACTGTGTGAAGTAAAAGTATTGCGATCGGTCCAAAAAATTCTAAACGCTCGGAATGTGTTTTCTTTACGTTTTGAACATAGAAAAAACGATTGCAACCATTCCCGGAGTAATTTTTTGTTCGTGTATGGTACATTGTACGTTGTCCGTTGTCCGTTGTCCGTTGTACGCAAAGATTCGTTAACACGATAACTAAAAAAATTGAGATTAGAATTGATCAAAAATTTACACACACATTTGTCTTCATTAGGAATAGAAACTCATTAATCTTCAGTCTAATCGGATCATTTTTTCGGGTAGCTCTAGTGGAGTTTATACAATAAATGGGCAGTTTTTCAATGTAATTACGACAAATTTGTATGGGGACTATGACTATTTCGCATTGTATCATTATGAAACTTTCAGAATATTATTTATTTATGAAGAAAATAAGTCATACCAAATTATGAGTTATTCCGATAAGATTTAGGACAGTTCCCTGCAAAATTTTAGTTTTTCGTGGTCAAAATTCAAATTTTGTCATTAAATTGGATGAAGTATTTGTGTTTTTCTAATCTGTTTTTCTTTTATCAATTTGAATGCTCATTAACTTTTTAACGAAAGTTATACATAACATATTAAATGTGGAATCATATTTATCGTTGGCATCAAGCGGACCGTGCTTATATGGAAATTGAGAGCTATTCGAGAGTATGCCAATTGACCGCGCCATCTTATTTTACATGGGTGAACTCAATTTAAATCCATTGTAATGCGAACAAAATTTTTATTGACACAAGTAGTAAAAACAAATAAGTCATTGAATCGATTGAAATATCACATCAATACTACTGCCCAATAGATGGCGCTGAAGAATAGATATAATTAAAATGTCTCAAATAGTACGGTCCCGTTGGTTGGCATGAATTGACAGTTCAGATCAGAGTGAACTAATTCGTAATTGTTATTACCAATTCAAAAGCAACGAACGTTTGTTGAGATAAAAATAAGACACTGAGATGTTCATTCGTTATTTTTTTTCAAAATAAATTTAAATTACATGATTTGTAATGACTTGAAATTCGATCTCATCGTAATGACTTGACATTTCTGTGATTTATTCTCAATGTTGCATGATGATACGATAAGAAATAAACATAAATTCAATACGAATGTGTAGCAATCAATGAAGAACCCGTTAACCCGAAAAATTTCGAGAAATTGCAGAAAAGTTAGTATTACGTACGTGATACTATTTATTTTGTCTTGACAAATTGAGATAATCAAGGGCTTTGCAAAGGAAAGCACATGACGATGCACTAAGAAAAATAAAAATAAATGGTCTTGCATACACCAAACTACAATAACTTCTCTGCACGGGTTCAGAGTTTATGTTTATTTCTTATCGTATCATCATGTAACTTTGAGAAAAAGTCACACAAAATTTCAAGTCATTCAATGAGTGAGATTGTGGATTAATTAATACTACGAATCAGCCATGCCATGTTTGCGAATGTATTGGTATTTAACTGCAGCTCCCCAATAGCAAGATGGGAACTATGAGCCATTGTTGATTTTCACTTTGAATCATTACTTCAGTATTGAAAAAAAACACTGCAAAAGCTCGTGAAAATATAGATTCTTGTAGGGAAATAAAAAAACAGCACAATATTTTCTTCTCAAATCCTTACAAACATTTTCTTATTGTATCGAGAGAGAAAGAGAGAGAGATAATACCCAGTGGTGTGTGTGGAATATTAAAAATATTATTTCATCAATATGAATAATGTTTTCATTTTTGGGTGGTTAAAATCGAGATAATATCTTTTTTTATTAAATTAAGAGAGATAATTATCTACCTTTTAAAAGAAAGATAAAATATCTCATTATCTTTGCCTCATTTTAGATAAGATAACACATATTTTTGACTGTGATCATGCTTTTGAATTCATCTTATATAAAGATAAGATATTCTGATTTTTTGAAAGTTAATCTAGATAAGTTAAAAGAATAGAAACAAATAATATACCAAACACTGAATGTGTTTATATATAATAATATTTAAGATTTGCCAACTTCTGTTTAATTAAGAAGAAATAAAAAGTCTAATAGAAAGAACGACTTTAGGGTGACTCTTTCTGCAATTTCCGGATTTTAAGGACAATTTTTGTTGTTTTTAAGTGCATTTTTGGACATTTTTTCTGTCTATTGTGTGTGTTTTAGGACGATTGTGGGGTTACCCAATAAAATCGAATCTTTTTATCGCCATTGGTAAGCACAAAATCAAGTAAGGAACAAAAAACTTGAATTAAAAATGACGTTAAATTACGAAACGACCATACAAACTCAGTAGAGCACGTAGTAGACTATGCCATGTATTTTGTATTGCATATTTAAGCGTACGTCGCTGCGTTCCCCTGGCTAATATAGCGTAGCGAACTATATAAAAGCGACTACCCGCAAATTCCTTGCTGCTATGTGCTTTTTTATTTACACATGAAACCCGCATGCAATGTATAACATTTTCGATTCATACATTACTTTTTTACTTTTCCGCACACACCACTGTGTGTGACAAAGGTATTGCGATCGGTCCAAAAAATTCAAAATGCTCGGAATAAGTTTTCTATACGTTTTGAACCTAGAAAAAACGATTGCAACCATTCCCGGAGCAATTTTTGTCCGTATGTGGAACGTTGTCCGTTGTCCGTTGTACGTTGTACGCAAAAATTTGTTAACACGATAACTCAAAAAATTGATTTTAGAATTGATCATTGGTCTTCAATTTACACACACATTGGTCTTCATTAGAAATAGAAACCTTTTAATTTTCAGCCCAATCGGATAATTTTTTCGGGTAGCTCTAGTGGAGTCGAATGGAAAAATGGGCTGTTTTTCAATATAATTACGAAACATTTGTATGGGGACTATGACTATTTCGTATTGTATCATTATGAAACTTTCAGAATATTAATTATTTGTGAAAAAAATAAGTCATGCACAATTTCAAGTCAATCCGATGAGATTTGGGACTACCTCCCCTGTAAAATTTTCGATTTTCGGGGTCTTCTCGTGGTCGAAACGAAAAATTTGTATGGCGAATATCTTAAGTTCAGTATTTGTGATTTTCTAATCTGTGTTTTTTCATCAATTTGAATGCTCATTACAAGCGGTCCGTGCTTGTATGGAATTGAAGAGCTATTCGAGAGCCAATTGACCGCGCCATCTTATTTTACATAGGTGAACTCAATTTAAATCCATTGTAATACGAACAACATTTTTATTGACACAAATAGTAAAAACAAATAAGTCATTGAATCGATTGAAATATCACATCAATACTATTGCCCAATAGATGGCGCTGGAGAATAGATATGATTGAAATGTCTCAAATAGCACGGTACCCTTGGCTCATTAACTTTTTAACGAAAGTTATACATAACATAAATGTGGAATCATATTATTCGTTGGCAGGAATTGAAAGTTCACATCAGAGTGAACTAATTCGTAATTGATATTACCAATTCAAAAATAGAGAACGTTGAAGTAAAAATTAGGAACTGAGATGTTCATTCGTTTTTTTATTAAAATTCAAATTTTAATCACATGATGTGTAATGACTTGAAATTCGATCTCATTGTAATAACTTGAAGTTTTCTGTGATTTATTCTCAAAGTTGCATGATGATTCGATAAGAAATCAACATAAATCCAATACAAATGTGTAGCAACCAATGAAAAACGCGTAAACCCGAACAATTTCGGGAAATGTGCGGAAAAGTTAGTTTTACGTCCGAATGAAATTTATTCTGAATGAAATACGAACTGCAACAAAATAATGTAACGAAGCGAAAACGGTAGTGCCTCTTGAAGTTCCTTCATTGATAACTGGCTCCATTAAATAAATGCTTCCCATAATTGAAATTTCTTTCGTATCCAAAAAAGTTACATTTTAATTAAAAAATTAATTTTTATAAAAATTATATTTTGCGGCCAAAATATTCAAAATTGCACAGTCACTGTAGCCAGTGCTTATGATCACATGTTCGAGTTTGACATTTTCCGCGTAAACAAGTGTACACTTTCCCGTACCGAACACACACTTTATTCCAAAAACTACGAAAAATCGAAATTTTCACGCGAACTCCATAATATACAGGGTGGGCCATCTAACGTTTGTATTTTGAAAAAATTGTTTATTTAGAGAATGACAGCTCAAATGTCAAAATGTCTCAAATGTCAAAATTTAAATGTCAAAATTAAATTTTATATGGCCCACACGTTACTAAAACGAACACTACTGGACACAATGAACACTACTGGAACACTACTGAACACTACATTACTGGACACAATGAAAATAAAAATAAAATTTACTAAAGCCTAAAATTTAATTTAAGTCGAAAAATGTAAAAACCGATTGGGCAGCAACAGAAATCCACGTCTGTCACAATCAACGCCATCTTGCGTTTTTTTCTATTTCTTCTTGTATTTAATGTTGCACGCAAAATGAAATCAGTGAATATATCTTTCAACTTAATTGAGGTGTTGAATAAGCGACTGTTCTTAAATCTCCAAGACTTCGAGATATTTAATTTAAGCAATAAGCTAATTAATAAGAAAAAAGAATATGTACTTTTTGTGCATAATGAAAAATCAAAAGTGTTTCGTTTAAATAATAATCAAATGAAGCGCATAGAGTGCAAGTTTTTGGCGACACTCACGGGTCCGCGAACATTGAATATTTCACTGAATAGTTTGGAAGAGTTAGAAACAAGCTGCACCGATGGAGACAAACACTTCTACACAAATGTAGTTTTTTTCGAATGAAACAAATACTTTTTTAAATGAATTGAAAATGTCTGCTAGCAAATTCGATTAGATATTCAGCAACACTGAGTTCGCATATATTCACCATTTGAGACTTTCGAATAACAAAATAATAAATATTTTAGCAATATTTGAAGGGACCAGCTCATTTCTTGAAACGCTCGATATATCAAACTGTTTCATAGAGCAGCTGAATGTCAGTACATTTCAGAAATTTGTTTATTTAAAAAAATTATACGCGAGACAAACGAATTTGACCAACGTAAATTGGTATTTTAAGATATCGCATACAACAATTTGTACAAAGTCGATTTCTATCTATTTTCGCGAAATTTTCTGCACCTAAAATCATTGAATTTAGAGGGAAATAATTTGACCGGAATCGATAGTGTGACTCGTTCTCGTTATCCGAAGCTCTCGGTTTTGAGCATATCAAAAATAGATTCGCGTGTAATTACTTGGCCAAATTTCTACTTCAGTGGCATGGCCTACCTCTGATTGACAATCCTTGGGATCAAACAAACATCGGAGGTATCGATTGTTACCACCAAATAGTGAATGCAGAAGAAAATGAACTAAATACGAACAATGTCATACTCATTACCAATCTTCTTAACAATGAACCTCTATCAAGCGATGGAGGCGATCAGATGATTTGTTGGCAATCAAAATTTTACTAGGATCAATTGTAATTGTGCTTGCTTTATACTTTTTTAGTAATACATGTGAGCGTTTATTTAATTTTTTCATAGAGAAGTTTATACGGAGTTCTACTGAACAACAGGTGGCAATCAAAAAGATTTGATCGAAATGCATTAAGAATTATTTCTACCGAACCAACTCGAACTGTTTGCTTGCTGAAGTAAAATTTATAAAAAAAATCTTTTTACTTTATGTCCAATAAACAAGTTCATCTAAATATAATACTTTTGAGTCAATATATTTTAATGTTGTGTACAAACATTTTCACTAATTTCATTTAGAAAATAAACTAATTACAATTTGTATTTTCTATCAATTGTGATTTTTTAATCTACATTTCTAATTTGCATTTTTATATTCGATGAATACCGTGGCAAAATCTATTGGTAATCTTCTCAACGTGGCAGAATCTATTGGTTGATCTACTATCTTTCATTTTTAATTTGAATTGGTTGGAAAATCATTCTGGTTTGATAAATCGAGTAATCCGTGCAAAGCTTACAAAAATATGCTCAGATAAAGGCAAAATAGCCAGTTCAACAGTAAGCATTTACATAAAAATCATAGGCAATTATTAGACTGCAGCTTATCCGCAAAACCCAACGAAACCGTTACCTTTGGTATTTTAATTTCGAAGCTTGATAGCATGGTTTATGCGTATCAAATAAGCAAAATACAATGGCCATTATATGATAAAATGTTAAATTTTTGTAAAATCGATGATTTCAAGCAGTCATGTCGTAAGAATCTAAAAAAACATTGGAGTTATTCTGATTGAACGACCACCTTTAATAAAGTCTAAGGATGAAAAACAAAATATCCTTCAAAAATACCATTCCGATGAACTCTACGGAGGACACACATAGAAAAAAAAATGGTGATTTCGAGTCATGCGTTGGTAAATAATAGATTGTTGGTAAATGGAGAAAGAATTTGGTGAAAAAAAAGGAACATGAAGTTTTTTTCATATAAATTTGTTGTTGTATTTACAGATTTTTCATGAAGAGAAACCACGGATACATCGCTCACTTGACTGAGCCAAATGCCTCAAGGTGAACTGAGTGTGCGGTTCACATGATATCCCATAGAGATGGCTTTTTTATATATGTATTAAATTTACCATTAAATGATTAAATCACTTATTAAATTTTATCTTATAAACAATTTTATTAAATAAATGAGATTAAATAATCTTATTCAAAAAAAAAAAAAAATCAAAAAAGTTCTAGAAGTGTGTTATAGTGGATCTTCAGAATGAACCAGAGTAGGTAGTCACAGCAATCTTGAGAATCCATTAAAATCAACCTCCAGAACTTTGTTTACAATAATATTGTATGCTTTCAGTGTTTGCTTCTTTAAGGTTTATTGTAATAAAAAAAAGGTAGTAACAATAATTGCATATGTTGAAGTTGATTTTTTATAATATATATTGCAGCAACTCCATTTAACATGAAATACAAGTGCCACTTCGATCCTAATACAGAATATGTTCTTGAATAAACCTTTTAAACTATTACCGATTCCGAAAAGACGTAGTTAAGCCCTACATCTTGCATGTTATCATGCAGCAATTGTGTGCGCCCAATGTTTTTAAGGATTGATGCCATGATTTTGCTGAAATGAACACGATTTAATAAATGACTATAAATGAAAAACAATTACTTTATGTTATTCATATTTACTCACAAGCTGAGCGTTGATCCAGGGAAGATGATGAGTGATCTTTGTATGTTTCATAAAATGGACATGTTGTCGTCCTCGAGAAAGATTACAGCTTTCATCACCTTTATGAAGGCCGATCAAGATAGGCGAGCCATTCACTGTATGAGCAACCACCGGACCTAAAACAAAATAAAATGTCGTTTGATGTATCAAACTTCAATTTATTTGAAGAATATCTTAAAATTACCTCCTGAATCTCCATTTGCCGCAACATTTTGATTCGTTCGATCGATTATATGGGCCTCGTGTTCTGAATTGAATGGACGAACCGGAGAACAAAATATGTCTGCAAATAGACTGCATGTAATGACAGACATTTCAAGGATTCGTAGATTATTCGAAAATTCCTCCGTTTCGGTTATTCCGTGGCCGATAAGAGTTATCCGAAAATTATTTTCTGGTACGTATACCGATTCCAAGCTCACATCAGCCAACTGTATTATACCGATCGCGTAGCCATCCATTTTGACTCTGGTTATGATCATGGCAATATCGCTCGTCACACCATTATGAATATTGAAATGTTCGTGGGGAATGATTATAGAAGGTGCAAACCTCTGTCCCATCGGAATTCGGAGATTTCCAAGTACACTGAACAATCTATTGGAACCAGCTTGAACTTGCCAAACAGAAGGCTCGCCAACGTACTGTTTAGTTTTTAAATTGTAAAAACAATGGGCCGCAGTCAGAATGACCGTTTTTTTTACTATCGCTCCACCGCAAACATGATTTTCTTTATAAAATAGAGCAGCATGATACGGGACGGGTTCCCATATGTAATCTGCGTTCATGATTTGGGCTCGCTACTCTCAAAATATGACAGTATTTTGAGAATCGACAAAAAGTAGAAAACAAGAAAAGAAATGTATTATTGTTAAATACAGCTGATCATAAAATACGCGTAGAATGTTCAAATATGTTGCATATGTTGAGAGTAATATTGTTAAATAAGTTTAGTTTGGCTTCAATCCTTACACTCTTAAAAATGTCAAGTGTTGTCCTATTCGACTTAAAGTACGGTACGATACACTACAGATTGAATGATGCCTTTTATACGAGTTTTTGATCATTTTGACAGTTCAAGAAACTATGAAAAGAGTGTCATCGTGCTGTTTCAATTTCAAACTCATGCGATTCTCGCTTAGAAGACATCATTCTGCATCGCACCGCACTATGAATAGAATAGGGCAACACTTAATATTAGAACAAATTCACCAAAAGAGTAAATTTTAAAAGTAAAGCGAATTTAGGTTCTAATGAACTCACACAATGAAAGCTGATTTTTGCATATTTTTTAGTTTAAAAAGTTGAAATGTCGCACTTAACATAATTCGGACGATAATTCGGTAAAAAATATAAAGAATTATATGTAGTTTATAGTAAGTATTCTACCCGAATTCGAATGACAGTAGCATATATCGTCAGAAGTTTGATTAAGTGCGACATTGTGCCTCTTAAAAGTTGGTGACGAAAATACGTAAGAATCAGAATTGTGAAAATAAAATAACTGAGAAGCCAGTTGACTATTTTGGGATATTTTGACTGGAATTTCAAATGAAGATTGACTGAGAATTCAATCATTGCATTGTATGCGCATAGCATACTATTTGCTTGCTGCTAGTAAGTGCATCTGAGTGAAAGAGAAATCCTTGGATAACGTGTAATTGACACTGAGCATCAATTTCTCTTTCACTCTGATGCATTTCAATACGGAAAAAACGCTTTGGGGCATTGCAAGCCGCTCTTCCAAAGCAACTCGTGAGAGTAAGCGCTTTGCCAGCTAGCAAAAAGTATTCTATTTATGCGTAAATTATTATTGCCAGTTGGTTACGTTTGGCGAAGTTGATTATTTCTTTATTCGATGCTCATACGATATATTAATGCCTAAGGATAAAAGTAAATCCCCATTCTGCTGCTAGTAAAAGCGAAGCTCAAACAGAAATCTCATCGAAGCGGCACAACATTTAATGTTTTTTTTTAAGTGAAACATATAAATTATGTCTGCTTTTATTCTGAGATATTCATTACAGTCATCAAGCTATCCAAAATGTCACAAAATAGTCAATTGAACAGTCACAGTTAGCCAAGGCAAACACATAGAAATAATAGAAAATAATTACTGAAATTGCAATCACTCAAACACTATATTTTCACAAGGGAAATTTCCTCATAAATTTATATGTTAAAAAAAGCATTAAAAACCCCCTTTACTAAAGCTTTTTTATTAACCGATACACCAAATGTTTCTTTCTTGAAAAGAAGCAAAATAAATATTAACAATTTGAAATTAAAATCATTAAAAAAACTTACCAAGTGCTTGGTCTGCAGCAATAAAACAGTCAACAATCCCCACAAAAACTTCATTATTTTAGAATATAATACAAATAAAATATTTTTTTTTTCATATATTTTCAATTCCGTTCCATCTATTATGTGACTCGATGTGTTTTATTGTTTCGCATTTATACAATTTCGTCATTGACTGGAATGTTGAAATATGCATAATTTGGGAAACCTGTAGAATTTTGCGTGTAGCTAAAAACACATTTTTTTACAGCAATAAATACTTTACGAATAGACTAGGAGAATTTGTCAAATAAATATAAGGAGCGTTCCAAAATAAACGAGACTGAGCTAAAATAGAAACAACTTTGTTCTGATAAATTCGAGTTTATTTATTCAAAATAGTCCCCTCCGGCCTCGATATGGCGCAATCCAAAAGCTTTTCGGAAGAGTTTTTCAGGTCATTGATCGGAATGTCGTTCAGGATGTCGGTACAAGCCTTTTGGATGGCCTCTACGGACGCAAAACGTTTTCCTCTCATGGCCAAATGAAATTTCCCGAATAGTTAGAAGTCACAGGGAGCCATATCAGGTGAATACGATGAGTGATTGATGTTTAAAATGCGATTTCTAGCAAAAAAATCAGTCACAAGAGTGGATCGATGAGATGGTGCATTATCATGCAACAAGCGTCAACTTCCTGCTGAACGATATTCTGGCCGAATACGACCAATACGATGCACCAAACGTTTCATAACACCAAGGTAGAATGGTCCATTAACCGTTTGGTCCGGTGGAAGGAACTCTTTGTGGATAATTCCTTTGAAATCGTAAAAACAAATGAGCATCGACTTGATTTTTGACTTCTACGAACGTAATTTTTTGGGTGGTGGCTCGTCTGGGGCCTTCCATTCGGCACTTTGACGCTTGGTTTTGGGTTCATATTTGAAACACCACGTTTCATCACCAGTTACAATGCTGTGAAGGAAGTTCTCATCTTTTCTCGCCACTTTAATGATGCCTTTAGAATGTTGAATTCTGTATAATTTTTGGTCCAATTTGTACCGATGACACAAACATACTGTCACTTTAGACGCAATAACTTCGCTTCCACTGAACCGAAGGTCGCCAAACTTTCACTGGAAGTCAGGGAGGAATGTAACTTTCCAACGCGAATAAGATTCATATATGACGCCACCAAGAACATTTTTATAACAAAAGTTCGTTTATTTTGGAACGCACCTTGCATGTACAACAATTTGCAAACATCTGCTTAGATTTCGCAGCACAAATATCGAATGTTGCCTACGAATATTCTCGATTTTTTCACAGATAAAGCAGATACATTGCTCTAATATAAGCACAGAAAATATTTGCTTCACAGCCGAAATATCTGCAACATCCGTAGCGCATCTGATTTTGAAAACTTTACCTAGCAACACGAACCTTGTCGATTACACATAGCGAATGCATTGCATTTATGCATTTTTAATTCATTTTAAATTCCCAAAACAATGCAATAATTCATGTTTCGTTGTAATTTCCATCGAATGGAAGTGTCCTCATTTATATATCATACGCATATCGTGAAAATATTTAATTGGAGATGCTGGTGGGGAATATTGGGCGGATTTTGATGTTTTTTTTTCCAGTGAGAGTCATCTGAGGTTTTATACATTTAAAGCGTAGCGTTTCACACAGAGGCATAACAACAGACCAATTCGAAGTGGCTTGCCTATGTATATGTGTTCGGCCATTACAGCATGTTGGTAGGCAAAGAAGCAATAATGAACTGTATGGATACACATTGTCAATAGGCTTGATCGGCGCAGCCTTTACATTTGTTTCTAAAAACAGAAATATGCTGTTATTGATTCAATTTGTTTGCAACATCTTTTTTAAACGATAGAGATCTAGATTTAAAGTAGATAGATGGCTTGAATAGCATTCCAACGACATGTCAATTAGGACTGTTCACGAACAAAAGAAACGGTGAATGTTGTGTTCACGTACGTTCGTGTTCGTGCTTGTTCGTCTTGCAGCAATATATTACTGATAACAAAGCCATGGATTTAAACTATGGGAAAAATTAGAAAAACATTTCCCGTAGTTAATTAAGTATCAATTATGCTCAAACCCCGCTCTATCGAAAGTTTAATTTAAAACAACACAATCATAGAAAACTTCATCTCAGCAACAAAAGATTTTACAAAAAATGATCTTTATCAATTTATCAGTGATGGTTTTCGATAGACATCTGTAGGCATAGACCATTGTCTATACAATCGATTGGTATAGGCAAAGTGTAGGCAATGCGTACATGTACATAACTAAAAACGTTTGTGTTAGTTTGTATTTGTGTGTATATATAGGCTGCCTATAGACAAACCTATACATTTGTTGTCTATAGACATGTCAATCTGTTCATCACTGCTATTTATACTATCAAGGATCTTTTGTTATGAGAAAATTCATTTGAACACAATCTATTAGAGTATTTGAATGGAAATTCATTCGCAATACTTCGATCAATTTTTTACACTTCATTCGCTCAGAGACTAAGGTATTCGCTCGTATTGGTTATAAGCTCTTTTGCTATGCCGCCCAATGAAAAAAAATGGAATCATCAGTCGACCGGGCGATCTTAGCTTCACTGCTGGTCACTCTGCCATATTTTTCTTTGCAGTTCTTTCAATATCGATTTGTGAATCGCTTAATTTGATCACGCAAACATCGAATCCAATAATTTCTCTGTGTGTACGTCATCATTGTAACAAATTACAATGCGAGTATACGCACTGTAAACAGCTTGCGTTAACAAAAGTATTACATCGACTGGGTCACCGAAATAACTCGTATAGGAAAACGAAATAACTCATATTACAATAAATGGTCTGACGTACGTAAAACTAAATATTCCGCACATTTCCCGAAATTGTTCGGGTTTACGCGTTTTTCATTGATTGCTACGCATTTGTATTCGAATCATCATGCAACATTGAAAATAAATTACAGAAAATTTCAAGTCATTATGATGAGATCGAATTTCAAGTCATTAAACATCATGTAATTTGAATTTAAATTTAACAAAAACTAATAAACATCTCAGTTTCTAATGTTTACTTCAAAAAACGTTCGCTGCTTTTGAATTGATAATAACAATTACGAATTAGTTCACTCTGATCTGAACTTTCAATTCATGCCAACGATAAATATGATCCCACATTAATGTTATGTATAACTTTCGTTGAAAAGTTAATGAGCATTCACAGATTGGAAAATCACAAATACTTCATCCAATTTAATGACAAAATTAGAATTTTGACCCCGTAAATAGAAAATTTTGCAGGGGTGGTAGTCCTTAATCGGAATGACATGCAATTTTGTATGACAAATGTTTTTCATAAAAAAATAATATTCTGACAGTATCATAATGATTTAATGCGAACTAGACATGGCAAATGTTTCTTAATTATATTGAAAAACAGCCCATTTTTCAATTCGACTCCACTAGAGCTACCCGAAGGAATTTCATCCGATTTGGCTGAGAATTAATAAGTTTCTTTTCCTAATGAAGACCAATGTGTGTGTGTAAATTTTTGTTCAATTCTAATATCAATCTTTTGAGCTATCGTGTTAACAAATTTTTGCGTACAACGTACAACGTACCACACACGGACGAATACAGTGGTGTATGCGGAAAAGTGAAAATATACTATATGACTTATTTCATATTTATTTCGCAATAACTCATATGGCCATATGAGTTGTTTCACTTTGAAACCGAAATAACTGCTATATGTTTTATTTTGTTTTTGAAAATGAAATAATTTATATCACATAAATTATTATCATATATACCACGACTAGCGAAAACGACAATAGATAATCAATAATATGATTTTGAAAATCGGTCAAGCGTGTGAAGCTCAATTAAAAACTGTACATACAGTTACTCACAAAATTGTTCGTACACCACACGTTTTCGCATAAAAATCATGATAAATCATATTTTTCTAAAAGATTTGCTGAAAATACCTTATGAAAATAAAAAACAGGACTGATTTCTTTTATTCTTGGCAATTTTTATTTAAATATATCATCCAAAAAAAATTTATAGGCCAAAATTCGAGATTTGGCCGTTTTTGACCGTCACAAAATTGTTCGTACACTTGGTGTAAACGTTAAATAAATGTGTAAATGTGTGAAGGCATTTGACGTTTTCGATTTTAATACTTCGCATTATCTCCCTTAGCTTCAATCACGGCCAATAAACGGTCTTCCATTGAATCGACAAGGTTCTGTGTGGTCGTGGCATCGAACTTGGCCCATTCGGCCAGGATGGCCTCTTTCAATTGCTTTTGGTTGGTCACGTGGTGGTTTTCTTCGACTTTTTGCTTCAAAGTATTCCACAAATGTTCAATGGGATTGAGATCTGGTGATTGTGGCGGTGTTTTCAATTGATTTGGCACATTTTTCTCCATCCAATCTTGAACAGTACGGGCCGTGTGCTTCGGATCGTTGTCCTGTTGGAATCGGTAATTATCCGATAAACCCAATTTAGCGGCCGAATCGCGTAAATTCTTCTTCAGAATGTTTAAATAAACGTACTGATCCATTATGCCGTCGATAAAAACCAAATTGCCAACGCCACTGGCCGAAAAACAGCCACAGATCTTGACATTTCCACCACCGTACTTCACCGTGGATTGTATGTTCTTTTTCTTGAACTCTGTGTTCTTTTTGCGCCACACAATTTGACGTCCATCCGAGCCAAAAATGTTTTTTTTGCTTTCGTCGCTCCAAATTACTTCGTTCCAAAACGATTTTGGCTTACCAAGATGATTTCTGGCGAACTCCAGGCGCTTCTTCTTGTTCTTCGGCGAAATGTATGGTTTTTTTCTTGCAATGCGGCCATTGTAACCATCCGATCGGAGCACTAGGCGAATAGTTTCTGTCGATATTGGCTTTTTGATCACTTGGGACACTCGTTCCGTCAATTTTGGCATGCTTGTTTTGGGATTTACTTTGATTTGTCTCACGATATACCGCTCATCGTGCGCCGTCAGCATCTTCTTTCGACCACGGCCGGGCAGATTTTTCACGGTTCCGTGGGTTTTGTACTTGTCAATTATTGACTTAACGGTGGAACAAGGTCTTCCGATCACTTTTCCGATCTCTCCAAGCGATTTACCTTCGTTGTGCAGTTTTACTGCGATTTCTCTGAGAGCGTTGTCCACTTCTTTACCACGCGGTGCCATCGTGTTAATTGTTCTGATTAGAACTGTCAAAAGGTGTGATGTACAATGCAAAAAACTATCATCCGATTGTACCGTTATAATAAGACAGAACATTTGTAGTCAAAATGCAATAAGTGTCAATAAGTTTCAATAATAGTATCAATAAAGGTCAGTAAACATTGGTGTACGAACAATTTTGTGACGGTCAAAAACGGCCAAATCTCGAATTTTGGCCTATAAATTTTTTTTTGGATGATATATTTAAATAAAAATTGCCAAGAATAAAAGAAATCAGTCCTGTTTTTTATTTTCATAAGGTATTTTCAGCAAATCTTTTAGAAAAATATGATTTATCATGGTTTTTAATGCGAAAACGTGTGGTGTACGAACAATTTTGTGAGTAACTGTAATTTGAAGTCATGGTGAAATGTATTCATTCCATGTTAAAACAGCATTTCATATTGTTCTATTGTTCAATATGATGAAACTCATATTCTACGATTGTGTGTGTTTGAGTCACGAATCGCTCCCGAAATAGAAGTAACATGATTTCAAAATTGTAAGCGTACACAAGCAGGAGGAATAACGGCTTGGTATCTTCTCAATTTAAGATGACATTTTGTACATTTTTCTCACCTATTGTGCATTTCCATATTTCCATCCTTCGATGAGTCTGATGAGAAATCATATGCCCGGAGGGCAAATGGCATATCAACTACTTGCAGATAAACAATATTTCTGGCGAAAGCTCGCAAATTAAAAATATTTATTTCTCTGTATGAATTTCTCGCTTCATCTAAGAAAGACTACAAATTAGTCAATGCACAGATTCATACAGACACTGTTTTTGTTATATGCTTTGTGCAGGACGTCGTCGTTTACATTTAGTATTTTTTTGAAAACATTCTTTTGAAGTCGCAAGCAATCGTGATAATGTATTTTTTTGTGCAGCATGAATACATATATCGCCACAAATATTTGATGTTTTGTTTTAAATTCGTCCAAATGTAAACGGTTGCTTGCGTCTATTTGTGATTTCAAATTATTGTTGTAGTCGATAAGCAGATCTTTTCGGCTTGGCATCTTTGGCTTCGCAATTTGTATCAGGTTGAACACAAGGTGTTGTTATGGAATTGACGATTTCTGCATTTCAACAAGGGGTTTTATCATGATTTGGTCGCAAGAATTTATTGCATAGCTTATTAATAAACGTATTGAAATAAGCCGGCCAAGTATATTAGGTCGAATGCATTGCTCAAACTGTTTGCAAATATAGAAGCTTTAATTGAACTAATAGATTTTATGTTGCATCTGTACTTCAAAGTGACTTGCATACTAAATATTTAAAGGAGTGAGTGGAAGATGGAAGCAAATAATTATTTTCCATATTTTTTCATGTAATACATTAATATGGATTACGTAAACATAAATAAGCACCGATAAAATATTGGAGAGGCTCTATATACCTGTTGCACTGTAGATGTATCAAATGGATATTGTTTATATGCTTTTGACGATAACATGCATTTGATCGAGCAAAGAAGTTCGCACATCCTACTGAAAGCCAGTCAGTTGCATCAATCCATCTATTGGTTAGGACGTTAAAATTGGAATCTCCATCATAATTTTACGTTAAATTGGTCACAATAATCATGTGTGTTATCGATATAAATATACTGAAGTGTATATTGTTCGAAATGTTTGCAATGTTTATTACAATTTCTACTATTGCAAGCTTCACATTATACGTTGGGCTTTTTGTATATAACTACGGTAAGTGACTTCATAAAACTTCATGACTAGTTTCAATTGCATTCGTTTTGATTGTGTATTTCTAGAAACTTTGTGTATATTAATTTATAAAAAAGAAATAGGAAATGACGAAGCTAGATCATTACAAAGAAGGATCTTCTCTGCTGTTCGTATTTATTAGAGCAGAAAATCCAGCTCATTTGAATCACTTTTTCATTCCATATATTCGTTCACTAAAGCTTTCATCAGAATTTTCATTTGGCTTCTTTAGGTCAAGATTTCAGCGGAGCATTAAAAATGCTCTGATGAAGTTTAAAATGAAAGAAGTTGGAGTGAAATCTGATATATATATTTTCAGGTTGTTGGTCTCACTTCATTAAAGGGATCATTCATTCTCATCTTCTACATTTACTCATTCTACGTCTACTTAATACATACGACCATTAGTCATTACAAATCAGTAAGTTTATTAAAATTAATTCGAACGGTATTAACAAATAATCATACAAGTCAAATAAAGTGTAAAGTCGCTCAAATTAAAATATTGCGTTCATCTTGAGGATAGAAACGACTTTTAGATGGTGATGGCGGATCTGTCAAAAAACATTTGAATCATTCAAATCTTTTGAAATCATTTGAAATCCCTATGAATCTGTATCATGGGTATTATAGAGTCAATTAAGTCTCAAATTACTAGATTGAGTAACCAGTCGAATTTTTCAAAAGGGATGTGCCAATTTCAAAGACAGACATTTTCGTTTCAAAATTGTGTTCAAAAAGATGTATTTATTTTGTTGCATTTATAAAATATCTCCGCTTAAAATGATATTGGAATATGCGTAATTTGGGAGACGTGGTGGATTCTTGTAATATATGTCAAACAAAATTATTTAAGAAATGTCGTTTCTCAGCATAATTCTACCGTTGCGCTTAAAAACAAAATTGTGTTCATTAATAATTTATATTAGGAGTTCTTTGTATAAATTTGGTAAGAGGATGAACTCGAATCTGAACATCATGAATCCCAATGAATATTATCTTTTTGCATCTGAATGAATCACAATCATAATTTTTGGAGATTCAAAATCAACCCGAAATTATCATTTGAATTGGAATAGTTGTGTTTTTACCCTAAGTAATATATTTCTTGTTTTTCTCAAAAGACAAAATCGGGCTTTGGAAAGCATTCTTCATACCGATTATCTTTGTTCATGGGATTCTTTCGATAAATTTCATTATCAATAGAAGACGTTTATTGGCATCAATGGTAATATTATATTATATTCACTAGATAAAATATTCGGATTTGATTTGTTTACCGTTTCTCTATCGCAATAGATAGATGACGACGACGAAGACAATGACAATTTTGATCATCGACCGACCGCATAAATCGGATCAATTTTTACAGATATTTGAACGGTGCGAGATCGATAGTGGAATTGTGACTTTTGTCTCAACTATTCAGAACGATCAATTTCATTGTTCTTCTAGCCATTTACAACCATCCGTTTGATAGATCAAATGAAATGACGGACTAAATCCCCGGACTTCACTCTTCCAGACCTGCTTCACACTATATAGTATTCAAATAATTGTTGTGCGCATTGTTTTGAACAGATTTCAATAAATTTTCATAATTCTGTTCAATTTTTATTTGAAGTATGTACTCCTATTTTACAATCATCAGATAATATTCAAAATAATCTTAGCTAAAGTTAAACGAAAATTTGAGATGTAGTTTTGGTGATTTTATCTAATTTAGAATAACATTTTAACCAAACAATATTTACGTAACAATAAAACATATTTGAAAATATCTTATCCTGTGCTCAAGTGACAAGTGGAGTTGTTTCTAAGTGCGCGGATATATATGCATATTTCTTACTACGGTTTGTTACCGGACATGTATCTCAATCAGGTGAAGAGCTTGTATGATAATTTCACAAGGTGGATTTGGTACAGCCAAAAATGCTAAGCATGAGATAATTAAGATACTGGTAATTATATTATAAGCGATTACAAAGAAGAGAATTTCAAATTGATGATTGTGGTGTTTAGAATCGAAAAACTAATTAACCGATATTTTTAATGTCAATCAAAGTCGTTTCATTGCAATCTGATTCATTTGAGTCTATAAGAAATAACAACATTTTGGTGTTTTTGTTTGGTCTTATTCGTTAAATAGAGAATTTGTCAATACATGATACTTTGAAAAAGTGCATCATATTTGTTAACGGTACCAAACCATAGTAAGAAACTTTACGTGTCTTTTGTGATTGATGTATCTCCTACACATCTCGGTCATAGATAAAACTTTATTTATTTAGTGATTGGCATTTGCTTTTGATGGACGCACAACTCCATACACAAAAAGGTTGATTGCATTTAGTCGGTTACAGCTTGGTTCCAATTTGATTGAGGGAGAAAAAATGATTTGAATTTAATGAAGATGTAAAATGTTATACTTTGATATCATATCCTGTTTTATTTGACGCAAAATGTCATCTTTGATGATGATGATGAAAAAAAAAACAAATCGCTTCTTCTCAAAGGAATCCTCAAGCATAAAAGGACTCAGTATTGCCATTCAAAAGGAAAACATATATTGTTAGATGAAGCTTGACTAAATAGCATTTGAAATGTTAAAATGCGGTAAGAGTTGAAATTATTATCGGAATGTTGATCACTTGAACCGCTCGACGCAAATTTATCCAAAAAGGTTTAAAATTAGTTGCTTCACCTAGTAATATATTTATTTTCTGATAAGCATTATGTTACAGCACTGTATAGCGTTTCTTCGCCAAAGGTGGTGTGTTGAAAATTAATTCATTCATTAATCAATATTTACAATATTTAAAATATTTTCTGTGAATAATATAGGTTCGGTTTTGCTTGAAATGTTCGAACAATCTTTCCTTAATTGTGTTCACATTAAAATTGAGATTAATACTGCAAAATTCTTTAAAAGTGTTTTAAACAAAGTTAATTGGTTCATTTTCAGTGTAATTCCTGGTTTGCATAGGAATTTCAAGTAATCGCATGTAACGTTGATTATGAGTGGGCACCCTCAGGTAAATTCGACCATGAATCGAATTCGATGTTATTTTTCCTCGCATACATTTCAAAATGAAAGCGATTCGTGCTATTTTCCGTCGCTCATCTAATGTAATCATCTGTAGAAAGAGGAGGCGGTGTGTGTTCGAAGTTCAAACCTCTTTTGCCATTGCAATCTCCTGAGAGTGAATATAAGAAACTAGGTTTTGAAAGTGGGGGGGATATTTCTCTAAGTTTTATGATGATACGATAGAAAATGAACATAGCCCCTGAACCAGAGAAGTTTTCAGGAAATGTGCGGAAAAGCTTGCTTCACGTATGTAAGACCATTTATTTTAGGTCTAAAACGCATGGAAAACACATTCCGAGGGTTTTGGATTGTTTCGACTGATCGCAATACTTTTACACACACGGTGTTTGCAGAAAAGTAAAAACACTGAAATACATTATATTTAATTATAATTTTTAATCGAATGAGGGTATATACTATATTATTCAGAATTTCAAATTAGGAAACTCACCTTAATGTTCTATTCCAAATGAAAAGTAAAAATTTTAATTAAAATTGATTAAAAACGCATCTTATCATTCTATAAATAGAATAAGAAATTTACAAATACTCATGAATCATATTTCAAAATGTTTTTTCAAGGAGTTTTGCATGGACGCGTAATTTGCAGGGACCGCGACCGATACAAACGAAAGTATTATACTTGGTACCGGTGCAAATGGCCTAAAACACATCGGTACGCAATCGTATCAGCACAAATGATCTTGAAAAAAGCTGGTACACATTTCGAACAGGTTTTTTCTACACCTTTTCTACCGGTACATGACAAAGTTTCAGTACCCTACCGTGGTTTTTGTGTACCGCCTGCGATTTAAGTTCATTTTAGTTGTCTATATTAAGGTTAAGTCGGTCAAATATGTCCCAAATTACTAGATTGAGTAACTAGTCGAATTTTTCAAAAGGGATGTGCCAATTTTAAAGACAGACATTTTCGTTTCTAATTGTGTTTAAAAACATGTATTCATTTTGTTGCATTTATAAAATATCTCCGCTTAAAATGATATTGGAATATGCGTAATTTGGGAGACGTGGTGGATTCTTGTAATATATGTCAAACAAAATTATTTAAGAAATGTCGTTTCTCAGCATAATTCTACCGTTGCGCTTAGAAACAAAATTTTGTTCATTAATAATTAATATTAGGAGTTCTTTGTAGTTCTATTAATTAATAGCTGTTTCGGAAAGTTCGGTTTCAATAGATGGATCCAGTAGCTATATAGTTATTAAAATGATGGCGGAATGTTGTTGTATTAAGAAGGTTAGACATCTGTCAACAATAATCAGTCAAGAGAAGTTTACATTTCGTACAGTAACAAACTTTGTTTTTCTAACAAAAATGGCAAAATACAAACCAAATAAACAGCATTTGCGCGAAGTTTTATTATTCTATTTTAATGGTGGTAAAAGTGCAGCGGAAGCACATAGAAATATTGTGGAAGTTTATGGTGAAATAGCTCCTGGCCGCGATTTGTTAGGAAAATTCTTGACATTACGATATCAATGTGCGCCGGCCTGAAAAAGTTTCCTTTTTACCTATAAAAAACACCTGAAAAATTTGAAGCCGATCGGAGAACAATTAATTTTTTTTTCGTTTTCATTCTTACATTAATATCTAAAATACACGACTATTAACATGGAATGGTGGGTTTATTATTATAATTAGAATGAGAAACATATTACAATGTTTAAAATCGCTTGCTCAATGCCGATTTCGTGTGTGAAGGATATTTTTTCTGATATGAGTCGACAACTTGTAATATAAACTGAGCTTCTTCCTCTTCACATGTTAAAATACGGTTGTAATCTTTCATGAACTTGACGCCACGCTCTGAAGCGTCGTTTACAATAGATAAATTTTGAAAGAAATCAGAAGCAGATTGATATTCCTCATTGTCTTCCCATACTGAAGGGTCGAGTTCAAAAAAGTCGGTTTGTAGTTCGAAAGTTGGAAAGAGATCTTTGGTTTTACGTATACGAAACAAAATGAGATAAATCGCATTTAAACAGTTGTTGCACATTTGGATACTTGCGGTATTCGACAAAAGCTAGAATAGGTTCTTTCGCTTTCAAACGATTTACCATTTTTCGCTTGATTTCAAGTGATACTTTCGGATCAAAAAATGATAGCCCCACTGCTTCTGGAGTCAAATACCACAAGTGATTCATCATCTTTTCAATTACCGCGCTAGACAGAAATTTGTCGATTTTAGAAAATTCGGAAGCGTCACGCAAAAAATTCAAATCTTGATTGGCGCATTCAACAGAATTAGTGCATTCATACCAGACCCGAATGTAAAGTTTTACAACAAAAATTGAGATATCTCGTAAACAGTTGAGCTCTCGCGCAGTCAATTTAAATTGAGCACAAAAGAGGAAAATTTTCAGACAATACATTGCCTTTGACATAAATCTTGCGTGTGATGTTGCACCGCATGCGCGAAAGGAGCCGCCGGCAACACCAAGAATTGTGATCGTGAGCTCCAACAATTCTTTATAATCGCTTGGTATTTGACTATGTTTGAGTTGGTTCCAGCAAAACTGTTTGATTTGATCACATTCCTCATCGGAAATTTTTGAGCGAAAGATTGAATCGAGTCCTGAATTGAATTGATCTCGTTTCATTTTGTGCCATATGTCAGCGAACCGGTTGAAAATGGGAGTTTCAGGTGCACTTGTGGCACCATACTTCTTCTCGAATACATTTTTGAGTACAATTTCATAAATGTGATGGCGACATGCAAGTTTTGATAAGTTTTCGACCGAGAAGGTCATCCAGAAGAATGCAAGCACCATTACTACGACCAGTATTTGTACTAGTGGTATCAAAGCCTGAGGCTACAACTTTGTCGGACATTTCCCATGTATTCTGTTAAAAATTGATGTATTCGATTAGAAATAGTGTTGAGAATAATAATTTACTAAAACACACTATCGAAATTCTCTTGAAAAAACATAAAAAAGGTAAATTTCAATAAAATTGCCTTTGCTCAAAATGGTTCAACTTTCCACGATTTTTGGGTCCATTAATTTTTCTCCGATCGGCTTCAAATTTTTCAGGTGTTTTTTATAGGTAAAAAGGAAACTTTTTCAGGCCGGCGCTCATTGAAATCAAATGATGTTGCAAAAATGGCCAGGCTAATGAAGACTCAACTCAAACATTGAAACAATTGGCAGAAACATTGGAAGTTTCCCAATCCACCGTTTCTGAACGTTTACATGCATTGGGAAAGATTCAAAAAGAAGGAAAATGGGTGCCTTATCAATTGAAAGAAAGAGACATCGAAAGACGAAAAACCATCTGCGAAATTTTGCTTGATCGGTTCAAATTAAAGTCTTTTTTGCATCGAATTGTTACTGGCGATGAAAACCAGTACGCAATATTCATGGGAAGAAGACTTTGCTGTGCATTTGGTGGGATCAGAGAGGACCCGTGTATTAGGAGTTGCTAAAACCTGGTGAAACGATTACTGCTGATCGCTACCGACAACAATTAATCAAATTGAACCAAGCATTGAAGCGAAAACGACCAGAATGGGGTGATCGAACAAACAAAGTGATCTTGCTTCATGACAATGCTCGGCCTCATATTGCACAACCGGTGAAAAACTATTTGGAAAACATCAAATGGGACGTACTACGCGCCGTATTCACCAGACCTTGCTCCATCAGACTACTACTTATTCCGATCGATGCAGCACGGACTTTCCGAACAACACTTCACTTCGTACGAAGCAGTGAAAACTTGGCTTGATGGATGGTTAGCCTCAAAAGATGAGAAGTGGTACTGGGACGGAATCCATGAATTGCCAAAAAAATGGGAAAAAGTCTAAGCTAGGTAAGAGGATGGACTTGAATCTGAACTTCATGAATCCTAATGAATATTATCTTTTTGAATCTTAATGAATCACAATCATAATTTTTGGAGATTCAAAATTAAGCCCAATGAATCTACCATATGACATTTCTACGTTTTGCATTCTGAAATCGAAAATTATTGCCTATTACCGCTCAGCAATTCACTTACTGAAATAAAACTAGTTTGGTACTAAAATTTGAAAGTGGACATTTGCGATTCGTTTTAAATAAAAAAAAAAAAACACTGAATTACATGATATGTATTTAATTTTCATCAAATGGAAGCGATTTTATTTAAAAATCACACGCATATTGTAAACATACCAAATTCAAAAGTATATTCCTAATCAAAATACTCACTAAAATATTTCAACCAAATGCATAAATTTAGTTTATAATAATGTTATAAAAAAACTTTTGATCAAAATTGATTAAAAATGAACATTAAATCTTTCAAACTAAAAATTCACAAACACTCATGATCTTAAATTGACTTAAAGGAGTTTTCTAATTCGGAATATTCCTTGGACATGTTTACGTTTGAAAATTTAATGTGATATTTCGATAAATTTATGTTAAAATTTTATAGATGGACTATGTCGAACAAAGTGAGTGTGCCTGGCAACAAAAATGCATGTGCCAATTCTGGAAATACAATACACCATATTTATTTGCTACTGAATGCCATTAAGTTTTAAGCTAATTAAAAATAATGAAAATGTAAAACGTCCTGTTGCGTGAATTGAAGAAAACCTTTCAACCTTGCAATTTATATTACTCGAAAGACCAAAACAGCATTAAGAATGAACGCTTCGTTACGAATGCTCTGTCAATTGTGTACACCATTCTGGCCGCAATAAAGCCGACGTCGTTGAGTTTGGACAAAGACTGTTCGAAAGAGTCGAAATTTTTCAAAGAATGCCTCCGGAGATCATTCATTTTTTTCTCTTATCAATTTTTTTCTTGTTCATATCATGCTGTTTCTTGGTAAAATCAGATCTTGTCACTGTTGAAAATAATTTCAGTTCTTTCGTGCGCTGGATACACTGAACAGCATAATTAAATATCCCAACATGTATACAATTATGCATTTTTGTGCACGTGTCGATGTTTTCTTTGCTTTATTGTTTCGATATGGTGAAAATAAACGTTGGTTAGCTCTCATTAGAAATAGTTCAAATATTTTAGTATTTTCGTTTATTCATTGAATGTTTGCATAATCAAATTGCAACTTAATTTTTTGGAGTCGAATTTAAACTGAAAAGATTCTTATCCAAAATTAACAGCAAATATTATATCAATCATTTGGAAAACATTCTTATTCCATAGCTCAGGTTTAGTTGGCACAACTATTTTCTCTGAATGCGCATTTTTTGTTTGATCGATTGACTACACTGTGCTCGAATCTGAAACTTTGGGTGCTCTTTTGGGTGATATTTGTTGGAATTTACAAGAGGAAAATGATGATGAATCAGAGCAATCAGGGAACAAAAATTGAAAAAAATCAAAAGAAATGTTCTTTTTAAAAAGAAAAATCCATTTGAAATTGTTCAAATTTGCTCAAGTTTTTGAAATTTTTTCTGTTTCAATGTTTTTTTATCCAAATTTGTTGAGTTCCATACATTCTCACCAATTTATATGGATTTAAAATTGAAAAATTGAAAAACAAAAAATCAAAAAAATGTCGATTTTTGGCCAAAAATCGATGAAAAATCACTTTTAATCGATCAAATTCCTTGATTTTTTCTTCAAACGTCTTTTTTCTGATGTATTCTTGCCAATACCAAAGTTTTCAATCGATTTACATTGAATAAATTGTAGAAAAAAACAATTCATTTTTTCCTCTAGGGGTCCCCAAACATCCAAACTTATATTCAAAATATCTCGAGAACGCGATCTAACTTTTGAAAACGACTAGCACCACTGGATTCAGCGTACTCGAATTATCGTTTTTTTCCGGGTGCCCCATTTGTTCCGATTTGCGACTTGCACTGTTCTATTATTGCCAAAAATCTTGATTTTCAGCGGCAGAAAAAGAACGTTTGAGATGATGTTGTAGAATTATAGCGATTCATGTAAAATTTCACAACATTGAATAATGTCTCAAGCGCTACGATGGTGCGTGTTTTCTCCTGTTGCGACAAGGGAATTCAGCCACTTTACCGCTCTTTTCTCACAACGAATAAGTCTTATCTGAAATGACAGATCGGAATAACCCATTGAGACTGAATGTTTTGTTTACAAAAGCCACCGAAAGTGGGCTGCTGCATTCAATGCAAGGAACACAAAGGTTAAAATGCTAGCAACAATATCTTTTCCATCTGGAAATCAGCAACTCACAAATGCGAATCAATATTTTTACGAAACCGAAGTTATAATAAAGATATGAATGTTTTCTAAATCATATTTTATGTGAAATATCAACTGACTATCGTTTTCTGTATTGTTTGTGGTTAGATGTCTTATTGAACCAGACAATTGTTATAATATTAACAATTGAAAAATTGAAATAGATTTGCGACCTTTAATTTACTTGAAAAAAAATTGGGTTGAGTTGTTCAATGTTCTAAAATGGAGACGGTTTGAAAATTTGCATTTCACATAAACGTGATCGATGCATTCCATTGAAATTGTAGCTTCATATTACTTTGTCACGTTCAACCAACCAAACTAATAAACAAATCCATAAAAAAAAAGTAATTTGGTTCAACTTGTAGCCAAATACGCCATTGTCATTATGCTGCCGAAGAGATAACTAAATAGCGCATTGTCAAGCAAATGGTTCTATGGTGTAATGGTCAGCACTTTGGACTCTGAATCCAACGATCCGAGTTCGAGTCTCGGTAGGACCTAATTTTTTTCATGCTTTTTTCATTGAAACCAAATTTTTTGCATCTCACTTCACTTTCTTTATTGTCCTTTTACATTTAGCCCTGCTTTCTCTTTAAATTCTTAATGCTAAAAAGTAGGACTATAAAAGCGTAAAAAAGTTGAAAAAAAATCACGCTCAAGTATTGTTTGAAAGTTAAAAAAAATCTAGCACAAAATAATTTAACTTTCTTGAATTCCCTGCGATATTTTGTACGTTGCGCGCAAAAAAATAAGATGGTTCTGGAATTCATGAAAAAAAAAAATCATCATTCGTTACGTCTCGTAAAATTCCATGTTGCTCAGATCCAAACACTGCTATTGATTGTCGAATGTAGTGAAATTGCTTCAACTTTGCCAAATATGTTATATTCACTTTCTAATTTAATATACAATTCAAATATAACCCGAATGGAATTTTCGGAACGCTAATTTGTATGCCGACTATCAAGCGTCTCTATGGTGTAATGGTTAGCACTCTGGACTTTGAATCCAGCGATCTGAGTTCAAATCTCGGTAGAGGCTGAATATTTTTTCTTCATTTTTGAGCGTAATTTTTTGATATTTTTGTAATCACCACTGATATGGTGCGTTCATAATACGCAATAAATATTCACAATATCAAATCACGCTAAAGTGGGGAAAGAAAATGTATTTCGTATTGTGAATGCACCACGTCACCACTAATGCACCGATATTAATGGAGATCAATAAATAGGAGATCAAAAAATAGGAAATCAATGAATAATAATGACAAAAAATGAAACATTATATTAAAAAGAATTATTTTCCTCTTATTTATTACACATTCATAAATTATATAATTCTTCAATACAATAGAAGAGAATGGCGAAACAATAAAAAAAAATCAGCCTCTACCGAGATTTGAACTCAGATCGCTGGATTCAAAGTCCAGAGTGCTAACCATTACACCATAGAGACGCTTGAATGTCAGAGCGCAAAGTTAACTCTTGAAATTACAACTGAAGAATTACTCTTAATCATCTTTTGAACTATATTGTATAAAGTTAGATAGTGGATATTGGTAATACGTGGAATATGATGAGCTTGAATTATTATTGTATATTCATGTCGAAATGTAATAATTGTAATAATTTTCATCAGAAATGTAAAGCTGAAATTGTTTTTAAGGCGAATAAGTTTATAGTTTGGTGAAGACTATTCATTACATCACAGAACTGTTTGACCATTCGGAAGATCTATAAATAAAACCAGTTTATCAATTTTCAATTTTGTTGATCATAGATCACAATAACTACCACAAGCTGACGACGGTGAAAGCCTGACGAATAGCACAAAAATTCACATACAAAATCAATAGAAACAATATCGAATATTCAAATATTTTGCTCCGAAATTGGAATTGTTTCCAGCAAGATTTTTATTTTACTCCGAAATTGGAGTTGTTTCATGATATGCTTTATCAGATAAATTGGATAATGAACAAAAATCTTTTTGAAAACAACTCCAATTTCGGAGTAAAATATTCGAATAATCGATATTGTTTCTAATGATTTTGTATTTCAAATTGTATCCGTTTCAGATACTCATATTTATGTAGAAAAACATGAAAGCAGTAAACGTTAGAATAGCTTCGTATTGGTTGAGTATCAAGTATGAGTGGAAAAATCTATTGTTCATCAGAAGCCGAGATTTTCCATTCTAATTATGCCGGTAGAATTAAAAAGATTGAATTGTGTAGTAAATATCACATGATTATTTTTTGTTAATTAAATTATGCCGGTAGAATTAAAATATAAATAGAACGAATTTGGAGAAACATAATATCAAAAAGTAAAAGATCTTAGCTTTTGCCTAGCCGATTGTGGTTGATTTTCACGAAGAAGTACGAACAGTTATCTCAATTATTTATTTTCCTTTTTTGCATTATTGACGTTGGTGTCTTGAATGAAGGTCAAGAGTTTGTGAGTGTATTTTCAATCGGCAATATTCTGGAGGCTATGTTCAAAATGATGCGCATGTGTTGCATTTATCCATCAAATATGCCGAAGCCGAAACTCTGGTTGCATCGCCTTTATCATTCAAATGCATAGCACGGAACATTTTCCACGTGGCTGTGCAACGCGTTGTATGTGATTGTTTCCACTTGCATTTACAATGTGGCCAGGGTGAAGGTCACCATATCTGTTTATTTCGGGCGTGAAATGATTGAACTGACAACGACGACGACAACGATGGTACTTGCATCCAATCTGTGCATTCGTTGTGTTGGTTTGCCATCGCTTCGGACCGGCCGTTTTCAACAATTCGTTTTGCAATCAGTTTTACAGAAATCCAACATTGGATGTAAGAAAAGTTTTTACAGAGCTGTGCCATTGACGTGGATCTTCTATTTGGAAGACGAACTTGTACAGGCATCCGCAATAGAATGATACACATGGTAAGTACGCATAATTTTAAATGAATATACAAAAATTGATTACGTAATTCACGTTTAGCTTTTGTTTTTAATTTAAATTGCACTTGAATTACAAAAAATTGGTATGAGCTATTATTTAAAATGTGATGTTAGTGATTTAATGGAGCTTATAATCTTTAGTTTTGCGTGCGAGCAACTCGGAAAAAGTAATCGAGAAAATAAATGTTGTCAACTAAACAAAATCCAAAAACGGCTATGCGCCTTTTGTTTTTGCTTCGTTATCAAATTGATAAACATCATTTCATTTCCGGGTTACGTGAACAAATATTTGAAATTATCGGCTATCTTGAAGTAATTGAGCACCGGCCGGCAATCGTATTACTACAAGCAAATTACTTACTAAATTGAATAACGTTACGAAAGCATTGAGTACGTGTTTCAGAACACGTTCGAAATTTTATGAACTATATATATATACCTTTGTAACGATTGATATTCTGCTATCAATTCGATTTTGATAAAAGAATATAGTAAATTATTGGGGTTCGGTCAACGTAACGAAATTGGAAATATGATCACCACGTTTTCATTTGTCATGAATATTCAATTAGAATCTTTGAAGTAGAGTCTAGCTAGTGTTTTTCATGAATCCGTTGCATCGAAACAATAACATCCTCTTGGCCATAGCGAGATTCTTGTATGAAGTATTGGGATTCTTTAAAAATCCATTGATTGAAGGACAATGTATTGGAAATTCCAATAATATTTTAGAATAATTTTGAAATGCGAATTGATTCAAAATATGCAGTAAACTCAAGCGGCAATTAACCGAAAGCTTTTGAGTGCTGTATCAACGCACGACAAGTGTGCATGCAATCTTCAAGTTCAAAACAAAAGCCGTGAAGCTTCAAGGTTAGCGCACTCAATGCACTTTTTTCGCATGTGATAACCCAAATCAATGATAAAAATGAGAAAAAAGTGTGACTTTGTCAAAACCGCAAATAAATTTAGAATAAATTACTTATCTTTGTGTTGCACTGATTCCAATCTCTGTTGAAGTTTTTTTCCTTTATTTAGAAAAATGTGCTGGCAAGTGCGATGCTTGCATATTCGAGATTATCTTGAGGACGTCAATTAAAAAAACAGATGGACTGAGTTTTAATCGTTTTTTCTGCTGCCGTGCATTTATTTTCAAAGGGGTTCACGTTACAGCATGTGTGAGCGTGAACTTGTTTTCATTCTCTCGACTGATAAATATTGTTCAATTCCTCCTTTCGATCGAAACGTACTCGAATGGAGGGGTTGTCAATTTGCTCCAGATGATTGCTTGCCAAACCAAAAATTGCTAGATTCGGCCCTAGTATGCAGTTATATCGAGGCGCACCAAAGAGCACGCACGAACAATTCAAAGGAACTGCACATGTTATTTTTATGATTGTCTGTCGTTAGTAATCCGGTATCCAGAATCAAACATACGTAATATTCGATCTTTGTACCACTGGTCAAATTCGAACGCGTTTGATCATATGTTTTTTTAAAAAAAATCTATTACATGTCTTATCGAAGGAATTTTAATCAATATTTGCTTCGTGCTGAAAATCCATGATTCAAAAATTACTTCATACTGTTCACTATTTTACGGCACAAATAACGAGAATTGTGTTATCATCAGTGCATTTAGGCAAATGATTAATGAGCCGCTCATGTCCGTTACATATGAGTGTGAGTAATGATTATTTTTTTCTACGAAAGTTCGTGGTCATTTGTTCGTACTTTTTTTTTAGTCATTTGAATACTGCTCTTTGTTCAAGTCGTAACGCTGTTTACGTACACAAGCCCACCACTGCTGACCGGTGTGATTAACTTTGTGAGCTTTGTTTTCCTTTGATAATTCAAAAGTGTTTGTTCAATGTGTACATTCTGGGGAAAACGTGGATCGCACACATATAATTTTCGCAATTGCGGCGATTTTGTAGTAGTGGTGGATGCGGCCAACTGGCGGATAAAATTCAGCTAGATACCTGTTGATTCCAAAAATTAAATATGTGTTTGAGCCAATACAAACAAAAATCCACAGCCGACTCATCTCTGAGTAAAAAAGGAGGTTGTGATTTTTCTTGATTGTGTACAGTTCAAATTCCATCCAATTTTACGATTACTAAGTGTCCAAAGTAAGCTGCATGTTGTAATAGCAAGACGAAAGAAAGTAATCGCAACGACCACAACCAACCAAGGAAGAAGATAGTGATTACATATAAGTGTGTTGATGTGTGTATTTGTGCAATTGGTTCTTTGAACGAACAGTTTAATCAGTTTTTTTTTGTGTGATTCGTTCCAATGTTTTCTTGACAAGCAATAAATTTCATATCAGGGCATAATTTCAAAACAGTCGATCGTGAGACATCATCGTCAAACATTGTCCGTTCCCGAAACTTTTATTCAGTACTCCAAAGGATATTTTCTGCATTTCAAAGTAAATTGCCTGAAAACCTTAAGATTTTCTGTGAAACTTAGAAGTTTCATTTTTGAATTTGGTTGATTTTTTGGAAATTGAAGAATTATGACAGTTATTTGTGACTGTCACTTTTTTAAACGGAGAACTTTTTGACTCTTTCGAGAGAAAAAAAAATAGCATTATTTCAAGTGTTTGTGAAATACAATCTAATAATTCGAATGTTTTGACGTTATAGAGTTGATTGGCCCATTTATAGTCATTTCGATTTAAGTTTAACGGGACTCACACATATTAACATTCTCCGCGATTGATCGTTCCTTCAAAATAAAGCACCTTGACGCGGCTGACTAATGAATCCGTTAATTTGCTCGCATTTCAACGTTCACTGTATTTTTATGCAAATCAATTGAAGCGTTTTGATTTTTTCGCGCATTACTTATTCCTGTTGGAATAATCAGTTCGAATATCGATGAAGTCGGAATTGCATGTGCGCAGTTGGAGAGTCAACTTGAGTTTCTTCCAATTTCCATTCTCAACGTTTCAAAAAAAAAGAGACATTGAAATCAAATAATTTCAATGGTGTTTGCCAATTAATCAATTTTGTAATTGTAATAATAGCATTTTACGTTTGTGAATCTTACTTGCTGGCTGAAGAGTTCTAGCTAGAAACTGGCACAAGTTGCAATTTTTCACGTTCAATCGATCATTGGAAATTTTCTTCAAAAGTTTAGCTACAGTATAAAAACAGCTGTTTAAAGATTAAAAAACGCATTTGAAGAACAACTTGATCCGGTTGGCTCTTTTAAAAACAAAATATCTTTTATTTTAAATGTGTGAATGAATTTCAATAGGCGATAAAATGTCACTATAGATTTGAGCAGCGGTCTCACGTTCGTTGTCTATAAAAATGAATGAGAATTGTAAACGAATTCTGTTAAGCCTCAATTTTGACGCAAATTTTTTCGCCATTTCAGGCAGAGCCTTTAAATCAATTTTCTAGTAAAAATGCCAGGGCCATTTGAATTGGATACCGCACCGCTTTCGGCCGAAACCGAGAAAATCGCTGAAGTGGAATTGAACGAAACTCCAGAGCGCGTTGGAGAGGCTGTTGCCGAGCTGCGCCGACTGCTACACGAAAATACCGACTTACATTTCGCCGATGATGACGAAATATTGAAGATCTTTTTACGGCCATGCCATTTCTATCCAGAAAGTGCTATTAAATTGGTGAGTTTCTAAAGAGTGATAAAAGAAAGTACATACAAAGGATTGTAGTTTAATTGTTTGCGCCCACTTGAACCGTGATAAGACAGAATTATTTGTTTCCCATTGGACTTTCGTTATCACTTTAAAATAGATACGAAGAAAAAAATAAACAGCTTTATTGATAAAGAATTAGGAAAAGTGAAAACAAAAAAGCATGAAAAAAATGTGTACAAAACAATCGGTGAGATAATATGTGATAATCACATCGGCCGCAGAAGACATGCAACGTTTTATTTGATAAGGCTAAAGTTCACCCTCATCCATTTACAAATATTTAAGTCGAATCATTTTACATAGGTCAATTGTTATCGATGCAGACATACTCTGTGTCATCTCGCATGTATTTAATAATAGAAACGAAATAATGTTCGCAAAGAATAAGAATCGTAAAACTTCATTAATTTTGAAATGACATCCATTGATAAAGCGATTGTAAACAGTCAATGCCTTTGCACGGAGCGCAAAACCACCGCTCAACGCTCGCGCACTTTTAAATATCAGCGAAAACAAGTGAAATTAATTGCGGATATAATAAATTGTCGTCATTGGCTGACAAATGGTCACGGTAACATATTTTTCCATTGAGAGGTCGCGACTTAACACTTCCAAAATTTTCTATTGTCCCAAATTTCTCAACAAAATTAATTAAAACGATGACATATACCTTTGACCTCACATTTGAAAACTGGTTATATTTTTCAACGTATCATTCATTTCAATTTAGATGATTTCACTCGATTTCACGTTTGCTCTCAATTTACACAATGTTCCAAGTTGATATATCCACTTGTCGACCGGGGAATTACAATTATGTCGATGGAATTACCGAAAATCTTCGCCTTTGCGACCTGAACTACAATACAAAATAAACATTTCTTTTCAAATGCGTCATTCGAATAACAAATAATTTTCAATAACAAAACGTTGCTGCTAGCAAATAAATATTTTCCATATTCTTACTTTGAAAATTTTCCTTTTCCTCATTTTTATAAATAAATAATCTATCGCATTAATTTGAATGGTCTTTTTTAAATCAGTTTTTTTAAAAACAACATTCTATCATTTCAGATGCGTCGTATTGCCGAGTTCAAGCGCGACTATGCGGACACATTGAAAAATTTGATGCCAGAAGATGAGAAAGACGCCTTTGTAAACAATGAAGTCGTGAACGTATTGACAAACTTTGATCAGGACGGTCGTCGTGTATTGATAGTGCATTGCGGCAAAATCTGGGATCCAAAGAAAGTCAGCTCTGAACAATTGTTCCGTTTGTTCTATCTGATCCACATTGCTGCTCTGGTTGAGCAGAATACACAAGTGCGCGGTGTTGTTGTGATAATGGATTTCGATGGTTTGGGAACGTCACAAGTTAGAGCCTTATCACCAGCATGGTCGAAACGCTTGCTCACATTCATCCAAGAAGCAATGCCATTGCGTTTGAAACAAGTACATATGGTTAACCAACCGTTCATTTTCAACATGGTCTGGGCATTATTTAAGCCATTCGTCAAAGAAAAATTATCAAAAAGAGTGAGTAATTGACAAATTCGACTTTTTTTTGCATTGATTTGGCTCGTATCAATCAAAGACATGCCTCTGAGGTATAAAATCAAAAATGAAAATTAGAATCGACATTTTCAATTAATTATTTTAATGATTGAAATTTCAGAATATATTCAATAATAAATATTCGTTGAATTTCAGATGTTTTTCCACGGCAAAGACCGTAAATCGCTAATGAAACACATCAGTCCAGCAAATCTGCCCAAAGACTACGGCGGTGATTTGCCAGCGATCAACTATTCAGGCAAAGATTGGTATTCATCTGTCAATGATCACATAGAATTCATCTCGAAATGGAATAACTTCGGATTCGCCAGCTCAAATTGATTAAAAGCAAAGAAAAGCCTAAGAAAAAATTCACCAAAATTGTGTGTCCTTTTCAATGTTAAGATGAAAATATGCAAACTTGCTCTCATTCCATCTTTTTAATTCCAAAGCGAAAAAATTATGAACATAAATAAGTCTGAATAAGAAAATGGTTAGCCGAATTCATACATTTAAGGGCAGCATTTATTAAGATTGCATGTTTTTGGCGGGAATGTGTGTATTCGTTCATATATGATGAATAAAAAATGACATAACTCTGTTTTTTTTTATAGAAAAAAAAAAGCATCGCGGATGTTTTTCTGTATAGTTTTTAAAATGAAAATGGGTAAGAATCTCATAATCGAAGAAAAAATTAAGGTATTCTGATACTGTTTTATTTTTTCTAATAATTTTCTTCTATGAATGTCTCATGGTGATTTCCAAATTCATATACAAACATTGATCCGAAATGAGTAGAGTCCAAAATTCGTCTTAATCGACGATTAAATTACTCAAAATGCCGCACAAACATTTAAATATCCGTCAAATCGAGCGTGGTTCCGACTCCAAGCACTGGTGGGGCTGTGCGCAGTCTGAGCGATACGCAAAACAATTTCAAAAGGTCACCTCCACTGCTGACAACTGTAGACAATCTTCGATTCTATTATTCATCGTATCGCTCTGTTTTACTTATTCGCACGTACCCGTTTGTCCAGTTCACATCGTTCAGGCCTTTCGCCGCTAAATATTCGAAAAAATTCAATTTACAAAATATTTGTCCAGTTTATTGTAAGTCAAAAATATATTCATACATCTTTTATCTATTGAAAACTGTCTATCGCTTTGAATGTCATCGTTTACCTAATTTTCTATTCGGTTTATTTTCTGTGCTATAAAACTGAAACTTTTGCTGGTGCATGAAAAAAAAAATATTTGCAGTGTTTTAATTTTTATTTTCATTACAACATCAATCGTTTTCTTTCGCTTGAAAAATAAATCATTTCCGTGTTCTAGCAAATTGGGAAAAATTGAGAAATATATTTTTCGTCAATTGATTGCATAATCAATGGGTACTCATTCCCATACTAATTTAATGCCGGTGTGTTTTCATTATTTATGACAATCAATAGTTTATTGGAGCAATTTTTATGGAAATAAAGGCATTGAATTAAAAATAAATCATTAATTAAATCGGTAGAAGAATCTAGAACCATTTGGAAATGTAGCAGATCTATATGTTATGTGTTGCACAATTTGATTGAGTTCTTTCGTGAACATTATGCAATGTGCGAGATAATAGATTTTCCAATAGTCAATAATATTTAAAGTTTAAGCTACTTTTCAATGGATGTTGTGTAAATGATGGTAAATTAAAGTAAATCGCTGACTTCCGCAAATGCCGTGGTGTTGTTGCAATCTCGTTCGTATGAAGCTGAGTGAAAAAAAGGACAGTGCCGAGCGCGACCTTGCTGAAGGTCAATTTGACAAGAGAGAAACATGGCACGTAATCGTCAGCTATGCATGGCAGTTCTCAATCCAACCTTCAGATACACACAATATTACTAGAAAACGACACATCGATAGCGCTGAACGCGAATGCGTACTGACGACATTCACGTGATGAATACTTTTTACCTTTCATCAGCGGTTACAATATTATTATTACACTTGAAACATCAATTATTACAACACACTTCAAATGACGTTATAACTATTGGTTTAAAACATATATAATATATATCTATGTTAATTGATAACAATCTTTTCCATTTATTTTTTGTTTCGAATATATAATTTGCGTTTGGTTGGCAATTTTTCTTACCACTATCAATACAAACCAAATACCTTCACCCTACACTACTGATATTTTGTTCGGATATTCCAAATGAATTTCCCTAACATTTTTAAGAAATTTGGTCGGAAATCTGAATATTTTTCACATAAAAATTTATCATTTTTACGCCAAAATCCGAATGTATTGACCGCTCGGATAACATTTGGAATTTTTCCCAATGGAATTTCTGATGGATTTTTTCCGTATATTTTCCCATATGTTTGATCCGCAAGACCACGGATTAAATTTTGAAGGGATAGATATTTTTTTTTCTTCATTTTCATTCAGAAAACCTATTTCAATTTGTTCAAAACATTCGGAGTTTGGTATGAAAGCGTCAAATTTTCATATGAGAAACATTCGGATTTTCAAGCAAACTTCTTATCATTTGTGGAGATTATTCCGTAAATGTTTGGTAGATATTTGGAAATGTTCCTGAAAAATTGTCAGTAGAGTATCGTAAGCTTTCAACCCCACTGTTCAATGTCAAATGCGTGTGTCCTTTTCGATGTTGTACGTTCGTTTGTGATGAACTTTATAAATTGATAAGAAAATTGGCTTACTAACATAAAAATCGTTTTGATCCTCATTCAAACAGGTTGAACAAGTTGCTCTCACTCTCTCTCTGTGTAATTTGTAAAAAAAATAATAATTTGTGATGGGTTCTTCCACGTAATTAGTTTTTTACAATATATTTAATAATATTAATATTTAATAATTAAATTTTTCCAAATAATTTATTTAGATGTAAATAGGTGACTGTGATTAATCATTTATTCATTCATTTATGTAATAATTCATTGGCGATTGAATAACTGAGAACCTGAGTTATTTGATAATTAAAATTTCTTGTGTATTATTTATGCGTTTGCAAAATAGATTTAAATATAAAATATTGTTCTATTCCCGTTTTAATTTAGATCAAAAATGCCAATCAAAAGCATCTTAGCTCGTCAAATCTTCGACTCGCGTGGAAATCCAACTGTTGAAGTTGATTTGACCACCGAATTGGGATTGTTCCGTGCTGCCGTTCCATCCGGTGCATCAACTGGTGTTCACGAAGCTTTGGAATTACGTGACAATGAAAAAAACAACTACCATGGCAAAGGTGTGTCTCAAGCTGTTGGCCACATCAACAAATCGTTGGCACCAGAATTGATCAAATCGGGCTTGGAAGTCACTCAACAAACCGAAATCGATGAATTTTTGATCAAATTGGACGGAACAGAAAACAAATCGAAATACGGTGCAAACGCTCTTTTGGGCATCTCACTTGCCGTTGCCAAGGCTGGTGCTGCCAAAAAGGGAGTCCCATTGTACAAACACTTGGCTGATTTGGCCGGTAACAAAGACATCATCTTGCCAGTTCCAGCTTTCAATGTTATCAATGGCGGCAGCCATGCTGGTAACAAATTGGCCATGCAAGAGTTCATGATCTTGCCAACTGGCGCCACATCATTCACCGAAGCCATGAAAATCGGCTCAGAAGTATACCACCACTTGAAAAAAGGTAATTTAAAGCACATTAAAGAGCAGTCGATATGTTTCCATTTTCCCCATCTTGAATTCGTCCTTTTCTTTTCCGTTTGATTTTTGTCATACTAATGTTGGAATCAATCTCATTTCAAAGTCATTCACGCCAAATTCGGTTTGGACGCTACCGCTGTCGGTGACGAGGGTGGTTTCGCTCCAAACATTTTGAACAACAAGGATGCATTGAACTTGATCCAAGATGCTATTGCCAAGGCTGGATATACTGGCAAAGTCGAAATTGGTATGGATGTCGCCGCCTCTGAATTCTTCAAGGATGGACTCTATGATTTGGACTTCAAGAATCCAAGCAGCGACAAATCACAATGGTTGACTCCAGACAAGTTGACCAACTTGTACCAGGAATTCATCAACGAATTTCCAATGGTCTCAATCGAAGGTAAAACTTCTTTCAAACATAATATAGAGCTGTTGATGAAATATTTACTCTTATTTCAGATCCATTCGACCAAGACGATTGGGCAGCCTGGAGCAACATAACCTCCAACACCAAAATCCAAATTGTCGGCGACGATTTGACTGTAACCAATCCAAAACGTATTGCCACCGCCGTTGAAAAGAAGGCTTGCAACTGCTTGTTGTTGAAAGTCAACCAAATCGGTACCGTTACGGAATCCATCAAGGCTCATTTGTTGGCCAAGCAGAACGGATGGGGCACCATGGTCTCACATCGTTCAGGAGAAACCGAAGACACTTTTATTGCCGATTTGGTCGTCGGTTTGAGCACTGGCCAAATCAAAACTGGAGCTCCATGCCGCTCAGAACGTTTGGCAAAATACAACCAAATTCTTCGCATCGAAGAAGAATTGGGTGCTGGTGCTAAATACGCTGGAAAGAACTTTCGTCACCCACAATAAACACTCAGAATAATAACTAATAAATATTTTGCGCTGTGAGCGCAAACTTTAATAATATATTACATCTGGTCAAACTGATGTTGTGTCTAATACCACAAAATTAATCAAAATTCCACATTAAATCATTTATATACAAATTCAGCAGCAATGAAATGTATCAACCTTAACAATTAAATAAATAAATAAATTTAATATGTGAAATGTTGGAAGAGCATATATTTTTTGACGTAAAGTATTCAAACTTAGCAGGCAGTCGATTATTCAATCAAAGTGGTGCGTAACTTTCGATTTTCTTTTGCCCAAATTGATTGTTCCCTTATCCAACAAATTTCATACAAAAGTACAGAGAGTGAAAGAGAATTTTGAATTCTACACAGAACATGGATTTCTCTTTCAGGCTCATGCACTCTGATGCGAAACGCGTCGCATCACATGAAATAACTGACTGTTGAGTAAGGTGCGAGCTGTACAGCAAGACAACTACATTGCTTGGCCAAAATGTCCTAAATAAAGTCAACCGCTCATCAGTCACAGTTAGCCATGGTCCATGGCAAATGCATATAAAATATGGAAAAAAAAGACTGACATTCCAAGCACTCAGTCACTTCATTTCTACAAAGTTCATTAAATCAACCTGCTCTCTTTTCCCCGAGTGGTTGTGGTAAAATGTTGAACATAATTAAAAATATCTCATGAGATAAGTTGTTTGTTCCAAATAAATTGACTTATTAGTTGTTGTGGAACTAAACAGATAAAAGTATACTTCCAAAATGAGTGTTTCAAAATAGACTAAGATGCACAGGCGTTCAAATGAAATAATTTCGAAGTTGAGTTGTCAGATGTGTCTCAAATTTAGCATCATTTCCGTTTGATACACTTGGAGGTCTCATTTTCAAATATATTCCTTTCTCTGTAAAAATGTCTTCTTTGTTGGCGATTCTATTGATTTTTGCTTTAAATTGCAGTTACTTCGGTCATCTCTTTGTGATACTGGTCGATCGTGAAATCGAATTGTGTCAAAAAAATTGTAAGAGTTCGACGTTTTGGGGACTTTCTGGAATTTCAATTCTTGTAGAATATTCTTGAACAACAAATCCAAATGTATTTTGCGAAAAAAAAAAAAAAAATACGTTGTTCATTTACTTAAAATATCTCCAAAACGTCATTATTTGTTCATATGTGCTGAAGACACGTATGCGCTCCCAAATGAACAGACTGTAGCTCGATTGATATGGAAATATTTATTGAGTCGCGAAAACATTATTCAAGAAATTGTTTGTAAACATAGAAATTTTTATTGCATTCAATCATTACAAAAAATAGCATGTGAAAAAATACGAAAAAGACAGACTTGTGTTTCGTATAAAATGTATAAAATAGCATGATCTTCAAAGAAATGCAACAGTTTTTTTGAATATTTTTATCAAAAAGTTTTCAATTGGATTGAAATCGAGATGAGAATATTACTTTCATTTTGCGTATTGTTCATAGCAGTTATAAGGTGAAAATCGAAGATTTTATTCTTATCAAAGTTAGAAATTAAATTAAAAGCCATAAATATCAGTATCTTACGTCGTTGTGACAGTGTGAACTAATTATCCAATAACGCTGGTTTCTGCCAAAATTTCAGATCGAAGGCATCGATTAAATTTATAACAATTACTCCAATCAACACGCCTGACAGTGATACTCCAACTGTTGAGCTAGCTATGGCCACTGGAGAGGGCTTATATCGAACGGCTATTGTGCTTGGAACAAGCGACCCATTCCCATTCATTTATCCGAGTTCATATCGAGATAATGCTTCGCCATCAAATGATCCCCATTATATTGGATTGAACGATAATACCAGTGCTACCGCTCAATCTTAAAAGAAAGCCTACGGCATCAAAATTCAAAACAAAATAAATAAAACACTTGAATTTTTTTTATAAATTTCACATGAATTTATTTTGATTTATGTTGTTGAAGAGCCTAAATATGTGTTGTTAATGATCATTGATTAATGTTTAGTATTATAATAAATTTTGAATCAAATGTATGTACAAACTCTGACTGTTTTTTACCAACAAATTCTGTTGATACAGTTATGTGAAATAAGTCTTTTTTTACACAGAAAATATGTGCAATTTGCTTTCATTTCGTTTCTTAATTTGCATTTATTTTTGAAATAATGGCGCATAATATTTAGAAGAGATAATTTCACACAACTATTTACAGAAATTGCTTTCATAGAGACACATTGAAATGCTCATCTATTCTCAAGCTCAATGTCAGTTAAAATTCATAGTTCTTCTTCTTCCATTTAATTTCTTTGAATTTTAATAGACATTTTAAATCATAAAAATTGAATCGGTAAGAATTTTCATGACCCTCAAAATAAGTTTATATTTATGCCCCGTGAAAAAAGTTGAAATGAAAAAGCCCCATGAAGAAAATTGCATTTTCCAGGAAAATGCAAAAAGATACCTACAGTTTCAGCATGTTCTACAAAGTCATAGCCCATATTTAACTCAATATCTTTGTGTAACATGGATTTTTGTCCACGGGGCTTTCCGGTTCAATTCCAATTGGAGTCGCGCTATGTTATCTGTTCAAAAATATATTTTATGTTTAGATAAATGTATTTTTTCTTTTTATTCAATGTCCAATGTTCAAAACTTTAAAATGTATCACATCATTCGTAACAATATGTAACCAATAGTTAATAGCCGATATATTCACTTGAAAATTATGTTATTTTAAAAAAGCTGTCAATCTAGAAAAGTGCAATCTAGAGAAAGCCAAACCAAAATGAGTAGTATAATTGAATGTGTGGAAATGAAAGTGAGACTTCAATTCGCAACACATAGAAATGCAACATACAATAAATAATGTTTCAAAGTGTAACATCGAGTTCAAAATATTTCCAAGTTTAACACCGAATGAGATATCTATTATGGTATGATTTAACTATGTCGATCTCCATGTTGCATTTCAAAATATCGCAATTTCAACGTTTCGCTCCAAAATATTTTGATTCCATTTTACACTTTTGAATATTGGGTGGAAGATGTTCCGATTTTACACTTTAAAATTTGTCGATCTCGATGTTGCATTCCAAAATGTTTCGATTTCGGTGTTACACTTTTAAATGTCTCCATTTCGGTGTTACACCATGAAAATTTTTTGATTTTGTGTTGCATTTCTATATGCTGTTAATTCAGGTCTCACTTTCATTCTCGGACATTCAATTGATGAAAACAAATAAGAATGGATTGTGTAAGCAAGATGTGTAGAACGATTTTATTGGAGCTGCTACCTGGATCCAATTGTATAATTGTCTGTCACTGGGCATTTCAGGTGCACACATATGTGAACTTGAATTATTTATGATTATTAATTAAAAATTTTGAAGATTTCAGAAGAAAACTTTGTGATGTACAACACGTCAAACGATTTTAAACCTATCAAAAGTGCAGTACTTCACTGCGATTGATTTATATCCATTATAGTCGTTTATAAACGAATGACAATTAACCTCCATGCTATTGGCATAAAGATTGTAGTACTCGATTTTCAACGTGCATGGTTTTCTTCTCAAATCTTCAATTAAATTTTTCAAGATGTAGATTTTATTGTGCCTCAGCTATTCTAAATCTTGACTTAACTTGTTAGAATTCTTGTTAAAAATATCAAATTTAGAGTTGAATAAATCTGTGTGAAATTGTATTACTAAAATAAAAGGGCAATTCAAAACAATGTTCCATTTCTCCTCTAGGTTCATGCATATTTTTGAAGTGAATTCTATGCTCCACAATCGGGGTCAGTGCTCAGTTTAAACGATTCATTTTCGTGACTTAGTTTTGGAATTCAATATCCATCGGTCGATCGCGATGGCCCTCTGAATAGAGTCCTCGTCCAGCCATTTTCAGAACAGCTTTGTCCTCAGTATTCCCATCCAAAATGGACGTCATTGGATCTTCTGTGTCTTCCTGGAATTTTGACGAAATTTGATAGCATTTAGACATTTTATATAAAAATGACCGTCGATCTAACTCTTGAGTCAAACTTTCAGAATTCATGTATGAATAATAAGGGGACATTGACAAATCTGAGAGAAACATCAAATTTTCAAAAAAAATATCTATACTCACATCTTCATTCTTTGGCTTTTCACCAACTTCCCACACTTCGATGTTGCGAATTTGGAATTTCTTATTGACAGATAACTGAGTATAATTTTTGAACGTTGTGCATGTTTCCGAGCATTCGCCGTGACCATATTCGTGATCCAACCAAAGACCCCAGTAATCGAATTGACCGCCCATACCCTGCAATCACACAAAGACACGTGAATCAGCAACAATTTTGTTGTGATCCAAACGAATGGCAAGAAAAAAACTTAAATTTACCAATCCATTTGGCATCGTTTGCTGGTGTAAATTTAGATATTGATAATGATCGTTATAACCAGTCGTTGGAAAGCATCTCATTTTCGGTCGAAGCGTGAACAGGAAAGCGGAGTCATTGCCTGCGCAGAAAACAGAACCAAAATTATGATCCCACTTCGTTTACTCAAAACTACTAATTATTGTATTTCATTGCCTCAAATGCTGAAACTCACCACAAAATTTTGGATTATAAGACCATGATGCAGGTGCAAAACCGCCAAAGACAGCACCATTTGTATCTTCAATAATTATAACACTCGGACCTTGATCGACAATTCTGCCCATAAGCGTAGAAAAACTCTCGCCGTGGATTTGGGACGAAAACAAAAATCTCCATTTGACCCGATATTGGCTTGGTAAGTTTGAGTTGATGAATAGCATTTGCGATATATCGGTAAATGCAGGATAATCTGGTACATATTGAAGACCCTCACAGTATGGCAGCAATTTGTCACCTTCGGGAATGAGGCTCCTTCGTCGAACGGTGACTGTTTCTTCTTGCGGATTTTTCGTTGTTGGTCGATAGTTGTACAGGTGTAAGAAAACGTATTCCAACATTTTAACGAAAATAGGTGTTCGTTCGAGCCATCGCACGGCATCGGCTCGTGTAACCTTCTGTGATCCTTGCTGAACAGCTTCCGATGCTAAGCTCTCTGCCAATTTTTGTATACATTCTTTGACGATGCGAAAACCTTTGTTCTCCCATGATTGGAATTCAACGCCACCTTCTAGCCTTAGGGAGCGCATGTATGAGCTCACCACGGCCTCGACATACTATTTGTTGAATGTACAATTCATTGGTTATAAGTACCCGATTAAATGCTATGATAATAAATAAAGAGGTGCAGATTCTTGCGAATATGAAGCGTATGATACATTTTAAAAGCGTTCAGCGCCGCAAATATTCTATACGCAACATCCGCAATTATTTCTACTATTTTGTGACTATATGCAATTATTTATTATTTAAATTCATATAATGTATATTTTATCATATGCTGTTTATGTTAAATCTAATTGAATGCGTTAGAATGAAAACCGACCTCCAGCTATTATGAGAATTAAAATGAGACTAGAAAAAAATGAGAATTAAAATGAGACCAGAAAAAAAATTAGCATAAAAATGAGACCCAGAATTTTTGTACCGGCTGTCTCATTTTTATCTTCAAATTTTCCGGACTCATTTTTGCTCTAATTTCTACATTCAAATTTTGAAAGTTTCTCGATCTCATTTGTATTCTAAAAATGTTCCCGGTCTTATTTTTACTTTACAAAAATTCCTAGTCACATTTTTGATTTAAACTTTTGCTAGTCTCATTTTAATTCTCACAATAGTTAGAGGTCGGTTTTCATTCTCACTCATTCAATTATAGTTTTTCAATGATAAAATCGCCTAGATTAAATCATAAAATTCGTTCTCACCTCTTTGATTAATGGATATGCAATTTCTGCATTATCTAAGTCGGATTGACCAACACTAGCTAATAATACGCTGATTCGATCATCAACGGAGCCTCGCACCGAAAACACATACAATTCAGCGAATCGTTGAAACTCCACAATATTTGTTCGATTCGATGCCGATCCAAAGAGAAAATTTGTTATGTATTGGGCCAATCTAGGATCCATTTGAGATCCCCAAAATTTCTGTAAATGGAAAAACGACTTTTGTCACTACCATTTTGTTTACGGTTTATGTATGATGAGATTTACCATTAAATCATCTTCTTTGATACGCTCCGAATTTTTGCTAACCAATTTGAATGAGCTGGCCACGAGTGGAACCTCATCTTTCGACAATAAAGAGCACTTTTCTGCCAATTTTGTACTCGAATTCCCCATCTTTATTTAATCTACTTTAGCTCTGACGTCAACAGGTTCGATTTGTTTTGAATCTGTGGAATAGAAGAATATGGAAGTGAGCAATTATTATTACATTCAATAATAAAGTGATAAACAACGATAGAGAGATTTATATGATTCGTAACTCGTTATCAGTGCAGGTATTTCAGACGAGCCGTCACTAACTACAGCAACATATTTCGAAACGAACATAGGTCACGTGTTAAAATATTCGACCAATTTGTATGTACTTTAGGAGAATAAAGAGCAGTATATTTTAATACGTTCATCGAAATCGTTTCATATCATCTAATGGGTTGTAATGTCAAAAGTATTGTTAGTTTAAACAAGACCAATGGCAGAAACTTCATATCAATTTCATTGAAGCAATATTAAAAAAAACTTATATTAAAAATTTTCTTTGCTCATTGAACGAACTTGCTACTGCATGATTCTATTTTATTTTATTTTTGTGTCCTGAAGATAAATTATGGAAAAAATAAGCATTTTTGTTCCAATTAGTGAAATATTCATTTGAAGGAGCAGCAAAATAATATACTATATTCATTTTTAATATATTTTGGGAATCAAATCAATTTGCGTGTGAAAATGTTTAACGATATTGTAAGGCCAGTCTTGGTCATTAGTGGACTTTTACTGAGCTTGAAGCAGCAGCTGAGGCTTTCGCTTGTCCACCACCACTAGCTGAAGCTGTGCTAGATGCCGATGCAAAAGCATTTGTAAATCCTTGGCCAGCTGCTGTTGCTTGGGCAGCTGCAGTTGCTCGGGCAGCTCCTGTTGTGTGGCCAGATGCAGTTGCTCGGGCAGAAGCTTCTGCAGTTGCACGGGCAGAAGCTTCTGCAGATGTACAGGACTCAACTTGTTTTAATGTTCGGCTGAAAATATTTCATTTTAACGATTAATTCGCACATTAAAAATATAAAACATCACAAAGATAAATAATGTGCATATGGTCATAAGTTTAGAAGTATCAAAGCTAAATGAAAATTTGGCAACAGAAATGTTAATACCTGCATGATGCTATTATACTGGTCAATTCAGCTTGAGCTTGAGCTTTTGCAGTGGCACTTCCGGCGCAATTCACTAATGAAAGAAACTTTATTATCATAACTTATCTCGCATTTGACATAAATGTTTTCGATTAAAAACCTTTAGCTTGGCAGGCAGCTTGGGCTCTAGCCAAAGCAGCTGCGTGAGCTCGAGCAGCAACCTTTGGAGATTTAAAAACATATCTATTGAATTCCGTTGCAAAAATAGCCTAACAACATAAAAGTTCAAAAAGTTTGATGCATCCATTCTCAAAAATCAGTGAAATTATAAATTTTTCGAGATCGCTGCCTAAAAGGCGATATCATAGAGCTCACTATAATATCCCGAAAAGTCTTATACTTGAAGAGATGGTTTCATTTGAAAAACATTCTTTTTGAAATAGTTTGATTTAAATTGTCTAGAAGTAATACCAATGCTTGGGCATATGCCATAGCTCTAACAGAAGGAGAACCGGCTGATCGGGCTTTGGCCTCAGCTCTAGCGTATGTTTGAGCGTGTGCGTTTGCCTGGGCTTGAGCCACTGATTGAATTCGTCTGAGATTCTGCAAATTGATTTTCATTTGTTAACTAAATAGATTCCTTCTGTTTGATTATAAATATGAGTAATGCTCAGTCTTACATCAAATGAATGTCCAAGAGAACCAGTAAACGATCCACCAGAACCAATTTTACCTAAAAGACCTAAAGCTCCACCCACAGCCCCACCCACAGCTCCACCTAGCCCTCCACGAAGACCTCCAGCGCCACCAGCATGGGCACCGGCACCTGCCTGTGCACTTGCACTTGCACTTGCACTTGCAGCGGCACTAGCACTTCCACTAAGCTTCATTTTTAAAACAAAAAATTGAGTATGTTCGGAACCAATATTTTTCAATCAATTGCAAAGTGTAAGAAGTGATGCAAAGTTATAGCTTCAAAAAAACATGTTTACCCTGGCAATTGATTCAGCTTCAGCTCTTACAAGAGCATGGATATTGAAAGTTCCTTTTTGGAGCAAACTTAGAGCTGCAGAGGCTGTAGACGCTGTGAGCGTTAAAAAGCCAATTAGTTAGTATTAGTTGAAGTGTTTGGAATATCCGTAGTGAATTCATTATTTATTAACCTGCAGAGCCTCCCAGAGAGGCACCACCTCCAAGACCACCTCCGAGACCACCTCCGAGACCACCTCCGAGACCACCTTTCAAAGCAGCTCCAACTCCGGCAGCACCTCTGAGACCAGCTCCGAGGCCACCTCCGAGACCACCTCCAAGACCACCTCCGGCACCACCTCCGAGACCACCTCCGAGACCACCTCCGAGACCACCTCCGACACCACCTCCAGCACCACCTCCGAGACCACCTCCGAGACCACCTCCGGCACCACCTTTCAAAGCAGCTCCAACTCCGGCAGCACCTTTCAAACCTGCTGCAAGGGCCGGAAGGCAAGGAGTGCAATTGGCGAAAAGAGCCTAAAATATTATATTATTATCACAAAAGGAAGCAGAAATCTCGCCAATTTGATTTACCAAATTCAATGCAAAAAGAGTGACACAGAAAACTTTCATGTTGAAATTATTGTTTATTTATCGTCGTCAAACAGTGTTCTACTGGTGATGAACACTTGATACTGATACTGAAAATGTGAGACCCTTTTATATCGAGCCATCTAGATATTTTCAATTAAGACCGGTATAGAATAATTTTGACGCATTTTGATATTGAAGAAAACCTTGGAATTCCATTTTATATTGTGTTCGGAACATTTTTGATTAATTGAAATTGCACGAAAATATAAAATATGTTTGTCATCTTAGCTACAGAAATATTTATTTATTGGCGAAAAAAAAATAAGTTTGGCCATCATTTAATGGCAAATTGCAATTGGCTTTAGTGAAGCAAAAACAAGTGGCTCAGTGAGACCTCAATAAAATGTATTTCAATTCGTCAATTTTCATTTTTAAAAGCATTTAAAAAATGCGAGCGTAATATTCAGACAGTTGCCCCATGGGAACTAAAGAGAATTCAATATCCATTTTCTTTAAATATTTTGACTGTAATGAATTGTAAATAAAAAGAATTGAAAAGTAAAAGTCATTAGCGTGCAACTTGCACAATATTGAGATTATTTTTAAGGTAGCGAAAACTACAGATGAGATTTCCAAAATGAATGAAATTTAAATATACCAAATTTCAAAGGCGTATATAAATAAAATGCATTCAAGATTCCCAAATTTTCTTTCAAAAATAGTGATTTAATCATCGATCGTTGTCAATTCTTCGCTACAATAATTCGGATAATCCAATTATTATTATTGAGCCGTTTCAAATTGATGAAAAAGAATAAGAATATTATCGATTAGCATTATGTTTTTTTATAGTTTGGTTTTATTGATTCGTGTAAAATTAAAGTTGATTTGTCTAAAAATACGTTATATTCAACACAAAATGAATTAAAAAATACAAATAACGGATTCGTGTAACTTTCAATAAACGTGTGAAAATATATCGTTTGTGCTGTCAGTAAAGTTCACTTTTATATTGTGAGTTCTGACATTTATATCATCCTTCTGTATAAATCAAAAATGTTTTCGGTAATCATTGTATTGGTAAATATAAGTGATAAATTGCCTGAGACCCTCAGAGCAAAACTGTGATAAATGATTTGTATAGCGTAATATTTATATCGATTCTGATCTGAGGATCTCATTTGATGAGTGTTTCATTTGATATTCAATTCCCAGAATTCATTTTTACGGAGTCGGACCAAGTTGTTTACCAGATTTAGTTGGGGAGGAAAACGTTTGATTAGAAGAACTTTTGTCTTCAATAATAAATTAATGCAAATTCGGAACAAAAATTTTCATTCATGGCGAAGAGTGGTTCCAAATGAACAGTCATGAAATTACAGTCGACAGAAGATGCTCCTACGCTTGTGGATCAACATCTGCTTAAATATTTACATGGAAAAATGACATTCAAATATTCTATCGTGAAATTCTTTTGAATATGACCAAAAAAACAAAATAATACAGAAATGTAACGATAAATAAACCAGATGCACAATCAAACCCATACATTTATGTATTCAAAGCTATTTATTAAGCAATTATTTTAGTAATCAAATAAATAAAGTTACTTTTCAAAAATATTCATCGCAATGTGGTACGGTTTAGATGTTTTGTGGGGCCATTATGAAATTCGTTTATATATGCAATTTCAAGAAAATTTGGTAGGATCTCTTTGAATTTATATAGAAAACAAGCAAGCTTAAGGAATATTTCCCGTCTATTGAGAACAGAGATCTAAATTCGAATTTCAATTTCATTTATTCATTTGAAAAGATTGATGGGGTAGCAGGATAAACGAAACACAAAAAAATAATTTTCTTTCCATTCTTTATTTTGCTTTATTTTGTAAATAAATCCAAGATAAAGGTTAAATGTGTACACATTTTATGAGTCTGATCTGTACAACTTGTGATCATGATCTTGACTACTTCTTCATCTTCATCTTCATTTTGCCCTTACCGCATGGCGTAGCTGTTACAACAAGAACCTGAAAAAAAGAATCATATTTAATGAGAATATTATTGAAGAAAAATCAATCAGAAAATCATAGTTACCAAGTTCAAAGCCAAAAGTGCGTAGTAGAAGATCTTCATTTCGAAATAATTGCTTTGCTTTCGAAACAATTGCTAATTTCAAGAACAACTCAGTAGTAGTGATGAACACTGTATGCCTTCATCCGAAATGTTATGTTCTTATATACCAATTTTTGCAACGTAATAACTAATTTTCGTTTCCGATTGATGCAGTAGGTATTTTACTAATTTTTAATAATGTTGAAATCGAAATTGAATTGACTAGCAAAATTACAAATGATAATGAATGCGGCAGGTTCAAAAATTTAATTATTAGGATGTGGACATTTGTGAGAAATGGATGGAATGTATTTCAAATGTAAGGATGGTGTGAGATGACTAACGTAATATATCATTTAATGCCTTAGAATAAAAGTACATTTTTATTGCGTCGTACTTCTCATTCGTGTTAAACGAACCTATGTTCAATACTGGATGTGTCGCTTCTAAGTGTGGCGAAATAAAAATGTACTTTCATTCTATAGCATTCAACTTAAATTCGGTGATATTATTTTCATATTATTAGGTCGCATGCATTGAATTGGTTTATTTGAATGACTGAGAATAATAATGCAAACGTTCAAACTTCAATTGTAAATTTTTTGAGGGACACTTCTTTTGAAAACAAACATTTTGTACATTGAATAATTATTCTCAGTCATTCATTTAAAATCGGTTTGATAAAAATGTTTCATTGGTCTATCAATCTAACAATTAACATGAGAAAAATTAAAGTGAACCATTTTTGTGGTATTGTCTCACCAATTCTAAATAAAAGAACCCACATACTGACGATTTCTTAAGACATTTTTCAAGCCATTTTTAAGGCGATTGTACGCCTTTAACTAAAACTGAGCATTCAATTTTTATTGAATCCCATTAAAAAATTTAATAAAGTTTTGACCGGGATTTGAAGAAATATTGGCATTTTCATGTTTAAATAAATGGTCTTACGTACGTAAAACTAACTTTCCCGCACATTTCCCGAAATTGTTCGGGTTAACGCGTTTTTCACTGATTGCTACGCATTTGTATTGGATTTATGTTTATTTCCTATCGAATCATCATGCAACTTTGAGAATAAATCACAGAAAATTTCAAGTCATTACGATGAGATCGAATTTTAAGTCATAACACATCATGTAATTTAAATTTTAATATAAAAAAAACGAATAAACATCTCAGTTTCTAAATTTTACTTTAACGAACGTTCGCTGGTTTTGAATTGGTAACAACAATTACGAATTACTTCACTCTGATCTGAAATTTTAATTCATGCCAACGATAGATATGGTTCCACATTTATGTTATGTATAAATTTCGTTAAAAAGTTAATGAGCATTCAAATTGTTGAAAAAAACACAGATTAGAAATACACAAATACTTCATCCAATTTAATGACAAAAATTTTATTTTGACCACGAAAATTGAAAATTTTGTAGGGGAGGGAGTCTTAAACCTCATCAGAATGACTTGAAATTTTGCGTGACTTATTTATTTTATAAAAAAATAATATCCTGAAAGTTTCAATTTGATACAAGGTGAACTTAAAATAGTCGCCATACAAATTTTCAGATTTGACATTGAAAGACCACGAAAATCGAAAATTTTACAAGGTAGGTAGTTTCATCGGAATGACTTGAATCAGCTACATCTCATCGGAATGACTTGAAATTTTGTAAAACTCATTTTTTTTGTAAAAAAATAATATTCTGAATGTTTCATCATGATGGATGTTTTTTGAATGGATGTGGGAAAATACAGTTAAAACTGCACAACGAATTTGCAATATACTGGCGCTGAGCATTGTCATAATATAACAAAATGTCATGGTTTTTGTAAGCTTCTGCTGTCGGCTTTCAAAAAGTAAATATGTATTTACAAACATTTGTAAGAACTGAATTTGTTGGCTAAAGAGTATAGAAATAAGGCGCGAAAATACATGATTGAGGTTGAAACTTCTAGCGTTAAAATAAAGATCGTAATGGAAGAAAATGGAATAATAAACAATAATCAATCGAGGAAACTGTAATGTAATAAATCTTTGTTTTTTCAAGAATAGACTGAAAGAAAATCGATCGTCGTGGAAGAAAAATCAGTAGGATTTTGATAGATTTGACATCGACAATAAAATACCCGAAGAAATAAGGAAATATTTAGTTGCTGTGTGCTTTGTTTATTTCAAGTTTTGAACAATAAGATATTTGCTAATTGTTGCATTAATAATCTTATCAGCCCAATTATACAGAATGGGCAAGACAGTGCAGTTCATTCGTGCTTATAAGACTGAATACGATTATAATCAGAGTAAACTTCTGGAGCGTCTGCTGTGGCAGTCGCTGGTGCTACCGCTGGAGAAGCCGTTGTTGATGCCGCAGGAGAGGCCCCTGGTGGTGGTGCGTGTGATGCTGGTGGTGATGCGTGTGATGGTGGTGATGGAGACGACTTCTTTTTAGGTATCATTGTGGCAACTGTGCTTATCGTTTGACCCATTGGTGTGACTTTAGCAACTTTACCAGCCATTTTAGCCATAGGTTTAATCTTTTCCATGAATCCAACGGACACTGAAAGTGACACCTGAAAACAAAATTTAATATGTTTTGAAAACAAAATTGAAACATAAAAATAATAATTACCAAGCTCAAAGCCAATAAAGCGAAGAAAAAGATTTTCATGTTGAAATTATACGTTTTTCCGGTTTGCACACGTTTGCGTAGTAAACACTTTTCATGAACATTGTCACTTCTCGTCTGCTTTATATACCAAACTCTTCGATCTACTAGCCGTTGCGTTTTTAATAATCGGTTTTGGAATTTTTCGAACATTACTCGGTAACATTCTTAGAGTACAATGTAACAGAAATTTACGTTTCATTTAGGTTTTCAATTATTAAATTATTGAAATTGAAATGAATGTTGTTTTAGAACACACAAAACAGAACAAAATTGAAGAATGGAAAAAGTTCAACAGTTATTTGCACTAATTAAGTTGCATAATATCAAAAAAAGATTGTGTTATGCGTCAATTTTAACGATGAAATAATTAACTAACACAAGCCGTGTTGAATATGACCAGTGGCCACGAACAATTATAAACAATTTCAAAATGTGGACAATATTTAAGCATATCAATTGTCTGCTATTCTTATTATTACTGAAAGCTGTATTTCATCGCATTGATAAGGCGCTAATAGAAGTCAACGATAGTAGTAGGAAAAGGGGTCAAGAAATAGTGGAAAGTGCAGAACAAGTTACATTCCGCGGTTCCGGATTTACGCTCGTCCGCATAATCGAGTTGAATGTTCACGTTAACTTATACAACCCATTACAAGATTTATCGTATATTCAAACTCATAAAAAGCTACGATATAAAAATGCAGTTATCAACGTACAAAATCAACTTGACGAAATGTGCTTCAAATGGGCTATTTTATCTGCTTTAAACCCGGTAACTGATCATCCAGAGCGAGTTCATCATTATTATCAATATGAGAACGAATTGAGTTTTGATGGAATCGATTTTCCCATTCGCTTGAACCAAATCGACAAATTTGTTCGACAAAACAACGATATATCTATAAATTTATACTATTACGATGATGAAAATGAGGGTCGCATATGTCCGTTACGTGTGAGTAATGGAGTTAAGCAGCATCATATTCATTTGCTGCTAATCAAAGATGGGAAAAGTGTTAATTAAACAGCTAGCACTTCCAACATGATTAAATAGATCTGCGATAATGATTCAATTCGTACTCATTACTGCTGGATAAAAAAATTAAGCCGTTTAGTCAGAAGTCAGCTGAATAAACATAAATCTCGAAAATGCATTTGCGATCGCTGTCTAATATTTTATGATACAAATGAAAAATTATTGAAACATACTACAAAATGTGCAAACGAGTGTAGCATTGAAATGCCCGATCTAACATGGAAATGGATGAAATTTGACAACTATAAACATCAGCTGAAAGCACCATTTGTTGTATACGCTGATACTGAAGCGTATCTGAAGGAGCTCAGTATGGAAGATCAGAAACGTATATTAAGTGAGGAATGTGTTGCGTCGAATGGTTCATCACAGAATTGAAGGAAATTGCTCATGGAGTTGCAAGGTAATTTGATAAAAACATACCAATGCTACCGCTAACTGAAGATGAGAGATATGCATTCCACGATCCAAATGCATTATGTACAATTTGTGGTGATATTTTTGGAGCAAATGATATAGAGGACCAGCCCATCAATCATGCAACTTACAGTTCCAAGATAGTCACGTTGTACCCGTTATTATGCACAATTTGTCGGGTTACGACTCGCATTTATTCATAAAAGAGTTGGCAGCAAATAATAATATAAATGGAGATTTCTCAATTATTCCAGCTAATGCGGAACAATACATCGCTTTCACGAAAGTAGTGACGGGGAGCACACGCGGACGAAAACGTGAAATTTAAATTCATTGATTCATGTAGATTCATGCCTGCGTCTCTAGCTGAATCAGCATCACTACTACCAGAAGATAAAAAACAAATAATATATAATGAATGTGAGAAAAATAGCTACACAATAGAACAAATCGCTATGCTTGAACGTAAAGGCGTTTTTCCTTATGAATATGTGAGCGGTATGAGGCAGCTGAAGGAGAAAAATCTACCATTAAAAGCAGATTTTTACAGCAAACTTAGTGGAGAAGAAATATCGGATGGCGATTATCAATTTGCTCACGATATCTGGCGGAAATTCAATTGTAAAACGCTCGAAGACTATTCTGAACTATATCTAAAGACGGATGTGCTACTGTTGGCCGACGTATTAGAAAATTTTCGAAATACATGCCATACAATTTACAGTTTGGATCCGGCAAACTACTATACAGCTCCAGGTCTTTCGTGGGATGCCATGCTCAAATATACCGGAGTGAGAATTGAACTGTTATTTTTTATGTTTATTATTCAAAGCCAACAATAAATTCATGGGAGATGTATACAATGATGAGAAACCGTCAAATTATTTTATGTATTTAGATGGTAAATTTCGTTCAATCATCCACTCGTCCAGTCTATCTTTCATCAATTTCATGATACTTTTAGAATCTAATTTTATTTTTTTTTCATCCACATTGATAGCAAATAATCTGTATGGACACGCAATGTCGCAACCATTACCGCTGAGAGATTTCAAATGGATTGATGACAACATTGTTAAGGCATCTTTTTCGGGCTCAAATGAAAAAGGCACCAAAATTCGCAAAACGGCAGAAATTTCGGGAAAAAGTCAGAAATTTGAATGAAAAGGGAAGAAATCAAAGGAAAAACGTCAGAAATTTTCGGAAAATTTACATTTTTTGATCGATTTTCGTTGTGTTTAAAAAAAAAAATCTGAAAAAAAAAACAGAAAAATCGGAAGATTTTTTTGAAAACAACGGAAGAAGTTTTCAGGAAAATCAGTAGACATTTTTGTAAAATTGGAAGAAGTTCTAGTTAATTTGGAAGAAATTATTTAAAAATCGGAAGAATTTTTCGTAAAATTTGAAATAAAAAATATAGTAAATTAACATATTTATTAAATAATTATTTTATTGTTTGTCAAGAGAGTTAAATTTAGACACTTTAAATAGATATCACCAAGTAAAATAGTTCACAATTGAAGCAAGCAATATATTCGTACGATATACGCAACAGGTATCAGCTGTCATTTGACTGATAGAATTACAAATGCCATTTGACATCTACGGAACAACTACGATATTACGACAGTACTAAAATATTACAACGGAATTAGGTTATGATATCAATTTATTTTCATCAGACAATATTTCGGGTACGAGTGAAGCAAAAACTAATGATGCAATTTATAAAGTGAGTATATTTCGATTCCATTGCAATAATATAGCGCAAGTGGCGCTGCAACTCCAATGTAACGTTGAGGTGCATAGAAAATTGACGATCTTGCATCGCCCGGTTGTTGGCGATGGGTCTCTCTGGCATCTTTGCATACACCGAAAACTGCATAAATCTGTATGCTCGAACTTTGTTTTGAATTCATCTGAAATTCTAGTATTGTCAGTGCAGTATCGACGGATGTATTAGTTTGTTGCGTGAAAATCAAATGAAGTGTGTATACGAGTGTGTTTGAATTAAATCAGTTTACACTTGAGCGCTTATTAACACAATATTCCTAGAATATTCAACAGCGATTCGCGTCAATAAAGAGTGACGTACATACATTTATTTTCCTCTATTGCGCATTTCACATCCAAGCACTCATGATTGTGTGTTATTACGAACATTGTTATGCAGAAAAAACGAGAACACACTTTTAACACTTGAATGAGATCAGTGATATGAAAACAGATTTCAACGAGGTACAACAAATGCGATGTTCATGTATTGAGTAAGAAAAAAAACATCGACCAATTGGCAACTGGTATTGACATCACACCAATTATATATATCACTTCGTGGGTTTTTCGAATTTCGGTTTTTCATCCGCAAGTCTTTTTTAAATCGAGGTTATTTTTCCCTGTTTTTTTACTTTTAATATTACAATCAAAAGTTCCGGTACTTAAAATGTTCATCAAGAAGTAAAAAAGGTGATTGTCTGAAAGTTTTTATTTTTATTGGAGCTTTTTTTCGGTATTCAATAGAGCATGTCATTGCGTAATTTTGAATTAACGCCATTTAAATTTAATATTTTCTCAAGTTTTATTTTCATTTAGAATCAACGATGGTGTAAGTTCTTATGTCCCATAGCACAAAACTACTGTTCTGGCAATTGGAATCACTGATGAATTTTGGAAATGACCATCGCTCCGACCATAAAACGAGACAAATTATTTTATGTAACTATTCCAATTTTCTATGTGAACGCAGGTAAATTTTTTTTTTTCATGATGACGGTGTCATTCGATGTTGTCACCAGCAGCGCTGCCATCGAACAATTCCGAAAAATCCGTCGATCCCAAAATTTGTGGATTGATCACTGACGACAATTACGTTAATCCCGAAATTCTCGAATATTCCGACTGTCTACTATCATCATCAACGATGCTACCAGATTCAGTGATGGTATTACTTCCCCAGGTGGCACTGGGTGAACTTGGATCGTCTGGCCGTACGTTTTCAGGGCGTTCAGGGGATGTGGATTGTTCTGTAGCCTATAGTATTAAAATCGAAGTCGGATGAACTACAAAAAAAAAAACGCATATTTGATATAGATTCGGACATCACTTAAATAGGCAATTCAAACTCACCTGACGTTCAACATTGTCGACTTTCGCATGGCTACCACTTGGCGGTGATTCCAATCGTTTGTGCATGATATATTGTTTCTGGGAATCATCAAATTTACACGTAAATCCTTCCTACGAACGATAGAAAAACGGATTTTATGTATGAAAATTTGAGTGATAAACGTCGAAAATGCTTGGTTTTTGTTTGTTTGCATCGAAGATATTCGTAAGCATATGCTTTTAGACAGAGAGTGATTCGAAGGAGAGGATAGAATTTTTACCTTCTTAAGTGATTGAATCATTCCATTTTCATCAAGAATACTATACAAATCAGCTGGTGGCGGCACAATGAATAGAACGTGGCGAAACGACTGCTGCTTCCAAGCAAGTTTTGAAGCAGTAAATCAGAAACGATTGTAATTATGAAAAATGTAACATCCAATTGTTTTATTTACAATCCAAATGATATGAAAAACATACCGTTCACGTTCACAGAAAACTGTTCAGGCTCGAATGTTTGTGGATCCAAAAAACATTTAATGGCTTTTGCGCCTTCCAAAGGAAAACTCCTCGGCACTTTTAAACACGTCCTCTACACCAGACATTTTTCTATGATACAATTTAAGAGGAAAATGCAGAAATTTTCAAGTGAAAAGATCGAAAAAAACAATCAAGCATCCATTTTCTTTGAAAGCGAATGAAAAACAATGAATGTGTTGGCGTTTTAGAAAGAAAATGGCGGCGATTTTGGACTGTCATATTTTCAGCTATTCAGCTGCGATAGAGAAAAGAAGAGAAAGCATAGCTAAGCGGTACAATGACATTTTACACTTTTTCTCAACATTGGAGCATGAGATCATTCACATCATCATCATCATCATATATATTAATAGGCTGGCATCAAAATTGTGATCCCTTTTGTGCACGTATGTCTTAACCGATTTTCAATCTAGAGATCTTAATTGAAAGGTATTCATTAGGGGACGTGCACAAAGGTGCAGAATGTGTTTTGCATCGAAAATACGATCGGCCCATTCATTTGAAGTGACATACGATTCGCCCCATACATTCCCCCATACAAAATTTTTGCAAAATTGTGATCACATTTGTACGCATGTTTCCATCCAGGTGACATTACAGTACATTTGGTACTCATGACATGATGGCGCCATGTACTTGCATAGTGAACTAGAACTCAGTTAAGACGGAAATTGCATACGGACCATCTAACATATTTCTGCATATTTCGAATCAACCAATTATCATTATTTTATGTTCTATTTATTCTTTTTGAATTTTTTTTTTTTGAGCTCATGTTAATTGAGTGTGAAACACTATTGAAACAATTTTAAATTGTTAATTGTAGAAATAAATCAATTGTGAAGAGATTGCAACAAATTTCTTGCATTTGCGACCATAAACATCATGCATTTGCAACCACAAATATCTAGCACTTGCGACCATATTTTTTTCAGTATCATTTAAATTGATGACAGCTATCATCAATAATGGTTTTGGTTTCATGCATCCAGCTACGTTCAAAATGGTAGCCCGGCCATTATTTATTTGAATTTAAATAAGACAAATATTTTTCAAAAACTTTCGAATTTGTACTAGAGGAAGAGTGTCAATAGTTCGTTACATTAAATAAATTATTAGTTGTTCATTTGAGAAAGAAATATGCAAGTTTGCCGCAATTGCCGAATCTATTTGAGTCAAGTACAGAGTTGATTCTTCCGTCACTATGACAGTACATGGAATTTAAAGCAACTTTTTTTCATGTCGTTTGGTTGTTTTATAATTCAAAATTGATGAAAATATGCTTTTTTCGCGGAATATGATATTTGGCAAATTTGGTCGCACATGCGATCACAAATGCAATGATTGTTTCACTGCCACTATCCAAGTACATGGCGTTTATGGCAATTTTTTTTCATGTCGCCTGGATGCATGTTTCTCAACCGATTTTCAATCCAGAGATCTTAATCGAAAGGTATTGATTAGGAGGTGTGCAAAAAAGTGTTTGAATGTGATTTAGTTCTTCCCATTAAAATACTACTATTATGGTACAGATTCGGATATATCGCGGGATTTTTTTTTTTTTTTTTTGAATTGTATATCAAAAATCTAAATCTTCTCTTGAATGAATCAATCAATTACATATGTTGAATAAATTTTACGAATAAACCTATCGAATTTTATTTCATGTGACAATTATTTCGTAAAAAAACTTCAATATTTTCATTCAAAAAATCTTATCTTTGTTCCTAGGATAAGGCCGAATCGTTCGGCCGCTTGGCGACACTAGTTAATACAAATACCAAAAGATGCACATTAATTCAGCACAAATGTAGAAAATGACTTAAATGTAAACAGCAATGCTGACTAAAAGTGTAGCGAAAGAACGAGAAGACAAGTTCAGAGACGCTCGCACTGCTACCGCATGGGTGACGCAAGGACCCTTTTTCGAATCCCCCTTTTCCTACTGCTAACGATGAATTGTTTCTGAATTGAGCTTTGAAGCAAAGACAATTTTTTCTTTCTATTTTCATATCATTTTAAAGGTAACACACCTAAAACAGAACTTGGCATTGCAAGAATCCCATGCAATTTTTATGTACATACTTGAACACCTCTCACAAACTAATTTTAGTGAAATGACGCACTTTTTTATGGGAAAGAAATGACTGCAAATGACTGTAAATGCGTGCAAATGACGAATGAGACGGAGCAACACGCGAAAAACAACAATAACATTGTGAAACGTTATACAAATGCTTGCGAATGCATGCAAATGGAATCAAATACACAAATAGTCATTTCCCTCTAGGATTATTACCTAATTGTGGTAATATGTCAGAATCATGATACTGAATAAAGTTGAACTCTGGTCTGATATTTGAAATGTCAACTTTATTTGTGTGTATATTGCTGCCGTCTACCGAAAATGGTAGCTACTAAAATCTTTACTTTTGTGACTAAAAAGAATTTAAAATTTTGCTGAAATTTGTGTGCTAGTACTTAGAATTTCATCCGGGCTGTCGAAAATTTCTCCAAGCTGGCATTAACGCATTGTAGTTTTTGCATACACTTATACGGGATTTTTCCTAAAATAAAGACTTTCGTACCTTATTTTTAAATGTAAAGTTTTTTCCAGAGAATACTATGCGATGAATTCAATACTGTAAATGGATTCACTGCGTATAAATATACCAAATATTTCCCATTAAATTGAATGAGATTGAAAGAGAATTTAACATGTTCTACGTTGTAAATGTGTTATCTTGTGTATTGATGCATCTAAAAATGCAAAGCATAAAATTCATTTGGTGAAATTACTCATTAAATTTATTTACAAGACACTCAATCTGGGTCTTTAAGATCTCAAAACTCGTCTATTATAGACGATCTATTTTGTGATTTGTTTCGTAGAACAACTGTTAACTAAGCTCTACATAACAGAACAAAACGAAACAAAAATGAGGAAACAAATAGCTTGAAAGTTAATTTACTTTATATAAGTTGTTAGCACACGCGGCATTGAATATGGCCACGTGAAAACATTAACAGAGAGATATCCAAATTGAATTCAATTCAAAACGCATCACAATCAAATATGTCTCCTGCAAATGTTGAATTATGGACAACTTTATGAACAATGAATGCCAATTTTAGTTTCTTTGTTTTCGCATAAAGCCAAGGCGATATTCTTTTATGTTTATTTTAAAATGGGCACTTACAGAAACTGACATGAGATGTTTTCGAAGGTTGCTCTTCATTCTGTGGATTTTTAATCAGTCTTGGATCGGATTAAATTAAATTTGATATTCCAACAAACTTTGAAATAATTCTCAATTGATCAATCGAATCGAGATTCCAATTAACACCTGATTAATTAGCAGATCAAATCTATTCAATCAAATCGTGTATTCTTATTGACACCTTCGACGATCATTGAATAACAATTCGCAAAAAACAAATCAAGTGGAAAATCTTTTCTTTGAATTGACTAGAACGAAATGCTGGAAATGAAAATTTTGCGGTTTCTAGACCGTATTATATCAAATACCGGTTTTTTCACTTGGAATCACTCGCGGCGAATTTGTTATTATAATGATTATGAAATATCATAGATGCAACGTATCAGTGGTGAATTACGCTCGCATTCATTTTTTTCTCTCTCCCCCCGCCACTGCTGCTGAAAATGGAGTTTCAATGGAAAAATGACTGCATTTCATTTGTTGCTAAAGGTGAGTCGGGCATTGTTTTCCTTTGTATTTTATTCATTTTTACTTTTTGTCAGCAAAATCAAAATCGAAGATTTTGTATAAATTGAAAGGAATCCGCCGTCAGAGCATCAGTTCCCATCTAATCAGCTCTTATTCAGATACAAGATCTTATAAAAACATATCTTCATCATGAAATACTTTGTAGTTGTTATTTTCGCTATCATTTGCGGCATCCACGTAAGTGATTCATTAAAAGTGAATAGTAGTCAATAAAAATCAAAAAAGTTCAAAAGTCGTGTGAATTCAAATATTATACTATTTAGAAAACGATCAATCAATTTTTCTCTTCAAAATATGATATGATTGCATAAACAATATTTCTATTCATCAAATTAATAATAGAATACTTTTTTAAATTCTAAATTGTTGATGATTTCCAACAATTTTTCGGCCAATTAGGCTGTTACAGAAGATCAGAAACAAGCTGCCGGAAAAGTAGCCAATGATTGTGCAACTGAATATGGTCTTACGCTAGAAGAGGTTGCAAAAGTTCGTGTTGCTCCAAAAACCGTGCAAAGTGATCCGAAATCACAGGTAAAACCGCATTTTGATGTTTTATTAAGACCGATTTGTCGTTTCTTTATAACCTATAATGAATGAATTTCAATATGTATGTAGAGATTCGCCAAGTGCTTCTTGGAAAAATTGGGATTCATCGACAGCAAAGGCGATTTCCAGGAGAAAGTTGCTGTTGAAAAATTGTCGAAAGGCGAAGATAAAGCCAAATACGAAGAGATCGTGAAGAATTGCAAGTCGGTCATTGGTGCGAACAAGGATGAAAACCCAATCAAATTGTACGCTTGCTATGTAGAAAAAAAGGCTTTGGCTTAAATTTCTAATTGCTCAGTAGTGTTTCGAAGTTGAATTCAATTTTTTCATGAAATGATTTCCAAATAAACCGCAAATTTGATATCGAAATATTGCAAAAATTTCTCAAATTACTCATTTATTTTTCCGAAAAAAATTGTGAATCTAATTTAAGTTGACAGTGAAACAATAAATTAATTTCGTTTGAATTTCTGAAAAACAAGTTTTTATTCAATTGCGTATTAAAACGCATAATAGAGAGCTTTTTAATAATTCAAACAAAGCTGTTTCAATAAAATCGCGTAGCAATCGCGCCGCACGGCAAAAATGCAATTAACATGTACAAAGCAATAATATATTAATAAGTCTGTTAGCAGATATCGATTCGGAAAGGTCGCTTTATGTGTTAAACAAAACGATTGATAGCATTGAATAAACAGTCAGTGAGTGTTGGAACAGCTAGCGGTAACTGTTCACTTGGTCAATGGTGTTTCCAATGCAATACTGTGATTTTGCTGCGAGCGCGCAAAGGAAAACAATGAAATTCTCAAGATCAAACTAGCAGGATTGCGAGAACGGTAGCACGGTTTGTGTCAAACGCAAAACAACGAGCTTACTTATTACTTTGAAAATCAATTTCGCTTTTGTATACAAGGTTTTTTCAAAATGAAAACAATTCGGTTCAATCGTTCTATTATTTGTATTTTTCCAAGCCGAATGCTAGTGAAGTGTTTCAATCTATACGTTCAGTCGGCCGTCTGAAAAGCACAAAGGATGAATAATTATTGTATGAAAAAGATGAATAGTGCCGAGAGATTCTTATTTATGGAAAAACAAATCGCTCTTGTTCAAAATTATTCTCGTTCGCTGAATAACATCAATCAGATCATAAAGTTTAACTTACCGTTCATCCGCACACATTTGTCAATACTCACAAAAATTGAAACCTTGTTCAGGGTCAGCGCTTTAATATGCGTTGACGAGATTTTTCTTTATCCTGCTTTATTCACCAAAACATTATTAATAAACATGCAGAGTTTCAATGCAGTTCGCGAGTTGGAAATGCACATATAGTCTATTTTTTAGACGATGGAATACCCGCAAACGTCAGATTGCCTAATGCGCATCAGAGGATTTTCTCGCATCGCAGGCGAAGGGACATTCCCTATGGATGAACGTATATAATAGATTTGTGTGCCACACGAACGCACACACACATGCCCTTCACCGTCAACATATGATATTCCATTATATTATCATTTGTTTCTATTATTATTAGCACTTCAGACAACAACATAAAGAGATGCTTATGTCAATATGCACATCACCATCGTGATAAACTTGATTTGCGCAGCACAATGAATAAAATAAAATTAAGTTTTACCTATTTTTAGAATGCAAGTTAAATATTTTCGACAGCCGCTACTGTGATAGATAAACCGCAAACTGATAACGAGTTTTTGAAGGAAAACAAAATAACAGTGGTGAGGACTTACCTATAGGACAAACATCGAATTGCGTTTTATCAACAAATCTGCGTCGTCGCCTTCCTCTTTCAAATCAAATGCACACAAAAAAAAAACACTGAAACTAAAAATAAAATGCTTTAGGGCTTCTATTCTTTGTTCACCTTTCGATTATTTTACTCTATCACATCATCTCTTGATACATAACACCAGCCGTTTAACTTGTGTGATACACTTTTAATCATGCGTGGCACAGAATCAATCAATCGGAATAAAGACACACGAAAAAAGGGCGATGTATATAACAATTAATTCAAACGTCGTTGTAATACAAGCACAATATTCCAATGGTCGAAATCAACAATCAAATTATAAATGTTCATTTATGCGTCGCACACTGCTACTACAAGCGTACGCGTTTGTTTTTCATATGCAAAATATGGCACTATTTCAGTCGTAATACTTCTTTTATAGATTCATTGCGTCCAATATCATTCTAATTAGATATTACGAGCAATCATTGTCTCGTTAGCATACCGTCAAAAGAGTTTCAGACACTACATTCAATTTCAGAAATTAATCACAAGTGATACACACAGCTACCGTCTTCGGTTTTGGGATATAAATGAATGTGCAGAAGAGTGATAAGTGAAGTGTGCGCGCTTTAACCATTCTCACACATACTGACAACAATATCGATAAATTCGAAATAATAAATAGGTCTGACTGCCAGATTGGGTGAGAGAAAGAGAGAAAGAGAGAAAGAGAGAAAGAGAGAAAGAGAGAGAGAGAGAGAGAGAGAGAGAGAGAGAGAGAGCAAATGAATGAGTGAGAGTTTTACGGTAAATGTCAAAGAGATTACGAAAATGGCGTTAACCACACACACACGCGTCTGACTCATACACATACACAAAACGCGTTCACTGCTAAGCATGTATACTCCTCTCTTAGACAATTGGATGATGGGCGCGTTATTTGAAAGTCTCCTCTTTTTTTAACTCGTTTTAGGCTACGCAAATGTTCTAAACATGTATGTTGTCCAATCGCGATATGAATGTCTGCGATAAGGTTCCAATTGATATTTGTTAAGACTTTATATAATTAATTTATAAATAAAGAAAAACCCAAAATAAGGATGGAAAAAAACGCCTCCATTTTATTTCAATCGCTACATTTTGTTGTTTTTGTGTTCGTTGTACGAGTGTAGCAGTAGCCCCGCATTATGTGTATAATTGAAACGGTAGCCCATAAATATGCTTAATATATTTAATACCTAGTAAAATAACAAGTGAAACTCAAGAGACAAGTCAACAAATAAGAGATGAATACCGCATACGTACAGTATAAGAAAACAAACTTCAACTACAACGAATTTTTGGTGTTTATGAAATGTGTCGTCCATTTGTTGGCAAAATTGGCTCAGAGCTAAACGTTCTATGGGGGCTTGTAGGTGGCATTGGTGTGGCGTTGAATTTTCGAGTTTGGTCATCGTTATCAGCACGTTGGCGAAGGTGGCGTCGGCTTTCCATTAAATTTTCGTCCGAAAAACTTCCTCGCGTTCGACATAAACCAATGTTTTGCCTAGACAACCCACAGATTGAGAAATTGTTTAAAATATGACACTTGGAATAAATATTTTTGTAGGATGAAGAACTTTTCCTTTTTAAACCTATGGTCGGTTACTAAGACAAAGACTGCAATTACCTAGAATGACTGGGCAAATTGATATCCTCTTCACCCATCGAATAAATTTTGTTTGGCGATGATGATGGAATCATCATATCAATGGACGTTTCCGAAATGGACGACATTGGCACATCGTCATGCGCATCTACCAAAAAGGATGTGCTGGCCGACTCCTGGATCGAATAATACTTGTGCGAAGATTGATTATCATCGCCAACCGATAAAATGTCCAATAAATTCGGAAGTGTAGCACGAGAATCCTCACGCGGTGTATGTAAATTTAACATGAATTTAATTTGAAAAATATTTTGATTTAGCAGGTATGCTGCATATATCAGAGAATCAGTCGGTGGAATGTGTCGGCAAAACAATGGGAATCTATAAATTAAACGAATTTGAATTTATATTTAAAAAAACTTTCTTTATTTCATTCAACTCACTCTCGATCGTGTTCGGAAAGTGTTTTAATGTCGTCTCGGATCTTCGATGCGGATCCTTGATAGATAATTTTGTTCCTAATAAATAGAAGAAAATAAAGATTTTAATTTTTTTTTTTTCGAAATATGAAAGAAAAATTAAATTAGCTTACCTCAGTGGAACATTTAGTATAGAAGAGCATAACAAGACAACATGTGCGGTGTAGCACATGGCGACAGATAGATTCAGCGCTGGATTATTCGTACCAGGCGGATTCGAGCTATAATACATGCGCAATGTGTCTGTGTTGGGTAGGCAAATGCCATTAATCTCATATAATCCGATACTTCGATCGCGTTCTTTAATCACATAAATGTCTTTTAGTTGGCCAAGCAATTGTTGTTGGCGTTGAATAAGCGATTCCTTAACTTTTTCATAGTTTTTTTGGCGGCTCAAGAAGAGTGCCTTTTGTTCGATATTCATATCACGACTTCGGCTCAATTCACGAAAATCGTCCATCAGCCAAGATTCTTTTTCAATATTTTCATCATTGAGTTTATTGCATTTGTCATGCAATTTCCGCAAAACTACTTTGTATCGATCGCGTTCGATGGTGAGGAAGCGGCACCGAAATTTGGCCGATTCGATTTTACGCCGGAGCTCTTGAGCTTTTAACAAGTCTTCGGGCTTTGCTTGTTCGTGTTGCGTTGCGCTTAGAAGTCGACTCAGTGTTCGGCCAATCGATGGATTTCCACGTGGCCGATGCTGGTAGAGCATTCCTTTGTTCGCAATCAACTTTAAATTCAAACACGATGCACTTTTCATGCAAATTTTTTCCATAGCATCATTGGCACTTTGCGTTCGCTTACGAAATATTCGTTGCTTTTCTTGAAGCAACAGCAATTTTTGGACTTTATAACTACGGCGAATCTCCCATTTGAAGAATTCTTTATCCAAAAATCTTATTTTCAAAGTGTTCGGATCACTTCGGGGTGTACATTCGTCATGCGCGGCATCCATTGACACATTATTGTCACCTAAATGCTCTTGCGGATGTTTGTGAGGAGTTGACAGATTGGCGATAACATCACAAGTGGCGTAATCGATGTTCGTATATCGTTTGGGGGAGGAGGCAGAAGCGCCTGATTTAATCTGATCTATGCCTGTTCCAACCATTTCCGTTGCAATGGAATGCCGCCCCGAATTCATCATCATCAAATTATCACAGTTTTTGGTGGTATTGTTGTGGATGCTCGTCGTACCTTTGGTAGAAATTGCTAAATTCATTGATAAATGTTTTGCCGATAACATTTTGTGTTGCTGCGATTGCAATTGCATTTGCATATTTGTCTGCCTCTGTTGCGCAAGACTTTCGTAAAAATGCTCGTATTGCTTTGGAACGCATTCAGCTTGCAAATAATCAACCGATGTAAAAAAACCGCCATGAATGTAGAAAATGAGTGCGTTATTCTTAAGTTTAACTTCCGAACGCTTTGTTATTGGCACCAAACCTGAGAAATGTACGCCCCACACGAATAACATTTTGTCTTTTTCGCTGCTAGTCAAGTGCTTTTCATCGTCTGGCTCCTTGCTGCAACTATTTCGACGTGGATCTCGAACCATTAAACTGCCACTGCTTGACATTCGCCATGAATGATGTTTTGGATCCGACATATTTTTATCCAGAGCAGTTTGTTGGGATCGCCTGCATGTCTGCCAAACTCGCACCACAACAAATTGTGATCTTGATTTGTGGATACTTTGACAATTGATCTCCGACCAAATTGCATTTCGAAACGATTCGAGTGGCTCACTGGTAAAAAATGGTGCCGACATCAATGTTAAATGCAACGTGAAATAGATCGAAGTGTTTGCATCAGCTTCAATATTGTGACCCGTAATTTGGATTAAATTCCGCAAACGCAGCTGCTGTGTTGCCAATGGACTCCAATCGCGACATCGCGGTCGATTAATCATATTCTGCAATTCAAAACGCTTTTTTTTCAACACATCAACGATAAAAGTGGGACTCAACTATAAATATTGTCGCTTATCGTAATGACTCACATAAAATATTCATGCATTAGGTGCACACTATTGATACTAACCTCATTGTAATCTCACGAAAATTTGCTACGGAAAAATGACGATTGCACCAAATTGAAGTGCATCTATATTTTATTTTCCAATCAGAATTCCTCCCAAATGGAGCCGCACATGTAAATTGTTGGTGTATTGCGTTGCGATTTTTCAGTTTACATCGGTTGTCCCACGGTCACGTCAAAAACTCTGAAGATTCAGCAAACTCTTTTTCGTAGAAAAAAAGTGTTCAATTCTTTGTTTTGATAAAAACTAATGCCATGTAATTTATTTGACACGCGAAATGTCATATTTGTTTGAATGTGTAGTGGTTTGAATTGTCAAAAGTATTGCGTATATATCACGGAACATCACAGTAACGCCAACCTTAAAAGGCCAACAAAAAAGCATGGAAAATGCGCCTTTTCAATGAAAGGTGCATTTTAAAAATATGAGAGCACACATTTGAAGAGAATATGCGAAAAATGGTTCTTTTCTTTAATGTTGAATTTTCATGTTTTGATTTGGCACTGTATCTGATTTCAGTGACATTTCATTGTTTGTGAATGAGTCCGAAATATATTATTAGAATATGTTTACTTTCGCTTGGGTATTTTAATTGCAACAGATGTTTTGTTTGCTCTGTTGATGCTCTTGCGAAATCGTCATTGCTCTAGCCGAATGTTCCAATCGACCAAATAATCAAAATAAAATGCATACATAGAAATTCGTTTCGCGAGAGTAATGAAAGGTTTGAACACATGTTGAATTTGATAGAATATGATTATCGGCAGTAAACAGATTAGGCAAAATGAATAGATTCGGTAAGATGAAACTTCGAATGAATGCACACTGATATTTATGACAAAGAAAAAGGCTGAGTGAGCCAAGTTATCGCCGCATTCTAAATTTAAAAGTATGGTTGAGGCATGCAAACTTTTTGAAGGAGCATGCAGAGCATCGAATTTTGTGCAGATTCATATGTCTATTTTCAAGATTTTACATTCAAGCGGCTTTTATTTATACATACCGTGTTCATGGTACAGTTGATTCTCGGGATATTCACGTTCGGCACTGACCTACTCTACACATACGGGTCCGTGGCGCAACGGATAACGCGCCTGACTACGGATCAGGAGATTGCAGGTTCGAATCCTGCCGGACTCGATCTTTTTTTTCTCCTTAAAATATTTTTATTTTAATTTCATATTCAAGAAAAGTGGCAATATAGCCGGAAAATACAAGAAGCAGTTCCAATTTGTACGAGAGGTATAGTAAAAGCATCGTAAACATGACTGCAAATACTCCGAATTAGAAAATTAGCAAAAATATTATTTCTCAATTGTAATGTAATTAAATCAAAATTTATAAAAAAATATATTTCGATTGTAACAAACAGATCAGCAACATTCACATTTTAAAATAGTTTATGGAGTTTTCCTTGGAGGAAAACGCTTTCCGATTAGATATGTTCACGAAAGTTGTTTGTTCGACTTGCGTTTCATTTTCTCGTTTCGGTAAAAAAATGACCGAGTCCGGCAGGATTCGAACCTGCAATCTCCTGATCCGTAGTCAGGCGCGTTATCCGTTGCGCCACGGACCCATGGTTACCCTTACTCTTTCAGATTAAAAAGTTTTTCGACAAATATAATCGGAAAAATGTTTTCCCGATTTACTTTTTACTTTTATCTGAAGATTGAGTCTCCAAATGAAAAACCAAACAGACAAAGGCACCGAGATTAAAATGTGCTTCCATTTTTTAATATTATTTGTACAATGATTTTTCCGGGAAAATGGAGTGATAGTTAAAAAAAATGATCGAGTCCGGCAGGATTCGAACCTGCAATCTCCTGATCCGTAGTCAGGCGCGTTATCCGTTGCGCCACGGACCCGTATTTATAGTGATAGGTCAGAATGGAAGACGGACGCAAAGGATAAACATGCATATGATCAATGCTTTCAGAAAACAATAAAACAATAGCTGATGACAAAATGCAAATATTGAGCCTCAATTTATTCTTTTAACTATTCAATATTTTCTAACTCGCAGCCACAACAGAACAAAAGCAAATACATTGAATGCCACATATAAAAGGGTCAATGCATAGAAATCAATTTCAAAATCTTGTTCGGTAAAGTTGTACTGATCAAAAATATCGTGAGCTGTTTCCAAGCACGGAGATTGTGAATTAAAGTTGCAGGCTGAAAAATGGAGAATAAAAAATCAAGAAAAACCGTTAAAGATTTACCTCAATAATTTGATGAGGTAATGTATTCTTACTTAAGTTGTTTACGCCTTGCCATTGAACTATTGTCATCGCTTCGTTAGCATATTTTAGCCATGAAATATATTTCAGCCAGGACAGCACAAAAGGAATCGAACTTAATTCAAGCAAATTTGATAGGTTTAATTTTTGGTTTTGTCATTATCAAAATCACATGAAACTTACTTCAACTTTATAAAAACGCCCGAAGTGATCATAAGAGAAACATCAAATGGAACAAGATATGCCATTGCCAAATCGACTGAATTAAAAGCGATAGAAAACAAACACCCTGAAATACGGTCACAAGAAACGGAATTGATTAATGAGAAAGAAACAAAATTAATAGGATAATAATCTTTTCAAAAGATCAGTTTTCTACCGCACGCTGTTGCGATATTCATCACGAAAATAGAAACAACTGATGTGATAGCAAATGCATAAATAGTTGGTCTTAAGCCAGCTAACCAGTAACAAATTATTGTAAATAAAAATGGTTCAACTATTAATCCAGGGATCTGAAATGAAGATAGAAGATATGTCGTTGAAGTTTAACGTTTTTAAATTTGTCTGTTGTTGAAGAGAATCTTCTTACCAAAGCTACGATACTCGTGACATAGTACTGAAATGTGTTGTAAAGACCAGCCTGTCGTTCACGCACAAACAATGGATCTCTTTTCGGAAAAATCGTTAACGCTGAATACATTGGTGCAAACGTATTTTCCGAAATAAGTATAAATAACGCTCCCTGAACTGATTGAATTCCATACTGATCTAATTCAACTGTTCCCATAAAACATAGTCCAGCCATTAGGGCGATTGCCTGGAATGAAGAATTTCGATAAATTGTTTCGCTGACTGCTTCTAATCAAACCAGTCAATTTACAATTTTCTGTAGAATACGAATCTTTTGAATGGATGGGTCCCGTGAAACGATCAACAAGTTACGATAGATCAACCAATAAACGGTTCGTATCCAAAGTGGTTTTTGTATATCGCACAATTTATTATCTTCGATTACATAGCTGCTAGAGCTTCGAGGCGGTTGATCTGTACGAGATGCTTCGAATGCATCCGATAGTTCATGAGCAACATTATTCAGTTCCATTCCGGGATCAGTCTTTGATAATACACCGATCAAAAACTCAGCTGAATTATAAGCTGACGGACAGTGATGGCCATGCCTAAAAATGAAATTCAATTTGAATCAGTTCAAATTAAAAACCGATTTATCCTTAATAAAATAATGTTTTGCATTTATTTTTCGATTGAAAACAATAAGATTTTGAGCACTCACCTTGAGAAAAATGTAACAGCCTCGTGCGGACTACCAATACAGCTGATGCGCCCATTGGCCAAGAACAGCACTTTATGAAACATGGCAAATATCTGGCTAGAAGGCTGATGAATCGTGCACATTATTGTGGTTCCTTGCTTTGCAAGTCGAAGGAGAATACACACGAGCTGCTGCGCACTATATGCATCTATAGAAATCGTTTTTTGTTAATTAACCATGATTTGATTTGATTACAATATTTTACCAAGTCCAGTCGTTGGTTCATCGCAAAACAAGAGGACGGGATTTGTTAACAGTTCAGCTGCAAATAGAAGCCGCTTTTTCTCACCACCTGACAACGTCTTTCCTCTATTCATATCATCGCCGCCGATTCGCGTGTGAATGCAATGCGATAAACCGACTTTAGCTAATGTTGTTTTCACCAAATTAGATTTCCCTATCCGACTCATTCTTGCATCTAATTTTAAATTGGCCTGAACATTTGAATTTTCCAATTAAAATCTTAATGTTAGATTCAAATTCATTTTAAGGCAATACCAACATACAATAAAAGTCATATGCTCCAAAACTGTCAACGTTCCATCGAACAAATCATCTTGATGCACAAAACCACTCAAGCGATGCATAAATTGGCCTATTGGATGACCATCGATCAGTATTTCACCTTCGATTTTGGTTCCGGCTAAATTAGAAAGTAAATTAAGTTGATTAATTTCGATTAAAAGTAATTTTCGACACGATATTTTCACATTGAATTAATCCTACTCATATTTCTAAAAGCCAACGCAGACATCAGCGTACTCTTTCCGGCACCACTAAAACATTCAATTTGAACTTTCATTAGATTATCCGAAACGAAAATTGAATAAGAATCAAACCTTGGTCCCATGACGGCCATCAATGTGCCTGGTTGTATAAATCCCGTCGCATTGTTTATTATTTGTTTCAATTTATTTCTTCTTGTGCCATTTTTTTTATCCTTTGTGTAAATATTAACGTTTTGCCATTCCAATGTCGCTCCACCGCGATGTGAATTTTCTGAAGTGCCTCCTAATTCACACAATTCAGTATACTCATTTCCATTTGCTCCCATTTTTATACGAGCGTTGCACTATTCTTTGTTGTCAACTCCGTGATTTTCTAACAATCAAATCAATAAATAATTTAAAAAAAAAAACGCTTCAAAGACACAGTGATAGTGATGTCATAGATTCATTCACACAGTAACAAAGATCACTGTATATAAAGCTTTCACCTGATTCAAATAATGAATTTCAAAGTATCTATTGTTTACTACTCAAACTCCATTATCACATTCAATCCCACTGGATGCTAAAATTTTTAATTTGTACGAAAATGAAACGAATGAGACCACGCTATCAAAAAGCAAACAACATTCAATGAAAAAGAACAGTTCACTGTGAAAATGATAAAAATGTACAGTGTAAATGCCTCTTCGATGGTTCAAAATTATGCAAATATTTTGTATTGTCTATGTGAGTATCGGACCCCTATGGAAAATTGGAATCGTGTTGATAAATCAAAAGGTAAATGAAATGAATGACATTTTTTCATCGAGGAAAACCTGGAAGAGATTTTGTTGTTATTCACAATGAAACATGATCGTTGGAAACAAGTTCGAGTAACTCCAGAAATCCATCATCGAAATAGTGACTAAAACTCGCAGCAGAAACACTTCATATATGAAAATCTAGCGCATGAAATAATAGCCGAGTTTTAGCTTCTGCTTCGAATGTAATTCTATCGTTTCTAATAAAGAATGCTGCACGTACTTTGCATAGCGATGCTTGTGCAATGCACGCCCTTTATTGGTAATTTTCTATCAGCTAATGATACATATGTTAATATCTTTGACGTTTCATGGCAACAAAAATTCTTGGCATATAAAATACACATTTGTACGGCACAAACTTTGCGCTTTGATGAAACCATTTCAGTGCTCGGGCTCTATAGATCATTGAACAGTTGTACACACGCTGTTGATTGATTGTGGTTGGCTTCAAAACTGTGACAATGGAATTGTCGAAATCCCCGAATGAATGAAACATAAACAATGAATAGTGGAGTTATCGACGGAAAATTGATATTAATTTTCAAACATTTTGGAATTTTATTGATTTTCTCGGAAATTTTTTAAATGTTCCGAAAAAAATTGTGTTGCCAGCGACATCTAATGCCTGGTTTGAGCACCTCTTGCACAATAGAATGAAAAAGAAGAGTGATACACAAGCAAATAACAGTGGAAATGTCAAACGAATGGCAAAGCACATGGGCTTCGATTGAACACAAAATTTGTCAACAACAAACTCAAGAAAATTATTGATCAACTGTTTTATTCAGTTTCTTTGTATTTGTGCGTGAAATAAGAGTTTAGAGCCAAGAGTTTAAATTTTAGAGTTCTAATTGAGTTTATTAATTCAAAAAGTTAGATTTTATTTTAATTCTTGAGAATAGATGGATTTTATTTGGAAATAGGATCTAAATAGTTTTAATGTTTCTTCGAATAATTTTAAAATAAAATATAATCGATAGTTCGTTACAGAATTGATGAAGACCACAAAGAATGTCCGAAAATGAGGCAAACGAGGAGAACTTCTCGTCGCTGTTCTCCTTCTTCAAATATACATGTTCATTTGATGGCTGTGATTTGGAATTCAAACGAAAAGACCGACTCGATGAGCATGAATATACTCATACTCAAGAGCGAAAGTTCAAATGCACCGAAGACAATTGCACCAAAGCATACATAACAAATTCCCATCTACAGCGGCACAAACGAACGGCTCATGCAAACCCAAGTGACTTTGTGCAGTGCACACATGGATCGTGCAGAAAATTCTTTGCGACGAAAACTAATTTAAAAACACACTGCCGGAAAATGCACGACGACTCATACGCTGAAGTAGCAGGAGACAAATCACGTGTTTACGAATGTGAAATTTGCAAGGAAAAATTTTGTCGAAAAATGCAGCTCAGAGAGCACATGTTCTCTGCTCACACGGCAACGTACCGTTATACATGTGATAAATGTGGCAAAGGATTCTTGCAATTGGGCCACTTCAAACGGCATGAAAACTCGCATCGGTTACGAAAATGCGAACATTGCGATGCAGCATTCGATAAATGGTCTCTGTTAATGGCACACAAGCACAAAGAACACTTGAACAGCAATAACAAATGTTCGATTTGCAACAAAGATTTTCATTCAAAACGTGGATTAAAGAATCACCTCAAAACTCATTTGAAGTCTGACGATCGAATGGTTTATCAATGTCCATTTGAAGGTTGCTCGAAATATTTCACACAAAAAAATAACATGCTAACGCATTACAAATCGATACACGAAAATCAAAAGTTTATTTGCACTTTTGAAGGCTGCAAATTAGAATTGAGTACGAAACAGAAGTTGCAGCAGCATATTAAAGTGATGCATCTAGGTGAAAGTGGTGTCAAATTGAAGAAGAAGGATCCAAATACGACGAGAGCGCAGCGAAAAGATAAAGGTGTTCAGAAGATTTCAACGGCATCCAAAATGTTTAATATCATTCTGCCGGCAGAATTTGAACGGGCAATTATTAATGGTCAAGGCAAAAATATCCATATCAGCTATGACCGAATTGATCGAGACGATGGGGATGAAAGCCATTCAGACTTGAGTCAACACCCGGAAATGACTCAAATGAATGCTGTTAAAGGGAATCGTGCCGAAGGTGTTGTCAAATGTTAACACCTCACCAAAATATATTGATATTTGCCCTGATTTCGATGCAATATTTCCCGTCAAAAATAAAATGACTGGGCAGCCAGTCTTCTTGATTATTTTGGGACATTTTAAATAGAATTTGTGTATGGAGATTAACTGAAAAATCAATCAAAGTCAATCAGTCTTGCGTAACGATTGGTCACGTTTGACTTAGGTTTATTGTTCCTTTATTCAACGCTCATACAAAATATCAGTAATCAAATTAGCCAAACCCAAATTAATTATTAAACACTCAGTCACAGTTGGTGTTTGTCAAAAAAAAATTGAAAAAATGACTAAAATCCCAACCAACCAGTCACTTTATGGTGCATTCTGAGCTCAAATGTATGTACATGATAGAAATATGGATTTAATTTATTGCTTTGAAGTAAAGAAATAATCAGGAATCTTTTGAATTGATCAGATATCATCAGATTATATGAATAAATGGCTTTTCAAGCAAAATAATTTCAATGTCAATATGTTTTTTTATTATTCCTATAGGTGAGCCTATATAAGTGATAATATTTCGAAAATTTGTAATTGCAGTGTACCAAATTTTACAAGGAGTTATAAATCTTTCGCATTCGCTTTTGCTCCAGCCATTTGTTGAGTTTCTCTTCGGGTGTGACTTGATTCCCGTAGTAGTCTTTGGGTGGTTTACCTTCCTCCAGACGAACGAAATAGTGGCAATATTTGCTCAACATTTTTTTGTATTGGCTGGATTGGCAACAAACATGCAATTGAATAAAGAAAATGTTTTTATTTTCAAGGGTTTCATTGGCTGAAATTTTGCTAGACAATCCATCAGATGGGCAATATCAATCACCAAAACCAAAGAAGTCATCGCCAAACCTAGCCAAGGACATTTATTGTCCGGATTCAAATGGACTTGTTACAAAAGATGTCATTAGTGCATTCAACGACGTTTCTAATCACATTGGTAATCGGGTTATTGCTGTAGGAATGTGAGTGAATGTTGATGAACTGATAAAAAGAAATTCAAAACCGAATTCTTCTTTTACCCACAGGGATACATCAGATAAAAACTTCGAAAGACTTAAGGCCTTGAAGAAAGCGTTTGTTATGTTGTGCCCGATGTTAGATGCTATATTGTTAGAATCACTTTTAATAGCTTGCAATTTTGTTTCAATTTTAATGCATTTTCAATGTGTTTTTCAAATATCATTTTTAAGGAAACAATTTCAAAAAAGATTGAAATGCATATAGCTCGTGTCGAACAATTAAAAATGGATAAAAAGCATAGCAACAGTCACTTTCATCCGAGAAAGCTAAAAAAATGTTGAAGTTACCCCCGACGATTTTTAGAAAATTCTCTACTCAGAAGCTATGATTGTTAGATTTTTATGTAATTCAATTTTCGAATTTCATCCAGTTAACGTTCACAGAAAGAAAAAAAATGCCATTTGGAATTGAAACAAATAAAAAGTTTGTTTCTAATATATATTTATTCTAATCATGAAACATAACACATTACATACTTTTACTAATAGGTCTACCGGTTGAAAATGTCGTTATTGCAGACAACTTCATATGTATTACTCTGAGGTGAATTTTGGCTATGACAGTTGTCACATCAGAAACTGCATGTCATTGTCTAATTATTTCAGTCTAGGTTATTGGTCATTGGTGAAAATATTTTTTTTTTTTGTGAAGCTGTAAAATGTCTACATTCGTGCCATCAAAACAGCATTTGCGGGAAGCTTTAATATGCTCAAATGGGATGTCCTACCCCACCCGCCGTATAGCCTAGACGTTGCTTCTTCCAATTATAATCTCTTCCGATTGATGCATGGTCAGCCAGGCCAGCACTTCTTCAATTATGATGAAGTCAAAAATTGGATCGAATGGTGGATAGCCGCTAAACCGATCGACTTTTTTAGACGTGGCATCCGCCTCTTGCCACAAAGATGAGAAAAAGTTGTGGCCAACGATGAATATTAAATTTGTATCAATTTTTCCTCAATAAAGCATTGATTTTTGAACAAAAACGACATTTTCAACCGGTAGTCCTATTATAATCAATTAATATTACATCTTCAATAGTCAGAGCCATTTAGTTAATTTTAATAAGCAGATTGAACAATACATTGAATAAATATTTAATACCATTGAAAATATTTCGACTATTTAATAATTTCAGGTGGATTGATGCATAGCTTTCAGACTTGTTTCTTTACATTTAATACATCCAATGGATGTAACATGAATCCAAAGTGGATACTTTTCCAAATTGAATGCGTTGAATGGAACGTTTACATCATTGTTACACCATCTGGATAAACGGTTCCGGTAAACCAAATTCGATCTGTACGTATTTTATAATCTCGTAAAATTATCGTAGTTATTTACTTTAAGATACAATTCGATTGGGCTATAATAATCTAATTTAATGCCCCTTTTGTTTAAATTACATTTGTTTTGCTCTTCGAAGTAGTCTAGCTCTTCGATATCATATACATCAAAAATGAGTTCGTTTGGTTTGCCAAACCAGCACATTAGAAGATTTGATAACACTTCTGGTAAGAATGTGAGCAATTTTGACACACGTTGAATTTCAACATTGTGAACATTCCCTGCCCATTTAACAATAGAACCATGAAATCGATCACACTTTAACTGAGCATTTATACGATTTCCCGGATATAACAACGGTATAAATCTAGGGGCAAATCGCAAACACTCAACCTCTGAATTCTATGAATTCCCATGTATTTTGTCTGAATCCATCCGAAAGTATTGTCCAAATTGGAATTTTTTGGATTGGCGAGATTTATTATGTCAATTTTTGTTCTACTACCATATGTCAAATCAAGTTGTCACGTTCACAACTGATTTTTTAATAGAAATATTCTGGACAGCATTTGAATTAGTTTTCCAGGCTGCCAATGCTTATAAACACTATTAATCAATGCTGGATTTCATAGTTTGCATTGCTTAAAGTGCGTAAATATTCTAAGCGATTCGGGAAAATACATTGAGAAGAATCGCATTATGTAACAGAGCTTGAACTGTAGCCATAACAGTTTATATTCAGAAAAAATACCATTTAAGTTTATACCAGAGTTAAATTTGAAGTGCAAAAACTTGACTTCTTTCAATATTGAAAAATTGAACGCAAAGTATCCAGCATTTTCGTCAGTTCCCTGTGAAATAATTACAAGTGTATTGAAAAATCATAATAAACCACAAAACCAAGAGCTCAGCAACTGCTTTTTCGGCAAGTGCTGAACCAGCATCTAGTGATCCGGCAAGTGCTGGTTCAGCAACTGCTGATTAGAGGAGTTCTGATTCACTGAATGAACTTGGAACATAAAACATGGAGATATATCTTTATTACGTACGAAGATGAAGGTGAATCCGGAAATGAATAATTCAGTTTTTCAAAGCAAATGTAATTTAATATCTTTGTTTCAATTCAGCTCAGTTTTGTTTTAACAAAAATTATATTTGCTTTTTCGGAAATTTATGAATTTTTCATTCAATTTGTTGATTCAAACTGCTATTTCGGAGAAGCGAAATAATAAATATGACCGAGTCGTTTCATAACTGCTTGCTCAATGAGCTATCTAATGATCTAGCATTAGATATCGTTGTCGGTAATGAAGTACCAACACTGTCTGACTCGCTGTCTGAGCAGTTTGAAATTTGGAACGTGACCCGAACATAATTCACATAATTCACCTAATTCATCAATATTCATCTTGTTTCGTTCGCACATAATGTGTGAATTCTTACGAAAAAATGAATTTTCTTGAATTATGTGAATTGTGAAAGTAAAGTAAGATAAACATTACTTCAACTTGATCTTAATGAATAATTTGTACGTTATTTGCCCCTTGGTATAAATCATCCAAAAACGTCAAATTTCTATGTACATAGATGTGCGTGCACACAAAAAAATATAGTTACGTTCGACGCACAGAGACTTGTGCTGCACTTGTTGGTGTTTCATTTAGTGTCAAACACAGAAATATTCATGAAACAAACATAGAGCATATTGTCGATATGGAAAATAATTGAATAATATCCTTATCTACTACAGTATTATTCTGTCTGTTATTCTTGTTTTGAAAAAAATATATGCTTAATATATAATCGAATATTTTGTGATAAAGACTCTCTTTTATTCTCAAATTAAGATTCAATTATGTACAATTTCAATGTTTCTTTTTTCAGTTCACTACGATTAATTAGGTACGTAGGAAAGTATATGAAGTTGTGCATTTTAAAACACTGTACTGAAATCACGTTTTGTCATTTTCACAAAATTGTTGCTCTCGATGAAGTTGACTACAACTAAATGCAGAATAACATGCGCCAAAATGAAGTCAGCAAACCCACGTTCTGCCGAAATGCCAGAGAATTGTTGCTTATTTTCGGGGTTAACTTGAAGACGAAGACAAATTAGTTGAACGGGAATGTTTCTATTTTATTTATCTATTTATTTCATACCTTTGAGATGCAAAGAACAGATCTAATAAATTTTTTCATGGGGTTGAGTGCGGAAAAAACCTAATAAACAAAATTAAAGTTAATTTAAATAGAATTGATTAATTCAATTGCAAAAACTCTGACAATAGATAACAGAAAAATTGAAGGAATTTTGATTTGATTTTTTTCCCATATATCGTTTATAAAAATTAGGAAGCCTAGATTGAAATAAATGAACTGTGCATGCCTATTGAAGGCATCAATAGACGCACTTAATTGGGTGTCTTTTGAAACAAAACAAGCCTAACAAATAAAATATATTATCAGCACACCTATAATACGGGCAAAAAAATGTTGGTATGTCATCCTTTGTGGTGCCAAAACGAATGTCGAATCTTCTTGGTCTTGAACGTAATTTTTTGGTTCACCATTTTTCACAACAAAGACTTTGTTAGTATTTTGTTCTTGGAACACGCCAAAGCCCATTGCATTGGAAATGGTTACTTGGTCACCATCAGCATCTTGTATTCATGAAAATAAATTAAAAATTATTTTTGACTTAATTTATCTACGAAAAAACTACAAAAATTGATGAAAACACTTTATTTCGTAATATTTAACGAACATTTTGAAATTCAAACACTAATGATTCAGACAACAAAAAGTTCATTGTCCATAGTGAATCTGTAAACGACGCAAAATATACATTCAACACTGCCGCTCACCTTGGTAATACATTTTAAATGGTTGATTTTTGAGCTCCGGCGTGCAACTAGAAATCGCATCCTTGAAACTATCGAAACTTTCTTCTGAGTTCAGTTGGACAAAAACACTTTACTAGCGCTGTCGCTCAAATTATCGAGCACATAAATTTTGTATGTCATCCTTTGTGGTGCCGAAACGAATGTCGAATTTTCTTGGTCTTGAACGTAATTTTTTGGTTCACCATTTTTCACAACGGAGACTTTGTTAGTATTTTGTTCTTGGAACACGCCAAAGCCCATTGCATTGGAAATGGTTACTTTGTCACCATCAGCATCTTGAATTCATGAAAATAAATTACGAAAAAACTACAAAAATTGATGAAAACACTTTATTTCGTAATATTTAACGAACATTGTGAAATTCAAACACTAATGATTCGATGAACGACGCAAAATATACATTCAACACTGCCGCTCACCTTGGTAATACATTTTAAATGGTTGATTTTTGAGCTCCGGCGTGCAACTAGAAATCGCATCCTTGAAACTATCGAAACTTTCTTCTGAGTTCAGTTTAACAAGAAACACTTCACTAGCGCTGTCGCTCAAATTATCGAGCACATAAATCTTGTAGGTGCGCGACATTTTCGGGAATGTTTTTTTCTTGTTTTGTTTTGTTGCTTATTTTCGGAATTCACTTGCAGACGAAGACAAACTGTAATTGTGAGACAAAAGGTAGCAAAAAAATCAGTACGGTGGAATAATACTGCAATATTTTCGGTTCGAATGACTGAAACCAAGAACAAAGCAACTGACTGTTGAAATGCATCCAGACAAAAATTATTTGAACGGGAATGTTCCGATTAAACTGTTGTTGATACGGTGTAAAATATGTAGACTTCAATCAACTTCAATTTTTTTGTGTATTGTTTACGTATTCATCGTAGATTTTTGGAGGACTACACTTAAATTTGCAATGTTTATCGTTAATTGAATTGATGAATAAAAAATATTTATAGAATGAGAAGTGAATGCTTGATGCGGACCAAATCAAAACAATGAATATGGCTTTAATGACAATTGAATTGTAAATGGATACGTCAAAAATATTTTTCCGTTTTAAGCATGTCAGATTTGTTCCACTTTTCACCACCAGGCGGCAACGAGCTGCTATGAACATCGAAAAAGTGATGCATATTTTTGAATTTCATGTTTTCGTTTGATGTTTAATATTTTTTTTATAAAATTTTCTAGAATAAAAACAAATTTATGTGAGTGAAAAGCGTGAGTATGTGATCAGATGAAAGATCTGATATGATATGTGCACATGTCTATTTCACAAAGCTCATCGTAGCCCAGCGGTTAGAGCCTTTGGCCTTTGGTTCGATGGTTTCGAGTTCGATCCCCCACTATCACAAGATTTTTTTTAAAAACAAAAATTCATTGACACGTTTAAGATCGTAGATAGTTTGAAGAAAGAAAAGAAAGAGAGAGATGAGAAAGAGAAAGAAGGAGAGAGATTGAAAGAGTGAGAGAGTGAGAGAGAGAGAGAGATGTAGAATACAATCAAGCGAACGAGGGAATGTGGGAGTGTATGGGCTTCGCTCTCTGGCTGACGCACGCGTTCGCAGTGCTACCGCATGGTTGACGCAACGATTGCACTCGAATCCCCATTTTCCCACTACTGATATCATCAGATTATATGAATAAATGGGTTTTCAAGAAAAATAATTTCAATGTTAATATGGGTTTTTTATTATTCCTATAGGCTCAATATAAAAGTGATAACATTTTGGAAATTTATAATTGCAGTGTTCAAAATTTTACAAGGAGTTATAAATCTTTCGCATTCGCTTTTGCTCCAGCCATTTGTTGAGTTTCTCTTCGGGTGTGACTTGATTCCCGTAGTAGTCTTTGGGTGGTTTACCTTCTTCCAGACGAACAAAATAGTGGCAATATTTGTACGAAACATGACCAACCCTGCCTCTCGCGTGACGACGAATACCTTTGTATACAACTCCCTTTCCACAAAATGACTCGGCTGGTGTTATGAAAAGAGTGAACAATTTGTTTTTTTTTTGAACGTTTAAATGTTTATATGTTTTTGATTATTTTCCTACTTACCAACCCACAAATTACTCTTGAATTCGACATTGTGCTCCTTAACAGCTTTTTCTTGGGCTTCCAAAAGAGTTTCCAATATGAATGTTGCACCTTTTTTAGGAACAAATCGCATCTGGCGAATAGCTTCATCAATTGTCATACCACGAATCAAACAGGCAAGGTACCACATTTTATCTGGACTGTATTTAATATTCTCCTTTTGATGGCACACGAACTACAATTTGATATTTATTTTATTCCATTTGGTTGACGAAAATAACATTAAAATAATTGATTCTATTGCTATTTCTTATGACAATTACCGCTGGTCGGGGTGGTTCGCCTTCTGCTTGTGGTGGATAGATTTTGTCATTGTATGACAGGAATTTTTTTGGTCCATTGTTTTGCGTCAGGCTTGTTGAGGTGGTGTGAAACTGTGAATTGCCCAAAACCGAAATGGTCGGTGCAATTTTCGCCGTGATTCCTCGGAAAATCGACAACATTTTGGAAAAGACAGATTCACAATATTTTTGCGCGACGAGTGATTCTTTTCCAATTGATTGAGGTTATGATTTTGTCTGTTCAAATGTCATCGAGCTTTTTGTGAATGAAACTGAACAGAGAGTGTCGTTGAAGAGAGAGAAGCCGAACAAAATTTGTTTGACATCTGTCAACGATTGTTTATACACAAGCGAAAGCGAATCGTAAATGTCAGTGTGTGTTGAAAGGAGAGATAGAGAGAGAGAGAGAGTTTCCATGAGAGTAAAACTAAGGCTGTGAAATGTCAAATATGAAAATTAAATATGTTTCGCTCTCTCTCTCTCTCTCTCTCTCTCTCTCCCAATCATCTGTGCTAGCATTTGTGTGTGTTGGCGATAGGATAGTGCTATCTTCGATACCAAATTTGAAATACGCCTGCGTTAAAATACCAACAGAAGGAAAAACGTTGCTTCGGACGAGTAAAAAATGCATTGCTGTGCGCAAAAAGTAATAAATAGTTGCGGAAAATGGAAACAGTAGCAGCAAACCAACTAAATACCTGAACATAAGTTGTCGACAATTCATAGATTTGCGCCAATTCAAATAGAGCACAAGCAATGAATCGCTGCCACCACATTTAACATTGAATAAACGGTCGGACGTCGAAGTATTGTAATACCGAAGCAAATAAAAAGTATTTCACGGAAGCAGGAAAAAAAGCAAATTCCCAAAACAATAAACGGCAAAAGGGCACAGCCATAGTAGTAGCAGCACGTCGCAGCACATTTGGACACATTTGACGAAAATCAATTGGTGTTGCGTGTGGAAACCAACGAAAATCAGTGTTCATTTTGACGCGAGAGCCGAAATTGTTGTTTTTTTGTGTTTCTTTCGTGGGGCTGTACGACGACGACGACGGCGACGACAGTTTGGCACAATTTCAGAGTGTGATTTTTACAAGGGAGCGTGAAAAAGTGTGCGATTCTACTTAGTCGCACAACGTTTCACATAAAAATAAAGAAGAAGGACAACGGAAAAGAAGTACCTCAAAAACATACATACCAAATTGTTTGTTAGAGAAAATTCATCTTATTCAAGATACGCTTTTTATTTTATTCGAGAAACTAAATTGTACACATATCGCATCATCGAAGAAAATCATACTTTCTTAGCGGGGTTTCTGCATATAAGAATTAGTCGAATCCATTGAAAATAAGGAACCTCATTGAGAGCACACAAAAAAGTATATATGCATTGCCCAACCTTCTATTACCATTATTTCTCCATGGAGTGTGTGTGCGAGAGTGAGTGTGTCGTGATTTGAACAGTTTTCCCGACATTCAATAGTGAAGTGCAAAACATTCATTCTTATTGCTTCTATATTATTTCAAATTATCTTTGTATGAAATGAATGTGAATGTGAAATGTGTTAAATTGCTCTCAATTACTATTTGATATTTAACTTAAATATTAGGTTTAGTTAAATTTGATTAATAACATGTGCGAACGTATTCCATTATATAATAATTACTTATTGGTGTGAGTTCTTTAACTACATCATCAAGTTTTCATTGGCCATTATCACCAATCAAGGCGAAAATCATAAAATATAAATAGTGTTTTGAAATGATTTATAATGTTCGTACATTGTTGGCACAACAACAAAAATCAATCGAATGTTGGAATTTAGTTAACTTGATTGAACAGACCTGTATTGATTTCCATGTGAAAAGCTAATCTAATTCAGTGTATTTTGATTTATTTCGATCAGAGCCACCGAAGCCAGAGTAGCGGTTGATTCTCAGCAACAACGGTAAGTGATGACTACCGACGACAAAAATGAGGCCGATGAAATTCCTGCCGACAAAAAAGATGATTCGCCTACTAGAAAGGAAATCACAGAAAAGGTAACCGACTATCGAGCTACTAATATACTTAAAAGCCACGCAACCCAATTACAAATTGATTGCATTAGATAACCAGCCAATCGAGCACTGAACGTTCCTTCGCATTGATTCCCACGTTTCTTTGCGATGTGGTTCACTTTAGTGTTGTGTGCACGTTGTAGAAGCATAATGGGCACGCATTATTTCAGGCGAGCTGTTTAAAGCTCTTTAGAGCATGCCATCCGATCCGATGAACTATCATCTCCTAGGTTTTGTATGCTGTTATATTTTGTCATGTTTCATTTTCGTTTAATTTCTATTTTTAGCCTAATAATTTCTTATTATAAATAAATGAAATTAACATTGCATTAGCTGGTTGGTTGACTGACGGACTGGTTGACACTGTATATAATTGCGGCCAATTCAATTAACTAGCACGCGTATTCCGTTCGTTATTGCTTCTATGTCTAGTAATACGTGCATGACAATATTTCGTTCGCGTGAACTCAAAGGGTTCCTTCCAAAACACACACACTGATATACTTTTTCAGCGCATTTACAATGCATGATCATTTGGTGGAAATTGAAAAAAAAAACAGCATTACATAACCAATCTTCTTAAAGGTCAAGTCGAAATGCGATGCATTATTTCAATGAAAACGGGCATCGATCGATCAATAAAAAGCAAAACAACGATATTAATGAAATACGAACATAGAATAAGAACAGTCAAGTGCTATATTTTGCATTCAGAATGTGTGATCAAAACATTTTTCCATTTTAATTGGCTGCGGCGATTAAGAAATGAAAGACCATCGAGAGAAAATAAATAAAACATTGTGTATATTTAATGGCTTTATATCCGTCGGTGTTTTTCCGTTCATTGATTATTTTGGTTTATTTTCAGATTACCGTGCATTTTATGCTGGGATTCCGTGAAATATGCAGTGTAACAGCCGCATTGCCAATGGTAACGCTGTTTATTTGCTTCGTGAGTGCCGTTGTCTTCCAGTTCGACGATGTACATGAAACACATTGCCGGGTTAGTTGATTTCTGTCCGTCTATTTCGCTTGATTTGTGGTGTCAACCCCGATCTGGTTGCCGCCACCGTAACATTTCCATTGATCCAATAATTCATAGCGCTAATCGAATCTAATCGATTCCATTTCGTTTTGCTTTGTTTCGTTTGACTTCGTTACATCATGCTGTCATTACAGGTTTTCAATTTTATACCAAGCATAAGTGCGATAACGGGCATCAGTCCAAATATATATTTTTGGCGAATAAGTATTGCATTGCATGTAGGGCCACGATTTATAATTGCCATTTGTTACAAAAGCTATTATGAACATATGTTGGCTCACGTTAAGAATCCAATAGTTCACAGCAAAGGAAGATTGTATATGAAACTCGCCTTTTGGCTTCACATCGTCGAAATAACGTCGCTATGCGGTGTCACTTATATTTCCAACCGAGAAAACTACAGTGAGTAGCTCATACATTTCGGAAAATATGTTTTTTCCTTGAATGTAATTATTATTATTATTACTATTATTATTGTGTTATTGTTATAATAATTATATACATTTCCATTTCAATGTTCTGTTTTTTTACTGTTCGCTTGTCTATTTGCAGCCCTGCACGAACAAGTGTTCATTGTGTTCATGGTTTGCTCGCTATGTCATATGCTGATCGTCATAAAATTGTGTCAATTATTGAAAAACGAAATTGATGTACAGCGATTGCCCCATTTAATCTTGATCGATGAAGAGAAATCTGTCAAATTCAAAAAGATCCTCTTCAATATATCGATCATATCGACCGTTGGTTTGGCTGTATTTTTCTTCAAACATCGAGTATACTGCCATGATTTGGCATTTAGTGCATTTGCATTCTGTGAGTACATCATAGCCGTATGTAATTTAGCATTTCATTGCACAACCATGTTGGACTTTCCATCCGAATACTTAATGATCGCACGGCGCACCACAAAACTCAAGCTAAAACATCCGACCGGCTGGAAATTGGATTAAAACAACCGTGTATCGCTGCTGTTCAATGATTAATTGATCAAATGGACGCACAAAACCGAATCAAACTTAGAAACGAGATCCTGAGAAAACAATGCCTCCGTTTGATTGACAGCATCGACATCTAAGATACAAAAAAAACACACACACACACATGTGAAATCACATGTTTATCTGATCCGAAAGCATTCATACTTTTCGCATGCATCTTGTGTGTGCCGTGAAAAAAGTATGAAAAGAAAAACACTCGAAATTGTTTCATTTTGCACCATATGATTAGATTGTTCCAAAAAGACACACACATACACACGACGTTTTTGACGACACACAGAGTAGGCGCCGATTGTATCAAGCAGCCGATTCAGTCAACCACAACTCACATAGGATTAATAGCTCTTATGGAATAACATTTGAGTTCGCGAAACAGGTCTTACCCATCCCCTAGTTTCGAACATTTTAATCACACGCTTATTGAAAAATAACTTATGATCCACCAAGAAATCTATGTTGGCCACTGAGGCTGGATTCGATAAAAATAATTGTATACAGCAAATTAGTGCATTGCGAATGAAATAAATCGCGAAAAATCTAGTCAGGCGTCGGCCAACAAATGTATGAGGTCTAGTGTTTATCAGTATTACAACACAACTAACCTTATAACAATCAAATGAACTACAAAAATTATTCTAGTCCTTTGAATTTCTAGTCAAATTATATGTGTAGAACCAAGTCAATCAAAAAAGAAATCTAACCAAAAAATTCATCAAAAAGAAATAAATTAAACTTAGGGAGAAGATTTTGTGCGTCACAAACCACTTGCATTTAGTTGAATTTATCATGAATTAGTAGTTAAGTAGATGAAACTATTGGGAAACTACAATATTTTTTTTGAAGCTGTACAACAACCACAATTGAGCCGTCATTATTTGATGAACGGCCAAAAAATCCACTTACTTTCTTCCAAAAGAAACAAAAACGCACCTTTTTGAAGCCAGAATACACGAAGAAAAAATCTATTTGAGAGGTGATTTTCTGAGAAACTATTTTGCGACCTGATTCATTTAGGAAAATACTTATTATTTTAATCATTTTTTATCATTGATAATGTGAAAAATTATGAAATGTTAGATCTTCATGGACTTTAGTGTGTCGCTGAGAATCGATACCGGTTCAATGAAGAACAAATATTCAATTGGAATGAACAAATATAATGAACACACTGTACTTGCTTAAGCACTTTTACTTAAGTTTTCCGTGCGTACGAATCGGCTCGATTCTGACTTGATTGATTGACTGACAAATAATTCTGTTGCTGATTTCCCTCGATCGCCGTCAAGATTGACCCACTGATTATTACTAACATGTTGTAATGATTTATAACAAAATTTATACCAAAATTAAAAAAAAACTTGCGTTACACATCCAAAGAATGAAGTTTAAAAGAGAGGAAACGGAAACAGACGTTTCGGAATATGTTGTTTTGCGCGCGCGAAAGAGAGGAGACCAACAACAACCTCAAAAACAATTAGATATCGAATATACTTTATTTCTGTGATTTATTGAATTAAAAGAAAAACACTAGAAGGCGATGAATGGACCGACGGAGGACGTATGTAATATATTCTATGTACAATTTTACTTAAGAACAACCAGATTGTTTCAAAACGAACCGTAAAGAAACAGAAAAAAACACTTTCTTACGAGGAAAAATTATCATTCGCCAAATCAATGAACATGAACGCGAAGCAAATATTGGAATGCGTACATATGTAAGCATTTTAAAGGCATCTCGCTGAAGGTGAATAAATCTTATAACACATTTTTTGGATTTATTGAATTTAATTTCTCTCAAGTGTTTTTGAGATGAGCACGTGTAATTGCTATAGCCAACAGGATTATACCCGTTAGTTTTTACTATGTTCGAATTCATTATTGACATGCAAAATACATACACACACAATTGATTTCGGCGAGTACATAAAATTGAGCACTAAATTGTAATCTTTTGTTGGAATTTTAACCATTTGCGGCTGAAACTAAAATTCCAGGCGCTTTGAAGTAAGTTTATAAAAAACAAAGAGAACAAAATAATAAAAAGAAAACCCTATCAAAACTTGTACAAAACAAATGAAATCAAAAAGAAATTAATTCTATCACAATTTGAAGATGAATTGATAAAAACATAATCACAAACACACACACACACACACACTTGCCAACAAAAAATGAAGAATAATAGTCTTAGAAAGTATTTAGTAGAATGAAATTAATACCCAAAACCACATAATTAAACAAGTTTAGCACTGAATAATTAGCTGAACAGATATCGTCATCGTTACGTTTAGTAGCTGAAATCAATTGGCTATCTTAAAAGAATGGCAGCGGCGATACCAAGAAACAAATACTTGTGGGATTGCAGCACAAAGATTGAGCATTTCTTCATCCAACAAGTAATGTTCCCGCTATTATTACAACTATAAACCTCTTCTTCCAATAAAGCTCCAACTTTTATTGTTTCTATCTGTAACTTTCCGTACACTGATATTTGAGCTGAAATAAACAACAAAAATTTACCAAAAAATAGAAACTTCCAAATTGCACAATCTTCTTAATTCCTTGGACTTAGCCAAACCAACAAAAAGAAAAAAAAGAACGAAATTATAAAAATAGCAAACAGTAAAAACTATTGCAAAGTGAATAAAAGCAGAAGGGAAAGAGAAACAAATCTGTCGATAAAAACGACACTTATTCCTATGACTGTGTACATTGTACAAACAGAAGGAGAGAGAAAGAGAGAGAAAAATAATATTTATTATTTATTCACGTTTTTCGGATGAGAATGGGATATGATGATGATGATGGAAAAAATGAGTAAAACGTGAATCAATCTGAAAAACAACAGTTGTAACGATAATAAAATTTAAATCAATCAAAAATCAATTGGTTTTCCATTTATTTGTCTTTTCTCCGTATTTTATCACCGCTTTTGTTTGCTTTTCTCTTTTTCATTGTAATTTTTTTATTATCTACTGTCTAAGAATGATAGGTGCGGATATTTAAATAAGAATAATCGCGTTCAGAGTCATACGCTAATCGAGTAACGGAATCGATGTCGAAATGCATACCAGTTGCCATAATTTAGTGTGTTTATAGCATCGCTTATGGCATCGGCAAATGCAAGCATGAAATAAGTTGAATAATTCGTGCGCGAGGCGCATAATTACAGCAGCAGTAATGAATTCACGTACACAAAGAGTCACATATGCTTTCGCTGGAACTTCTTCAGCGAGCCGAACAGAACAGAGAGCAGTTCATTGATATTTGTGCAATTGAAAGTAGGAGCCGTGATCCAAGTGGAAAATAAAATATATACACACACAACACATAACTCGAAAGGAAGAGGATAGATACGTCACCATGAAGCGTATGCGTGTCTTCTATATGCGATTTTCACGACATAAGCTGCGATTAGACAGCCGCAAATGGCAGGAATTGTATACAGCACTCAATTGCTACAGTCATTGAAATGCGTCCGAGAGCCGTATGGTTGCCGAAGCGCTGTGCTGAGTGCAACGTATGTCTGTGCGCAGTGAGGCATTCACTTGCCTTACATTTCAACCATTCCACAGTTTAAATGAATTCAACCGCTGTACATACCGTGTTTATGTATAGCACATATACGCGGTGTTGGATAAGAGGGATCGAAATTCGAGTATGGCATAGCATCTGTCTCTGTGTTTACATGTATACAATATATATATTTATATCTAGCCGTATACATGTGTGTATGTGGTTGTGCATGCGTTATCCCACTGCATGAATTGCGTGTGAGTGTATGGATTCTACGTAAGCAGCAAATGCGAAAATTTAAGAGGCGAGTATATAGGAAAGGCAGCGAATGAATGTGAGAGCGACAGCGAAACGGGCAGACGAATGAAGTAGAAATAACGACGAAAACACAACTGTATTCAACAGAATACACGTTAACATATTGCAATATCTGCCATTCTTGGCATTCCACACATATTCGACGAAATAGTTTTACGATTGTACGCAACAGAAGCAGTTTGTTTTCGTTTCTCTCGGTGTCGCTTCTCGATGAGTAGTCAGTAAGATACAGTAAGTACTCTACAAAGCAGCTAGCCGTAGCATACATACGAAATAATACAGACAACGAAGGCGACGACGAAAACGGCGATTGTTGATAAGTTCGGCTAAATCTTGAGAATTTAAATTTTTTTTGAAAGTTTATGAGAGTGAATCACTGATAAGTTTGAATAATCAGTAATTTGAATAAAAGAAATCAACGAAAATTCCATTTAGACGCACAATCATATTTTTTGGAAGCGAAAAAGAAACTGATTTCGGTTACATCAAGTTGCACAATAAATTTTAAATAAAACAAAACTGCCGCGAGTGCATTTTATTCTTAGACGAGACAACGATTGATTCTTTTACACTGGGTAAGTACACTCAACACTAAAATGTATCAATGTGTACGCCAACGAATGAAATTTCATGATCATGTTCATTGTAGAATTGTTTGCTTTTTACTGGCGGTTGATAATGGCCACGCTATTTGATTTTTTGACTTATTTTGGTGCCTCCTAAAAAAATTCTGCTTTTGGAATATAAATTGTGTTCTCGATTCTTTCGCTTTTCGTAAAGCATACATATAAATATATTTCCATTTTATTTTATTCCATTTTATTCTGGTTCATGGCTAAAAAGCGACATACAACATTCGTTTTATTGGTTTTTTTTACTCTTCGGTTCTGCTTTGCCTTTATTATGTGTGCATTCTGATTCGCGTTTCACAGTTTTGTCGGTCCCCTTTTTCCATTCGGTCGGTCGGTTCTGACTCGAAATGAAACATGAAAATATTTTCTGTGGAATTTAATGAGATGAATATTTGTGTTAGTTGAAATATTTCAATAAGATGGCGTTCCACGTATCACCCAAATACATACACACGCAACTGTCAATATATAGGTATGATGCGCCCTTCTGGAAAATGCACGCCACTCAAACCAGCGCATATCAAACGATCTTTTTTGCCAAATATTTTATGTGCCATTCAATGTATGCCCTTTTTGCAATGACAAAATCGAATTTGATTACGAATGGCGATTGCTGATTTTAATCAATATCAGTGGAGCAAAATGCGAATTGAATTTGTGATAAATCTTGCTGGCAAGTGTTTCAGTCGGTGAATAACAAACGTTCAAAGCTTTTTTTTCAGACGGTATCGACAACGATTCGTCAGCAACAACATTGCTGTATATAATGTAAATAGTACGTGTGTGAAAGGCACAATATCCAAGCCAACGTTGATATCGTTCATTCTTCGGTGTACATAACGATGCCGCCGTTGTCGTTGTCGATTCATCATCATCGTTTTGGTAAATCGAATCGCATGCTCCACGCCACTGAGTGTATCGCCTGGCTGTAAATACAGTACAAACTCGATTTTACAAGCAGCGACGATGTCGAAATGTTGCTTTTCCTGATGTTTCTTCTATGGCGATTATTCATTACGTGCACAAATCCATTTCTGTTGGGTACTAGGCAGGCCAGTTGGTTTATACAAGATTGTTCATGGATGTTTTGTGTTTATGCATTCAAATCAAAGAATGAATGCTATTGAGTGTAGCACGGTAACCATGCTCTCTATTCTTATTGTTGTTGATGTTGTTGGATTTTTTTTATGCAAACATATTTACTGTGCAATCTTACTATTCTGTCGCCTTTAAATGCTTGCTCTTTGCTGTGTGTATGTGTTCTGCAGAAGCACTTTTTTCAACTTCTCTTTTTTGCTTTTTTTTTCGTTTCTCTTTTGTGTTGCACTTTGTTTTTGTCAATTTTGCTCTGTGGCCGCCGATCGGTGTGCTTATGTGAGCACACAGGTACACACATTAATTAAATACAAATTAATGAATTGACTGTTTCTTACTATAGCTGTGGCTGAATTGCTCGTCTTATTGCAAGACCTTCGTTCAGCATAAAGAAAATGTGGCAGTTAACAGCAAACAAACCGACCGAACCGACCGAAAAAGATTGCAATCGCATAAATGGCATAAATGATATTCCAAGCGATATATTCACCTCTGCGCTATTCTATAAGGTGGATGGTGCGTGTGTTTGTGTGTAAGCCAGCGCATACGTGTCGGTGCATGGCAAAAGGCAAACTCAATCGAACACATACATATATAGACAGTTCTTAGTGCAGCTTGAAAATATGCACGATAATTATCAATTTACGCTAATGTTAATGCGCAACAATCAAACGTATTACTTTCAAGCACCGTATTAATCGATTCTCAGCCTCCACTCCAACTTAAACTGCCTTTTAATGCATGTGAAAAAGATGACGACGGCGACGATCAAGAATCAGCTTACTATAAGCAATTCATTTCTCTTTGTAATCTCAAGAAATGCTTCGAATATTATAGTATTAAACATTTTTAGAATAATTTCATTATCTCGGCCATTTTTATGGACCAAATTAAATAATTTATTTTTGCTGTGTTCATTTGGCTTGCGATAAGTGTCTCCACTCTCCTTTTTATCGTATCGCAATTTTCGCAAATGAGCTATTTTCATGTTAATTTGATAAATCAACTTGCGAAATCTTGTACTATCGCCAAATGTGCGTCAACCGCTTTTTTACCGCTGTTGAATGCGTCTTACTCTGTTTTGCTGTGAGCTGTTCAACGCGTGTTTCAATCGCCTCGATACGAAACCAATCGTCAACAGCAACGATAAAGATGACGACGGTGTTTCTAATTTTATGCTAAAACACGGAAAAATTAATGATTCATTTGGGTTTCTGTTCATTAAAAACGTGATACCTCACGAAAGCAACAGTTTACATTTGGCATCAAATAACATCAACAGCAACAGCACACATCAAAACCGCATCGGATGATGTGTGTGCACGCCGAATCGCTGACGACAGCCAATTTTCCAAATGATCACTTGATTTTTAATTTGTTTGCTCTCGCCTCTCTGGCAAATTTCATCGCCACATCCATTCAACAAGAAAAAAAAAGGCCGTTTTTAATGGAAATTTATAAGCGGAAAGCTCTGAAGGTCATGTGTCGATTTTCCACCGTCGAAAATGTAAGAGCAAAATTGGCTAAACAATAATAACAACAAAACTTATCGAATGCCGCGGATCTGCTCTGTCTGGTCTCATCGCAAATAATTTTCGATTTATTCCTGATCTCATTATGCCATCCGGGCTCGCACCATATTTCCTTACTTCATTCATTATTTATTGTTTGGGAATTAAAATCAAATAAATTTCATTTATAGAATCGGCGGTCTCTCACCCACCACTGCCGTCAATCATTCACACACACACACACACACACACACACACACACACACACACACACACACACACACACACACACACACACACACACACACACACACACACACACACACACACACACACACACACACACACACACACACACACACACACACACACACACACACACACACACACACACACAAACACACACACAATTCGGTCAATTCGAAAGTGGAAAAATGTTCGAAAAATCTCCGTCGCATATAAAACAAACCGATGAATGTTATCGTGCATTGGCTTGCTCATTTCACTTTAGTTTGAATGCAAGAGCATATATTTTGTGGATTTACAAAATGATCACTCGTTCGCTCTAGCAAATCCATTCACGGGAGTGAGTTCGGTACACAAGATGTGCTCAGCCCATCTAAACTCTCCACTCGGCTCGGCTCGGCTCGGCTCGGCTCGGCTCGGCTCGGCTCGGCTCGGCTCGGCTCGGCTCGGCTCGGCTCGGCTCGGCTCGGCTCGGCTCGGCTCGGCTCGGCTCGGCTCGGAATAATACATTCAGAAAGAAAATCGGTTGCTTCTCATAAACTCTGACATTATAAATTTGCACGCATATAAATATACATTTCAGTTTTCTCTGAAGAAAACCATGAGAGATCAACGTAAAACCGAGATATAAAGGAAGCGAGCAAAAAAAAGTTGGCAAATGACGACAAAAGCAAGCCAAAAAAAACATGAGGAATACACAGTTGCCACATTAAAATCAACGAAAAACGATATTAAATATAACACACAATCTCAAACGTAACCTTTTTCCGTGTATTCGTATGGCAGTGTGCTTCGCTTCGTATTCTTTTTTTTTCTCTTTATTTTCTTAATTTCTGCGCGCGCGATTCGCCGTTTTTAATCGTGGTGCTCCTCCGTGTTCACTTTCGACCGCATAGATAGCGGCATACACAAAAATATTGTAGCATTCGCTCGCTCTCTCGTATTAAAATAATCTTGTGTTTTAGATCGGAACAGAGGGACGAGCGCTCAATCAATGCGCTCGTCCAATGTACGGAAAGGCTATTACGTGTTTTAAATCCTCAAACAACACCGAAATTATGGCTATTTTTAATCATTCAACGCGCTAAAGTGCTCTTTCTCCTTGCACGCCGCTCATTCACTCGATGAGCGCCTGTATTTATTTTTAACTTTTGTAATAACATCGTGAATTTGTCCGTTTGATTTCGTCTCAATTTGTCGGGATTGTTTGATTGAGAACACAGCACGACTTGTTTGCTGATGATCAACATGCTGGCTAGCTGGCCTGGCCTGGCCTCGGTAATCGTTTTCGATAATTCAACTCGTCTTTCGCGCAACCAAGCTTATATATACTAACGGAGGGAAAGAAAAAAAGCTGAATCGGCAGCGTGCGTGTGCGGTGTTTTGTTTACATAATGACTTATTTATTCAATTAATTGCTCATCGATTGATCAAATCTGATCATTGCTGCGAAGGGAAAGATGTATCGGCGGAAATTTCATCGCCAATTCCCCAGATATAAGTTGAGGTTATTAAATTCAATTTCGGCTGTAGCAGAATGTGTGGGCTTATTGTAATGAACCCGTTCATGTGCTGAGAGCTCTCTCTCTTTCTCAATGCTGATGATGACGATGATCGGCGATGATGATGCGATGACTTTATTCTCTTGCTTTAACATCAGAGATTGTGGCTGACTAACTATTGTCTTACAAGCAGCTGTTGCTCTTAAATCAATCTGCCGTCATAAATGCTCCACGATGAAATAAAACTCTTTTATTAATTTTAATAAACATCAAACTTAGTCGGAGTCACACGTCGTAATTGAAACACACACAAAAAAAGCAAGAGACGAATGAAATGAGAAGAGTGGAGCAGGGGGCAAAGGCCAAGCAGCGTCAATAAAAGTGACCAAGCATTGAAGAAGAAACTATATACACATTCACGAAAAAAAAAAACATTTTGAGCGATAAGAAACTATCGTTTTCATCCTTTTGATTTGATTGTTGCGCGCCATGCGACAAACAAAAACCTCACAGAATGAAGAGCAAAAGAAGAAGAACGAAAAAAAACATGACATCAAAAAAAAAGGCCAATGAATAGAGTCAAAATGAAAACTGCCTGTCCCAAGCGACAGATAAAACAAATGAGATAGAAAAAAAGTTGGGAATGATACACATCGCAGCACTGAAGTGAAGAAAAAACCAAGTAAAAATTGAAAAAGATGCAAAACGATGAAGACGATGAAGTTGAGGAGAATGGCACATAATCAAGTACATAAGTGCTTTTGTGTATGTGTTTTGTTTCTTTCTGCAGCGCATCCATCGTGGTTGCCGTTGCTCCCCCTTTCCATCGCATTCGCGATTTGCCCGTCGTTGGTTCGAGTGAGTACTAGAATCGTACGAGAATAAAAATAAGAATATAATCGGATGATGCATCTTAGAATCTTGATAAATGATCGTTTTGTTTTCGCTCGAATTAGATAGATAGCTGTGCACAAAACGCTATTTGTACTCATCTTGATTTTCTCTGTCTGTTCGCTTCTTTTTCTTCTTATTTTTCTTCCTCTTTTGTGTTCATTACCACAATGGGCGCGTGAGTGCTCGCGAAACAGCAACAAAAACAACACCGCAAACGATTTTCATTTCTCAAATTCAAAAAGTAAATGCACGATTAACTGCAGTACTCGTTGAATTGAATTATGTAAACCATTCACCATCAGCAATGGCACCAAAATACATAATTCGTTGTTGTTGCTGCTCGTTGAAGTGATGAGAGCTAAAGAGAGACACAACGAAAATTGAATCCGAACCGGTTTTCTTTATTTATAGTTTTCACCTTTACACGATTAGAAGAAGAAACAGAACGAAAAAAAAAAATCTCGCAACAGCAACGGCGATGATTAGAACGATTTGGATTGAAAAGGACAAGAAAGAGGATTAGGAATTAGATTTCAGTACCTCAAATTCGATTGGTTTTGAATTGGCCGTAAAAGACATTGAATTGGAAGGCAACAGGCAGGAAACAGCGCGGCTATAAATTTAAGATGTTTGATTGTGATAATAATTAATGAAAATCCTTATTTTGACTAAATTAACTTAGATTTGTAAGCACAAATTAAAGAGGCTCAATCGAAACGAATCGAAATTCAAGAGAATTGAAGCTGCGCGCGAGGATTGATTGTAGATATTCTATAATGATTCTTTTCTAACGCTGCGTCAGTGATTGATTCAAAAACAACAACAACAACGTTGCATCTGACGGAATATTGAATGGGATTGGTTTCCATACATACATTCGTTCGGTTGAAAGTAACAAACGTGTGCCTCCATAATGATGTTATATGGAACGATGTTTTTTGTGTCGTCTACCTATATTTTGGTGCATACACGCTAGTGCCAACCAACAAAAGAGTGCCGGGGTACAGTCTGAATGGGAGTTTGAAGCAAGCATTTTATGTATCGTTACCGGAGAGAGCGAGAGCAAGCACGAGCAACGACGAGAGCGCAGCATGCACAGCACCAAAAAAGCAACAGCAGCAGCTACAACAACGATTCAACGCATTTATGAAGAGACTAGCGAATGTACAGTGCACGTACGTAATACGAGTGAGTCTGACTGACTCATATTTAAATGCTAAATACATTGCATGCATGTTCATCGAAATCCCTTTCTTTCCCGTCGGCCGTATATACGTTGTGGCCCGTTGCTGTTGACTTACTTTTCGCGGTGCATTCAAATGCATAAGCAACGGCTTACACTCGAATTCGAATTTGGTGCACAACGAATTGATGTGTTGACGACGACTTCGTCGATTCTGATTCTCTGCCAAGAAGAGATCGCTCTCTCGCTTTACAGTGTACATTGTACACACACCAAACTCAAATAGGATCGTCGCTGTTGTCGTCGTCGTAAATCGTTTTGTGAGTTAGCTTAACACTTAGCGCTGCAATATACACAAAGCGTATATTTTGTTAGGTTTTCGATGCTGCTGTAGCGTATTTCAGGCTGTTTGTTATTGCCCATGCTGTGCTACTGGTACTGAGCACGGCTGCTGCCCGATGTTCATTTGGTGTGTCTTTTTATTTCACGTTTATTTTATTTAATTGGTACCGCGTTTTATTCGTCGTATGTTTGATTCTTTTATATTTATTCTCTGTTCTTTCTCTGGCACTCTCTTCACAGTGATGCGAGCTCTCGCTCGCTAAACCAATCTATTTATTTATTATCGTATTCCTTGCTACTTTCGTCGCCTGGTCGCTCGCTCTCGTGTGTTGGCTGCTTTCGAGTGGGATTCATTGTTTGTGTATGTAATAAAAAAAATAGCTTTTTTTTTTCTTCGAGAGAAATAATCATCGCTCCTAACCAAACAACAATTGAACGGGAAACGCACAACAAAAGCAAAGAAAAACACATCGATTTCGATGTAAATAAAAATTTATTTGTACATAAACCAAGTAAACAAACAAAACCGAGAGGAGAGAAGAGAAGTGAAAAAAAAGAGTGAGCGGCAAAAAAAAAAGCGCTGAATTTCGGTGACAGTCAGCAAATTAAAGCAGAATATGCATGAAAGTTGTTTTTTTCTGCTCTTGTATGTGTCATGAGCGCACGTTGAAATCCGAGATGAACGTGTGATTTGGTTCATGAATAGGGTGCAATATGATACACTCACCAAATCGTGGCTCTTCGGATTCGAACCATTCTTTTCACAGTTATTATTGTTTTCGGAATCGTGTGCAATTTTGATTGTGCCGCACCGATTGACTTTGATGCAGTCACCATGAGATTCGCGCGAGCTGGCCAGCCTCGACATAAAATAGACGAAAAAGACAAAACAATAGATCGTGAATGGCAATAAACAAATGATCGACTTGAACAAAAAGAAGATCAATCACTCTGCATTTAGTGTACCATTGATCATCGGGTTGACGCTAATGTATAGCAGCAGCAGCAACAGCATAGAGCAGCGCTCGATTCGCGCCCGATTTGTATCACCACGTATGAATTCAGGTTGTGTGTTCATTTGAACGGCGATCACGAGCGCTCGCACTCGCTCGCACGTCTCTATGTTTTCATAAGAATCGCGCTTTGGTGTATTTCTTCTGTGAATGCTGCTATTTAAAAAGGTTAAGGTAAAACACGAGATATCCAAACGAATGTACCAACTACAAGAACAAATTGAACGGCGAACAAACGAACGCAGAAAGCGAAATATAAAAAAAACGGTCAAAAGGGTTTCTATACACACACATTCGGTGTTGGTTCTCCGTTCTGTTCCATATTCATCGTCATTCACCGAATCCATAATGGCAAAACTACACATTCGCACAATGCACAGGCATCGCACGATTAACGCTCGTTTCCATTCTATTCACCTATACACATATCGATAGTTTTCGAACGAGGTGCCGAGTGCGGAGCAAAGAGAAGGCATACATACACACATATTTCGACGCACACCCAAGCAAACTACTCACGATCGTCCAATTCGAATGAGACACAATCATCGAACAAAGCGGCTAACTAAAATTTGTTGGCGAGATAGAGACAAACGATAGCGGGACCCCGAGCTCATACAACACTGAAAAAAAAGTTTTTTCATTGTGTGCTGTGACGAATGTAAATGTTAATTCGGTGCTGTTTTTGTCCACATTCGCTTGGCAATATGTGTTTGTTCGACGATATTCATGATCCGAAATACGTCTATGAGCACGTTTGACTTCAAATCGTACATGCTATATCAGTCCGATCGTATGTTGTATATTTCCAATGTGACTGGTTCTCATTTCATTTCATTGCTAACTCAATCCTTCTTTATCTGGCTGTCAATGTATTGCTGCTGCTGCGGCTCTCTCTCCATCCTTCCTTCGATCCGATACACGTTGTCCTATCTCATTCACGCTACAGCGATTTCAATGCGCTGCTAAATCGGAGTCATACACATACACACATGCTACGGCTAACCATACATATCGTATCACATCGCTATGTGTATCAAAAATATACCAAAGAATCGACGTTCAATTCATTTTTCGAATGTTGGTAATAACGGACAATACGGAGAACACGGACAAAACGACAGATTTATTATACAATAAGTGTTGTGCTGTGTAACCTGTGTGTAATACATATTGGTGGTTCTGTGACCATTTAATTATATTTATATTATTTTTTCGTTTCATTTTTTATTATTATTATTATTTCTGGTTCTTTTTCTAAATTTGATTTTATAAATTATTTCATTCACGGTTTGGTTCTAAAAATGTTTTGCAATTAGTGAATTTGCGCGTGTCTGCGTTTTTGTTCCGTTTCGCTCCGAAAAAACACACAATTTGGTAGTTTGAAATTTATATGTATATTTTTTCTGTTCATTATATCATTTTCGTATTGAACTCGAACACTTACTACCCATCGTTTGATTCAATTGCGCGCGCGGCACCAACTTATTTATCGAGTGAATGTATAACGTGCCTGTATAAGACTCTAATTAAAAGTCCAATATCGGAGCACACAAATTGTATATATATCAAATCTGATCAGGGAGAAAGAGAGAGAAACATTGATCTACGCAAAAAAAACGAAATAGAAACAGAAAAATACCGACCGAACACACAAATTTACGAATTTTTGAAAGTTTTTGTGTTGATCGTGAACGCGAAAAAAATAGTGAGCCAGATAAAATAGCCAAATGAATCAAAAAGAGAGATTGTCGTCACATCCTTTGGATCCCAATAAACTAGCATCCACTGCGCTGAATTTAAGAAAAGGTACAGCGGATATGTTACCTTTAATCCAACAATTGTACAAAAATAAATCACACGATAAACTTCAGAATTGTGTGCTAAACATTCAAATTATGACAATGGTCATCGAATTTCAATGTCCATTAATCGATTAGCTGCTGCATATATCCATTGACTGGAAATTTCTCCGAAATTATTAAGTGGTTTTGCTGCGTTTCCGTTTCTTTGGTTTCGAATTGAATGGCCTCTCTTGTTCCCTTGAGCGTGCGCGTGCGCGCCTTCGTTCGCTCACACTCTCAATCATGTGTTGTGCAAATTAAACCAGATTTCATATGTTTTGCAAATCGAATGGAACAAATTGACAATTCGACGAATATTCTGTAGCCTCCGGGAGCCAGAAAAAAGTAAACGTAGAGCGAACAGAGAGGAAAAAAATCAATTGAAAATCGTATATCAATAAAACACCTGTATGAGTCACAGCCATAGCATAAAGAATATGAATTTCTTCACACACATTAAGAGCGATCGAGCGAGCGAGTAAGCGTGTTGATTTCTTCGTTTTCGGCACACACTTCTCGATCATTCCTACTCTTTTGCACTGCTGCGTGCCCTCTCTATACATGTTTTGTTTTTTGTCTTTCTATACGCGTTTTTGTGTTTTTTTTTTCTTCTCTCGTCCATCGTCTTTCATTTCGTTGCTTGATTGGCCTCTTCTTTTTCCATTTGGCCGTGTTGTCTTTTTATATACTGCTCGCTGTATGCTAGCAATACTCGCTCCTTCCTTTCTATCTTTCTTCACAAGTTTCTAGTTCTTATTACGTTTATTTCTTGTGCTGTGTGTGATCTGTGTCTTATGTTTACCAGTGCCAATGGCTAAAGTTTACGAGTGCAAGTGGGCTACAGAGCAACGAATCGCATGAAGAGAAAAAGCAACAAAAATCAGAACAACAATAACAGCAACTGCAGCAGATCCATAGAAAAGAGAAGTGTACTAATGGTTTCTTTTTTGTTGATCGCTCGCTCGCTCGCTTGCTCGCCTCTTAAGCCCGAAATCGAATACAATTGCATTTATGCGCGCATTTACACCGTAATTTTGTAAAATCGTTTATGCATGTTTGTGTATGATTTTCTTCTGTTACCCTTTGCATCGTGTTCGTGCACTTCTTTTCTCTCGGTACAGTGCAATGGTACTGTTGCCATTTCCATCATGTCATGTTTATTTTCTTTTGGGTTCTTTTCTTGTTTATTGTTTTCTTTCTCTCAAACGTTTTATTTTCGTATCGTGGCAGTGAGAGCGGTGGGATTGAGTGAGTGAACAAGTGAGCGAGCGAGCACATGTATGCTTTGTCTAAGCGATGGAAAATGATTATTACGGCGTTTTGTTGTGATTGCAGATTGATGCGGTCGAATTTGATCATTACATAATTGCTTCTTTGTTATTATTACACTCTCTCTCATCGCATTGTTGTTGTTGTGTGTTGATTTCCAGAAAATATTGTGGCTCGTTAATCGAAAAAGTCAAAACGATCCGAAGAATCAAGTGAGATCCGACCGAATAGCTAAATAACAATAAAAAAAACACCAAAGAATTTCCTAGTTATTTATTGTTTGATTTTACTGCTGTTTTCAGTATTTTTGTGGTAATTGCATTTATTTAATTTTTTTTCTTTCTTGCCATCGCTCGCTCTTTTCCCCCCCATCACGTCTCTGTCACTGTCTCTGTCTCACCCATTTCAAGGCATCCCGTTTCATCATTTCCCCTTCTCGCTTTCTCATGTGGCCTCTCGAGCTGCATGCATAAAATTTACTTCATCCATTCGTTGTTCATTCTATTGAAATTATTGGTTTTTGTTTAGAATTTTGTTTATTGTTGTTGTTGTTGTTGTTGTTGCTGTTGCTTTGCTTGTTTTTTATTCTATTATTTTTGCTTTTATTTGGTTTGCAATTTCAGCGATGCATTTTATGAATTTTAAGATGTTATTTTATAATTCGTTGTATTTCATACTTGCATTTCGAATTTCTCAAAGTTTGCGCGAATTGGGAATTGCATTTTTTATAGTCTAGGATTTCAATGAATCTGCAACATTTTTGTTGTTGGTGTTGCGATTGTTCATGTGAATTTTGCTCTTTCTCTCAACATCTCGCATGGAAATAGTTTATCCACCGAAAAGTTTTCGCAAATCTATTTGTGTACGTATGTATCGAAACGGCCAAGTCAGCAAACAAACATTCAGCAAAAATGTGGAACACAAATGTTACACATTCATCAAATGATTTTACGGAGAGAAAGAGAGAGAGAGTCAGGGGATTCGGTGCGGTTTCCTTTGTGCCATTAAAATTGTTACAATTGTTGCAATTGTTGGAATAATATTTCATAATATATGAATCTGAACGAGTATTTCATTTGTTGGCACCAACAACTTGAAATTGGATCATTGTGAAGCTTGAAAAATCTCATATGTGGGTTTTTGTTTGTTTCTTTTCTTCTTTTTCGTGTGTGCGCATCGCGAATTTATAGACAGTCTAATTGGAACCGCCAACATTACTTCGCCGTGGACATCAGTGGGCTCCGGAGCAGGCGGTCCTTTGGGATCGGTCGATCTGCTCGGAGTCGATAAGCATCTGGATGTAGGTGACATGAGCGATGATGACAAAGATCTATCGTCCGCCGATGCAGAAGGTGTTTGGAGCCCAGACATTGAACAGAGCTTCCAAGAAGCGCTCGCCATCTATCCACCATGCGGAAGGCGAAAAATCATTCTTTCGGATGAAGGGAAAATGTATGGTAAGTGAATCGAAAGCAATTTTATTGTATGTATAAGTCAAAATTTTATCAACGCAAAAGATTATTTTTTATCGCGAGTAAAATTGATTCGGGTAATCACATTGGTTCTTTCACCGCGTAAATCCGATAAAATCATGCATTTTCATCGTGATGTAACGTGCCAAATAAGTGTGAAGATTTTTTACAGGCTTTATTATTTAAACAACGCTTAACTTCTTTATTTGTTTTAAAGGATAATTAATATTCAGTGTAATTATTGTTTACCGAATATATATACAAACAAATCGCATAGTTGCAATCGCGTCAATTTTTAAACTGATTAAATAAGACCTCTTAATGAATGCAATTGTTATTGTTACAGGCCGCAATGAGCTAATAGCACGATACATCAAACTACGAACGGGCAAAACAAGAACAAGGAAACAAGTGAGCTCACACATTCAAGTGTTGGCTAGGCGAAAATTGCGAGAAATTCAAGCTAAACTCAAAGTGGTACGTTGATCAGCTGATCTGTTTTCCAGACTGATTAGAATCGAGATTAAGGTCTGTTTTATTTCTGTTTACAGCAATTCTGGCAACCAGGACTTCAACCCAGCACTTCACAAGAGTAAGTTCCATTCAATTTTAAATTGAGAAACGAGTTTTTTAATGTTAATTTTTCTCCAATTCCCAGCATTAAGCCTTTCTCACAGCAGTCATATGGAGTTGGCAAGCCGGCAACAGCAATATCGGGCGAAATCGATGCTGGACATCCATCAGCACAAGCCTCCTGGGAGGGGCGAGCAATTGCCACAAGCAAATTCCGTCTACTAGAATTTTCCGCATTCATGGAGGTTTCACGAGAAGAAGTGGTAAGAAATCACCGCAATCAATTATTTAATAGCTTAATTTAATAAGTCTTGCCAATCGTAAATGTGATTTTATCATATTGATGATATTTTCTCTTTTTATTTCCGCAGTATCGTCACTTATTCGTCCACATCAATGGGAAAACTTCATACTCGGATCCATTGCTAGAGGTAATTAATAGGGTTGCTTCCTCTTGGTTCAATCAAATTCAACAAATTTTTACTAATTCATCTAATTTTTGTTTGAACAGTCAGTAAACATAAAAGAAATCAGCGACAAATTCCCAGAAAAATCGGGCGGATTGAAGGAATTGTACGAAAGAGGGCCACAGAATGCATTCTACTTGGTGAAATGTTGGGCAGACTTGAACACAAATATAACAGATGTATCGGGAGCATTTTATGCGGTCACCAGCCAGTAAGTATACGCACAATAAATAGTTTCATTATTATACCGATTAAATTTGGAGATTATTAAGAAATCGCATAAAACACGTTATTTTCTGATAATAACCCTACTGACAATTTGCCTGGAAAAAATTTCGGTACAACGTTTGGAAAAAAGTTGGAATTCCAAACAACCAAATGTTTGACAGTTTAGGCTGTCAAACATTCCGAATGTTGTGAAAAAATATTTTCCAAACAAACTGTCAAGAGGGAACATAAATTAAACTCGAAAATTCCGATTGTTTAATCAAATCTAATATCAATATCAACCATTTTTCTTCTGAAAACAGATACGAAAGCAACGAGAACATAGTGATAACATGTTCAACAAAAGTATGCTCTTTCGGCAAGCAGGTGGTGGAAAAAGTCGAAACGGAATATTCGCGTTTGGAAAGTTCGAGGTTTATTTATCGCATTCAAAGGTCACCGATGTGCGAGTACATGATCAACTTCATCCAGAAACTGAAGGGATTGCCGGAACGGTACATGATGAACAGCGTCCTCGAAAACTTCACAATATTGCAGGTAAATATATGCACTTTTCACTTAAATTCCAAATCATTGTAATCAGGTTCAACTCGAATTCAATTTCAACGTTACTAAATTGTGTTTTGTTTGCTTTAGGTGGTGTCAAATCGAGAGACCAATGAAACGCTGCTTTGCATTGCATACGTGTTTGAAGTGGCGAATTCGAATTGTGGCGCTCAACATCACATATATCGATTGGTGAAAGACCAGTCGCAGCACTGAACGCGCACGATTAACAGTCACACCGCACCGCACACCACACCATACCACATACATACATTGTGATGCAATAAGTAATGAAAAATCTTCGTCAAGATCTACTAGATTTCTGTTTCTGTTGAACACAATACCCACGATGACGCCATGATCTTGAGTGCATGATCTTTCCACAGAACTTGCTGAACTTAAGAAGACTAAGGACTGACTAGATTCATTGCTCACTTGTCTTCAGTCGCACGCGCGCGTGATTTTAACGACTTTTTTTGTAAAAATAGTTTCATTGAATTTGGAAATGGCTTCAACAAAACGGCGTTTAACGCGATTTCTTTCATATTTTAAGTATTGAAGGCATAGAAAAAAAAAACACATAAAAGATGCTGCATGCAACAATTTTTTCGATGAAAATTGCTTTGCAGTTGATATTAAAATTGGAATTTCATTTGCGAAAGATCTTCTCAATGATTCGACAGACATTTTTGTATAAATAAGTTTGAGTCCTATGCAAAAACGCGCGGCCATTTAACACAAATCGAAGTCACAGTATACCACCAATATATTTTTTTCGGTTTCAAAGGCAACATGTTTAATACGTTTGTGTGTGTAATTTAATCTCATTTTTTTCAAATATATGTTTTTCATTCTCATCATCGTTTTTTATGAAGGAACTGACGCGGCGAGCACACGCAAAGGGAATAAATTTCCGTAAATATCAAAGCGTGCAGTGTCAAAAAAATTGCATGCGTCAGAAAAGAACTCAGTGAAACACCAGTAAATTTTTCTTTCAATTTATTCGCTTCCGTTCCTCATCTTCATTAATAGCATTTCACTTAAAATTCGGGCGTCAGTTGGACAAACCGTTTGATAAAAACGTGCTCAAACATCTGAAAATAGTTGAACATTTGATATTTTTAGTGATGAATCAATCCTAGGGGTTGGACGCGAATTTAAGGTTCATTCGGATTCAAATCGTAGAAATATCATACAGATTCGTATAGATCTATTGAGATTCATTGCGAATCATAAAGATTCGGAATGATTTCAATTGATTTGAACCGATTTGTATTGATTCCATATGAATACAATTCAATCAGATTCATTAAGATATACATTAGTATTGATTTGAATTCATGCTGTTAAGATTCGAGTCTACCCTCAAAGGTGAATCATCGAACAATTGATTGCTTTTGATCAGATAATATTCACGGGGTGCATAGAAAACGGCAATAAACGCTATTTATGATTTGATTTTATATTGACGCAATCGATATATGTCTCAAACACATCGCATCAATTGCAATGAATGGATTCGAAAAGCAAGCACACAATAAAGAGCCAGGAAGCACAAACACATGAATCTAAAAAGGCCATAAATAAACACTAGACTAAACAGGACCTATATAACTCTCTAAACAATTTATGACTAATCAGTAAGCGGCATGCAGGAGTATATACACAAAGTAAAAAAAGCGAAAGAATGACAAATCACAGCTCACCGATCCTGTCGTTCAGGGCAAAAAATGCCCCATACTCCGATCATTCTGAATTCTTGGTTAGATTGAAGAGTTTGCGTGTGATTTTTTATCGCAAAAATGGAAAAAAAATTAAAAGGTCAAAATTCAAATTATTGTTGATACTAGATAAAATAAAACGGTCCAAAGTACATGAACGAAAGCCAATTCAAGAAGAAAATGAAAAACTACATAAAATTTACTAGACTTCTCAGAATGTGTGAACGACAAACGATATGCCATACATGTATAACAAGCGCTAAAACATCGTGTCAAATGAAATTACAAGTCAAAACCAATAATTTTTTTTAAGATTTATTAACAAAATTAACGCTTCTTTTTGTTGGTCTCCACGATGATAGTATCGTAGCCTAGGATTATGTTCCTACCCCGAAAGTTTTTTTAATTTATATAATTTTCTAATGGCAATATAATAGAAAAAAGAGTCTTTCAAATCTGCCAAAAATCACTAATTTCTTTACAATTTTCAAAGCTATTTTTTATTTACTTGTGAAGAGCAACAACTGATCAAGGAAACGAAAAAAGAGAATGCAATACAAAAAAATGTTGCTAATACAAAGCAAATCATAAAATGACGTGAAATAAAAAAACTTATCGAATAAAAAAACCAATCAAGTTAAGTGCATATTGTGTATCACTTAAAAAGTTGCAGAACATATTGATCTCTTTTCAATTCGCGCAAAAACAACAAAACAAGAAAAAAATCAAATCTATTATTAATATTTACATATAGCTCATAGGTACAACTACATAGCGCATACTAATATCGTTTAAAATATATTACCAAGTAAAATGGATCCGAATTATAACAACAAAAAAGATTTTACTTATTCATTTTATCTCTTTATCTAACTCCCTTTCACTACTTCATATGGAGTAGGAGTGCAGCATTATTGGCAAACTATGTATAATTCAAAAGAGAAAATGAAGAAACATGGAGCTCGTCATTAAATAAGATAATTACACTAGAAAAGGATGAAGATAATTTTTTTCGTTTGATCTTAGAAGAGATGGATGAAGAAATCAATAAAAAATCGCTTTCTTTTGTAACGGAATTTTTTAAGTCATTTTTATAAAGATGTATTTAGGTATTACTGAACAGAGCTACAATTGAATATATTTATTTGAACGAATGAACAGAATATGCATATATTCTGATTGGATTTAAGTGGAAAAGAAATGAATTAAATTTGCAACAAAAAATCATACAAATGAAGAAGAAAAAACTATAATAATTGAACTCGAAATGGCGGAAAACAATAAACAAATTACATATTTTTAGCTCATAAGAAGACATGTAAAAAAAAGAAACAAAGTAATATTTTGAATGTTTCAAACGCGATCTTTTACTTACTCTAACTGAATATTGTTCATCCATGTTTTTTTAGCAAAGAAAAAGAAACAAAATAATATGTTCAGAAGAAATTGTCATCAATTTTTATTTCAGAAATAAATTTGCATGAATTTAATAAAAAAAACAACAGCAAATTGTGTCTCAATTGATTTATTATTTTTTGTGGGGTTTTAAGTAATTTGTGGTTTAGTTCAATTTTATTTGTCACACAAGTAAGCAACCAAGCCGTAAAGGTGCTTGGTTATAATGAAAAGGTTTAGTTCAAAACGATAAAAAAACGTACAACATTTAAGTTAGGTACAATAAAAAACAAAGCGATGCAGTCTTCAGCGCTATTTACATTAAAATTCTTCGCATACGTTCGAATAACAATTGAATTCTCAAGAAAAATAAGAATATGCATTTAGAAAATGTCAGCACATAGATTGTGCCGTTACAATTAATTTGCTACAAAACTGCTTGAGGTTTGGCGTTAGCAAGCTCTCTCTCTCTCTGTCTTTCTCTTATTCACCGAGAGAAATAATTCATGTCATGCATCAATGCGTATGTTTTCCAATTGTTTTATCTTCAAAAATTTGCTTAAGGACCATTGAATGTAGTTGTGGATGCTCATACGACCGGTGATACTCCATAACACATGTGGGCGATCGCTCCCACTCACATAAGTAGATTCACTGCAATATGAAAAGAGATTTGAAGAAAATGAAAGAAGAGATTTCTGACTTTAAAAGTAGAGAGTAATTGAATTTCATTCAAAGCAAAAATGATTTTCGACTCATTGAATGGAAAATCTATGTGTCCTTACGGTTTGAAGTATTCGAAGTTTATACGGCCAGATCCAGTTACCATTTTTGACCAAATATCAATAATAAGGTAGCGCGTGAAATATTTATCCAACAAGAATTTATTGAAGGACTCCAGTTTCTGCTTCGTTTCGGGTGAATGACCGATGTTGGCTAGAGGAGCCAATGTTGTTATGACCGCTTTCAATCCACGCCGTTCACACGCTTTGATTAGACGATCAAAGTCAGAACACATCTCGATCAAATCATGACCATGCAAAATATCGATTGAGCCAACGTTTATGATCAGCATTGATGACTTGAATTTTGGTGTGATTTCAATGAGTTTGGCGAGTGCCTGGATGCTTAATCCAGATATGCATAAGCCACATTGTTGGACACCGTTTTCTATGGGAATTGTGATAAAAATGATTATCGTGTAAGATGCTAAATTAGAATAATTTAATGGGAGCCTAGATTCTGACTGTGAAACGGATTTTAGCTCTGAGAACACTCCAAATTCAAAACCCAAAACAATTTACAATCTAAATGAATACTCACTTCGACTAAAATACTCTTTCGAATCACGTGTAACTATTGAACGGAAAAAATCATCGCCAACCAGCTGGCCGTGCAGTGATAATGGCATCGGCTTTGTCGGACTGGTTTCATGTTGATAATTGTTGATATTATTATTATTCATATCTGACATCCGTTGGTTTGATTGTTGTCTATACTTGCTGCATCAAATAATGGATGCAATTTGTAAATTTCAAAAAAAAATTGACAGTTTTTAGATGAACAAAACAAAATAATCACTCCAAACTTTTTATAGTGAAAAGAATAACGATAATAACACAAAAATGTATTTTAATTGATAGCAAAAAATAAAGGCGAATCAGTTTTGAGCAGTTTGGTTTTGGTCTATTTATCTGTATGCGATATTTAGTCATTGTCAATATCCATACCGTTTGTAAATGATGTTATCTTTGAAAAAGCAGTCATTTTGATTGATATATTGGTTCAATTTGTTCGTGTAGTTTAACGCCCTTTGCGGTCGATTTGGTTTTGGCTGTGGTGGTTTTTGTTCTAAAATCATTTGTGTAATATGTTTCGAGTTTTCGCTCTGCATAAACCATATCGATTCGCCATTTTGACCTTCAATCGAGTAAGCACAGTCAATGCTCCTCAAGAAGTTGCAAATGTCATTAAGTTTCGTTCCAATCATTTCTTCATAATCACCTTTTCACAAAATGAATCAATATTATTCATTATCTCTAATCTTTGAACTAAGTTGAATATCGAAATATGGCTTACTTTGAATGTCGGTAACTGTAGCACCTTCTCGACATCGCACATTCAATATGCTCTTGATAATATTCTTTGCTTCAGTTTCGGAGGTCATTTTGCTTAAAATTTGGCGATTTTCACGATAAATAGTTGCAAAGAAAATACAAAATATTGTAAAAATCATACGAATTTATATTAAATTATTTGGAATGCAAAAATGAATGTCGATGAGTAAAAATGAAACGCGTGTGCAATTAGACTAGGATGCCGTCGCTTTGTGAGGAAACATTATTTTATTTATATGGCTGCATGCGTTCGATAAACCATCAGTTGGATCACGAACGGTAAATTTTTAAAAAAAATCTCAGTTGGTATCAGTGCAATCGAATGACTCCTGTGTTGTCATAGGGTCGCATGTTTTGTATTGTTGTTATAGATTTATTGTTATGCAAAGCATAACAATTGAGCTGTGAATCAAAAATTGAAATGACACAACGATTTCGATTGATAATTAATGTCTTTTATTTCAATTCCATTGGCTTCATACAATTTTCAATATATTCTTTTCGAATTCATTAAATTAAAAGATTTTATTATTTGCGAATAGTAAAACTCTCATATACCGAATTATCGACGGCTTTTGGTTGTGAGAAAACGGCTTTGGTAATTTTGGATGATGGGCTGCCAGTTGTTTGCAACCAATTTTTCATTTGTTCTAATTTATCTTGCGGTCCTTCAATTTCACCTTTCACCGTATCATCGCGAGTATTTTGACACCAGCCGGTTATGCTCAGCTGATCAGCTTGCTGCTTCGTATACTTCCGGAAAAATACACCTTGAACTCGGCCGAACACTTCAAATTCACATAAAAAACGTGTCATTTTCACAATCCCGAAACAATTTTCGAGTATCCGTTGCAATTACACAGAAATTGTGTGTTTTTCTTCTTACAAATTCCTCTTTTAAAAGCAAATTCAGCATTGACTGACGATTTGAATTCAATGTCAATACTATGACAATGGAACAGATTGACGTACTAGATTTTGTTGACAGAACGAATGAACGTCTCTAGGACATCGCGTTGTGTCAATGCTTGTCAATAGAGCTCTAACACGTGTGAATCAAAAGCTGAAACAATTCAAAAAGCGATACTTTCTACAAATTCTTTCGATTCGTTCTATTTCACAAAGTTAGTTTACAAATATGCAGAGTGACGACGTAAGCACGCATAGAATTCAACTGATTTTTATAAAATAACACAGACATTTCCATTTGTTTACTCATTCTTTGATAGGTTGTTTGGAGCATTATAAATAAATCGTTTTGCTCACACAAAGTCAAGTAAGTGAATAAAATCCGCCCAGTTTTTTTCTTAACTTTCGAAAGATTTCTTCCAAAAATCTTGTTTTCCCACATTTTTCATTCCATTTATGCTTAATTCTTTTCTGTCCCTTTTCTATCTCTCTTAGAACGGACACGCGAAATTTTTGCCGGCATGAGTACAACTTGACTGGTCTGTGTACGCGTGTATCGTGCCCATTGGCAAACAGTCAATATGCGACTGTTCGCGAGGAAAAGGGCATAGTTTATTTGTTTATGAAAACGGCTGAACGATCACATTTCCCATCGAAGCTCTGGGAAAAGGTGAAATTATCGCGCAACTTCGAAAAGGCCATTTATCAAATCAACGAGAATCTAGTGTTTTGGGACAATTACATTCGGCAAAAATGTAAACAACGTTTCATCAAAATAACACAATATTTGATTCGTATGCGTAAATTGAAATTGCGCCGTCAGAAATTGTTGGTGCCGGTACAAACGAAGATTGAACGTCGCGAGCGACGGCGTGAAGAGAAGGCTTTGGTTGCCGCCAAATTGGATTCGGCAATTGAAAAACAATTGCTCGACCGTTTGAAGAAGGGCACATATCAGGATATCTACAACTTCCCACAAAAAGTCTTCAACAAAGCGCTTGAAGAAGAACAAGTGGAAGAAGATATTGATAGTGAGGCTGAAGAAGAGGACGAAGAAGAATGTGAAACGGAAATGGAGATGGAGCACGAAACAGAAAATGGCTCTCGATCAAAACAAAAGTCACAACTGGAACTTACCGAAGAGTTCGTTGAGGCTCCATCCGATGAAGATGAGAGTGATAGCGACTTTGATATGTCAGACGCTGAAAGCGAATCAGGCGAGAAACAACAGGTTGAAGTTTCGAGCGATTTCGAATCGGATGATGATAACATTGAGGTAAGATTCTTACCTACTCAGAAAATTTTCTAAATTCTAGGAATTGCCTTCATTAAAGGAGACACATTTCATTTAACTGATATTCTACGCTTTTTCAGGAGATTGGCTCGACAAGTAACCGTGTTCCAGAGAAACCAACTGCAAAGAAAGCGAAGCCGGCAAAGAAGAGGCACATCGAAATTGAATATGAAATGGAAACAGAAAAGCCACGCCAAAAGGCTAGACATTAAATCTATTTGTGTAAGAGAATTAAGCAAATGTACAGAAATTTGTACGAATCTTTTCGTTTTACGTTTTAAATTAACAATAAATCAAACAGTTGCTTCTGTTTATCAAATAGGAAGATAATATGTGTTTTTTCTATATGTATATGGTCTGGGTCCGACGATAGATACAAACTAATACCAAGTGAAATCGACGCTTGATTTCGGTAGATCCAGAAAATAAAACAGTGCTGCCATTGTTCATGTCACGAATATCTTCAGCTTTTATTCGGTAGTAAATCATTTATTTCAGTCAGCAAAAAAAAATTCAGTTAATTTTTGCACCCTAAAATCACTCACTAATTCTAAGATTGATAATATTCTTAGATGATAAGCTCGAAAAGGAAAGAATATCGCTACAATCGGCTTGTGGCTGTTCTGGAAATAAGCGCACGTATGCCACATGATCATGATAAGAATTATTGTATCCATCTATTCGATATTACACATTTAAAAATCATTTAGCTTACAAATTAATGTATACGTTAGAGTCAATGTTATTCAAAACATTGCATGGTATTGATTTCAGCCCACTGGCTCTTCTTGTTTTTTATTTATTTTTTTCTACTGAATTAATGTTTGCAAAAATTCTGTCATTTTTTTCGAGTGTGTGAATGTATATGTGCTTGACATAATTTTAAATAAGAAAATGGAGAGGATGATACTCGAGAAGTTAGAATCGGTATAGTTGAGAGGGATACGGTTTATTTGTGGGCTGATGATGCCGCTGGCTCGTCGCCTGTACCAGCTGCTTGCCGCAACAACACGTAGATTTTCTCTTTAATCCATTCTTTGTTGTACGGTGCGTATGTGTTTGTTGACTTTTGATATACCAAGCAACTTAAATCGGCTAACTGTAAAAGTTAGAGAAAAAACAATAAATTGAAATGTCAAAAATGTCTGCCGAATCACATTGTGTAATGTATTTTTGCAGTGTTTATTCATGTGGATTGAACACAAATACGTACCTGATCCAAGAAATCAAACAGTTGGCTGATGTCGTACGTAATGGTCGGTGTGTTTGGATTTCGTCTTTTCAGGTGCTCCTCGTAGATTTTGCAAACACCTTCCATGCATTCGTTGACACTTTCGTAATCGGAATAAGTACGTGTCTCTGGACGGGCGCCCGGCTGAACCAATAAAATTGTGTGTGACATGTTTCTTTTAGACCTTTTTTCTATTCGAAAATCAACCAAATCACCAAAAATTTCGCCTTTCGAATGGATTTGAATGCTTTGCCAAAATATTCGAAGAAAGAAATTAAGAACTTGTGCCGAACCCGTTTGGCGAACAAATGAAAATTAAGATTGCAAATCACGAACGCAAATCACTTTTGTTGTTTAAAAATTACTGTGTGTATCTGTGCTGTGGTGTGTTTGACGTTTACCTATTGCTCTCTAACTCTCCATTCGACTGTTTACAGGAGCAAGATGTCGCTGCTGATCGCAATTCAGCAAATCACATTAGCTACTTTTTACACGAAGGGAGTACTCCTCCCCATCCACTTTATTCAGCAATTTTGTTCATTTGAATTCAACACCTCGCCAATACATATCATATTTCGATTAAAATAATGATGATAATGATGATGATGACGATGATTATGATGATTAATTTGAGTGAACATTATTCCAGTACATATGTTCATGTCCATGTCAATGAGGTCAATTAAAGTTTTTGGACATTCGAATCCTCGTGCGATGTGCGATATATATATAATGATATAGAACGTCAAAGTTTAATTATTCCGGTTGATTCGAAGAATTACATTTTGAATATAGCCTGATTGTGGTCAGTCCGAGTTCATTGAATTTTGCTGTACATTTTGTTTTTTTTTTATCGTACGATTTGCCATATTTTGAATACTTTTCAATTATTAATTATAACACAACCAGCTCGAACCAGTATCGATGAGTTAAAATTGGCAATACCTTAATTCTCCGCTTGACCATTTATTTTTTCGTAGAAAGTAAATATTCCACTTGACTGATCCGCCAATCAAATTCCACTTGAGAGCCGACAGTAAGTGCTGTTAATTCTTCAAACGTGTAAATCTATGGCTACTCGAAATCGATTGTAAATATTTGTACAAAATTCATGCGAAAAAATGCTTTCGGAATTCATACAAATTCCGTTTCATTCGGTGCAGATACAAAATTTGGGCCACTCTCCCTCTCTCTCTTGACCATTGCCTAGTTTGTAATGGTAATTACAAGCATTTGCCCGGATTAGACTTAGCAACATTCGTCTTCGTCATCGTAGTAGCTGTTGTTTTGCCGTCTTCATCGTCATCATAATGTATCAAGATTATAGGAAACATTGTATTGCCATAAATAAAAAGGGATTTCAGCTAGAAGTGAAATCAACAGTATTTGGTTCGAGTTTGGTTAAGCTTCGTAACTGACAATGAATGTTTTAAAGTAGAAACAATTTTTATGAAAATTCAGCGATAGAACTAGCAATAACTGGTTCGCTGTTTGTTTACGTAAGCAGTACAGTGAATAATGGTGGAAACATTTTGATTTTTTCCCTGGCCTGCACGCACTAAACCAAACAGCGCACTGATTGAGAGGTTCCATTGCAGTGGTGTTGTATTGAGCTGTAGCACATATCAGAATTGAATCCGTTCCTAGAACATTCTATGACATTTCGTTTAACTTATCATGAGAGAATGTCCTTCCAAGCGTTTTCAAAACGCGCAACAAAAGCGCCCATGCATCGCATTCAATTCCAAGAAACGACTGCCTTTTTGTTTGCTCTTTTTCTTTTGTAAAAAGCAATTCCACTACATTTGATTAGTCGTAAAAGCGTCAGTTGAAATCCAAAGACTAAGATTTTCACTGATCCTTGTTGAAGTTGAGAATTGTAGATCAAAGGAAAATGTTAAGCACATCAACAACATCAATGAAAAATACACGTGTATTCCGCATATGACTTTTGCCGTTCAGGAGAAGAATCGGCAGCAACAGTAGTAGTAACACAAAAAAGGATCCTATTAAATAAAGAATTTGATATGGTGGCACCTGCTGAGCGCGAGTAACCCACCCGTCCGCCTGCTCAATTTTGCAACTATAATGTCACATGTGTATACAGTATACACATATATGTAGAAAGGAATTTTCGTTGTTAATAAGTAATTATTCTGAATAATTCACATTGAATTATTCGATTCGGAAATGTTTGTGTCTGAAGCTCTTTTGCGTTGAAAATATGATAGAGCATATGTACACGGTACGTCACGGAGAACATTGCGACCTTTAGAAGTGCACATTCCAAGCAAACGTTCATTATCTCTTCTTATTTTTATTTTGTCGGAAAAATATAAAGCTTAACCTGAGGTACACAATACTTCTTTGCCTGTGTTTTGACAGAGTCATTAGATTGAGCATCACGTACAACATAAAGCTCCGAACCCTACGCCCTTTATGAAAAAAGAGAACAAATCAATAGAAATATACAACTAGAGCAAAACAAATGTAGTTTAAGTCTCCATTTACTTCTGTGTGCAGGCATTTCGGGTGAATGCCAGGGTATGCGCTTACTATTGAAAATAAAGAAATTCCTGAAATAGAACGAAGAGCACCATAGAGATGCTTTTGCACTCATCATTATTACTAAAACATATAAATATATATGCATATTGAATAATACATTATATATTGAATAAGATGGCCTTTTGCCGAGTCGCTCCAGAGGTGCTTATTGAAATAATTTACATAATAACATCTGATGGAAAAGCAAATTCATATCTTTTTCTCTCATATTTCTTTTGCTACGTATTTTTTGTTCGGTGTCTATTGAAAATCACCAGTCTTGTGTGCTTTTTGTGCTACTGATGCTGGTTATTCTGTTGCTGGCGTCTATGAGCAGCATCAATGATGCTGCATCATTTATAATCGCCCCCATTCTATAGAAAAAAAACGAAAGGCATGAAATAACAACAAAAACATCGTAAATAGTTTTCTTTAATTTAAATTTCTGGTCTTCGTAAATTAGTTTATGTAAAGCAAACTAAATGCATATTTTCAACTCAAAGCACTTTCCTCATTTGTTTGTTTTCTTTTCCCACCTTTTTTCTGATAATTAACGGAATAAGTTCAAAGTTCAAAACTCAACATGTTGAGCCTACATTGAATAGTTTCAACGGTCGGTGTATATATAAGTGAAATCTTAACTAGAGCCAACACCACTTATCCTCATTCGTATCTACGGATCCATTCGAAACAGAGACTATTTTATAAGGATATATTATTATAAAGCATGAATGCTAATAACATGGTTGTAAAGTATAAATTGGTTTGAACTCCATCATTAAAGAGACTACACGCGCGCAGCAGGTGAAAATAAGAGGCAAAAGGAGAGTGGAGAGCCGTAAACTGATCTGGGATTCTATTTAATCTATTCAGATTATATGGATTATAGATGTATATTTTTGATTGGCAGACTGGCTGGCTGGAGAGTAACCAATATTAAAAAGTTCAGGCGAACAACAGAAAAACGAAGGTAGAAAATTACTTGCCAGAGTTAATGGCCGAATGAACGGCATCACTTGCATATAAATTGAACTTTTATCAATTGACTTCTCTATTTTCAATCTTCGTCATCATCGCCATCGTTGTTGTGTTTCGGTCATGGTACAAACACCGTTGTTGCATGTTAAATGCATGACGTTACTTTTTAGAAACTGTTTTTTTCCTCAGGGGTTTTTCTTCTCGTATAACGTGGCTTTGTTTCCATTTTTTGCGTATTTTTCAAGAATCTTTTGAGTCATTTTTCGGAGTTGGCACGTGTTTTCCCGCTCTATGTATAACAAACAAAAAGCAAATACCCCATAATCAAAAAAATTTGCTGTAAAGGAGAAAGACTGCTTAGTTTTGATTGAATCTGAAAAAGTTGTTGGATTGCTTTTGGTTTGGCTGAATGCGTGGTACGGACACTCAACTAATGGAAAACAAATGTTCGGGCCACTTTAACATCAAATTCAAAAAGAGATTACAAACTTTTTCGAGCGTTTGCAAAGACTGAACGATAGAAGAATTGTTTAAGCATAAAATGAACAATGAAGCGACCAAGTAATAAGCGGGCAACCAATCAACCAATCGAACAAGTACAAACATACCCAACGAATGCGTCTAGTGTAATATGAGTTAACCCACAAATGCATATATTTTTTATACACCTGGCCGTTTTCCCCGGCTAATTTTGGTTTTTACACTTATATAAGTGTTCCTGAGAAAAATAATGGGAATACGAAACCGTCCCCGTGAAATGCACACAGCACCACATAAGCCGTATATTCGCATTCACATATTCGCTTCTATGTAGTAAAAATGTGCAGATGAAATTTGTGTTTGGCAACATCGCATAGCCTGTACGCACACAATAAAACTATATTTTCGCACACACCGCATCGGGGTCGCATTAAACAGTGGATTTTAATAAGCCCGCCTTCGGGCGGGCAATAACCCTCACTATTCTCGAACAAATTTAAAGCTCAAAAACTAGCATTTTTTGGAGATACAGAAGGGGCTTCAGGTTGGCTGTGTACGACTACAATTGTTTTTACCTTTAGGTGAACCTATGCATTTGAGGGTTAATCGAATAAAAAAAAACGAGAATGATTTTCGTGCCATATTTATTCCACTTATAGTGAATCACTTAACTCACTTTGTTGTATTTTATATCATACGAAATGTATGAAATGTAATTTAGTTGGCTTGGAAGAGAAAACGCATTATCGATGGTAGAAGATAAACACTAGACTGCTTAGCAAATAATTTTCTTTTCATGCGAAATCTAATCGTGCAAACGATTTGTGCAAACAGCCAAAGAATTGGAAGTGAAGAAGCCCCAAAGCGTGTGGCTTTGCATGTCTCTGGTATTGTTATATCCAGAGATTCGCTCTCTCTCTCTCTCTCTCTCTCTCTCTCTCTTTCTCTCTCAATATGTTCGGTTCGAAGGCAAAATATATTGTGATGGAGTCAGTGTGGCTTGCATGGCAATGCCTTGATGGCGACGCGGGGTAAGTGGGACCGAGAGAAAGCTTTCTGAATTACCAGTGTAGTTTACTGGGCAATATATTGGCTGTATGTCACGTTAAGCACATTAATTTATGTAGTAAAAAAAGAGAACGCGCTTGATAAAAAAACAACACTTATCGCAAACAGAGAGAGAGAGAGAGAAAGAGAGAGAGAGAGAGAGAGAGAGAGAGAAAGAGAGAAGAGCATGTACTCAGATTATTATCTTGTTGCGTATTATTTACAAAGTCATTATCATAGGTGATACCAATACTTAATCCCTAATACGACGATAGAAAAAAATGCGGCTAGCTGCTAACGTGTATGCACGCAGTATCAGCACAAGCAAACACCACTAGACACCCCATTAAGTAGCTCGACAAGAAGAACTGTAGAAGTTGCGAACGACAGCAGCCCCCATCAACAATAATGAAATCATACATTTTGGTAACATTGATCGATGAGTGTGGTCTGCAGCAGCAGCAGCAGCAGCAGACGTACGAAGAAATCAAATATGGCTTCTTTCGTCTTTGGTTTTAAAAAGCTGTGCCAAACTGTGTGAGCTCGAAGCAATTGAATGCGTGCCAGCGAACATCATTTCAATCGCCAATTCACACGATAATAACCAGCATTTACTATTATTTACTGTTGAAATTTGTTTTGTTTCATTTCACTCTCCACGCCTCTCTCATTCGCCCATTGTGTATCGTGTGCAGCTATTTTATTTCATGTCATTCAATTTATATCGTTTGTATGCTATTTTTATCCACGTTCCTCGCATCGTCTCTGTTGCCGCTGTCGCATTGAAGAGACCCGATCTGTTTGTTGCACATTCACCGTCGTCCTTTTCGACCCGATATCAAATGAATGATGTGTATATTGTTAAAAATCAATAAAACTAATATACCTAAATGAACTTGTGATGTCCAAATGTAATGTAATGAAGCTCAAATTCGATGGTCAATGAACGATTACATGGCCTCATCCACACTTGGAGCAAATTCGTCAGATTTAAGGTGACATCTTTTGTATTGCAACGTCCATTTGTGTGATTGGAATTCAATCAAGACTCTGAAAATGTGTTGTGTCGCCATAATAATATTCCTATTTTCATGCTCATTTGCTACTCAATCGATCAGCTTTCCCGAAATGGATGAATATCAATTATCGACTGGAACACAATTCCAAGTAAATTACAACTATTCGACGTGACACCCAAAAAAATGATCGACTCAATTTCGATGAATGTGGAAATCAAATCGAAAAATGTTTTCCACTAGTTTCAGTTGTTGAATAGCGCAAATGTTTTTTTGAACAGCATACAAAATTGATGAGCTTATCATATTAGATTGAATCAAAATTTTTCGCGTGGTCGCAATCATTATGAACTGCTGATCTTCCAAAAGAAAAAAAAGAAGATATTCCGTTTAATGTAGTGCATAAGCACTTCAAGCCATATTTTTATTCTAGACGTGATGAATTGATCAGCGAGGGAGAGAAACAGAGCAACTTTCCTGTCGAACAAGTACATTACTGTGGTGAATAATAAGGAAGTATAATGCTGAAATGGCATAGGTCGCGGATGATTTTGGCTTCAGCTTCATTGAATTTAAGTGAAAGAGCCTTGCTGGCAGCGCTTTTTTCTTCCGCAAAGCATTGGCATTCATTGGATATAATAATATATATATTGACAGCCATATATTGAGAAGCGCAACAACAATAGAGGAAATAAATATGGGACTTATTGTGGCTTATCACAATGGCAAATGGAAGGTCATTACTTCTGATTTGACCGTGTTCGCTATAGGATAGGAATAGACATATCACCTACAGAACTGGCATTAGCGGCGACGGCAGCCATCAGTGCATCTCTCAGATGCTAAATTTTTGGCCATAAAGAAAATCTATATTATAGACTAAACTAAAGGTTATTGAATTCAACGCCACTTATCCGAGAATTGTTTGCTTCGATTTCAATATAAAAGCTAATGCATAGAAAACTCGCGCGCTTGAAATTCCATGGCTACTGTTTTCTTTTGTTTGCATTCTATTATTTATTGTAGTGGGTGCAGAAGTAGATAAAATGCCGAAACATTGAAAATAAAGTGGCGGGGAAGGAAAAAATCAATGAAATACATAATATCGTTTGCTCAAGTACCGAACATAATCAGATTTAGAAACGAAAGTACCTTTCCATATGTAAAATTAATACTTGTCGTATGCTTATTTGTCTGCCTGCTGCGCTATCTGACGTTGGTGCAAATCCTTAAAAGTGTTTAATGCCTCTTTTATGTTTGGCCATTGTTTTAACACCGAACCACACACCACCGACCGACCTGACAATTTTGCACTATAACGTCCACATCAGTTCATGATAATCCGTGCCAGAAGGAAAAAGCAATGAAAAAAACACATAACAAAAATCAACGACTCACGTGCATTGTGCGAGGAATAATGGAAAAGACAAAAAACCGAGGTATCTTTTTGTTGAACGCGCAACAATCCAATCATAAGTTGTTGTGGCTGCTTCGAGGAAAGAAAATAAGATATTTTCTTCATCTAAAACATTGTGTTATAACAAAAAATATAAAACGAAATGGGCATTAAAACCTGTTTGAATGCTCTTTAATGTTGTTAAGTGTATTAACACCATCATTCAAGTACCTCGCATTCTGTCAATTTATTAGTTGGTCGAAACAATCTGTTGGTTGAGAGTTACTATACACCACTGTTGCGAGAAAAAACCTAAAAAATCAGTCAAAATTCACATTAGGCGGCAAAAAAACGAAAAGAAGAGCCGCAACAAATTAGACCCAGGCTATGGCTAAATCACGATGAATTTCTGTAAATGATGTTAAATGTGTTAAAACAATTGTGTGCTGTGTTATGAGTCCTGCGGTAATGAATATAACATTTGTAATGAATTATTGACAATTAATGTTTGAGAGAGAAAAAAATTCCTCCCTTTTTTAAAAGTGCTATGCAACACACCGCGGAATTAGTGAACTGGAAATTATTAGCCTATATTTCGACAGAGAACACGCATGAAATTAAACAGGAAAAAAACGGGGACTAACATCATTAATAATCCGCGAAAAGCTCCTACTCAATACTGAAACAAATAATTCCGAGAGCGAGCAAGCGAACGACTGAGTGAGTGTGGGCAATTGCGGTTATTTGCCTTTATTGTTGAAAACTGTTTAGTGTAAGCGGCGAAACGAAAAACAACAACAAAAACTTATTGAAGCAATTAAGCACGAATTGGAAAAAAACACTGAACTTGTACTCGACCTGGCTTTCGTGCCTCTCGAGGTAAGCAAAATATAAATAAAAGAAGTAGAGAGAAAGAGAGAGAGAGAGCAAGCGGTAAAAAAGGAATTGTGCTTTCGGCAATTTGATTCAAGCAAACAGCTGCCTATTATATTCAATCGTTAAAAAGCTGTTGGGAGAAAAACACACCGAACACCGCCGGAAAAATGACAGAGGCAAGGGAACCAAATGCAAATCATGATTCCGACGAAGAAACTCAAGAGGAAAACGAAAATTCCGAAAACAATGGAAATAAAGGGTTCGTATTGAAATTCACGTTACATGCTTGTGTTTGTCTGGTTGATAAGTTGGGTAGGGACGGACAGAATAACGGTAGGGGTTCAGATGAAAAGAAAAAAAAAACAAGAAGATACAAATACAAAACATACAACATTGTTGTTTAAACTAAAGAACAGTGAACAAAGCGTTCGCTGTTGGTCGATGGTTTGGCAGTGATAGCTGATACTTAAATGATGCTGAGAATTCCAAATGCGCCTCATTCGTATCCGCATAGATGGTGTATTGTTTGGAATACAAAATGTAGCTATCGTGTCTGTCTCTTTTACTGAAAGCTGTTACCATCATTCAAGCTTCTTGATCGAAATGTGACAAAACATCGAAAATTCCATAACATGCTTTTCCATTCATATTTCGTGGCAATGTCACACAGCCTTGATTTGTGGCATGTACTTTGTATTTGCAATCTTTCTCATTAGATTTTTCACATCCTTTCCAGTTGACATGCAAGTATTTGATGATGAAACAATTGTGGCGAAGTTTTTCACAGACCATTTTTATGAATCTCGTGCTATTTAGCGCGACCAAGACAATGTATTTTGCAACGACGCACCGTATTTGCATAAGTTTTTGTTTGTTGAAAAATTGTAAACCATTTATTTCCTATTTAGCAAGTGGTTGTGTTTTTTTTTTTTGTTGCCTGTATGAATTTATATATTCTTCCCACACATATTCAAATCACAATCCCATGTAAAAACATGCCCGATCACATCCTCGCCTTCAATTTTTTTTTTTTTTTTTTTGATAATTGGAACTCATTTATTTTTTGGACGCTTAATTTCGTCCAACTACCCAGTTAAAAATACTGGAAAATTATTGGCATTCTCTTTACTCATGCCATGTCGCGTAGACACCATGTGAAAATGCACACATACACAACATATTACTGCATCCAATAGCATCGTATCTTTTTTACAATGGAGATGTGATTTTGTGTATGGTTTTTATGGTGGACTGTTTATATTAGAAACGGTATTTGACGTGGCAAGGACAGTCTGTTGCGTTCACTCTTGGTATTGTTCTATGTGTGTTTTGGTTTTGTTCAGATGAAATTCCATTTCATGAATCTCCCGCTCTGTTGGTACTATCGACTTAGTAGGTGATGATGATATTATGGTGTGTTGCAGGCCTCGTTTTGGGGGTGGAATAATATCGAATTTTATATTCAATTCAAAAGTTCACATTTTTAAAAAAAATCAGTTACATTGGAAGCATTGAGTATGAAATCACGACCTCATAACAGTCTGATATATTAATAGTGGATGCACTCGATATGCTCACTATAAGACGAAGTTTTTTTATAAAGTAAGAGAATATGACATGAGGATTGTTTCATAGTAAAATCCATATTTTGAAATTTAAAGCTATTTGGATGGGTTTCACATAAAAAGAACACAATTTGATTCATGCAATAATATAATATCATCAGGAAACTAATAACAATACACCAAACCTCAATTTGTTCACAAATTTTGAATGCATTTCGTTTAGAATGCTCCAATATACTTGCACTCGTTGTAACGATTATACAAATAGCATTTGAATTCCGTATAAAAGAAGGTTTATTGATTTTCGTGTACGAAAATCAAATGTTCTTCGTCTAAACATAAGACTAAATGTTTTGGAACAGATTGTATAAAACACATTTAAAATTTGTATAAACCCCTGTGTATGTCAGCTGTCGAAAAAATTCAACAAAATATTGTGTCTACTGTTGACAATTTGTGAGATTTGGTAACAAAAGCAGCCCCTGCATTGTAATGTCGAAGCGATGAACCATCCGAAGCGCCATTCATTATATCAACCGAATGAATTAGTGTTTCCGCGTATGTAAATATTTTATATTTAATTCGATTATGTTTACATTATCTTATTCCATTATCACTATTATTAAGCACCGTATTCATAATAGAAATAAAATGACGATTCAATTCCTTTGAATTGAAACAATAAACGCGCCATAAATGTTTATAACGTTCTGCCACACTTTGTTCAACTGGACACACTGAAAAGTAATCAATGGTTGAGAAAATGAATATTTACGTTGGTATTTTATGTGGCAAAAGAATGGGCGACAAATGAAACGGAAATGAGCTGAAAACACAAACGAAAACATGTCATAAAATAGGAGCGACTTTTCTGCAATATTAATGAAATACAATTTCGAATGCTGCTGCTGCCGTTGAGTCAAGAATCTAGGACATTCATTCGCTTATCGAAAAACAAAACACATATATACCATCATCATCATTTTGAAACGGTGCGCACGAGGCCTGAATTCGCTACAAATAAGTTCTAGATGGTTTATTTGTTGTGTGCACGGCTCATAAAACCAATACACAATATATAGTACGTGAAATATAAATGTAGTACGTATGATTCCGTGTGTAATTATATATTTCGTTTGCATGAAAATTGATTCTCATAACATTTTCTTTTTTATGCTACATCGCCTGTCGATGTTCTCGCGTTCTTTTCGCAACATTTTTTCTATGAAATTACCAGGGTAAAATTTCACTGTTGGCATACAACGATACTCAGCTAGCTCAATTCGGCTCAGCAATATTCGACAGCGTTATTCTGAGCACTGATTTACTGTATAATTTTTCGGAACTGTTGCGCTATTTGATTGCTTGCCTCCGATTTTTTTTCTAAATTAAATTCTTCTTGGTTCTCGTGCAATTGTATGAGTAATGGAAATGGAACTCATTATAAATCTTATGCGAATACTGCGGAAAATTGCCAAAACACAATTAGGGTGTTCACAAGATCGACGGAATATAAAGTGCCTTTTCTCATTCGAAAGAGCGGAAAAATCTATATCGATTGACTTTTGTACATATCATTGAGTGTTTGATTTCCAGACTTTCCGGAGCAAACATCTATTTGAAATGTAATTTCTATTCAATTTATAGAAACGCAAAGATAGTTAATTAGATTTTTTATTTTCTGACGATTCAAAATCATATGAAATTTATATAAATCGCTTCCATAGAAACACATAATAGAAACATGTAATAGATTTTTACTTCGGAAAGTCGGGAAACCAATCACTCCGCGGTAAAAATATATTAAAACCGCTAATATTTCTTCGCTCTGTCAAATGAGCTAAGGCACTTTTTGATCCGCCAATATCGCGAGCACCCTAATTACACATGTACTTGAGCGCTCGTGGCTTGTATTTTTAATGGAATTCCACATGCGGTGAACCAGATTAAATATTCAAAATTCCAAATGAAATATTACGTTGGAACGACACAAAATAAGCGGAATTACTGTCGTTCAACCTAAACCTTAGCATACTCCTCTCTCTCCGCTACGCACACTATTTCTTTCGAAGGAAATGAACACAATCTGCGTTTATTTTCCTTGTTTCGGTGTATCGTTTATTGAAAAGCCGTTCTGAAACTCGACACGTTTGCATTATCTTCAACAAATCAATCATTATTTAGGATTTGTTACCGTTTCTGTTTCTGCGACTGCTTTTTTCGTTTTTTTATTGTGGAATAACTGCTACTTGCACCACATACAGTGATTATTTATCGTGATTGTACATTCGATATTGTCCGATATCATCACGACGACAATATGAAACAAATCATAAATATATACAGCCATCGATTCGAATTTGCACGAATTCGATTGTCTGTCTTTCTCGTGAATAAGCTATATTCTGTTGAATAATGAAGAGTTTAGTTCTTGTAGCATTTGAACTAGTTACATATTTAGCTCCTGTTCATTCCACAATATTTGTATATTAGCAAAAAAAAAGGCAGACAAAGCCGTTAGATGACAACATATCGACATTTGAAATGTGTTTTTTTTTGTCTCCATCTCCCTCGCTCTCCGTCGATTTGATGATTTAATTCACCATCACCAATGGTTCAATTTAGATTTTTGGAGGGCTTTTGGCGCACTGTAACATACCCCATAATACGATATCGATTTCTTGCCGCATTCATATTTAATCGTAATTAATTTTTAATGGGATGTTTTTCTTCCTTTGAAACATCAATTTCTCTTGTGTGCTGAGGCTATCGCTGTGCCGTTGTCGTCAGGATGGGTTTACCCACACATTTCCCACAAAATCATCATTAAAAATTCGTTTTATTTTTAATTCAAAATGTAACGGAAATTTTCCTTCTGCCTTTTGTTTCCGAACTCCCCTTCACCACTGCATTACGTCCCTCTTTCTCGGCATATGTATCAAAAGATCACGGAATACCATTCAATCAAAAAGTAAATGATTCTGCTTTTTGCGCGTGATATCTTCCACTTTGGCTGTGATTGATTTTTTTGTACATTTCGCATTCATGCGTCCCATTCGCATATGTGACAAATGATACATAATTATGTGTGCAAGTGCGACTGACAATTCAAACATTCATACAATCTTACAATTTACGTAAATTGAATGATGGAATATCCTGACATTCCGTTGCGCTTCGACGATTTAACACTCCTACTGCAGATGATAACAATAAAACATATTATCTGGTTTTTCTGTGTTACATACATGTTGTATTAGCTGAGTCGCCAAAAGTACTTGCGTGTATCTCTCTATCGCGTAATACGAGCAAAATATTATTACAATTTAAGTGATTACAAATAGTGAGGGAGAGAGATAGTTGCATGAACTGTGCTGAGAAATAGCATTCCATTTGTGGATGCGATTTCAAAATGTTATTCGTAGTGGTTTTAGCGTGAAAACACACGAACATTAGATTGGAGCGCATAGTTTAATGGAAATTTATGCTTTGTTTGGGTGGTTTTTGTGGTACGTATAGATTTGCGAAATGATTTCGATCACGCACTCGCTTTTTACCCACACCGCACGTCACGTTTGTGTGTGTGCGTGTGCTTTATTTCACATTCTTTCTGCATTCCATACTTGAAGTCATCAAAGTCACATAGGGAAAACACCAAACACAATTCGTAACAACCGTCATCGCTTTTACAAGCAAAATCTAATTTATACGCAATTTTACGATCATATTATTATTTCAAATTATTGCATAATATAATTAAATCGATCGGCGTGTGCCGCTCGCACGACTCGTCGAAAATTGAAGTGTTTGAGTGTGTTCATAAAGCGAATAAAAAGAAAAAATCGATAGCCGCCGTAACATCATTTCAAAAATCTGTGTCAGATCGTTTCGGCTTTCACATATATAAAATTGAACAAAGCGAATAGTCCGAGCACATTTCATTCAAACTTTACCTTCTCCTCTTCGTTCCACTGCTGTACAAAGAAAAGAGCGAGAAATTGAGCTTGCGCTTCAACATTCCATTTTTCGTAAAGATTATTTGCTGCTGCTGCAAAACTTTTCCAACTCGCATTTCTTTGCTTTGTTATCCACTTTCGAATTGCCTTACACGTGTCATGAAAATAGGTAAGAAACGTGCAGAAAAAATGGGAGAAATGAAAAGAACTAGAATAGTTGAAGCAGAATGTTGTCCTTACGTCGCCCGATGCTGACGGTATCAAGTTATCAATCCATATTCCCTGCTCACTTGTTCAACTGTCATGGTTTTTGTATTTTGTTCTATATTATTGTGTTTGGTGGCACGCAGCAAGGATTGCGAAACTTTCTGTGGGCAAAGAACTTTTCAAATATAGAAATCCAAGATAGAAATTTTCGAATAATCATAATAATAATCATAATACATCTGAGCGTTTGCAGACGAATTCTGAGTTATCCCAAAGTTCTTTGTTGTTTTTGGCGGGTAAAATTTGCCATTTCACTTCTTGTTTCTCGAAAAAATTAGTAGCAATATAAACATGCTTCCTATTTTCGGAAAAGAGGCTATAGTTGCCCATCGATTTTCACTTACTCACAGTAAAATGAATGAAGTGCTAGAAACGCGAAAAATCACCGAGTTTGGTCATAAAGCAGGTGGATGATCGTGAGCTAACAGACGCGCGAGCGCTCACCACGCATAAAAGCCAATGAGCACGGCAATTGCGCGTGCCAAACTTAACCAGAAATAAATGGAAGAAAACAAGCTTAACGAACTAGAAAATATTCTGATTATTCGCTATAGTGCACTTTAATTACTAGTTACAGTCAAGTGTGTTTGTTCTCGGTGTTCTCGTATTCAACCAACACTCACTCACACACATCTCTAACAAATTAAGTATTAAATTGTGTATGCATTCGCAAGAATTTCGAATCATTAAGTTGTGCCATGGGTTGTTAATGTTACTCTCGGATGTGTTCAATAAATTCAAAAGTGACTCTTCAAAGTGTGTTCTGGTATTTCGGTGCTTTGCACCCGCATCTCTGGTGAGGTTATTTATGGGCGATGGGCGGAATGGGATGGCGAGATGGTGCTGGACCGGACGACAAAACGTTGAGTCGTTAATCGATTTTGCGATTTCTTATTTCTGTTCTTGGCCATATGCATGGGATGGGATTTTCGGTTCGAGTGGCTCGTGATGAATTACGTTATATTCCATTTGTAATGAATAGCAACGGCATTGTCAACAACGACCAAAACAGATTACATAACAATTTTTGAGGAATAAAATAACGATGAATAACCAATAACTGCAGCACCAGTATCGAGAGAGAGAATGAAAAATATAGAAAATCGAAAACGACTTCGAAATAAACAAAAATCAAAATGAAAACGAGCACCGAACGCAGCCTCGCGCGTTCAAACCAATCATAGTAATTGCAATATAATACATTATAATATAATATGTGTATACATACATTGAATGGGAAAATGCTATTTGATACACTCATTGCGAGAATTTTTGTGAAAAAACAGCAGAATAGGTTTAAAGACCGAATTACAAAGGGATCAAATCCAATATCTGGCGAGAGAAAGAAGGAGAGAGAGAGAGAGAGAGAAAGAAAGTATAAAATTCGAGAGAAAGGAGAGAAAAGGAAACAAATTATAATAAAAACACTTTTACATCGACAATATCCAGAGATGATAAACATTCATTTGACTAAGCAAGACATAGAAATGGGATATGCGAATTGAATGTGTGATGGATGGATAGAGAAAAGCCCGGGCGGCAATGGATATTTTGTGGCACAAACCGAAAATAAGAAAGAGCGAATCAAGAGGTGAGCAACTTGCAACACACGGTAGCATCAGTAAATTGCTCTGGCTTGAGCATGGCACTCGAAAGAGAAGAGTATTGCTGTGTGTAGGCATGCACACATTTAGTGGAAAGAGTCCATAAAGTGTCGCATATAAATTTATTGTTTGTATCGGAAACGGTAGTGGCCACCACACATACCCTCGCCCATTCACTCGATCCCTAAACACATTCTTCGTTCAGTCGATTGCAAAAATTATGAACACAAAAATAAACTATGTTTTTTTATTTAAACAATGCTTTCAATGTGTCGACAACACAAATGAAACAGACGATAGACTACGTGATTTAGTAGAATTGGAACGATGCAAAGAACGACACAAAAAAATAACACGTTGAAGCGTACACACCGAAAAATGAAAGACAAAGAAGAAGTGTTGGCAAAAGTAGACACCAAATCGTATCAAATGGAACGAAGGCGAGAATATTGCGAGAGACGCGCATATGATTTGTAGTAGGGTAATGTACACTATGTTAATACACATAAGTATTGAATGCGAATCGTCACAAAAATTTTGTATGTGCAATGACGCGCACGTTCTCCATCCGACGATACACACAATTTATTCGGTCTTATATCATACGGGACAATTACTGGGGGGCACCGCTCTCATTCTCTCACTCGCTTCAAGACACACTCAGTACACCAAAGAATGAAAAGGAATGTGTATCGGATTGAATACTATGGGATTGAATGCACAATACGGTGGCGATGGATGGAATGCGGCAACAGCGGCGGAGGCGGTAAATAATCGAGCGCTCGCGAGAGAACTTCATTCCATCCATCGTTCTACGGCTAGAACCAAATGTGCTCGATACACATTCAACAAGAATATTGAATGGCCGTATAAATTCAATATTTTCCATGCATTTTGGCCCATTGTTTTTGTATGTGGTTGTGAGCACATTGTGTGCTGTCGTTCGTTACGCTGCTCTTATTTGTATCGAGTGTATTCATAAATGCTGTGTGCTGCCAAATGTGTACCTGGTGTCTGCCTGTATCGTTGGATCGTTCGTTCGTGCTCTCGTTCGTTCGTTAGTCCTCATTGGTTTGTATTTGTGAGCGGTAAACGAGCGACGTGCAATGGTATTTGTGAGCGAATCGAGTATCCGTTCTCTCGCCAAACATACACACGGTGGAGTTGAGTTAAACATCAAAGTCTGTGCAAGCGATTCTCAGTTTTTAGTTGATATTAAACGCGATAAGTCACTGCAATCGTAAAACACACGCAATATTCATGCATACGCCAAAATTTTAAGAGTTCTTACACGATTCATACAAAAAAACACTACACAAAAATTACTCGATTCTAATTAGATTAGCTTACTAGCATCGCGTCCGAAATTTTACCAACAAAACAGTTTGTTCAAAATCGATTGTGATTAAATATTTTTGTTTTCGATTTTTTTCTTCCGTTCGTTCCGGTTGTTTTGTTGGTTTATTTTTTAATTTTTCTTTTCATCAAGAAGAATTCCATAAATTATTACGTGTGTCATGAAAGCAACGATATTTTACGGTTTCGGTTATTTTCCTTCGTGATTTCAAATTTAAAAATAATAATGTTCGCTTAATCAGTTATCACATTTCGTAATTCTGTTTGTGAGTGTGTGATTTTTTCATCGTTCGGTTACTATTGATTGTTGTGAATGCTGGTGACGTCCGTTGCCAAAAGTGCATTATATTGGTGACATGTATTATGAAAAACTCAGTCGATACAAAAATCCAAGATTCTGAAGCAAAACGAAGAAAACGGAAATAAAATAAAGAGAAAAGAATTGATCTTCGTTCCTTTTTATGGTTATTATCATTATCGTAGAGGGAATCGGAGAAACGCTGTCTGTCAATTAACAAACAACAAAACACGACACACTCAACTCTGAAGACATCAATTGGAATATGAAAGTTTTGAGCAAACTATGCTTTTTAAAAATTTTCACGACCTGTGTTGACGACGAGGATGTTGTTGATGCAAATGGAGCATTGAAGAAATGTAAATAAGCCAAAACGTGCATAGAAACATTCTATTTATTCTATAACTACTTTTGTGTTCCACAATTAAAATTCTATTTCGATAGCAATACTTGTGTGTTTGATCCAAAAATCAAGCACAGGAGGATCAAAATGAATATTTTTTTCTGTGCTTCTGTATTATTAAGATGAAATATGTGTTAACGGTCATTTGAATGCCAGGGGCGAATCGGCTTCAAGCTATCCCCCGTGTAAAAAAATTGCTAGCGATCATTTGACTGTAAAAGAGATCAAACGAATTAAGCTAACTATTTTTGTTATATTTTCTATGGAAAATAATCACTTTAGTCTCTTTTCTGCCAGCCGATTAATTAAGGGAAACATTGACTATAGTTGGCTGTAACTAAAGTTTGTTTTACTTTTCTTTTTTAATTCAAAAATAATCATGTTAAGCCAGGAATAGTCAGTGAAAAGTATCTCATATTAGTCGATTGAGTAGCTAGTTGAAAAATTTCACAAGGGTCAGGCATTTCTCTCTTAATGTGTTGTCTCTCCATTTCGTTGAATATATAATATAAATATGAATAAATATTTTTGTGTGTTCCATTAAATAACTCATTTCGGGTAGCCACCAAAGTGTCGTGTCGTGTCACTCGTTCGTTTTTCAGAAATATGCAGGATGATGTAGATATTGATGACGTTGATAGTAAATGTGAGTGAATTTGATAAAACAGAAGAGGCGCTTGGTCTCGTTTTCTCGCACACAAATTGTGTATATCAGTCGGTGCTTTGTTTTTGGCAGTGAGACTGTTGCTGCTGCTGCTGCTGCTGTGTGTTTCTTTGGCTTGAACGTTGAATATGGTTTCGTGCGGATATTTTTGTTGATCTGCTTTGTTAATTTCGTTTGCATTTTGATTTCCGTCTCGATTGCTCTTAACGCGATTAATATTCACAATATTATATCGCGGGTGTTTGAAGCATCACACTTGATGCTCATGAATCATGTGTGTGTATGATGACGATGTATGTATTCTCTGTCCTATTCTCAGCGAATTTCCTATAAAAATAATCGGTGGGACGTGTGGATGGCAAAAATTCGCCTGTGATATCATGCTCTTGTGCAACCGCAAGTGAATGTGTAGATATGGGATTTTTAAGCTTATTTCTTTGTTTTTCCCACTACTGTTACAGCATGTATACCTTTTTTTTACTGCTGTGTACATCCAATGTAGAATGCAACAAGAATCAGAAAAGACTGACGGAAAAGTAAAGAAATGGTTTGATCAAAACAGCCTCTTCGCTTCCCCGTGTGACATTTGTGTTAAGGGTTGTTATAAAATTAAACTCTGTATGCTATTTGCATTTTTGATTCTATACCTTTTGCTCTTCGCTCGCTACACACACTGCCATCGTTGCCTTCTGCTTGTTATTACTACGTCTTCCGAGTTGAAAAATGTAGCAGCGATTTGCACAGCATCTTTTACTACCGGAATAAAGAATTGATAGTCATTTATGTTGAGTGCTGTTTTTTTTTCTTCAACTCATTTGTCTATTATTTGTTGTTGCTGTATTACATACTCTTTATGCTACCTCACAAATGGTTTTGTGCTTCCTAATTGTATCTTCTTTCAGGCATTTTTTTTTCTTATCTCTCCATTTGGTTTTTTATATTGTCATCTTTCGCGTTGTTTTTTTGATGTTGTTGTTTTTTCCTTCGTTTTTTTTCGCTATTCTTCATAGTTTTGTCTGTTTGTGTATATTCATTTTCTTGTCATTTTTATGACGACCCATCTCATTTGTTTGCACGTATCGTGTTCTCAGTTTCGCCCCTGAAATATACCAAGAACACAATTCGTGCTCTGGATGTTAACTGGTAGAATCATATCGAGCAGTCACCAGATGATGATGATGACGACGATGACGAGGATTGTTTTTTCATCTCATTTTTATTCGTTTTGTTGCGGTTTCATGTGCGCTCGTGTTTTGAGTTGACTGGTAAAATATGTACATAATAAGAATGTGATTGAGAAATAACAACGCAGTTTATCTGCCAACAATAAAAACAACGAGTGTTTTGTTGTGCTTAGTGAACTGTTTTTGCTGCAATTTTATGAATATATGAATATTGAATGTCTCTCCCTTTCACACACATATACATACGCTCTGAGCAAACTGAACGAGCCAAACAATATGTAATTGTTTTCGACACAAACACACAAACAACAACAAGAACAATCTCATTCCAAAACTTGAACAAAAATATTTATTTACTATTATGCACATTAAACATCTATAAATTTGCCAAGTGAGAACAAAATAACAATAATTGAAATGGAAATGTCACAAAATAAATAAATGTGTGTCTGAAGCAATTGTATGAGCTGAAAATAAGTCTAATAACATTTTGTATTGTTTTCTCTATCTTTCTCCCTCTTTCTTCTTATACCATCTCTTTCGCTCTGTATCTCCATTTGGTCTTGGCAATTGACTCGATTTGCTACGTCGACTGTGAAATGCCGGGCTACAATTTGTGCATAACGCAAATATTGATGTTGTTGACGACGGCAACGGTGATGATGATGATGATGGTCACACACACAAAAGGCGACTACAAGGAAACAAAATAATCAAACAAGGAAACGAGACATTACGAATTCAATTCATTGCTCGAACGCATGCATATATGATGAAAATCGACTCTGCTTGCAAACGATTTACAGCTCCCGTTGTGAATGCATCGAATGATAAAAATGTAGCCAACAACAGTAAATATATAGTAAAAGTAGCTCATCACTTCGCGTAATTGGCTCATACTCCTCGGCTCTCTCTCCCTCTCTCTGTCTCTCACTATCGACCACGACCGACAAACCAACCAATTGTGTTCCGTGCGTATGCCAATCAACCCCCGATCAAGCACCGATTGTTGTCTCTTGAACGAGTGTGCCACTAGTTGCGAAGAGAGCAGCAGCAAATTTCGTCATCCTCGGTGTTATTGTTCGTTTTGAATGTGTATGTGGTGTGTGTGCGTGATATTTTACCGCCACAATTTGGGATATGAATCGAATTCGGACGACTTTTACAAGGTCTAGAACACCAACAGGTGCCGAAATGAAAATGCAAAGCAGTCTGGAAGTGCCGCGACAGGTCTGACATCCATTTTTCAATCAATCAACTCTTGACATTTTTTTTCTTTCAAAATACACAATGATTAATTGTTGTTGGTTGCTGTTTAACTTGATTTTGCTTGTTTTCATTGGGGTTTACTTTTTTCCGTCCGTCTCTTTTTTGTCAAGGAGAAGTATTATTTTTATCAATTCTTTTTTACGCTGGCCAGCAACATTTTTATTTTTACCATTGGACCAGTTCATTCACACAGTGTGCGCTAAAAATTGCATGATTCATTTTTGTTTGCCCTTTATCATTCCATTCAATGTTTTCAATGTTGTTACTTTTTCTGTTCTTTTTCTTTTCCATTTCTTTATCAAACACAATTTGCATGCGACTTTTTTTGTCGTTCAATGTTAATCCGTTGATCGATAAATCTTACTCTTTATTCTCTCAAAATTTTTATAAGCCATTTCGCCTGATGAAATCAGATTATTATTTGAATATTTTTGAGCTAATTTTGAATGAGTTTTTTGATTGAGTTTACGGTTTCCTTACTCAACACAATATCGTTTGGTTTTATTTTACATGTGGTTTCTCTTATCGGCTCTCAATAAATACTCCCCCATAGTAATAATAATAATATGAGTTGGGTTTGGCATATTTTTGTTGTTGTTTTTTTATATATACAATATATCCAAAGCACGAAATCAATAACTCAATAATGACACAATTTTTATAGTGTTTCGTATTTATATGCGGTTATTTCCTTCTCTTTTTTCCACATTGTTCTCTTTTTTCCCCATTTTTCTTTCTCCTCGATGGTATACTGCGCAATTGTTCGCCATTCGAATGGCAACGCGATAGGTTCGATCGACTTCCTTTGATGAGTTCCAATTGGGAGCGAATCGAACGACAAAGCAGCTTGTTGATCAACATCAATCGACTGATGAAACATCGGCCGCTTTGTTGCAAGTTCCACAATTTCAATTCGGCACGCAGCGATCGCGCAGCGTTGAGTCGGGCTCAATAGATTCGAATTTGGCCAGCTATCTCGAAGTGCCGAAGCGTTTTCAACGCAGACGATCATCCAATTCCAAATCGCCCATTTATTGCGTGCACTGTTTGTACATTGAAGAGTATGACCGTTGGTTGGAGAGCGGTGGTGCATCCACATCCGATAAGAACAATGAAGACAACATAAGCGATGCATCGTTTAGCGATGACGACGACACTGACGAATCTGAACACATCGAAACATCTTCTGATAATCATCATTTAGCCATTCCCCATCACATACCTCTTTGCAACATTAAGTTTTCACTATCGACAACTGATGCATTTCCTTTACAATCAGCTAATGACGATCAGCCATCCTCACCAACTACACAGTCAACACCGCCACCGCCATACCAAAAACAACCAACAACAAATGAAACTCAATGTGATATAATGCCTACACCTACTATTGATATTGAATTACCTACCCAGTTTTCGAATCGCGGCCGTCGACGGTCCATTTCGCGGCAAGAGGCCATTTTCATTGAACCAACCGGCAGTTCATTGGAAAATCTCGATTCGATGAAATCGCCAACCGAAACGGAATCCAGAAAACCGAGCAAGCGCAACGAAAAAATGAGCACAAGTGGCGATTCAAGCGACAATGTTCAGGATTATTATTTAACTGTGCCCGAAACGGATTTACGGCGTGATCGTGCCGCTTCTGTTGACTCAAGTTTTTCGAAACTGCCATCGAATGGAAAAACGGAAGAATTACAGACAGAAAACGATGGATTTCTTGCCGTACCCACAAATGCGGTTCGATCACGTTCGGTAGATATTGTGCTGCCAACCAATGAACAGGCACGATACAAAGCACTTTCATTGGCCGGGCCATCAATGTCAAAACGGTATGTAAATTCACAATCACGCACATAAAACAACCAAAAAATTCGGTCTCTCTCTCTGTGTGTGTATGACAGCACGCACTAATATTTCTTGGTTAAGGGGAACTCTATTCATTGCTTTTTTTTCTACCGTGTTTTTTTATTACCTTTCTACACACATTCAATCATACACTCAGAAACATACTAACTCATCACAGTACTCCTGTTTTGATTAAATGGGGAAGAAATGGTACATTTTCTTATTTCGTACTTATGACATATGCAAACACATATGAATCGACTCCATATAAGTAGATCACGATTCATGATGTTGGTTTGGTCTTAATTTCACATCGAGAACTTGACTTTATTCGATTGCAGTCTGATTCAAATGAATCGCAATTACACATCTACTCTGTATATGTTCTTTAAATAATTTTTTGTTTTTATTCCCCGTGTGAAAATAGAGTGACTTACAGTCAGCTAACTGCAATTGATTATAAAGGATTATAATTGGCTATTTCTTTTTTTTGTGTGAAAATATTCAGTTTCTCTTATGTTTGAGACAGTTGATTAATCTAGGACTTTTTGGCTGATTTTATAGCTATAATTGATTGATAATCGTTAGCGATTATGATAGTAAGCCAGTCCCAAGAAAACGCCCAAATCAGTCGACTGGTTAGTTCGTCAAAATATTTTCACACGGGTTCCCATAATATTATATCTACTCTTTATCTTTATCTGTACTCTGTTATCGAAGGTATCATTGGTTGCTTTTTCCGTTTCTCATTCCATACTTGAGGTATTCAATGTCTCAAATTCTCCGCTAATTGTTAGTATGTTCTTTTGTTGGTGTGCATGGCAATTATGTATAATGGAGTAAGACATAACGTGTAACCGTTTTCCATAAAGTGTCATTTTATTTTAATAGCTATTGAATACGCTCTTTTCTTTATCATAGAAACGGTTCACGGAAAATCAGTCAAGTACCTGATTGGAGTGAAAGTGCGCAAGCTGGTGATCATTTGTGGCAGCCAACATCAATTTCGGGCGACTTTTGCTATGTCGGTGAAAGCGAATGCACGGTATGACACACGCACACACACATACTCCGCCATTCTGTTTATGAACTCTGCATTTTAATAAGAATTCATTAATCATCACAAATTTGCAATTTTTGTGTGCTCTCTATCTTCTTTTTTCTTGTTCTCTTTTTTTGGTTTTTTTTTTCGCACGCTCCTGTTTATAACGGTGGTTGATCGTTTCAAAACAGAGACATGGGCCCCGCATGAAGTGTTCAGCATGTAGGATGGTCGCTCACACCAGTTGCATTTCGGTAATCATGAATCGTACGCAATTGTCATGCAAACCATCATTCCGAGACGTAAGCATACGGCAATACGGTGAAAAGCGAACAACTCAACATCATTGGATCCATCGCCGAACGGAGAAAGGCAAATGTAAACAGTGCGGCAAGGTTGGTATATGGCAAAACTTGACACAAAAAGTGTCCAAAGCGCTTGTTGTGCTGCGCTTTTGTTTGAAGCATTCGACGAAAATACCATTTCTCACTAATAATATGCTTCTTTTATCCATTCATCAATTAGTCGATTCAAGCGAAACTATCATTCAGTTCGAAGGAAATAGTTGCAATATCATGTGCCTGGTGCAAGTCATCATATCATAATAAGGAATCATGTTTCAATCCAGAACGAATCGGCGAAGAGTGCTCTCTTGGTATGTAGATCAACGGCTTGCAATAATATTGAGCCAATGAAAATGTTTCCGTATATACATTAATAGCGGCACTTGTTTCCACGCAAAACATTGATTATTTTTGTAAATTGACTCGAAAGGTGAACACTCGAACATTATTGTTCCACCATCCTGGATAATCAAGCTTCCGCGTAAAGGTAGCTTCAAATCGTCATTGCGAAAGACATCACGGAAGAAGGAAGTGTCAAAGAAGAAATCGAAAGAGAAGGAATCTAAAGCATTTGTGATTAAATCCGTTCCGACAACCAAAGTCACGCCCGTTTTAGTGTTTATCAATCCGAAAAGTGGTGGAAATCAGGTCAGTGCAATAAAAAAACCAACAAATCAACCAACATCATACACTATTACACTCTTCGAATCAGAACAGTTGCGTCCATGTTCAATTGTCCATCTCTATATTTAGATAGGGCCAAAGTTCAAAAATATTTGAAGATGATGCTGCTATTGGGATATGCTCACTTGCTCAATTTATCTGTCGTTACTATTTATAGGGTGTTAAACTTCTACAAAAGTTTCAATGGCTGCTGAACCCTCGTCAAGTATTTGATTTGACACAGGGTGGCCCAAAGATGGGGTAAATATTGAAAATGAAATCAAATGCACACGGTGTGCTGGATTAGAAATTAATAATGCCAAACTGGTATTCCATTGCTTTTCTATGCGTGTGTGTACGCATTTAGATTGGAATTGTTTCGAAAAGCGCCGCAGTTAAAAATTTTGGCATGTGGCGGTGATGGAACTGCTGGATGGATTCTATCGGTTTTGGATCAAATGCATTTCGAAACACAGCCAGCCGTCGGTGTGTTACCATTGGGCACCGGTAACGATTTGGCCCGTGCACTGGGATGGGGAGGCGTAAGCTTTATACCTTCCATTTTAAATCGCTTATCTCCTGCGGGAATTCTCTCAAGTGGATAAAACGTTGATATTTGTGGTTGTTGTTGTGATTTTTTAGGGCTACACCGATGAACCTATTTCAACTATTCTTAAGAATATCGGCGATTCAGATACAGTTCTGTTGGATCGATGGAGCTTAAAAGTAACACCAAATCTCGATGAAAAAGACGAAAAGTGTGATGGAAAAGACAATTTGCCTTTGAATGTTGTGAATAATTATTTCTCATTTGGTGTTGATGCCCATATTGCCCTGGAGTTTCACGAGGCACGCGAAGCGCATCCCGAACGTTTCAATGTGAGTTTTAAATTATTTGTTTCATTTAAGTTTTTTTTATATGAATGACCATGGATGAATTGTTGTGTTTTTCAGTCACGGTTGCGCAACAAAATGTTTTACGGCCAAGCCGGTGGTAAAGATTTGCTGAAGCGCAAATGGAAAGATCTCTCTGAAATGGTGACACTTGAATGTGATGGAAAAGACATAACACCGATATTAAAAGAGCACCGTGTCCATGCGATCGTGTTCCTGAATATTCCAAGCTATGGCGGTGGCACACGGCCCTGGGCCAGTTCCGGTGGCAAGCAAGCAACCGATGATGGTTTGATTGAAGTCGTCGGTTTGACTACATATCAGCTGCCATTGCTTCAGGCTGGTAAACATGGTACATGCATTGCACAGTGCAAAACAGCGAAAATTGTGACGTCAAAGACAATCCCAATGCAGGTAGATGGCGAAGCGGCCAAGCTCAAGCCATCGATCATTGAATTGAGTTTACTCAACCAAGCTTTGATGTTAGCGAAAAGTAAACCTGGTAGAGTTAATGTATTGTAAGTGTTTCATTGATTCGTAACGTGTGTCCGCATCCAATCAAAAGGTTGCTTTAGTTTTCTGGTTGTGCTAATTCATTCTTTATTGCAGGCAAACTAGCAATGAACCAATTCCTATAACAATAAATAAAATAAGTATGACTGATTATGAAACTCATCACTATGATAAGGATTTGCTCAGACAATCGGCCACATTCTTTGCCTCCATCAAGCTGAATGGCGTTACGGATTTGGAGCAAATCCGACGTGTCATTGAAAATTACTGTGAAGAGAATGCAAACACGCCGAAATTGTTGCCAGATTGGTGTTTCCTCGATTGTAAGTTTTCTGTCCTGTTTTTTGCAATGTTCCCAATGAATTTTCGCATTTTTTTCTTTTTTGTTTGATTTTCGGATGTAAGACTTTTTATTTCTTTTTCATTTTGACCAATTTTAATCTCCATTTCGCTTCACACAACAGCGTGTACTGCCGAACGCTTCTTCCGAATTGACCGATCGCAAGAGAACTTGCACTATTTGACAGATATTGCCACTGATACAATGTACATACTAGATCAAGAGCTTATGACATTACCTCAAACGCCAGATGATGATATAGCAGTGCCATCCAGTCTGCCAAGTAAACGGAATATCAACTTCAGCTCCGGCTCAAGCGACAACTTGGAACGTGAATCCCATGAAAATACTCCAACATCACCATGTGCTAATCAGACATTCTTCAATCGTTTAGCCGCAGCACCTGGATCCAATTCCGATTCCGGAATGGATTCACGAAAATGTAAGTAAATCCGTATTTGTTTGTAACTCATGCAATTTTGCTTCTGCTGGCCGCTCGGCTTTAATGCGAATGCCTTCATTTTAAAGACTCGCAAGATTCTCAAAATTCGCAAAACAGTCCAAAGAAATTGGAAGACGCTAAGGAGGATTTAGCCACTCCAAATGTCTCATTCGATCGCATGGTTAATTTCAAAAGGTAAATTTTCCTTTTGCTTTTTACCACACGCACGCACACACCACACATCTCATTGACACGATTTTTATTATATCCTTTTGATTCAACTCATATTTTGCCCTTCTTTTTGGATTGATTTTCAGAACCGAATCGTAGTTTCAAAAAGTTTGGTTGACGTTGTTGCATAAACTTTTTTTGCGTTTAAAAGCGTACGTCAAAAGATTTAATTTTTTTTATTTTTTATTTTTTTTATATTTGCGCATGGTACGATTGCATGCCTAATTTAATTATATACAGACTTGTGTTTTATGAGTTTCTCTTAATCTTAATAACGAATGCAATAACATGTTTTCGAGCATGGAGAACACCATCATCGTCACCCCCACCCCATCTGTCTAACAATTTGTGTCCCCAATATCAGTTTTTCTATTCACACCAACAAATTTTTACATATTGTAATTGCATGCAGCTTTCATGAAAGGCTTTTTGGCCTTACACAAGATGCTTATGGATTCAGGTACGAATTTCTATCCTTGAGTGCTGCACAAATAGACATCCCAACAACCACATTTTTCTTCCACAATTTTGTGTTCGGTTTTAATTGTTCAATCATTTGTCTATAGTTAGTAATTTGCGATGAAATGTGGACGGAGAAATTAATCCATGCGATTTATTTGCAGTAATTTATTGGAAAAAACCACCGATGCTGTGATAAAAGCTGCTAAGACCGGCAACTTTATAATGGTACGAATTATGTGAAATTCAATTACCTTCATGCATATTCAATTAAGAAAAAAATCATTAATTTATCTGTTTTCGCAGCTGCGTGATTTGCATATGCAGGGCTATTCATTGTTGTCAATCGACGCAACTGGTCAAACTGCCCTACATTACGCATGTAAATATGGCTATAAAGATATCGTAAAGTATTTGATATCTTATGCTCCAAATTCAATCATCAATATGGTAGATAACACAACGTAAGTTCAACATTAACAATATCAAATAATACTTTGTAGTGGACTTTTCCCGAACAGACGATTTCTTCATTCGATAGCATAAAATATCTTTCTTTTATCTGACTTCTGAATACAAAATTGCTTGAATAGGCAAAACAAAGTTTTGCCCATTTAAAAATAATGCAATTTATATTGAAATATTTCAGGGGTCATACTGCGTTACATAAGGCCGTTCAGCAAAAACATCGAAACATTTGTTACATGCTCGTGGCAGCTGGTGCAAGCCTCACGATGCGCGATTCAAATGGACTGACGCCAATGATGATCGCTTTCCAAGTGGAAGACAACGATTTGGCAAATTATCTTGAAAGTATGTTAATCAAGGATTGGAAATGGGTTGATTATTCTTTCGTTAATTTACATCATTTTTTCATATTCAGCTTTATTTATCCATTTTCTCATATCTATTTTCATTATTTTTGCTATTCGCTTGTGTTATTTGACCGGCGATAATATTTTGGTGTAGCATTAGATCTTATTTGAACCGTTTGAGAATAAATCTAGAACTTCCATGGATCGCATCCATAAGAGAATCATTTGGAAAACGCATGAAAAGAGAGCTCTGAAACATAAAAACGAAAATGGAAGACATATTGTTGATTTTATCGCGCCCTCAAAATCTCTGTGTATTAATTCAATGTTCCCTTTTTGCGTTCCAATATTTTGGGAGCTCTCTTTTTGAGTTTTGCTTTTTCATGTGTCGAAAATATTCATACAAGTTCTTGATTTATTTTGACCGGTTCATTTACAATTCCAAATTTTGAATTGTTATTGCAGGCCAAGAGAAAATGTTGCGTACAGAATTCGTCGAAGACATTTAATCGGGGAATCATTTGACACAGGGATGAGAGATAGTATTAACACTGACCAATCAACAGAAAACATGATAAAATTAATGGGTGAATAGCTCAACAGAGGAACGAATGGAACAATTTCACACGGAATCATATAGGTCATAAATAATCCTACTAAGGAAACAATGAAATCACGTTAGCGGAACCAAGGACGTATTTATTTATTAACTTATTAGCTTATACAAAATGAAAACCCATTAAACTTTAAAACCTTTACATCTTGCATAAAATGAATTATGTCTATAAACACAATCAATAATAACTAAAACCACAATGAAAAAATGAACGAAAAATAACAAAACAAAACACATACTTATGCTTGATACGTATACCTATCGTTAATAATATAACTGAATAACTAAGCTATTTTGCCCTTCTCACACACCGTGATCAGGTGGACCAAATGTAGTGAATCTATTGAAATGGGAACAACACAGCCTACTCCTTATAAATGATATTGTTTCTTTTTTTTTTGAATGATTGTTTTCTATTTTCAAAAAGAAGCGATAAGCAGAAGAATATTATCAAATTCAAACTAAATTATAAGTAGTGACTAACAAATTTAGTATGAATCGAAACTGAACAACTAATATAGTGAATGTGCTTATGCATGGAAAATCGGCGATGATTAGCAATGGATAAAGTCTCGGTGTGTCTGTGTTTCAGTGGAGCGTCTAGAATAAAAATCCAAAATCTAACTACAATTAGAAAAGAAATAATGAAAATTGAATATTTATTATAACATAATAGAGAAATTACTCATTCTAACTACTCTGCAAACAGCACTCACGACACGTTTAACACGTATACAATCACGTCAAATCTTATCAAACAAAAAACTAGATCAATATTTATTATCAAAAATACTAGTAATAATGAAAAAAGCAAATGACAATCTCTTTAATAAATCTCTTGTTTATATGCTATGTATTTAAAATAAAAAAATAATTAAATAATTGCAACTTTTAAAAGAAACAAAACATTAAATGAAAAACAAACATTATTAATATGATTCCATTTTATTCTTATCAAATCAAAATGATTATTGAACAGTTATTAACTTATTTCATTAAATTTGAATTTCATTAATAAAACAAAGTCAGTTTTTTCAGCTCTTAGTTTGTATTGACTTTAATTCACTGTTCGCTCATTCGAAATTGGTAAAAATGAAGCTTTACAATTTAAGAAGTTTACATTCCATTTGACGAATAATTCGTCTTTCATCATCCCAGGTAAATTTGCTGCAATTTTTTCCTCATTGGGCCATTCGTTAAAACAAACGTAATTCAGCGGATTTGACGGATTTCAAGGTGCTGGCATATCAGTTATTAAACGTATTCATTTCAGATGGCAGCGCTCACTGACATTGACAAATGTGTTCCAAGAAACTAGTGCATGTGTTTCGACACATGATATTTATTTACATCAGGCGAAATGCCATTTTCCCGCATGTGATATATGCTGTCGGAAGACAGACAATTGATTTAAGATTAGTTTTTTTATTCTGTTATCACTTCAATGAAGATTTCTTATCTTTTGCGTTTTGTAAGTAATTACAAGGGGAATTGGCACGAAACACGACAAATATTTAGATAGTCAGGTAACTTTGATCGTGAAGGTTCTTGTGATATATTTTTACTACAATAATAAAAATAATCATTCGAGCGGCTTGCAAAAGAATATTCAATGTGATTGTGAAAATAGTTAGTTTAGAAAATATGTTGGAGACAACGGATGCGAATGAAACAGCTGGCGTGGTTGCCGCACAGGTTTTGGAAAAGGAAGCTCATTTTAAAGCGGGTTTAATTGACTTTACGGCTGGCTCGTTGGGTAAGTGGAGTTTTCTACGCGGATCCGTCGATAGAATTTCTTTAAACGTTCGAATTCCAATTGGATGGTAAAAGATTATATAATCCGTCAGAATTCAAAAAGAAAAATAAGTCTACTTTCCAGAAAGTCACTCGATAAAACAATTCTTTATTCTGATATTCTTCATTGGGATTTAAAGGTGGAATTGCGCTGGTATACGTAAGTCAGCCGTTAGATACAGTCAAAGTGAAGATGCAAACTTTTCCAGCCGTTTACAATGGAATGAGTGATTGTCTGATGCAAACATTTAAAAAGGACGGCATCGTTCGTGGATTATACGCTGGAACGCTACCTTCGATCGTAGCAAACGTAGCTGAAAATTCCATATTATTTGCTGGTAATAGAAATGCGGATTTCAGTGAATGCATTCTAATCGAATCTATTCTGAGGATATATATTTTGTCGTAGCGAACGCCGTTCTTTCAATCTTTATTCCGCCAATGATACAATTATCTTGCAACGACAAAGTGTACGCATTCAAATCTAAATATGCGATCGACAGATACAGATCCGATTTGAATACATTCACTGGTGAATTCAATTCTTAATTCATTCATGTGAATTAATGGAATGAATTAATGGATTGGCATCTGAGATTGCTCACGTTTATCCACCCTAAAGGTTATGGCGCCTGTCAGAAACTCATAGCAAATCTTGAAGGACACAATAGCGTTGATGAACTTTCGTCGCTCAGGTAAATTCAATTAGAATCGATTGCATTCAATTGGATAAAGCGTCGCATGTTGACTTATAGTAGACAGTACACAAGTGCTTATTGTCTAATTGAATATTTTTAGTAATGCATTGGCTGGGGTGATTGCTTCCTTTTTTTCATCGTTCACGTTGTGCCCCACCGAATTGGTGAAATGTAAACTACAGTCGATGCGTGAAGTCATGGTATTACTAAAAGTTTGATTCGGCTCTATTTATGCAACCTTGACATTTTCATTTTTATGTTTTCAGAAAAATGCCAATCAAGTTCAAGGCAAACACATTACACCACTCCAGCTGACGAAACAGATATTCAAGCAGGAAGGTGTTTTAGGCTTCTATCGAGGACTGGGACCGACATTGGCACGTGAAATGCCCGGATATTTCTTCTTCTTTGGTGGCTACGAAGGCACAAGGGAATTTCTACGGAAGTATGTTTCAATTACTCGGTCACTGAGAACACTTCGCTTATTTGATATTTCTTTTGTCTTGCTTTCGTGTAAAAGACCGGGTCAGAAAAAGGAAGACATTGGATTGTTACGAACGAGTGCCGCTGGATCAGTGGGAGGCATTTGCTTGTGGACGGCCATCTTCCCAGCAGATGTCATAAAGAGTCGAGTTCAAATCAACAATACCAAAACAAATATGTTCGCGATGGGCGTAAATATCGCCCGTACGGAGGGTATAACTGCGTTATACAATGGGCTTAAACCAACGATCATACGCACAATACCTGCAACGGCTGTTCTGTTCGTTGTATATGAATATTCAAAGAAATTCATGACACAGATTTTTTGATAAATACACAAATGGTGAAAATAAACTGAATATTTCATATTTTTTGGCTCAGAATAAAATTACATCTTTATTTTGCTACACGTATAAGCGACACTCAAAACGCGTTGCTTTTAGAAGCGATACGAAATTTATTTACTGCATGAAAGCAGTGCAAATTGTCGTTGCAATCCCGGCTTAAAAATCTGTGTGCAATATTTATGTGTTTAACTTTGAAAAAAATTGCAATTTTGTGTCGCTTCTATGAAATTTCTTCTAGAGTTTCGATTTTACGAGGAGCAGAATGAAGATGTACTTTCATTCTAAGTCATCTATATAATATAGCCACAATAAATTTAAATAGTATATTTTTGGGGGATATGAAATCGAACTATGTAATGGATGTTCACGAATAAACCCACTTTCCAACATTAGGTTATAGAAGTGCCATCATCAAAGCTCTACATACAACAATTAAATTAAACCCGACGTGAAATCCGATAAATAAATATCAACGTTTTTCGCCTTAATGATTTCACAAATTGCACCAAAATTATTTAGCTTACTGATGGTGATGACCTAATCTTTCGATCTTACTTTTATTATGCAATCATGAACATACAAGTTGAAAATGCTTTACTGACAGTTGATACATTTTCGATTCAAGCTCATTGGAGCTTCAGAATTTCTGTATGCAATAATTTGATCCCCATTTTAGTTTTAAAAGCGTAAAATTTGAGCAATAAATGCCTGAGCGCATTTATTAGGGGGCTATGGATAATTTGAAATTTATCTTTTACCAAATTCCCATGTTAACTTTAGTTATTTTTAGGTAGACGAAGGTGTTAATTGAATGCAATACCGTTATTAATACATAAGTAAAGAACATAAGTTATATATATATTTTATAGGATAAGATGACTCACAAAATCAGCTAACGTACTATTTGAGCCAGCAAAAGGCCTTGGATGGCATTTTTTTTTTTTCCAGACATGGAATTGCACAAGCGAATGCCCCAGAATAAAAGTACATCTTTATTTTGATACACGTATTAGTGACATTCAGACGCGTTGCTTTAGGAAGCGAAACACAATTTTGTTACTGCATTAAAGCGATGTAAATTGTTGTTGTAATCCCGGCTTACAAATTTGAGTGCAATATTTGAATGTCCGAGAATGAAAGTGAGACCTGATTTCACAACATATAGAAATGTAACAAAAAATAAAAAACATTTTAAAGTCTAACACCGAAATGGAGACATTTAAAAGTGTAACACCGAAATCGAAACATTTTGAAATGCAACATCGAGATTGACAAATTTCAATGTATAACATCGAAACATCTTCCACATCATTTTCTAAAGTATAACATGGAATTGAAATATTTCAGAGTGAAACGTTGAAATTGTGACATTTTGAAATGGAACATGGAGATAGACATAGTTTGAATAGATGTCTCATTCGGTGTTACAATTTGAAATATTATTTATTTATGTTGCATTTCTATATGTTGCATTTCTATATGTTGCGAATTGAGGTCTCACTTTCATTCAAAAAAATTCGAATACACTCGCTGCATGCATCATCAAGTGTGTAGAAACCTTATCCCAAATAGGAATAATCGGCAATAATCTAATATATTTTGAATTTTTTTTGAAATGATAGGACAAATTGCTTCCCATAAATGATGTCAAAAGTGAAATGTTAAAAGTGGCGTCCCACAAGGGTCCAAGCTGGCAAGTCAATTATTTATATCTTCATTAAGAGTATATTTAAATTGAAACTAAAAGGCAAAGCACAATTATTTGCAGACGATGAACCTGAACAAAATGAAATGTAAATAATATTGTATTATTTAAAAAGAAACTTACTGAATTTATTAAGATAAATCACATAAAACTATGAAATTGTTTGAAAATATCAGCAATATGTATAGTAAGTAAGCAAAAATTTTACTAAAATGTAAATAGAAGAGAGTGTCTCGCATAATTTTTTTTTTTTTTTTTTGAGACAGCAAATAAAGAAACTAATGAAGTAAAAAAAAGGTGACAGCTGACAGTAATATTTGATTGCTCAATGTCTTCGAACCAACGCTGTATTGCATATGATTTTTGAATTTGTATACAATGTGTCATATCCGATCATGACCACAATTTGTAGCTGGCATTTTATTCATCGAATATAAACAGAGAGAGAGTATGAGACATAAAAATATAATTCCTCAGCTCATTATCATATGCATTGTTTGCTCTTGTAGTATATAAATGTAAAAAAAATATTCAAAAAGGGTGCGTGTTCATAATAATATGAGCATAAATATGCTTTGCTATTCCGTATGCGAATATTCTATTTGTCAGTCTATCAGTCGAGTATTCTGTATGTAATTCGTACTTGGTTTCACATTGTTGATAACTTGTTGGACTTTGAATTTAATAATATCAATAAAAGCCAATGTTTTACTTGAATTGGTTTCAGACTGTATTGTACGTTTAGCAGAATTACATGTTTCGAAAGTAGAGTTGTGCTGAATAATAATGATTTGGATAGTGATTTTGCTGTGTTTTGGGTTCATTCAATGCCAAGACCGAAATCAAACCGAAGAAGACAAACTGGTGTTTGCACAAATTGTGAGTGAAAATACACCATTTTTTGATAATCGATTTTAATTATTCAGATTTTAAATCATTTGTGGTATATTTTTGATAAGATTTTCAGGCACGGAGATCGAACGATACGTATGCCGTATGAAAATGACCCATATAAAGACAAAATCCATTGGCCAGAAGGCTTTGGTCAATTGACGAATGTGAGTTCTTTGTTGTGCTAATTTTTATGTGTTCTTATGGTTATTTATTGAAAATTAGATTAATATAATGACAAAATTTTAAAACAATTTCGCGTTGAAATTTGACATTAAAAAAATAAAAAAATTAAAATTGTCTACTCTTATATTTTCACATTTATTTTAACGAATGAAATTATATTTGGGATGTAAATGTAACATTGTCACTGAGACAAACGATAAATAGTTCAATACATTTTTCTGTAAATCATACAACAATTTCATATAATGGTTAAGTTCGAATATAGAAAAATAATTCAGATAAAAAATGTCAAAAATCGTATCCAATGCAGTGAAATAATAATTCAAATCTCCAGGGGAATTGAACTAAGGCCCAAATGAAGTGACAGCTCAACAGCGCAACCATCTTCGTTTCAATTAACAGATATGGACTATTATCTATCAAAATTAAAATTAATGTTCATGGGCTCACATATTATCGCGATAACAGGTACATTTTTGTGCCATTTGTGTTTAGATTTCGAACGAATTTTCCCCCTAATATTTCATTTGAGATGTTTGTCACAAGGAAAAATACGGAAAATATCTCGATGGCACAAAAGAAGAATAATTGTCAAATTTGTAGTCTCCGCAGTTTCCTAGCATGACTTTGTTTTGTTGAAACTGCTTCTTGGCGGTATCAGCTTTCTAAATCCAAGCCTAGACTAATACGAATGTCACGAGAATGAACGTTTATTATATGAATGGCTGTGCATGCACGCGTATGCTGCGAGTGTTCCATTCAACATTCACATCTTGTAAATGCGTATGCACTCTTGCGAATCTTTTTGCGTACTATGAATATCCACCGAAAGTGACACTTTGAGTTCAAATATATGTTTTTAAACGCAAATGTGTCGTTTGATTTTTTTCGATTGAATAAGGAATACCATTATCATTCAGAATTCGCAAATACGGCAAAATTAAAAATCACAAATAATAATAAAATATATTTTGATGTTTGTCAAAATTGTCAATCATATAATCTAATCGTTTATTTCTTCATAGCTGGGGAAGCAGCAATTGTATGGTTTAGGAAACTTTTTTCGACGTCGATATGAGGGGCTTTTCGAAGATGGCTCTTATTCACCCGATAAAGTATACACTTTTTCATCTGGACTCGATCGCACAATAAATAGCGCAAATCTTGTTCTGGCAGGCCTGTTTCCACCTCAAAATGATCAAATTTGGAATAGAGATTTGCTCTGGCAGCCAATTCCTGTGTATAGTCTGCCACGATCAAGCGATGTCCTAATTGTAAATGAAAAGGCGTGTCCTCAATACGAAAAATTGCTTGAAGAATACGAACAATCATCAGAAATTCAATCTTTAATCGGGAAAAATCGTGAATTGTTCGAATATTTAGAAAAAAATGCAGGTCAACCAATTCGCACAATTGAACATTTAAAAGATCTCCATGCTACCCTTGATGTAGAACATCTTCTGAATAAAACGTAAAAATTTCCTTCATTTATTGCAAATCGATATGAATTTCCTAAAATTACAATGTGGACGTGTTTGCTACGTATAATTGGCACAACTACGCGCACTGACTTCATTGCATTGAAAAATTATTAAAAATCTATATTTCGTACATTTACTTGCAGACTTCCAAAATGGACCGAAAAAGTTTTTATACCAGGCGGTCAATTTGAATATTTGGCGAAGTATTGGCTCAGATTCAGCAGTGGAACAGCCGAACTGAAGAAATTGAAGTCCGGTTTCCTGATTAAAGAAATACTGGACCGTTTCCGGAACAAAATTGCATCAAATTTGAACCCAGATCTTTCACTCTATTTGTATTCTGGCCATGATATTACCATTGGGGCAGTTTTAATCGGCCTTGGGCTATTCGAGGTATGCTTAAATAATTTTGAATTAAGGTTCTCTCGATGTGCAACGAAAAAATAAGTTTAATGAAGAAAACGTTTTTTTTTCCAGCTTCACATTCCGCCTTATGCGTCAAGTGTGATTTTCGAACTGTACAAGTCAAGCGGAAGCTACGTTCTTCAAGTATTTTACAGGGATTCTACGGCCGAGATCTTAACGCCATTAAATATTCCAAATTGCGGAACAAAATGTAGCTTGGATAAAATGTACGATCTTTACAGCGATATTTTGCCATCCGATATCGAAACAGAATGCAACATATCGAAGATAAGAACTTCCGATTAACGATCAGTGTTGCGCAATAGACTGTCGTTGTCTATATCTATACCGTATATACAATAATGCTTTTACACAGGCACAGCGTGTGAAATTGTTGTTATTCGAATTAGAAAACAAAGGAATGCGATGAAAAGAAATGATTCGTTTTAATGCGTTGTACATGGATATTATTTATTCCTCTCAGTTCTACATACATCCATAAAGTATACGGCTGTCTATCAAAATGTAACACTGTTAACGTCAATAGTTGGTTTTGCGTTCATGGATTGAATGGATGAGAATAAAAATGCAATGTATTCTTGTTTTCAAATGACGTGTCCTTCAAACATCTTACAATTGATGTGTCCCTGAAAATTGTTTCAGTAAAAGTGTCCCAAGTTTTGAAATTTGATTTTCGCATTACTGATATGAGAAAAGTGATAAGTGTCTTCGCCAAATATATAGATCCTTAAAAGCCTTATATATTTGCTGAGGACACTCATCACTCATCTCTAATCAGTAATGCGGAAATCAAATTTGAAAAGTTGAGACAATTTTTCTGAAACAATTTTCAGGGGCACATCAATTATAAATTTTTTTAGGGATACTTCATTTGAAAATCAGAATACATTGCACTATTAATCTAAGCCATTCAATTGAAAAAGTACTTTTAATTAATACACATTTTGTATATTAATCATTAAATCAATTTCAATAAATGGTCTTACGAACGTAAAACTAGCTTTTCCGTACATTCCCCGAAATTCTTCGGGTGTACTGGTTTTTCATTGATTGCTACGCATTTGTATTGGATTTATGTTGATTTCTTATTTCTTACAGAAAATGTCAAGTTATTACAATGAGATCGAATTTCAAGTCATTACACATCATGTAATTCAAATTTGAATTTTAATAAAAAAACGAATAAACATCTCAGTTCCTTATATTTACTTCCACGTTCTCTATTTTCGAATTGGTAATAACAATTACGATTAGTTCACTCTGATGTGAACTTTCAATTCATGCCAACGAATAATATGATTCCACATTTATGTTATGTATAACTTTCGTCAAAAAGTTAATGAGCATTCAAATTGATAAAAAAACACAGATTAGAAAATCACAAATACTTCATCCAATTTAATGACACAATTTGTAATTTTGACCCCGAAAATTTAAAATTGTGTGAGGGAGGTAGACTTAAATCTCATCAGAATGACTTGAAATTTTGTGTGACTTATTTATTTCATAAAAAAATAATATCCCGAAAGTTCCAATTCGTTACAATGTGAACTTAAGATATGCGCCATACAAATTTTTCGTTTCGACCACGAGAAGACCCCGAAAATCGAAAATTTTGCTGGGGAGGTAGTCCTAAATCTCATCATAACTTATTTTGTTCATAAAAAATTAATATTCTGAAAGTTTCATAATGATACAATGCGAAATAGTCATAGTCCCTATAGAAATTTTTCGTAATTATATTGAAAAACAGCCCATTTTTTGATTCCACTCACTAGAGCTACCCGAAAAAATTATCCGATTAGGCTGAAAATAATAGGTTTCTATTCCTAATAAAGAACAATGTGTGAGTAAATTTTTGATCAATTCTAAAATCAATTTTTTGAGTTATCGTGTTAACAAATTTTTGCGTACAACGTACAACGTACACGCCACTGTGTGTGGTAAAAGTATTGCGATCCGTCAAAAAAATTCAAAACGCCCGGAATGAGTTTTCTTTGCGTTTTGAACCTAGAAAAAACGATTGCAACCATTCCCGGATCAATTTTTTTCCGTGTGTGGTACGTTGTCCGTTGTATGTTGTTCGCAAAAATTTGTTAACACGATAACTCAAAACATTGATTTTAGAATTGAACAAAAATTTACACAAGCTTTGAACTTTATATAAGAAACATTTGTATGGGGACTATGTCTAGTTCGCATTGTATCATTATGAAACTTTCAGGATAATATTTTTTTATGAAAAAAAATAGTCATGCTTAATTTCAAGTCATTCCGATGAGATTTAGGACTACCTCCCCAGCAAAATTTTCGATTTTTGGCGTCTTTTTGAGGTCAACACTGAAAATTTGTATGGCGACTATCTTAAGTTCACATTGTAACGAATTGGATCTTTAAGAATATTATTTTCCTATGAAAAAAATATTGGGAGAACAAATTGAAAACCGCGCATTCGTTACTAACTTCATATCTATCATAGATGTCATTATTTTGACTTTGACAGCTATTGTATCTTAAAGAGGATAAAAAAATACATTGAAAACGATCTGTCAAACTTATCATTCAGTTGAATACACAAGTTTATTATTGCGTTGAAAATGTCGAGCTACGTGCCTACAAAACAGCATTTGCGGGAAGTTTTACTTTATTGGTTTAATCTGAAGAAAAATGCTTCCGAGAGTCATCGTTTGTTATGCGAAGCATATCCAGAATATGCTCCGTCGATTAGAACGTGCCAGGAGTGGTTTGCGCGATTCAAAAGTGGTGATTTTGATGTGGAAGACAAAAAGCGTCCAGGCCAAGTGAAAAAGTTTGAAGACGAGGAGTTGGAAGCATTACTCGATGAAGACTCGTGTCAAACGCAAGAAAAACTTGCAAAATCATTGGGAGTGACACAACAATCCATCTCCTATCGTTTAAAAGCCATGGGAATGGTTCAAAAGCAAGGAAATTGGGTTCCATACGAATTGAAGCCGAGAGACATCAAACGCCGTTTTTTCACTTGTGAACAGCTGCTTCAAAGGCAAAAACGGAAGGGTTTTTTGCATGGTATTGTGACTGGTGATGAAAAGTGGATTCATTACGATAATCCGAAGCGAAAAAAATCGTATGGTTACCCCGGCCACGCATCAACATCGACGCCAAAGCCGAACATTCATGGCTCGAAGCTAATGCTGTGTATTTGGTGGGATCAGCTCGGCGTGATCTATTATGAGTTGTTGAAACCAAACGAAACCATCACAGGAGCATTGTACCGAACTCAATTGATGCGTTTGAGCCGAGCACTGAAGGAAAAACGGTCGGAAACGGTCGCAAGACACGATAAAGTTATTTTGCAACATGACAACGCTCGGCCACATGTTGCTCAGGTCGTTAAAACCTACTTGGAAACGCTTCGATGGGAAGTCCTACCCCACCCGCCGTATAGCCCAGACATTGCCCCTTCCGATTACCACCTCTTCCGATCAATGACACATGGCCTGGCTGAACAGCATTTCCATTCTTACGAGGAATGCAAAAAATGGGTCGATTCATGGATAGCCGAAAAAAGCACAGATTCCTTTCGACGCGGAATCCGTAATTTGCCAGAAAGATGGGAAAAAGTTGTGGCTAGCGATGGACAATACTTTGAATAATCAATTTGTAACCATTTTTCCATAATAAAGATCGAAATTTTGAAAAAAATGCGCGGTTTTCAATTTGTTCTCCTAATAAGTCACACAAAATTTCAAGTCATTCTGATGAGATTTAAGACTACCTCCCTCACAAAATTTTCAATTTTCGGGGTCAAAATTCAAATTTTGTCATTAAATTGGATTATATTTAGTTTTGCGTTTTTAGCTATCGTAATAAATTTTTTTCATGATGATATTTATTATGATGAAATTCGTTATTAGGATTGGATACTAATGACATTATCATGATTTTATTAACTTATCATAATAAAATCGTAATAATGTTATCAGAGCTACATCATAATAATTATCATGATTTATCATATTAATTTAAACCATTCCCGGAGCAATTTTTTGTCCGTGTGTGGTACATTGTCCGTTGTCTATTGTACGCAAAAATTTGTTAACACGATAACTCAAAAATTTAAGATTAGAATTGATAAAAATTTACACACACGTTAGTCTTCATTAGAAATAGAAACCAATTAATTTTCAGTCTAATCGGATAATTTTTTCGGGTAGCTCTAGTGGATTCAAATCAATAAATGGGCTGAAAAACTCAAACACAGCTTCGGCATGCATATCTTATCGATAAGATCCAGAGAGCACCAAATGAGAAAAAAATAGTATGCACAATTTTTCTGGACGTAGCCAAAGCTTTCGACTGTGTAGAAAGAAATATTTTACTAAAAAAATTGGAACAACTGGGTGCTAGGGGGAAAGTATACAATCTACTGGACTCATATATAAACGATAGATCGCAGATAGTTCGAATCGGAGAATTCAAAAGTTCCATCGGTAAAGCTAAATTCAATGTGGCACAGGGATCTAAGCTGGGCCCTCTTCTATTCACAATATATATGATTGACATTTTTGATATCAAGCTAAATAGAATCCTGCAACTGTATGCAGGTGACGCATCAATAACGTATATAAATACCAATTTAGATAGACTACGCGAAAACATCAATGAAGACTTAAATAAATTGACCGAATTTTTCAAAAATAATCTTCTGGTACTAAATGGAGATAAAACTAAAATTATTTGCTTCAACACGAAAAACCAGGAAAACAATAGAATGGAAGAAATATACTTAAATAACACAAAAATAGAAAGAGTCAATGAAATTAGATATCTAAATATGTTTGATTATTGACACAAACCTAACATGGGACTCACATGTAAACTGTGTGATAAAAAAAGTTAAGCCATATGCCGGAGTTTTCAAGAGGCTATCACATATATATAATACTCATGTAAAAAAACTGCTATACTACTCCTTTTTTCATGCTCACATTGTATACCTATTAACTATCTGGAGTGGCACAAGTAAAGAGAATTTAAACAAAATCCAAGTCATCCAAAATAAATGCTTAAGAAATTTGTTTTATGACAAATACAAATTGGGAAACATCAGAACAAAAGATCTATATAGAGAACACAATATCATAAACTTTGAACATTTAATAGAACTGGACTTAAATACTAATTTACAAAAAATCATAAATAAAAAACTAAGCTCAGATATGAAAATAGAGTTCAATCATTATATACACGATCATAACACTAGACAATCAAAACAAATAAAAAGCTACAATAGAATACTATTACACTACATATCAATACACAAATTTATTCATCTTCAAAATTAAAATTATTTGGATGTAACAAAATATATCGTTTTAATTTGTATGCATTATTCAATAAAAAAAAAATGCATATCCGCGTAACTTCACGTTGAGGCCACTCCATTCCGAATTCACTCACCAGCATTGATTAATGATTCTACATTGATTTTAAATCTGTTGACATGATATTGGCAGTTACTTTCCATATTAGGAATCATATCGTTGATTTCATTAAATGCTTCATTCACGGTCTCCAATTGGTGTTTCCATCCAGGTGGATACGATGGATCATTATTTTCGACCATGGTTTGAAATTTCCGTGCCTTTTTCACTAACTTCCGTAAATCATCCGAGGATTGATATATAAAACCAAAGTCTTGGTCAATCTGTTTTTGATATAATCGAACTATTGGCCGGAGTATATTATGAGAATCGTATTTATCAGCCGAAAGCAACGCACTTTGATATACTTCACGATATTTCTTGCAACATTTGTCCCAAATATGAAGTGCTGTATGAAGTGTTGAAATAGAAAAATCTATTCTACGAAAGTGTTCATCATAATGAGTCTCGGGTTTTTTTTCGAATTTTGTTGCGACTTTTGGGAGCCATTCCAATAATTTATTACGCCAAACTCCGATATGCCTGAAGGTGTTAAACTGTGAACATCTTTGCTCGGGGAACCCAGATGTTCCTGAAGGACCAGCTGATGCAACAAAATTAATGTCAACCTATGGCAATAAAGAGATAAAGCAAGATCAAACTATTTAGTTTTGGGTTCTTACATGTTTTCAAAATATTAATTAAGCCTACACAATTAATAAATACCTCAACTTCATGTTTTACTAATTTACTCTATACTCTTTGTTCTTAACTTATTTGAACAATCATAAACTATACTTGAGTAATTTTCATCAAACCCTCAATAAAATCCGAAAATAAAAGGCAGATTTTGTCTTACGATTGTGGCAACCGCTGATATTTAAAACGTACAAACTAATACTTACCAACTGGGACATACACACTGTGCACGGCCCAGTACATACAGCAATAAAGAAATTAGAATTCAGTATCACTACACTGGACCGTCACACCATTCTCACTCAATAAGCTAATCATTCAAAACAGCATTCATACTAAACATTTATACCACATTCACTCCGTTAAAATTAATAACTGAAATTTAAATTAAAGTTAAATTAAAAATAAATGGTCTTACGTACGTAAAACTAACTTTTCCGCACATTTTCCTAAATTTTTCGGGCTAACGCATTTTTCATTGATTGCTACTCATTTGTATTGGATTTATGTTTATTTCTTATCGAATCATCATGCAACTTTTAGAATAAATCACAGAAAATTTCAAGTCATTACGATGAGATCGAATTTCAAGTCATTACACATCATGTGATTTAAATTTAAATTTAAAAAAAAAATTGTTTTTTCTGCTCCGGATGCCTGGCCAGAGAACGTTTTCGTCCGAGAGTTTCTGCAAAACAAAACTTTAGGTGATATCTTTCCGAACTTAAATTCGAACAACAGACGCAACTCGACCGCAACGGATTTAATGGAAACAAAAGAATCACAATTACCGGCCAGCACCGCGGGATCAATGACTTCGTCGAAATCACAATCGAACAAAACACCGAACAAAACGCCCAACAAAACACCGATAGAATCACCGACAACTTAACCGATAAATCGCATCATCATCTAAGGGATCATTCGTCTGCAATCAATTCAAATGAAACAAAACTGAATGCGTTTATACAAAATACTTCGCCTACCGATTTGCCAGGTAATATAAACAGCAACAGCATTATATGTTCTCGGCAAGCGAGAAATGATACTACCCCACCCAATTTGAGTTCGTTTTCTACTTCAAGCCACATTAATATTAATCATCTGTATCGCAACTCATCTTTGTCCGAATATGATATCTTCACATTGACTGAAACCTGGTTAACCGATGGAATTGCTTCATCTGAATATTTTGATACATCATTTAACGTATTTCGTAAAGATAGGGATCAAACTGATTAAATTTTTGAACGTTTAGGAGGAGCTCTGATAGCCATCCGATCTCATTTCATCTGTTCAGAAATATCTATTTTCAACGCATCATCGATTAAATGCATTTGTGTTAAATTAACGTTGAATAAGCATGCAAATATATTTATTTTTAATTCGTATATTCCACCAATGTCGTCAAACGAAACTTATCAATCTCATCTTAATGCTATAAATTCAATACATTCATCATGCCATCCATCGGATATTTTTATATTGACTGGTGATTTCGATATGCCAAATGTGTCGTGGATCGCGGATGATGTTTCTAATATTCTCCTGCCTGAGCAAATGGAACCATCACATGCAGCTGAATTTATTAGTACAATAAGTGAGCTTGGATTGTTTGAAGTCAATAATATTCGTAATTCAATGGGTAGACTATTAGATCTTGTATTTACGAACGACCACGAAAATCTAACAATTTTTAGACCGCCTCCGTTAGTCAAATTAGAAGATCTTCATCCACCGATTTTGCTCACATTTGAATGGCATTTCAATGTTGTTTCATCTGAGCCAAATGCCGACAAATTTAACTAAAGAAGAGGAGACTATTTTGGCTTGAATCAGTATTTGTCATCTTTATACTTGGAAAATCAACTGATTAGTCATCATTTATCTCTGGAAGATAAGGTGACAGTGCTTGTTAATTCATTAACGACAGCAATAGAGCGCTTTATACCAAAGAATACCATTAAACGTAATGTAAAGTGTCCATGGAGCAATGCTCAACTACGTAACCTAAAAAACAAGAGAAATAAGGAATGGAAGTATTTCAAAATCTCGGGTGATAGACGTTCGTTTGATGCAGCATTCGCTGCGTTTGACTCATTGAATGCAAAACTCTATGATGACTACATCAATAATATGGCTTCTACTGTTCGATCAGACTCAAAATCATTCTGGCGTATTATTAATTCCAGGAGGAAAACTGATAATATACCGAAAATTCTTCATTATGGTGATACATCAACGACTGATATTCAAGTTCAAGCTGATCTTTTTGCAAAATTTTTCAATAAAAATTTTGAATTTAATAGGAATGGCTTACAACCCAATCGAGTTACTTCCATAGGAGGAACTAATGTTTTATTCCTGTTGGAAGAAGCATTTGTATTCGACGAGCTTATGAAAATTGATATATCGAAGGGAACGGGACCTGATGGTTTTCATTCATTATTGGTGAAAAATTGTGCAGCCTTTTTGTGCATACCACTTCACATCATATTCAACGAATCACTAACTCTCGGATTGTTTCCTTCTCAGTGGAAAAGTTACAGCGTGAATCCAATCTTTAAAAAGGGATCTAGATCGGATGTTGAAAACTATCGCTGTATAGCTAAACTACCAACTATAGCTAAATTTTTCGAGAAACTCGTGAATATTAAACTTACTGATATGGTTGCAAATAGAATATCACCGAAACAACATAGATTCTCTAAAAGGCGTTCAACAGTGACCAATCTCATGGATTTTACTCACTTTGTGTTTAAAAATCGACGACAAGTAGATGTGCTGTACAAGATTTTGCAAAGGTCTTTGATAAAGTCAATCATGATATATTGATTTCAAAGCAACTCTCATATTCATCGATGATTTGACAGCTGATATTGCTTTACAGCGTCATCCATATAAAATATGGAGAGTAAGGCGAACATGAAGTTCTCGAAATATGTGGAGAAATGTCAACATAACTTCATTTTGATTGCGCTAATTTAGTTTGTTAAAAACATAAAACGTTGTTTATACTCCGCTTTTACCTGAAAATATTTTATTTTGTAACTGATAAATAAATATATAATATATTTTATGAATGAAAAATTCTATGTATATAAATTAAACGAAAGTAGTAGACAAAATGTACACATTACATTTCGCGCATGTTTTGATCGACAGAGAAATATCACTTTATGTAGTGAGTATATGGACATGCACAAATGCAGACTTGAAGGTCCAGGGGATTCAAGCATTCCAGATTTGTTTCAAAGTTAAACAGATTTAATATACCTAGTAACCTAATTTATTGGATCAAATCATATCTTCGCGACCGTCGTCAATTTGTAAACTACAATGGTAGATGTTCCGGGGAATTCAGTGTAAACTCGGGTTTGCCTCAAGGAAGTCAGTTGGGTCCTACACTTTTTTTACTATTTATCATCGACATAGTTGAGGAATTGGGTATTGATTTGTTTATATCTTTGTTTGCTGATGATCTTAAAATTGCAGCTGCAATCAATTCCGCTATGGACACATTGAAGCTTCAACGTGCTATCGATAAATTGAGGCAATGGTGTATCGCAAACGATTTACACCTAAACTTAAACAAGTGTTCAGTGACGTCAATTACCAACAAACAAAAATCGAACATCATTATTGGAAATTACCGTTATGGGGATCACGTTTTTGAAAGAGTTAAAGAGCAAAAGGACCTTGGTGTGATTGTGGATTCGAAACTGAACTTTAATAACCACATAAATATGATAGTGTCTGAAGCAAAATCTACACTTAGATTTATCAAACGCTTTTGCTTTGACATAAGAAATCCGAATACGCTCAAGACGTCATATAACACTTTAATTCAATCATTGCTTGAATACTGTTGTGTCGTATGGTTACCATATCACTCGATATCGATAGACTTAATTGAATCGGTGCAAAAGCAATTTACAATATTTGCATTGAGAGAATAACCATCTGCCGAAAACAACTATCGTATTTCTTCGTATGAATGTAGACTGGAAAATTTGCAAATGATGAAACTTGAAAGGAGGCGTATCAATGCAGCTTCGCTGTTTTTCTACGACGTATTGAACGACATTATCCCATGTTCACAGATAAAAAACGATATTACGCTTCATTCAAAACCATTCAATTTTCGTGAATTGTCGGTGGAGATTTTTAGAATAAAAAATCTATCACTTATTAATGAACATACGGCACCAATAAATCAGATGTGTAAACTTGCAAACTTCATTGATGAACTATTTAAAGAATCTGCTACTCGTGCAAATTTTAAATCTCAATTAGTTGCCTGTGATAAATTGAATCTTAGGTTGAAACAACAAATTCAATGATTGTAATTAAACCATTTCTTTTCAAATTTCATTAGCATTGTTAATATTGTGATACTGTGATTATGTGATATTTTAAGCATAGTTATCGAATGTAATATTTATACATATTGTATTTTTAATCATTCAACCTTGCAATGTTTGAATGGATTTTTCTAAAAGAAAAGATACAGGTTTTAATGGTGGTGAGATCCGATATAATCGATTAATGACCCTTACCTTTTCCCTGTCAGATATGTCATTACTAAAAAATGAATAAAAACAGCCAGTCTTTGGCGGTGTCTTGCAAAATCTCTATTTTTGAATTGGTAATAACAATCACTCTGATGTGAACCTTCAATTCATGCCAACGATTAATATGATTCCACATTTATGTTATGTATAACTTTCGTTAAAAAGTCAATGAGCATTCAAATTTATGAAAAAACACAGATTAGAAAATCACAAATACTTCATCCAATTTAAAGACAAAATTTGAATTTTGACCCCGAAAATTGAAAATTGTGTAAAGTATGTAGTCTTAAATCTCATCAGAATGATTCGAAATCTTGCGTGACTTATTTTTTTCATGGAAAAATAATATAAATCCAAAGTTTCAATTCGTTACAATGTGAACTTAAGATAAGTCGCCATACAAATTTTCAGTTTTGACCCCGAAAAGACACCAAAAATCGAAAATTTTGCAGGGGACGTAGTCCTAAATCTCATCGGAATGACTTGAAATTTCATAAAAAAATAATATTCTGAAAGTTTCATAATGATACAATGCGAACTAGACATAGTCCCCATACACATTTTTCTTAATTATATGAAAAACAGCCCATTTTTTGATTCGACTCCACTAGAGCTACCCGAAAAAATTATCCGATTAGGCTGAAAATTAATAGTTTCTATTCCTAATGAAGACCAATGTGTGTGTAAATTTTTGATCAATTCAAATATCAATTTTTGAGTTATCTTGTTAACAAATTTTTGCGTACAACGGACAACGGACAACGGACAACGGACAACGTACAACGTTCCACACACGGACAAAAAATTGCTCCGGGAATGGTTGCAATCGTTTTTTCTAGGTTCAAAACGCATAGAAAACTTATTCCGCCCATTTTGAATTTTTTGGACCGATCGCAATACTTTCACCACACACAGTGGTGTGTGCGGAAAAGTAATTAGATGGTGATTGTTAATTATTACGATTTATTCTATCCAACTCATGCAAATCATAAGGAAAGCCGCAATCCCACGCGGTCCACATGTTTTGGGTTATGCATATTATCAAGAAAACCTTCTGGAAACTTATTTCAAATAAATTACTATCAAACACGTTTATAAATATTTGGGAGATTATATTGAATAAATGAATTACTACCAAAAAGTTGTAAGTGTGCATGTGCATCCAACAATTAAAAAAGGGTTTTTGACTTTTTGTCTCCTGCAAGTGCAAGACTGACATTGACAGAAAACGTCAAATGTAGCTAGGTTTTTAATAGCAAAAATTGGTAACGAATAAAAAGGTGGAATTGTGTATAACATCGATTGCATAGATTGCCCTGAAACATATGAATCGGTAGGAAGAAAACGTACCTTCAGATTAGATTAGAAAAATACTGAAACTGGATATAATTGAGTGAAATCGTGGCACATCGATTTTTGCATTTTTGAATCGACTCACCGATATGTGAATCGGTGGGAAGAAAACTGACCTCCAGATTTGATTGAATAAATAATGAAACTGGATATATTTGAGCGAAATCGTTAAACAAGAGGTTCATCCGGAATAATTGTAAAACATGAAATATATGGAAATCATGTTTCACTATTATTCCGGATGAACCTCTTGTTTAACGATTTCGCTCAAATATATCCAGTTTCATTATTTATTCAATCAAATCTGGAGGTCAGTTTTCTTCCCACCGATTCACATATCGGTGAGTCGATTCAAAAATGCAAAAATCGAAGATCACAACACGCTGCCGATGAAAACAGCAATTCGTTCGATTTTGATAATGCACAAATTCTTATCAATGAACGCAACAAATCTTAGCTTCAAATTAACGAAATCAATCAAATTATCAGGAATGAACGGCTTGTAATGAAAAGAGTGACAAAAAAGATTATTCTAATAAAAACTATAACCTCATTCAAATGTAACTTGAACAATAAATTGTACGCTTGCTAGTGGTAATGCCACCACAAAGCATGCTACTGCATGTGCACGTACAATGAATTGGACAACCGTAGCTATATTTCTATTTGAGTTGACGTTTTCTTTTAGGAGACACAAAGTCAAAAACACTGTTTTTATTGCTAGATGCACACTTACAACTCTTTGGTAATAATTTAAGTTATTATTTAATATAATCTTCCAAATATTTATACACATTTTTGATAATGCCCAAAACATGTAGACCGTAAGCCAAAATCTGCCTTCTATTTCTTGCATTATATCGAGGCAATGCAACAATATTTCACACAATTAATTTGATGGAATTCACTTAAATATAATTCCAATAAACTATCAAGATAGAATTTATCATCAGACTGACATCAAACGATGGAAACTTAATTTTTTATATGCTGTATAATGATTATACTTAATCTCATGAAACAAAGGATGCAAATGCGTCAGAAACACTCGAAACAGAAACATCATTCTGTTGTTCTGCAAATGGCACAGTTCGGAATCATTGAAGCAACCCAAGCGCGATAGTAATAAATAGTCTTACATACGTAAAACTCAATTTTCTATCCGCACATTCCCCGACAGTCTACGGGTTCACAGGTCATGTCTATTTTTTATCGAATCATCATGTAACTTTGAGAAAAAGTCAAACAAAATTTCAAGTCATTACGATGAGATTTAGGATTGAATCATGCTACGAATCAGCTGTGCCATGTTTGCGAATGTATTGGTATTTAGTTCAAAACTCACCAATAGCGAGACCGAAAATATTAGCCATTGTTGATTCACTTTGAACTATTATTTCAGTAATGAAAAGAAAAACACTTCAATAACTCTTGAAAATATAGATTCTTGCAGTGAATTAAAAAAACTTTTGTATGACTTATTTTTTTCATAATAAATTATTCTGAAAGTTTCATTATGATACAATGCGAACTAGACAAGTTAGTTTTACATTTTTAAGACCATTTAATAATACTTAATTATTTATTTGAGTGAGCTGTCAAAATGAACATCAACAATTACTTATAGTTCTCGCTGTTGGTGAGAGAGAACAAATTACACATTCGCAAACATGGCACAAATTCCCAATTTAAATTAGTCTTAAACCTCATCGGATTGATGGGAAATTTTGTGCCACCCGTTTTCTTAATGAAAAAATTATATACTCATAGTGTTACTTGACATTGATAACAGACATATTTGTCTGTTTTGACAAGTACGATGATAATTAGACTTAGCTCCAATAAAAATACATTATAATCACTGAAAAACCCGAAAATTCGTAGAGATTTCGGAATTGTGCGGAAAAATTCAAAGAGGCGCAACGACCATACAAACTTGGTATGATGCGTGGTAGACTACGCCATTTATTTTGCATAGTGTAGTTAGGGTACGTAGAGTCGTCGCTGCGCTTCCCTGAGAATAATAGTTTTACGTATGTAAGATCTATTCTTTTTCAGCGACTCGCTTTCTAATATTATCACATGAAGCTGAGGTATTCTTTTAGTAACAAAGTAATAGTACTTACGCTACAAATGAAAATGGTGATTAAACAAAATAATGCTTGCATGTTTCTTGCAATGATGAACACTACTATTTCATTAGTGAGGCGTTCTTGATATATATATCATTTGAAAGGGCTCAAACTCTATGAAAATATTTGAATTAAAATTGCAAATATTCATCTTCTACATTTCAAAATCATTGCTGTCAAAATAATTCAAATAAGATCATTATGACTATGAATAACAAAAAATATATTTTAATGTTTGCAGAATTCGTGCACGCGCGGACAGAAGAATTCGCAAAACTTATTTCATTTTTACTTCTCCGCACACACCACTGTGTGTGGCAAAGGTGTTGCGATCGGTCTAAAATATTCAAAACGCTTCGCGATATTAAAAAAAAACAAATTTTCGCGTACAACGGACAACGTACCACACACGGACAAAAAATTGCTCCGGGAATGGTTGCAATCGTTTTTCTAGGCTCCAAACGCATAGAAAACTCATTACGGGCGTGTTGAATTTGTTGGACCGATCGCAGACTGTGTGTAGTGTTTACGCAAAAGTTAAAATGTAAAATATACTTACTGTCTGTAAAGCGGAACCAAAAATTGAAGATAAAAATTAAATCGGACCAAAGTAGAAGAAGAAATAAGAAAACATGTTGTTTTTTTTCAATTCAGTTGGTTACTCGCTATCTCTAAATAGTCTGAAAACTCTTGAAATAAACATGCTTTGATCGGCCATACTTATTCCCGTGTATTTGTTTCTCATTTAAATGAACTAATTTTATTTATTATGCTTCAAAATCTGTTTATCTTCACAAAGACCTCATTACGCTGGAGTCAAAGAATCGATGAAAAACTTTTGTTTGTTGAAAACCTTTGACAAATTATGCATGATTTCTCCGGTGGCCTTAAAGTTGGAATAAACTTTCAAGTTCGAGCCGAGTGCACGCTCAGCGCCTGGAGGTTAAAACAGATTTCATGGTGGGCATAATGATTCTCTTCAGTGAAATTATTTCACGTAATTTGGCATTAAAAATTCCTTTTGTAGCACCTAAATGTATGCTTTTTCAGGAAAATGTAAAATGCGTGTGATGTTGAAAGAAAATCTACAGAGATTTTCTTCTATAAAAAGGACGGTGTGAACGCCATAAATCCATATATGTTATCTTGCTTAGTTCTAAAATATGGTTCTATCAAATAACTAATATTTGGATGATGATCATCAGTACAGAAACAACTGATACTTTCTTATCGCATAAAGATTTTTTTCATCTGCCGAGGATTTTTTTGCGTATATTTGGAATTTGGCCATTAGATTATTTATCTAAAGGATCGCTACCATTCTATTTCTATATAAATTTCATGTCAGTTTTCTTCGCAGCAACTTTCGGTGTTGCACACGGTTTTGTGAATTTAAACAACCTCTATTTAGCATTGGAATCATTCTGCGGCTGCCTTTTTGAACTCATCTCCTGGTAAGCGTAACTCATCATAATAGTAATAAGTGTCTATTGTCCGCCTCAGAATTTGTAGTGTTGGTTTTCATTGGCAGAACTCCAAAGAAATAAACCTCAAATTAAATTCATTATTTGAGTGTAAATTGCATATTTTTTATAATATTTCAATTAAGGTTCAAATTAGCATTCGTCTTCTATCACCGAAGAGAGTTTGGGGAGCTTCTGCGTTTACTTCTTAAGTACTATGATTCAGGTAAAAAAAATTGATATAGCCGTATCTAGAAGAATGTTTTTCAATTATTACTTAGCAACTACCATAATATTTCTTGAAAATCAATGTTATTTTAACATTCCAATTCATTAATTATTACATTTCTGAAAAGCCTGCAGCCAGGAAGAGATAAGAATTTATCGAAAATCAATTATTTATACAACATCTGGTATTGTACTTCTGGCATCCGGTGGGCTAATGACTTGCACATTATACGTCTTGACGCCGATCATAAAAAATGTGTTTTATTATTTGTCTAATCAGCCCATGGTACGAGAGCAGCCCTTTAATGCAGTGTATGTGCTTCATTTTCTTTCATTTCACATTTGAAATCATTTTCACCTATAACAAAAGTAACATTAAAATTATGACGAATTTATCATAAAAAATGTATAAAAATTTTCTATGGCTTCGCGTCAGGAAGATATCCATTCTTTGACCAATATTCGGACACTCTTTTTCTGCCCTGTTACATTCATTTGAGCCACGGTGGCTATTGCACGGCATTTGGCTTCAACGGCATAGACAGCATATTTATCACAGCGTGCTTTCATATTTCGACGCAATTTCAAATAGTTACGATGAAAATTCGAAATGCGTTATCTCTGGAACACACAAAGGGAAATCGCATTTTCACAGCGACCGAAAATAAACAGATTCGTGGAGTTTTGATTGAATCGATGGAAGCCCAAATCAAGCTTTTTGAACTTACCGATTTATTCATAAAAGTTTTCACTTCAATCATTTTGATGCATTTTATATCCGTTGCATTAATTATTGGTTTGGGATCCATTGAACTTCTAAAGGTATTAAGCTCCTTTTATTAAGCAAGGAATTCAAATGTTTTCCATTTCCATCCCCATGTCGATTTTCACTTCATTTTGTCATACGATTTTACTGAAACATTTCATGTTGAAGAGTTATTCTTGTACGTATTGCCCTAATTGCGTTTCTCACCGATTGATTATTTTGCTACGAACTGATTTAGACTCCAGGATCAGGAAAAGCTTTATATGTGGTTTATATAATAACGGTGGCTACTCAATCATTTGCTTATGCATACAGCGGAAATCAGATCAATGAAAATGTTGAGTAATCTTTAGAGGAATCTGCATAATTACGGAATTTCAATGTATTTTATTCAATCTTTACAGAGCCTAGAAATTTTCAGAGCCACATGCGATTCGAACTGGTACTGCCTTGATGTCAATAATCAAAAAACAGTCCAAATGTTAATACTCAGAAGTAGAAATGCAAAGTTCGTGAAAGTTCCATTTTTCGAAGTGACATTAACTGCATATACAAAGGTTTTCACGCAACAAAACACTTAAATGAACTAAATCTCAGCGGATGTTGAAAATTTTGCTTTGCTTTCAGATCATGAGTACGGCTGGTTCCTATATAACGTTACTTAACAAAATGCTTGAGTAGAATTTAACAATAACATTTATAGAAATATGAATGTAAAGCTGATAACAATTGATATCGATTACTCAAAGTTTAATCGTCTCATATTTACATTTGATGAAAAAAAAAAACTGTTTTATCCAAGTGATCAAACGAATACATGTGAAAAGGTGGAGAAGATTCGGTAAGGTGAATTGAAGTATAGAAAGCATATATAATTTTAAATATTGAGAGCATCAAATACCAGTTACTCTGGACGAAACGATGGGGTGTCAATTTAAACATAGTGGAAAGGGGAAATTATATTCTGAGAATAGTTTAAATTTAAGATGCTGCTCTTGACTCCTTTTTTATCGGTTTAACTATTTTTCTAGACTGAGCAAAAGATTTCACGCAAATAATTAAAATCTCTATATTATTCTCGTTAATGCATTCAACTTATGAATTAGCTTCTAATCTAATCAATCCTTTGTCATCAATCTTATCAGCGAAATTTTGTAAACCATATCAACTTGTTTAATAATAATATTTATTTTGATATTTTACTGTTTACTCTTTATGTGTTTTGTTTTGTGCAATGTTTTATGTGAGGAAGTTAAGACGTTTGTGTATGAAACGTATTTTATGGCGTTTGTAATTAAATTCACGTCTCCTTATATTTGGTTTTACTTACTCCACATAAATGGTGGACTTAAATTCATCACCTTTCTCCCTATAATAAGAGAAGCTATTCACATTTTGACCTAGATATCAGCTTATTGAAGTGTCTATTTTTTTTATAATGAAGAAATGAGAATTACCATGAATTCATGATTTGATTAGATTTTGGCTTAGTTATTTAAATAAAACTACTCAAATTGATATAAACCAATAAATTTCACAATAAGAATCTACAATGAAACTTAAAACTCTTATATATTACGTAAAACTAACTTCTCCGCACATTTCCGGACAGTTTACGGGTTCACGGATAACGTTTATTCCTTATCGTTTCATCATGTAACTCTAAAAATCTAATTTTTCTATAAAATAAATAAGTCACACAAAATTTCAAGTCATTACGAGATTTATATGATTACGAACAATTTGTATGGGGACTATGACTATTTCGCATTGTATCATTATGAAACTTGCAGAATATTATTTTTTCGTGAAAAAAATGAGTCGTGCAAAATTTCAGGTCATTGCCATGAGATATGGGACTACCTCCCCCGTATAATTTTCGATTTTCGGTATCTTTTCAATGTCAAATCTGAAAATTTGTATGGCGACTATCTTAAGTTCACATTGTGTCCTATTGGAAATTTCAGGATATTATTGGGAGGACAAATTGAAAACCGCGCATTCGTTACTAACTTCATATCTATCATAGATGTCATTATTTTGACTTTGACAGCTATTGTATCTTAAAGAGGATAAAAAAATACATTGAAAACGATCTGTCAAACTTATCATTCAGTTGAATACACAAGTTTATTATTGCGTTGAAAATGTCGAGCTACGTGCCTACAAAACAGCATTTGCGGGAAGGTTTACTTTATTGGTTTAATCTGAAGAAAAATGCTTCCGAGAGTCATCGTTTGTTATGCGAAGCATATCCAGAATATGCTCCGTCGATTAGAACGTGCCAGGAGTGGTTTGCGCGGTTCAAAAGTGGTGATTTTGATGTGGAAGACAAAGAGCGTCCAGGCCAAGTGAAAAAGTTTGAAGACGAGGAGTTGGAAGCATTACTCGATGAAGACTCGTGTCAAACGCAAGAAAAACTTGCAAAATGATTGGGAGTGACACAACAATCCATCTCCTATCGTTTAAAAGCCATGGGAATGGTTCAAAAGCAAGGAAATTGGGTGCCATACGAATTGAAGCCGAGAGACATCGAACGCCGTTTTTTCACTTATGAACAGCTGCTTCAAAGGCAAAAACGGAAGGGTTTTTTGCATCGTATTGTGACTGGTGATGAAAAGTGGATTCATTACGATAATCCGAAGCGAAAAAAATCGTATGGTTACCCCGGCCACGCATCAACATCGACGCCAAAGCCGAACATTCATGGCTCGAAGCTAATGCTGTGTATTTGGTGGGATCAGCTCGGCGTGATCTATTATGAGTTGTTGAAACCAAACGAAACCATCACAGGAGCATTGTACCGAACTCAATTGATGCGTTTGAGCCGAGCACTGAAGGAAAAACGGTCGGAAACGGTCGCAAGACACGATAAAGTTATTTTGCAACATGACAACGCTCGGCCACATGTTGCTCAGGTCGTTAAAACCTACTTGGAAACGCTTCGATGGGAAGTCCTACCCCACCCGCCGTATAGCCCAGACATTGCCCCTTCCGATTACCACCTCTTCCGATCAATGACACATGGCCTGGCTGAACAGCATTTCCATTCTTACGAGGAATGCAAAAAATGGGTCGATTCATGGATAGCCGAAAAAAGCACAGATTTCTTTCGACGCGGAATCCGTAATTTGCCAGAAAGATGGGAAAAAGTTGTGGCTAGCGATGGACAATACTTTGAATAATCAATTTGTAACCATTTTTCCATAATAAAGATCGAAATTTTGAAAAAAATGCGCGGTTTTCAATTTGTACTCCAATACATGATGTGTAATGACTTGAAATTCGATCTCATCGTAATGACTTCAAATTTTCTGTGATTTATTCTCAAAGTTGCATGATGATTCGATAGGAAATAAACATAAATCCAATACAAATGCGTAGCAATCAATGAAAAATGCGTAACCCCGAACAATTTCGGGAAATGTGCGGAAAAGTTTTACGTACGTACAACCATTTATTTTTTGTGTTTCCATTTCTCACAGGAAGTAAGACCATTGATTTATTTTTGCAAGAGCACTGGGCATGAGCATTGAGCATCATTAATTACAATTGGAAAGAATATCGCCACTATTATATATATATATATTAGGGCGGGTCGATTTTTTTTTTCGTCAAGTACCCATGATTTCCGTGTTCTATGGACCATTTCAAGAAAATGTGCCAAAGAAACCATACCTCTACCGTAAAAATCGAGTCTGCTGATTTTCGTGGAAACATTTTTTGTACATATATGAAGTATTTTTGGGTACTTACTTCACGTTCACATCCATAACTCAAAAACTATTTATTGGATCATATCGACATATGTGTCGATATATGTGTCGATAAACAGGATTACCGCCTTTTTTTAAAAACATTTCGTTATATTTCGCTCAAATTGAATATTTAGTTTTTTATTTTTTTCTCTCTTAATTTGAAAGAAAAAAAAAAATAAAAAAAAAGAAATAGTTCAAAAAATTTCTCAAACATGCTCATTACTTTTGAACCGTAACATCAATGTCGGTGATTTTTTTATGTAAATTGATCAGAATGAGCCCACCTTTCCAACGCGCGTCCATTCGATATGATACAATAAATAGTTTTTGAGTTATGGATGTGAACGTGAAGTAAGTACCCAAAAATACTTCATATATGTACAAAAAATGTTTCCACGAAAATCAGCAGACTCGATTTTCACGATAGAGGTATGGTTTCTTTGGCACATTTTCTTGAAATGGTCCATAGAACACGGAAATCATAGGTACTTGATGGATTTTTTTGGTTCCCTACAAATCGACCCGCTCTAATATATATATATTATATATGGCGATATTTATTCCAATTGTAATTAATGAAGCTCAATGCTCATGCCCAGTGCTCTCGCTATTGCAAAAATTAAAAAAAAACGCAACATTTATGACGCGTGAAACCAGGAAAATTCTAATGAAAACTCTACTATAAATCTAATGAAAACACTACTAACAGCCACTTAATTGGCCTATGTCAAACTGTTTTCCAATAATTTGATGTGTTTTTTCTGGTTTTCGTTGCGTCAGTGCTATTTGAATTGACACAACATCCAACGCTATTGAAATGGACTATATTGTCTTTGTTTCGCAACTGGTTGTTTTTTTTTCTTCTCAATGAAATTGAATCAATTCAAAAGATTCAGACGTACGTAAGGCAACAACCAGCCTATGTATTAAAAAAGTCCCGCAGAATTCAAAAATAATAATGTCCTGGGATTAAGTTTATTGAAAATCCTATTGAAAATATATTTTAGTATTGAAAAACACTACAAAAACTCGTGAAAATATAGATTCTTGTAGTGAAACAGAAAACAACACAGGTTTTATCTCAAATTCTTGCAAACCTTTTCTCAAAGTATTGAGGGAGAGGGAGAGAGAGAAAATTTGAAGATTTAACGTAAGATCGGTGTTATTTGTTTCAAAAATGAACCTTTTTACATGAAGCAATAAGATTCAAATTCACTTGACATTTACGTTGAACGTAATACGATTTCGATCGTAATAATTATAAAGATCGCATCATAATAATTTTCATCATTTATTTTAATAATTTTCGGTTGAATCGTAATAATTATCATGATAAATCCTAATAAATATGTTGTACGAACCATAATAATTATTTTGATTGAAATCTTAATAATTATCATGATTGAACCTGATAAATTAATATGATAAATCATGATAATTATTATGATGTAGTTCTGATAACATTATTAGGATTTTATTATGATAAGTTAATAAAATCATAATAATGTTATTAGTATCCAATCCTAATAACGAAATTCATCATAATAATTATCATCATAAACAAAATTTATTACGATATCCCAAAACGCAAAACTATATTGAAGCGAGCATAAACAAACAATTTGGAGTTCCAACTCTTGAGCAGGCCACGTATAGCTGTCCATGTGAAAAGCACGGCTCCTCCAAATTTAATCCGCATATTTGAAGCGTTTGTCCTTGCGCCTTATTGATGGACATGGCAAATGATAGACGCACTAGGAATTGCAAACGCTTAAATTCAAATGGCATATCTGTTGGAATCAGTGGAATTCGTGGTATGAGCACAATTTCACCTTTCGCTGTTCCGGTCTATATTGTGGCTTCAGTTAAAGTCGGCATCAAGTTTTTTACTGCTAATTGCACAGTTTTGGTGCATTTAAATTCCGCAGTAAAATAATTGATGAGCCAACCTTTAAATTCAAATAATGCGGTGGCATACCAGGTGGTTCAAGTGAATTCAAAAATTCAATTGGATAATTCACTGCATCATCTGCATTCATTGCGCAATCAACAGATTCATATGATATCACTGCACTTGGCAATTTTTCTTGAATCTGATAATTGATTGCATTGACGTGTACATTTTTTGGTGCCAGTATTGCGCGTTCTCTCAACCAATTTTGATTCCTGTAATTTTGAACAATATTTGGAAATACACTTTCAATCAACCCTTCTGTTGATTGGAGAGTGGTACAAAAAATTTTCGGCACTGTAATCAATCCATTTGTATTATCGACTCGAACTTTGCCATTTCCAATATCTAACAATTGCTTCGAGAACCGATCTGCAGATTGGTCGTTGTGCAATTGGACGCGCATATTTATGTTCAATGTCAATTTTTGCACATGTCGCCACAGAAGAGAAGACTTTAAACATGCGTTGATATCATCCGCCGGTGTTGATCGTGGAACCACACGCAATATTTGACGAAAATCGCCTGACAATAATATTAATGCACCACCAAAAGTTTCTTGATTCTGACGTAGATCTTGCATTGTACGGTGAAATGCTGCGATTTTTTATGCGTCATTGTACATTCATCCAATAGAATAATTGCTGCTTGTTGCAAAACTTTTGCCATCGCAGAATTTCTTGAAATATTGCACGTGGGATGTTCAATCACCTGTTAATTTGAGAATAATTATATTTTAATTAATATAGATTAAATTTTAAAGTGATCAATCAATAAATATAAGCACACCTGCACATTCAACGGCAATTTTAATGCAGAGTGCGCTGTTCGTCCACCATCCAATAGAGTAGCAGCGATTCCCGACGAAGCAAGTGCCAATGCAATTTTCGTACCACCGGGCGCATCCAAAAAATATAATCCGCCGACTTCATTTTGTACAGCTTGCATAATGGTATCATAGACATGTTTTTGATGGTCATTTAATTTGGGAACATTCAAATTCACAAATGTTTGCAATTCATTGGGATCATACTGTTGTTCACGTTGCAATTCTCGATCAAATAAATCATGCATTGGACGATTGGGTGGTGACAAACATAATTGCCCTAATGCTTTATTTGCAATCGTAAGGCACATATCTTCAATCGCTATCAATGCCTCATTATACATTTCCAATGAAATCAGCAAATCAGCGTTTCTTGTGTGATGACGCATTCGAATCAAATAGTTTTCTGCCATAAAATCTTTCTATTTATTCCACAATTCAAGTGGATTTGATGGAAAACATGTTGATATGATTATGGCATATAACATACGTATTTGATGTGGAGAAGAAGCAATTGATGCATCGTGAAGCGTTAAATCCCAATGCGCATCATTTTCAAACAAACCTAATTGCTCGCATGCTTCACGAAACGTCACACATAAATTACCATTTACTCTTCGCAAATGTTGAAATGAACGTGGTCCAACAACATTTACTACAACGCGTCTATCATTTGCCATGTCCATCAATAAGGCGCAAGGACAAACGCTTCAAATATGCGGATTAAATTTGGAGGAGCCGTGCTTTTCACATGGACAGCTATACGTGGCCTGCTCAAGAGTTGGAACTCCAAATTGTTTGTTTATGCTCGCTTCAAATGGGCAAACAAAAAATATTGTGTATCCAAATGTTTTGGATTGACATTAATAATTTTGAAATACAATGCATTCATTTCATTGAAAAAACCTATAATATTTCATTTCTTTTTTTGGTTGGTTGCAACGAAGTGCAACGGGGTCCGCTAGCCCTGTGGACCTTTTTCAGGAAGAAAATCATAGCTCGAGAATGGCTGAACCGATTTTGATTTTCAACTAACCATCATCACTCCTCCCTGCACCTTCCCTAAAAATTTTATGGCAATCGGTCGAGCCGTTTTCGAGTTATGGAGTGACAATCAAAAGGTACACTTCTTTTTATATATATAAGATGTGTTCACAGCGAGCTGAGAACATGCTGGTCGGAGACCCAATACGGTATGAATTCCGCTCATGGTGCGTCTTTTGCAAAGAGAATACAGTCAGGGGAGGGATGGTATAAAAGTGATGCTTTCATACCAGAGATTGGGTCCGGAAAACCATGGCAAAACCGGCCTGACTCAGAAAAATCAGGGGAATTACATTATATTATAATTTTTGTCATACTCTACTTTATACAATGCAAAGCAAAAAAAAAAAAAAAAAAAAAAAAAAAGAAGATAGAGAAGCAAGAGCAATAGAAGAGATGAAGTTAGTCGAGTTAGTGGAAATAGGTTTTAAGCTATGTTAAACTATGTATTAGTAGATTGACGAGATCAAGCATATCAGTCAAACCGAGTATTCGATGGTGAAAATTATTATAGAAGTAAACTGCATTATTGATTGGTTCGTAGAAAGTGCTTCAATTCACTCTTAAAAGACGCCAACGATTTTATTTTTCTAATTTCGACCGGAATACTATTCCAAAAATTTATGGCGGCGAAGCTAAACGCGCGAGTATCAAAAGCGGTACGTGGTGTAAATGAAACGCGACGCGAATGTTATCAGGAAATCTGGAGGACGGACCGTTACGAACAAACATATGATTCAGATAGGCTGGCGTTTCATTTGACAATTGCTTATGAATGAGAACGGCTGAATGCAATTTTGCATTGCTCTCCGCAGTCTAACCATTGAGGCGTTCACGATATTCAGTGACATGATCATTACGTTTCAGACCGTAAATGTATCGTATTTTGTCGTTATCTGCGACAAGAATACGATTCTCCTGACTTTGTGTGCTATGTGCACCCCAGCCATAGGTAATCACATCTCCATAACTCAGAATGGGATCGATCAGCGCCGTAGCAATGTCGCGTTTAACGCCATACACTTTCTGCAGCTTATCCTTATCATGCTCTTGATAAGATAAATTTTCGTCAAAAATGACGCCGAGATTTTTAATCGATTTACAGAATTCAAGTTTAACACCCCCAATAACAACATCGTTGATCATATCGAAGTTTAAACGACTAGTATGGTGCTTGGAACCAATGATCATGACTTTAGATTTCAATCCATTAAATTTCATACCGCGATATCAGGTTATTGACGGTTGTAATGGGTCGCCTGAAAAAAAGTTTCGATAAAAAAAATGAAACATGTTTTGCGAATTCTTCTGTATACGCGTGCAAGAATTATGCAAACATTAAAAGTAAAACGTATTTGTTGTTACTCATATTAATAATCTTACATAAATTACTCTGACAAAAATGATTCCGAATTGTGGAAGTTGAATATTTACAATTTCAAATCAAATATATTCAGCGGTAATATTCTGAAAGTTTCATTATGATACAATGCGAACTAGACATAGTTCCCATGCAAATGTTTCTTTATTATTTTAAATAAATGGTCTTACGTACGTAAAACTAATTTTCCCGCACATTTCCATAAATTGTTCGGGCTTACGGGATTTTCATTGATTGCTACGCATTTGTATTGGATTTATGTTTATTTCTTATCGAATCATCATGCAACTTTGAGAATAAATCACAGAAAATTTCAAGTCATTCCGGTGAGATCGAATTTCAAGTCATTACACATCATGTAATTTAAATTTAAATTTAAATAAAAAAAACGAATAAACATGTCAGTTTCTAATTTTTACTTCAGCAAACGTTCGCTTTGAATTGGTAATAACAATTACGAATTAGTTCACTGATCTGAACTTTTAATTCATGCCAACGATAGATATGGTTCCACATTTATGTTATGTATAACTTTCGTTAAAAAGTTAATGAGCATTCAAATTGATGAAAAAAAAACACAGATTAGAAAAACACAAATACTTCATCCAATTTAATGACAAAATTTGAATTTTGACCACGAAAATTAAAAATTTTGTATGGGAGGTAGTCCTAAATCTTATTGGAATGACTTGAATTTTTGCATGACTAATTTTCTTCATAAAAAAATAATATTCTTAAAGTTTCATAATGATACAATGCGAACTTGACATAGTCCCATTGATTATATTGAAAAACATCGCATTTATTGATTCGACTCCACCAGAGCTCCCCGAAGACATGACCCGATTGAGCTGAAAATAAATAGGTTCCCGTTCCGAATAAAAACCAATTCTAATCTCAATTTTTTGAGTTATCGTGTTAACAAATTTTTGCGTACAACGTACAACGTACCACACACGGACAAAAAATTGCTCCAGGAATGGTTGTATTGGCGTAGCACGAGTGTCGAAGGTTGTACGCGGAGTGAAACAAACACGAATGTTAACTGAGAGAACCCCAAAATATGTTTTTTATCTATTTTGAGGACAGAAAACCCCGATTGACCAGTTTTTCCGGTGTCAGAATGTAGAGTTAGTGTGGTACGATGTTCGCAAAAAATTGGTTAACACGATAACTCAAAAGGTTTTAGAATGAAATCAATTGTACTGAGCCCGCAAATAGGTTTTCATTGGGTATAGAAACCTATTAATTTTCTGCTAATTCGGATAATGTGTACGGGTAGTTCAATTTGGGTCTACTGATTAAATGGAGGGTTTTTCAATATTTTTATGGAACATTAATATTTGTAGTAGACGCAAGCATCCCGAGTGAAAAAAACACAAGCTTTAAGTAAACGATATTTCGAATTTTTGATACAGAAATCCGATCCATGTAAGTGGGATATCGTTTGAAGGCCCTTGGGCAATAGGTCCAGAAAAAATATTGAAGTTTGAAAATCACATTGAATGTGTGACCAAAAACACCCCCAAAAATCTCATTTTCTTGAATTTACTCGTCAAGAAACTTCCAACAATACCGTAATCACTAAAATTGGACAAGCCGTTCAAAAGTAACGAAAATTCGACATAACTATTCCGCACATTTCCCGACAGTCTACGGGTTCACAGTTCATGTTTATTTCTTATCGTATCATCGTGTTTTAATTATGATGATTTGTCACACCAAATTTTAAATCATTACGATGAGATTAAGGATTGATTAACTATTAGCCATTTTGTTGATGTTCACTTTGAATTGATTTTTTAGTATTGGAAAAAACACTACAAAAACTCGTGAAAATATAGATCCCTGTAGTGTAATAAAAGACAGCACAACTTTTTTTCCCGCCCATGATCTTTGACATGAAGCTGTTCACGCTTTATTGTGACAATGACATGCATTTGTCCTATTAATCGAACAACTTCATAGATTTTCACCAAATGACTTGAAGTTGTCAACTAACAGGTGTTGGCGAATCAACAATAGAAAATTGGTGGCTAATTCAAAATTGCCCAGTTTGTTTAGTAAAATTGCTAGCAAGAGCAAAATTCAATCAATTTATTTAGAATTCGGTTGACTTTCGTTTGAAAAGTTTAAAAATAGTGAATTATCCCTGAAATCAGATAGAAATGTAGAAATTACCTTTAAAAGTGGATAGATCTATATTCTATCCATAAAACGGATAGAAATTCTCCAATAGGATCATCTCTGTATCCATTCTAAAATTCAACCAAACAAATCAATTGATATGCAATAAAAATTAAAAAAAAAATCTGATGTACATTCTCGTTCCGCAAGCGAAAACAAAACACAAAATTATTGATATCAAATTTTATGACGCAGAATACATAAAATTTTGAATACAGTTCATCTTACGGATGTAGGACTTTTTGTTCATACTTTTATTTGAATCGTTGATACTAATAATGACTCTAATCTTTTTGAATTATTCCACATGTCCCATTCTTCAGCTCAGGTCAATTCTGTGAAATAGGTAATTCTGAGCTAGTGGATCTTTGGTTCAATGTGTTGTAGAACTAAAAAATAATATTGGGGTATGCGGGGATTTTTTTTATTACTCTTCCGAAATTATTTTAGAAGTTTCAGTCCTAATGCATTTATTTGAAATGTCAGACTTGTACATTCAAAAGAAAATGAGTCAAAAATATTCTCAACTTATTTAAGGCACTTGTTTCTAGGCGGCACATTACAACCGCCAACAACCTGGCATATTTGAATAAATTCGACGTCATTCTATGGTTGACATCGCAATAGATGATAGAACAAGCTGTTGTTGCTTCAAATTTAATTGAGTTAAAATTGCAAATTTTCAAGACACATGTTTCAGAAGTATTATTTCAGAACAAGCGTGGCAATACATACATAGAAACAATGTGGAAGAGAAAGCACATTGAGTTGTGGCATAGCATAAACAAATCAGAATCTATGTTGCCCATGTCTAGATTAAGAGGGTGTGAGTCTCTCTGTATGTATAGGCTCTCACATGGCTGATTCGTAATTTTATTGAATCCTCAATCTCATAGAATATCTTGAATAATTGTGTGACCTTATTTTGTCTTGACAAAATGAGATTCTCAAAGGCTTTGCAAAGGAAAGCACATGACGATACAATATGAAAAATAAAAATAAATGTTCTTACATACGTCAAACTACAATTACTTCTCTGCACATTTCTCAAAAGTCTACGGATTCAGAGTTACAGTTTGTCGATCTCGTTATGTTGATAACATAACATAACGAACATAACGTTATTAAGATGCAACATAACATAACATTTTTTTTTGAAAAATATTTTTCGAAACATAACATAACATAATTGAAAATTATTAATATGTTAACATAACATAACATATCATGTTAATAATATGATTGGCGTTATGTTAATAATATGTTGAAATATTTTTGAAAATATGTTACAAACATATTTTAACATATTTTCGAAAATATTTCAACATACTATCAACATAATATATTTCCGGCATAATTTATTGGCTATTTTGTACGGAAGCTATTTCCACTTGAATTTTGTATGGCATTCAAAACATTTACGGACACAATTCTGCCGAAAATATATTATGTTGATAATATGTTGAAACATTTTCGAGAATATGTTAAAATATGTTTGAAAATATGTTGCAATTATTAATAAACGGTTTCAATAGGGGTGATATGATTTTGAATGTCCCAATCGGGCTCATTTGAACTGACATTTTTGACGTCTACTGTCAGTTGTCATCAGTAAGGTTTGCCATTTAATCATGAGTAGTTTCACGCTTTCACAACGAATATAGCCGCCGTACAGGCCAGTATCGAGGAAAACCGTGAATTGTCCGTTTCACGCCGATCTCAGGAATTGGGCCTGTCCAGGATGACTACCTGGCGTATTTTGCTGTTGGATCTTGGCCTACATCCCTATAAGATGATTCTGGCCCAAGAACTAAAGCCTAATGACCATCGTTTGCGTCGGGAGTTCGCGGATTGGGCTCTGGAATCAATTGAAAATGTTCCCAATTTTCATCAAAAAATCATCAAGCTTGAACGCATTCGGGTTTGCAAGAAGAGACGCGGGAGCCATTTGGCCGATATATTGTTTAAATCATAAATGGCATGGAATATCTAATATAATAAAAAAGATTTCGATCAATTCCGCATGAATATTCAGGGTTTTTTTTCATTTTCAAAACATATCACCCTGATTGGGAAACCCTGAAATATATTTGAAAATGATCAATATGTTATGTTATATTTCATTAATATGTTATCAACTGTAAATCTGTATTCAGAGTTTATGTTTATTTCTTATCGTATCATCATGTAACTTTGAGAAAAAGTCACACAAATTTTCAAGTCATTAATGACATTTTGGATTAATTAATACTACGAATAAGCCATGCCATGTTTGCGAGTGTATTGGTATTTGGTTTAAACCCATCAATAGCGATACGGAAACTATGAGCCCTTTTGTTGATGTTCACATTGAATTCTTACTTAAATTAAAAAAAAAAAAACACTACAAAAACTCGTGAAAATATAGATTCTTGTAGTGCAACAAAAAACAGCACAGGTCTTATCTCAAATTCTTTCAAACCTTTTCTCAAAGTATTGAGAAAGAGGGAAAGAGAGAGACAATTTGAAGATTTTAAGTGAGAATTGTGTTATTTGTTTCAAAAATGAACCTTTTTACATGAAGCAATAAGATTCAAATTCACTTGACATTTACGTTGAACATAATACTGTTTCTAAACTCATAGCTGACATATAAATATTTTCCAAATATCATCGGATGCGACTAATTTTTTGTGAAGAAATGAGATTATGGAATTTGCACAACAATACGATGTGTTATGAAGATAGTCTCCATGCAAATGTTACTTAATTAAATTGAAAAACCACCCATTTATTGATTAAACCACAATTGAGCTACCCAAAGACATGATCCGATTTAATCTTATTTTTTGAGTTATCGGGCTAAGAAATTTTTGAGTATAACTAATATTAATTTTCAGCCCAATCGGATAATTTCTTCGGGTAGCTCTAGTGGAGTCGAATCAACAAATGGGCTGTTTTTCAATATAATTGAGTAACATTTGTATGGAGACAATGTCTAGTTCAAATTGTATCGGATTGGAACTTCCAGGATATTATTATTTTATGAAAAAAAATAAGTCATACAATGTTGCAAATCATTCCGATTTGGGAAATATTTATATGGCAGCTATGTTTTTCGAACGAAATAGGGTAAAGTTCAAGGTTCAACGTAAACGTCAAATGAATTTGAATCTTATGTGCTGGTGCTGTCTTTTATTTCACTAAAAGAATCTATATTTTCACGAGTTTTTGTAGTGTTTTTTTTTTTCAATACTAAATTAATAGACCCAGCTGTAGAGTAGTGGTTAGCGTGCCAGCTTTGCAAGCATGGGGACGTGGGTTCGAATCTCCTAGTGGCCGTTTGATTTTCTATCAATTTCATCATTGCTAATAACAGTGATGGGAGAAAAACTAACACATAAAAACAGTGATTTTCGACTCACAGAGTGTTTTGGAGGACACTTTAAGCCGTCGGTCCCGTGTGTGTGCACAAAGAGGATTTTGAGTTAGCACAGACACACGTAAATTGACTACCTTAACGCTAAGGTTGTGTTATTGGGTATTTCAATATTCAATACACCACCGCAAAAAGGGTAGTAGCCATTCATGGGCCCGAGCATTCGAATGCGGTGCAGTCGTGCCCTGCAAGCCCCTCACCAATGTATTCGAATAATAGTTCTCATGCTGGTGGTATTCATGGAATACGAAAAAGACTGAACACACCTAACGGTACACAATTCGGTCTATAAATACTGAATGATGATGATGATGATGATAAATTAATAATTTGTAATGATTTTGTGATGCTTAAGGCTTTGCTAATGCATAAGGTATTCTAAAGTTGACAGATATCCGAATAGGAGAAATGTCATGCGGCAACTTCATATAGCACTCACTCTCGTGTGTTAAGGAAAGGCGAAGACACGTGTTCCGTATTTTCTAAAAATTTATAAAGAAATTAATTAAATAAATTCCTACAAATTCAAATTCAACATCAACAATGGCTAATAGTTCCTTCTCGCTATTGGTGAGTTTGAGCCAAATACCAATTCATTCGCAAACATGGCACGGTTGTTTCGTAGTATTAATAAATCTTAAATCTGATCGTAATGACTTAAAATTTGCTGTGACGTATTCTCATAGTTCTCATAGTTACGATATGATACGATAAGAAATAAACCTGTGAACCCGTACACTGTCGGGAAATGTGCGGAAAAGGTATTGGGAGTACAAATTGAAAACCGCGCATTCGTTGCTAACTTCATATCTATCATAGATGTCATTATTTTGACTTTGACAGCTATTATATCTTAAAGAGGATAAAAAAATACATTGAAAACGATCTGTCAAACTTATCATTCAGTTGAATACACAAGTTTATTATTGCGTTGAAAATGTCGAGCTACGTGCCTACAAAACAGCATTTGCGGGAAGTTTTACTTTATTGGTTTAATCTGAAGAAAAATGCTTCCGAGAGTCATCGTTTGTTATGCGAAGCATATCCAGAATATGCTCCGTCGATTAGAACGTGCCAGGAGTGGTTTGCGCGGTTCAAAAGTGGTGATTTTGATGTGGAAGACAAAGAGCGTCCAGGCCAAGTGAAAAAGTTTGAAGACGAGGAGTTGGAAGCATTACTCGATGAAGACTCGTGTCAAACGCAAGAAAAACTTGCAAAATCATTGGGAGTGACACAACAATCCATCTCCTATCGTTTAAAAGCCATGGGAATGGTTCAAAAGCAAGGAAATTGGGTGCCATACGAATTGAAGCCGAGAGACATCGAACGCCGTTTTTTCACTTATGAACAGCTGCTTCAAAGGCAAAAACGGAAGGGTTTTTTGCATCGTATTGTGACTGGTGATGAAAAGTGGATTCATTACGATAATCCGAAGCGAAAAAAATCGTATGGTTACCCCGGCCACGCATCAACATCGACGCCAAAGCCGAACATTCATGGCTCGAAGCTAATGCTGTGTATTTGGTGGGATCAGCTCGGCGTGATCTATTATGAGTTGTTGAAACCAAACGAAACCATCACAGGAGCATTGTACCGAACTCAATTGATGCGTTTGAGCCGAGCACTGAAGGAAAAACGGTCGGAAACGGTCGCAAGACACGATAAAGTTATTTTGCAACATGACAACGCTCGGCCACATGTTGCTCAGGTCGTTAAAACCTACTTGGAAACGCTTCGATGGGAAGTCCTACCCCACCCGCCGTATAGCCCAGACATTGCCCCTTCCGATTACCACCTCTTCCGATCAATGACACATGGCCTGGCTGAACAGCATTTCCATTCTTACGAGGAATGCAAAAAATGGGTAGATTCATGGATAGCCGAAAAAAGCACAGATTTCTTTCGACGCGGAATCCGTAATTTGCCAGAAAGATGGGAAAAAGTTGTGGCTAGCGATGGACAATACTTTGAATAATCAATTTGTAACCATTTTTCCATAATAAAGATCGAAATTTTGAAAAAATGCGCGGTTTTCAATTTGTACTCCCAATAGTTTTACGTATGTAAGACCATTTATTTACTCTGGAATTTAGTGTTATCTAGAGGAAATTACTAAATTGTAGAATTCGAAATGTTTTCAACTCATTTAGTTGGTGTGATATTTGTATTCGAATAAATTTGCTGTCGATTGATGCATACATTTATCGATTTGATTTGAAAATTTAAAGAATTAGACGTAAGATGACATCGAAATTATTTCAATATATCTGGTTATTGACGGTTGTAATGGGTCGCCTGAAAACAAGTTTCGATAAAAAAAATGAAACATGTTTTGCGAATTCTTCTGTACACGCGCGAAAGTAGTTTGTGTTAGTAATAGTCATATTATAATTATCTTATATGAATTATTCTGACAAAAATGATTCCGAAATGTAGAAGTTGAATATTTGCTTTTTTATTTCAAATACATTCAGAGATAATATTCTGAAAGTTGCATTATGATACAATGCGAACTAGACATTGTCCCCATAAAAATGTTTCTCAATTAAATTGATTCAGCCCATTTATTGATTTGACTCCACTAGAGCTATCCAAAGAAATGATCCGATTGAGCTGAAAATAATAAGTTTCTCTTCCTAATGAAGACCAATTTTTGCTTTCATTTTCGTTCAATTCTAATCTCAATTTTTTGAGCTATCTTTTGTTTTAACAAATTTTTGCGTACAACGTACAACGTGGATAAGAAATGTCTCCGGGAATGGTTGCAATCGTTTTTTTCAAGTTCGAAACGCATAGAAAACTCATTCCGGGCGTTTTCAATTTTTTTGACCGATCGCAAACTTTTACTATACAAAATGGTGGGTTCGGAGAAGTTAAAAATGGTTCTGCAATGCGGAAGTTGAATATTTGCAATTTTAATTTGAATATACTCAGATACTCATAATATATTGAAAGTTTCATTATGATGCAATGCGAACTAGACATAGTTCTCACACAAATGTTTCTTAATTATATTAAAAAACAGCCCATTTATTAATTCCACTCCACTAGAACTACCCGAAAACGTCATCCGATCGAGCTGGAAATTGATAGGTTTCTATTTCTAGAGTAAGCAAAGGACACGGACAAAAAATTATTTTTTGAAAGTCCGGGTTGTCCGTCCGTTCAAGGTCTATCCGTGGGACGGACGGACGGACAACATCAAAGTGTCCGGACAGAAACTTGGCATTCAACGGACATTTTTTTTGTCCGGACACGATTTAATTTGTTCGGACAAATTTTATTGTCCGGACTGTCCGAATTGGCAGAAAAACTGGCAGTATATTTTTGTTAATTTCAAAGAAATGAACTACTTTTATTCAAATTGATGGCTGTTTTTCTATGTTTATCTTCAACACAAAAGACAATGTAGATTCTATACAGTTCTCACAATTAAATATAAAAATTAATAAATGGTCTTACGTACGTAAAACTAACTTTTCCGCACATTTCTCGAAATGGTTCGGGCATACGCGTTTTTCATTGCTTGCTACGCATTTGTATTAGATTTATGTTTATTTCTTATCGAATCATCATGCAACTTTGAGAATAAATCACAGAAAATTTGAAGTCATTACGATGAGATCGAATTTCAAGTCATTACACATCATGTGATTTAAATTTAAATTTTGAATAAAAACAAATAAACATCTCAGTTCCTAATTCTTACTTCAACGTTCTCTATTTTTGAATTGGTAATAACAATTACGAATTAGTTCACTCTGATGTGAACTTTCAATTCATGCCAACGATAGATATGGTTCCATATTTATGTTATGTATAACTTTCGTTAAAAAGTTAATGAGCATTCAAATTGATGAAAAAAAAAACAGATTAGAAAATAACAAACACTTCATACAATTTAATAACAAAATTTGAATTTTGACCACGAAAATTTAAAATTTTGCAGGGGAGGTAGTCCTATATCTCGTCGGAATGACTTGAAATTTTGACTTTTCATAAAAAAATTATATTCTGAAAGTTTCATAATGATACAATGCGAAATAGTCATAGTCCCCATACAAATGTTTCTTAAATATATTGAAAAACTGCCCATTTATTGATTCGACTCCACTAGAGCTACCCGAAAAAATTATACAATTAGGCTGAAAATTAATAGGTTTCTATTCCTAATGAAGACCAATCTGTGTGTAAATTTTTGATCAATTCTAAAATCAATTTTTTGAGTTATCGTGTTAACAAATTTTTGCGTACAACGTACAACGTACAACGGACAACGGACAACGGACAACGTACCACACACGGACAAAAAATTGCTCCGGGAATGGTTGCAATCGTTTTTTATTAGGTTCAAAACGCATAGGAAACTCATTCCGGGCGTTTTGAATTTTTTTGACGGATCGCAATACTTTCACTACACACAGTGGTGGGTTCGGAGAAGTTAAAAATGGTTCTGCAATGCGGAAGTTGAGTATTTGCAAATTTTAATTCAAATGTATTCATAGGGTTTGAGCCCTTTCAAATGGTATATATATCAAGAACTCCTCACTAATGAAATAGTAGTGTTCATCATTGCAAGCAACATGTACACATTATTTTGTTTAATCACCATTTTCATTTGTAGCGTAAGTACTATTACTTTGTTACTAAAAGAATACCTCAACTTCATGTGATAATATTAGAAAGCAAGTCGCTGAAAAAGAATAGATCTTACAAACGTAAAACTATTATTCTCAGGGAAGCGCAGCGACGACTCTACGTGCCCTAACTACACTATGCAAAATAAATGGCGTAGTCTACCACGCATCATACCAAGTTTGTATGGTCGTTGCGCCTCTTTGAATTTTTCCGCACAATTTCGAAATCTCTACGAATTTTCGGGTTTTTCAGTGATTATAATGTATTTTTATTGGAGCTAAGTCTAATTATCATCGTACTTGTCAAAACAGACAAATATGTCTGTTATCAATGTCAAGTAACACTATGAGTATATAATTTTTTCATTAAGAAAACGGGTGGCACAAAATTTCCCATCAATCCGATGAGGTTTAAGACTAATTTAAATTGGGAATTTGTGCCATGTTTGCGAATGTGTAATTTGTTCTCTCTCACCAACAGCGAGAACTATAAGTAATTGTTGATGTTCATTTTGACAGCTCACTCAAAGAAATAATTTAGTATTATTAAATGGTCTTAAAAATGTAAAACTAACTTGTCTAGTTCGCATTGTATCATAATGAAACTTTCAGAATAATTTATTATGAAAAAAATAAGTCACACAAAAGTTTTTTTATTTCACTACAAGAATCTATGTTTTTACGAGTTTCAGTAGTGTTTTTTTTTTCAATACTAAAATAATAGTTCAAAGTGAATCAACAATGGTTAATGTTTTCGGTCTCGCTATTGGTGAGTTTTGAACTAAATACCAATACATTCGCAAACATGGCACAGCTGATTCGTAGTATGATTTAATCCTAAATCTCATCGTAATGACTTGAAATTTTGTTTGACTTTTTCTCAAAGTTACATGATGATTCGATAAAAAATAGACATGACCTGTGAACCCGTAGAGTGTCGGGGAATGTGCGGATGGAAAATTTAGTTTTACGTACGTAAGACCATTTATTACTTCTGTTTCGAGTGTTTCTGACGCATTTGCATCCTTTGTTTCATTATGAGATTAAGTATAATCATTATACATCATATAAAAAATTCAGTTTCCATCGTTTGATGTCAGTCTGATGATAAATTCTATCTTGATAGTTTATTGGAATTATAATTGAGTGAATTCCATCAAATTACTTGTATGAAATATTGTTGTATTGACTCGATATAATGCGAGAAATAGAAGGCAGATTTTGGCTTACGGTCTATATATTTCGGGCAATGCCCATCATCAGGACCTTCTAGAAAACAATTTCAAACAAGTAATTATCAAAAATGTGTATAAATATTTGGAAGATTATATTAAATAATAACTTAAATTATTACCAAAGATTTGTTAGTGTGCATCTAACAATAAAAACAGTGTTTTTGACTTTGTGTCTCCTAAAAGAAAACGTCAACTCAAATAGAAATATAGCTACGGTTGTCCAATTCATTGTACGTGCACATGCAGTAGCATGCTTTGTGGTGGCATTACCACTAGGCTCATTCGGTATAATTGTAAAACATGAAATATATGGAAATCATGTTTCACTATTATTCCGAACAAACTCTTGTGTCACGATTTCACTCAATTATATCCAGTTTCAGTATTTTTCTAATCTAATCTGAAGGTACGTTTTCTTCCTACCGATTCATATGTTTCAGGGCAATCTATGCAATCGATGTTATACACAATTCCACCTTTTTATTCGTTACCAATTTTTGCTATGAAAAACCTTGCTACATTTGACGTTTTCTGTCAATGTCAGTCTTGCACTTGCAGGAGACAAAAAGTCAAAAACACTGTTTTTATTGTTAGATGCACATGCACACTTACTACTTTTTTGTAGTAATTTATTTATTCAATATATCTAGTAGGTTTTCCTGATAATGGGCATAACCCGAAACATGTAGACCGCAAGACAAAATCTGCATTTTATTTTCGGATTTTATTGAAGTTTTGATGGAAATCACTTGAGTATAGTTTATGATTGATCAAATAAGTTAAGAACAAAGAATAAATAAGTAAAACATGAAGTTGAGGTATTTATTAATTGTGTAGGCTTAATTAATATTTTGAAAACATGTAAGAACCCAAAACTAAATTGTTTGATCTTGCTTTATCTCTTTATTGCCATAGGTTGACATTAATTTTGTTGCATCTGCTGGTCCTCCAAGAGAATCTCAATTCCCCAAGCAAAAATGTGCACAGTTTAACGTCATAAGACACACCGGAGATTGGCGTAATAAATTAATGGAATGGCTCCCAAAAGTCGCAACAAAATTTGAAGATAAACCCGAGAATCATTATGATGAACACTTTCGTAAAATAAATTCTTCTATTTCAACACTTCATGCAGCATTTATTATTTGGAACATATGTTGCAAGCAATATCGTGAATTATATGAAAGTGCGTTGTATTCGGCTGATCAAAACGATTCTCATGATATACTCGGGTCAATAGTTCGATTATATCAAGGACAGATTGACCAAGACTTTGGTTTTATATTTCGATCCTCGCATGATTTACATGAGTTAGTGAAATATGCGCGGAAATTTGAAAACATGGTCGAAAATAATGATCCATCGTATCCAGCTGAATGGAATGATAAATTTGAGACCGTGAATGCAGCATTTGATCAAATCAACAATATGATTTCTAATATGGAAAGTAACTGCCAATATCATGTCAACAGATTTAAAATCAATGTAGAATCATTAATCAATGCTGGTGAGTGAATGCGGAATGGAGTGGCCTCAACGTGAAGTTACGCGGATATGCATTTTTTTTTTATTGAATGATGCATACAAATTAAAACGATATATTTTGTTACATCCAAATAATTTGAATTTTGAAGATGAATAAATATATTGAAATATTAATTTGTGTATTTATATGTAGTGTCATAATATTCTAGCTTTTTATTATTATTTACTAGGATCGTCCAGAGGTCGAAATTCTACCGTCATTCTAAAAATGACAAACAACAAATCTCATTTTCCTCATTATACACATCATATAGTAGTTTTTTCCTTTGTTCTTTCTTTTTTATATATCTCTTTTTTCTCTCGTTTTAAATCATGCACCGCGTGCCGATATCATTTTCACCCAGCATCTGTTCCAGAGAATGCGATATCAATATTCCTATATGTATATATATAAATATAATATAGAAATATATTATATTTCTGACGCAGCGTTGTGTGTGCGTGCGTCAGTAGCGTTTCGATGTGTTTTTGTTGCGCATGCTAGAGTGAATCAGATGTATACAAATACATAAACATTCAGTTCTTTCTGTCGTTTGGAACATTCACACGATGACAATAGAATATTCGTGTGATAGATTGAAGTGTGACAGAGAGAATACAATACGCAAATACAACTAATCGATTCTAACACACGCAAATTGCATTTATTTGTAGTTTTGGCACGAAAATTTGATACTTCATAAGCACCACAATCTTATATACTTGCATATTAAAGCTATTTTAGCTTCAAATAAGCACTGAAATGAAAATGTAAATAACAACAAAACCCAATTTATATGTATGTTTGTTGGTTTTTAATGAAAAAGTAATATGAAAGGTAAGAAATGAACTATTTATGCATTAATTAAGTTTCAAGCTATTTTTGTCGAATCTTTTCTTTTTTTCAAGTTGCTCTCACGTGCGGGTCCTTGCCGCTTTTTTTTTGTTTATTATTAAATAAAAAATGCATGAGTTAAAAGAAATATAGAAAGGAATGAATGAATTGTTCAATCAAATTTGTTGTCAAGAATTTCTTTGTATGCGAGTTTAATTAGCGAGTAGAAATTTTCATAGCGAGGTTGCTTATTTTCGATGTCGTTGGCAATCCGATGAATGAACAAATCTAAATCAAATATTGAAAAAAAAAACACCGTCACAACCATTTAACAATTGAAATATGTTTGTTTTTTGTAACATTCATACCTTTGATGAAACCATATATGGCTTTCGGAATTTTGCGATCTGCTTGGATCGATAGCAACGAACATGCGCCAAGAATGGACGGACGCTTTAATAAACAATCTATCCAGGGCTTGATTGTTTCGGAGTTTGTCTGCATTGAACGCAATGAGACCAACAATGGCTTTTTGTTTCAACGTAATTTCGTTTTGGCTACCGAACACCAAATATGCGCGATCTTTTGTTGACTAAATAGACAATAGTTAAAATGAATAAAACGGCACACGAAAATGATAATTAAATAAAATGAATGGATACTTAAGACAATTACACTTTCTCTGTAGGGCATGTTTCCAGAAATCGGGTCATTCACTTTTACTTGATAACCAATCTCTTGTAGCTCAATTGGTTTTCCCCATTCATATATCATTTGAAAATCTTCAGAATCGTCACCGCCGTAGAATGTTTTCACCACCCATTTTCGGCCATCAATCATTTCAATTGATTCTTTGTCACCTAAGACATGTTCGTTGATTGGCGGTGGTCGAGATGTACTGGAATTTTCATTTATGGCTCCTGTTTTGCGTCAAAAATTCGACAAACGGAATAAAACATAGAGCCAAGGCAACATCTAACCAATAACTTACCGCTTTGAACGTTAGCTGCAGCATTCGATATGTTATTGCTTGAGTGTGAGGAAACAGTAAACGAAGAAATCGAAAAATTGTTGTCCGAAAAAGATATATCCGATGCACTAGATATAGTATTTGGTGCTTATGTTTCCGATGATGAGCAGACCACAGAACAAGAAGCAATACCAGAACATGACAATTTCCTGGACGATATTGTGAGCAGTCTGAAATCCAGTCATGCACTCGTTGCTATGTGGAACATTACTGGGGTTAACTGTTCGGCGCACACACTGCAATTAGGCATTCACGCCGCTCTGGAAAAAATGCCAAAAACTCACAGCAATATCATATCCCTATGTCGTCGGGTGGCCAAACATTTACGTTTGCAAACAACAGCAAATGAAATAAACATGAAATTTAAAGTGCCACGGTTAGATGTGAAAACGAGATGGTGTTCGACTTATTTAATGGTATGGCAAAACGGAATAATGAGAAATGTAGAGAATACAAATATAATTTGCTATTAATTTTTTTTTCCACAGTTATCAGACATTTTGAAAAACAAAAATGCGATTGAATATTTGGCGGAACAAGATGTGGATATATGCTGGTATCTTTGGATGAATTGGGACATCGTGATAGAGCTTGTTCACATCCTTCACATTCCATATCAAGCAAATATCCGTTTACAGAGCGCAAACTTGACCATGTCAGACGTTTATGCCATTTGGTTAGAAATGATACTTCGCCTTCAACGTTTTGCTCGAAAACCAACAAAAACATCCTTGGCAAAGCATTTGGTCAGCACTCTTGAAAGTCGAAAGCGTGTTATATTCAATAATAGCGCTATGATCTGCAATGTATTTCTGGATCCGCGTCTTCGGAACGAAATAATCAAGCACGGTCAAATCACAACTGAAGAAGATGCCAAAAACAAACTAAAAGAGCTTTGGAGACGGTTAATATCAATTAAATTCGAATCAATATGCGCTGATTCAGTAGTTCTAGAATCAAGTTACGATTCGTTCAATACATCAATCGACATACAACAATATTTGAATCGTAGTATTCAAAGTGGATTCACGATAATTTCACCAAAAAGACCAACAGATGATGTTGAATCTGTTTTAGAGAGATTCAATCCTGAATCAGTACCCTTAAATCAATCGGTATTATTTTATTGGGAAAATTTGAAGGAAACCGAAAGTGTACTGTATGAAATGGCTATGGCCGTATATGCCATACCGCCCACAGAGGTGCAGACTGAGCGTGACTTTTCGCGATTGGACAAAATTTTAACCAAATTCAGAACTCAACTTTCTGAGGAAATGTTAGAAGCGATTTTAATGATAAATTTAAATCCAGAAATTTTTTACGAAATCAAAAAAGAAGAAATAGATTCGGTTTCATCAAAGGCATGAACGTAATTAAAAAAACACATCACATTTCATCTCTTGAATATCTGTAACGATTTTGTTATTTTTATCATTATTCATTTCTGATTTTTTTTCATTTTTAGAGAGCAACTTGAGAAGAAAAATAGCTTGAAACTTAATTAATGCATAAATAGTTCATTTCTTACCTTTCATGTTAATTTTTCATTAAAAACCAACAAACATACACATAAATTGGGTTTTGTTGTTATTTACATTTTCATTTCAGTGCTTATTTGAAGCTAAAATAGCTTTAATATGCAAGTATATAAGATTGTGGTGCTTATGAAGTATCAAATTTTCGTGCCAAAACTACAAATAAATGCAATTTGCGTGTGTTAGAATCGATTAGTTGTATTTGCGTATTGTATTCTCTCTGTCACACTTCAATCTATCACACGAATATTCTATTGTCATCGTGTGAATGTTCCAAACGACAGAAAGAACTGAATGTTTATGTATTTGTATACATCTGATTCACTCTAGCATGCGCAACAAAAACACATCGAAACGCTACTGACGCACGCACACAACGAAACGCTACTGACGCACGCACACAACGAAACGCTACTGACGCACGCACACACAACGCTGCGTCAGAAATATAATATATTTCTATATTATATTTATATATATACATATAGGAATATTGATATCGCATTCTCTGATCTGTTCTTTAACCGAACACAAAATAACACAATACAATAGCGCTCACAATATCACGCTTTACACGACTGCTGAAAATATCCGGCTTCATTCATGTATTGTCCAGGGTCCTACTTCACAAAACTTATTTGCAAAACATCTTTTCAATGCAAAACTTCAAGCAATGTGATCTCAATAGATGCTGAATTCATCGCACGTGAACGTACATTGAATGAGGGGAAAGCATCCATACATTAAAAATTAAATCCTCTTCCCGATTACTTTTCCATATACACCACTGTGTGCAGTAAAAGTATTGCGATCGGTCAAAAAAAAAATCAAAACGCCCGGAAGTTTTTCATGCGTTTTGAATCTAAAATCAATGGTATTATATACGTAAAACTAACTTTTTCGCACATTTCCCGACAGTGTATGGGTTCACAGGTTTATTTCTTATCGTATCATATCGTAACTATGAGAACTTTGAGAATATGTCACAGCAAATTTAAAGTCATTATGTTCAGATTAAAGATTAACTAATACTACGAATCAGCCGTGCCATGTTTGCGAATGTATTAGCATTTGGTTCAAACTCGCCAATAGCGAGACGGGAACTATCAAAAACACTACAAAAACTCGTGAACATATAGATTCTTTTAGTGAAATAAAAGACAGCACAACACAAAATCCCTAGAATCGTTTTTTCAGTGTATCAAGAGTGAGATAATTTGAAGATTTTGCTTGAGAATGGATTATTTTGTTTCAGAAATGAACATAATTACATGAAACAATAAGATTTAAATTCATTTGACGTTTACGTTGAACTTTGAACATTGTACTGTTTCGTTTGAAGAACATAGCTGCCATATATATATTTCCCAAACCTCTTCGGAATGACTTGATACAATGCGATCTAGACATAGTCCCCATACAAATGTTTCTTAATTATATTAAAAAACAGCCTATTTATTATTTCGACTCTCTACACGATGAGATTTAAGACTACTACGAACAATTTCGGGAAATGTGCGGAAAAGTTGATCAGTACGTTAGACCATTTATTTATGTTTAAAACACATAGAAAACTCATTCCGTGCGTTTTGAATATTTTGAACCGATCGCAATACTTTTACTACACACAGTGGTGTGTGCGGAAAAGTCAAAAACGATTGCAACCATTCCCGGAGAAATATGTTGTTTTCCGTACGTTTTACGTAAAAATTCGTTAACACGATGACCCTAAAAATTGAGATTAGATTGATCAAAAATGAAATCTTAAATTGGTGAAGACCGTACAAATTGGAATAGAAACCTATTAATTTTCAGCCTAATCGGATAATTTCTTCGGGTAGCTCTAGTGGAGTCGAATCAATAAATGGGCTGTTTTTTAATATAATTAAGAAACATTTGTATAGGGACTATGTGATCGGCCTAGAAAGAATATGGGACATATTTTTCGAACACATAGAAGGGAAACAGGAATAAGTATTTTATAAAAGTGGAATATCTTCAAAGCATTTCATAAAAGTGAAACATTGCAAAAAATTTTAATCTCGAATCGTCAAGTCATCACACATCATGTAATTTGAATTTAAATTTTATTATTTCAACAAACGTTCGCTGCCTTTGAATTGGTAATAGCAATTAAGAATAAGTTCACTTTGATCTGAACTTTTAATTCATGCCAACGATAGATATGGTTCCACATTTATGTTATGTATAACTTTCGTTAAAAAGTTAATGAGCATTCAAATTGATGAAAAAAACACAGATCAAAAAATAACAAATACTTCATCCAATTTAATGACAAAATTTGAACTTTGACCCCGAAAATTTAAAATTTTGTAGGGAAGGGAGTCTTAAACCTCATCAGAATGACTTGAACTTTTGTGTGACATATTTATTTCATAAAAAAAAATATCTTGAAAGTTTCAATAGGATACAAGGTGTACTTAACATATTCGCCATACAAATTTTCAGTTTTGACCTCGAAAAGACAACGAAAATCGAAAATTCTACAGGGGAGGTAGTCCTAAATCTCATCGGAATGACTTGAAATTTTGCATGACTCATTTTTTTACTCTTCCGCACACACCACTGTGTGTGGTAAAGGTATTGCGATCGGTCCAAAAAATTCGAAACGCTCGGAATAAATTTTCTATGCGATTTGAACCTAGAAAAGGCGATTGCAACCATTCCCGGAGCAATTTTTTGTCCGTGTGTGGAACGTTGTACGTTGCACGTTTTCCGTTGTCCGTTGTACGTTGTCCGTTGCACGTTGTACGCAAAAAGTTGTTAACACGATAACTCAAAAAATTGAGATTTGAATTGATCAAAAATTTACACACAGATTGATCTTCATTAGGAATAGAAACCTATTAATTTTCAGCCTAAATGGATGATTTTTTCGGGTAGCTCTAGTGGAGTCGAATCAAAAAATGGGCTGTTTTTCAATATAATTACGAAAAATTTGTATGGGGATTATTTCTAGTTCGCATTGTATCATAATGAAACTTTCAATATATTATTTTTTTATAAAAAAAAATAAGTTTTACAAAATTTCAAGTCATTCTGATGAGATTTAGGACTACCTCCCCTTTAAAATGTTCGATTTTCGGGGTCTTTTGTAGGTTAAAACTGAAAATTTGTATGGCGACTATCTTAAGTTCATCTTGTATCCTATTGAAACTATCAGGATTTTACTTTTTTATGAATAAAATGAGTCATGCAAAATTTCAAGTCGTTCCGATGAGATTTACGACTACCTCCCCTGCAACATTTTCGATTTTCGGGGTCAAAACTGAAAATTTGTATGGCGAATATCTTAAGTTCACATTGTATCGAATTGAAACTTTCAGGATATTATTTTTTTATCAAAAAAATGAGTCATGCAAAATTTCAAGTCATTCCAATGAGATTTAGGACTACCTCCCCTTTAAAATGTTCGATTTTCGGGGTCTTTTGTAGGTTAAAACTGAAAATTTGTATGGCGACTATCTTAAGTTCACCTTGTATCCTATTGAAACTATCAGGATTTTACTTTTTTATGAATAAAATGAGTCATGCAAAATTTCAAGTCGTTCCGATGAGATTTACGACTACCTCCCGCGCAAAATTTTCCATTTTCGGGGTCTTTTCGGGGTCAAAACTGAAAATTTGTATGGCGAATATCTTAAGTTCACATTGTATCGAATTGAAACTTTCAGGATATTATTTTTTTATCAAAAAAATGAGTCATGCAAAATTTCAAGTCATTCCAATGAGATTAAGGACTACCTGCCCTTTAAAATGTTCGATTTTCGGGGTCTTTTGTAGGTTAAAACTAAAAATTTGTATGGCGACTATCCTAAGTTCACCTTGTATCCTATTGAAACTTTCAGGATTTTTTTTTTTTTGTTATGAAATAAATAAGTGTTGACATTGAATGCATTCACCTGTAACATGACATGGAATGTCAAGTCATCAATGCATATTGAATTGAATAAATCTTTCATTTTTTCTTCTTCCACAATCATTCAACCAAGAGAAACGTGTTTTATTTGTCATCCACAAAATCCAATAATTAAAAATACGTTCAGTTTTTAGAGTGGGTTGTTAAGAAGCTGGTATTTTTTTTTTTTGTAAACCTTCTGCGTAGATGTACGGACCTTTTTTGTGTAAAAAAGGCCGGGAAAATTACAACGAATGGAAAATTGGTGTGAAGGCGCACTTAATTACAAAAAACTTATGGGAATGCTTATCATACGCTCGATCCATGCGTATATACGCACATAGAAAACTATGAGTATTCCAGAAATGTTTGGGAGGCATTAAAATCAGCGTTTGAAGACAACGGTGTCGTCAGAAAAGTAGCACTGTTGAAACAATGGATTTCACTGACATTGGATAATTGCGATTCAATGCAAGACTACGTATCGTAATGCTTGAAATTGTGGTCAAAGGTGAAAAATGCCGGTTTCAACATCGATGAACAAACAGCGGGTGCGATTATGTTGTGTGGTTTACCGGATCAATTCAAACCAATGGTGATGACAATCGAGGCAAAAGGCAAAGAAAGTTCGGTCGATTACGTGAAAAACATTTTATTACAAGAAGTCGAATTTGAGCAAAGTGAAGAAGCAAATGTGTTCGCAGCGAAACAAAAAAAGTCATTTGGCAAATCGTCAACAAAGAAAAGTATAAAGTGTTATGAATGCGGCGGACCGCATTATAAAAAGCATTGCCCGAAATTAAAAAACGAAAAAACAGTTATGTACAGTTCTTTTGTTGCACAGAAGTGTGTGTCGCCCGACGATTGGTTCTTTGATAGTGGTGCCACAGCACACATGTCGAATTATAAGCTGCACATTGTGAATAGGTCAAAACCGCATGTAAAAGAAGTCACAGTAGCAAACATTCAGAAGCTGTCAATTGAATGCGCTGGTGATGTTGAACAAAAAATCGTGAATAGCAACCGCAACAGTGAAATAACATTAAGTAATGTGCAATATATTCCGAATATTTGTGAAAATTTGTTATCGGTTAATCAAATTGTTAAATAAGGACACGAAGTTTTGTTTAACAATCGTGGTTGTAAGGTTTTTGACAACAATAAGAATGTGTTAGCAACGGGTAGTCTGGTGAACGATATGTTTAAACTCGATGTGCCAGATAATAAATCGTTTTTGACTGAAACAGCAACCTATAGCAAACCGAAAATAAAAAGCGATACCGAGTTGGAATTATAGCATCGACGACTGGGTCACGTTAGTTACAGTAATTCCGTTTTCGTGAACAGCTTCGAGAACAGCATTCGAAATTCAAGGTCAAACAAATGTGAGACTTGTATTAAGGGAAAACTATGTCGTTTACCGTTCAGCAATGAAGGTAATAGAGCTGGACGTTTGTTAGAATTGGTACACACAGACGTGTGTGGTCCAGTTAATATACAGTCGATCGGTGGTCACAAATTCTTTATAACTTTTATTGACGATTTTTCACGGATAGTTGTTGTGTTTTACTTGAAAAAGAAAAGTGAAGTATTCCGGTGCTTTATAGAGTTTAAACAATTTGCTGAAAACAATACGGGAAATAAATTGAAAATTTTAAGAAGTGATAATGGCACCGAATATATCAACAGTAATTTTGAAAAGATTTGTGCACAAAACGGCATTATTCATGAACGAACGGCGACATATTCACCACAGCAAAATGGTGTTGCAGAACGCATGAATAAAACCTTGCTTGATAGAGTGAGATGCATGTTAATCGACTCAAAATTATCGAAAGGCTTTTGGGCAGAAGCCTTATTGACAGCAGTGAGGATGGTGAATAGTGTGCCATGCAAAGGTACGAAAAACATCGGCAGTCCTGAGGAAGCGTGGTCCGGAATAGAACCAGATCTGAGTTTTTTTAGAGTCTTCGGATGCAAAGCATTTGCACACGTTCCCAGTGTCAAGCGAAAGAAGCTTGATGATAAAGCATTCGGAAGCACATTCATCGGCTATGCAACAACTCAAAAGGCGTATCGTTTATATAATCATTCAACGAAAAAGGTCATTGTTAGCAGAGACGTGAAATTTATTGAAACTGATTATGGAGACCAGGTAAACAATTCCGAATTAAATAATACCAATCATTTTGTTGTATCGTTACAAAGAGACGATGAAGGCAGTAATTTCGCATCAAGGGAGGATAAATCAGATGATGATCCTTCAATCACTGTCACTAGTTTACACCCAGAAGAAGACGCTTCTGTACAGCTTGGGCAAAATACTCAACCAGTAATCGACTTGGAGGAGTCAATGATCGAACCATGTTCACCAACTGCTGAATCGACGAACCTATCATCGGAATTCGAATTGGACGAATATGATGATGCGACGTTTAATCCGGAAGATGAATCGACTGATGTCGATGACAGTACAAGTTTGGAACAAACAATTGAAGAGCGTGCATCGGATCGTATCGCACAATTACCAAAACCAAAGTACACATTCGCTGCGATTGAAGAAAGTGATCCAACTACCGTCAAAACAGCAATGTCAAGCATCTCAAAAGACCATTGGATGGAGGCAATGCGTGAAGAGATGAACTTATTAGCCGAAAAAAAACATGGGTTTTATCGGAAATGCCAAAGGACAAAAAGGCGGTGAAGTGCAAATGGGTTTTTAAGACAAAGCGCAACGCTAATGGCCACATTGTGCGCTACAAGGCAAGACTTGTGGCAAAAGGCTTCACACAAGTTGCAAGTGTGGATTACAACGAAACATTCTCACCTGTTGTTCGATACAATTCAATCAGGTATCTGTTGGCAATGGCTGTGAAGCTTGAGCTGAAAGTGAGCCAAATGGACGCAGTGACAGCGTTCTTGCATGGAAATTTGGACACCGAAATCTACATGGAACAACCGGAACTATTTGACGATTGTTCGAAACGTTATTGTCATTTGATGAAATCAATTTATGGACTGAAGCAATCCAGCCGTTTATGGAATTCGGCATTGTCGCAAGGTTTAATCGAATTTGGACTGAGGCAATCACAAGTCGATCAATGCATTTTCTATTGTGCAACAGGAGGTTACATATTAATCATTGCTATTTATGTCGATGACATGTTAATTTTGTCGAACGACATCGAAAAGGAGAATCAGCTCAAGGAAAAATTGAACCAGAACTTCAAAATGAAGGACCTAGGTGAGCCGTCATCGATCATTAACATAAGAATAACGCGCGACAAGAGAACTGGAGCCATTACTATCGATCAGAAAAAGTACATTAAAGAAATCATCGAACGTTTTGGGATGAGTGATGCAAACCCGACGCTCACACCACTAGATTTGAATCAGAAAATAAGCAACGAGATGTGTCCAAAAATTGAGGATGAGAAGAACGAGATGCGCAACATTCCATACAGGGAGGCGATAGGCAGGTTGCTCTATGCTGGAAACTCGTCCGGACATTAACTTTGCTGTTAATTTGCTCAGCAGGTATAACGAAAATCCTGGGAAAGCACACTGGATCGCTGTCAAGCGAATTTTGCAATATCTAAAAGGCACAATGAGCATGGGCATCACATACAGCAAATCGTCAAACGAACTAAGTGGTTTTTGTGATTCAGACTGGGCAAATGACCTCGACGAACGAAGGTCAGCGACTGGCTATTTATTTGTGATGCAAAACGGCGCGATTTCGTGGTGCACACGCAGACAAAAAACACCTGCATTGTCTACGACTGAGGCGGAGTATATGTCCATGACGGAATGTATTCAAGAGGCTATGTGGCTGGAGAGTCTTACAAACGAACTGAGTCCAACTGCACCAAAACCAATTACGATTCATTGCGATAACCGTGGAGCGGTCGATTTAGCCAAGAACAATAATCGAATCGAACCAAACATATTGATGTTAAACATAAGTTTATTTGCAAGTCAGTTAGGGATCGTAAAGTTAACATTGAGCAAGTATCGACAGATAATATGCCGGCAGACATCCTAAGGAAACCCATTGCAAAGCCAAAGATATTTGACTTCATTTTCAAGTATTTTGGTATGAAAGAGGTAAAGTAATTTCTAGTTGCCCCAAACCAATACACCAGCAATTTTTACGATGATCTGGTTTAAGCTGAATTAAATCGATTCTCGCTATTTATCTAACACTTATTAAATTTCTGGGCCATCAGCCGAATATATTTTAATATTTAATCAGCCATGAATGTTTACGTTGTAAAACAAATGAAATTATTATAAAACGAGAATGGGTTTTGGTGTGGTTTTCCCAACACAATTGTCCACACATGAAACAAAAAAGGAAATAATTCTGAAAAATTAATTCAGGAAGGATGTTGACATTGAATGCATTCATCTGTAATATGACATGGAATGTCAAGTCATCAATGCTTATTGAATTGAATAAATCTTTCATTCTTTCTTCTTTCACATTCATTCAACCAAGAGAAACGTGTTTTATTTGTCATCCACAAAATCCATTTTTATCGCCATCAATAAGTCACGCAAAATTTCAAATCATTCTGATGAGGTTTAAGACTCCCTCCCCTACAAAATTTTCAATTTTCGTGGTCAAAATTCAAATTGGATGTCATTAAATTGGATGAAGTATTTGTGTTTTTCTAATCTGTGTTGTTTTCATCAATTTGAATGCTCATTAACTTTTTAACGAAAGTTATACATAACATAAATGCGGAACCATATCTATCGTTGGCATGAATTAAAATTTCAGATCAGAGTGAACTAATTCGTAATTGTTGTTACCACTAGATTGTCGCAAACAGTAAACATAGTTCACTTCCGTATTTTCAGTTTTGTATTTAAGCGAATTATAAAACGAATGATATTGGTTTGGAACACACAACATTAGTGCTTGCAAATCATTATATTTTTCGGAAGAAATATCTCGGCCGTCTGAATACAAAAGAGGCAATTTTATATAAGGAAAATGAACCTTTGGTTTTTTTTATTTTAAAGTTAAAGAAATACAGGGTGTTCAATCTAGCTATTGGTGATTATTTTTCGACTGTGTGGGTTTCGAATAGAAACAATGGCACTTGGCCGCAGGCTAGTTTTCAGTCGATTGGTTTATTTATTGATGCGACGTTTCGGACACACTTGGTGTTCCATTTTCAAGCATTCTACATTCGGAACAAAAATGTTAAGAGTAATACAACAAACAAAAACTTTTTTAAATTCAAAATTAACTTACAGTCGGAATGCGTTTTTGTACAAGTATTAATCTTACAACGAAAATTAGAACACGTTCGATTTACTAACTCGCAAAATATTTAAATGCAATCAATGCGTAAAAAACTAATTAGATATCGGCAAGTGTTGAGCGACGATTACCGCCCATTGAATTTCTGGTGGAGCTGTCGAGTGTATTCGATACATTTTTGTTGACATATTCATTTTCTTGATGTTGTCGCGCTGTTGCAGTTTTTGACGCTTTGTAATATTGATGCATATGATTTGGAAATGCCTTGAACATCACGTCTTAAATTTATTGTGTCATTGCAATAAATATGAGGACTCTCAGAAATGAGTCGTCGCGAGTAATATTGTTCTGTGTCAACGATCGAGATGTGATCGAAATCAGGCTGGTGGTTTGTTGTTTCTGCATGGATTACCAGCGCCGTTTTATCCTCATCGTCTGTCTGAATGGGTTGACTACTGGGGATGCCGTTGTTTATATGGCTGTTGCTCGATTTGTGTTCATACATTCTTTCTCTCAGACGACGTTTGGAGTGGCCGATGTATGATTTGGAGCAAGATTCATTCATTTTTTTTCCAGCGCACGGAATTTTGTAAACAGTATTTATTTGGTTAGTTTTTTCAATCTTTTGCTTGAGCTTGGTGAACACTGTTTGCATCTAGCGGCTTCATTTTGAACTAGCGGTTATTTCGAGTGTGAACCATTAAATGTCAGTCGTATATTGACAGAAAGTCATTAAAATATCTGCGGTTAACGAAATGAGTCGATATACGCTTGAAGAAAAGTGGGAAATATTGAAAACTTACTCCCAAAGTGGAGAGTCTACTTTTTACCGAAAAATCGTCTCTTCGGATGAAGCCCATTTTCACCTCGGAGGCTATGTCAATAAGCAAAATTGTCCCATCTGGGGTTCGGAAAATCCACACGTCACCATTGAGAAGCCAATGCACCCACAAAGAGTTACGGTTTGGTACGGATTTTGGACGAGCGGCATCATTGGGCCATTTTTCTTCGAAAATGAGCAAGGAGCCGCCGTTACGGTCAATGCAATGCAACAAGCATGTACATGTCGCACTCAATTTGTGAACATAATGTCAGTACAATTTTTCCACATTTCTTGCAAATTTGTGATATTGCTTTTGATTTACATTTAATTTACTCTAGATGTGCCTTTGATTTACTTTCCGGCACGCGGCCCCATTTTCTTTCCATTCTCCTTTACATTTTTCAGCACTTTCGATTTGAATTTCACAATTTCACAATGCACTTGATAGACAACTGAAATTTTTTTTTTGTTTATCTTACCCGACATTGCTTTTGCTTAACCATGATTTTCCCGTATTTCCGATTTAATTGTCGGTAATTTGCTCAAATTTTGAATTTTTTCAATGTGAAATTCACTTGTTTTGTTCAATGTTGCTGCTGTACGTGCGATACGTTTGCTAGCCACTTGTTTTACTGCCGGCTGTCACTTTGCTCACACGTACACACTGAAACTTTCCTTGCCTTTCGATTTGGTACTGCTTTCCCTATTGGTAAACCCAATATGCGACGTCATCGTCGCCGATTATTATTACTTTCCGTGCTCTACATTACTTTCATGCTATTCAATATTATTTTTTACTTTTCCGCACACACCACTGTGTGTGGTAAATGTATTTCGATCGGTCCAAAAAATTCAAAACGTTCGGAATAAGTTTTCTATGCGATTTGAACCTAGAAAAAACGATTGCAACCATTCCCGGACCAATTTTTTGTCCGTGTGTGGTACGTTGTCAGTTGTACGCAAAAATTTGTTAACACGATAACTCAAAAATTCGATTTTAGAATTGATCAAAATTTTACACACACATTGGTCTTCATTAGGAATAGAAACCTATTTTCAGCCTAATCGGATAATATTTTCGGGTAGCTCTAGTGGAGTGGAATCAAAAACTGGGCTGTTTTTCAATATAATTAAGAAAAATTTGTATGGGGACTATGACTATTTCGCATTGTATCATTATGAAACTTTCAGAATATATTTTTTTTATGAAGAATATTTGTCATGCAAAATTTCAAGTCATTCCGATGAGATCGGCGGACTACCTTCCCTGTAAAATTTTCGATTTTCGGGGTCTTTTCGAGGTCAAAACTGAAAATTTGTATGGCGAATATGTTAAGTTCACCTTGTATCCTATTGAAACTTTCAGGAAATAATTACTTTTCCGCACACACCACTGTGTGTGGTAAAAGTATTGAGATCGGTCCAAAAAATTCAAAACGCTCGGAATAAGTTTTCTATGCGTTTTGAACCTGGTTTTGAACCCAGAAAAAACGGTTGCAACCATTCCCGGAGCAATATTTTGTCCATGTGTGGTACGTTGTCCGTTGTCCGTTGTCCGTTGTACGCAAAAATTTGTAAACACGATAACTCAAAAAATTGATCTTAGAATTGAACAAAAATTTACACATACATTTGTCTTCATTAGGAATAGAAACCTATTAATTTTCAGCCTAATCGGATAATATTTTCGGGTAGCTCTAGTGGAGTGGAATCAAAAAATGGACTGTTTTTCAATATAATTACGACAAATTTGTATGGGGACTATGACTATTTCGCATTTTATCATTATGAAACTTTCAGAATATAATTTTTTTATAAAAAAATGAGTTATGCAAAATTTCAAGTCATTCCGATAAGATTTAGGACTACCTCCCCTGCAAAATTTCGGATTTTCGGAGTCTTTTCGGGGTCAAAACTGGAAAATTGTATGGCGGCTATCTTATGTTCACATTGTTTCCTATTGGAACTGTCAGAATATTATTTTCTATGTTTTTCAAGTCATTCTGATGAGATTTAAGACCAGCTCCCTCACAAAATTTTCAATTTTCGGGGTCAATATTCAAATCAATAAATTGGATGAAGTATTTGTGATTTTCTAATCTGTGTTTTTTCATCAGTTTGAATGCTCATGCTGTTACCGAAAGTTATACTGTTATACATGACATAAATGTAGAACCATATCTATCGTTGGCATGAATCAAAAGTTCAGATCAGAGTGAACTAATTCGTAATTGTTATTACCAATTCAAAAATAGAGAACGTTGAAGTAAGAATTAGGAACTGAGATGTTTATTTGTTTTTATATTAATATTTAAATTTAAATCACATGATGTGTAATGACTTGAAATTCGATCTCATCGTAATGACTTGAAATTTTCTGTGATTTATTCTCAAATTTGCATGATGATTCGATAAGAAATCAACATAAATCCAATACAAATGCGTAGCAATCAATGAAAATGCGCAAACCCGCACAATTTCGGGAATTGTGCGGAAAAGTAAGTTTTACGTACGTAAGACCTCTTTTTTTATTTTTAAATCACCGATGCTCTCCGATTTGAGGGACAAAATGTTCAGAGAAGAACATTGAACTGCATTGAAATAAAACACCGATGATTTTTATTGAGAGGAAAAATATTGCAAAAAACCTCTATTTTATTTAATCTTTCCAACTCACACGTCTTTCCGATACAATAGCTGAATTCAGACTAAATGTCAATTTTCACACAACAGCTCAGATGGCAATAGAGTTGCCATATGTAACAATATCAAAGAATGTTTCACGTTCCGATTTTGACCGCTATGCGAACTACTATACAACATTATTTGCTTGGTTTTTTCTGGAATATTATCGTTGAGATATCGAAGCAAAAATGACGCTATTTCGTCAGAACCTCGAGATGCCACTGACTCTGACCATATGTCTATGGGTGAGAAGTAGAGTGGTGTATGTCTATGTTATTTTAAATGTACATGCACCACTCTACATCTCACTCATAGATGTAAAAGCATCCCTTTTGACGTACTTCATCGTAAATACACATGCAATGTAAGCAATATTTTCGTTTATCTGGCATTGATACCTCGGATTCAAGCAGTGGCAAATCAAAACACCTACCTATTGAAAATGTTAAAATTTCAATATTTTCTGTTAAATCGCGTGCTTTATCTATGATATTCTCAAATTCTCAATTGACGTTACCTGCAAAATCTATATGAGGGGCTCAGAGTAAAAATGTTACTTCAGATCTTACCTCCTGCTCTTACTTATGAGACAACCCATAAGTAAGAGCAGGAGGTAAGATCTGAAGTAACATTTTTACTCTGAACCCCTCATATGTTTCTGCTTTTTTCATATATTCTTTTTCGATGCTTGAACTAATAACTTGTTTTTTCAAATTGGAATCCAATGTCGAAAATCTGTTGCAGAATTTTGTACGGTATTTCCAAAATTTCAAATTGAAATTGTCTTTAAACACTTTTTGGAAAAATGACACTGATCGCTCTGTTAGACCTAGAAGCTCACATTCTTTATTATATTTGTCGTATAAACGATGGAAGTTTAAGTCTGAATGCAAAAATTTGAAACTTGAAGAAGACATATTATATCGAGATTCGTATTGAGCGTATTTTTTGATGAAACTCTTGAACTTTTGCACGCCTTGCCGGGAATTTTCCGCGATGATCTGTTGCATTTGGATTAATACTCTGAGACGTGTTTGCTCTGAACAAATTTGTTCGGTTTATCTGTAGCACCTTTTAGAACAAACGACGCACAAACGCGATGTGTATTGCCCTCACTATCTTTCAAAAAACACACATTCTTGAATTCTTTTTTCTTCAGATTGATGATCGGGTTCAACTTTTCTTTTCCAGCTCTTTTATGTTCTACAACATTTCTTATGAAAATCGTTTTTTCGCTCCATCTCATGGATTTAAATTCATCAAAAATTTCTTTTTGTCTGACAACATCGATACGTTCTGCGCATTTTCGCTTGCACACACAACGAATTTGAGCCTTGAACACATTTGTTTTATCATCCTTTGATTTTGATTTTCCCTTTTTTTGTTAATTTTGTTAAGCTATTACGAAATCATAAATTGAAAAAGTCTTTTAATCAACTGACTATTTTCAATCCATTGATGAAGATATAAAATTGTTAAACGAAGTTATAAAATTAAACGAAATTCGGATAGTCTTCAAACATGTAATCAAATATTCATTATTATTTTTCGCAATAAACTTAAATGAAACTCAACCAGTATTCGTGATGATCGATCTGCAAATGCGCAATAAAATCCGTACACCGGAAGAATGTGTTGAGAAATTTTGTCGCACATTTTATTTTGTCTTGTTTTGTCTTGTTTTGTCTTGTTTTGTCTTGTTTTGTCTTGTTTTGTCTTGTTTTGTCTTGTTTCGTCCAAGTCGCATAGCTGTGTTGTTGTATCGCGTATTTCAACATGCACGACGCATCATATGACAACGTTACACAATGCACATTGCGCGCATATACAAAAACAAAAACAAATGCAAACAAAGCATCACAAACAAAAAAGATAACGGTATTCTGTTGTCGTTCGAGAATTGATGTATGAATGCATTAAGCGGATCGATTCAAATGATACTTTCTTCACTCCTTAAAAATGAAATGCGTCACAATATCATTTGACAATCTGATTAGTATATCTGCATCATATGAATTGATGCAATTATTTCATCATTCGAAAATCAAAATAAATTAAGATTTGAAAACAATTTAACACTTGAAATAGTAAAATGACATCAATAGAAACATCTGTTTCATCGCCAGGTAATTATATTTTTCATTTTGTTGAATGAGTTCTCTACGAAGTTAGATGTTAGTTTTTGTTTTGAATTGCACATCGAAATAACAAGTTTGTTTTTTCCAATTCATCAATGCAATTCGATCTCGTAAAAGAACATGAATCCTAAACAACCACAAGGAAATTTGAAAAAAAAAAATAAAAAAAAAGAAATAGTTCAAAAAATTTCACAAACATGCTCATTACTTTTGAACCGTAACATCAATGTCGATGATTTTTTTATGTAAATTGATCAGAATGAGCCCACCTTTCCAACGCGCGTCCATTCGATATGATCCAATAAATAGTTTTTGAGTTATGGATGTGAACGTGAAGTAAGTACCCAAAAATACTTCATATATGTACAAAAAATGTTTCCACGAAAATCAGCAGACTCGATTTTCACGATAGAGGTATGGTTTCTTTGGCACATTTTCTTGAAATGGTCCATAGAACACGGAAATCATAGGTACTTGATGGATTTTTTTGGTTCCCTACAAATCGACCCGCCCTAATATATATATATATATGAGTATGTAGTTATATGTATATATAAAGAAGTGTACATTTTGATTGTCACACCATAACTCGAGAACGGCTCGACCGATTGCCATAAAATTTTTCTTTTTTTAAAAAAAAAAGGTGCAAGGAGGAGTGATGATGGTAAGTTGATTTTGAAAATCAGAATCGGTTCAGCCATTCTCGAGTTATGATTTTTTTCCTGAAAAAATTCAACATTTGAAAAAAAAAGTTTAAATTTCGGTCCGACCGAACGAAAAAAATCGATCCAACCTACTACACAAACTCATATATACACACATTCATTTGATTGACAGCATACAAATGTTAAACAGATGAACCTGTCAAAATGCACATGTTTGCCAATCACTTTCTTCTGATACAGCCGGTCATACATTCACTGCTTTCCAATTGGAATTTTATTACAAGTGATTTTTTTTTTAAGTTTCATAAATATTGGTAAGTATTAATAATTTAAAAACGATTTTAAGTGTGTTCAGTGCAAAAAAATGTGTTTGGATTCAAGAAAACATAGTGAAAAGTGATTTTTTTCCATAATTTCATCATATGCATCATCCATTCAGCGTGTACTCAATATCGAAATCGTTCGTAATGTGTACATTGTTGTTGCTGTTTTTGAATTATTCTTAAATAAACAATCCTTAATTCATATTGAATTAATTTCATTGATTTAGAAAAAAATGGCACCAACAAGACGATCAACTATAGGTCGACGTACGCGTAATTCTACCTATAGATTGAATCCAAGGAGAGCGCAAAGTGTAGAGGAACGCTCGCAACAAAATCAAGTACAACAATTACGAAACGCACGTCGTCATAGATCGGCAGATCCAAATCCATTAAATCCAGCATCGAGACGAACGACACGACTTTCACGTCGTGCTGTGCAAGAGATGGAATATGCTGCTTTCGCTTACAATAGAGAAAATGATTATAGTGAACATGCCAATATTGGTAGAATGACGGTGAGATGTCCACATTGTGATGCAGCCAAATTTCAGGGTGAAACGCCTGGCATGTGTTGTGCTAATGGCAAAGTGAGACTGCCAGCATTTGAATCTCCCCCCGATCCACTTCATTCATTCATTTTTGGAACGTCGCAAACGTCTAAGCATTTTTTGTCTCACATTCAAGAATACAATGCGGCATTTCAAATGACTTCTTTTGGTGCGACCAAAATTGTAAGAGACAATTTCATGCCGACGTTTAAGGTGATTACTTCATGCGGAATATCATATGAAAAATGCGATCTGAGCAGCATTTTTTTTTTTTTATATATTCAAGAATTCTGACCCAGAATCTAATTACATTTCACAAATATTATAGATTCAAGGTCAGATTTATCATCGAGCTGATTCCTTATTGCCATATCCTGATGCTGATCATCAATTTTTGCAAATCTATTTTATCGGAGATGCAAATCGTGAATTGGATCGGCGTTGTACAATTGCTGCGCGTGCAAGGCGACAAATTGTTTCTGAACTTCAAACATTCTTACATCAGTACAATGAATTAATTCGATTGTTTAAAACCGCTCTCGATCGTATGCCATCTGATGATCACAGAATCGTTATCAGGGCTGACAAAACGCCCTTTGAAGAGCATGCGAGACGATTTAATGCACCAACAATTGACGAAGTGGCCATTGTAATTGTTGGAGACCAGTTTCAATCTCGCGATATTGTGCTACATCGAAGAAATGAAGAATTACGGCGTGTTTCAGAGCTTCACCGCAGCTATGTTGCATTACAATATCCATTATTGCACTGGAAAGGTGACGACGGCTATCATATCAATATACGAATGATAGATCCACGAACCGGTAAAATATATATGAATTCAATTTAATATGTATTATTTCATAACAAGAAGACATGATTTTAATTTTCTGGTAATGTATTCATCATAGGTCGTGAAATAGAAAAAAAAAGTTAGTGGGATGAATTATTATTCGTATAGATTCATGATTCGCCCACAAGAAGACAACTTTATTATGCGATGTGGCAAACTTTTCCACCAATACGCTGTTGACATGTATGCGAAAATTGAAGCAGAACGCCTTAATTACCTTCGATTCAATCAAGCCAAATTGCGATCGGAAGAATACATACACTTGCGAGATGCAATAGTGAATGATGGCAATGTTAATGATATCGGACGTTTAACAACATTACCATCGACATATGTTGGTAGTCCGCGCCACATGCACGAATATACGCAAGATGCAATGTCATACGTTCGCAAATATGGTCGTCCCGACCTATTCATAACATTCACATGCAATCCATAGTGGGCTGACATAAAAAACAATTTATTTGATGGTCAGAATCCAACAGATCGACACGATATAACAGCACGTGTATTTCGACAGAAAGTAAGAGCACTGATGGATTTGATTATCAAATTGCGAATTTTTGGAGAGGTGCGTTGCTGGATGTATTCGATTGAATGGCAAAAGAGAGGGCTGCCGCACGCGCATATCTTGATATGGCTGGTTCGTAAAATAACATCCGATCAAATTGATAACATTATATCAGCTGAAATTCCAGATGAAATCGGCGATCCAGAATTATTTGAAGTTTTCACGAAAAATATGACCCATGGCCCTTGCGGTCAAATAAATATGAATTCGCCATGCATGATCGATGGAAAATGTTCAAAGCGATATCCAAGAGCATTAACTTCGGATACAATTACAGGTGACGACGTATACCCGTTGTACCGACGTCGGTCGCCGGAGGATAATGGCCATACAACAACAATTAAAATACACAATCAAGACATTGAAGTTGATAATCGTTGGATTGTGCCTTATCCTCCACTATTGTCAAAAGTATTTCAGGCTCACATAAATGTTGAGTACTGTAATTCTGTGAAGTCGATTAAATACATTTGCAAATATGTGAATAAAGGCAGTGATATGGCTGTTTTTGGAGTAGCTGGTGACAATGGCATTGATGAAATCGCTCAATATCAAATGGGGCGCTACATTAGCACTAATGATGCTCTTTGGAGAATTTATTCATTTTCAATTCATGAGCGATATGCTGCTGTTGTTCATTTGGCTGTTCATCTTGAAAATGGCCAGCGTGTGTATTTTACCGATGCAAATGTACAGCAGAGAGCAGCACAGCCACCAGCAACAACATTAACTGCATTCTTTCAATTGTGCGAAAGCGATGAATTTGCCAGAACGTTGCTGTATTCAGATGTAACGCATTATTTCACTTGGACTGCAAAGAAATGGCAACGACGTAAACAAGGAACACCTGTTGATGGCCATCCGGGTGTTTTTTTTGCAGATACCATGGGAAGATTATACAGTGTATAATATACACAGTTCATCCAAACAATGCAGAATTTTATTATTTGCGGTTGTTGTTAGTAAATGTTGTTGGATCACGTTCATTTCAACATTTGCGAAGAGTAAATGGTCATTTTTGTGTGATGTATCGTGAAGCATGCGAGCAATTAGGTTTGCTTGAAAATGATGCGCATTGGGATTTAACGCTTCACGATGCATCGATTGCTTCTTCTCCACATCAAATACGTATGTTATATGCCATAATCATATCAACATGTTTTCCATCAAATCCACTTGAATTGTGGAAAAAATAGAAAGATTTTATGGCAGAAAACTATTTGATTCGAATGCGTCATCACACAAGAAACGCTGATTTGCTGATTTCATTGGAAATGTATAATGAGGCATTGATAGCGATTGAAGATATGTGCCTTATGATTGCAAATAAAGCATTAGGGCAATTAGGTTTGTCACCACCCAATTGTCCAATGCATGATTTATTTGATCGAGAATTGCAACGTGAACAACAGTATGATCCCAATGAATTGCAAACATTTGTGAATTTGAATGTTCCCAAATTAAATGACCATCAAAAACATGTCTATGATACCATTATGCATGCTGTACGGCGGATTATATTTTTTGGATGCGCTCGGTGGTACGAAAATTGCATTGGCACTTGCTTCGTCGGGAATCGCTGCTACTCTATTGGATGGTGGACGAACAGCGCACTCTGCATTGAAATTGCCGTTGAATGTGCAGGTGTGCTTATATTTATTGATTGATCACTTTAAAATTTAATCGATATTTATTAAAATGTAATTATTCTCAAATTAATTTGTTCCAAATATTGTTCAAAATTACAGGAATCAAAATTGGTTGAGAGAACGCGCAATACTGGCACCAAAAAATGTACACGTCAATGCAATCAATTATCAGATTCAAGAAAAATTGCCAAGTGCAGTGATATCATATAAATCTGTTGATTGCGCAATGAATGCAGATGATGCAGTGAATTATCCAATTGAATTTTTGAATTCACTTGAACCACCTGGTATGCCACCGCATTATTTGAATTTAAAGGTTGGCTCATCAATTATTTTACTGCGGAATTTAAATGCACCAAAACTGTGCAATGGCACAAGATTAGCAGTAAAAAAATTGATGCCGACTTTAACTGAAGCCACAATATAGACCGGAACAGCGAAAGGTGAAATTGTGCTCATACCACGAATTCCACTGATTCCAACAGACATGCCATTTGAATTTGAGCGTTTGCAATTCCTAGTGCGTCTATCATTTGCCATGTCCATCAATAAGGCGCAAGGACAAACGCTTCAAATATGCGGATTAAATTTGGAGGAGCCGTGCTTTTCACATGGACAGCTATACGTGGCCTGCTCAAGAGTTGGAACTCCAAATTGTTTGTTTATGCTCGCTTCAAATGGGCAAACAAAAAATATTGTATATCCAAATGTTTTGGATTGACATTAATAATTTTGAAATACAATGCATTCATTTCATTAAAAAAAAACCTATAATATTTCATTTCTTTTTTTGGTTGGTTGCAACGAAGTGCAACGGGGTCCGCTAGTATAAAATATTTAAGTCCTACGATGAATTTAGCCTGAATGTACAGAGAATATGAAATTGTTTGTAAATTTGAAGATAAAACGCCATTATTACAGTCAATGTTTATGCACATATTCAACACGGAATTCAAATTAAAATTCCATAAACCAAAGAGTGACACATGTAAAAAGTGCGATATCCTATTGAATCAAGTGAAGTATTCAAGTGGCATTGAACATGAATTATCACAGGAACGACTTGAAAAACATCACACACAATTAGCTGACAAGTATAAATCAGGCATTACTATGCGATGGATCCATCAACTTATTTGAATTCATCGCTTAAATTTATCTACTAAATGCAATGCGACTGACGTATTCATGCTTGTCTGCTACAGCGTAAGCAGTGGTAGAGTGTACGCGTTAGTGCAACTCTCAGTCATTATTGTAACACAGACAGCGTCGCAGCGAACACGAACACGCGTTCACTGTATCACTGCTTACGCTGTAGCAGACAAGCATGAATACGTCAGTCGCATTGCATTTAGTAGATAAATTTAAGCGATGGATTCAAATAAGTTGATGGATCCATCGCATAGTAATGCCTGGTATAAATCCATATCAACGGGACCGTACTATTTGAGACATTTTAATGATATCTATTCTTCAGCGCCATCTATTGGACAATAGTATTGATGTGATATTTCAATCGTTTCAATGACTCATTTGTTTTTATTATTTGTGTCAATAAAAATGTTGTTCGTATTACAATGGATCTAAATTGAGTTCACCTATGTAAAATAAGATGGCGCGGTCAATTGGTATACTCTCGAATAGCTCTCAATTTCCATATAAGCACGGTCCGCTTGATCCATATTCAAAGAGGAAACTGAAATTGTAGAAAAAACAAACTCTTATATTGAGATCAGAATATTCGATTTGCAACGGGCCCTGGCAGTGCCGCGTTTGACAACAAGTGTTGCTTATTATAAAAGGCAGTTTTGGGTATACAACCTTTGCATATTTGATAAAATTCGTGGCATCGCTTACATGTACGTTTGGCCAGAGTCAGTTGCTTCCAGAGGCGCTCAAGAAATAGAAGTAGGTGCTCTACGTTCCCGGCATTCTAGAATGTCATGCCCTTCTGCTTTGCAATAGGTGCAAATTTTTTTCTCTTCGATTTTCGCTCTGACTTCGGATTGTCGTAATGCTTGTTCAACTACATAATCAACAGATTCACGAAAAGTTTTATAACCCCGTGAAATAGCCTTGTTTCTGAGGTCTTGGTCTTATATTCCATTTTCGAAGGCCTTACGAGCCTTGCGGTCGTTTTCTTTATTGAGAATTTCATTGTTTTCGTCTAAATTGAAACTTTTGTTCAGATTGTCCAAAAGCTCTTCAACACGCTTAGCATAAGTCTCGACGTCTTCTTTGCTTAGTTGTTTAATGGTTGAAAGTTTGAGTTCTGCTTTTTCTATATTTTTCTGTGGATTTATTTTGTTTTTTAAAGCAGTTTTTACTGCAGGCCACGCTTGGAAATCTACATCTTTAGTTGCATCGGCCGCTTTTTCATTGAGTTTCAGCTGAAGTATTAGAATAAATCGATTCTTATCTCTTTCTTCATATTCCTCAATATACGACCATAATCGATCCATATTTCGAATGTGAAAGTGTTAAGTTCTTTTTCATCACCCTTATACTCCTTGATTAACTCGGTTATGTTGGCAATCGGAATGTTAGCCATTTCTATAGGTTCCAGACTTGGCGAATGAGTCCAATCTTCAAGGCGTTTTCTACAAACTGGTTCTTTAGTGAAATCTTGTATGGCAGATTTAAAAACTGATTCTAAATCGGGCAATTCGGTATTCGGATTTTTCAGAGGAATTTTAGTGCTTTTTCTTCTAAAAATTTGATTATTGGTTATTATTTGGTAACCCACTTCAACAAAGAGGTGATCGGATTCTCTGCCTATGGATCCTGTTGCGTTATCTTCAAGGCTCAATTCCACTGAGTCATTGAGGGAATTGTTTTGAGAATCGTCTCCTTCTTGGAAATCATTCGCACTTTGTGAATTGTTAATGCTATCTTTGAGTAATTCTAATTCTAAATTTTGATTGTCAACCAGATTTTCTTCTATATATTCGACTGCTTGTTTTTTTTCGATGTGTAATGTTCGTCTGATGAGGATTCGACACATCTCTTTTAGAGGCATCATTTGCGAATAAAGGGTTATATGGTGTAGACGGTGAATAAACAAGCTTGCTATTACGGGCAAATGGATCTATTTTTGTATTATGAAAAGAATGTTCTTCATCAAGTTTTTCTTTCAAATTTTCAAATTCAGTCTGTTTCGATGTATCATTTTTGGACATAATTTTTAAATGAGAACCTTCCTTTCCTTTTCTTTCACTTATTTTGTGTGAGATTATTCCAATTTCCCCAATATTTGTGTTTTGATTTTGAAAAAGCTGATTCTAAGTAACATGTGATTGCCTTTGGTTGCGCTCTATAAATTGAAGTTGAATTTAAGATTGGTCATTCTCCTCTTGTAAGAGTAGTTGCACGGAATCTTCAGATGGATATCGTGTTCGTTTCGTCTAGCGAGTGTTATGAGTTTATTTGCTAAATTTGTTGAAATGTATTTTTTAATTCCATTCTTGGTGTCATGAAATTTGACAAATTGAGTTTTTTCAAGCTCTAAATTGATATTTGTTAGAATCCTGCTTGTGTGTGTAGTTCGAGATGCAACTCAAGCTCCCTTGTTTTGTATAGGTTTCAATCTATTGAAGACTCATATGAGAGAAGAATTTGTGATTTAACGAGCACATGTGAATATAGAAAGTTACTATATGAAAATCGAGTATTGTTAGAACGAAAATTGTGTATGTGACAAAATTCATTGTACATGTTTTAATTCTGAAATTTGAAATGTGATCAGCAAATCTTTTAATTAATTGTAAAATTTCGGTATGGAATTGATGAATGCAAATTAATACACTAATCAAAACGAGGATGTATATAAGAAGTGTCCAAGGAGTCATTGGTTAGGAATTATGAGGAAATTTTCCGTGTGAATTTCGTGCCAATTATTGCTCAGATTTAATTTTTGAACGAAAATTACACATAAGTCCATTTGCAAAGAAATTTGTCATTTGCTTTCATAGTGGGAAAAATAACGTTCGCTCCTACCTCTATCATAAGTATATTGCGATTGAATAGAATCGGATGTTCCCCTCTCTCGGCTGCTTCGATTATTCGGTTGCTGTGTTGTTCTGCTGTTTTCGCTGCTCGCTGTTGCTTCTCTCCCCCTTCTTACTTGTTTTTCCTCTTATTGCTGCGAGGAAGCTGCTTGTATGTTTATTCGGCAGTAGCGATGGAAATATTTATGCACTTATTGAAGAAACACTGTTGCTCGTATCATATTAAGAGATGCACTATGGCTTTTCAATTGTTCTTATTCTTTTTCGTTTTTAACAGCTCGACCGTTTTGATTGATATAAATACATTCCTCCCCTCTTTAAAAGGAATGTTGAAAGAAAGTTTAAAAGATTGTTGGTTTGGATTGTAATTTTTACTTTTCCGCACACACCACTGTGTGTGGTAAAAGTATTGCGATCGGTCCAAAAAATTCAAAACGTTCGGAATAAGTTTTCTATGCGATTTGAACCTAGAAAAAACGATTGCAACCATTCCCGGAGCAATTTTTTGTCCGTGTGTGGTACGTTGTCCGTTGTACGCAAAAATCTGTTAACACGATAACTCAAAAAATTGATCTTAGAATTGAACAAAAATTTACACATACATTGGTCTTCATTAGGAATAGAAACCTATTAATTTTCAGCCTAATCGGATAGGTGTTTCGCTGTTTTTCAATATAATTACTAATTAATTTGTATGGGCACTATGACTATTTCGCATTGTATCATTATGAAACTTTCAGAATATAATTATTTTATGGAAAAAATGAGTCATGCAAAATTTCAAGTCATTCCGATGAGATTCAGGACTACCTCCACTGTAAAATTTTCGTTTTTTTGGACCTTTTCGAGGTCAAAACTGAACATTTGTATGCCGACTTTCTCAAGTTCACATTGTAACGAATTGAAACTTTGAAAATATTATTTTCTTATGAATAAAATGAGTCATGCAAAATTTAATCATTCCGTAGTTAGTCATTCCGACTAGATTTAGGACTACCTCCCCTGCAAAATTTCGGATTTTTGGAGTCTTTTCGGGGTCAAAACTGAAAAATTGTATGGCGGCTATCTTAAGTTCACATTGTTTCCCATTGGAACTGTCAAAATATTATTTTCTATGTTTCTCATGATGAGATTTAAATCTAGTTCCCTCACAAAATTTTCAATTTTCGGGGTCAATATTTAAATCAATGCCAGGTGCTTGCATATGAAACCGCGGTTGACATTTAGCGGTCAATAGCTGGTACTGTGTGATCTGTCAAACCATGTTGTTCATGCTTACCATATTAGCAAATATGACATCTGTCAACAATACTCTATACACAATATTTCAAGTTTCATAAAACAATGTGTTTTTTTCGCTCTTTAAAAATGTTGGATTTTGTGCCTGAAAATAGTGAAATGCGGACAGCACTACTTTTCTGCTTTCGTTTAAAGAAAACTGCTGCCGAATCTCATCGAATGCTTCTAGAAGCTTACGACGAGCATGCTTCAAGGGAAACACAGTGTAGAGAGTGGTTCAGACGATTTAAAAATGGCAATTTTGACCTGAGAGATGAAGAACGTGGTAGATCGCCGAGGAAGTTTGAAGACACTGCATTGCAGGCATTGCTGGATGAGGACGATGCTCAGACGCAACCACATCTCGCAGAACAATTAAATGTGGACTCAGCAACTATTTCCAGACGTTTGAAAGCAATGGGAAAGATCCAGAAGGTCGGAAAATGGGTGCCACATAAACTGAATGGAAGGCAGCAGGAAAACTGAAAAACCACTTGTGAATTGCTGCTCGCAAGTGCTCGCAAGGTACAAAAGGAAGTTGTTTCTGCATCGGATTGTGACTGGCGATAAAAAATGAATATATTTCGAGAATCCCAAGCGCAAGAGATCATGGGTAACACCAGACGAACCAGCGACATCGACCGCAAGGCCAAATCGGTTCGGACGGAAGACAATGCTGTGTGTTTGGTGGGATCAGAAGGTTGCCATCTATTATGAGCTGTTAAAACCTGGTGAAACGGTTAATACTGATCGCTACCGACAGCAAATGATCGATTTGAACCGCGCATTGCTTCAAAAACGGCCGGAATATCAAAAAAGGCAAGACAAAGTGATTCTCTTGCACGGCAATGCTCCATCACACACTGCAAGACTGGTCAAGGAAACGATTAAGGCGTTTAATTGGGAAGTGCTACCGCATGCGGATTACTCACCAGACTTGGCACCGTCAGATTACTACTGGTTCGCTTCGATGGGTCACGCACTGTCGGAGCAGCGCTTCACTTCTTACGAAAATGTGAGAAAATGGCTCGATGACTGGTCAAAAGACGAACAGTTTTATTCGCGCGGTATTCATAAATTGTCCAAAAGATGGCAAAAATGTGCGGATTCAAATGGACAACACTTTGAATAAAATATGTTTTGCCATCATACTAAAATAAACGTGTTTTTTTAGCAAAAATACAGCGGTTTCATATGCAAGTACCTGGTAAATTGGATGAAGTATTTGTGATTTACTAATCTGTGTTTTTTCATCAGTTTGAATGCTCATGCTGTTACCGAAAGTTATACTGTTATACATAACATAAATGTAGAACCATATCTATCGTTGGCATGAATTGAAAGTTCACATCAGAGTGAACTAATTCGTATTTGTTATTACCAATTCAAAAATAGAGAACGTTGAAGTAAGAATTAGGAACTGAGATGTTTATTTGTTTTTATATTAATATTTAAATTTAAATCACATGATGTGTAATGACTCGAAATTCGATCTCATCGTAATGACTTGACATTTTCTGTGATCTATTCTCAAATTTGCATGATGATTCGATAAGAAATAAACATAAATCAAATACAAATGAGTAGCAATCAATGAAAAATGCGTAAGCCCGAATAATTTCGGGAAATGTGCGGAAAAGTTAGTTTTACGTACGTAAGACCATTTATTTTTCTATTTTTCAGCGTTTTTTGAAAGCTTCACTTTGTTATGAATTTTGAAGAAGAAATTTGTGCTAGTTTTCATTTGACAAGAGTTTTTGATTTTGAATGATTTTTCTTTGGATTTTTTTGTTGCTTGTATATTTTGTTCGTTTTGCGTTTGTTTATTGGCTAAACGCTTTTTGTTTGTCCACTTGTATTTTATGTATGAACACTTCTTCTGTATTTATATTCGAATATTATTTGAGGGAATGTGATGGAATTATTGTTTTGCGCATTTAATTTAAAGTCGCGATGCTTTGTATATTTAACATTTTTTATTCGTTCTTCGTTCTTTTCGGAGTTGTCGCCAAAAAATGTAGTGGTCGCTAGAATTGAAGCGAGTACACTACCACTTTTAACTTACCCAAATGAATACTTACATTGGGCTTTGTCTGCGCACTTTAACTTAAATGAAATTAAAATACTTTGATTTTTTCCGGGCTATTGTTGCTATTTTATTTGTGAAAATGTGTACGAAAAGGTTGAATATAATTTGGGCAGCGTTCTTGCTGGTTCGGAAGCTAAAACTCAAGTGATTTTATCCTCGGCGAGTTGTTCTTATATAATGGGAATCTAACCCTCTATTGTGTCCGGCCGAAATTCCGAAATTTCGGATATAAGTCCACAAATACAATTGGATTAAAGGCATCTCAAAAAAGGGGTCAAATTCCGTTATTGTAACTTTTGCAACTATTCAGTCACAAGCCGTCAAAAAAAAAAAAAAAACGGTCAAACCAAAAGATTGGCGAAACACTGAAATTTATAGAATAGTGCAGAAAATTGGCCTACGTCAAACTGTTTTCCCATAATTTTGTGTAATTTTTCTTGTTTTTGTTGCATCAGTGCTATTTAAATTAACACAACATCCAACGCTTTTCAAATGGACTATATTGTCTTTGTTTCGCGACTGGTTGTTTTTTTTTTCTTCTCAATGAAATTGAATCAATTCAAAAGATTCAGACGTACGTAAGGCAACAACCAGCCTATGTATTAAAAAAGTCCCGCAGAATTCAAAAATAATAATGTCCTGGGATTAAGTTAATTGGAAATCCTATTTGAAATATATACATAGTTTAGTATTGAAAAACACCACGAAAACTCTTGAAAATATATATTTTTGTGGTAAAACAAAAAACAGAACAGGCATCTCAAATTCTTTCAAACGTTTTCTCAAAGTATTGAGGGAGAGGGAGAGAGAGAGAATTTTAAGATTAAGTTAGAATTGTGTTGTTAGTTTCAAAAATGAACCTTTTTACATTAAGCAATAAGATTCAAATTCACTTGACATTTACGTTGAACATAATACTGTTTCTAAACTCATAGCTGACATATAAATATTTTCCAAATATCATCGGATGCAAATAATTTTTTGTGAAGAAATGAGATTATAGAATTTTCAAAACAATACGATGTTTTATATAGATAGTCTCCATGCAAATGTTACTTGATTAAATTGTAAAACCATCCATTTATTGATTAGACCACAATTGAGCTACTCGAAGACATGCTCCGATTTAATCTTATTTTTTGAGTTATCGGGCTAAGAAATTTTTGAGTATAACTAATATTAATTTTCAGCCCAATCGGATAATTTCTTCGGGTAGCTCTAGTGGAGTCGAATCAATAAATGGGCTGTTTTTCAATATAATTGAGTAACATTTGTATGGAGACAATGTCTAGTTCAAATTGTATCGGATTGGAACTTCCAGGATATTATTATTTTATGAAAAAAATAAGTCATACAATATTGCAAATCATTCCGATTTGGGAAATATTTAAATGGCAGCTATGTTTTTCGAACGAAATAGTGTAAAGTTCAAGATTCAACGTAAACGTCAAATGAATTTGAATCTTATTGCTGGTGCTGTCTTCTATTTCTCTAAAAGAATCTATATGTTCACAAGTTTTAATAGTGTTTTTTTTTAATAATTCAGTAAAAATTCAAATTCAAACCTTTGAACCCATACACTGTCGGGAAATGTGCGGAAAAGTTAGTTTTACGTATGTAAGACCATTTATTTATTCTGGAATTAAGTGTTATCTAGGGCAAATTACTAAATTGTAGAATTCAAAATGTTTTCAACTCATTAAGTTGGTGTGAAATTTGTATTCGAATAAATTTGCTGTCGATTGATGCATACATTTATCGATATGATTTGAAAATGTAAAGAATTAGACGTAAGATGACATCGGAATTATTTCAATATATCTGGTTATTGACGGTTGTAATGGGTCGCCTTAAAACAAGTTTCGATAAAAAAAATGAAACATTTTTTGCGAATTCTTCTGTACCCGCGCGCAAGAATTCTGCAAACATTTAAATATATTTTGCGTTACTTATAGTCATAATAATCTTTTATGAATTATTTTGACAAAAATGATTCCGAAATGTAGAAGTTGAATGTATGCAATTTTAATTCAAATATATTCAGAGATAATATTCTGAAAGTTTCATTATGATGCAATGCGAACTAGACATAGTCCCCATAAAAATGTTTCTTAATTTATCTTGAAAATCAGCCCATTTATTGATTCGACTCCACTAGAGCTATCCGAAAATATTATCCGATAAGGCTGAAAATTAATAAGTTTCCCTTCCTAATGAAGACCAATTTTTGCGTTCATTTTCGTTCAATTCTAACATCAAATTTTTGAGTTATCTTGTTAACACAATTTTTCGTACAACGGACAACGGACAATGTACCACACACGGACAAGAAATGTCTCCAGGAATGGTTGCAATCGTTTTTTTTCAGGTTCAAACGCATAGAAAACTCATTCCGGGCGTTTTGAATTTCTTTTACCGATCGCAATACTTTCACTACACACAGTGGTGGGTTCGGAGAAGTTAAAAATGATTCTGCAATGTGGAAGTTGAGTATTTGCAAATTTTAATTCAAATGTATTCATAGAGTTTGAGCCCTTTCAAATGGTATATATATCAAGAACTCCTCACTAATGAAATAGTAGTGTTCATCATTGCAAGCAAAATGCACACATTATTTTGTTTAATCACCATTTTCATTTGTAGCGTAAGTACTATTACTTTGTTACTAAAAGAATACCTCAACTTCATGTGATAATATTAGAAAGCAAGTCGCTGAAAAAGAATAGATCTTACAAACGTAAAACTATTATTCTCAGGGAAGCGCAGCGACGACTCTACGTGCCCTAACTACACTATGCAAAATAAATGGCGTAGTCTACCACGCATCATACCAAGTTTGTATGGTCGTTGCGCCTCTTTGAATTTTTCCGCACAATTTCGAAATCTCTACGAATTTTCGGGTTTTTCAGTGATTATAATGTATTTTTATTGGAGCTAAGTCTAATTATCATCGTACTTGTCAAAACAGACAAATATGTCTGTTATCAATGTCAAGTAACACTATGAGTATATAATTTTTTCATTAAGAAAACGGGTGGCACAAAATTTCCCATCAATCCGATGAGGTTTAAGACTAATTTAAATTGGGAATTTGTGCCATGTTTGCGAATGTGTAATTTGTTCTCTCTCACCAACAGCGAGAACTATAAGTAATTGTTGATGTTCATTTTGACAGCTCACTCAAAGAAATAATTTAGTATTATTAAATGGTCTTAAAAATGTAAAACTAACTTGTCTAGTTCGCATTGTATCATAATGAAACTTTCAGAATAATTTATTATGAAAAAAATAAGTCATACAAAAGTTTTTTTATTTCACTACAAGAATCTATGTTTTTACGAGTTTCAGTAGTGTTTTTTTTTCAATACTAAAATAATAGTTCAAAGTGAATCAACAATGGTTAATGTTTTCGGTCTCGCTATTGGTGAGTTTTGAACTAAATACCAATACATTCGCAAACATGGCACAGCTGATTCGTAGTATGATTTAATCCTAAATCTCATCGTAATGACTTGAAATTTTGTTTGACTTTTTCTCAAAGTTACATGATGATTCGATAAAAAATAGACATGACCTGTGAACCCGTAGAGTGTCGGGGAATGTGCGGATGGAAAATTTAGTTGTACGCAGTGTTTTGCAAAGATACTTCAAAAATATCTAGATACTTTTGAGATAGTATCTGATTTTTCGAGAAAATATCGAGGTATTTCTCAGATACGTATCTTATCTTTGGTATCTTAGATAAAATATCTTCACGATATCTTCCAATTTTTTCCAAAATACTTTCTTTTTCTTTAAAAAAAAAATCAAAATAAATATTCCATTGGTCTCATAATTTTATTCGTGTGATCATATCATTTTAAATTAAACAAAAATAATGAAAAATGTGTAAAAAAGTTTTTTACTGAACCATAAGTTCATTGGCTATAATGGAAAATTATTGCAACAATGAGCTTGCATTAAATCTTGTCTTTTTCGTTTATTTTTGTTCCGCATATTTCAAAAGATTCTTTCATCTTGAAACGAATTAACTTTTGTGATTGAGTAACGAATGTTTACCTCTCTTGATTAAATTTGAGAACTAAAATGGTACATTTGATCACATGAAAATCATCATTTTTTTTTATTTACAAATTAAGGCTTAACTAAATTAATGTGTTGTGTATTTATTATTTGCCAATTAATCGTTCGGACGAAATTCTAGATGAATATCCATTGATACGAAAAATTTATTATCGACACAACACGACGTTATCATATGAATGTTTTATTGTCTACTTTTTTCAAGATGACATCGACATACTTAAAAGATAAATAAATTTTTTGTATTCCTTATTCACGAAATAGTATTTCAATTTGTTTTTATATTAATTGAATCAATTAAATCGATTGATTGATTTCTCGATTGCTTTTCTTGAGTGTCTTTCTGTGTTTGGCACAATAGTTCAAATCGAATGATTTTTTTTTATAAAATCGAAAAATAAATCAATATGAAAAAAATTAATGCAGAAAATCAATCAACATAGAAGGTACTCAAGAGAAGCAATGGAGAAATCAATCAATCAATGAATATAAAATCATATTGAAATACTATTTCGTGAATAAAGAATAAAAATTTTTATTTATCTTCTGAGTATCTTCGCTAAAAATCAGATAAGATATTGAAAATTTCGGAGAGATAAGATGAAAGGTAAGATATTTTGGAAAAAGAAAAAATCTATCTAGATAAGATAAAAGAGAGTATCTTATCTATCTTATCTCAGTATCTTATCTGAGACAAAATAAAACGCTCAAACACTGGTTGTACGGATGTAAGACCATTTATTCCTATCGCGCTTTGGTTGCTTCAATGATTCCGAACTGCGCCTTTTGCAGAACAACAGAATGATGTTTCTGACGCATTTGCATCCTTTGTTTTATTATGAGATTAAGTATAATCATTATACAGCATATAAAAAATTCAGTTTCCATCGTTTGATGTCAGTGTGATGATAAATTCTATCTTGATAGTTTATTGGAATTATAATTGAGTGAATTCCATCAAATTACTTGTATGAAATATTTTTGTATTGCCTCAATATAATGCGAGAAATAGAAGACAGATTTTGGCTTACGGTCTATATATTTCGGGCAATGCCCATCATCAGGACCTTCTAGAAAACACTTTCAAACAAGTTATTATCAAAAATGTGTATAAATATTTGGAAGATTATATTGAATAATTACTTAAATTATTACCAAAGATTTGTTAGTGTGCATCTAACAATAAAAACAGTGTTTTTGACTTTGTGTCTCCTAAAAGAAAACGTCAACTCAAATAGAAATATAGCTACGGTTGTCCAATTCATTGTACGTGCACATGCAGTAGCATGCTTTGTGGTGGCATTACCACTAGGCTCATTCGGAACAATTGTAAAACATGAAATATATGGAAATCATGTTTCACTATTATTCCGAACAAACTCTTGTGTCACGATTTCGCTCAAATATATCCAGTTTCAGTATTTTTCTAATCTAATCTGAAAGTACGTTTTCTTCCTACCGATTCATATGTTTCAGGGCAATCTATGCAATCGATGTTATACACAATTCCACATTTTTAGTCGTTACCCAATTTTTGCTATTGAAAACCTAGCTACATTTGACGTTTTCTGTCAATGTCAGTCTTGCACTTGCAGGAGACAAAAAGTCAAAAACACTGTTTTTATTGTTAGATGCACATGCACACTTACTACTTTTTTGTAGTAATTCATTTATTCAATATAATCTCCCAAATATTTATAAACGTGTTTGATAGTAATTTGTTTGAAATAAGTTTCCAGAAGGTTTTCCTGATGATAGGGTAAGATGGGGCTATTCCCCGCGTGGGGCTATTCCCCGCACCACTGTTTTCTCAGAAACGGTAACACTACATCTCGAATGTGCATTCTTATTGTATGTGTCATAATATGAGTCATGTTTGGTTGGTGAAAGTTTTTTTTTTCATTCAGTGACAGATCGTCGAGCAAGCCAAACGTGTTTTTTGTACTCCTCGCTGCAATTTTTTCGGTCCACAGAATTTGAACTTTTTCTATTTAATGTTTTATATTTTCATTTAAAGGTGAGTGTTTTTTAAACTAGAAGGCGAGTACTTTCGAGTGAATATAGAGCGTTTTTAGTTTCGTTTTGTGAAATTAGTTTGGCATCATCGAATAGCCAGAAGCATACCATGGAAGTGCGGGGAATAGCCCCACCATCGGGGAATAGCCCCACGATTTTAGATTTTGGGACAGTGGCTGTAGCTCGTTACGGGTAAATCACACACTATAAGTAATATGTAACAAAAGTTGCGCGTTGGGTCCAGCTTTCCAACGATACCACTCTTGTCTCGAAACTCAATCCGAGTCGCGAGATATTCGGATTTATGCTTACATGCGGGGAATAGCCCCATCTTACCCTATGCATAACCCGAAACATGTGGACCGTGTGGGATTGCGGATTTCCTTATGATTTGCATGAGTGTCCAGATAGAATAAATCGTAATAATTAACAATCACCATCTAATTTTTAATTTAACTTTAATTTAAATTTCAGTTATTAATTTTAACGGAGTGAATGTGGTATGAATGTTAAGTATGAATGCTGTTTTGAATGATTAGCTAATTGAGTGAAAATGGTGTGACGGTCCAGTGTAGTGATACAGAATTCTGATTTCTTTATTGCTGTATGTACTGGGCCGTGCACTAGTTGGTAAGTATTAGTATGTATGGTGCATTACGCTAGATTAGCTACTATTAGTTTGTACGTTTTAAATATCGCCGGTTGCCACAATCGCAAGACAAAATTTGCTTTTTATTTTCGGATTTTATTGAGGGTCTGATGAAAATTACTCAAATATAGTCTATGATTGATCAAATAAGTTAAGAACAAAGAGTAAATAAGTAAAACATGAAGTTGAGGTATTTATTAATTGTGTAGGCTTAATTAATATTTTGAAAACATGTAAGAACCCAAAACTAAATAGTTTGATCTTGCTTTATCTCTTTATTGCCATAGGTTGGCATCAATTTTGTTGCATCTGCTGGTCCTCCAACAGAATCTCAATTCCCCGCGCAAAAATGTTCACAGTTTAACACCTTCAGGCACATCGGAGATTGGCGTAATAAATTAAAGGAATGGCTCCCAAAAGTCGCAGCAGAACTTGAAGATAAACCCGAGAATCATTATGATGAACACTTTCGTAAAATAGATTTTTCTATTTCAACACTTCATACAGCACTTATTATTTGGGACAATTGTTGCAAGAAATATCGTGAAGTATATGAAAGTGCGATGCATTCGGCTGATCAAAACGATTCTCATGATATACTCGGGTCAATAGTTCGATTATATCAAAATCAGATTGACCAAGACTTTGGTCTTATATTTCAATCCTATGATAATTTACGTAAGTTAGTGAAAAAGGCACGGAAATTTCAAACCATGGTCGAAAATAATGATTCATCGTATCCAGCTAGATGGAATAATCAAGTTGAGACCGTGAAAGAAGCATTTAATCAAATCAACGATATGATTCCTAATATGGAAATTAACTGCCAACATCATGTCAACAAATTTAAAATCAATGTAGAATCATTAATCAATGCTGGTGAGTGAATGCGGAATGAAGTGGCCTCAACGTGAAGTTACGCGGATATGCATTTTTTTTTTTATTGAATGATGCATACAAATTAAAACGATATATTTTGTTACATCCAAATAATTTGAATTTTGAAGATGAATAAATATATTGAAATATTAATTTGTGTATTGATATGTAGTGTAATAGTATTCTATTGTAGCTTTTTATTATTACAAGGGTCGTCCAGCGGTCGAAATTCGACCGCCATTCCAAAAATAACAAATAACAAATCTCATCTCCCTCATTATACCCATCATTCAGTAGTTTTTTCCTTTTTTCTCTCTTTTTAAATCATTCACTACGTGTCGATATCAACTTCACCCAGCACCTGTTCTTTAACCGAAAACACAATAACCCAATACAAAAACGCCCACGCTATCACGATTAACACGACTGCTGAAAAATTCCGGCTTCATTCAAATATTGTCCAGCGTCCTATTTCACAAAACTTATTTGCAAAACATCTTTTCAAAGCAAAGCAAACAACTTCAAGCAATGTGATCTCAGTAGATGTTGAATTCATCGCACGTGCACGTACATTTTATGAAGGGAAGGCATCCATACATTTAAAATTAAACCACTCCCCTATTACTTTTCCACACACACCACTGTGTGCCCGGAATGAATTTTATATGCGTTTTGAACCCATAAAAATGGTCTTACATACGTAAAACTAACTTTTCCGCACATTTCCCGACAGTCTACGGGCTCACATGTTATGTCTATTTTTATCGTATACGATATATCATCATGTATCGGATCTGCAACTTAATTTTAAAGGATTTGTTCCTCTTTTTGAGCGTTTTTTTTCAATGAATGTTACAATGTATGTTATTCAAAGTATTGGCCATGGGAAGCCACAACTTTTTCCCATCTTTCTGGCAGAATATGGATTCCGCAACAAAAGAACTGCTCGCTTTTTGAGGCCAAGAATGAATCGAACCAATTTTCGATACCTTGTTCTGAAGTGAAGCGTATTCCAGTGAGGACGTTCTTCATCGACCGGAACAAATGGTAGTCAGATTGGGCTATGTCTGGGCTATAAGGCGGGTGAGGTAAAACCTCCCACCCATTGTTTTCCAAATAGTTTTTAACCGGTTGAGCAACATGGGGCCGAGCGTTGTCATGATGGAAGATTATGGCCTCGTGTCTGGTCGCATATTCTGGTCGTTTTTCGTTGATTGCTCTCTTCAAACGAATCAATTGTGTTCGGTAAAGGTCCCCTGTGATCGTCTGGCCCGATTTCAACAGCTCATAATAGATCACGCCCTTCTGATCCCAACAAATACAGAGCATATTCTCCATAAGCTTCCTGCAGCACACGATAGCTTTCAGCTGCAGATTGCTTTAGAAAGAAATAATGCAATAAAACTTCCCGCAAATGACGCTTTTCAGGGATAAAATCGGCGTTTTCGATATGAAAAATATAAATGTTTTTTCACAATGAATTGAATGATTTCTACTGCGTATGAAAGGTGACATAAAGAGCTGTCAACCACTATATTACCAGACTCGATATAATGTACAACGTATGGGTAACGGAATCTCTTGGTAATCCTTTAAAATTAAGTTGTAGACCCTATAACTTGGAGAAAAAGTCAAACAAATTTTCAAATATAGATTATTAGTATTACTAATTAAATAAAAACACGGAACCATTTTTATTTCTCAAATTCATGCAAACGTTTTCTCAGAGTATCGAGAGAGAGAAAGTGAGAAAGAGAGAGAGAGAATTGAATTTTGATTTTGAAGATTTTGCGTGAGAATGGTGCTATTTACTGCAACATAAAAATATTTCCCAAATATCATCGGAATGACTTGAAATATTGTATGACCTTTTTTTCATAAAAAAATATTTTTTATTTTTTTTGTATTTGTCTTTTATTGACAAATGAGATATACATTTTTAATATATATTCATGTACGTCCTTATTTAGTAGTTTCATTTAACATTTTTAGTTACTTATTCAATATGATATTTTTTATTTGATTCTTGTATTTTCTCATGCTTCTTTCTTTTCTTAGTGGTGAGTTGATTTGGTTATACCTATTTATGCATCTGTTCAATATTCAAGCTTTACCCCATTTGTTTTTTGTTTTGATTTTTCGCATTTGTTTTGATTGTCTAGTGTTATGATCGTGTATATGATGATTGAACTCTATTTTCATATCTGAGTTTAGTTTTTTATTAATGATTTTATGTAAATTAGTATTTAAGTCCAGTTCTATTAAATGTTCAAAGTTTATGATATTGTGTTCTCTATATAGATCTTTTGTTCTGATGTTTCCCAATTTGTATTTGTCATAAAACAAATTTCTTGAGCATTTATTTTGGATGACTTGGATTTTGTTTAAATTCTCTTTACTTGTGCCACTCCAGATAGTTAATAGGTATACAATGTGAGCATGAAAAAAGGAGTAGTATAGCAGTTTTTTTACATGAGTATTACATATATGTGATAGCCTCTTGAAAACTCCGGCATATGGCTTAACTTTTTTTATCACACAGTTTGCATGTGAGTCCCATGTTAGGTTTGTGTCAATAATCAAACATATTTAGATATCTAATTTCATTGACTCTTTCTATTTTTGTGTTATTTAAGTATATTTCTTCCATTCTATTGTTTTCCTGGTTTTTCGTGTTGAAGCAAATAATTTTGGTTTTATCTCCATTTAGTACCAGAAGATTATTTTTGAACCATTCGGTCAATTTATTTAAGTCTTCATTGATGTTTTCGCGTAGTCTATCTAAATTGGTATTTATATATTAGAAGTACAAATTGAAAACCGCGCATTCGTTACTAACTTCATATCTATCATAGATGTCATTATTTTGACTTTGACAGCTATTGTATCTTAAAGAGGATAAAAAAATACATTGAAAACGATCTGTCAAACTTATCATTCAGTTGAATACACAAGTTTATTATTGCGTTGAAAATGTCGAGCTACGTGCCTACAAAACAGCATTTGCGGGAAGTTTTACTTTATTGGTTTAATCTGAAGAAAAATGCTTCCGAGAGTCATCGTTTGTTATGCGAAGCATATCCAGAATATGCTCCGTCGATTAGAACGTGCCAGGAGTGGTTTGCGCGGTTCAAAAGTGGTGATTTTGATGTGGAAGACAAAGAGCGTCCAGGCCAAGTGAAAAAGTTTGAAGACGAGGAGTTGGAAGCATTACTCGATGAAGACTCGTGTCAAACGCAAGAAAAACTTGCAAAATCATTGGGAGTGACACAACAATCCATCTCCTATCGTTTAAAAGCCATGGGAATGGTTCAAAAGCAAGGAAATTGGGTGCCATACGAATTGAAGCCGAGAGACATCGAACGCCGTTTTTTCACTTGTGAACAGCTGCTTCAAAGGCAAAAACGGAAGGGTTTTTTGCATCGTATTGTGACTGGTGATGAAAAGTGGATTCATTACGATAATCCGAAGCGAAAAAAATCGTATGGTTACCCCGGCCACGCATCAACATCGACGCCAAAGCCGAACATTCATGGCTCGAAGCTAATGCTGTGTATTTGGTGGGATCAGCTCGGCGTGATCTATTATGAGTTGTTGAAACCAAACGAAACCATCACAGGAGCATTGTACCGAACTCAATTGATGCGTTTGAGCCGAGCACTGAAGGAAAAACGGTCGGAAACGGTCGCAAGACACGATAAAGTTATTTTGCAACATGACAACGCTCGGCCACATGTTGCTCAGGTCGTTAAAACCTACTTGGAAACGCTTCGATGGGAAGTCCTACCCCACCCGCCGTATAGCCCAGACATTGCCCCTTCCGATTACCACCTCTTCCGATCAATGACACATGGCCTGGCTGAACAGCATTTCCATTCTTACGAGGAATGCAAAAAATGGGTCGATTCATGGATAGCCGAAAAAAGCACAGATTTCTTTCGACGCGGAATCCGTAATTTGCCAGAAAGATGGGAAAAAGTTGTGGCTAGCGATGGACAATACTTTGAATAATCAATTTGTAACCATTTTTCCATAATAAAGATCAAAATTTTGAAGAAAATGCGCGGTTTTCAATTTGTTCTCCCAATACGTTATTGATGCGTCACCTGCATACAGTTGCAGGATTCTATTTAGCTTGATATCAAAAATGTCAATCATATATATTGTGAATAGAAGAGGGCCCAGCTTAGATCCCTGTGCCACATTGAATTTAGCTTTACCGATGGAACTTTTGAATTCTCCGATTTGAACTATCTGCGATCTATCGTTTATATATGAGTCCAGTAGATTGTATACTTTCCCCCTAGCACCCAGTTGTTCCAATTTTTTTTAGTAAAATATTTCTGTCTACACAGTCGAAAGCTTTGGCTACGTCCAGAAAAATTGTGCATACTATTTTTTTCTCATTTGGTGCTCTCTGGATCTTATCGATGTAAGATATGCATGCCGAAGCTGTGTTTGAGTTTCTTGTGAAGCCAAATTAATTGGTTTTGAAAAAATAATATCCTGAAAGTTCCAATCCGATACAATGTGAACTTAAGGTAGTCCCCATACAAATTTGTCGGAATTACATTGAAAAACTGCCCATTTACTGATTCGACTCCACTAGAGCTACCCGATAAATTATCCGATTATGCTGAAAATTAATTGGTTTCTATTTCTAATGAAGACTAACGTGTGTGTAAATTTTTATCAATTCTAATCTTATATTTTTGAGTTATCGTGTTAACAAATTTTTGCGTACAATAGACAACGGACTATGTACCATACACGGACAAAAAATTGCTCCGGGAATGGTTGCAATGGTTTTTTTACTTTTCCGCACACACAAAGGTATTGTGATCGGTCCAAAAAATTCAAAACGCTCGGAATAAGTTTTCTATTGGCTTTGAACCTAGAAAAAACGATTGCAACCATTCCCGGAGCAATTTTTTGTCCGTGTGTGGAACGTTGTACGTTGCACGTTTTCCGTTGTCCGTTGTCCGTTGTACGCAAAAATTTGTTAACACGATAATTCAAAAATTTGAGATCAAAATTGATCAAAGATTTACACACACATTGGTCTTCATTGGGAATCGAAACATATTAATTTTCAGCCTAATCGGATAATTTTTTCGGGTAGCTCTAGTGGATTCGAATCAAAAAATGGGCTGTTTTTCAAAATAATTAAGAAAAATTCATATGGGGACTATGTCTAGTTCGCATTGTATCATTATGAAACTTTCAGGATATTATTTTTAAATGAGAAAAATAAGTCGCGCAAAATTTAAAGTCATTCCGATAAGATATAGGACTACCTCCCCTGCAAAATTTTCGATTTTCGGAGTCTTTTCGTGGTCGAAACGAAAAATTTTTGTGGCGAATATCTTAAGTTCACATCATAACGAATTGGAACTTTCAGAATATTATTTTTCTATAAAGAAAATAAGTCACACAAAATATCAAGTTATTCTGATTTAAGACTACCTACCTCACACAATTTTCAATTTTTGGTGTCGAAATTCAAATTTTGTCATTAAATTGGATTATAGTTTTGCGTTTTTGGCTATCGCAATAAATTTTGTTTATGATGATAATTATTATGATGAATTTCTTTATTAGGATTGGATACTAATAACATTATCATGATTTTATTAACTTATCATATTGGGAGTGGGAATTAATAATGTCGATTTAGATAATGGATGGCGTTACTAGCGTTGTGTGCATCGGAACACACCGCGGCCATTTTGTTTTTTTTTGTCTGTCATTACGCTTTAAATTTCAGTATATGTCATTTCGTTCAAGTGTAAACAACATATTTTTTTTGCGCATTGAATATGTCGAATTTTGTGCCTGAAAAAGTGCTTTTCCGGGGAAGTTTAATAACCTTCTTTCATTTGAAGAAAACGGCCGCTGAAAGTCATCGATTGCTTGTAGAAGCTTACGGTGGACATGCTCCAACCCAAAAAACTTGTGAACGATGGTTTGCGAGATTCAAGAGTGGTGATTTTGACGTGGAAGACAAGGAACGTCCAGGCCAGCCGAAAAAATTTGACGATGAAGAATTGCAAGCATTATTGGATGAAAATTCGTGTCGAACGCAACAGGAACTGGCTTTGGAGTTGGGAGTTGAACGAACAACCATTGGTAAACGTTTACATGCAATGGGAAAGATTCGAAAACTTGGAAAATGGGTCCCACATCAACTGAATGAAAATCAACTCAAAGCACGAATCGATGCCTGCAAAAAACATCTTGCAGAGCACAAAAAACGTGGTTTTTTGAGTCGAATTGTTACTGGCGATGAAAAGTGGGTCTATTACGATAATCCCAAACGTATAGCATCATATGTTGATCCAGGCCAACCATCAACTTCACAATCGAAACGCGATATTCATTGCCAGAAGCTTATGCTGTGCATTTGGTGGGATGAAAAAGGTGTGGTGTATTATGAGCTGCTGAAACCGGATGAAACCATCACGGCTGATCGCTACCGACGACAACTGGGCGAATTGGCAAAGAAACTGAACGAAAAACGGCCACGCATAGCGAACAAAAGAGCCAAAGTTTTATTTCACGATGACAATGCCCGGCCACATCGTGCGAACATCATTCAGGAAAAGTTGAGGACGCTTGGTTGGGATCACCTTGATCACCCCGCATACTCTCCAGACCTTGCTCCTTCTGATTACCATTTGTTCCGATCAATGCAGATGAGCCTAGCAGATGTACGCTTCATAAATACTGAAGAAGTACGAAAATGGATCGATGAATGGATAGCCTCGAAAGATGAGGACTTCTTCAAACGAGGAATCAACAAACTCCCAAGAAGATGGGAGGAAGTCATAGCTAACGATGGGCAATATATTGGTTAATGTACTTATTCAGTTTGTTATTGAAATAAATGGTTTTTTACAGCAAAAAAATCGACATTATTAATTCCCATTCCCAATAATAAAATCGTAATAATGTTATCAGAGCTACATCATAATAATTATCATGATTTATCATATTAATTTATCAGGTTCAATCATGATAATAATAAAGATTTCAATCAAAATAATTATTATTGTTCATTCAACATATTTATTAGGATTTATCATGATAATTATTACGATTCAACCTGAAAATTATTAAAATAAATCATGAAAATTATTATGATGCGATCTTTATAATAATTATGATCGAAATCGAAAAACAAGCAGTTTTTCCAAATATTATCTTATTTTCTGTTCTTGGTGTTTCTGATGAGTTTTGTGGAAAAACTGCTTGTTTTTCGATTTCGATCGTAATAATAATAAAGATCGCATCATAATAATGTTCATGATTTATTTTAATAATTTTCAGGTCGAATCATACATGTCACACTTAGCAATGCTTTCCCTTCTTTCCTCTATCGTAGCTGAATAGCTGAAAATATGACAGTCCGAAATCTTCGCCATTTTCTTTCTAAAACGCCAACACATTCATTGTTTTTCATTCGTTTTCAAAGAAAATAGTTGCTTGATTGATTTTTTCGAACTTTTCACTTGAAAATTTCTGCATTTTCCTCTTAAATTGTATCATAGAAAAATGTCTGGTGTAGAGGACGTGTTTAAAAGTGCCGAGGAGTTTTCTTTAGAAGGCGCAAAAGCCATTAAATGTTTTTTGGATCCACAAACATTCGAGCCTGAACAGTTTTCTGTGAACGTGAACGGTATGTTTTTCATATCATTTGGATTGTAAATAAAACAATTGGATGTTACATTTTTCATAATTACAATCGTTTCTGATTTAAAGCTTCAATACTTGCTTGGAAGCAGCAGTCGTTTGGAAAATGGAATGATTCAATCACTTCTAAGATCACTTAAGAAGGTAAAAATTCTCTCCTCTCCGTCGAATCAATCTCTGTCTAATAGCATATGCTTACGAATATCTTCGATGCAAACAAATAAAAACAAAGCATTTTCGACGTTTATCACTCAAATTTTCATACATAAAATCCGTTTTCCATAGTTCGTAGGATTTACGTGTAAATTTGATGATTCCCAGAAACAATATATCATGCACAAACGATTGGAATCACCGCCAAGTGGTAGCCATGCGACAGTCGACAATGTTGAACGTCAGGTGAGTTTGAATTGCCTATTTAAGTAATGTCCGAATCTATATCAAATGTGCGTTTTCTTTGTAGTTCATCCGACTTCGATTTTAATACTATAGACTACAGAACAATCCACATCCCCTGAACGTCCTGAAAACGTACAGCCAGACGATCCAAGTTCACCCAGTGCCACCTGGGGAAGTAATACCATCACTGAATCTGGTAGCATCTTTGATGATGATAGTAGACAGTCGGAATATTCGGGAATTTCGGGATTAACGGAATTGTCGTCAGTTACCATTCCACAAATTTTGGGATCGACGGATTTTTCGGAATTGTTCGATGGCAGCACTGCTGGTGGTAGCGGTGATGGTGACAACATCGAATGACACCGTCATCATGAAAAATAAATGGTCTTACGTACGTAAAACTAACTTTTCCGCACATTTCCCGAAATTGTTCGGGCTTATGCGTTTTTCATTTATTGCTACTCATTTGTATTGGATTTATGTTTATTTCCTATCGAATCATCGCAACTTTGAGAATGAATCACAGAAAATTTCAAGTCATTACGATGAGATCGAATTTCATTACACATCATGTACTTCAAATTTAAATTTTAATAAAAAAAATGAATAAACTACTCAGTTTCTAATTTTTACTTCAACAAACGCTTCTTCGCTGGTTTTGAATTGGTAATAACAATTACGAATTAGTTCACTCTGATCTGAACTTTTGATTCATGCCAACGATAGATATGGTTCCACATTTATGTTATGTATAACTTTCATTAAAAAGATAATGAGCATTCAAATTGATGAAATTAACACAGATAAGAAAATCACGAATACTTCCAATATAAAGACAAAATTTGAATATTGACCCCGAAAATTGAAAATTTTGTGAGGGAGCTGGTCTTAAATCTCATCAGAATGACTTGAAAAACTTGGAAATAATATTCTGACAGTTCCAATAGGAAACAATGTGAACTTAAGATAGCCGCCATACAATTTTTCAGTTTTGACTCCGAAAAGACTCCAAAAATCCGAAATTTTGCAGGGATGGTAGTCCTAAATCCCATTGAAATGACTTGAAATTTTGCATGACTCATTTTATTCATAAAAAAATAATATATTCAAAGTTTCCACTAGAGCTATCCGAAAAATTATCCGATTAGGCTGAAAATTAATAGGTTTCTATTCCTAATGAAGACAAATGTGTGTGTAAATTTTTGTTCAATTCTAAAATCAATTTTTCGTGTTAACAAATTTTTGCGTACAACGGACAACGTACCACACACGGACAAAAAATTGCCGAAAATTTTCCAAAATTCATCAGTGATTCCAATTGCCAGAACAGTAGTTTTGTGCTATGGGACATAAGAACTTACACCATCGTTGATTCTAAATGAAAATAAAACTTGAAAAAATATTAAATTTAAATGGCGTTAACTCAAAATCACGCAATGAAAGGCTCTATTGAATACCAAAAAAAAAAACTCCAATAAAAATAAACACTTTCAGACAATCACCTTTTTTACTTCTTGATGAACATTTTAAGTACCGGAACTTTTGATTGGAATATTAAAAGTAAAAAAACAGGGAAAAATTACCTCGATTTAAAAAAGACTTGCGGATGAAAAACCGAAATCCGAAAAACCCACGAAGTGATATATATAATTGGTGTGATGTCAATAACAGTTGCCAATTGGTCGATGTTTTTTTTCTTACTTAATACATGAACATCGCATTTGTTGTACCTCGTTGAAATCTGTTTTCATATCACTGATCTCATTCAAGTGTTAAAAGTGTGTTCTCGTTTTTTCTGCATAACAATGTTCGTAATAACACACAATCATGAGTGCTTGGATGTGAAATGCGCAATAGAGGAAAATAAATGTATGTACGTCACTCTTTATTGACGCGAATCGCTGTTGAATATTCTAGGAATATTGTGAATATACTAGAATTTCAGATGAATTCAAAACAAAGTTCGAGCATACAGATTTATGCAGTTTTCGGTGTATGCAAAGATGCCAGAGAGACCCATCGCCAACAACCGGGGTGATGCAAAATCGTCAATTTTCTATGTACCTCAACGTTACATTGGAGTTGCAGCGACACATGTGTGTCGCTCTGAAGCGACAGATCACATGTAATACACGAGCGGCAAGTACTACTTTGACAGTACTCCATTTTAGTTTCTATCCAGGTGGCATTGCGATAAACTTGAACTGCATTTTTCATCCCTGTGCCAACAACGTTGTAATCGAATTATTAATCGATTTCCAATTATTGATTCTGAAATCAATCAAAGTTTACCTTGATATGATCAAAATGCATCCAATCAATTAGGCATGTCCTTTCGACAAACTTAACACATTAATTCTGGATGAGTGATGACATCGAATCGATATTTCATTATATTACGAGCATACAGTAAATTAAACAGTAAATTCAATTGATAAAACTCGGTGTGCGAAAGTAAGTAGATTTCTTGTGGAATTAAAAATGCGTCAGTTTGTTTCGTGGTCACTCGAGTTATTCAGTTTTACTGGTCAAAATCATGCTGTAAAACGCACCTTTCTTCTCTATATTTTGCCAAAACGGAGCAGAACCAATGACAAATAAATCTAAAGTTTGAGAGGAGAATAATAGAAGAATGACTATTCGTCTAGAAACATTCAGAAGAGAGAGAGAGAGAGAGAGAGAGAGAGAGAGACATTTTGGATGAAAATGAACGGACAAGGCACTACAATACACACTGCTAAAGTTTAGAATCAGTTTTTGTTTGTTTTTTTATTTTCTGCAAGTGAAATGCTTCATTTTCATTTGCTTGATACTTTGACAAAATCGATTTGTTGGTTTTTGTTTTCTTTCACATTTTAAATATTTTTTTTGCTTTGTCATTGTGTGTACATTTTATTCATGATAATTCTTTGTCCAAAATAATGGAGTCTGGTTTAAGACAAACAATAATTTAGATATATCACAAATCAGTGACAAAGCTCGACTTAATTTCTGACAAATGTTCACTAATTGTTAGCATTCAACAAATAAATACGTGTGAACGACAGAGGGGGACAGTTTAAGTTACTATGTCCAATTAAATCACTCATTTCACACGATATTCACAGCAACACGTACAACTGCAAATTCACATTTGCTGTAGACATTGTTTCAATTCCAAAAGATAGTTTGATTTGCCCACCAAAAAAGTTGGCTCAACAGCTCGGCAATATTTCTCAAATCTGTTTAGTTTCCTGTGTCGCAAATACAATTCATCTGATCGATCCACTTACCGCACAAAGTAGGTCGATTTACCCAATAGCCGAATATACATCGTACAATGCTTATTTCGTTCAGTGCATTACAAGCCGCGCTGTCATTGTTCAATCAATGTTTATCGGCGAAAAACTATGTGTTGTACACAAAATTGAGCGCAGAAATTTTAAACATAGCTTATTTGGAACTGATTCTACTTATATTTCAAATATCTTCCAGGAACAATGTTTGCGTCGTTCCTCGTTTTTTGGGCAATTTTCGGCAGTGCAGAAAACGCTGATGTTCAGGTTGTTTTTTCCTGTGTGTGGTATTTTTGGAATGGCATTTTCGAGTAAATTTCACTAATTCGGGTTGAATTCAGGAGATCGATGAGGTGAACTAGTTGTTCTATTGGCTCCTAGACTATGACAGTTGTGAAAATATTGATTGCAATTTTTAGTTTCTCTGGAATTTCCATATGTATTTATATTATTGTAAAACTTTGTATTTCCATAGATTCTTTATTAAGAACATCTAATTGAGTAATTGAAGTGCATATGGTTATCTCTTATCCAATGCGCTATGTCTTATCAGTTACGTAAAAAACGCGAAAATTCAGGACTAATTATGAAAAATATCCGTACATTTTGTACCATTTTCAGTTGTAAGAAAGACACTTTATTGCTACGAATTTGAAAAAACCGGTGTCTTACTAATAGATATGAGAGAAAAACATTGAATGTATTTAGAAAGATCCATTATCAACTTGTATTTAATGGATATTTTCAATTGCAACAAATAAAAATTAAGAATATTGATACATGCAACATATCTATTTTCGAATAAAACTATGATCAGATTGACGTTCAAATGAATGAATTACTTCATTAATCAATTTCCGATAGCATTTATATTTAAAAATGATAAATAAATCACCGGTAAAAGTTTCGTTGATTCGAAGACCCATGGAAAATTTGAATCACTCTGAAACATAAATTATAATATAGTACAGCAAGTATGTGCGGTTTTAATTTTTTTTTTATTTATTACTTTTAATTCAGTTTGTAGTTTTACAGTTAAAGGTTGTTTTTTTTTTTTTTTTGGGAACTTTGAAGTGTTCGATTTGACATATTTTAACAGATATATATATGTTCTTTATGCATTTATTTTGGCAATAAAATGTGTTTTTGTTTGTTGCACCAATGATTCAATTGATTTTTTGCTGTTGTTATCATGCTATCGAATATGGTAGTTTTGAACGAATGTGTTGAATTGAAGTTTCTATCGTAAATGAATTACAGTAAAACCAAATTACAATAGCAACGCTAATCGAATGTCTATAGTTAAAAAATGGCTTTCGTATACAAACGAAAAAATGCTGAATCGCCTTTACAAAGGGGAAGATCAATTACGAACAACAAAAATAATGATGCAGCAATTTGACAATCCTGTCCCGTACCAGAGTATACCTCAAATGGATCAGATTTGACATTATCAATTTTACCGATCTGTTTTCTGTTGTTCAAATATGACTCAATCCACTTCAAGAGTTGGTTGTTTAAACCCATAAAATGGAATTTCACTATTAATAACTTCACATCGACCGAATCAAACGTTTTGGCAAGATAAATATAAATCGCATCGGTCTGACTGTGAGGCTTCATGTTAGTTAATGTTTGTGAAGTGAATTCAACTAGGTTAGTCATAGTAGATCTACCTCTCACAAAACCATGTTGACTTCTATCAATAATTCCTCTTACAACAACAACAACAAACATTTATAGACCATCTGTAATTTTCAATATTATTTTTTGAACCACTTTTATGAATTGATCTAACAAAAGACGTTTTCCATATATCGGGAATTCGTGCATCATTCTGAGATTTGTTCAGAATCATAGTTATTGGCATGATCAAGCCTATAGCACAATTTCTCATAAATGGATTAGGTATACCATGCGGTCCTGAAATCATATTATTTGGTAATTCATTAATATGTTTCATAACAATATCTTCATCAAACTCAATGGTTGATATATTCAAGCAATTTTTTTGGCAACAAAAAATCTTTTTATTTCATATTTATGTGTATTATATATATATATATATCTAAAGCAATCATATAGGTTCGATTTGAAAACCATTTTACCATTGAATTATACAGAAACTTTCATAGTTTTACTTAAAATGTAGCTTGTTTTTGAAAATAAATGAGAACTGTCTCATTTTTGTATCTTATCTACTATTTTTGCTTAAAATTACATGAAAATTTACGTTTCACCTAACAATACATTTTCTCAATTTCACTAATTTCATGATGACCCCAAACAAGTGTATCAATACCATTCGAACGAATAAGGTAACGCTTATCGTCGAACGGATTTAAGGCAACTTTTTTTTGTTTAATTGTGTATATTTGATGTGATTTCGAGCGAAGGTTATGTTGTTCACGTGAAATATTACAACTTTTCTCGATAGAGTAAACATAATCACTAAATGTAATTTCACGTTTCACTATATATTTTTTTTTTTTGATCCTTTAGACTTTTTAATAACTTTAGATTTTTTGTCGATGTTACAATTCTTATCGATGCAGTCAACATAGTCACTATCTGTTATAACGCGAGGTGCGACAGCTCTTACTGGACATTCACATTTTTCCATTTTAGCTGTTAACGGTAGTACAGCGTAGCATTTTGCACGTAGACCGATAAATTCTGCTAAAATCTCTCCGTTTAATTAATCTTTGAAAAGACCGGGTACTTTTTTATTCCTTCGGGGTATTTGGAAAACATTCTTCTTCGGATAATCGCTTGTATCGTAGCGATTCGAGTGTTGCTTCATATCATTGTAGAAATCATCCGTTTGAATGGCAAGTATGAAAGAGTCGGTGTCTGTCTGGCGACCGTACAATTTTTTCAATATTTAGGTTTTAAAAAATCGTACAAAAATGTAATGATGAATGAATAATGAACAGGTAATATGATAAATCATGATAATTATTATGATGTAACTCTGATAACATTATTACGATTTTATTATAATAATTCAATAAAATCATAATAATGTTATTAGCATCCAATTCTAATAACGATATTATTCAAAATGCTTATAACACAATGCTGCAGAGTTTTTGCTCCAATTTTCTATTGCTTATTTTGTGTTAGCATAGGGCCTAAGAATTGTTCCAAAAAGCCCAAAAGTTTGACAGATTCAAGCAGCGTTCCCGAGATATGGCCCAAAATGTGAAAAAAGTCAATTTTTGCTACTTTGTCTCATATTTCGGACCATATCTCAAAAACCGTATGAGATACCCAGGTATCTATAATAGAACGGTTTTGAAAAGGTGGCGACCGTGCGCAAATTTTAAGTGCTTACACGCTATCGTAAGTCTACATTTGTGGCTGCTATGGGGTCAAAAAGGTTATCCTTCGCTGATTTTTTTGGCCACTTTCACCCACTTATCGACCCAGATCTCAACAACCAGTTGAGATTATCCCAATATTAGAACTATTATTTTTTGGCGCCATCGTAACGAAAATTTGAAGCACCAGAAGTCTACGATCGGACGACAATTGTAGAAGTTTCAGAGAAAAAACTGAGATTTTTCAGGAATTCCATGAAATTCCGCTTTGTCCCATATTTCGGGATATAACTTGAAAATCCTATAAGATATCCAAGTAAATGGAACGGTTTTGGCAAGGTGGCGACCATGCGCAAATTTTAAGTGCCTACACGCTATCGTAAAATTACAATTTTGGCTGTTGCAAGCTCACAAATGCACTTTTTCGGACATTTTACACTGATTTTCACATTTCCGTTCTATCTACCTGGGTATCTCATACGGTTTTTGAGATATGGTCCGAAATATGAGGCAAAGTAGCAAAAATTGACTTTTTTCACATTTTGGGCCATATCTCGGGAACGCTGCTTAAATCGGTCAAACTCTTGGGCTTTTTGGAACTAGGAGGCCCTATGCTAACACAAAATAAGCAATAGAAAATTGGAGTATGAAAATTTTTTTTTTTTGTAGCATTGTGTTATTATTAATTAATCATCGAAGTATTTGTGATTTTCTAATCTGTGTTTTTTCATCAATTTGAATGCTCATTAACTTTTTAACGAAAGATATACTATATAACATAAATGTAGAACCATATCTACCGTTGGCATGAATTGAAAGTTCACATCAGAGTGAACTAATTCGTAATTGTTATTACTCGAAAAGACTCCGAAAATCGAAAATTCTTCAGGGGAGGTAGTCCGCCGATCTCATCGGAATGTCTTGAAATTTTGCATGACAAATATTCTTCATAAAAAAAATATATTCTGAAAGTTTCATAATGATACAATGCGAAATAGTCATAATTCTCATACAAATGTTTCTTAAATATATTGAAAAACAGCCCATTTTTTGATTCGACTCCACTAGAGCTACCCGATAAAATTATCCGATTAGGCTGAAAATTAATAGGTTACTATTACTTATGAAGACAAATGTGTGTGTAAATTTTTGATCAATTCTAAAATCAATTTTTTGAGTTATCGTGTTAACAAATTTTTGCGTACAACGTACAACGGACAACGGACAACGGACAACGGACAACGTACCACACACGGACAAAAAATTGCTCCGGGAATGGTTGAAATCGTTTTTTCTAGGTTCAAAACGCATAGAAAACTTATTCCGGGCGTTTTGAATTTTTTTGGACAGATCGCAATACCTTTACCACGCACAGTGGTGTGTGCGGAAAAGTAAATAGAGAACGTTGAAGTAAGAATTAGGAACTGAGATGTTTATTTGTTTTTGTATTAAAATTTAAATTTAAATCACATGATGTGTAATGACTCGAAATTCGATCACATCGTAATGACTTGAAATTTTCTGTGATTTATTCTCAAAGTTGCATGATGATTCGATAAGAAATAAACATAAATCCAATGCAAATGAGTAGCAAGCTATGAAAAACCCGTAAACCCGAACAATTTCGGGAAATGTGTGGAAAAGTTAGTTTTACGTACGTAAGACCATTCATTTTATGTTCAAAACGCATTCCGGGTGTTTTATTTGACCGAACGTAATACTTTTACTACACACAGTGGTATGTGCGGAAAAGTAAAAATGAAAGTCAATCAATTGTTAAAAACAAAACACTCCAAATTGAGCCAATGTTAAAAAAAAAAAATCATAGAATTCAAGTATATCTTCGATACAATATTTTTTTCTTCGAAGATTTCACAAAATTGATAAAGTATAGTAACCCCTCTCTAACACGCGTGCTGTATTCACCGAAATCATTTTGAACGACGATACGCTTCGATTCCCTTTTCGGAAGTCGACAAACCAAGACACCGTGTAAATAAGAATTGAAAATATAAATAAAAATTATCAAATGGAATTGATTACAAATATTTGGTCGTTTCATTTAGCAATTTTAGGCATAATTTTGCTAATTATCAGCGATGCTTCGACGGAACCAATAAGTGAATTTGAACCGAAATCAAGTGACCAATTGATATTTGCAAGTGTTGTGAGTAGACAATTTGTATATTTGTCACCTTCAAAATATACATCAGGAACATCAAATTTGCAGATATTTCGACATGGCGACCGGAATATAGACAAAGTGTATCCAAATGATCCATTTAAAGATGAGATTCACTGGCCCGGTGGCATTGGACAATTAACCAATGTAACTTTCATTTCGATTTAATTTCAGAAATATCTGAATTTATTACGTTTTATTTTTAGAAAGGAAAGAGGCAACTCTTCAAATTAGGTCAATACTTTCGCCGTCGTTACAATCAACTACTCGGCGAAAAATATTCGCCAAAAAAAGTGTACATCCAATCAACTGATAGAGATAGAACATTGATGAGTGCACAAGCCAATTTGGCCGGTCTGTTTGTGCCTATCGGAGACGAGGTGTGGAATGAAACTATCCCGTGGCAGCCGATTCCAGTGCATACTGTGCCAGCCAAATTGGATTACGTTTTATTGAGCGGAATGGAATGCCCGAAATATATGGCGGCTTACAATGCGTACGTAAATGAAGATCCAGAAGTACAACGAATCTATAGAGAATATGGAGCATTATTTCCATTTTGGTCGCAACAATGTGGATCAAACATTAAAACAATAACTGATGTCTTTTGGCTGTATAACACACTAGCTATCGAAAGAGATCAAAATAAACAGTAAGTGAAACTCTATCTCACTATCTATGTGATATTTTGTACTTTTTATGTATTGATTTTGATGGACTAAATAATAACTTTATATTTTTGAAGGCTCCCAGATTGGGCGGAACAAGCAATTCAAGCAAACGGAATAATGGAATACGTTGCTACATTTGATTTTAAGATGTACACGGACACACCTCATACAGCTCGATTGAAATCTGGATTTTTACTCAAAGAAATACTTGAGCATTTTGCACAGAAGATAAATGGAACATTACAACCAAATCGAACGCTTTGGCTTTATTCCGGACATGATATTACAATAACAAATATGTTGAATAGTCTTCGTTTGTATGAGGTAATTAACTCGACTTTAGAAACAATTTCAAATGGATAACAAATATATTTTTGTAGTTACACTTGGTACCGTATGCCGCAAGTTTGCATTTTGAATTGTTTAAAACGGATGCAAACGAGTATTTTATCCAACTATTCTATAGACAGCCGGAGGAAGAAAACCCATCGGCACTGAATATTCCAAACTGCGGAGAAAAATGTCCGCTTGATAGATTCTACGATGTGTACAGTGCAATTATTCCCGGTGATTTCCATTCTGAGTGCCGATTGACGCAATAGAAAGCATCAAAAAGCATTAAATTTATTCTTGGGTCTGGTTGCTCTACTCCATACTTAAACATTTTTGAAGTTCAAACACACTCAAGCCCTAATTGATAAGATTAGAGTTGAATATATTCTTTAATAGATTCAAAATGTTTCCATTTATTTGATTACCGCTATAAAGTAATTACACTATTCCTCTTTGACAGCCTTAGATTTGAAATTTTTTGTTTAAATCCAAGGGCCATAAAGTGATTGGATAAGCGACGAGCCAAAAGTGATATAAATGAAAAACGCACGTTCCTTTTCAGTAATCCACAAGCTTGCTTGCAAAAAAATTGCAATTGATATTGCAAATTAAAAAACTAAGACTTGTCGATTGAAAGCGAAAATAAATGTCAATATGATGTCACATAAACTAACAGTTTTTGGCATATTATTAATGCTTGTTACAATATTATTAGTAGTTTTGATTATAAAAGGAGTGACGAGACAAATTGGTGCATATGAACCAAAATCTAGTGACGAATTAATATTTGCACATGTGGTGAGTTTGATATTTCGTAATATATTTGACTTTCAAAAGCTATATTAAAGATAAAAAAAATCAGATTTTCCGGCACGGAGATCAAAATATCGGAAGAATATTTCCAAATGATCCATATAAAGATGAAATACACTGGCCCGGAGGTATTGGGCAATTGACCAACGTAAATATCATTTCTATTTCTTTCAGTAATTCCAGTGAAACGTATATTTGTCTATTGAATTAGATAATAGATATACATTTGATATCATTCAATCATAGAAATATTATATTTCAATGTTTTAATTATTTATACCAGAAAGGAAAAAGGCAAATGTTCAACTTGGGAAAATATTTTCGTCGGCGATACAATCGACTGCTTGGTGATAAGTATTCAGCGAAGAAAATATACGTTCGGTCAACTGACAAGGATAGAACTTTAATGAGTGCCCAAGCCAATTTGGCCGGTCTGTTTGTACCGACCGGAGACGAAGTGTGGAACAAAAATATTTTGTGGCAACCGATTCCAGTGCACACCGTACCAATAGAATTAGATTATCTTGTGGTAGGCATAGATGCATGTCCAAAATATAAAATGGCTATCAATGAGCACGTAAACAAAGATCCAGAAGTACGACGAATTTATAATGAATATGCATACTATTTCACATACTGGTCCCAACAGTGCGGATCCAATATAACAACAATAACCGATGCCTATCATCTGTACACAACGCTCACTATCGAAAAAGATCAGAATAAAGTGTAAGCAAATTAAAATATCAATATTATAAGTAAAGTATTTATTTTATTTATTTCTAATTCAAGTCTGCCAGAATGGGCACAAAAGGCAATTGAACCAAACGGAATATTGGAATACATGGGAAAATTTGCTTTTAAAATGGGCACACTCACATCACAAACAGCGCAACTGATATCTGGATTTTTACTCAAAGAGATACTTGGACATTTTTCACACAAGATAAATGGAACACTGCAACCAAATCGCTCGTTTTGGCTCTATTCTGCTGACGATTTTACAATTGCAAATATGTTAAATAGTCTTCACTTGTATGAGGTATTTATGTTCACTTTGGGAGAAGTTCTACATAGAATAGTTTGTGATCCTACTTTTTGCAGTTACACATTCCACCGTATGGATCAAGTTTGCATTTTGAACTATTCAAATCTGCTGAAAATCGTCATTATATTCAGCTGTTCTACAGAAAGTCGGAGGAAGAGTATCCCTTGCCACTAAATATCCCAAACTGTGGAGCAAAGTGTCCTCTAGATAAATTCCATGAAATGTACAGAGATATCATTCCTATGGAATTTGATGGTGAGTGCCAAACTGAATGAAATCAACAAAAAAACCAGCAAGATGAATCTTTCGATTGAAGAGATGAAAATTCTCTCGAGGACCGATTTATTACATTTTGATTAAATTGTGTAAATAAAAATGTTTTGTTTTTTTTTATTGTTTTTTTGTTTTCATTTCAAACAATAAAGATTATATTTTATTGAGCATATTTTAAGCACAAAATTAATTTTTGTAATAAAATAATCATTCGTAATTTAGCATATTCAACAGCTCTTTTCGTCTTAATTTTTGTCGCGCAATAATGTGACGTGGTCACAAAGCTCGTTGCGATGCAGCTAACGCAAGAACCACGTATAATATGAAATTAGATTTATGTATGGATGGGCATTTTCGCGAAGTTAATAATTAATAATTTATTAATTCACAAATATTTTTTAGGAAGCCAACTTAATAACGTTATTAGGATCATCTTAATCAATTTTTCTCGAAAAAGCAACGTTTCTGTGAGATTTTTTATTATTTATCTACTTACAGAGATATCATCGTTTGGTTACTCCACTGCTATTTCAGCATAAGATAAATCAATTTTGTTCAAGCGTTTTTGTCTTTTTTTTCACTGTACGATGATATCTCTGTAACTAGATCACAGAAACGTTGCTTCTTCGAGAACAATTTATTAAGATGAGATTTTAATAAAATTTCATTAAGATCATCGGCATCGTTATTTCAAACACTGTTTGAATTTATATCTTAGGAATCTTGGAAAAAGAATATAATGGTGTGCGACAAGCGATCAAAACAAACTGAGCAGGATGTGAAAATTTGTGCCGTAAGCATTCATTATCACCGGACCATTTGGAAAAGTAAGTCAAATAAGAATATTGAACATTGATTTTTGTGATTGTTATTTAGAATCTAGGAAATTGGGCAATGTTTGGTGAAAAGTGTATAATTTCTAATCAATTTTTCTATTCAAACAAGGAATGCGTTTTAAAAATATGTCTTTTCGCTTGATAAATACATTCTCATCTAGATATATTAATGTCATTCTATGAAGTCGTGACTAAGATGGATTGTGATTAAGATTGAATCATATTCCAAGTCAAATATGATTAACATTGTGACTGAGATACGCTATTTTGCCCGGCTATATGTTTTTTGCATTTGTTTCATGTAATACTTAGAACCATGCATGTTTGCAGTTTACATTTAAATTAGTACAGTGTGTTTAGTATATTTTGATAATTGTGCTTGTCGACAAAAAGATCACGTGAACCTCATTTCAGTCATCATTTTCTCAAGTCATTTGCGACACGTATAAATAAACCTGTTGAAGTCTTTTGGTGTTTACGAGAAACGGTTTTGCACAGATTATACGAATTTTGGCAAATTCATTATTCAAATACTGAATAATTTGAATTAGAATATGTGGCAGTCTCATTTAACCATTTTGACCATTTTTTCATTCGGTGTTACGTTGAAAGATGTTTCAACGGAAAGTGAATTTCAAGGCAAAAGCTTGAATGAATCGAAATTAAACAAATATGATGCACTTATATTTGCAAATGTTGTGAGTGGGCAATTTTCATATCTTTAAAAAAATAGATTGTTTTTATCAAATTGTGCGCATTTAATAGATATTTCGCCATGGTGATCGCAATGTTGCACGAGTTTGTCCAACTGATCCATATAATGATGAAATACACTGGCCTGAAGGATTCGGACAATTGACTGATGTAAATTTTATATTAAACCTTAAAATTTAAAAATAAAAGAAAACTGAAAAGATTTTGAAAGGAACATGTATCTTATTCTGTATGGCTCATTCATTATTGCATAATATGTTAATACCACATTTTTAAATGCTTCATCATTAGAAAGGGAAACAGCGCCAATTCAAATTAGGTCAATATTTTCGTCGACGTTATAATAAACTGCTTGGTGATAAATATTCGTCCAAGAAGGTGTACATCCAATCGACTGACGTAGATAGAACGATAATGAGTGCCCAGGCCAATTTGGCCGGCCTATTTTGGCCAACGAAAGATGAAATGTGGAACGAAACTATTCCCTGGCAGCCAATTCCAGTACATACCATACCACAGCATTTAGATAATGTTTTATACGTTGGAAGAGAGTGTCCGAGATATAAGATTGCTCTTCAGGAATATTTAAATGAATCAACGGAAGTTAGACGAATTTACACAGAATATGCGGACTATTTCACGCATTGGACGAAGGAATGTGGAATGAATATAACAACAATTGATAAGGTCTACTGGCTATACAAAACACTTGGCATGGAACAAGAGCTGAATAAAATGTGAGCTGAATTGTATTGCAACACTAAATATATATTATTAACAGTTTTTTTTTCTCGTTTCTTTAACGAAGCTTGCCAGCATGGGCACAGAGGGCGATTGAGCCACACGGAATTATGGAATATATCACTGCATATGATTCCAAATTGTACACAGATACACCACAAACAGCTCGATTAACTTCGGGCTTCTTATTGAAAGAAATTCTCAAACATTCTTTCAACAAAATCGATGGAACTTTGTGGCCAGATCGATCACTCTGGATGTATTCGGGACATGATTTCACGCTTACAAATATGCTGAACAGTCTTGGACTTTATCATGTATTTGAAGATATTAAACAATTTTCTCGCAATTCATAAGAGCTAATAAAATTTTCTATGTTTCTTTTACAGTTACACATCGCACCGTATGCTGCTAGTTTACATTTTGAATTGTTTAAAACGGATGCAAATGAATACTATATTCAAATTTTCTACCGAAAATCTGAGGAAGAATATCCTTTGCCTTTAAACATTCCAAACTGTGGAGAAAAGTGTCCGATTCATGAATTCTATGAATTATATCGAAAAATCATTCCAGGAGAATTTGATGCTGAGTGCAAAATTTGAAGAATCGGAAAAAGGAGAAATGCAAGTCTTGAAAAACGTGTTTAGCTTTGATTTAAGTATTGCTGTTTCTATGAGAAAAAGACACTTTCAATCAAAGAAGAAATAAAATAATAAAATTACTTCATTTAATGGACATTTTGCTTTATATTCCATTGTACTTTATTATTATAATGATGATTGACCGTAGTCGTTCAGTCTTATATCATCGTACTATCTACGGTAGTGTTAAACGAAGTGTTTTATATTCTTTATATTGCTGGGTATTTCAACGAAAGTACGACAAATTCATTCAATAAAATTTCTATGAAAAGGACAAATTGGGCCTAATCTAGGCCCTAAAACAATAAAACAAAAATATCAATTATCGCGATGATGCAATCAATTTACACACACAAATCTGCCAGTAAATATTGGATGTATTATTCCATCTATGTATAAATTACCGGAACACTCCAAAATGGAATAAACACGAATTGGTTTGCCCCAGATCGGTTTAAACGTCAAACTTAGTTGCTGTACAAAAGTTTCGGTGGATTGGTTGACAAGGGTAAACGAATAGATTTTTATTCCATTTCGGAGTGTTCCGATAATTTATACATAGATGGAATGATAAATGTAATATTTACTTACAGATTTGTGTGTGTGTGTTGAAACACATAAATTCTGTTACTTCTATGGTGAACAATATCACTGGAGTCAACATTCATTGATCGTAGATCATGGCATTCGAGCAATAATTCAAATAAATATTTGTGGATACGTAATCAACAGTAATAAAATGTTCAAAGATTTGTTGTGGAAGAGAACATGTTCGAATTGTGTTAAAACGTGCTACAAATATTTCATAAAGTAAACATTTATTACGGAATTTCGCTGACGATATATTTTGAACAACCTACTTATAGGTATATACTCACTTCGAAAATATGCTGATTATTCATATTATTTCACTCAAGCGTCACCAAAGCGTTGAGATATGACACTTTTACGTCATGACGTTTTTCACAGATATATTTATGACGATTTCGTGACAATAATAATCAGTTTGATTGTTTATTGTATATTATACAAATTCATTCGATAATAACTTGTAATACATACGTAGAACGAACTTTTCCCCAAATTCCCCGAAAAATTTTCAATGATTTCAACAATTTTGTATTGAAGTTATCAAATTAGCATGTAAATTGATGTTGAGAGTAATATTTTTTTGATGAAATTTGGGATTAATTAAGAAGAGAACTATTAGCCATTGTTGATGTTGACTTTTTGTTCCAAAATTAAACCACATTTCATGAAGCATTAAGATTCGAATTCACTTGTCACTTACTTTGAACCTTGAACTTTACACTGTTTCGTTCGGAGAAAATAGCTGCTATATAAATATTTCCCGAATCTCATCGGATTGACTTGAAATTGTATGCGAATGATTGTTTAATTTTTTCCATTCTCCAAAAGATGAGATTATTGAAATTCCATTTCGATACGACGGGAAATAAACATAGTCCCCATATAAATTTTTCGATTCGACCCCGAGTAACGATACATGTGTATGCAAAGGAGCGCAACGACCATACAAACGCGGTAGGGCGCGTAGTTGACTACGCCATGTATTTTGCATAGCGTAGTTAGTATTCTCATCGCTGCACTTCCTTGTGTGTATGAGTGTGGACTATGTTTACATTGAATCGTGTCATTATGTACACTGTCAATTTTTTTGAAGTTTCTATATTGGTATTATAAAATATGAAATTCACAAAATACCCGTGAAATTTTTTCATTTTGCCGGAATACCATGAAAACATATAAAGTTGTGCGTTGACAGCTCAGCTCGTCTATATGGTGTGTGTGTATATGTTTTCATGGTATTCTGGCAAAATGAAAAAACTTCACGGGTATTTCGTGAATTTCATATTTTACCAGTATTACCAACATAGAAACTACAAACAATTCTGACAGTGTATCTTCGAAAATATTTTTTTTTCAATAAGAAAATTCATTTGAATTTGAGTTATTATTATGTTAATAAATTTTTACGTTAAACTATTTCGGTTAAGTTTTAAATGCAACGAAAACTCATTCTAGCGGTTTTAAAAGTTTTGGATCGATCGCAATACTTTGACGCACTCAGTTGTGTGTGCGGAAAGTTAAAAAGTAAGTATTTGTGTGTACAGTGTACATAGCTCTCCGGACGTGATATTTGTAGCATTTTTTTGTCTCGGATACAACAAATTGTTGACAATGGCAGGGAATCTTTCTCTTTTCTTCATTATCTGCACACATTCGGTTGTGTATTGCATTGGCATTAGTGCATCTGGAAATAATCAACTTGTTTTCGCGCATGTTGCAATAAAAATTTAAATTCTTGAGCAAAGCAATCATTCAAGATTACTTAATTATTTCGTCATTTTAAATTCATTTCCTGATTTTTTGTATGAATGAAAAATAATAATCACTTTTTAAAATATTTTTAGACATAGCGATCGCACGATCCTCACACCATATCCAATTGATCCGAATAAATCTTGGCCAGAAAGTTTTGATTAGTTGGTTAAAGAAAGTTATCATTCCATATTTTAATGCTAAACTAAAACATTTCATTACTGATTATTTCAAGACCGGTTATTCGAGTTGGGTAAATTCTGCGAAAAAGATATTATAATCTTCTCGATGATAGAACATATTCAAATTATAAATTGTTTGTGTAATCATCGAACAATGATAGAACGATCGTTAGTGTAGCACAATATCTTGTGGGATTTTTCCCCCATGGTGACGTTAAACTATTTCGGTTAAGTTTTAAATGCAACGAAAACTCATTCTAGCGGTTTTAAAAGTTTTGGATCGATCGCAATACTTTGACGCACTCAGTTGTGTGTGCGGAAAGTTAAAAAGTAAGTATTTGTGTGTACAGTGTACATAGCTCTCCGGACGTGATATTTGTAGCATTTTTTTGTCTCGGATACAACAAATTGTTGACAATGGCAGGGAATCTTTCTCTTTTCTTCATTATCTGCACACATTCGGTTGTGTATTGCATTGGCATTAGTGCATCTGGAAATAATCAACTTGTTTTCGCGCATGTTGCAATAAAAATTTAAATTCTTGAGCAAAGCAATCATTCAAGATTACTTAATTATTTCGTCATTTTAAATTCATTTCCTGATTTTTTGTATGAATGAAAAATAATAATCACTTTTTAAAATATTTTTAGACATAGCGATCGCACGATCCTCACACCATATCCAATTGATCCGAATAAATCTTGGCCAGAAAGTTTTGATTAGTTGGTTAAAGAAAGTTATCATTCCATATTTTAATGCTAAACTAAAACATTTCATTACTGATTATTTCAAGACCGGTTATTCGAGTTGGGTAAATTCTGCGAAAAAGATATTATAATCTTCTCGATGATAGAACATATTCAAATTATAAATTGTTTGTGTAATCATCGAACAATGATAGAACGATCGTTAGTGTAGCACAATATTTTGTGGGATTTTTCCCCCATGGTGACAAACAGATCTGTAATGTTGCGCTTCATTGGCTACCGATACAAATTCATTCAATACCGAGAGCATGACTACACTATTGCTGTCGATAGACTATGTCCGCTCTATAATGCAGCTTTTGAACAGCAAATAAAGTCATCTAAATTTCAAGCTGAAATCAAGAGTGTTTCTATTTATTTTAGGATTATTCAAGAAAATGTCGGATTTGATAGCGCTTCAGCTGAACAAATATTTGATGTTTGCCAAACATTGTTTGGGCTTCTATAAGAGTAGAAAAGTCGTTGAATAAAACGTAATCACCTTTTGTGATCACCTCAATTTCACATGAACGTATTCAATGCGTCGAATATTCGACGATTCACATATCCATTTTTTTTTCAAGATTGACACCATGGACAAAAGCACTCCTAGATCCCGATCCTGAATTTGATTTCTTCATTCGAAACTGTCTTAACTCATTAACCAAAACGACTGCGATGAAAAGATTCAAAAGTGGTTTATTAATTCGAGAAATGCTGGAACGCTTTGCACAACTCAACGACTACAATATATCAACGCACACATTGAAAGTGACTTTATGCAACGTTTACAATGTAAACAAAGTTTCGTTGTTATTTTCAATGAGCCTTTATTTAAACTGTTAATTCTAGACAGAGCCATGTGCTGTCAGTGCGTGCGTTGATTCATAGTAGCCGTTTGAGTACTCGCAATTAGATTTTCTCTTATTGCGAAAGTATTACACTTGGAAAAGATACTGGATAAAACGATACTATTCCAAGCGGAAATAACTCGCGGGCATTATTCTCTTGCAAACATTGATAGGATACCCTCGCAATACATACGTCACACATTTAAATCGATTTTAGATGAAATACTGCTGATGCAAATTGGAAAACACTTTATTTTGACCTGTCATTGGATGACTATTTCCTCTACAATTCTTCTGGTGTTGATAAGAATTTCTTGATTAACAGACAATATCCGTCTCATATTATCACCTACGCACCATGCTTATTCTTTGAGCTGTACAAATGTGAAGATGAATTTTATATTCAACTCTTTTAAAAAAATTCAACCTCAGAAGATGTACCTGAATTAAATATAACGGGTTGTGGGACCAAATGTTCAATGGGAACGAACGTTTCATGAAGTATTTAAAAATGTGATTCCCACCGGAAACTACGATACTGAATGTCGAATACAAGTGCTTACAGAAAATAATTTAATGAAATGGGAAATCTGTAAGAGGAAGTATATCCGAAAGCCAGATAAAACTCATCAACATGTAAAATATTTCTGATTTGTCGCTTGTGTTACGTTTTAGTTCTGATTGCTCCGATTCACTGCACAGTTATAGTATCGTCGATTTACGGGTGGAAAAACACAATTGTATACACACTCCGTGAAGTATTATGAGAAAATAACCCAACTATGGTGCCTTACTACCCTAGAATCCATGAAAACATAGGATATATAAAGAGCTAGTTTCATCAGCAGAAATTTTATCTGAAAAATCGTTATTTTTGACATTTCATACTCAATACATGGACGAACCGAAATGTAACATATGTATTCTCAAAGAGCGATTTTGCATCTCATAGTCATGCTTACGTGAGATAAACTGATATTTTATCCTATACTGTCATAAATTCGAGGGCGATAATTTTTTCTGTGAATATTGATATAAATCATCATTATATAACATTAAAGCAATTTGAAGGTTCTGGGAATGGAAATACAATCAGTTACGCGTGCGATATGAAATTCGTAATTTATGGTTGCAATTTATAAATATGTCTTTGTGTTGTCATTTCTATGTTCATTCTTTACCAAACTCATCATGTGCTTTACTTTTACAAGTGTGCGATACACATTTGAGGCGAAGTAAAACAAAATAAAACCAAGAAAGAAGAAGAATTTTGTATAAGTATTTGTGAATTCATACGAATTTTCGAACTTTGCCCTGAATTTCAATTATTCAGCGAAATTTTAAATTGTACTAAGAATTGTTGAAATTTTTCGAATCGAAGTTTTCCGTTTGCATAAGTTGTTACAATACTTACGTATAGTAGCATAATACGTGCATTGACGATAATAAAATCGAAAAATCGCAAAAAATTTGATAATTTTAATTCAAATTCGAAAATTCGCAGCAAATTCACGTGTATGAGAGACAGATTCGAGTATTTATAGTAAATTTGAATATATAATACAAATACGTGAATTCGAAGAAATTAAATGATTTGAAAAACAAATTGCAGCCGGAATATCCCGAGCTGGCTGCTCTTTGCATGAGAGCTCAGCGCAAATTGAGCTGGCTCTTTTTACATGCAAATCCACTGATATTTAGAATAAGCTAAATATGTTAATTAAAGTAATGCAGTAATTTATTATTATAAAATTAGTCATGGATCATTTACGATGCATTTTTAACGAAAAAAAAAACGGATATCATTCATTGAATAATAACATGAAAAAATCGTTAATCTTTCAATTCATGTTATTATTCTATGAATGATATCCGTTTTTTTTTTCGTTAAAAATGCATCGTTAATGATCCATGACTAATTTTATAATAATAAATTACTGCATTACTTTAATTAACATATTTAGCTTATTCTAAATATCAGTGGATTTGCATGTAAAAAGAGCCAGCTCAATTTGCGCTGAGCTCTCATGCAAAGAGCAGCCAGCTCGCAGAGGGAGCTACGAGTCATCTCTGCTAGCTTGTAACCTATATTCTCACATTGTTTTCTAACATATTTCAAATATAGATTGGAATATCTTTCGAATAATCTCGAAAATTGTAATATGACTTTAAAGCGAGCAATACAAATTTGGTTTTTGTTCTCAATCAAACATTGGTTCACCATAAAACCATTTATCTTAAATGGTTGATATAACTGATATTCCAGACATAAAGTCTCTGATGCGATATTGAAAAGCGTAATGTTGCAAACAGTGCTTGACAGATTGTTAGTCCGGATAGTCCTTATGAGAAGAAAACGAACCTCCACATCAGTTGTAGCGAACAGATTAAGTCGGAAAAATATTGGCAAAATGGTTATTTTTAATAGAATATTTTGTGACATTATTTTTTTTAGAATATTTTGGTTTGTCTTAACGAATTGTGTTCAGTGCACTATTTATGGCCTGGAAACACCTCTCGAAACTAATAGCAACACCATTCTAGAAGAAGATCAACTCATATTCGCACACATTGTATGTGAATTGATATTTTTCCTTGAGTTATAATCTTTTTTATGTTATTTGACAATTTTCTACCAACAGTTGTATAGACATGGAAATCGTTCCATTTGGCCAAAATCCTATCCAAATGATCCATACAAGGACGAGAGCTTTTGGCCCGAGGGGTTCAATCAACTAACAATTGTATGATATGATTTTCGTTATTTAAAATTTAAAGAAACTGAACAAGCATTGAATTCTAGGCGGGAATACAACGACAATATGAATTGGGAAAATATTTGCGAAAGAGATATCAAAAGCTCATTGGTACTGAATATTCGCCAAAGAAAGTATATATCGAAAGTTCAGACAAAGACAGAACCATAATGAGTGCGTTATCTAATGCGGCCGGGCTATTTCCACCTTCAGAAGATCAAATATGGGAATACTCTCTAAATTGGCAGCCAGTTCCCATTCATGTACGTCTACCTTCGGAAAAAGACTACAAGCTCTATCAATTTGATTATCCATGTGCTCGATTACAACATGAACGAGAGCAATACTTGAAGTCTGATGAAGTTCAAGACTTGATTAACATACACAAAGATCTCATAAACTTTATGGAAACGCACTCTGGATTGGCAATCACCGAATTATGGAAGGCTGCAGAATTTTATGAAACACTCAATATTGAAGATCTAAGAGGTTTACGGTAAGTTTTGAATCGAGAAAAATAATGCAAATCTCAAGTCATATTTTAGTTTGCCAGACTGGGCTGAAAAAGCTTTTAAACATTCAAATGGCGCCTTGGAAATGTTTGTAGTGAAAGCAATGCGGATATTCACGATAACACCCGTAATGAAGAAATTGTATGCTGGATTTCTTATCAAAGAGATTTTAGATCGTTTCAAAACTAAAACATTGTCGCTACTAAAACCTGATCTATCACTTTGGATATATTCTGGACATGATAACACACTTATAAATCTTTTGAGTGCTCTCAACTTGTTCGATGTAAGCCATCGTTCGATATTGACCATGATCTTATGTGCACATTCTACAAAATTTGTTGAAAATTCTACTTTTTACTGTATTTTAGTTCAAAGCTATACCATTCACAGCGAGCGTACATATTGAACTGTATAAAAGTGGTTCAGAATACTATGTACAGATCTTCTACAGAAAAGCACATTTTGTAGATGTTCCACCATTAGAGATTCCAAATTGCGGTATTAAATGCCCATTGAATAAATTCTATGAACTGTACGAAGACATTCTGCCAAATGCCACTGAAACATTTGAGGAGCTATGTCACATTTAAAAAAAAATCCAAGGACATTTATACATTATCAACTCTATCGAACTCGATTCATTCTGAATTCACGTAATGTGTAGTGGATTGAATTGCAACACAACTACCTATGATTAGACTAGAATGATTATGCGGAAATTTCCTCACAATTTATCTACCGTGGAAAAAGAGATGCGAGTATGTCTGTGTTATTTCAAATGTACGCACTTGCCTCTCCACCTCATCGGTAAATATGTGTTCCTTCGTTTCAAAAACAAAGTCCCAAATGAATCGACTATTTGAAATGATATGGGGTAAAAGCGTTTTTTTCAAATCCTAACTAATATGGAACAAATATTCAAATATAATCGATCAATATAAAACGTCAAAAAACATTAAAAATTACTACAAATTGATCTGCAATATAAAATATGTATTTGTTTCGCCTCTTTCCTAACTTTCTTTATCTTATCATTTGCACTTATCAACGTGTAAAATTAAAGCTACATAGAAATGTATTGAACAGTTATATAATTTGTTGTAAATAAATGGTTGCATGACAGTTTTTTTGACGGCTGCCCGAATTATCGATAGTAGATACATACAAGTATAATAAGGTGTGATTCACAATGATCTGTGTGATTTGCATATTGCGATTTGAAGGGATTTGTTTGTTTGTTTTGTCAAATATCATCTGACAGAACTTTCCGATCCATGCAATCCCAGTGCAAATCATACAGATTTTCGGTGAATCTTTAAAGAATTTTTATTCAGCGAAAAAATCGAATTATTCAAATCGTTATTTCCCAATTGTTGCAATGTACCTGGAACCTGGAAAGGTGAATATGTCTAGACTATTTAAATAGATTGGGGTAAGATAAAAAATTCTTCTCGCAAAACAGTAATTAAAAGTGAGCTACATAAAAATTGCCAATAAAAGTGGACTAAAGAAAAATTGTCAGTAAATGTGGACAAAAAAAGTTGTAACAAAAGTGAACTAATAAATTAAACTTTAAATATTTTTTTCGTTCGCGTTTTTTGCTCGAGTAGTAAGAGATAGTCTTGAACAATTTTCTAGAAAGTTTAGATAAAGAACATCCTTTATAACTCTGTAGAACATTGTACAGGCTTATCTCTAACTTTTATTGCAATTTTTTTTTTGGTCCACAATTAATGGCAATTTTTCTATAATTCACTCTTATTCAGACAATGTAATATCGATATATATTTATATTTGCTTTTTCCTACATTCATACGGAGGCATACGAACACCGCTGGTCTTCGTTGCTCCGCTTCGTATGCCGCACGCTTCAGTATTATATACTCGATTTGAATAAACATTTCATGCTCAGAAACACAGAGACTTTTAACGTGCGTGAACGCATACATACATACATGCACACTTTTCATTTCAGCGATGTTGTTCATATATTTCTTATTCTACCTCAATCAATTGTCAATTGTCACTCAAGTAGCCCCTGTGATCTGCTTGTTTATTTTGTTCGATTCTCAGAAGGAGCCTAACCCACGTTGAAATTTTCTGGTAGACTAGTCAGCTGGCTATTTTGGGACCAAAATCGAGTCACTAGTTTACAGTACAAAATAATAAAGCTAAAATTGGCTTTAATTGGCTAAAGTCAACTGACTGAGTCAATCTGGCTCATTAAATTTTAGGCGGTTGAATGTATTTCAATGTGAAAACAATCCAAAATTGTCCGAAATTTGCCGACTGACTGTCAGCCAAATTAATTTGATTGATTGAAATTCTTCGTATAATTGGTGAATAATGCCAGGCAAAGGTATAAATCATTGAATGAGATCATGTTTCCATACAAAAAGTCTGTCATACTAATAAACCTTCATTGTTGATTTTTTTCCTGATTAAATAGAGTTTTCAATTCCGGGCGCGCATAAACACAAAGCGATCGATTCTGTACAAATAATCAGCAGAATATGCATAACATCTGTTGATTGCGTTAGAATGTAATAACATACTCCGCTTGCTTATAGTGCTCTCGTTTCGATGCAAACGAAGCAGGAGGCGAGACAATAGAAGCGTGCGCATGTAATAATAAAATGTTTTGGTTGTATTTCTTTTGTCTCGACTTCTGATTTGCGAACGAAAGCACTATAAGAAAGCGGAGCATTTTGTAACGTTCTTGCGCACTGGACAGATGCTATGCATATTTGAGGCATATTGATGCATTCTTAAGCACGTTTTGCGTGCTATAAATATTGTGGCTTTTTGACAGCTGCAGTGCGAATCCTGCAGAGAATTTAAATGGAAATGAATTCCTTCCGCTTATGCACGCCTGATTGAAAACTCATTGTACTCACTCGAATTGTTGATAACATATGTTTCTTTTGAAACCCAAAAATATTGAAACGGATTTTCGTTTGTTGATTAACATCAATTAGAAAAATAATTACAAAAATGATACAAGATGAAATCGAATAAATATAGCAACGACATGAAATTTTAATAGTGAAATTTATATATGAAACAAAATAAAAATTTTCATTTGAAAGATACAGGCTACTCATTAGTTTCTTGTTAAGTTCTGGACTCAAGCTTACAGCTCTGTTCAATATCTGTAGCTTTTTGTAGATCGAATGAAATGTTGTGTGTGATTATATATATATGGAAAAATTCAAAATCCAAAAAAAACAGGCTATTAAATGGAAATTGTGTATATCTAAGATTGCTTTGGCCTAAGCTGTTCACAGCCTAAGATGTAATCAAAAAAGCATCCATCTGAATTAAGGCCAGTTTCACTGCATAAAAATAATTTTTGATCGGTATTTGAATAAAAGGGAGTCGCAACTGTTACAAGGATCGCTCATTTTTTTACTTTTCCGCACACACCACTGTGTGTGGTAAAGGTATTGCGATCGGTCCAAAAAATTCAAAACGCCCGGAATAAGTTTTCTGTGCGTTTTGAACCTAGAAAAAACGATTGCAACCATACCCGGAGCAATTTTTTGTCCGTGTGTGGTGCGTTGTACGTTGTCCGTTGTACGTTGTACGCAAAAATTTGTTAACACGATAACTCAAAAAATTGATTTAAGAATTGATCAAAAATTTACTCACACATTGTTCTTTATTAGGAATAGTAACCTATTAATTTTCAGCCTAATCGGATAATTTTATCGGGTAGCTCTAGTGGAGTCGAATCAAAAAATGGGCTGTTTTTCAATATATTCAAGAAACATTTGTATGGGGACTTTGTCTAGTGCGCATTGTATCATTATGAAACTTTCAGAATATTATTTTTTTATCAAAAGTTCAGATCAGAGTAAGCTAATTCGTAATTGATATTACCAATTCAAAACCAGCGAAGAAGCGTTTGTTGAAGTAAAAATTAGAAACTGAGATGTTTATTTGTTTTTATATATTAAAATTAAAATTTAAATTACATGATGTGTAATTACTTGAGATTCGATCTCATCGTAATAACTTGAAATTTTCTGTGATTTATTCCCAAAGTTGCATGATGATTCGATAAGAAATAAACATAAATCCAATACAAATGAGTAGCAATCAATGACAAATGCGTAAGAAAAATCCCGAACAATTTCGGGAAATGTGCGGAAAAGTTAGTTTTACGTACGTAAGACCATTTATTCTGGATGTACTTCCTTCATGACATGATTGGTATTCGTTTTGGATTAGCCTGTACTTTGAGCTTTTAAAACCAATCCAAGTCAATATTTTTCAAGCTTCTATAAAAATAAAGCCGAAGTAGAATCGAATATTCCACAACTAGAAATTCCAGGGTGTGGCACAATATTAATCGAAATTCGACGTTGAATATGCTTTGCTAGATAGTGAAATTCTATGACATGGAGAAAATCCAGAAAGCTTTCAGTCTCTTTTATTGAATATATTTTTATTATAATTAAACATATTATTCATGCAATTTTGTTTAATTCCCTCCAAAACAACGTTAGCGTAAGTTAAGTAAAATCGATGTGTCATTTTCAGTCGAACTTGAGAAGATTCCATTAAGATTCTTATTTGCTTTCCTGTTTTGGAAAAGAATTAAAGTTTTCAAAAGACTCAACGTTAAAAGGTGTATCTGAATTGAACTGTCGAACAGAAAAGTTCCGTGAAAAAATGACTTTTTAAAATTCCTTAATAATTTTTTCGCGGATTATTTCTGTATGACATTTTTCCTCTGATGTGAGCTACACATATGTAGCCAATTTTCTTATAATTCAACAGTGTTGCAAAATATACTGTATATTATACAGTTGTATTTATATACAACAATTATATACCATCCAATATACCAAGTTTTTAGGGTCAATAAACATGATCTTGAAAAGTGATAAAATATTCAAAACTGTTGAAATTGTTAGAATCTGCCATTTCAAATCTATTTCAACGATTTTTTATGAAATTTTATATTTTTAAATGGTATATTTTCACAATGGTATATTGAGATGTATATACAATATATGGTATATTGATGTATATTGAATTGCAACAATTTATGAAGATTTCAGATCAAAATGGTGCTATTTGCAATGTAAATGTCCGGCAATTTTGAACCTCATTGCTTTATGTTATACATAGATCAAAAAGGATCAAAATCGCTTGACATTTACGTTGCACATACCTCCGTTTCGAACCGAAATCTTCATATGCATATATGAATTTTGAATACAGAACGAAAACATGTAAATTTTCCATTCTTATAAATCGATATGATTCACTTGCAATAACCCGCAACTTATAGCAATACTCGTAGCGGTCGAATTGATAGACACCGAATTTAAGAACATATACAAAATAACAAGCATTTATAGACTATTAATCAAGGAGGAAATCACTCAGACACTGTAATTGTCAAGGTTACTTTTAACAAAAAAATTTCATTAAAAATTGCATTTTTACTTGCAATTAAAGGGTGATTTTTTAGCTGGTTTCTTTTTGACGTTTAATTTTTTGACAGATGTCAAATTCCAACTGACGTCTGTCACAGTCAAAAATGCTCAGTATGCTTTGCAATTTCAAGATGGAAAGACTTACAAACGAGCAACGCTTGCGCCTCCAGCCACACAGCGGGTCCATCCATGGACGAACTGCGCCGTAAGTTCGGCGAACAGTTCATCTCTCGTTTCGGCCCCGTTCATTGGCCGGCCAGATCGTGCGATTTAACGCCCCTGGATTATTTTTTGTGGGGCATGAAATTATTTTCAAAAAGTAAATGGCAAGAACCAATTTATCGATTTCAATAAAGATTTGATTCACTTTTCGAAATTTTTTGCGTTTTTTTCGATTTTCAAAAAGAAACCACTTAAAAAATCACCCTTTATTTTTCATTTTGCAATAACTTCTGTCGTTTTGTATGCAAAAGTACAATAATTGCAAGGAAAAAAGGAATTGCCAAAGTAATTTTTTCTGAAAAAATAATTGTGAAAGTAAATAGTAGTGATAATTACTTTCTCAGAGTGATTTCCCCCTTGTCACTAATGCTTTCCAGCGTCTGTTTGTTTTATGAAACGATCAGATGGGCTCTAGTTCAATCAAATTTAACTGACTGAATCTAAAAAGAGTCAACGAACGTGGTCTTCGTACGATCTCAATTGCGCTACTACATTATTCCTATTAAACCAACGTTGCTCCAACTTCCCTAATTGCCAATCGTTACCAGGTCATCTGCGTAGGCAAGTGCACATAGAAAATAAAGTATCAGTAAAATGTAAAGACACCGGTTGTAAAATCGAATTTTTCAAAATTGAATTTACAGAAAATGTTGCAAAGTTCACAACCTCCATTCAAAATGGTGGGAAAATGCTGATGGTAACTTTGTTCCTTCAGGTGGCAGATTCAACTAGTTTGTCCATGTAAATAATGAATGAAAGTAGTCAATAGTACAACCCTGTCGTAGAACTTTACGTAATTGAAACCATTCGCTCATAAGTCCATCCACTTTCACGAATAAAAGAGAATCTATAGTAATAACAGCAAATCGATTGTTATAAGCAAATAAATGAAAAGAATTAGACATTTTTCAAATGCATTTTTTGATATTCGGCAAAAATCGATTGCATTGATTATATCGCATTATTCATTGAAATTCAAACACAAACGAAATTGAATTTCAAGAATGAATTTAAAATTCTCTTTGCTAATTGCTATTTTGAAAGACATATAAATCAATTCAACGACAATACGTAGTCAAATTTATCTTGGTTCTGTTCAGTCCTTTTCGAAGCCCATTCAAGAACATACATTTCACTCTCAAAAAATTTCGGAAATATTCCCCTTTCAGAAATAAATAAAAAAGGGAAGAGCAGAACTGCAAAAAATACGCAGTATTGTCTGTTGCTGGAAAACCTCTTAAAAATATCACAAAATTAGATCCCCAATTTATTCCAAAGCTTGGGAATATTTTCGCAGCGTTCGGCTCTCAAAGTGTTCAACTCAAAAATGATACCTTTAGTGACGAATCAGCAAATGTTGAAGTGGCTCTGTATGTATTCGGTAGACGAAACCACCACAGAATGGAAGCATCTTCTACACACTGTTTGTATTTGTGCAATTTTCTCTGCATTTCTGAGTTGTACGGTAGCAAGTATTCTCTTTTGCCTGCGGTTCGCATCGATTGATGCGCAAAAATCTACGTACGCTTTTTTTCAAATTTTAGCTGATTTCAATACGATATATAAACTCGCAGTTATTTGCTATTTGCGACACAAGGTTAAATCTATTTTCGAGAATCTATCACAATTATATGTCGCAAGTAAGTGTTAACATTCAAATGCGAATGTGTTGTGCATTAAAACTAAATTGGATTTTTTCATTGGATATGCTTCAAAAAATATGTTTGAAATCTAAATGTTCACTGCATTAAGGTGAGAATGAAAATTCATTCAATTTCTTGGTGCACACGAATCATGTGTGTGAATCGTTGTGGAATAATTGCTTTAAAGTAATGGCTGGAGCATTCTTATCCACGATAATTCTATCAATAGTCTCAGTTATAATATGCTTAATTGAAAATGACGGATTTGATGCGGAACAAGTTTATCATCCATTTTTATTTGTGTGAGTAAGAATGACAATTACTGATCAAAACATTAATAATTATTATGTTTAATTGTTAAAAACAGTTTGCCTTGGAATCAGAATAGGTTATTGGGTTATTTCTTCGAGCTAAACCTTGATCTTTTGATTGGTGAAGCATTCCTAATCTCAAATGCAGCAGTACTTCTCCTATTCATTTCCATTTGCTTGCATCATTGCTCATTTTATAAAATGTTTCAACACTCGCTGCGACAATTAAGCTTCAACGTTGAATATCGAAACAACAAGAAGTTCCTTTGCAATCTCATCCGTTTTCATATTTCAGCGAAGGCGTAAGTGAAGCTGCAAGTTCTAACCTGGAACTACATATTGCACGATATACAATATCATGATAATAATCCGAAAATGAAATTCCTTTCCTCTCAGTTGGTTTGAAGAAACGGCTGCACTGTTTAGTCCGATCATTTTTGTTCAATTGGTCATCAGCACAATATTTACAGCGTGTGTCGTCTATCATCTTTATTTGGTATTTCTTGAATTTTTCAATTTTCAGTATAGTTCAGCAGCTTGAACAATAAAATTTGCAACAAATTTCAGCAACTCAACCATATCGACTTCAACATCGCCTTACTTTTGTTAGCATTGGTAGTGGAGGTCACAATTCTATTTGTTTACTGTTTCTTCGGAAAATTGGCCACGGACCATTTCCAAAAAATGCCTTACTGTTTATATGAGTCTGAATGGACTAAATTGTCCGTTGAATTGCAAAAATACTATATCATTTGGATTGCAAATACGCAGCAGCCAGCAGTTTACCATGGACTCGGCGTTGCAACATTGAACTTGGAAACTTTTACCAAAGTATATTGGAATTTGGACGTGTTCATGCCATACTCCTGTTTCTATTCAATTTCTCTTTAGAACAATTCATATGCTCTGATTTAAGAAATATTTTCATCCATTTATTGCAGGTACTCAGAGCGATATACACCTACTTCATGATGTTTAAAAACCTTTAAGCATCACAAACCTTAATTATCAACTGAATTCATGGGGACAGAGTCTGGCTATCCGCCTTTTCTAATTTTTGTATACTTCTTTTTGCTATTTGGTTATCATAATAATAATATGTGCTACTATAAAAGTTTCATGAAACTAGATATATTCTCTTACTGCAGAATGAATTAGGTGTTTTTATTGGTTAAACGCTAACATTTTTTTAGTATTTACACCTAAACATCACCACAATCATGAATGCTTTGTCTTATACAATTGTTTTGACATTAATTCACAAATAATGCAATACATAATGCACAAAAAGAAGCTATAAACACAACCATATATTTTGTTAATCTTCACATTCTCAATAAATCGACGAAGAAATTTATGGTTTTCGAATAGTATTTGTATCAAAAATAAAAAAATATAGCCAGTGAAAATCCTCCAGCAAACAAAATACCACAAAAAACGATTTATCAATATTTTGTCAAACTGGAATGAATGATTCTCAATTTGTTTCACTCATTTGGTACTGATTTTGCTGGTGAATTTTAAATTAAATTTTAATATTTATTAGCTAACAACACATACATCTTTTCTGAATGCAAAATATTGCATAATCGATTCGATTGTTTGGTGATCGACTGGAACAAGTAGAATTTTTGAACTGAATTCACTCACGCCCAATTCAGAAGACACACGATAATTGTTGTAAAAGTGATAACGGTAGGACTGGAGATGAATTTTTCTTGACGTTTCAAATTAGAAGTTTGTGACATCAAGTTGTCAAAAACAAGATTATAACTCAGAATTCAAAAAAGTCAATAAAATTTTATGTTTATTCGGTGTCATGGTCTGAGAATAAGACAGAAAATATGTATTCTGACTGACAAGTGAATTACTGAACTTACTTCATAATAACATGTTTCAAATAGGAAATATTATCAGGTTTTACAATTTGCATTTTTGTTCAGTGCTTTCATTTTTTTACACGAAAAGACTGAGTTGAGGCTTTTTGTTTTTTTAATTGTGGGTTAAGATTTGGTTCGAAATTCTTGTAACTTCAAATATCGTTTCGCTTCCTTTTTATCAGATTGTTTGATCACGAGGCTCTACACACTTTATGACAAAAGCCGTAGCAAGCGCCTGGAACTTTGCTTCATCCAGAAATGTTCGCTGCAGAATTAAACAAAGAAAAATTACCTTTTGAGCAACTTGACAATCGAAGATGTGGTAATTTCTCTACTCACCAACTTATCATCGAATTCTTGATAGTATTTTTCGCTAGTATTGATTGCTTCAGACTGACATCTAAATGAATAAGAAGAGGATTTGATTTCAGTTGGAAAATGGCAGGGAATAGAAGATGTGGTACTCACTCTCTGACTTCATGGGAGGTCGGAAGATTATCACATTTCTCCAACTGATTTAATTTATCGTAATAACCCGAACGGTATTCGTTCCAAAGAGATTCAAAATTGGTTTGTTTTGCTTGTTCATCAACCACCTTGCCCTGGCACTTGAAATATTCCAAAGACGGTATTGGCGAGGCACACACCGCACAAAATATAAACAATAAAGATAATACCATTGACAGCAACTTCATTTTTATTTTTTCACGAACCTCTCGTATGCGAGTCGAAGAATAAACTGAAGGTTTTCACTTTTGCATTTCGTTTGTGGTCAAGAGATTACATTTATCAAAGGTTAGTGACATAGCTGAGGTTTAGCTCCACAACACATGATAAAAGAACATTCACAGAAATTTGAATTAAATAGCGTGAAAAAGATTGCTGTAAGAATATAATCTCATTCATTCGAAATTGGTTTACAAAATATCAGTCGTATCGGTTAGAGTAAATACCGGTATTTGGTTTTCTACGGGATTTTTATTTACACTGCGTCACAGTTTATTTTAAATATGTGCAGGAAATTCCAGAAATTAATAATTATATATTAGTTGCATTGTTTCGAAACATGAACGACTGAGTCACGGATATGATGACCAGAGCTAGATTATTTAAATTTAAAGTGGGTATCAATACATTGTAGAATTTACTTCTAAATTTAAAAGCAGACAAAAGCTATGCTCTCTCTCTCTTTCTCTCTCTCTCGATCTATCTCTATGCATTCATTTGGCTGTTACGGTTTTGAACATCATGTAGTAGGTGTAAACTGCCTTCAGAACCTGCAATGCATGAATCATTGTAAAATTCAATAATTTTCAATATGAAGATTACTTGTTTTGTTTAAAGCATATTTTTGATTTGAAGTTTAAGAAAACAATATGAGAGCTATTGATGAAAACATATCAATGCACTTGCTTTGGTCAAGGTTTCCAGGTTTAATTTGATAACACCGAGTCCATGATAAATTGCTGGTTGCTGCGCGTGTGCAATCCACATTATATAAAATTTTTGCAAATTGATGGGAAAATGTTGCCATTGAGTCTCGTATAAACAGTCGGACATTTTTCCAAAATCATCCATGGCCAATTTTCCGAAGAAACAGTAAAAAGATAAATCTGCAACGCCTAGTACGAGAACTATTAGAACTACGCTAATACTCGTGTCAATAAGTTTGAGTTGCTGAAATGATTATTCGCCAAAAACAAGAAAATCAGTCATAACAATTTTGGGGTGGGGATTTGAAATTGTGTCGGAAAACGCAGCCACTCCAAAATACAATATTGTGAGTTATTTCTAGAAAATTTTCGAAAAAATTGCTTTTGAATATTATTTATATTGCTGGATATTTCTTCTCCATTCTTTAAAAAGTCAAGAAAATATATTGAAGAATGACATCACACAGACAATTTGAGACTTCAAGTTAATTTTGTGTATAAAAAACATTTAAACAAGTTCAATTTGAAATAAACTAAAATTTCAACCATTATTTACTAAAACAAACAGTTTAATTCTTTCAAAACAACGACAAAACTTGAAGTCTTGAAATTGATATATTCCTGGGGAATGTTCTTCAAGCAAATTTAATTTTCCAAATTGTAAAAACAATGAAAAAAATTTAAAGTTACCAAATCCAACAGATAGACGCCGACCGCAGTATATATTGTGCTGATGGTCAATTGAACAAAAATAATTGGACTATAGAATTCGGCCGTTTCGTTAAACCATCTGAAGGAAAGTGGAATTAATATCAGAATTGCAATGGAAATGTATTGCAAGCTTCACTAACGCTTTCACTGAAATATGAAAACGAATGAGATTGCAAAGGAACTCCTTGTCGTTTCGTTGTTCATCGTTAATGTTTATTTGCCGCAGCGAGTGTTGAAACATTTCATAAAATGAACGATGATGCAAGCATATAGAAACAAATAAGAGAAGCGTCGATGCGTTACAGATAAGATAGACTTCGCCAAATAAAATGGAATAGCATAGCTCGAAGGAATATCCCAACGGCTTTTCCTGATTCCAAGGCAAACTAAATGTAAAAATTAATATAATAATTATGATTCATTGAATTCTGCGTGTTATTTGTATCATGATTGCAATACGGCTCTCATTTCCACTTACACAAATAAAAATGGATGAAAAACTTGTTCCGCATCAAACCCACCATTTTTAATCCAACAAAACATGAATGTGACTAGCGATTGTACTATTGTAATAAAAAAGGCTCCACACATTGCAAATTTAAAGTAAATGTTCCACATCCATTCACTCAAATGATTTGCTCGCATTAGGAATTTGAATGAATATTCATTCTCGTCTGAATTCAATGAACATTGATAAAATCAGTACGAATGAAATTGAGACTCTAAAAAAATACAGAAGTAGAACATGAATAAAAAACTCATGGAAGTGAAACACGAACAAAATTAATAATTCAAACAGAAACACGAGAAAAATAATATTTCAAAGTGGAACATCGATGTATCACTTTCATACATTTCTTGATTTTGTTTAACTTCGATATATTTTTTTCTCACCTGACGACCCATATCCATCATTTCTGATGGTCTTATCCAACAAATAAATCAGGTGAGAAACAAAATATATTAGAGTGAAACAAAATTAAAATATGAAACATCGCAAATGCAACACATCGCATTAAAGTGAAGCACGGTGATGTTACACTTTGAAATATTTTTTTTCTCGTGTTTCAGTTTGAAATACCCCTTTTCTTCGTATTTTTCAATTCTATTGTATAATTTTTTCACTATTGTTTCACTTTTGTTCAGTCTTTTTAGAGTCTAAATTTCATTCTAACCGATTCAATTGTCGATTTAGATCCCAAAACGATTTTTGAAGATTATTTGAAGAAATTTTTTAATGTTAACACTTACTTGCGACATATATGTGTGATAGATTCTTGAAAATAGATTTAATCTTGTTGCGCAAATAGAATAAAGCTGCAAGTTTATAAATCATAGATGAATTACCTAAAATTTGGAAAAAAGTGTACGTAGATTTTCGTGCATCAGTCAATGCGAACCGCAGGAAAAGGGGAATACTAGCTGCCATTCCACTCAGAATTACATTGAATATTGCAAAAATGCAAACAATGTGAAGTAAATGCTTCCATTTATTGGTGATTTCATTAGAAGAGTACATACAAAGCCACTTCAAAATTTGCTGATTAGTCGCTAGTGGTATCATTTTCAAATGAATAGATTTTAGGTATGCGAAACGGAGCAAAGATTGTACAAAACTGAGCAATAATGAAAATTATCCTCGTTTTTATACCAAAGCCGATTAGCGAAGATATTAAGCGACGCAAGTTTTTTTAATGGACGAGGTTGAATTGAACAAAAATATTATTATGATATGCGAACTGCTGAGAATAAAACCTGTGGAGATGAGGTTTATATGCATAAAGAGCGGAACACTGAACGAATTTCGCCTTCTAATTTTAACCGTCGGATATTTTCTTGTTGACTAAATTAGTTGTTCGCTATCAAATATGAAGTTTAGGTTTTTTTTTTTTCCTCAGCAGTTCATATCAACTCGTAATGCATTATAGAGAGAAACAAGAAATATATTTTACTTTCTTGTGAAAGTTCTAATGATATTTTAATGAGCCTTTTCCAATATTTTAGGAAGAAAACTGTTTATTCATAGCGCTACAATCAAAGAATCGATACCGAATGCATTAATATATCTTCACAAATCATTTCTCCCAACAATCAATTTTTATCGTGAGCATTTCGACTTCAGAATCGATTTCATGTGCAAGGTTACTAATTGTATACAGGGAAATCAAAGCGATATCGATAGTATTAATAATATTTCCGAAATAGCACTGATTTCATATTAAAGCGCATGAGAGTGAAATTGAAATACACGTAATAATTCTATCAGTCGTCTCAGTTATAATATGCTTAATTGAAAATGACGGATTTGATGCGGAACAAGTTTATCATCCATTTTTATTTGTGTGAGTAAGAATGACAATTACTGATCAAAACATTAATAATTATTATGTTTAATTGTTAAAAACAGTTTGCCTTGGAATCAGAATAGGTTATTGGGTTATTTCTTCGAGCTAAACCTTGATCTTTTGATTGGTGAAGCATTCCTAATCTCAAATGCAGCAGTACTTCTCCTATTCATTTCCATTTGCTTGCATCATTGCTCATTTTATAAAATGTTTCAACACTCGCTGCGACAATTAAGCTTCAACGTTGAATATCGAAACAACAAGAAGTTCCTTTGCAATCTCATCCGTTTTCATATTTCAGCGAAGGCGTAAGTGAAGCTGCAAGTTCTAACCTGGAACTACATATTGCACGATATACAATATCATGATAATAGTCCGAAAATGAAATTCCTTTCCTCTCAGTTGGTTTGAAGAAACGGCTGCACTGTTTAGTCCGATCATTTTTGTTCAATTGGTCATCAGCACAATATTTACAGCGTGTGTCGTCTATCATCTTTATTTGGTATTTCTTGAATTTTTCAATTTTCAGTATAGTTCAGCAGCTTGAACAATAAAATTTGCAACAAATTTCAGCAACTCAACCATATCGACTTCAACATCGCCTTACTTTTGTTAGCATTGGTAGTGGAGGTCACAATTCTATTTGTTTACTGTTTCTTCGGAAAATTGGCCACGGACCATTTCCAAAAAATGCCTTACTGTTTATATGAGTCATCGGATATTTTCTTGTTGACTAAATTAGTTGTTCGCTATCAAATATGAAGTTTAGATTCTCGTATTTTCATATCAACTCGTAATGCATTATAGGGAGAAACAAGCGGACCGTGCTTGTATGGAATTCGAGAGCTATTCGAGAGTATGCCAATTGACCGCGCCATCTCATTTTACATAGGTGAACTCAACTTTAGATCCATTGTAATACGAACAAAATTTTCATTGACACAAATAATAAAAACAAATGAGTCATTGAAACGATTGAAATATCACATCAATACTACTGCCCAATATATGGCGCTGGAGAATAGATATGATTAAAATGTCTCAAATAGCACGGTCCCCTTGGGGAGAAACAAGGAATATATTTTACTTTCTTGTGAAAGTTCTAATGATATTTTAATGAGCCTTTTCCAATATTTTAGGAAGAAAACTGTTTATTCATAGCGCTACAATTAAAGAATCGATACCGAATGCATTAACATATCTTAACAAATCATTTCTCCCAACAATCAATTTTTATCGTGAGCATTTCGACTTCAGAATCGATTTCATGTGCAAGGTTACTAATTGTATACAGGGAAATCAAAGCGATATCGATAGTATTAATAAAATTTCCGAAATAGTACTTATTTCATATTATCATACAAAGCGCATGAGAGTGAAATTGAAATCCACGTAATCCACACTCCACACAGAAAATGGATCTCAATTTCACTCTCACGCGCTTAAATAAGAAATAAGCGCTATTTCGGGAATATTGTCAATACTATCGATATCGCTTTGTATTCTCTGGATTATGGACGTTCTTTAGCAGTGCACGGATGCAATCAGGAGAGGCCGATCTAAGCATTGAGTTGCGGAACTCCGATTCTTCCAGTTTGCATCCTGCATCGTTTAATGAATTTCGAATATGCCGTATTCATTTCTTTCGTTGCGGAAATGTGGATTTAAAGGGAATGAAAGTTTCGATTGATCAACATCTTGGTAGACGGTATTCCAAGCGAGTGACGCAAGCAACTCAATTGAAAAAGTAACAAGTCTATATAAACACGAGTTCTTGAAATTTTGATACAGAAGTCAGATCCAATGAAGTGGGATATTTTTGGAAAGCCCCTGTTTTTCGACCCTAACCTAAATTGTTCTCTTTTGGGGAGTACCTCAATTATCAATAATCCGAAAAGCCGTTCAAAAGTTATGAAAGTTGAAATATTTCCATTATAAACCATGATTTGGTATCTTTTTTTGTTGGTTTTTTTGTGCGGGAGTATCTTCAAACTATCCACCTGAAACTTTCAGGGCTGAAATCTATCCAAAAAATAAGAACTTTTTGTTCTGACACTTTCTGATCTGTCATTTTGATACTTGTTCCCTCTCTTGCCATTCAAATATTATTTAGATGCATTTTCACGATGAACTGCTTAGATCAACTGTCGAACCTTTTATGAGCACATTAACAAGCGAACAGCTTGGAATATAGATAAAGATGGAACAATTCGAATTGAATTTTGGAAGCGTGATGTTTTTCTTTTAAGCGTTTGCTCCCTTAAATTTTCAATGTTTCATTCAAAATTTATTCTGTTTTCTGAAACACACAAAATTCTCTCTGAATATTCGTACACGAATAAGATTTTTTCTCTTTTAATATTAGATGAAACAACTTTTAAACATTAAAGAATAGTACAAATCTATTCTTCAAAATATTGGCAATCACTGGGTACAAATTTTAGCTTTCTCCCAGGCCCGAGATGTATTCCCCCAATACCATTGGTGGGCTGGTATCTCCTATCTAAGGGAATGGTTGTTTTTTCGAAAGTTCATAAATAGTAAGCTCATATTTTTCCATACAGATATTCGATCAATCTAAGTGGGTATAATTCTGAAAGCCTCATACCTAGGGATGAAAGCGGGGAGGAAACCAGCTCCCGCATTGGTCATTCAAGTAATTTTTCAGGGATGCTTACAGTTTGGGAGCGAAAATGTTGGTGCAATTTTTTCCCATGGAAATTAGAAAAAACGCTAAAAATCTACTTTATTTAAAAATAATGCCTATTGAGGACGCTTTGTTATGAATATACAATAGTTTCAGTATGGCCCCGATGCGAAAATGTATTGTACTACTAACGCCTTCTCGTATAAAAGGTTTAAAACTAAATACTTCACCAAGTAAATTTCGTTAATGGTTGTCTGTGGTTCAGTACATATATTTGCAATTTTAAGAATGCACATGAACAATTTTATTCTCAAAATAATTGAATGCCTTAGTAAAAAAGGAAATTTTCATTCTGCTGCTAGTAAAATCGAAGCTCAAAAATAAATCTCATCGAAGCGGCACACAATTTCAATTCTCTTTCAAAATGAAACATATACAAATTGCACGCAGATTTCTGAGTCCGGATTACAAAAACAATCTGCACCGCTTTCATGCAGTAACAAAATTTGGTTTTGCTTCTAAATGCAACGCGTCTGAGTGTCGCTAATACGAGTAGCGAAATAAATATGTACTTTAATTCTGAGGCATTCAATTGGAATGAATCAAATGTTATACTCAAAACTATACGGTCAATATGATTGCTTGTTGGATTGCCTAACAACGTTCTATATTCGTGATTTTGCGATTCTTTTATTATTACCGATGCAAACTTATGTTGTTCTGCACAGAGTATGAAAATCTTCAAATTCGCTGGGTAAGATATCCTTATAGAGTTTATAAAGTTTGTCCAATGGACACTTTTTGCCACAATTTGGAATATCCAATGGTGGAACGTCTTCTTCTGATGACGACTTTCTATAGAATAGTTGAACGTAGAATTCTGCACCCTGTCGATGCAGTTCAAAAAATAAACTTGATGCATACGGTGGAACATGCAACTTCTCGAAAAAATATAGATTAATATGCAGAAATAAGTTTGAAACTGATGAAATTAAATCAATAACTGAAAACTATTTACCTCATAAAGGTTGAGTGAGTTTAGAATACTCACAATAGTAACATCATGAGCGGAATAAATGTAAAGCGAACGATCAGGCTTTAGAAGTGAAAGCGTTTTATTTCTGAAACGATCCAATATTTCTTTGATTAGAAAGCCGCCTCGTAATTTTTTCATTTCCGCCGAATGTGTTTGTGCTTCAATAGAAACCGCCAAATAATAGTCCAGAGTGTTGTTTGGTTTTAGAGCCTCATCAACCCAGTTTGGAAGGCTGAAGAGCGATTTAATCAAAGTATCGATTGAAATTCATTTTTAATAAGCCAATATCCGAAAAAATGAGCTTGAATTGATTATTCTCTTTGGTACTTACACAAATCCTTTCAAATACTCTGTTTGAAGGTTGCCGAAGAAATATTTGATGTCTCTGAATGTTCTGAGTTTGAGTCCAGAATTTTTCTCCATATATTCAATCATTGAGATACGCTTTTGAATTTGAATCGCATATTCAGAAGACTCCGTGAAATTGGCTAGGAGATGCTCGGATCTAGAGCAAGGGGCCTCTAAGTTTAGAAGATAGTCTTCGTCTTCAGGAACTGTATGGATCGGAATTGGCTGCCAATTTAAATCTTTGTTCCAATTTTGTATTCCCATAGATGGGAACAGACCAGCAGCATTACATTGAGCACTCATTAATGTTCTATCTGTATCACTACTTCGAATGTACACTTTATCTGACGAATAATGCGGACCAATGAGTTGCCCGTACCTTTTCCGCAAGTATTTTCCTAAATCGTATTGCTCATTTTTTCCAACCTAATTTTTTTTAAATTTTTAATTTTTGATTTTAAGTTTTCAAAAAAATCAATATAACTCAGGGGTCAGCAATTCCATACATTTGTCAGTGCACCAAAACCACCTGGCCAAAAACTTTCATTTTTGTATGGATCAGTTGGATAGATACTCATTATGTTCCTCTCTCCATGTCGAAATATCTGTTACATAGAGCATTTATTAGTATTTATATTCAAAAAAAAAAATCCTAATTTTATATTTTGACATAAAGCTTATGTAATATCTACACACAACATGGGCGAATATGAGGCTTCCTTCAGGAAAAATTCCAACGTCAGTTTCAGAATGCGTCTCCAACAAAAATAACACAAATTTCATTAGCAAAATTAAACTTATTTTATTCGAAATACACATATTTCTCTATTTCCAGTTTGAATTGAACTTGATCTTTCAATTATTTCCTAGACTTGCTTTTTCTGTATTTGATCGCTGGAAACAAAATAAGTAATTTGAAATGTTGGCCGTTGCGTGTGACAAGAGCAATCGTTTCTGAAAAACAGACTCGGAATTAACACACTTTGTGCCCGTCAAGCATCTTTATTACCATATCAAAAGGTCAAACGAAATTCATTTTTTGTTGGAATTCCACGATCAGTATGCAGATAAAAGGCATGTACATATATAGAATTGGGGAACAATAAAAATGGTTTATAAGCAAAATTGTTTTACTCATTATCATGGTCAAGAAGTAAGAAATAATGCCATCAGTTTACTGATAAGCGGCTGAATCGTTGTACTATGAATTATCAGCTACTGTTGAGGCGAGATGCAATACATGTTGTTTTTCAATGAATTCTTTGAATTATTACAAAGGAACAAAACACAGAATGTATATTGGTCATATATTTAACAAGACAAGATTATGAATATATTTTTTGCTAGAGAGTATTAGACAGGTTATGTGACATGTGAGCTATGTCAAAAGAGTATGAGTATTTTTGGTAGTCTATAGTGATAAGAGATGAGTGATTAGTGTCTTCGCCGATTATGTAGGTCCTAATAAGCTTTATACATTTGCGGAAGACACTTGTCACTTATCTCTTATTAGTAATGAAAACCCAATTTGAAAAGTTGGGACACTTTTACTGAAACAATTTTCAGGGACACTTACTTATAATGTAATTTTTTTTGAGAAAAAATGGTAATTACCTGTAATTCGGTCTCACACTCTAATTATGAACTAGCTGCGAGAATGAACCCTATTTCATATATATAAATAGAGTCTTAGGTCATAATTAGGAACACTTAAAGTTGTAGGTCCAAATTTGGACAATTACCCTTACTTCATTCGAAAGCAAAAATACTTTGCATTATTATTCTCAGCCATTAAATTGTCTATCACAGTATATTTACGAAACTGCAAATGAACTGAATTATAGCTTCAACCGTGTCTTAGATTCTTGAATAAAATTTATATCTCCAAAAAATGCCCGGAAACTGTATTTATTTGACATATCTCCATGATCTCAAATATCGAAATACTGAATTAAGCACCCGGAATATGCGTAAAAAATCTATCAATGGCAAATGGTAATGAATGCCAAATAATTTAGTTAATGTGACACATAAAGGTATACGTACGTGGCATTTTGCCTTTGAACTGTATACCATTGTTGCATCACAGTACTCAATTTTTAAATTAAATTGACTATTGCACTTTCATTAAAATTAATAGCTTTGATGCAATTAGTACAATTTTAGGGCATTATGAATTAAAGATGCAGATACTACATGCCACGGTATTAATATCGAATTGTTAGATGATAATACCGCTGCCCATAGGGAAATTGACTATAAGAATGAATTAACATTCTCTTAAAAACCGTTAAAAATGAGCGAAATCTTGATTGGTTGATTTTTGCAGAAAAATTAAACACAATTCAGTGGAGATAGTGGCAATAAACTTGATTAAACAAAAACAAATTGAGCACACGCCGTTTGAATTATAAAATGATTAACAATGTTGTTGTAGATGAAGAGCGACTGGAATCATATAAATCCCAAAGTGATAGGCATTTGCGATAGTAGAACTGCATTTCACCTTTAGTGGTTGACAACAGAACCAATACTGTCATGTGCTTTATGTTTGCTGTGTTGCCGAGGTGTCACTTCATCCTGCCCTTGATAAATCCATCAATGATATCGATCAAAAATGATATGGTGATATGGGCTATGCAAAAATTATGGCGTAGTCAACTACGCGCCATATCGCGTTGGTATGGTCGTTGCGCCCCTTTGACCAGTCAAAATTCCATGCAAATGTGAGCGGGCAAATTTTGCACACATATACAGTGTATAAATTCTTAGCAACGCTCGACTCCTTATGATGTTTTCCATAAAAAACATAAATGGCACTGCATGAAGCGACATCTTACTGGAACACGATAAACTAACCTAGATTACATGCAATCCTTCTTCTTATTGATCCGTACTAAATAAGTATGTATGAGTTTATTCACATATGTATCATGTTACTGCAGAGGAAAATGTACTGTACATATTTATGAAAATCGTTGCTACCAATTTACTAACACAGTACCGATTTTCGTGAAGTTGTATTAGTTAGTGCAACATTTTATGCCAGATTTCATAATTCTGTACTGTCAGCTTTGACTGTGTTTACTAAATTAGGACGGAATAATAGAACAACCAACACCGATTTAACTTTTCAATGTGGATTCTATTTCGACTACGCCAAAATCACATACACGTTTTAGTTGTTGATTGTGAAGCTTCTGTCTTCGTACTTTTGGACAATACATTGTAAAGGGTAGGCCCATGGAAGTGTCTCCGATGTTTGTTTGTTAACAGATTTCTGAAAAAAACGATGGTGTTTTACTCGAAAGATTCGGTGCATTCGAATTTCTTCACTTAAAAATTCTTCGACAAAGCTATTCAAGATATTCTCTGCTTTGGATATTATGTTCCACTGACATCTTTAACCCAATTGAAATCAGAAATAGAATCAGCAAATGTGTATATAAAATTAGACTTATAGACATACTTTTGAATTTCGTATTGCGAGGAACGTAGTTCACAATTTAGAAACTCATTTAAAATAATGAAATAATCTACGCAATATTCATTCCATGTAGAACTTAATGTAGTTTGTTCAGCCCAGGCGTTGCTATGCGGTGGATCCATCAACGTATTTTGATCCATCGCTTAAATTTATCTACTAAATGCGATGCGACTGACGTATTCATGCACAGCGTCGCAGCGAACACGAACACGCATTCACTGCATCACTGCTTACGCTGTAGCAGGCAAGCATGAATACGTCAGTCGCATCGCATTTAGTAGATAAATTTAAGCGATGGATTCAAATGCGTTGATGGATCCATCGCAAAGTAACGCCTGGTTCAGCTGCTCCAAACTTATCATTCACATCTCCAGCACACATAAAATATTTGTATTTGAAAGCTGGAGACTGAGTTGCAACAACTGAACAAATATCATGAACAAACAGAAAAAATACAGGAAACACAATTGAAAGCAGTCTCATTTTGATTAAGAGTGTTTTTATGAACTATATATTGAGTCAGAATCGAAAACCATAGCAAACTGATGGAGTTTATATAGATTTCTTCTTTTTGTTGTCAAATCTTATCGCTTCTTTGAGTACGCGTGTATCATCCTTGGTGCAAAAATATCATTACTAGGTGATCTATTTATGAAAAGTTTATATCAATTCTAATTATTACAGAATTAGAGTTCATGTCAATGGCAAAAAGAATCTCATTTTCGGCTTATGAGTTTACTTATGTAAGTGTATATGTATACATATCGTCGAAATGCCTGATTAGAAGCATAATGCGGAAATTGAAAGGACATTTTGTTTATATTGTAACTCAAGCTATATTTTTTTCAATTATTTTAACAAACGTAATGTAAATATGAATCCAAAAATTAAAATCAAATTATTCGAATTGCACGTTGAACAAGATTTTCTTTCATCATTTTGGTATGATAAGGCAGATTTTCCACCGATTATTGTTCCATATTTGTACGGCAATTTCATTTGTTGAACTCGATCAATAACTTTATTGATTATCCAAATAAGCAGATAACGTGTATTACATTGTTTCGGTAGAATGAATTTGTCTTCAATGCTTGGTTTGAAATCATCGAACGTATCTCCACCAATTTGGCAATTTCGCACGGAATTGTCACCGTCAAATGTATGAGCCATGGCACCAGCTAAATTTCGATTCATTGCAAACTTTATTTTCCGGGCAATGGATCGACTATCTTCGAAAATAATAACCATTGTATTACCATTTGCCTGGTTTTTATTTTCAGCAATAACGAAATTGTTACGCTTATCAAAGAATTTTTCCCAAATTCTGTCCTCGAAAAGCGATTCGCCGAATTCGGAATGCTGTAAAATCGCTAATGAAGATTGATTACAATCTGATGTTGTGAATTTAATACCTCTGAATGCTACTCCCAAAATTATTTGCGTTGATGGTACACCCATTTCTATTAATTTATCAATCATTTGTTCTGAATTTAATAAATTCATTGCTTCCAATACATCATCGAGGGTATGGTAATGTAAAAGCAAATCGATACTAATGCTTTGAACAATATGCATGAAATCAACATACTCAGCTAACGCGGGGATATATTGAGCCGTTGTTATTTGTTCGTTCGTTGCAAAAAACGAAGATGTCAGCAGTAATTTGTATCGAAGAAATCTCCATCTGAGCCACTTCATAAATGTTAAAAAGGCTTCTTCGTCAATTGATCGACTACTATCAATTATAAAGAAGACAGTTCGAAGATCAACGAAATAAAATATTCTGAATTAAAAATACACTTACCCTTGATCTGAATAAATCCAGCCCAAATCTAGCCCATCAAAATTAAAGTGCAAAACAATATCTATTGCTTTCTCGATAAAAATATAGTTTTCTGGGTAGAATGTGTCTTGGAAGTAACGAACCGGAGAGCACTGGATGCCAAATGAAATCTATTTGAACAAAAAAACAACCATCAAAATATAATGAACAATTCATATTTCTATTTATGAACAATTACTTTCAAATGGGGATATTTCAACCGTAGACTTGTGAACCGATCATAATCTCTGTGAGCATCTACAATATTCCATGAATCTTGTGATAAAAAGAAAAATGATTGCGGGATAATAAATTTTTCATTAAGAATTTTTCAAATAATCATTACTAAAAACTATAGATAAAATACGGAAATTGCAAATACTCACATTTCGATCTGATGAAACTTCTATCAATAAAAATGAGATGCGTGCATAGATTCAAGTCCGTATGAGGGTCGATTTGGATTTCATCTCTTTCCGAATAGCGTACCGAGTCTATTTTAAAGGAGCACACGATAATCTTTCCATGAGATATTCCTACAAGATTTATAAAACAAATTTTATTTATATACCAATGAAATGGATTTTATGGAAACGAATCATGTAAATTTAACATGCTTTGTACCAACCGGCTTTCGTTTTCACGTATATGAGAATACTAAGGAAAACTATAATAAGAGTTCTTCTGAATTTATCGTTCATTGTGTCCGAGAGATCAAATCCAAACTGAGCTCTGTCGATCTCCAAAACAATTGTTAGGTGACATTGTCATTTTGTGACTGAATCATGTTGTGTATTCTGGACCTTCTTCTCGACAAATTAGTTGCAAAAGTATACTTTCTCCATCAGTCTAGCATGTCAGACAAACTACTTTACATTAATTATTACATCCTCATTATGGATGGATAATTAGGCTTTCTGCTCGTATTGGCAAGAGATGACCTGATCGTTAGCTGAATGAATTTTCATTCCGTTCTAATGGTTTTTCTATTATGTCTTATATTTGAATTGTATTACACTTCTAATAATTCTTTGATGATTAGGATACAGATGTTTTCCAAACAGATTCAAATATTTACGCACACATGTTTCCATTTTATTGACATTTTGCTCAATAGAAGATTTGCCCATGATTTCGTTCGAAATGGATTTGCGTATCTCTTCGTAGTAGACACACGATAATTCATTTGATTGTTTATTCAATTCGGGATTATAACAAACAAATAACATTTTCTCTTCGGAACACAGATGAAGGACGTAATTTTTAGGGGCAATTCAAATAAATTGTTTCTACGCAATATGTTTGTGTTTCACTAGGAAAGTGTGCATTATCATTTTATTCAAGGAGGAGTTCTTGATTATTGTCAATGACAATGATCGATATAGTTTGTTCACACGACACATTTTAATAAAGAATAAATCTTTTGAACCTAGATAGAACAACTGGCTGTTAACAGCTATTCAATTTATTGATAATGTTTTTCTTATTATTAGGATCATTTGATGTTTTTTGAACTACTGAATCTAAAAAATAATTGACACGAGCTCAACGCCTGAGAAGCAGAAACAAACATTAACCAGAACGGCGTAAATACATATGGCTCGATATCAGTTTTAAAAACTTTTTGTTGCATTACTCTTGACATAAATTCTATGGAAAAGATTCTAAACTTTTACATTCAACCAAATAACAATGAATTCCTATACTTTAATGATCTTGTTGAAAATTATATCCCAAGTGGCTGCAGAGAGTTTCGTAGTCCTCCGAATCGGTTGGCAAAATATCTTGGTACAGTTCAAAAAACTTATCCAACGGACACATTGTGCCACATTTTGGAATATCTAGTGGCGGCGGATTTTCTAAAACAGTCTTTTTATAAAATATTTGAACGTAGTATCCTGCATCACGTTTATACAACTCAAAAAGAATGCTGGACCCAAACAGCGGTATGTGCAACTACATGTATACAAAGTAGAAAATTAAAACGAATTAGATCATGTAAGATACGCTTGCGTTCATTTGCATGCGGTTTTCAGGCAGCTGAGCTCAGCGCGCTCAGCTATCTTGCGGATACTGAGCAGCGATATCGCAATCGCAAACACTGTTTATCCAGAGCATTAAAAGTATTCGCTTGTATTTTTAAATAGACAAATTGCGGGTTTTTGCTTGTTCGTTTTAGTTATTTGAGTAACATGTAACACGACAGCACAGTTTAAAATGAGAACAATCTTTTAACTATTCAGATAGAACTAGATTGAGAGCTTATCAAATGGATTGTGTAGTTCGATTGAATTTACATATTTGATTGATTTGTCTACTCCTTGTGTTGAACTGTTCTTGTGTTTTCAAGAAACACTTAAGTAGTGTACAAACACGAATAAAATGATTACAGCCATATAAGGCTTTGACGTAGAGCGATTTCTGGCCAAATTAGTTGCATTCTTTTTTGTATTTCTTAGACAGAGGTCAGATTTTGCGACTTTTTATTGAGTTCGGATAAAACAGGTCCTCGCAAAAAATGCTACAAATACAGCTTTTGATATTTACATTTACCTTATAAACTTTGAGCGAATTCAAAACATTAACCACAACTGATCCATGAGCGGCATAAAGCCAGAGTGTACGATCTGGATTCAGAAGTGATAGTGTCTTGTTTTTGAATCGATCAAATATCTCTTTCAATATGAATCCAGCTCGAATTTTTTTCAAATCTGATGTATGCGAGACGGCTTCATAGTTTGTAGCTCCAAGTTGTTCCAGTAATGTATTATTCACCCTTAGCACTAGCTTTGCCCATTCTGGAAGACTAAATGAATGAGAGAATAATTAAAGTTCGCAATAAAAAAAAGTAGTCAAATGATATTCACTGCAATCCTTTTCGATTTTCCACATAGAGTATATTGTACAAATCCAGCACATCAGCCAGTTTGGTAAGGGAAGAACCGGAATTGCGTTCCAAAAATTTAATGAGGTAGCTATGTTTTTCTAATAAAGACGTGATCTCATGAGACTCCATGACTTCTTGAAACAAGTGATCAAATCGAGGGCATGGCACGAATGAATTTAGAAGATAATCTTCGCTTAAAGGGATTGTATGAATCGGAATGGGCTGCCATTTGAAATCTTCATTCCAAACCTCATCCTCGGTGGGTGGAAACATACCAGCCGCATTACACTGAGCACTCATCAAATTTCGATCCTCATCGGTACTACGAATGTACACTTTCTCGGGAGAGTACTTTGGTCCAATCAATTTTTGATATCTTTCGCGCAAATATTTTCCTAATTCATATTCTTGTTGTTTTCCATGCTGCCGAATTTCAGGAAAAAAACACTTATTATTTTTCTATAATTTTGTTTAAAAATTTGATTGACTTCAATTCAGCTAATAAAATGTAATATAGTTATAAGATTGAACTAATTTTAGTTTGACATGAAATATATTTGTATGAAAACAACGCAACGAATTGAAATAAGAATGAATCAAAATTTCGATTCATTTTCAGCTCACTTTCGATAATCCTCCAAATCCACCAGGCCAAAATAGCTCATCTTTGTAGGGGTCATTCGGATACGACCCCATTGGATTTCGATCGCCATGTCGATAAATCTGAGTCAATCGGGCAAAATAATCGATCATGTTTCATGTGAGAAAATTGGAAAGAGGAAATACAAAAACTTCTTACAACATGAGCGAAAATGAGATCTGCTTCTTCAACATATTCGAAACTTTCATTATTAACTTCTCCTGAATATTCAGTTAAATTTTTAAAAAATGCTGCTTCTATGGCACATACGCCCAACAAAACCCAACTCAACTTATTTAGGATATTCATTCTATATTATTGAAATCACAATTTTAACAATTCTCAAATTCAGCTTGATTCCATAGGGTTTCGTGCTGCAATGATTGATTGTTTACTTATGATTAATGTGAGCAGGCGACGCTCCTTTTAAATTCAAATTTTCCATCGATTGAGCGTAATCCAGAGCGATCTTGTTTACATCAGTAATTATTTTTGTTATTTCAGCAATGAATTAAGTCAGCTAATAAACGCGCCTCTCTTTATCGCAACTACAGTAAAAAGCAAAACTAAATCAAGCACTGGAAAGACCTCTAACTTTGATGTAGTCCAAATTATGATAATGTCACAAAAAATTTGTTGACTTTGACTGCACATAGCAAGTTCACCATAAAAATGTGTATACTGCGATTACTTAAATCCAAACTTTGATTTCACAGTGAATACACAATGCAATCCTTGAAAATACTTAGCGTTAATGGAAAATCGTTTGCGCCAAGATCAGTTGATAGAGTTGCCCATAGTGGATGTAAATATGTGAGAATACATACTTTGCCACTAATGCAAATCATTCGCAAGCATGTTTGCAAAATGTATTCAATGTTTTTGTTTCTTCTTTTGAAAACTTGATGTAAAAATCGATATTATGTGTATGAAAATAAATTTGAACTATTGTGCAAACGTTTTACATCGAAAGATTTTGACATTGCTATATTTGTCTGAACGATTTTTATACTTGTCTGGTATATTTAGTTTCGGAATGGAATATTTATTTCAATTCAAATTGATTGGTTAGAATAAATTCAATAGCAATATTTGTTTTGATATTTTTTTTCGCAAAAATATTATGTTGAAATTACCAATATTATAATTAGAGAATGTCAAACTTAATAGAGAATAGAAAAATCGATGTGCATTGTTTTGCAGTGCATTTGAAACGCACAAGAATTTGTACGGTTTTGTATTTAGTTATGTGAAATATTGACATGAATGAACCAATATGTCAATCCTGAAAATATTCCAGAAAGCAGTGATGATAATGAACCAATAAGATTCAAATTGAAACCAATATGATTGATGAAGTATACGTTAAATATTTTTGTCCTTTTTCAATATTTTGTTCATAAAATAAATAAAATTATTCATTCATTCAATAAATGTTTTCAATTGATCAGCAAAATTAATACAAATGTGGTCCTCAAATTTCTTTAATTGATCTTTGAAATTAATAAAATGGTCCTTGATATTTATAGGTGATACTCAAAATTATTAAATTTTATCTAGAATTTAATAAGTTACATGGAAACGTCAAAATTTACTCACAAAATCGTTTGAAGGAGCTCATTTCATTTCAAGAAGCTAATTAAAATAAAAACGAAAGATTTGACAAAACTTTTGTGGATCACTCTGGATTGAGCTACGAATATAGAAAATATGGTCAATATTTCCCAAATCAGCGAGTTTGTGAATGCAAAATATGTCGATACAAATGAATTTTATTTGCTTTATGTGTGCATCGAACATGAAGTCTTTGTTTGATTGATCATCAAATGATGATTTTTTGATTGAATATACGAATTATCGTTACCCACTTTAGCTTTGACAATCGTCAATTTTTCAACGAAACTAATAGTTTGCAAAACAGTTCAAACATGCATGAAAAGTGTTTGCCAAATCATATTTATTGGACAATTTCTTCTCTTTTGAAAATGACCTATTGGATAAATTATCCGCCTCCTATGAAAAGGGGTAGTGAATGTCGTTGGACCGCACCATCTCTATCTAAACGATTGTACTAAACGCTTCAACATTTCACACCTTCCCCGCCTTCCCCTTCTGCAAACAGCGAGTTTGACAGGCTCCGCATCTTTGCTGTCATTGTTTGAAGAAGGGGAAAAATGTTTACCATCCATAGACGAATGGTACAGAGGGCGCTGCTGTCAAGCTAAGTGTCAAAATCTCAAGCTAAGTGTCGATTTTGCATCATCCGCTTGAATGGGATCAATGAGCGCACAAGCAACATCGATATGTCGAGTATGGTGAAATCTACCAACACACCATAAACTTTTTGCAATTTCTCACTATTATGTTCCTCAAAATTCATATTTGAATCAAATACAACACCGAGATTTTTTATTGATTTGCCAAACTCCAGCTGGTCGCCGTCAACAACAATGCCATCTATCATATCGAAATTACACGATTAGTATTGCGCTTTGAACCGATAATCATTACCTTGGACTTCGTTTTATTCAGAGCCATACCACGGCGCGAAACAAAATAGTTAATTTTGTTTAAATCAAAATTTACTTCACTTTTTCTTTTGTTAATTTTAACGAAATCCACATCGAGATGAGCCTGTGAATCATCTGCAAAGAAGTGGCCAGTCATGTGCTCAGGTACATTGAGAGTATCATTGAAATAAATTGAAAAAAAAGTTTGGCCGAAGTTAGATCCCTGAAGGACACCATTATCAATTTCAATACTATCTGATTCAGTATTACCGACTTTAACTGTTTGAGAAATATTACTATAAATTGATTTGATCAAACTTAGAGAATTATTGTCGAAACCGTAAGATTTACACACTTTAAGCAAACCGGAATGTGGAACCGAAGGGAAAGCACTTTTGATGTCCAAAGAGACATAAATGACAACCTTTTTTCGGTTGATAGACGATCTGATACTCTCTGATATGTTCATTAGCGCAGTTGAGCAGCTGTGATTCTTGTGGAATCTAGACTGACGATCATGAATCAAATGATTAGATTCCAAATAGTGGATGACTTGTTCGTTGAGCAAAATCGCAAATATTTTCGGTCAGAAGGAATGGTCGGAGTTCAGAAACGATTTGGGGGTTTGTGACTTTATTAAGAGGCCGAATAATAATTTTACTCCAATCAGCAGTATACACACCGTTGCAAATACAATAGTTATTAATGAGGATACAATTGACGGCATAACAATTTTAAAAAATTCCAGTGGTATCTCGTCTTTACCAATTTCATTACTTTAGAAAACGCGTTAAGAATTAAATCCTCATCTACTTCACGAAAAGAAAAATTAGAATTAATATTAGTCGGCAATGATAAATTATTTAAATCAACCCCGTTAGATTTGTGAATTGTCGCGAAAAAGTTATTGAAATCATTTAAATCGAAGTTATTTAGAATTTCAGAGTTCACAATTTGGAAAGTCATTTAAAATATTGAAATAATCTACGCGATATTCATTCCATGTAGAACTAAATGTAGTTTGTTCAGCCGCTCCAAACTTATCATTCACATCTCCAGCACACATAAAATATTTGTATCTGAAAGCTGGAGACTGAGTGGCAACATCTGAACAAATATCATGAGCAAACAGAAGAAATACAGAAAACACAATTGAAAGCAGTCTCCTTTTGATTAAGAGTGTTTTATGAACTATATATTGAGTCACAATCGAAAACCATAGCAAACTGATGAAGTTTATATAGATTTCTTATTTTTGTTGTCAAATCGTAAAGGAAATATCGTTACCTCTATTTATGAAAAGTTTATATCAATTCTAATTAATACAAAATTAGAGTTCATGTCAATGGCACAAAGAATCTCATTTTCGGCTTATGAGTTTACTTACGTAAGCGTAAACATATCGTCGAAATGCCTGATTAGAAGCAAAATGCGGAAATTGAAAGATATTTTGTTTATATTGTAACTAAAGCTATATTTTACTTTTCCGCACACACCACTGTGTGTGGTAAAGGTATTGCGATCGGTCCAAAAAATTCAAAAGGCTCGGAATAAGTTTTCTATGCGTTTTGAACCTAGAATAAATGGTCTTACGTACGTAAAACTAACTATTCCGCACATTTCCCGAAATTGTTCGGGTTTACGCATTTTCATTCATTGCTACGCATTTGTATTGGATTTATGTTTATTTCTTATCGAATCATCATGCAACTTTGAGAATAGATCACAGAAAATGTCAAGTCATTACGATGAGATCGAATTTCGAGTCATTACACATCATTTGATTTAAATTTAAATATTAATATAAAAACAAATAAACATCTCAGTTCCTAATTCTTGCTTCAACGTTCTCTATTTTTGAATTGGTAATAACGATTACGAACTAGTTCACTCTGATCTGAACTTTCAATTCATGCCAACGATAGATATGGTTCTACATTTATGTTATGTATAACAGTATAACTTTCGGTAACAGCATGAGCATTCAAACTAATGAAAAAACACAGATTAGAAAATCACAAATACTTCATCCAATTTATTGATTTGAATGTTGACCCCGAAAATTGAGAATTTTGTGAGGGAGGTAGTCTTCAATCTCATCAGAATGACTTGAAATTGTGTGTGACTTATTTTTTTCATAGGAAAATAATATTCTTAAAGTTCCAATTCGTTACAATGTGCACTTAAGATAGTCGCCATACAAATTTTCAGTGTTGACCTCGAAAAGACTCCCAAAATCCGAAATTTTGCAGGGGAGGTAGTCCTAAATCTAGTCAGAATGACTTGAAATTTTGCACGACTCATTTTTTTCATGAAAAATATTCTGAAAGAGTCTCATTTAGAGAAATGAGAAATAAAATCATTCAAAACAAATTTTAGTTACAAAGTGCATCAAGAATCGAGAATTCTTGATTCACTTTGTTACGAAAATTTGTTTTGAATCTCTTTGGTACAATCGTGTGAATAGTTTCGTTTCTGTACTTAACTTCTCGGAGGATATATTTCCGCCTAACTGATTCAAAAATAATTCCACATTTATGTTATGTATAACTTTCGTTAAAAAGTTAATGAGCATTCAAATTGATGAATAAATACAGGTTAGAAAAACACAAATACTTCATCCAATTTAATGACAAAATTTTAATTTTGACCACGAAAATTAAAAATGTTGTAGGGGAAGGAGTCTTAAACCTCATCAGAATGACTTGAAATTTTGTGTGACTTATTTATTTCATAAAAAAATAATATCTTGAAAGTTTCAATAGGATACAAGGTGAACTTAACATATTCGCCACACAAATTTTCAGTTTTGACCTCGAAAAGACCCCGCAAATCGAAAATTTTACAGGGGAGGTAGTCTTCAATCTCATCGGAATGACTTGAAATTTTTCATGACTCATTTTTTTCATAAAAAAATAATATTCTGAAAGTTTCATAATGATACAGTGCGAACTAGACATAGTCCCCATACACATTTTTCTTGATTATATTGAAAAACAGACCATTTTTTAATTCGACTTCACTAGAGCTACCCGAAAAAATTATCCGATCAGGCTGAAAATTGATTGGTTTCTTTTCCTAATGAAGACCAATGTGTGTGTAAATTTTGATCAATTTGAATATCAATTTTTTGAGTTATCGTGTTAACAAATTTTTGCGTACAACGGACAACGGACAACTTACCACAAACGGACAAAAAATTGCTCCAGGAATAGTTGCAACCGTTTTTTCTAGGTTCAAAGCCAAAAGAAAACTTATTCCGAGCGTTTTGAATTTTTTGGACAAGTTTTTTCACAACTTGTGTTTTTCTTGTCAAATAACTAGTCCATAATACTTGTACAGTTTTCAAAGTTGAAGCAACGCTATAAGTGGCAGAACCAGTCATGAGTTGTGCTTCCTAATGGGAGTCGGCTCTTCCTAGGCTGAGAGCTGAGCTGTTATTAAACTTGCTCCGTAAATACAAACATAAATGACACAACGTAAACCAAATGTCAAAGCTGCTTTGACTTTTGACTGAATGACGTATGATTCGGATTGGGCTATGTATTTTCATTCACCGAGCCAGCTCAACCGCAGTTGAGCTCTCAGCTTTAGAGGAGCCGGCTCCCTGGCGAAGCCACAAGTCATGACTGGACAGAACATAATTATAATAATAAAAAAACAGAATATAATTACACAAATAAATATTTCAATTTATTCATTCATCTTCAAAATTCAAAGTATTTGAATGTAACAGAAAATATCTTTTCTATATTTATGCATCATTCAATCCAAAAAAATGGATCTCCGCGAAGCTACACGTTGGGCCACATCATCCCGAATTTACACACCAGCAGTGATTAATGGTGTTACAACTGCTTTGAAACTGTTAAACTGACCTAGGCAGTCTCTTTCCATATTAAGAGTCAAGATGGTCAGTTGATTATGATTTTGCTTCACGGTCTCAAATTTGTCTGTCCATACAGCTGGATAAGCTGAGTGCCTTTCTAACATAACTTCAAAGCTCCGTGCCATTCGTCCTAATTCCAGTAAGTTTTCAATGGATCTAAACACAAGACCATAGTCTCGGTCAATCTGATTTTGATATAAATTAACTATTGGCATGAGCAAATCCAAACTTTGTAATTTTGTAGCTGTTTCCAACGCTTTTTTATGTTCTTTCCGAAACTCCTTGCAACACATGTGCCAAATACGGAGTGCTTCTTGAAGTTTTTCAATACACAAATCTATCATTTTTAATTGTTCATCATAATGAGTCTCTGGTCTTTTATAAATTTTCACTGCGACTTTCGGGAGAATCTCCTCTAATTTACATCGCCAATCTATGAGGTGTCTTATCGTGTTTATTTGTGAACATGTTTCCCTGGGGAAGAAGTTGTAATTTGAAGTTCCAGCAGACGCAACAAAATCAATGTCAACCTGTGTGATAAAGAAATAAAGCAACATCAAACTATAATTTCAAAATATTACTAAAAATGCGTAGAATAAAACTTCAAATTTATGTTCTACTAATTTAATTTTCATTTCAAACTTATTTGAAAGAAAAACAACGTCACATATGACATTTCTACAATTTTGATCAAACATAAACACTCACACAAACCTCAACTTTTGGAAGTAGAATTTTTTAGATGCTGTTAAATGTTCATACTTAATATCATGATGAAACAAAGGATGCAAACGCATCATACTCGAAACAGAAACAATACAACCAGAAACAATGCAGCAATGGCCTACGGAACGGAATATTTCATGGTTTTATTGTTGTATCTGTTGCCGAGCTCTCAATGATTCCTGAGAGAAATGGAAACACAAAAAAGATTCACGCTATATTTTGGAATAATTTTCTTTGAAAAATCTACCATCAGATTTATCATTTCAAAAACGCATACGTTTAAGACATAAAAAAACGATTGAAATCATTTCCGGAGCAACCTGTTGCACATTGTACACACAGATTTGTGATAACATCAACTCAAAAAATGTAAGCTCGGCATGATTTGTTGCCCAGAGAGCAAAAAACACCACAAATATGACATGAATGATTCGCAATTTTAATTTGTCTTAAATCTCATCGGAATGACTTGAAATTTTGTGTTACCCATTTTCAAATAGAAAAAAAATAATAATCTCATTACAATACGATAAAAATGTAATTTCAATACAAATTTGTTGTAATCAATTGAAATTTCGTGGTTTGCGCGGAAAAGTTGGTTTCACGTTTGTGCACATTCATATATCTCATGCGATCTTTTTTTTCTTTCAGTGGCTCGCTTCCCAATACGCTAATCCTTACATGTAGCTAAAGTATTATTCTCAGTGGTCTATATTTCTTACTTACGCTACATATGAAAATGGCGATTAAACAAAATGATGCTTGCATGTTGCTTCCGATGATGAACTCTACTACTTCATTAGTGGGAAATTCTTGATAAATATACGATTTTATACTGCTCAGACCCAATGAATATATTGTAATTAGACTTGCAAATATTCAACAAACGCATTTCCAAAAAATGCATATAAAATTATTATTATGAGTCACAACTAGAGGCTGAAACGGACCCAATTTTCGGGTTCGAAGCCCGCCCGAAGCCCGCACCGATCAGCTTCTCTCAATGATACAATGTGAACTAAACATAGTAAACGTCGTACAGCGTGCCACACACGGACAACAAAACTCTCCGAGAATGGTTGCAATCGGTTTTTTTTGCTCCAAAACGCATAAAATGCACAGAAAACTCATTCCGAACATTTCTTGGACCGATCGCAATACTTTTGTGCACACAAAGATTTGTGCGGAAAAATAAATATTAAAAACCCCCTGTCACCATGTTAAAAACCATTTATGATTTTGTTTTTCATCGGAAGCCACAAGCCCAAGCCCAACCCAACTGACACAATTTTCGCATAATTCAAATTCGCTTTCCAACAGATATTCAGAAATTTACTTGAAGATACGAATGTTTTTCATATGAAAATAGTCCTTTTTTGTACAAGAGTCCGAATGTTTTTAGAGATCGGGTAACATTTGGGTTGATTTGATATGGAACTTTCTGGTCAAGAGTTTCGATGTTCGTACTTATTTAGGAATAATAAAATGGTTACGAAGCCTTTTAGTTTCGAACAGCGTCGAAATGGAGGATTACTTTTTCACACTTACGCCTCTGTACCATTTGAGATTGGATGACATAAATTTCTTTCTCTTATTCAAATAAAGACAGCGAAGATGTGAGAAAGAAAAACCTTCCATTTAATGACTGGACTCCAATTGAGCCATTGGAAATATATAATCTAGAACTTGCATGGATCGTGTTCACAAGTGAATCATAAGCAGAACACGCGAAAAGAGAGCTCTGAAAAGATGATCACGAAAATGGCAATATCTTTGTGCAATAGCTCAATGTACCCTATTTGGGTTCCAATATTTTCAGAGCTCTCTATTTTAGCGTTTTTTTCATGTGTCTCTTCTAGAAATATTCATACACGTTTAGTGAAATGGTCTCACATACGTAAAACTAACTTTTCCGCACATTCCTCGAAAGTCTACGGGTTCACAGGTTATATATTGGGAGAACAAATTGAAAACCGCGCATTCGTTACTAACTTTATATCTATCATAGATGTCATTATTTTGACTTTGACAGCTATTGTATCTTAAAGAGGATAAAAAAATACATTGAAAACGATCTGTCAAACTTATCATTCAGTTGAATACACAAGTTTATTATTGCGTTGAAAATGTCGAGCTACGTGCCTACAAAACAGCATTTGCGGGAAGTTTTACTTTATTGGTTTAATCTGAAGAAAAATGCTTCCGAGAGTCATCGTTTGTTATGCGAAGCATATCCAGAATATGCTCCGTCGATTAGAACGTGCCAGGAGTGGTTTGCGCGGTTCAAAAGTGGTGATTTTAATGTGGAAGACAAAGAGCGTCCAGGCCAAGTGAAAAAGTTTGAAGACGAGGAGTTGGAAGCATTACTCGATGAAGACTCGTGTCAAACGCAAGAAAAACTTGCAAAATCATTGGGAGTGACACAACAATCCATCTCCTATCGTTTAAAAGCCATGGGAATGGTTCAAAAGCAAGGAAATTGGGTGCCATACGAATTGAAGCCGAGAGACATCGAACGCCGTTTTTTCACTTGTGAACAGCTGCTTCAAAGGCAAAAACGGAAGGGTTTTTTGCATGGTATTGTGACTGGTGATGAAAAGTGGATTCATTACGATAATCCGAAGCGAAAAAAATCGTATGGTTACCCCGGCCACGCATCAACATCGACGCCAAAGCCGAACATTCATGGCTCGAAGCTAATGCTGTGTATTTGGTGGGATCAGCTCGGCGTGATCTATTATGAGTTGTTGAAACCAAACGAAACCATCACAGGAGCATTGTACCGAACTCAATTGATGCGTTTGAGCCGAGCACTGAAGGAAAAACGGTCGGAAACGGTCGCAAGACACGATAAAGTTATTTTGCAACATGACAACGCTCGGCCACGTGTTGCTCAGGTCGTTAAAACCTACTTGGAAGCGCTTCGATGGGAAGTCCTACCCCACCCGCCGTATAGCCCAGACATTGCCCCTTCCGATTACCACCTCTTCCGATCAATGACACATGGCCTGGCTGAACAGCATTTCCATTCTTACGAGGAATGCAAAAAATGGGTCGATTCATGGATAGCCGAAAAAAGCACAGATTTCTTTCGACGCGGAATCCGTAATTTGCCAGAAAGATGGGAAAAAGTTGTGGCTAGCGATGGACAATACTTTGAATAATCAATTTGTAACCATTTTTCCATAATAAAGATCGAAATTTTGAAAAAAATGCACGGTTTTCAATTTGTTCTCCTAATATATTTCTTGACGTATCATCATGTAACTTTGAGAATCCCTTTTTCTCATGAGAAAAACAAGTCCCACAAAATTAAAGGCATTACGATGAGATTTTAGATAAATCAATACTACGAACCAGCCGTGCCATGTTTGCGAATATATTGGTATCTGGTTTAAACTCACCAATACTGGGACGGGAAATGAATTTTCGCCATTGTTGGTGTTCACTTTGAAATAATATTTTAGCATTGAAAAAAACAATAAAACCTCGTGAAAATATAGACTCTTGCAAAATGAAAATTGAATCAGTAAGAATAAATCTGACCTTCCAACTTCATACAAAATAAAACTGAAACATTAATTTGGATCAAAATAAAAGTGAAACATAGAACGCGTTTAAAATAATAATGAAACATGGATAGATTGAAAATAAATGTGAAACATAAAATATGTTAGTATATATTGATGCAATTTTTTCATGCTAAATTCCAAACGTGAATTAAAATTCATGTTGCACTTTTGCTTTGACTATCTATATGTTGCAGATTTATGTACAATTTATTTCTTGTTACACATTTATATTCAAATAATTTGATGTTTCAGTTTTATTTTGTATGAAGTTTGGAGGTCAGATTTATTCTTACCGATTCAATTGTGTTATTTGTTTCTAAAATAAACTTTATTACATGGATAAATAAGATTCAAATTCACATGAAATCTGCGTTGAACATAATACTGTTTCGTTCAAAGAACATAGCTGCCATATAAATATTTCCCAAATCTCATGGAAATGACTTTAAATGTTGTATGTTTTATTTGTTTAATAAAAAAAAAATATTCTGAAAGTTCGTTATGATACAATTCGAACTAGACATAGTCTCCATACAAATGTTTTTTTTAATTATATTGAAAAACAGCCCATTTATTGATAAGACTCCAAAAAAAAAAGAATTTATTTCTATCGAGTCGATCATGCAATGTCTTTGCTACGATGGTCGGCAGGAGAAGAAAGAGAATAGCACGTGCACTCAATAAGTGACGCAACCCATACAAGAGGAGCTCACTTTCAAACGTATATGAATATTCACTAATACAACGGCTGTGCTCCAACAAGTGTTCACTGATTGCGGCAGAGGGCCGCTTCAGTGAGTGCTTGTCAGAGTGACATGCCAGTGACAAGCATCTGACAATATTATGATAAATTAATAATAATAAGCATTTTGAATAATACAGTTATTATAATTGGATACTAATGACATTATTATGATTTAATTAACTTATAATGTCTCCGCGGACATGTCTCCTTCGGCAAAATCGATGTATTTTTTCTCGGGTGCAGTGTGGCTTAGCACGCCCCTCACCTTAAATACATTTTAGCTCGAATTCGAAACAATGTGCCTCGGACGAGGGGAAGCCACGGAGCTCGCCCTCCCCGGGGACCTGACCGGAACTCCACAGTTGAAAACCGTTTTGAATATTGGAACCTTGAATTTTGAGTCGAAGAAGTTCGAATTAGTTGAGAGAGCGAATGTTTTTGGTTAAGATGTCTTAGCTTTGAGTGATGTCCGTATTAAAGGACAGTTTGAGGATACTCTAAAGAAAATTCCGCACAGGCGTTACCAGTGCCGATGATGCTCCGCACACTGGTCGCCCAAAAGTGGTGGTTACACCAGAAAACATAAAAAAATCCACAAAATAATTTTGAATGACCGTAAAGTGAAGTTGATCAAGATAGCTGAGACTCTGAAGATATCAAAGGAACGTGTTGGACATATCGTTCATTAATATTTGGGCATGCGGAAGCTGTGTGCAAAGTGGGTGCCGCGCGAGCTCACAATCGATCAAAAACAACAAAGTGTTGATGATTCTGAGCGGTGTTTGGAGCTGTTCAATCGTAATAAACCCGAATTTTTGCGTCGATATGTGACAATGGATGAAACATGGCTAAATCACTACACTCCAAAGCGTGGGAAAACGCAACAGTCGGCTGGCAATTTTATGGCTTCTGTATTTTGGGATGCACACGGTATAATATTCATCGGCTATCTTCAAAAAGGTAAAACCATCAACAGCGATTATCATATAGCGTTGTTGGAGCGTTTGAAGAACAAAATCGTGAAGAAACGGCCCCATTCGAAGAAGAAAAAAGTGTTGTTTCATCAAGACAACCAATGCACCGTGTCACAAATCACTGAAAACGATGACAAAAATACATAAATTGGGCTTACGTTTGTAGGGATTTGGAAAATAAAGTTGTGCTGTCTTTTATTTCACTACAAGTATCTATATTTTTACGAGTTTTTGTAGTGCTTTTTTTGAATAATGATGAAAAAATTCAAATTCAACATCAACAATGGCTAATAGTTCCCGTCTCGGTATTGGTGAGTTTAAACCAAATTCCAATACATTCGCAAACATGGCACGAATGATTCGTAGATTAAATTAATAAACGACGACGCAATGGTCCACATTTGTTGGCCGGTTTCCTTAGCCGGCTAATGCTTATCCATTGGCCATAGATGTGCACAAGTGTTACGCTTACTCATCAAGAGTAGTGCGGTTGCCGCAAACAGACGCATGCTCTTCTCTCTCTCTCTCTCTCTCTCTCTCTCTCTCTCAAGCAGAACGTATTCGCACAAAGTGATTTTGCATAATGCGGTTTTGAAATATGAGTTGACCGAGTTTAATGGCACGCACTACATGCAAAAGATGAAGTGACGGAGTTTGCGTTGGTTGCGGCGATTGCGGAAGCGCAACGTACGATGCGGCACATGTCCACTTGTGTGCAGTTGGCCGGCTAATTCGCATGCCTATGGGCTTTGCGGCGATCGTGTCTCTGGTAATAATTAATCTTAAATCTGATCGTAATCACTGTCAGAATGTTTAGTAGTTTCTATGTTGGTAATACTGGTAAAATATGAAATTCACGAAATACCCGTGAAGTTTTTTCATTTTGCGACTTCAAAAAATTTTGACAGCGATGAATTGAAATATGATACGATAAGAAATAAACATAAAATTTCACGTATGTAAGCCCATTTATTTTCCCTTAAATTCCCTTTTTATTGCAGTAGATCAAATGTTTGAGAAATTGATTCATGTTGCGCAAATATATTACGTATGAAGAGGAGACCACACACGGACAAAAAAAAAAAAAAAATCCGGGAATGGTACAATCGTTTTTTTTTTTTTTTTTTTGTTCAAACGGTTCCTCGCAAAAAAATGCTACAAATACAGCTTAAGATATTTCCATTTACCTTATAAACGTTGAGCGAATTCAAAACCCTTAGCATTAATCAAATTTGATTGACTTTAATTTAGCTAATAAAATTTAATATTGTTATAAGATTGAACTAATTTAAGTTTGACATGAAATATAATATATTTCTATGAAACAACATTGACATGTTAACTGAATCAAGCACTGGAAAGACCTCTAACTTTGATGTAGTCCAAATTATGATAATGTCACAAAAAATTTGTTGACTTTGACTGCACATAGCAAGTTCACCATAAAAATGTGTATACTGCGATTACTTAAATCTAAATTTTGATTTCACAGTGAATACATAATGCAATCCTTGAAAATGCTTAGCGTTAATGGAAATTCGTTTGCGCCAAAATCAGTGATGCGGCAGTTTAACTTGAACGTACACACAATACGAACGTTGCCCATAACAGATCGGTAGATAAGTCTCTGTCCTGACATATAGATGGCATTAGTAGTATTAAATCTTATGGTTTTCAGTTAGTACCAACCTTCAAACGATTCGTGTCAAAATTTGACAGCAATCGGACGATTAGTTCGTGAGTTATTGCGTTTTGAGTGAAGCCACTTTTGTTATTGAAAAAAACATGGATAAAAACGGATTTCTTGTGTTGATTCATCACTGCTTTTTGATGGGAAAAAATACTGTGCAAACCAAACAATGGCTTGATAAATGTTACCCGGACTCTGCACTAGCAGAATCAACTATAAAATATTGGTTTCGTGAATATAATTAAACGTGGTCGTGCAGACACAGACGATGCACAACGCAGTGGACGCCCAAAAGAGGTGGTTACACCAGAAAACGTCAAAAAAATCCACAAAATAATTTTGAATGACCGTAAAGTGAAGTTGAGTGAGATAGCTGACACTCTGAAGATATCAAAGGAACGTGTACATCATATTATTCACGAATATTTGGACATGCGGAGGCTCTGTGCAAAGTGGGTGCCGCGTGAGCTCACAATCGACCAAAACAACAACGTGTTGATCACTAAAAACGATGGCAAAATTGCATGAATTGGAAGTAAATATGTGAGAATACATACTTTTCCACTAACGCAAATCATTTGCAAGCATGTTTGCAAAATGTATTCAATGTTTTTTGTTTCTTCTTTTGAAAACTTGATGTAAGAATCGATATTATGTGTATGAAAATAAATTTGAACTATTGTGCAAACGTTTTACATCGAAAGATTTTGACATTGCTATATTTGTCTGAACGATTTTTATACTTGTCTGGTATATTTAGTTTCGGAATGAAATATTTTTTTCCATTCAAATTGATTGGTTAGAATAAATTCAATAGCAATATTTGGTTTGATATTTTTTTTCGCAAAAATATTATGTTGAAATTACCAATATTATAATTAGAGAATGTCAAACTTAATAGAGAATAGAAAAATCGATATGCATTGTTTTGCAGTGCATTTGAAACGCACCAGAATTTGTACGGTGTTGTATTTAGTTATGTGAAATATTGACATGAATGAACCAATATGTCAATCCTGAAAATATTCCAGAAAGCAGTGATGATAATGAACCAATAAGATTCAAATTGAAACCAATATGATTGATGAAGTATACGTTAAATATTTTTGTCCTTTTTCAATATTTTGTTCATAAAATTAATAAAATTATTCATTCATTCAATAAATGTTTTCAATTGATCAGCAAAATTAATACAAATATGGTCCTCAAATTTCTTGAATTGATCTTTGAAATTAATAAAATGGTCCTTGATATTTATAGGTGATACTCAAAATTATTAAATTTTATCTAGAATTTAATAAGTTATATGGAAAAGTCATAATATACTCACAAAATCGTTTCAAGGAGCTCATTTCATTTCAAGAAGCTAATTAAAATAAAAACGAAAGATTTGACAAAACTTTTGTGGATCACTTTGGATTGAGCTACGAATCTAGAAAATATGATCAATATTTCCCAAATCAGCGAGTTTGTGAATGCAAAATATGTCGATACAAATGAATTTTAATTGCTTAATGTGTGCATCGAACATGAAGTCTTTGTTTGATTGATCATCAAATGATGATTTTTTGATTGAATATACGAATTATCGTTACCTACTTTAGCTTTGACAATCATTAATTTTTCAACGAAACTGAGAGTTTGCAAAACACTTCAAACATGCATAAAAGTGTTTGCCAAATCATATTTATTGGACAATTTCTTCTCTTTTGAAAATGACCTATTGGATAAATTATTCGTTTTCGTTTTATTATATTGTTATATATTCATTGGCGAAGGTGCAACTATCTAGAACATGTTTATTTTTAGCGAGTCTTTCGCACTGCCAGTGATTATTGGGAAACAACGTGATTTTGATAAGAGCAAGAGAAAATGCATCGAATTTTTTCAAACCTATAATTGTGAAGAATTATTTCTTCAGCATGCATGAAAAAAGAATAGTTGAGGTGCATCACGGAACTATAGCAAACGCGAAGAAGCTCAATAATAAAGAACTTTCCATTGCTAAATTGAAAAATCTTTTGATTTAATATTAACTGATTTTTAAAAAAATATTGTAAATGAATATGTTTTAAGTTTTTTCATTAGGTGTATTAATTAATCATTTGAAAAAATTTTAGGGACATTTTATTACATTTGCGGATCAATTATCAAATAAATGAACTACACACTCATGTGAAAATAAAGTGACTGGCTAATTTGGGACATAGATGGCTGACTATGATTGACTTTTTTCAGTGCAAAAAGTAGTTGTTATTCGATTATAGTTGACTTCAGTTAACATGTAAGCAGTTAACTGCAATCGTCTTTAGTTGCCAAATTTGGGACAGTCGGCTAACTTTGATTGGTTTTCATACAAAATCAACATAGTCAGTCAGTCAGTCACTTAATTTTCACACGGGCAAGAGTTTTGGCGATCTAATACTGTTACTTTTCTGCACACACCACCGTGTGTGGTAAAAGTATTGCGATCGGTGCAAAAAATTCAAAACGCCCGCAATGAGTTTTCTATGCGTTTTGAAACAAAAAAAACGATTGCAACCATTCCCGGAGCAATTTTTGTCCGTGTGTGGTACGTTGGTACGTTGTCCGTTATACGTTGTACGTTGTACGTTGTATGTTGTTCGCAAAAATTTGTTAACACGTAACTCAAAAAATTGGGATTAAATTTGATCAAAAATTAACACACACATTGGTCTTGATTAGGAAAAGAAACCTATTAATTTTCAGCTCAATCGGATCATGTCTTCGGGGAGCTCTAGTGGAATCGAATCAATAAATGGGCTGTTTTTCAATGTAATTGAGTAACATTTGTATGGAAACTATGTCTAGTTCAAATTGAATCGAATTGGAACTTCCAGGATATTATTATTTTATGAAAAATTATCAAAATTAAATATTGCAAATCATTCCGATTTGGGGAATATTTATATGGCAGCTATGTTCTTCGAACGAAATAGTGAAAAGATCAAGGTTCAACGTAAACGTCAAATGAATTTGAATCTTATTTCTCCATGAAATAAGAATTATTTTTGAAACAAATAACACAATTTTCTAGCAAAATCTTCAAATTCTCTCTCTCTTTCTCTCTCTCTCTCTCTCTCTCTCTCTCTCTCTCTCTCTCAGATGATACTCTGAGAAAACGTTTGTAGGGATTTGAGAAAAATAAAATTGTGCTGTCATTTATTTCACTACAAGAATCTATATTTTCACGAGTTTTTATAGTGCTTTTTATTCAATACTACAGTAATACTTCAAATTCAACATCAACAATGGCTAATAGTTTCTTCTCGCTATTGGTGAGTTTGAGCCAAATACCAATACATTTGTAAACATGGCACGGATGTTTCGTAGTATTTATTAATCTTAAATCTGATTGTAATGACTTAAAATTTGGTGTGACATATTCTCATAGTTACGATATGATACGATAATAAATAAACCTTTGAACCCATACACTGTCGGGAAATGTGCGGAAAAGTTAGTTTTACGTATGTAAGACCATTTATTTAATCTGGAATTTAGTGTTATCTAGAGAAAATTACTGAATTAAAGAATCCAAAATGTTTTCAACTCATTTAGTTGGTGTGATATTTGTATTCGAATAAATTTGCTGTCGATTGATGCATACATTTATCGATATGATTTGAAAATTTAAAGAATTAGACGAAAGATACAATCGAAATTATTTCAATATATCTGGTTATTGACGGTTGAAATGGGTCGCCTTAAAACCAGTTTCGATAAAAAAAATGAAACACGTTTTGCGAATTCTTCTGTACACGCGCGCAAGAATTCTGCAAACATTGAAATATATTTTTTGTTAGTTATAGTCATAATGATCTTATATGAATTATTTTGACAAAAATGATTCCGAAATGTAGAAGTTGAATGTGTGCAATTTTATTTCAAATATATTCAGAGATAATGTTTCCCAATTAAATTGAAAAACAGCCCGTTCATTGATTCGACTCCACTAGAGCTACCCGAAGACATAATCCATTGATATTTGTAGTGTATGCGTTACAGCAATTGTAATCAATCTTTTTGAATCGCTTGTCAAAACTTTCCGGGCTCTCCACTCAAATCATAGCAGGTATATGCCACACCATCGTATGTCTTCAATTGTGAGTTTTTTTAAATAAACTATTTTCGTATGGAACTCAAAGTAATTTCGAATCTGATCTAAAACCGGATACCAATTCAAAATCAATAATATTTGTTAAATTTCGTAGCTAATATGCACTTCGTCTTTTTACTTTTCCGCACATCAAAAAATTGAGATTAGAATTGAAGCAAAATTAACACACATATTAGTATACATTAGGAGTCGAAACTTATTAATTTCCAGCTCAATTGGATCATGTCTTCGGTGAGCTCTAGTGGAGTCGAATCAATAAATGGGCTGTTTTCATTATAATTAAGTTAAATTTTCATGGGGATTAGAGAGAGATTTGGAAAATATTTACATGGCAGCTATGTTCTTCGAACAAAATAGTATAAAGTACAAGGTTCAACGTAAACGTTAAATGAATTTGAATATTATTGCTCCATGTAATAAGAATCATTTTTGAAACAAATAACAGAATTTTCTAGCAAAATCTTCAAATCCTCTCTCTCTCTCCCTCTCTCTCTCTCTCCCTCTCTCTCTCTCTCCCTCTCTCTCTCTCTCCCTCTCTCTCTCTCTCCCTCTCTCTCTCTCTTTCGATGCTCTGAGAAAACGTTTGTAGGGATTTGAGAAAAAATAAATGGTCTTAGAATAAATGGTAAAACTAACTTTTCCGCACATTTCTCGAAATTGTTCGGGCTTACACGTTTTTCATTGATTGCTACTCATTTGTATTGGATTTATGTTTATTTCTTATCGAATCATCATGAAACTTTAAAATAAATCACAGAAAATTCCAAGTCATTACGATGAGATCGAATTTCAAGTCATTACACATCATGTGATTTAAATTTAAATTTTGAATAAAAACAAATAAACATCTCAGTTCCTAATTCTAACTTCAACGTTCTCTATTTTTGAATTGGTAATAACAATTACGAATTAGTTCACTCTGATGTGAACTTTCAATTCATGCCAACGATAGATATGGTTCCACATTTATGTTATGTATAACTTTCGTTAAAATATTAATAAGCGTTAAAATTGATGAAAAAAACATAGATTAGAAAAACACAAATACTTCATCCAATTTAATGATAAAATTTGAATTTTGACCACGAAAATTAAAAATGTTGTAGGGGAGGGAGTCTTAAACCTCATCAGAATGACTTGAAATTTTGCGTGACTTATTTATTTCATAAAAAAATAATATCTTGAAAGTTTCAATAGGATACAAGGTGAACTTAACATATTCGCCACACAAATTTTCAGTTTTGACCTCGAAAAGACCCCGCAAAAATTGTGCAGGGGAGGTAGTCCTGAATCTCATCGGAATGACTTGAAATTTTGCATGACTCATTTTTTTCATAAAAAAATTATATTCTGAAAGTTTCATAATGATACAATGCGAAATAGTCATAGTCCCCATACAAATTTTTCGTAATTATATTGAAAAACAGCCCATTTTTTGATTCGACTTCACTAGAGCTACCCGAAAAAATCATCCGTTTAGGCTGAAAATTAATGAGTTTCTATTCCTAATGAAGTACAATGTGTTTGTAAATTTTTGATCAATTTGAATATCAATTTTTTGAGTTATCGTGTAAACAAATTTTTGCGTACAACGGACAACGTACCACACACGGACAAAAAATTGCTCCGGGAATTGTTGCAATAGTTTTTTCTAGGTTCAAAACGCATAGAAAACTTATTCCGAGCGCTTTGAATTTTTTGAACCGATCGCAATACCTTTACCACACACAGTGGTGTGTGCGGAAAAGTAAAAATAGAATACTAGTACTAAATTATAACTAATTAATTGATTAGATTGATGATTTTGTCATTAAGAATTCTCATGACATCAATCCGAGAATTCGCGACATGAGTAAATTTAAGATGATTAATACGATTTATTGACCGGCACGCAACAGATGCTTTAAGTTATTTTTAAAACGATATCAAAGATTTCGAATTTTTAATATCTATCGGTATACTATTTCAAAAATTAATTGCCGAAAAGCTGAAATCCCAGCTGTAGATTAGTGGTTAACATGGAGATGTGGGTTCGAATCTCCTAGTGGCCGTTTGATTTTCTATCAATTTCATCATTGCTAACAACAGTGATATATTGATGGGAGACAAACTAACACATAAAACAGTGATGTTCGACTCACGGAGTGTTTCGGAGGACACTTTAAGCCGTCGGTCCCGTGTGTGTACACAAAGTGGATTTTGAGTTAGCACAGACTGACGTAAATTGACTACCTTAACGCTAAGGTTGTGTTATTGGGTATTTCAATATTCAATACACCACCGCAAAAAAGGTAGTAGCCATTCATGGGCCCGAGAATTTCGAATGCGGTGCAGTCGTGCCCTGCAAGCCCCTCACCAATGTATTCGAATAATAGTTCTCATGCTGGTGGTATTCATGGAATACGAAAAAGACTGAACACACCTAACGGTAAACAATTCGGTCTATAAATACTGAATGATGATGATGATGATGACGAAAAGCTGAATGAGCGGGTATCAAATGCAGTACGCGGATTGAAATTTACACGAAAGTCATCGGGATACCGTGACGATTCACCGTTTTTTACGAACATGTGATTCAAATACCCGGGTGAGCAATTTGACAACTGCTTGAACATCAAGATCGCCGAATGCAGTTTAGCTCTGCTTTAAGGGGTCAATCCGTTCAGACGCTCACGATATTCAGTTACATGAACATTATGTTTTAATCCGTAAATGTATCTGATCTTGTCGTTATCGGCGACGAGATCACGAGGAGTTTGATTTTGAGTGCTGTGTGCACCCCACCCATATGTAAATACATCACCATAGTCCGTTATGGGATCAATCAGTGCTGCAGCCATATCACGTTTGATATAGTTGAGTATAAAATGCTTTGTGTGGCGTATACGATTCAGCACACCATACACTTTTTGCAATTTACACTTGTCATGTTCTTGAAAAGTAAAATTTTCGTCAAAAATAACACCAATGTTTTTGATTGACTTGCAGAATTCGAGTTTTTCATCACCTATTTTCACATCATTGATCATATCAAAATTCAACCGACCCGTTTGATGCTCATACCGCGACGTTTTATAAAATCATTAAATTTTGCAAGATCGTAATTTACTTTATCAATCCCGCTATTAATTTGATTAAAATCGACTTCGATGTGCTTGACAATCATCCGCGAAAAAATGGCCAGTCATATCGATTCAAGCAAGGTGTAGTCAGAAGGGGCAAGGTCTGGGCTGTTGGGCGGGTGAGGCAAAACGTCCCATCCACTGTTTTCCAAATAGTTTTGGACCTGTCTTGCAACATGAGGCCGAGCGTTGTCATGATGAAAAATTATGGACTCGTATCTGGTCGCATATTCCAGCCGTTTTTCGGTGATTGCTCGCTTCAAACGAATCAATTGTGTTCGATACAATTCCCCTGTGACCGTCTGGCCCGATTTCAAAAGCTCATAATATAAAAGATCCTTTTGGTCGCACCAAATACAGAGCATTACCTTGCCATGACTTTTGCGCTTGGGGTTGTCGTAATGGATCCATTTTTCATCACCAGTAATAATGCGATTTTTTTGTGCCGTTCAAGCAGCATTTCGGACATGCAATATCGTTTTCAACGTCTCTCGGCTACAATTCATATGGGACCCAATTTCCTTGCTTTTGAATGAATCCTGCCGCTTTCAAACGTTTTTAACGATGACATTCAGCCACACTTTTCTTTTGGTTAAAGTACTAAAACATTGCTTACCGCAAATGCTGTTTTTATGGTACATAATTCGACATTTAAACCGTAATAAAATAAATGGTCTTACGTACGTAAAATTATTGGGAGAACAAATTGAAAACCGCGCATTCGTTACTAACTTCATATCTATCATAGATGTCATTATTTTGACTTTGACAGCTATTGTATCTTAAAGAGGATAAAAAAATACATTGAAAACGATCTGTCAAACTTATCATTCAGTTGAATACATAAGTTTATTATTGCGTTGAAAATGTCGAGCTACGTGCCTACAAAACAGCATTTGCGGGAAGTTTTACTTTATTGGTTTAATCTGAAGAAAAGTGCTTCCGAGAGTCATCGTTTGTTATGCGAAGCATATCCAGAATATGCTCCGTCGATTAGAACGTGCCAGGAGTGGTTTGCGCGGTTCAAAAGTGGTGATTTTGATGTGGAAGACAAAGAGCGTCCAGGCCAAGTGAAAAAGTTTGAAGACGAGGAGTTGGAAGCATTACTCGATGAAGACTCGTGTCAAACGCAAGAAAAACTTGCAAAATCATTGGGAGTGACACAACAATCCATCTCCTATCGTTTAAAAGCCATGGGAATGGTTCAAAAGCAAGGAAATTGGGTGCCATACGAATTGAAGCCGAGAGACATCGAACGCCGTTTTTTCACTTGTGAACAGCTGCTTCAAAGGCAAAAACGGAAGGGTTTTTTGCATCGTATTGTGACTGGTGATGAAAAGTGGATTTATTACGATAATCCGAAGCGAAAAAAATCGTATGGTTACCCCGGCCACGCATCAACATCGACGCCAAAGCCGAACATTCATGGCTCGAAGCTAATGCTGTGTATTTGGTGGGATCAGCTCGGCGTGATCTATTATGAGTTGTTGAAACCAAACGAAACCATCACAGGAGCATTGTACCGAACTCAATTGATGCGTTTGAGCCGAGCACTGAAGGAAAAACGGTCGGAAACGGTCGCAAGACACGATAAAGTTATTTTGCAACATGGCAACGCTCGGCCACATGTTGCTCAGGTCGTTAAAACCTACTTGGAAACGCTTCGATGGGAAGTCCTACCCCACCCGCCGTATAGCCCAGACATTGCCCCTTCCGATTACCACCTCTTCCGATCAATGACACATGGCCTGGCTGAACAGCATTTCCATTCTTACGAGGAATGCAAAAAATGGGTCGATTCATGGATAGCCGAAAAAAGCACAGATTTCTTTCGACGCGGAATCCGTAATTTGCCAGAAAGATGGGAAAAAGTTGTGGCTAGCGATGGACAATACTTTGAATAATCAATTTGAAACCATTTTTCCATAATAAAGATCGAAATTTTGAAAAAAATGCGCGGTTTTCAATTTGTTCTCCTAATAACTTTTCCGCACATTTCCCGAAATTGTTCGGGTTTACGCGTTTTTCATTGGTTGCTACGCATTTGTATTTGATTTATGTTGATTTCTTATCGAATCATCATGCAACTTTGAGAATAAATCACAGAAAATTTCAAGTCATTACAATGAGATCGAATTTCAAGTCAAGAAAATTTAAATTTTAATAAAAAAACGAATAAACATCTCAGTTCCTAATTTTTACTTCAACGTTCTCTATTTTTGAATTGGTAATAACAATTATGAATTAGTTCACTCTGATGTGAACTTTCAATTCATGCCAACGAATAATATGGTTCCACATTTATGTTATGTAAAACTTTAGTTGAAAAGTTAATGAGCCAAGGGAACCGTGCTATTTGAGACATTTTAATCATATCTATTCTCCAGCGCCATCTATTGGGCAATAGTATTGATGTGATATTTCAATCGATTCAATGACTCATTTGTTTTTTTTATTTGTGTCAATAAAATTTTTGTTCGTTTTACAATGGATCTAAATTTAGTTCACCTATGTAAAATAAGATGGCGCGGTCAATTGGCATACTCTCGAATAGCTCTCCAATTCCATACAAGCACGGACCGCTTGTATTGAGCATTCAAATTGATGAAAAAACACAGATTAGAAAATCACAAATACTTCATCCAATTTAATGACAAAATTTTAATTTTGCCCCGAAAATTGAAAGTTTTGTGAGGGAGGTGGTCTTAAATCTCATCAGAATGACTTGAAATTTTGTGTGACTTATTTATTTCATAAAAAATAATGCCCTGAAAGTTTCAATAGGATACAAGATGCACTTAGGATATTCGCTATACAAATTATTCGTTTCGGCCACAAGAAGACCCCGAAAATCGAAAATTTTGCAGGGGAAGTAGACCCAAATCTCATCGGAATGACTTGAAATTTTGCATGACTCATTTTTTTCATAAAAAAATAATATTCTGAAAGTTTCATAATGATACAATGCGAACTAGACATAGTCCCCATACAAATGTTTCTTAATTATATTGAAAAACAGCCCATTTATTGATTCGAATCCACTAGAGCTACCCGAAAAAATTATCCGATTAGGCTGAAAATTAATGAGTTTCTATTCCTAATGAAGACAAATGTGTGTGTAAATTTTTGATCAATTCTAAAATCAATTTTTTGACTTATCGTGTTAACAAATTTTTGCGTACAACGGACAACGGACAACGTACCAACGTACCACACACGGACAAAAAATTCCGGGAATGGTTGCAATCGTTTTTTCATAGTTCAAAACGAATAGAAAACTTATTCCGAGTATTTTCAATTTTTTGGACCGATCGCAATACCTTTACCACACACAGTGGTGTGTGCGGAAAAGAAAAAAAATGGTGTGCGAAAAGTTGTGTTAACTTTGACAAACGAAATTTAATAGAATTTTTGACGCTCTTTAAGATACAATAACTGTCACTGTCAAAAGAATAACACCCGTGATAGATATGAAGTAAGATACAGATTGCCACGTTTTAAGTTATACACCCAATAAAAATTAGAAACAGAGATGTTTATTCGTTTTTTTTTATTCAAATTTGGATTTTATGATGTATAATGACTTGAAATTCGATCTCATCGAAATGATCTGAAATTTTCTGTGATTTATCCTCAATGTTGCATGATGATTCGATATGAAATAAACATAAATCCAATACAAAATGCGTAGCAATCAATAAAAAACCCATAAACCCGAGTGATTACGGGGAATATGCGGAAAATTTAGCTTTACGTACGTAAGATCATTTATTTCAGTATGAATTACGATATATTCAAATCATACGCCATCTTTTAGGGAACCGCACGAAATATCCGAAATCCATATTAAATATAAAATATATTTTATCAACACTTACGTCAATCCTCTTTGTTCTTCTATGTAAAGTGTGTCGTATAAATACATTATATCGAGAAGAAATTCAGATTCTGCCAATCCAGCACATTTTCTCCACTTCTCGAACAAAGACTGATATTGTTTGAGGAATGATTTGTATTCAGAAGACTCTATGTAGCTTTTCATCAGGTCTTGTAAGTGGGGACAAAAAGATAGTCCAGTGTAAATATCTTCATCGAAATGTACTGTATGATTTGGTATGGGCTGCCAATTGAAGTCTCCATTCCAAATTTCTTCTTGAGAAGGTGGGAATAATACGGCCGCTGTACATTGAGCGCTCATCAGACATCGATCTTTATCAGTGCTGCGGTAGTATACTTTGTTGGGTGAATAATTTGAGCCAATGAGATTTTGATATCTTCGATGTAAGAATTTTCCGAATTCGTACATTTGTTGCTTTCCAACCTAGAAAATTGTCTCAAATTACGACATAAAAATTCCTCAAAATGCACAAATCAATTTTTACATTATTTAACGGGGAAACACATTGAAACAAATAAAATTAAAGTCTTACATTCGTTAATGCTCCGAAGCCTCCAGACCAGAAGCTCTCATTTCTGTAGGGGTCGTTTGGATATGATCGCGCTATATTCCGTTCACCATGGCGATGAAGCTTAATTAAAATTGATATAGAACAACAGCTATTAGTTTCCGTCAATTCACAAATCAAATTTTACGTACGACTTGTGCGAAAATCAATTGATCCTGCTCGTTATCCGTCTGAGATGTTGTATTAGGTAGTTTACTGCAAGTAAACAACTGAATACTCGCCAAAATACAAAACACTGTATAAAAAATATCCATTTTAATTAGGAGCCACGTTCGAAATCCCACTTGCCAAACTATTTTATACGTGGAGGGTGAAATTTGACGTCTTATTAACGCGTTACTTTCCAAGAGTAATTGTTCGAAAATTGTACTGGAATCTAATGAGACTTTAGCTTATCTTCCAATACACTGAAGACGATTTTGGGAGAGATACTCATGAATCAAATGAATCGGTGATAAGAAAACTTACCTTTAGATTAGATTGGAAAAATACTGAAAGTGGATAAATGCTTTCTTCGGAATAATTGTAAAACATGAAATATATGGAAATCATGTTTCACTTTTATTTCGAAACAATCTCTTGTGTCACGATTTCGCTCAAAAATATCCAGTTTCAGTATTCTTCCAATCTAATCTAAAGGTAAGTTTTCTTCCCACCGATTTAAATAAGAGTAATGAATTGAGTGTATGGGTAAATAAAATTTATAGGGAAATAAAGCTTATGAGGAAATAAAGTTTATGAGGAAATAAGTATCAATTCATTCCTTTATTTGCATCCATGTAAGTACTAACATGTATAGAATCATCTGTGTAATTACTAACATGTATAGCATACATTTGAAACGATGACTGCAATGATTTGTATGATATATACAGAGAGCATTGACACGCGACTTACGATTGCGAAAAGCGAACCATGCGTTTTTTGTTTCGGTTTTCATTTGAAACACAATGCGGTTTTGCTTACATTCATGATTTTATAACGCATTTGCAAAGGAGAAATTAACTTGAGCAGGACAAATATATGCGCAAATTGCCTTGATTTCTTTGATTAGAAAGCCACTTCTTAATTTTTTCATTTCCGCCGAATGTGTGTGTGCTTCAATAGAAACCGCCAAATAATAGTCCAGAGTGTTGTTTGGTTTTAGAGCCTCACCAACCCAGTTTGGAAGGCTGAAGAGCGATTTAATCAAAATATCGATTGAAATTCATTTTAAATACCTTTGGTAAGCCAATATCCGAAAAAATGAGCTTGAATTGATTGATAAGTAAGCTTTGTTCTGTTTGAAATTTTCTGATTTTCAAACATTATTATGCAACTTGTCTTCGAAAATTGTTGTTGGCTTTTCAATTGATCTGTCCAAATCGCCCAATAGATTCATAATCCATAGTATTTCTTTAACTGCTTCACATAATGCTACAAATTCTGCTTCTGTAGATGATAGTGAAACACATGATTGTTTTTTGCAAGTCCAGCTAATTGTTCCACCATGAAGCATAAAAATGTAACCAGTGTTTGATTTTCTATCAATACGATCTTCGCCGTAATTTGCATCTACATATCCGTAAAATTCATTATTAATATTTGAATTTCCAAGAAACAATTTTAAATTTGATGTTCCTTTTAAATATTTTAGTACTCTTTTTAACTCATTCAAATCTTCTTTCGTTGGTGATGATACTTTTTGAGCCAAAATTCAAATTGCTGCTGATATGTCAGGTCTACTATTGATTGAAATGTATAGTAGACATCCAATAAGTTGTTGATATAAATCATTTGATGGTAACAATACTTCATCGTTTGTTTTCCATAACTGAAATTAGTACTTTCGAAATTGAAGCATCTTGCAGTGAGAATTGAATTAAAAGTTTATTGATGTAATGTTGTTGATTCAAATTGTAAATTCCATTTGTTTTGTTAATTTGAATACCAAGATAATATTGTATTTCTCCAAGATCTCGTAAATCAAATGATTTTTCAATTTTGCATTTGATTTCTTCGATTCTTTTGATATTTTTTGAAATGGTTAAAATATCATCGACGTAAATTAAAAGTATGCATTCATCTCCATTTTCGAATTTTGTGCAATACAAACATGGATCTGCTCGATTTCTTTTAAAATTCATTTTGATTATTGCACTATTTATATCATCATTCCAACATTTTGGTGCTTGTTTCAGACCATATAAACTTTTTTTAAGCAAGCATACATAGCCTTCCTTCCCCTCAATTTCGAAACCCGTTGGTTGCTTCATATAAATGGTTTCTTGAAGGTTACCATTTAAGAATGCAGTTTTCACGTCTAAATGTTTGACAATGAAATTTTCTTTTGAAGCAATTGAAAGGAGAATTCTTAAAGTTGAATGTTTAGCAACAGGAGCGAATACGTGATTATAGTCAATTCCGAATTTTTGACTATATCCCTGTGCAACAAGTCGAGCTTTCAAACGATTTATTTTACCATTTTGATCAGTTTTGACAGTGTAGATCCACATTCCATCAATTGCTTTTCGATCTTGTGGTGATTTGCATAAAGTCCATGTGTTGTTTTTGATAAGTGAGTTCATTGTTTGTCACTTCTATCCATTTGTCCTTGTTTATGTCTGCTATTGCTTGGTTATAATTTGATAGTTCTTTGATTAGAAAAATTGAATGAATTGAGTAAAGTTCGTTTAAAGTTTCATTCTTTGATTGTTGATCATTTGTTTGATTTGAATTTGTAGTATTTGATTGTTGTTCATCTTGAGTTTGAATTGTTGTACCAGTCCATGTATTTTGCTTTAACAGTGTAACCATATCGTTCAGGTGGAATCCCCTTGTTAGCTCTGTCTGATCTACGTGAAGTTGTATCATCCTCACAGCAATAACTTGGACCAATGTTTGGTGGTTCAACGTGGATTGGTTGATTGATTTGTGTATTGTTGTTCGATTGAAGATTAATTGAAATATTATTGTTTGTAACGAATTTTACATCTCTGCGTACACAATTCGGTTGCTGTCTGGATTGTAACATTTGTAGATGTTATGGTTATCGTATGCAAGAAGAATCATTTTCGTTGAAGTGTCGAATGAAAATCTAATTTGCGGCGATTTTGATTCCGAATTTTTACATAATAAAGTGAACCAAAAGTTTGCAAATGTTTAAAATTTGGTTTTTGATTATTCCAAGTTTGAAATGGTATATGCTCAATGCTTTGACTAATCAAACGATTTTAAAGATAATTAGCAGCAGTTATCGCTTCACCCCAAAAAGTTTTTGGTAAATTTGCATTAGTATTTGCACGTGTCATTTCAACTAATTCAAAAAAAAACAACGATTTTTTCGTTCTGCGATACCGTTTAACCTTCATACCATCTCCAAAAAAAATTACAAATTCTACCCTCGTGCTTAGATTTCTACTCATATGGAATTTCTATGTAATTTGTATGGAAAACACTTTTTTTAGTTTATATTTATTAGTTTTCATTAACATACTTTATTTTTCTCTAAAAGAATTGAATTAAAAGTGAATTTTTTTAAAGAAGTCGCTCTACAATACATTTTACACAAACGTTTCGATTATTCTTGCTTTTGCAAACACCTTTTGTGCAGAAACAACAGATAGTTTCATGCATATTATTTTTATTGGCGGACTTCTCACTGAAGCAAATGTGACATCTGGATCTGCCTTTCGATAACGATGGAACACTTTTACAATGGAATTTCGATTGAAGTTGATGGTAGCAATGTTGGTGAACCTTCACGTGATACTGTCGACTCACGAGAAACGGAGGAAGATGAAGAATAAATAGCTGGCGAACCTTCACGCCATTGTAGAGATTCTCTACTAGTTGAAAGAAGTGATGCTGACGACTTAGATCGGGGAACGCCTTTTCTCATATTCATGTATGGCTGCGCAAGAGAAAGTCCAAGTTCACGTAAAAAATTGCGCCGTATCGTAGTTTTCTGTGTTGTCTGCCAATTCGGAAATATCTCCTTGAAAATGATCAATGCATTCAATGCTGAAATATCGATTATATCCGAAAACACGACAATAGGCCATTGATTTGTTTTGCGCTTACAGCTGTAACACGAAATCATCTTGTCAACAGTATCCACACCACCTGGAGGAAATAAAACAAAGAACGTATATAGTAGAAAGATCAAATCAGAAGCAATTGAACAAACCTTTATTTTTATTGTAGTATTCAATAATCTCTGGCAATTTTTTGTAACCAGATCCTACAATTTTTGAACTATGCATTGTACTCTGCAAAATTGCACACTTGTTTTTTCGTCCAACGTAAGAAACGAGTGTTGTGTCTTCCGTGAACGCAAAGGTTGACTGGTATAAAGGAACGTTCTTACATTCAAGAAGCTTTGGTGGAATGCTTGTTTTATTTTTGCGCATCGTACCCACCATTGTGAGTCCTTTTGACAACAATTTTTGGCCAAGATCGTACGACGAGAAAAAATTATCCATCGTTACATTGTGACCTTTCAGCCCACCGATCAGATCCAATACGACACGTGCACCTTGTCCTTTTTCAGCTGAAATTGCACCAGCCGGTTTTACCAAATATGGCTGTATTTTCCATACATAACATGTTTCAGAACAAACCAAAAGCCAAAATTTTAGGCCGTATCTTTCTGGTTTGGAAGGCATGTACTGACGAAACTTACATCTGCCACGAAAACCAAGAAGTTGTTCGTCTACAGTGACACATTCAGATGGATTGAAGAAATCAGGTAAAATTTCCGACCATTTATCGAATAAATCACGAATCGGTGCAAACTTGTCGGTGGAGTTTTGTTGTCGTCTGCTCATAACATCATCGAATCGAATAACTCGGTTCATATATTCAAATGTTTTCTTTGACATAATTGCTTTGAAAATTGGCCGGCCATATTCACCATCAAACAAATCAATCAGAGTTTCATTTTTAGATCTAAATAAAAAAAATCGAAACATAAAAATCATAGATAGAAAAAAGAAAAAAAAAACGAATGACACACCTGTATACACCGGCCAAGATCAGTACAGCAATATATGCATGTAACAAATTGGAATCGATTTCTATGGTGTTTTCGCCAAGTTTAGCTTTTGCATACGCATTTAAATTCTTCAAAATGATGTTTTCAATTGGTGACGGAAAGAAAAGGAGAAATGTATCTTTGATAGAATCGACACGGTTTTTTGTAAATCTTGTTGTTCCTGGGCGAAGATTGATAACGTTTTCTCCACGCAATCTTCCAGTTCGATCTGCCAATGGTTCGGGCTTCCAAACAGTGCCGTCTTTTGATATAAATTGTGGATCAGCATTTGCATCAATTGCGATGTTTTCTGCCAAATCATCCATTTCGTCATCGTCCGGTTCTTCAACATCAGAATCACTTGTTTCAACCAAAGTCTCTTCTTGTAATTCATATTCTTCTTCGCTAATGTCTGTATCTTCGTCGTCAGTCTCATTGAGAATTGCTTCTATCTCCTCTTGTGTAAGATATTTTGGTCTGGTCATCTTATATTTTTAGAAATATTCCCCAAAAAATTTCACAACATTACAAACACAAACTATACTTGTAAACAAACTAACAACTGAATGACATCATCTGTCAAATATACTGAAATCCCATATGAGTAGAAATCTACGCACACAAGGTAGTCTATGTAAGTTTTGTCATATTCCGATGCGAAAAAAAAAATTGACATCGGGAAACATTTGTTTATGTTTAAAATGAAGAGAAAAACAAAGTCAAGAAGTTTCATGAGCATTGGTTTACAATTTTTGAAAAAAAAATAAAAAAAAAATTTAATTGCGTAGTTTTCTACGCCAGGATGGTATGAAGGTTAATTGTGGAGTGTATGGTGAAGTTAATTGAGATTTTATTCCAAATTTGTCAAATAGTGTTTTAATCGTTTTATTCAAGTATTCACCACCACGGTCGGTATTAAACACTTTTGGCTATTGTCCCTTTTGAGTTTTCATTAATTGAATAAATTCTTGTGTTCTATCACTAACTTCACTTCTCTCACGTAAAAGATAAATATTCATCAATAAAAGTTAATACTTATTGTTTTCCACTGGGCGTTTGAGTTTTGAATGGCCCACATAAATCGCTGTGAATAACATCCAAACATCTAAAATTGTTTTAGAAGTCTTTTCTTCTTCTTTAGCAAACGGTCGACGTGTCATTTTTGAAATTAAACATACTTCGGTTGTATTATCACAATTACATTTATCAATTTTCATACCAATGGCCAAGTCTTTGTTGAACATCAATTTGATTGCTTCGATGTCGCGATGTATCAATATTCCGTGCCATGAATGTATGCATTTTTTAGTTGATGTAATTGAGAATAACTTTTCATGATTTAGATAATATAAATCATTTATCAAGTCATCCGTTGTGATTTGTTCATTTTTGCAGTAAATTTGACATTTGTTTGCTTCGAAGATAATTTTGACACCTTTGTCTTGTAATTTTTTGATTGAAATGTTATTTTCATGTAAATACGGTGAAAAAAGTGCATTTGGTAGTCTTGCATTTTTAATTTTTCCTTGATCATTAAATAATAATTGAATCGCACATTCACCTATTCCCAAAATTTTGCCTTTGATCCATTCACAACGGTTACTGTGTAAGGTTTTTCTTGAAAATTTGATAGAAGTGTTTTTTAATGAGATCAATGTAATTTTTATTTTTTTTTGTTTTGTTTTTGAGAATATTGCAGTCCTCAATATTATGGTTTTGGCGTTTGCAATATTTGCAACACTTTTTAGTTGATTTGTCTTTGACCCGAAGTAATTCTTCATTGGAGTCAATTAATCTTTCATCAATATGTTTTAAAGTTACAATTGACCATGTTAATGTTTCACTGGCTTCAAGTGTTGTCACAAGAGTTCTGTAGCTTTCTGGAAGGCTTTTTTTCTCAGTAAAATTGACACCTAAACCATTGAGTTTTTGAAGATAGTTTGAAATTTCTTCTACGTGTCCTTCAATTGACGTTGATTCATTCATTTTTGTGTCAAACATGTTCCTCATGGGGGTAATTTTGTGGACGATTGTTGATTTTTCATGAAAATCTTTTAATGAGTTCCAGGTATCTTTCGCAGTTTTTTTATCCATGATCAAACTGAATTGATTGTCATCAACGGTGAGAGAAATTAATGCTTGTGCAAGTTCATCCGCTTCCGAACATTTGGTTAATTCAGTTGGATCTGTTGGAGCCGACTTTTCGATATATTTCCATACTTTCTCTTTCACCAGAACCATTTGCATTCTGAATTTCCATGTGAAATAGCTGGTATTCTTGAGTTTGTTGATTGAGGTTTTCATTTGCATAGTTCTTTTAGTAAATTCTTTTGAATTTAAATCTTATTTAAATGGTAAGGCCCATAACCAATGTAGAAAGTGAACACAGTGAAATAAGACTTTATAAGATAGAACTATAATGTATGGATACTTTAATGTGACTGACTTTTATTGACATGTACATTTTCAATGTCTACTATTCTCAACAATACTACGGCGCGAAACGAAATCATTAATTTTATTTAAAACAAAATTTACTTTACTTTTTCTTTTGTTAATTTTAACGAAATCCACATCGAGATGAGCCTGTGAATCATCTGCAAAGAAGTGGCCAGTAATGTGTTCAGGTACATTGAGAGTATCATTGAAATAAATTGAAAAAAAAGTTTGGCCGAAGTTAGATCCCTGAAGGACACCATTATCAATTTCAATACTATCTGATTCAGTATTACCGACTTTAACAGTTTGAGAAATATTACTATAAATTGATTTGATCAAACTTAGTGAATTATTGTCGAAACCGTAAGATTTACACACTTTAAGCAAACCGGAATGTGGAACCGAAGGGAAAGCACTTTTGATGTCCAAAGAGACATAAATGACAACCTTTTTTCGGTTGATAGACGATCTGATACTCTCTGATATGTTCATTAGCGCAGTTGAGCAGCTGTGATTCTTGTGGAATCCAGACTGACGATCATGAATCAAATGATTAGATTTCAAATAGTGGATGACTTGTTCGTTGAGCAAAATCGCAAATATTTTCGGTAAGAAGGAAATTATACTGAATGGTCGGAGTTCAGAAACGATTTGGGGGTTTGTGACTTTATTAAGAGGCCGAATAATAATTTTACTCCAATCAGCAGGATACACACCGTTGCAAATACAATAGTTATTAATGAGGATACTATTGACGGCATAACAATTTTCAAAAATTCCAGTGGTATCTCGTCTTTACCAATTTCATTACTTTAGAAAACGCGTTAAGAATTAAATCCTCATCTACTTCACGAAAAGAAAAATTAGAATTAATATTAGTCGGCAATGATAAATTATTTAAATCAACCCCGTTAGATTTGTGAATTGTCGCGAAAAAGTTATTGAAATCATTTAAATCGAAGTTATTTAGAATGTCAGAGTTCACAATTTGGAAAGTCATTTAAAATATTAAAATAATCTACGCGATATTCATTCCATGCAGAACTAAATGTAGTTTGTTCAGCCGCTCCAAACTTATCATTCACATCTCCAGCACACATAAAATATTTGTATCTGAAAGCTGGAGACTGAGTGGCAACATCTGAACAAATATCATGAGCAAACAGAAGAAATACAGAAAACACAATTGAAAGCAGTCCCCTTTTGATTAAGAGTGTTTTATGAACTATATATTGAGTCACAATCGAAAACCATAGCAAACTGATGGAGTTTATATAGATTTCTTCTTTTTGTTGTCAAATCGTATAGGAAATATCATTACCTCTATTTATAAAAAGTTTATATCAATTCTAATTAATACAAAATTAGAGTTCATGTCAATGGCACAGAAAATCTCATTTTCGGCTTATGAGTTTACTTACGTAAGTGTAAACATATCGTCGAAATGCCTGATTAGAAGCAAAATGCGGAAAGTGAAAGACATTTTGTTTATATTGTTACTAAAGCTATATTTTACTTTTCCGCACACACCACTGTGTGTGGTAAAAGTATTGCGATCGGTCCAAAAAATTCAAAATGCTCGGAATAAGTTTTCTATGCGTTTTGAACCTAAAAAAAACGATTGCAACAATTCCCGGACAAATTGTTTGTCTATGTGTGGAACGTTGTCCGTTGTCCGTTGCACGATAACTCAAAAAATTGAGATCAGAATTAATCAAAATTTTACACACAAATTGTTATTCATTATGAATAGAAACTTTTTAATTTTCAGCTCAATCGGATAATTTTTCGGGTAGCTCTAGTGGATTCGAATCAATAAATGGGCTGTTTTTCAATATAATTAAGAACCATTTGTATGGAGACTATGTCTAGTTCGCATTGTATTATAATGAAACTTTCAGAATATTATTTTTTTTATCATAAAAATAAGTCATGCAAAATTTCAAGTCATTCTGATGAGCCTAGGACTACCTCCCCTGCAACATTTTCAATTTTCGGGGTCAGAAATTCGATCTCATCGTAATGACTTGAATTTTCTGTGATTTATTCTCAAAGAAATCAACATAAATCCAATACAAATGCGTAGCAATCAATGAAAAACCCGTAAACCTGAACTATTTCGGGAAATGTGTGGAAAAATTAGTTTTACTTACGTAAGACCATTTATTTTTCAATTATTTTAACAAACGTAATGTTAATATGAAGCCAAAAATTGAAATCAAATTATTCGAATTACACGTTTAACAAGAAGTTGAAGTTGATGTTCTTTCATCATTTTGGTATGATAAGGCAGATTTTCCACCGATTATTGTTTCATTTTTGTACGGCGATTTCATTTGTTGAACTCGATCAATAACTTTATTGATTATCCAAATAAGCAGATAACGTGATTTACATTGTTTTGGTAAAATGACTTTGTCTTAAATGCTCGGTTCGAAATCATCGAACGTTTCTCCTCCAATTTGGCAATTTCGATTCATTGCAAACTTTATTTTCCGCGCAATGGATCGACTATCTTCGAAAATAATAACCATTGTGTTACCATTTGCCTGGCTTTTATTTTCAGCAATAACGAAATTGTTACGCTTATCAAAGAATTTTTCCCAAATTCTGTCCTCGGAAAGCGACTCGCCGATTTCGGAATGCTGTAAAATTGCTAATGAAGATTGACAACAATCTGATGTTGTGAATTTAATACCTCTGAATGCTACTCCCAAAATTATTTGCGTTAGTGAATGACCCATTTTATTAATTTATCAATAATTTAATCTGAATTTAATGAATTAATTGCTTCCAATACATCATCGAATGTATGGTAATGTAAAAGCAAATCGATACTAATGTTTTGAACAATGTGCAAGAAATCAAAATACTCAGCTAACGTGGGGATATGTTTAGCCCTTGATATTTGTTCGTTCGTTACAAAAAACGAAGATGTCAATCTCTACACTCCCACAAAAGCCGGGTCCGGTTGGCGTAATGCGTAAAGTGTACAGTATACCACGCACCTACTGATATTTGAGTACATTCCGAAACCGAAAGCATTGGCCCATCGTTGTTCTCTGTGCTCAAAAAGTGTAAGAATAAGTTTTAGGGGTCTTAAATTCAAGTGTGTGCGGAAATTTTAAATTTTAAACTATATTATCTGAAAATTATCTATATAAAATGCATTTACCTCAACCAAACATTGCAAAATAGGGTAAAATAAAAATCAGGCCAAATTTTTTTGTAAATCTTACCATAATTTTTTCAAAATCGATCTAAAAAACAACAAAAACATGACTAAAAGTCAACATATCAGGCCAAAATGATTAAGAAGAGAAAGAAATCGGTTCTGACATCACAACTTTTTTTTTCTTGTCAAATTACTAGTCCATAATCCTTGTACAGTTTTCAAAGTTGAAGCAAAGCTATAAGTGGCAGGACCAGTCATGACTTGTGCTTCCTAATGGGAGTCGGCTTCTCTAAGGCTGAGACCTCAGCTGTTATTAGGCTTGCTCCGTAAATACAAACATAAATGACACAACGTAAACCAAATGTCAAAGCTGCTTTGACTTTTGTCTGAATGACATATGATTCGAATTGGTCTATGTATTTTCATTTACTGAGCCAGCTCAATAGCAGTTGAGTTCTCAGCCTCAGAGGAGCCGGCTCCCTGGCGAAGCCACAAGTCATGACTGGGCAGAACATAATTATAATAAGAAAAAAACAGAATATAATTACACAAATAAATATTTCAATTTATTCATTCATCTTCAAAATTCAAAGTATTTGATCTCCGCGAAGCTTCACGTTGGGCCACATCATTCCGAATTTACACACCAGCAGTGATTAATGGTGTTACAACTGCTTTGAAACTGTTAAACTGACCTAGGCAGTCTCTTTCCATATTAAGAGTCAAGATGATCAGTTGATTATGATTTTGCTTCACGATGTCAAATTTTTCTCTCCATACAGCTACCGGATAGTCTGAGTCCCATTCTAACATAACTTCAAAGCTCCGTGCCATTCGTCCTAATTCCAATAAGTCTTCAATGGATCTAAACACAAGACCATAGTCTCGGTCAATCTGCTTTTGATATAAATCAACTATTGGCATGAGCAAATCCAAACTTTGTAACTTTGTAGCTGTTTCCAACGCTTTTTTATGTTCTTTCCGAAACTTCTTGCAACACATGTGCCAAATGCCGAGTGCTTCTTGAAGTTTTTCAGTACACAAATCTATCATTTTTAATTGGTCATCATAATGAGTCTCGGGTTTTTTATCAAATTTCACTGCGACTTTCGGGAGAATCTCCTCTAATTTACATCGCCAATCCTTGAAGTGTCTTATCCCGTTCATTTGTAAACATATTTCCCTGGGGAAGAGGTTTCTTTTTGAAGTACCAGCAGACGCAACAAAATCAATGTCAACCTATGGTGTTAAAGAAATGAAGCAACATCAAACTATAATTTCAAAATATTACTAAAAATGCGTAAAATAAAAACTCAAATTTCCGTTTTAATAATTTAATTTTCATTCCAAACTTATTTGAAAGAAAAACAACGTCACATATGACATTTCTACAATTTTGATCAAACATAAACACTCACACAAACCTCAACTTTTGGAAATAGAATTTTTTAGATTCAGTTAAATGGTCATACTTAATATCATGATGAAACAAAGGATGCAAACACATCATACTCAAAACAGAAACATTATTCTGTTGCTCTTTTAAAAGCACAGTTCGGAATCATTGAAGCAATACAACCAGAAACAATGCAACATCGGCCTACGGAACGGAATATTTCATGGTATTTTTGTTTATTTGTTGCCGATATCAATGATTCCTGTGAGAAATGGAAACACAAAAAAAAATCACGCTATATTTTGGAATAATTTTCTTTGAAAAAACTACCATCAGATTTATCATTTCAAAAACGCATACGTTTATGACTTAAAAAAACGTTTGAAATCATTTCCAGAGCAACCTGTTGCACATTGTACACAAAATTCTGTGATCACGTAAACTCAAAAAATGTAAGCTTGAAATAATTTGTTGGCCAGAGAGCACAAAACACCACAAATATGACACGAATGATTCGCATTTTTAATTAGTCTTAAATCTCATCGGAATGACCTGAAATTTTGTGTTACCGCATACACTGTTACAGTGGCTCGCTTCCCAATACGCTAATCCTTACATGTAGCTAAAGTATTATTCTCAGTGGTCTATATTTCTTACTTACGCTACATATGAAAATGGCGATTAAACAAAATGATGCTTGCATGTTGCTTCTGATGATGAACACTACTACTTCATTAGTGGGAAATTCTTGATGAATATACGATTTTATATTGCTCAGACCCAATGAATATATTGAAATTAGACTTGCAAATATTCAACTGACGCATTTCCGAATAATGCATAAACAATTATTATAATGAGTCACAGCTAGAGGCTGCAACGGACCCGATTTTCGGGTTCGAATCCCGCCCGAAGCTCGCCTGAAGCCCGCACCGATCAGCCTCCGCAATGATACGATGTGAACTATTGTAAACATAGTAAACGACGTACAGTGTGCCACACACGGACAACAAAACTCTCCGAGAATGGTTTCAATAGGTTTTTTTTTGCTCCAAAATGCACAAACCACATAAAACGCACAGAAAACTCATTCCGAACATTTTGAGAAGTATTGCGATCGGTCCAAAAAATTCAAAACGCCCGGAAGAAGTTTTCTAACACATCACTCAATAAGTCTTTGATCTGACATACAAAAAAACATTTTTTTGGCAAAATTCCACTTTATTCATCAACATAGTTTCCTTCGAGGGTTATACATTGATTCCAACGATCCTCCAACTTTTCGATGCCTCTTTTATAGAACGATTTCGGAAGTCCCTCAAAATAGGCCTCAGTTTCGGCGATCACCTCCTCATCAGAGCGAAATCTCTTGCCCTGGAGCATCTTTTTGAGATCTGAAAAGAGCCAGTAGTTGCTGGGGGCCAGATCTGGCGAATATGGTGGGTGCGGAAGCAATTCGAAGTGTAAATCGTGTATTTTTTCCATCGTTTTCCACGACTTTGAATCATCGATACGATGTTGTTTTTGGTCCGGTGAGAGCAATCGCGGTACCCACTTCGAATGAAGCTTCTTGAAGCCCAAATGCTCATGCAAAATGGTGCAAACACTTCCAACCGACAACTTTAAAGTGTCAGCTATCTCCTGCATTTTCACTTTGCGATTGGAAAACACGATTTTGTGGACTTTTTTGATGTTTTCGTCGGTGACAGCCTCATTTGGGCGTCCAGAGCGTGCAGCGTCATCGGTGCTTGTACGACCGCATTTGAATTCATTAAACCAATATACCACGCTTCCTTTCGACGGTGCAGAGTCCGGGTAACACTTATCAAGCCAAGTTTTGGCTGTGGCGGTATTTTTTCCCATCAAATAGCAATGATAAATCAACACACGAAATTGCTTTGAATCCATTTTTTTTTAAATGACAAAAGTAGCTTCACCCAAATGACTGTAACTCGCAAACTAATCGGTCGATTTGGCTCAAATTTTGACAAACGTCATCTTAAGGTTTTAGCTGTCAGCTGATGTGGGCAATTCGGTACTAGTGGCGCCATCTATGTGTCAGATCAAAGACTTATTGAGTGATGTGTTAGTTTGTAGCTCCAAGTTGTTCCAGTAATGTTTTATTCACCCTTAGCACTAGCTTTGCCCATTCTGGAAGACTAAATGAATGAGAGAATAATTAAAGTTCGCAATAAAAAAAGTAGTTATATGATATTCACTGCAATCCTTTTCGATTTTCCACATAAAGTATATTGTACAAATCCAGAACATCAGCCAGTTTGGTAAGGGATGAACAGGACTTGCGTTCCAAAAATTTAATCGGGAAGCTATGTTTTAACTTTTCCGCACACACCACTGTGTGTGGTAAAAGTATTGCGATCGGTCCAAAAAATTCAAAACGCTCGGAATAAGTTTTCTATGCGTTTTGAACCTAGAAAAAACGATTTCAACCATTCCCGGAGCAATTTTTTGTCCGTGTGTGGTACGTTGTCCGTTGTACGCAAAAATTTGTCAACACGATAACTCAAAAAATTGATTTAAGAATTGATCAAAAATTTACACACACATTGTACTTCATTAGGAATAGAAACTCATTAATTTTCAGCCTAATCGGATAATTTTTTCGGGTAGCTCTAGTGGATTTTTAATCAATAAATGGGCTGTTTTTCAATATAATTAAGAAACATTTGTATGGGGACTATGTCTAGTTCGCATTGTATCATTATAAAACTTTCAGAAAGATTTTGATGAAATAAATGAGTCATGCAAAATTTCAAGTCATTCCGATGTGATTTAGGACTACCTCTCCTGCAATTTGTTCGATTTTCGGAGTCTTTTCGAGGTCAAACCGGAAAATTTGTATGGCGAATATCTTAGGTTCACATTGTATCCTATTGAAACTTTTAGAATATTATTTTTCCATGAAAAAAATGACTAATTTTCTGTGATTGATTCTCAAAGTTGCATGATGATTCGATAAGAAATCAACATGAATCCAATACAAATCAGTAATTTCGGGAAATGTGCGGAAAAGTTAGTTTTACGTACGTAAGACCATTTATTTTTTCATATGTCTCTCCTGGAAATATTCATACAAGTTTTTATTTATTCTGACCGGTTCAATTGAACCAACAGAAGACATTATCCGAATGAACTGTAAATAAATACGTTTCAATTTTGAATGAAGACGTATTAGCGCGTTCATGTAAAATTGATTTTATGTTTCCACTTTTAGAGTTATCGGGTTTTCAACTAATCTTTTGAGGAGGGATACAGCGTCCGGCGTAGAGTATACCACGTACCTACATTCCGACACCGACAACACCAGTCTCTCGTTCCGAAATCACCGGAGTTAAATTTTTTTTTTTTGCTGCTGGCGACGAGAATGCCGTAATAGGTCGTGTGTATACATATTCGAACTGGTCGCTCTTTCAGGAAGATATTGACGAAATTTTGGGACAATTTTCGTGAATTTTTACTCGATTTTTTCATTTACCCTGTAAAATTCTGGAAACACGTAAATATTCTGTGAATGTGCGGAAATGTTAATTTTACGTATGTAAAAACATTTGTTATTTTCCCAAATAAAAACAGATGTTGTAAATGTCTGAACCATTTTTTTATTTCAAACAAAAAAAAGTAGCGCGCAGAATGTAGAGTTGGCGTATTTTTGAGTTGCGTATTGTGAACAAGTAATCATCGAAAATGGTTAACGCTATATGGTGCAGAACATTATTATAATGAGAAAAAAACAGAATATAATTACACAAATAAATATTTCAATTTATTCATTCATCTTCAAAATTCAAAGTGTTCGAATGAAACAAAAATATCATCTCCAAATTTATGCATCATTCAATCCAAACAAAAATGCTTCTCCGCGTAACTACAAGTTGAGGCCACGCCATTCCGCATTTACACACCAGCAGTGATTAATGGTGTTACAACTGCTTTGAAACTTTCAAACTGACCTAGGCAGTCTCTTTCCATATTAAGACTCAAGATGGTCAGTTGAATATGATTTTTCGTCACGATGTCAAATTTTTTTTTCCAATTTGTTGGAAAGGACGCTAAATTCTTTTCTAACATCTTTTCAAAGATCGGTACCTCTCGTCCTAAATCCAGTAAGTCTTCAATAGATTTAAACACAATATAGTAGTCTCGGTCAATCTGCTTTTGATATAAATTAACTATTGGCTTGAGCAAATCCAAACTTTGTAATTTTGTAGCTGTTTCCGACGCTTTGTTATATTCTTCCCGAAACTCCTTGCAACACATGTGCCAAATACGGAGTGCTTCTTGAAGTTTTTCAATACACAAATCTATCATTTTTAATTGTTCATCATAATCAGTCTCTGGCTTTTTATAAATTTTCACTGCGACTTTCGGGAGAATCTCCTCTAATTTATTACGTCTATCTCTGAAGGGTCTTAACATGTTATATTGTGAACATGCTCTACTGGGGAAGAGGTTTTTATTTGAAGTGCCAGCAGACGCAACAAAATCAATGTCAACCTATGGTGATAAAGAAATAAAGCAACATCAAACTATGTTTTCAAAATATTACTAAAAATGCGTAAAATAAACCTCAACTTTATGCTTTACAAATTTAATTTTCATTCCAAACTTATTTGAAAGAAAAACAACGTCACATATAATATTTCTACAATTTTGATCAAACATAAACATTCATGAACACTCACACAAACCTAAACTTTTGGAAATTGAATTTCTTAGGTGCTGTTTAATGATCATACTTAATATCATGATGAAACAAAGGATGCAAACGCATCATACTCATAACCGAAACATTATTCTGTTGCTCTTTTAAAAGCACAGTTCGGAATCATTGAAGCAATACAACCAGAAACAATGCAACATCGGCCTACGGAACGGAATATTCCATGGTATTTTTGTTTATCTGTTGCCGATATCAATGATTCCTGTGAGAAATGGAAACTCAAAAAAAATCACGCTATATTTTGGAATAATTTTCTTTGAAAAAACTACCATCAGATTTATCATTTCAAAAACGCATACGTTTAAGACTTAAAAAACCGATTGAAATCATTTCCAGAGCAACCTGTTGCACATTGTACACAAAAATTTGTGATCACGTTAACTCAAAAAATGTAAGCTTGAAATAATTTGTTGGCCAGACAGCAAAAAACACCACAAATATGACACGAATGATTCGCACTTTTAATTTGTCTTAAATCGCATCGGAATGACTTGAAATTAATGGAAAAATAATAATAATCTCATTACAATACGATGAAAATTAAATTTCAGTACAAATTTGTTGTAATCAATGAATATTTCGAAAACATCTAGACTTCGTGGAATTGCGCGGAAAAGTTGGTTTCACGTATGTGCACATTCATATATCTCATGCGATCTTTTTTTTCTTTCAGTGGCTCGCTTCCCAATACGCTAATCCTTACATGTAGCTAAAGTATTATTCTCAGTGGTCTATATTTCTTACTTACGCTACATATGAAAATGGCGATTAAACAAAATGATGCTTGCATGTTGCTTCTGATGATGAACACTACTACTTCATTAGTGGGAAATTCTTGATGAATATACGATTTTATATTGCTCAGACCCAATGAATATATTGGAATTAGACTTGCAAATATTCAACTGACGCATTTCCGAATAATGCATAAAAAATTATTACAATGAGTCACAGCTAGAGGCTGCAACGGACCCGATTTTCGGGTTCGAATCCCGCCCGAGGCCCGCCCGAAGCCCGCCCGAAGCTCGCCTGAAGCCCGCACCGATCAGCCTCCGCAATGATACGATGTGAACTATTGTAAATAGTACCTCATCAGAGCGAAATCTCTTGCCCTGGAGCATCTTTTTGAGATCTGAAAAGAGCCAGTAGTTGCTGGGGGCCAGATCTGGCGAATATGGTGGGTGCGGAAGCAATTCGAAGTGTAAATCGTGTATTTTTTCCATCGTTTTCCACGACTTTGAATCATCGATACGATGTTGTTTTTGGTCCGGTGAGAGCAATTGCGGTACCCACTTCGAATGAAGCTTCTTGAAGCCCAAATGCTCATGCAAAATGGTGCAAACACTTCCAACCGACAACTTTAAAGTGTCAGCTATCTCCTGCATTTTCACTTTGCGATTGGAAAACACGATTTTGTGGACTTTTTTGATGTTTTCGTCGGTGACAGCCTCATTTGGGCGTCCAGAGCGTGCAGCGTCATCGGTGCTTGTACGACCGCATTTGAATTCATTAAACCAATATACCACGCTTCCTTTCGACGGTGCAGAGTCCGGGTAACACTTATCAAGCCAAGTTTTGGCTGTGGCGGTATTTTTTCCCATCAAATAGCAATGATAAATCAACACACGAAATTGCTTTGAATCCATTTTTTTTTAAATGACAAAAGTAGCTTCACCCAAATGACTGTAACTCGCAAACTAATCGGTCGATTTGGCTCAAATTTTGACAAACGTCATCTTAAGGTTTTAGCTGTCAGCTGATGTGGGCAATTCGGTACTAGTGGCGCCATCTATGTGTCAGATCAAAGACTTATTGAGTGATGTGTTAGTTTGTAGCTCCAAGTTGTTCCAGTAATGTTTTATTCACCCTTAGCACTAGCTTTGCCCATTCTGGAAGACTAAATGAATGAGAGAATAATTAAAGTTCGCAATAAAAAAAGTAGTTATATGATATTCACTGCAATCCTTTTCGATTTTCCACATAAAGTATATTGTACAAATCCAGAACATCAGCCAGTTTGGTAAGGGATGAACAGGACTTGCGTTCCAAAAATTTAATCGGGAAGCTATGTTTTAACTTTTCCGCACACACCACTGTGTGTGGTAAAAGTATTGCGATCGGTCCAAAAAATTCAAAACGCTCGGAATAAGTTTTCTATGCGTTTTGAACCTAGAAAAAACGATTTCAACCATTCCCGGAGCAATTTTTTGTCCGTGTGTGGTACGTTGTCCGTTGTACGCAAAAATTTGTCAACACGATAACTCAAAAAATTGATTTAAGAATTGATCAAAAATTTACACACACATTGTACTTCATTAGGAATAGAAACTCATTAATTTTCAGCCTAATCGGATAATTTTTTCGGGTAGCTCTAGTGGATTCGAATCAATAAATGGGCTGTTTTTCAATATAATTAAGAAACATTTGTATGGGGACTATGTCTAGTTCGCATTGTATCATTATAAAACTTTCAGAAAGATTTTGATGAAATAAATGAGTCATGCAAAATTTCAAGTCATTCCGATGTGATTTAGGACTACCTCTCCTGCAATTTGTTCGATTTTCGGAGTCTTTTCGAGGTCAAACCGGAAAATTTGTATGGCGAATATCTTAGGTTCACATTGTATCCTATTGAAACTTTTAGAATATTATTTTTCCATGAAAAAAATGACTAATTTTCTGTGATTGATTCTCAAAGTTGCATGATGATTCGATAAGAAATCAACATGAATCCAATACAAATCAGTAATTTCGGGAAATGTGCGGAAAAGTTAGTTTTACGTACGTAAGACCATTTATTTTTTCATATGTCTCTCCTGGAAATATTCATACAAGTTTTTATTTATTCTGACCGGTTCAATTGAACCAACAGAAGACATTATCCGAATGAACTGTAAATAAATACGTTTCAATTTTGAATGAAGACGTATTAGCGCGTTCATGTAAAATTGATTTTATGTTTCCACTTTTAGAGTTATCGGGTTTTCAACTAATCTTTTGAGGAGGGATACAGCGTCCGGCGTAGAGTATACCACGTACCTACATTCCGACACCGACAACACCAGTCTCTCGTTCCGAAATCACCGGAGTTAAATTTTTTTTTTTTGCTGCTGGCGACGAGAATGCCGTAATAGGTCGTGTGTATACATATTCGAACTGGTCGCTCTTTCAGGAAGATATTGACGAAATTTTGGGACAATTTTCGTGAATTTTTACTCGATTTTTTCATTTACCCTGTAAAATTCTGGAAACACGTAAATATTCTGTGAATGTGCGGAAATGTTAATTTTACGTATGTAAAAACATTTGTTATTTTCCCAAATAAAAACAGATGTTGTAAATGTCTGAACCATTTTTTTATTTCAAACAAAAAAAAGTAGCGCGCAGAATGTAGAGTTGGCGTATTTTTGAGTTGCGTATTGTGAACAAGTAATCATCGAAAATGGTTAACGCTATATGGTGCAGAACATTATTATAATGAGAAAAAAACAGAATATAATTACACAAATAAATATTTCAATTTATTCATTCATCTTCAAAATTCAAAGTGTTCGAATGAAACAAAAATATCATCTCCAAATTTATGCATCATTCAATCCAAACAAAAATGCTTCTCCGCGTAACTACAAGTTGAGGCCACGCCATTCCGCATTTACACACCAGCAGTGATTAATGGTGTTACAACTGCTTTGAAACTTTCAAACTGACCTAGGCAGTCTCTTTCCATATTAAGAGTCAAGATGGTCAGTTGAATATGATTTTTCGTCACGATGTCAAATTTTTTTTTCCAATTTGTTGGAAAGGACGCTAAATTCTTTTCTAACATCTTTTCAAAGATCGGTACCTCTCGTCCTAAATCCAGTAAGTCTTCAATAGATTTAAACACAATATAGTAGTCTCGGTCAATCTGCTTTTGATATAAATTAACTATTGGCTTGAGCAAATCCAAACTTTGTAATTTTGTAGCTGTTTCCGACGCTTTGTTATATTCTTCCCGAAACTCCTTGCAACACATGTGCCAAATACGGAGTGCTTCTTGAAGTTTTTCAATACACAAATCTATCATTTTTAATTGTTCATCATAATCAGTCTCTGGCTTTTTATAAATTTTCACTGCGACTTTCGGGAGAATCTCCTCTAATTTATTACGTCTATCTCTGAAGGGTCTTAACATGTTATATTGTGAACATGCTCTACTGGGGAAGAGGTTTTTATTTGAAGTGCCAGCAGACGCAACAAAATCAATGTCAACCTATGGTGATAAAGAAATAAAGCAACATCAAACTATGTTTTCAAAATATTACTAAAAATGCGTAAAATAAACCTCAACTTTATGCTTTACAAATTTAATTTTCATTCCAAACTTATTTGAAAGAAAAACAACGTCACATATAATATTTCTACAATTTTGATCAAACATAAACATTCATGAACACTCACACAAACCTAAACTTTTGGAAATTGAATTTCTTAGGTGCTGTTTAATGATCATACTTAATATCATGATGAAACAAAGGATGCAAACGCATCATACTCATAACCGAAACATTATTCTGTTGCTCTTTTAAAAGCACAGTTCGGAATCATTGAAGCAATACAACCAGAAACAATGCAACATCGGCCTACGGAACGGAATATTCCATGGTATTTTTGTTTATCTGTTGCCGATATCAATGATTCCTGTGAGAAATGGAAACTCAAAAAAAATCACGCTATATTTTGGAATAATTTTCTTTGAAAAAACTACCATCAGATTTATCATTTCAAAAACGCATACGTTTAAGACTTAAAAAACCGATTGAAATCATTTCCAGAGCAACCTGTTGCACATTGTACACAAAAATTTGTGATCACGTTAACTCAAAAAATGTAAGCTTGAAATAATTTGTTGGCCAGACAGCAAAAAACACCACAAATATGACACGAATGATTCGCACTTTTAATTTGTCTTAAATCGCATCGGAATGACTTGAAATTAATGGAAAAATAATAATAATCTCATTACAATACGATGAAAATTAAATTTCAGTACAAATTTGTTGTAATCAATGAATATTTCGAAAACATCTAGACTTCGTGGAATTGCGCGGAAAAGTTGGTTTCACGTATGTGCACATTCATATATCTCATGCGATCTTTTTTTTCTTTCAGTGGCTCGCTTCCCAATACGCTAATCCTTACATGTAGCTAAAGTATTATTCTCAGTGGTCTATATTTCTTACTTACGCTACATATGAAAATGGCGATTAAACAAAATGATGCTTGCATGTTGCTTCTGATGATGAACACTACTACTTCATTAGTGGGAAATTCTTGATGAATATACGATTTTATATTGCTCAGACCCAATGAATATATTGGAATTAGACTTGCAAATATTCAACTGACGCATTTCCGAATAATGCATAAAAAATTATTACAATGAGTCACAGCTAGAGGCTGCAACGGACCCGATTTTCGGGTTCGAATCCCGCCCGAGGCCCGCCCGAAGCCCGCCCGAAGCTCGCCTGAAGCCCGCACCGATCAGCCTCCGCAATGATACGATGTGAACTATTGTAAACATAGTAAACGACGTACAGTGTGCCACACACGGACAACAAAACTCTCCGAGAATGGTTTCAATAGGTTTTTTTTGCTCCAAAATGCACAAAACACATAAAACGCACAGAAAACTCATTCCGAACATTTTGAATTTTTTGGACCGATCGCAATACTTTTGCGTACACAATGGTTTGTGCGGAAAAGAAAAATTAAAAAATACGAAGACCTGTCACCATGTTAAAAACCATTTATAATTTTGTTTTTGATCGGAAGCCACAAGCCCAAGCCCAACCCAACTGACACAATTTTCGCATAATTCAAATTCGCTTTCCAACAGATATTCAGAAATTTACTTGAAGATACGAATGTTTTTCATATGAAAATAGTCCTTTTTTGTACAAGAGTCCGAATGTTTTTAGAGATCGGGTAACATTTGGGTTGATTTGATATGGAACTTCCTGGTCAAGAGAGTAATTTTTTAGGAATAATAAGATGGTTACGAAGCCTTTTAGTTTCGAACAGCGTCGAAATGGAGGATTAAATTTTAACAAGATGTGAGAAAGAAAAACCGTCCATTTTATGACTGGACTCCAATTGAACCATTGGAAATATATAATCTAGAACTTGCATGGATCGTGTTCATAAGTGAATCATAAGCAGAACACACGAAAAGAGAGCTCTGAAAAGATGATCACGAAAATGGGAGAAATTATATTTGTGAAATAACTCTGGGCGCTACAGTGAGTGCTTGTCAGAGTGACAAGCATCTGACATAACCAATAATAACCAATATACTACAAATGTATCATTTATTCACAGGATCATTGATGTTCACATGTGTTGCTGCACTCATTGAAAATTGATTTAGAATATATAAACCGTGGTTTAAAATCATTAAACTTGAACATTTTTTCCGAATTTAACTTAAGAAATGTTTCTTTACAAAAACAAAAACTAATTGGAATGTTGCACGTCATAAAGCGTCTAAAATATCAAACATGCGTGACAATTTCAACGTTGCATGATTTTTCGATCACATTATAAACACGCGCACAACTGAATTTTGACATTTCGACTGAAAGTGGGCATTTCTACACCATTTTGGCACTCCAATATTTTTTCTATGCAATATTCAAATTATAGCCGGGACTAATTAAATCAAATAATAAGATATCTTATTACTTATTACAATGTTCACTGTAATAATTATTACATATTACATCTTATTAAAATAATAAGATTGTAATAAGTAATATTTATTACAATCTTATTAAATAATAAGATCCGAAAACTTATTAGATATTTCGTATCAAAATATTATTTCATCTTATTACTTTTGAAATTTTGCGTTAATGGAGCTATACTATGGAAGCAGTTGTAATAACATCGCCAAACTTATTACTTAGAAATTTTTGAATTGAAATTGGAAATTATTCAGTGTGATAAAAAAAACGTTTAAAAATAACCTTCTTTATTGTTTAAATTCAAGTAGAGCTATGAAAAGCAAATTCTCTGTGAATTTTGAAAAATTCAAGAAGTAATAAGATGAAATAATATTTTGATACGAAATATCTAATAAGTTTTCGGATCTTATTATTCAATAAGACTGTAATTAATATTACTAATTACTATCTTATTATTTCAATAAGATGTAGTAAATAATAAGATCGCATTTTATTACAGATCCAAAAATAATAAAATTTTTAATAAATACTACGAACTGACCCGACTATAATTCAAATTGGGTTATTTTGAAGAATTTAAAGGTTTTTTAATAAAATTCGGGTAAAACTTATAAAATTCAAAACGCCCGGAAGAAGTTTTCTATATGTTTTGAATCAAAATAAATGGTCTTACGTACATAAACCCACATTTTTGCGCACATTTCCCGAAATCGTTCGGCCTTACGGATTTTTCATTGATTGCTACTCATTTGTATTTATGTTTATTTCTTATCGAATCATCATGCAACTTTGAGAATAAATCATAGAAAATTTCAAGTCATTACACATCATGCAATTTAAACTTGAATTTAAATTAAAACAAAACGAATAAATATCTCAGTTTCTAATTTTTACTTCAACAAACGTTCGCAGCTTTTTAATCCTGTGAGAAATGGAAACTCAAAAAAAATCACGCTATATTTTGGAATAATTTTCTTTGAAAAAACTACCATCAGATTTATCATTTCAAAAACGCATACGTTTAAGACTTAAAAAACCGATTGAAATCATTTCCAGAGCAACCTGTTGCACATTGTACACAAAAATTTGTGATCACGTTAACTCAAAAAATGTAAGCTTGAAATAATTTGTTGGCCAGACAGCAAAAAACACCACAAATATGACACGAATGATTCGCACTTTTAATTTGTCTTAAATCGCATCGGAATGACTTGAAATTAATGGAAAAATAATAATAATCTCATTACAATACGATGAAAATTAAATTTCAGTACAAATTTGTTGTAATCAATGAATATTTCGAAAACATCTAGACTTCGTGGAATTGCGCGGAAAAGTTGGTTTCACGTATGTGCACATTCATATATCTCATGCGATCTTTTTTTTCTTTCAGTGGCTCGCTTCCCAATACGCTAATCCTTACATGTAGCTAAAGTATTATTCTCAGTGGTCTATATTTCTTACTTACGCTACATATGAAAATGGCGATTAAACAAAATGATGCTTGCATGTTGCTTCTGATGATGAACACTACTACTTCATTAGTGGGAAATTCTTGATGAATATACGATTTTATATTGCTCAGACCCAATGAATATATTGGAATTAGACTTGCAAATATTCAACTGACGCATTTCCGAATAATGCATAAAAAATTATTACAATGAGTCACAGCTAGAGGCTGCAACGGACCCGATTTTCGGGTTCGAATCCCGCCCGAGGCCCGCCCGAAGCCCGCCCGAAGCTCGCCTGAAGCCCGCACCGATCAGCCTCCGCAATGATACGATGTGAACTATTGTAAATAGTACCTCATCAGAGCGAAATCTCTTGCCCTGGAGCATCTTTTTGAGATCTGAAAAGAGCCAGTAGTTGCTGGGGGCCAGATCTGGCGAATATGGTGGGTGCGGAAGCAATTCGAAGTGTAAATCGTGTATTTTTTCCATCGTTTTCCACGACTTTGAATCATCGATACGATGTTGTTTTTGGTCCGGTGAGAGCAATTGCGGTACCCACTTCGAATGAAGCTTCTTGAAGCCCAAATGCTCATGCAAAATGGTGCAAACACTTCCAACCGACAACTTTAAAGTGTCAGCTATCTCCTGCATTTTCACTTTGCGATTGGAAAACACGATTTTGTGGACTTTTTTGATGTTTTCGTCGGTGACAGCCTCATTTGGGCGTCCAGAGCGTGCAGCGTCATCGGTGCTTGTACGACCGCATTTGAATTCATTAAACCAATATACCACGCTTCCTTTCGACGGTGCAGAGTCCGGGTAACACTTATCAAGCCAAGTTTTGGCTGTGGCGGTATTTTTTCCCATCAAATAGCAATGATAAATCAACACACGAAATTGCTTTGAATCCATTTTTTTTTAAATGACAAAAGTAGCTTCACCCAAATGACTGTAACTCGCAAACTAATCGGTCGATTTGGCTCAAATTTTGACAAACGTCATCTTAAGGTTTTAGCTGTCAGCTGATGTGGGCAATTCGGTACTAGTGGCGCCATCTATGTGTCAGATCAAAGACTTATTGAGTGATGTGTTAGTTTGTAGCTCCAAGTTGTTCCAGTAATGTTTTATTCACCCTTAGCACTAGCTTTGCCCATTCTGGAAGACTAAATGAATGAGAGAATAATTAAAGTTCGCAATAAAAAAAGTAGTTATATGATATTCACTGCAATCCTTTTCGATTTTCCACATAAAGTATATTGTACAAATCCAGAACATCAGCCAGTTTGGTAAGGGATGAACAGGACTTGCGTTCCAAAAATTTAATCGGGAAGCTATGTTTTAACTTTTCCGCACACACCACTGTGTGTGGTAAAAGTATTGCGATCGGTCCAAAAAATTCAAAACGCTCGGAATAAGTTTTCTATGCGTTTTGAACCTAGAAAAAACGATTTCAACCATTCCCGGAGCAATTTTTTGTCCGTGTGTGGTACGTTGTCCGTTGTACGCAAAAATTTGTCAACACGATAACTCAAAAAATTGATTTAAGAATTGATCAAAAATTTACACACACATTGTACTTCATTAGGAATAGAAACTCATTAATTTTCAGCCTAATCGGATAATTTTTTCGGGTAGCTCTAGTGGATTCGAATCAATAAATGGGCTGTTTTTCAATATAATTAAGAAACATTTGTATGGGGACTATGTCTAGTTCGCATTGTATCATTATAAAACTTTCAGAAAGATTTTGATGAAATAAATGAGTCATGCAAAATTTCAAGTCATTCCGATGTGATTTAGGACTACCTCTCCTGCAATTTGTTCGATTTTCGGAGTCTTTTCGAGGTCAAACCGGAAAATTTGTATGGCGAATATCTTAGGTTCACATTGTATCCTATTGAAACTTTTAGAATATTATTTTTCCATGAAAAAAATGACTAATTTTCTGTGATTGATTCTCAAAGTTGCATGATGATTCGATAAGAAATCAACATGAATCCAATACAAATCAGTAATTTCGGGAAATGTGCGGAAAAGTTAGTTTTACGTACGTAAGACCATTTATTTTTTCATATGTCTCTCCTGGAAATATTCATACAAGTTTTTATTTATTCTGACCGGTTCAATTGAACCAACAGAAGACATTATCCGAATGAACTGTAAATAAATACGTTTCAATTTTGAATGAAGACGTATTAGCGCGTTCATGTAAAATTGATTTTATGTTTCCACTTTTAGAGTTATCGGGTTTTCAACTAATCTTTTGAGGAGGGATACAGCGTCCGGCGTAGAGTATACCACGTACCTACATTCCGACACCGACAACACCAGTCTCTCGTTCCGAAATCACCGGAGTTAAATTTTTTTTTTTTGCTGCTGGCGACGAGAATGCCGTAATAGGTCGTGTGTATACATATTCGAACTGGTCGCTCTTTCAGGAAGATATTGACGAAATTTTGGGACAATTTTCGTGAATTTTTACTCGATTTTTTCATTTACCCTGTAAAATTCTGGAAACACGTAAATATTCTGTGAATGTGCGGAAATGTTAATTTTACGTATGTAAAAACATTTGTTATTTTCCCAAATAAAAACAGATGTTGTAAATGTCTGAACCATTTTTTTATTTCAAACAAAAAAAAGTAGCGCGCAGAATGTAGAGTTGGCGTATTTTTGAGTTGCGTATTGTGAACAAGTAATCATCGAAAATGGTTAACGCTATATGGTGCAGAACATTATTATAATGAGAAAAAAACAGAATATAATTACACAAATAAATATTTCAATTTATTCATTCATCTTCAAAATTCAAAGTGTTCGAATGAAACAAAAATATCATCTCCAAATTTATGCATCATTCAATCCAAACAAAAATGCTTCTCCGCGTAACTACAAGTTGAGGCCACGCCATTCCGCATTTACACACCAGCAGTGATTAATGGTGTTACAACTGCTTTGAAACTTTCAAACTGACCTAGGCAGTCTCTTTCCATATTAAGAGTCAAGATGGTCAGTTGAATATGATTTTTCGTCACGATGTCAAATTTTTTTTTCCAATTTGTTGGAAAGGACGCTAAATTCTTTTCTAACATCTTTTCAAAGATCGGTACCTCTCGTCCTAAATCCAGTAAGTCTTCAATAGATTTAAACACAATATAGTAGTCTCGGTCAATCTGCTTTTGATATAAATTAACTATTGGCTTGAGCAAATCCAAACTTTGTAATTTTGTAGCTGTTTCCGACGCTTTGTTATATTCTTCCCGAAACTCCTTGCAACACATGTGCCAAATACGGAGTGCTTCTTGAAGTTTTTCAATACACAAATCTATCATTTTTAATTGTTCATCATAATCAGTCTCTGGCTTTTTATAAATTTTCACTGCGACTTTCGGGAGAATCTCCTCTAATTTATTACGTCTATCTCTGAAGGGTCTTAACATGTTATATTGTGAACATGCTCTACTGGGGAAGAGGTTTTTATTTGAAGTGCCAGCAGACGCAACAAAATCAATGTCAACCTATGGTGATAAAGAAATAAAGCAACATCAAACTATGTTTTCAAAATATTACTAAAAATGCGTAAAATAAACCTCAACTTTATGCTTTACAAATTTAATTTTCATTCCAAACTTATTTGAAAGAAAAACAACGTCACATATAATATTTCTACAATTTTGATCAAACATAAACATTCATGAACACTCACACAAACCTAAACTTTTGGAAATTGAATTTCTTAGGTGCTGTTTAATGATCATACTTAATATCATGATGAAACAAAGGATGCAAACGCATCATACTCATAACCGAAACATTATTCTGTTGCTCTTTTAAAAGCACAGTTCGGAATCATTGAAGCAATACAACCAGAAACAATGCAACATCGGCCTACGGAACGGAATATTCCATGGTATTTTTGTTTATCTGTTGCCGATATCAATGATTCCTGTGAGAAATGGAAACTCAAAAAAAATCACGCTATATTTTGGAATAATTTTCTTTGAAAAAACTACCATCAGATTTATCATTTCAAAAACGCATACGTTTAAGACTTAAAAAACCGATTGAAATCATTTCCAGAGCAACCTGTTGCACATTGTACACAAAAATTTGTGATCACGTTAACTCAAAAAATGTAAGCTTGAAATAATTTGTTGGCCAGACAGCAAAAAACACCACAAATATGACACGAATGATTCGCACTTTTAATTTGTCTTAAATCGCATCGGAATGACTTGAAATTAATGGAAAAATAATAATAATCTCATTACAATACGATGAAAATTAAATTTCAGTACAAATTTGTTGTAATCAATGAATATTTCGAAAACATCTAGACTTCGTGGAATTGCGCGGAAAAGTTGGTTTCACGTATGTGCACATTCATATATCTCATGCGATCTTTTTTTTCTTTCAGTGGCTCGCTTCCCAATACGCTAATCCTTACATGTAGCTAAAGTATTATTCTCAGTGGTCTATATTTCTTACTTACGCTACATATGAAAATGGCGATTAAACAAAATGATGCTTGCATGTTGCTTCTGATGATGAACACTACTACTTCATTAGTGGGAAATTCTTGATGAATATACGATTTTATATTGCTCAGACCCAATGAATATATTGGAATTAGACTTGCAAATATTCAACTGACGCATTTCCGAATAATGCATAAAAAATTATTACAATGAGTCACAGCTAGAGGCTGCAACGGACCCGATTTTCGGGTTCGAATCCCGCCCGAGGCCCGCCCGAAGCCCGCCCGAAGCTCGCCTGAAGCCCGCACCGATCAGCCTCCGCAATGATACGATGTGAACTATTGTAAACATAGTAAACGACGTACAGTGTGCCACACACGGACAACAAAACTCTCCGAGAATGGTTTCAATAGGTTTTTTTTGCTCCAAAATGCACAAAACACATAAAACGCACAGAAAACTCATTCCGAACATTTTGAATTTTTTGGACCGATCGCAATACTTTTGCGTACACAATGGTTTGTGCGGAAAAGAAAAATTAAAAAATACGAAGACCTGTCACCATGTTAAAAACCATTTATAATTTTGTTTTTGATCGGAAGCCACAAGCCCAAGCCCAACCCAACTGACACAATTTTCGCATAATTCAAATTCGCTTTCCAACAGATATTCAGAAATTTACTTGAAGATACGAATGTTTTTCATATGAAAATAGTCCTTTTTTGTACAAGAGTCCGAATGTTTTTAGAGATCGGGTAACATTTGGGTTGATTTGATATGGAACTTCCTGGTCAAGAGAGTAATTTTTTAGGAATAATAAGATGGTTACGAAGCCTTTTAGTTTCGAACAGCGTCGAAATGGAGGATTAAATTTTAACAAGATGTGAGAAAGAAAAACCGTCCATTTTATGACTGGACTCCAATTGAACCATTGGAAATATATAATCTAGAACTTGCATGGATCGTGTTCATAAGTGAATCATAAGCAGAACACACGAAAAGAGAGCTCTGAAAAGATGATCACGAAAATGGGAGAAATTATATTTGTGAAATAACTCTGGGCGCTACAGTGAGTGCTTGTCAGAGTGACAAGCATCTGACATAACCAATAATAACCAATATACTACAAATGTATCATTTATTCACAGGATCATTGATGTTCACATGTGTTGCTGCACTCATTGAAAATTGATTTAGAATATATAAACCGTGGTTTAAAATCATTAAACTTGAACATTTTTTCCGAATTTAACTTAAGAAATGTTTCTTTACAAAAACAAAAACTAATTGGAATGTTGCACGTCATAAAGCGTCTAAAATATCAAACATGCGTGACAATTTCAACGTTGCATGATTTTTCGATCACATTATAAACACGCGCACAACTGAATTTTGACATTTCGACTGAAAGTGGGCATTTCTACACCATTTTGGCACTCCAATATTTTTTCTATGCAATATTCAAATTATAGCCGGGACTAATTAAATCAAATAATAAGATATCTTATTACTTATTACAATGTTCACTGTAATAATTATTACATATTACATCTTATTAAAATAATAAGATTGTAATAAGTAATATTTATTACAATCTTATTAAATAATAAGATCCGAAAACTTATTAGATATTTCGTATCAAAATATTATTTCATCTTATTACTTTTGAAATTTTGCGTTAATGGAGCTATACTATGGAAGCAGTTGTAATAACATCGCCAAACTTATTACTTAGAAATTTTTGAATTGAAATTGGAAATTATTCAGTGTGATAAAAAAAACGTTTAAAAATAACCTTCTTTATTGTTTAAATTCAAGTAGAGCTATGAAAAGCAAATTCTCTGTGAATTTTGAAAAATTCAAGAAGTAATAAGATGAAATAATATTTTGATACGAAATATCTAATAAGTTTTCGGATCTTATTATTCAATAAGACTGTAATTAATATTACTAATTACTATCTTATTATTTCAATAAGATGTAGTAAATAATAAGATCGCATTTTATTACAGATCCAAAAATAATAAAATTTTTAATAAATACTACGAACTGACCCGACTATAATTCAAATTGGGTTATTTTGAAGAATTTAAAGGTTTTTTAATAAAATTCGGGTAAAACTTATAAAATTCAAAACGCCCGGAAGAAGTTTTCTATATGTTTTGAATCAAAATAAATGGTCTTACGTACATAAACCCACATTTTTGCGCACATTTCCCGAAATCGTTCGGCCTTACGGATTTTTCATTGATTGCTACTCATTTGTATTTATGTTTATTTCTTATCGAATCATCATGCAACTTTGAGAATAAATCATAGAAAATTTCAAGTCATTACACATCATGCAATTTAAACTTGAATTTAAATTAAAACAAAACGAATAAATATCTCAGTTTCTAATTTTTACTTCAACAAACGTTCGCAGCTTTTTAATTGGTATTAACAATAACGAATTAGTTCACTCTGATCTGAACTTTTAATTCATACCAACTATAAATATGATTCCACAAAAGTTAATGAGCATTCAAATTGATGAAAATATCACAGATTAGAAAATCACAAATACTTCATCCAATTTAATGACAAAATTTTAATTTTGACCCTGAAAATTGAAAATATTGTTGGGGAGTCCTTAATCTTATCGGAATGACGAGAAATTTCGTATGACCTATTTTCCCATAAATTTTGCGTATAACGTATAACGTACAACGGACAACGTACCACACATGGACAAAAAAAAATTCCAGTAATGGTTGCAATCGATTTTGTTTTGTTCAAACTGTTCCTCGCAAAAAATGCTACAAATACAGCTTTTGATATTTTCATTTACCTTATAAACTTTGAGCGAATTCAAAACATTAACCACAACTGATCCATGAGCGGCATAAAGCCAAAGTGTACGATCTGGATTCAGAAGTGATAGTGTCTTGTTTTTGAATCGATCAAATATCTCTTTCAGTATGAATCCAGCTCGAATTTTTTTCATATCTGATGTATGCGAGACGGCTTCATAGTTTGTAGCTCCAAGTTGTTCCAGTAATGTATTATTCACCCTTAGCACTAGCTTTGCCCATTCTGGAAGACTAAATGAATGAGAGAATAATTAAAGTCCGCAATAAAAAAAAGTAGTCAAATGATATTCACTGCAATCCTTTTCGATTTTCCACATAAAGTATATTGTACAAATCCAGCACATCAGCCAGTTTGGTGAGGGATGAACCGGAGTTGCGTTCCAAAAATTTGATCAGGTAGCTATGTTTTTCTAATAAAGACGTGATCTCATGAGACTCCATGACTTCTTGAAACAAGTGATCAAATCGAGGGCATGGCACGAATGAATTTAGAAGATAATCTTCGCTTAAAGGGATTGTATGAATCGGAATGGGCTGCCATTTGAAATCTTCATTCCAAACCTCATCCTCGGTGGGTGGAAACATACCAGCCGCATTACACTGAGCACTCATCAAATTTCGATCCTCATCGGTACTACGAATGTACACTTTCTCGGGAGAGTACTTTGGTCCAATCAATTTTTGATATCTTTCGCGCAAATATTTTCCTAATTCATATTCTTGTTGTTTTCCATGCTGCCGAATTTCAGGAAAAAAACACTTATTATTTTTCTATAATTTTGTTTAAAAATTTGATTGACTTCAATTCAGCTAATAAAATGTAATATAGTTATAAGATTGAACTAATTTTAGTTTGACATGAAATATATTTGTATGAAAACAACGCAACGAATTGAAATAAGAATGAATCAAAATTTCGATTCATTTTCAGCTCACTTTCGATAATCCTCCAAATCCACCAGGCCAAAATAGCTCATCTTTGTAGGGGTCATTCGGATACGACCCCATTGGATTTCGATCGCCATGTCGATAAATCTGAGTCAATCGGGCAAAATAATCGATCATGTTTCATGTGAGAAAATTGGAAAGAGGAAATACAAAAACTTCTTACAACATGAGCGAAAATGAGATCTGCTTCTTCAACATATTCGAAACTTTCATTATTAACTTCGCCTGAATATTCAGTTAAATTTTTAACAAATGCTGCTTCTATGGCACATACGCCCAACAAAACCCAACTCAACTTATTTAGGATATTCATTCTATATTATTGAAATCACAATTTTAACAATTCTCAAATTCAGCTTGATTCCATAGGGTTTCGTGCTGCAATGATTGATTGTTTACTTATGATTAATGTGAGCAGGCGACGCTCCTTTTAAATTCAAATTTTCCATCGATTGAGCGTAATCCAGAGCGATTTTCCACATAAAGTATATTGTACAAATCCAGCACATCAGCCAGTTTGGTGAGGGATGAACCGGAGTTGCGTTCCAAAAATTTGATCAGGTAGCTATGTTTTTCTAATAAAGACGTGATCTCATGAGACTCCATGACTTCTTGAAACAAGTGATCAAATCGAGGGCATGGCACGAATGAATTTAGAAGATAATCTTCGCTTAAAGGGATTGTATGAATCGGAATGGGCTGCCATTTGAAATCTTCATTCCAAACCTCATCCTCGGTGGGTGGAAACATACCAGCCGCATTACACTGAGCACTCATCAAATTTCGATCCTCATCGGTACTACGAATGTACACTTTCTCGGGAGAGTACTTTGGTCCAATCAATTTTTGATATCTTTCGCGCAAATATTTTCCTAATTCATATTCTTGTTGTTTTCCATGCTGCCGAATTTCAGGAAAAAAACACTTATTATTTTTCTATAATTTTGTTTAAAAATTTGATTGACTTCAATTCAGCTAATAAAATGTAATATAGTTATAAGATTGAACTAATTTTAGTTTGACATGAAATATATTTGTATGAAAACAACGCAACGAATTGAAATAAGAATGAATCAAAATTTCGATTCATTTTCAGCTCACTTTCGATAATCCTCCAAATCCACCAGGCCAAAATAGCTCATCTTTGTAGGGGTCATTCGGATACGACCCCATTGGATTTCGATCGCCATGTCGATAAATCTGAGTCAATCGGGCAAAATAATCGATCATGTTTCATGTGAGAAAATTGGAAAGAGGAAATACAAAAACTTCTTACAACATGAGCGAAAATGAGATCTGCTTCTTCAACATATTCGAAACTTTCATTATTAACTTCGCCTGAATATTCAGTTAAATTTTTAACAAATGCTGCTTCTATGGCACATACGCCCAACAAAACCCAACTCAACTTATTTAGGATATTCATTCTATATTATTGAAATCACAATTTTAACAATTCTCAAATTCAGCTTGATTCCATAGGGTTTCGTGCTGCAATGATTGATTGTTTACTTATGATTAATGTGAGCAGGCGACGCTCCTTTTAAATTCAAATTTTCCATCGATTGAGCGTAATCCAGAGCGATCTTGTTTACATCAGTAATTATTTTTGTTATTTCAGCAATGAATTAAGTCAGCTAATAAACGCTCCTCTCTTTATCTCAACTACAGTAAATAGCAAAACTAAATCAAGCACTGGAAAGAGCTCCTACTTTAAACTAAATCAAGCACTGGAAAGACCTCTAACTTTGATGTAGTCCAAATTATGATAATGTCACATAGCAAGTTCACCATAAAAAATTTTATACCGCAATTACTTAAATCCAAACTTTGATTTTATAGCGAATACAAAATGGAACCCTTGAAAATGCTTAGCGTTAATGGCAAGCCGGTTTTATATATCCCAAATCAGCAAGTTTGTGAATGCAAAATATGTCGATACAAATGAATTGTATTTGCTTTGTGTGTGCATCGAACATGAAGTCTTTGTTTGATTGATCATCAAATGATGATTTTTTGATTGAATATATGTTTAGCTCTACTTTAGCTTCGTTTACTCTTGATACTTTTTAGGTACACTTCGTTACAGTTATTTAACGATGGTTAAAATCAATTTTTCAACGAAACTGAGAGTTTGCAAACCAGTTCGAACATGCAAAAACAAGTTTTTGTCAAATCATATTTATTGGACAATTTCTACTCCTTTGAAAACTGCCTATTGGCTAAATGATTCGTTTTCGTGTTAATATATTTTTATGTATTCATTGGCGAAGGTGCAACTATCTAGAACATGTTTATTTTTAGCGAGTCTTTCGCACTGCCAGTGATTGTTGGGCAACAACGTGATTTTGATAAGAGCAAGAGAAAATGCATCGAATTTTTTCAAACCTATAATTGAGAAGAATTATTTCTTCAGCATGCATGAAAAAAGAATAGTTGAGGTGCATCACGGAACTATAGCAAACGCGAAGAAGCTCAATAATAAAGAACTTTCCATTGCTAAATTGAAAATTCTTTTGATTTTATATTTACTGATTTTTGAAAAAATAAATGAATATGTTTTTAGTTTTTCAATATGTATATTAATTAATTATTTGAACAAATTTTGAGGACATGTTATTAACTATACACCGCCAAAGACTGGCTGTTTTTATTCATTGTTAAGTAATTACATATCTGACAGGGAAAAGGTAAGGGTCATTAATCGATTATATCAGATCTCACCACCATTAAAACCTGTATCTTTTCTTTTAGAAAAATCTTTTCAAACATTGCGAGGTTGAAAGTTAAAAATACAATATGTATAAATATTACATTCGATAACTATGCTAAAAATATCACATAGTCACAATATCACAATATCACAATATTAACAATCATTGGATTTGTTGTTGTTACAACCTAAGATTCAATTTATCACAGGCAACTAATTGAGATTTAAAATTTGCACGCGTAGCAGATTCTTTAAACAGTTCATCAATGAAGTTTGCAAGTTTCCACATCTGATTTATCTTCTAAAGGTCTCCACCGACGATTCACGAAGATTGAATAGGTTTGAATGAAGCGCAATATTGTTTTTTATCTGTGAACATGGGATAATGTCGTTCAATACGTCGTAGAAAAACAGCAAAACTGCATTGATACGCCTCCTTTCAAGTTTCATCAGTTGCAAATTTTCCAATCTACATTCATATGAAGAAATACGATAGTTGTTTTCGGCAGATGGATATTCTCTCAAGGCAAATATTGTAAATTGCTTTTGCACCGATTCAATTAAGTCTATCGATATCGAATGATATGGTAATCATACGACACAACAGTATTCAAGCAATGATTGAATTAAAGTGTTATTTAACGTCTTGAGCGTATTCAGATTTCTTATGTCAAAGCAAAAGCGAATGTTTTTATCATTTGCGGATCATTTATTGGAATAAAAGATCATTTATCAAATAAATGAACTATACAAGAGTTTTGACGATCAAATACTATTTTCGATTGTCGTTATCAGTTTTATGGATCACATCTGATTGTTGAGAATCGCTTATAAAAATCAAGGATATTTTTTTTTAATTTCAAGGATCAATTTAAGAAATCTGAGGACCACATTTCTGAAAATTTAATAATTTTGAGGACAAAATATTGGATATCTGACTAAAAATCGGCATGTTGTATGTTTCATCTAAAATATTTCTTTTTTCGGAATTATTATTTTCTTTACTTCAAATCATATTGATTTCGGAACATCTTGAATATTAGATAAGCGGCATGCCGATTTAAAATCTTCGGTGTCAGTTGGCAGAACATCTTTGTACAAATCATATAATTTATTCAATGGACATTTTGTGCCGCAATTTGGAATGTGCATTGGTGAAAGAGTTTCTGTTTGAGTTTTCCTATAAAATAATTGCACATAATATTCCATGTCATTTCGATGCAGCTCAAACAGCAATCCCGATGCGTACGGTGGCAAATCATACTGAAACTTTAATGAAAAAAATTAATGATTGTTTCAAAACTTAGTTGAATAACATTTACCTCATATAAATTTAATGTATTTAAGACACTTGCAATTGTAAGATCATGAGCGGAATATAGCCATAGGGACTGATTCAAAAGCGATAATGTTTTATTTTTGAATCGATCGAGTATTTCTTTGATCACAAAACCAGCTCGAAGTTTTTTCATTGCCGCTGAATGACTGAGAGATTGTATGTGAAACGCTGCGAGGTATTTCAGGGTATCATTCGTGTTTAATGCTTCATCGGCCCATTTCGGAAGACTAGAATCGTTAAATGTAGTTGAATTTTTCAATTTTTTAAGCTAATTCATTACATTTTATGGATTTCGGTTATTTCACGCGATTTTTTTTTAGTTTTGTTTTGTTTTCTCTAGCTTTTAAATCATTCTTACTGCTTTCGAGCGATTGAAAACAGTTTTGACACAAACATTTATTAATTGTTGTGGCGTTTGACATTGATCTTCTTCGAGTAATGCTTCAATTTTGGTCGACCGGTCTTGTCTTCCGCATCACAATCACAGTCCTTGATTCGTTGAAAAACTTTTCGTGAAGTTCTTTCAGCTGAATTTTTTTTCAGTTCTAATAAAGACATATTCAAAGCTCAAAAATACAATACGAAAAAAAAATGACACATACTAAACATCATTGCCTATTGAAAGTTGAATAATATGAAGTTTTTGTTGGTATGATTCATCTGGCTATAGCTACGACATCTTTTAGGGAACCGCACGAAATATCCAAAATCCATATAAAATATAAAATATATTTTATCAACACTTACGTCAATCCTCTTTGATCTTCTATGTAAAGTGTGTCGTATAAGTACATTATATCGAGAAGAAATTCAGATTCTGCCAATCCAGCATATTTTCTCCACTTCTCGAGCAAAGACTGATATTGTTTGAGGAATGATTTGTATTCAGAAGACTCTATGTAGCTTTTCATCAGGTCTTGTAAGCGGGGACAAAAAGGTACTCCAGTGTAAATATCATCATTGAAAAGTACTGTATGAATTGGTATGGGCTGCCAATTGAAGTCTCCATTCCAAATTTCTTCTTGAGAAGGTGGGAATAATGCGGCCGCTGTACATTGAGCGCTCATCAGACATCGATCTTTATCAGTGCTGCGGTAGTATACTTTGTAGGGTGAATAATTTGAGCCAATGAGATTTTGATATCTTCGACGTAAGAATTTTCCGAATTCGTACATTTGTTGCTTTCCAACCTAGAAAATTGTCTCAAATTACGACATAAAAATTCCTCAAAATGCACAAATCAATTTTTACTTTATTTAACGGGGAAACACATTGAAACAAATAAAATTAAAGTCTTACATTCGTTAATGCTCCGAAGCCTCCAGACCAGAAGCTCTCATTTCTGTAGGGGTCGTTTGGATATGATCGCGCTATATTCCGTTCACCATGACGATGAAGCTTAATCAAAAATGATATAGAACAACAGTTAATTTCAGTCAATTCACAAACCAAATTTTACGTACGACTTGTGCGAAAATCAATTGATCCTGCTCGTTATCCGTCTGAGATGTTGTATTAGGTAGTTTACTGCAAGTAAACAACTGAATACTCGCCAAAATACAAAACACTGTATAAAAAATATCCATTTCAATTAGGAGCCACGTTCACAATCCCACTTGCCAAACTATTTTATACGTGGAGTGTGAAATTTGACGTCTTATTAACACGTTACTTTCCAAGAGTAATTGTTCAAAAATTATACTGGAATTTTATGTCAGACTTTAGCTTATATAAGCTTTCATCGTCCAATACACTGAACACCATTTTATAAGAGATGCTACAAATAAGAGTATTTTATTGATCATTTATGGGGAAATGAGTATCAATTCATTTCATCATTTGCATCCATTAGAAACAAGCTGGGGTTTGACATTCAGTTCGACGCGAGCATCATCTGTCTGAATCAATTATATGTATGGTATATACAGACAGCATTGCCTCGCGACTTACGATTGCAAAAAGCAAACCATGCGTATTTTGTTTCGGTTTTCATTTGAAACACATCGCGGTTCTGCTTACATTTATGAAACTTCGTCTCTGAAACATGAATGTTATTCGAATAACGGAATTGAATGATGTCATAACGCATTTGCAACGGATAAATGAACTTGAGCAGGACAAATATATGCGCAAATAGGTTTGGCTGAATGTACTCATTCGTTTATATACTCTGAATTATTCAATAATGAAAAAAAAAATCAAAAACATAGAAATAGTAAAAATGATAAACATGTTGAAGAGTTTTGTTGAGTCTTATATGTAGTGATGGAACGCTTCATTGGCACTACCACTTAACATATGAAGGTATATTTAAAATGATATCTCCAGTTTATTTGCATCGAATTACCTAGATCGCGTTTCCGATAGATTATCTTATGGATGAATTTTCACGGGAAGTACTCATCATTAATATGTTATCTATCATTGAAAACATGCACACATAAATATTGACATGGTCACACCATTCGAAAGCGCATCGGCGAGCCATTACACATATATACAGAGAAAATGTTCACATTTAAAAGAAAAGCTAGTGATTTTAATTGTTGAATCTTTAAGAGTTATTCCACATTTTTTGGATATATACGCATCGATTGATTCAAGCGATGGATATAGTTGAAGCGTTTGAATGTAATGAGTGAACCGAGAGCTGTTTGTATTGGTGTGCATACACTTTAAGTGTGCGTTATATTTGTAGCACAGCGAACAACGAGCATCACCGTTCCCCTTCACACCTTACAGCCACAAGTGAATGACTGAGCACAGCGCACGATTTTTTTCGACGACATTACAGATGGTTTCAGTATTTTAATATTAGTAAGAATAATAGAAGAATTATATATGTTAAAAATGTCTTTAAAACATACTTCTCGATTTAATAAGAAATAAATAATATATTATATTAACTCATCTTATTAAAAAAAAAAAAAATTAAAAATGTTCTCAAGATCGATCAAACTACCGTCGGTGCCATGTCTGAACCATCCTGAAGATCCACTAAAACCCACTTCCAGATTTTTTTTTAAAAGATTATTTAACATCTCATTAATTTCATAACAAATTCAATACATCTTAACAAAAACATCTAAAGATGACACGATCGACGAATGTTTCAATACGTATGAACGAAAAAGAATACAGTATTTTCTATCCTAAGTTACAACCCGACAAACATTTCTTCTTCTTTCTTCTCGACTGTCCTCTCGCTTCTTTTTCATTTCATTATTCTTTATTTTCTTGCATCTTCTCTTCCTCCTCTTTATAATATTCGCACATAAATTTGGGTCTCACATAAGCGAAAATAATAAGATTCATCACGAAATAAAATGGCTAAGTACTTTACCTATTGTTTTTCGAAATTTTAATGTGCGAATTGTTGAAAGTTCAATAGAAGTTTTTTGATGAAATCACACATGTGATTTTTATTATTTCGTTTAACGTTCCTCAAAAATAAAATCTTGATAATAAAAAGGCAGCGATAGCCTTCATTTTGGCCTGTATAATTTTTAGGGTGTTTGTCGGGAGCCACGTTGAAAAGAGTAGCGAGAAATATGTGCAAAGCCGTTGACGCATTGAGTGAAGGGGAATCGAACATCATAACCGAATATAGGTTATCAACGTTCATTTCTTGTTTGTTATTTTGAATTACACTTGAAAATGTGGTTGAACCAAATTTGGTGTTCTATATACGTTATGAAGGTAATTAGCATGCAAAATTTCATGACAAATTGTCATGAGTGTTTTTTGCACACACAAAAAGAACCCGGATGTGAGACACGTAGAAAAAAATCTACAAAATAATGGAACATATGAAGTAAACATCCCATTACTATTCGGTAGCACATTTTGAAGTCCTTCAGTGGCTATAAAGGTTTTAAAAATGTCAATATTCATTCATTACCTTCCTCTTCATCGTTGTCATCTGCATCCGAATGACAATCGCAATTTTTGCAAATGTACATTTGATGAAGTTGGCAGAGGTCAACTTGTTCGGCAACAATTTCAAGCAAATTATGCAAAAGTCTGGATAAAAAAATTCAATCAGCCTTTGGTGGAATTGTTATATTGGATGTACGGATGAATTCCAACAATTGGCTTTCACTTTCTTAAAATGGAGATGTAAAGAGCTTTTATCAATGCCATTTTATTCTAAGCTGTGCAACATGACGACTACGCGTACCGCTACGTTTAAAAAAAAGAGAATATGAGAATAATTAGTTCTAATCACTATTAAAGGTCTTTTTTGGTAAAGGTAAATAATTTCCAAACTATCGGAAAGCGTGAAACGTAAATTGGCAAAGTGTACTGACTATTTTGACAGCTAAAAGTCATTAATATGTTTGACAGTTGCTGAGTAAGCTCCATTGGAAAAAGTATCACCTCTATTGGGTCACCCTTTATATTCAAATATATTTCGATTCTTTACTGGTGTCTCTCGGTCATTTTGACGTTTCGTTTGAATTCATTAGAAGACCTATTTGCGCGATCATTTACGATTATTTTGATCTTAAATTTTTGAGTTATCGTGTTAACAAATTTTTGCGTACAATAGACAACGGACAATGTACCACACACGGACAAAAAATTGCTCCGGGAATGGTTGCAATCGTTTTTTCCAGGTTCAAAACGCATAGAATGAGTCTGGAAGTTTTTAATTTTTTCTGAAGCTCTCTAAAAGTTCGCAGGTTTGTATATTAGATATTGTTTATTTAAGGCTATGAATATTACGATGAAATTGACAAATTAATTGCTATCTAAAGAAACTTTAAGTCATAAAATCCGTAATGAGTCTATAAATAAAGAGACTCAGTTGTTCTTATCATTAGATGAGCGTTTGGATATAAAATAGATGATCTGCGATCGATTCCAGTCTAATATATCAACAATTATTCTTGGAATGTATCGCGGTCATAAGTCCTCAAATTCCACATTCCACGTATAAAAAATTGCTAGTGGAATTGTAAACGTGTTTCTTTGGTTAAGAATGGATATTTTTTATACAGTATTTTGATTTTTGGCAAGTATTCAGGTGTTCACTTGCAGTAAACGACCAAATATAGCATCTCAGACGGATAACGAGCAGGATCAATTGATTTTCGCACAAGTCGTACGTAATATTTGGATTGTGAATTGACTGAAATTAACTGTTGTTCTATATCATTTTTGATTAAGCTTCATCGTCATGGTGAACGGAACATAGCGCGATCATATCCAAACGACCCCTACAGAGGTGAGAGCTTCTGGTCTGGAGGCTTCGGAGCATGAACGAATGTAAGACTTTAATTTTATTTGTTTCAATGTGTTTCCCCGTTAAATAAAGTAAAAATTGATTTGTGCATTTTGAGGAATTTTAATGTTCTAATTTGAGAAAATTTTCTAGGTTGGAAAACAACAAATGTACGAATTCGGAAAATTCTTACGTCGAAGATATCAAAATCTCATTGGCTCAAATTATTCACCCTACAAAGTATACTACCGCAGCACTGATAAAGATCGATGTCTGATGAGCGCTCAATGTACAGCGGCCGCATTATTCCCACCTTCTCAAGAAGAATTTTGGAATGGAGACTTCAATTGGCAGCCCATACCGATTCATACAATGCCTAAATATGTTGATGTTTCCAATGAACAGACTGTCTGTGACCGGCTTAGCTATCTATTTGAGGAACAAAAGAATTCTTCTGAATACAAATTCATTCTTGAACAATACAAGTCCGAAATTGAAGAGTGGGAAACACATTCTGCATTAAGGATACAAAAAAAAAAATATAAGAATTATTCTTTTTCCATAACACCCTATATATTGAAGATCGCAGAGGACTATCGTGAGTACCGTTTTTACTTCTCCGCACACACCACTGTGTGTGGTAAAGTTATTTCGATCGGTCCAAAAAATGCAAAACGCTCGGAATAAGTTTTCTATCTGTTTGAACCTAGAAAAAACGATTGCAACCATTCCCGGAGCAATTTTTTGTCCGTGTGTGGTCCGTTGTCCGTTGTCCGTTGTCCGTTGTAGGCAAAAATTTGTTAACACGATAACTCAAAAAATTGAGATTAGAATTGATCCAAAATGTACACACGCATTGAACTTTATAAGGAATAGAAACCTATAGATTCAGCCTAATCGGATAATTTTTTCGGTTAGCTCTAGTGGAGTGGAATCAAAAAATGGGCTGTTTTTCAATATAATTAAGAAAAATTCGTATGGGGACTGTGTCTAGTTCGCATTGTATCATTATGAAACTTTCAGAATATTATTTTTTACCCATGATCTCTTTTTTTCATCGCCAGTCACAATCCGATGCAGAAACGACTTCCTTTTGTACCTTGCGAGCACTTGCGAGCAGCAATTCACGAGTGGTTTTTCGGTTTTCCTGCTGCCTTTCATTCAGTTCATGTGGCACCCATTTTCCGACCTTCTGAGCATCGTCCTCATCCAGCAATGCCTGCAATGCAGTGTCTTCAAACTTCCTCGGCGGTCTACCACGTTCTTCATTTCTCAGATCAAAATTGCCATTTTTGAATCGTCTGAACCACTCTCTACACTGTGTTTCACTTAAAGCATGCTCGTCGTAAGCTTCTAGAAGCATTCCATGAGATTCGGCAGCAGTTTTCTTTAAACGAAAGCAGAAAAGCAGTGCTGTCCGCATTTTACTATTTTCAGGCTCAAAATCCGACATTTTTCAAGAGCGAAAAAACACATTGTTGTATGAAACTTGAAATATTGTGTATGGAGTATTGTTGACAGATGTCATATTTACTAATAAGCATGAACAACATGGTTTGAAAGATCACACAGTACCAGCTATTGACCGCTAGTTGTCATATGCAAGTACCTGGTATAGATACGTACGAAACAATCAGCAGATATGTAAGGTAAAATATGTCACTGTTAATTATTGCAGAGCCTGAATGTCCGTAAACTTTCAGAAATTGCACAGAAAATTTAGTTTTACTAATAAAAAAAAAAACAATTTTTTTCATTTAATAAAGTTTTTTACCAGTATATGAATAAATTGTATACGTTAGATAAAAAATAGACTGTTTTGTTATGAATTACACACATTTACGTAAAAATAACTCATTATTATTATTATTCAAAATGATCGAATTACGAAGACACCAACAATTCCTGTTTTTGATCAGCATTTTGTTTCACAATAATAATAACCAAATCTTATATCAAACTTCTTCATTAAATTCAATTTTTAGAAACGGAAATATACCAGCAAAATAAAAAATAACGTATGTAACTGTGTACGTAAAACTGTTTAATTCCAATAATGCGTGAATCGCATTCTTTGCGTAAACACGCGAAAGCAGGATATGTACACAGACTGATGAAATGCAATAAATTACAAACAAATTACGAAAAACAAAATCGCGGACTAGACTGTGACGATTAACCGAGAAACGAATAATCGAGGTCCTACTGTATTCAAATATGAGCGCGAATGTTTCGAAATATCATTCGAGACCACCGACACTGTGTGTCAAAAAATATAAGGCTAAATTTGGCGCTCTACTTAGTTCTGTGTGCAATAGAGTAAAACTCATTCCTGTCATTTATTGCATGCGAAATACTCATTTTGAAAAAGAAACTCCAATTGAAATGCGTTCATAAATAGTTATTTTAAGAAAACTGGGCCAAAAGATTCGGGAAATTGCAGATATTATCGGCGTTTCAAAGTGTGGCGTTTATCATGTCCATATATTTATGCACGGTAGTGTACGTTTTACTACTCTTTTTCGCGGGTTTGTTTTTTGTATGTACCGGCCGGAAGATATGAACTGAGTTTTGTTATTTATAGCCTCGATGCTGGCACCACCTGAACCATCTGTATATTGTTTTTTACCATATAGTAATGCTTCTCACACCACAATGCATACAGACTGCAAGCGACTTACGATTGCGAAGAGCGAACCATGTTTGTTTGTATTGGTTTTCATTTGAAACACAACACAGTACAGCTCACATTCATGCATCTAACTTCGTCTCTCAAACATGAACAGTATACTCAAGGGCGGCATTTCTATTGTTTCCTGTTTGTTGTCAGAAATGAATTCTTTATTCTAACTTTGTGCATTTTTCGAATGTTGACGGCTGTTACGCATTTGTGACGGAGAAATGAACGTCTGCAGGACAAATATATATAGGTCTGCGTATCATTCTCACAGCATACAATCATCGTCTATTTGTTGTGAGCATTATTTTGTTCGAACAACTGTTCTTAAATATTTTTCAGCATTATTTTAAAATATCAAAACGGACATTATTGAATTGGCTGAATGTACATATTCGTATATTTACTTTGAGTTATTCAATATTTTTACAAAATGAAAGAAAAAATCAGCTTAAACATAAAATACTAAAAATGATTGAAAGGTTGAAGAGTTGTGTTGAGTCTAATATGTAGAGCTTCATTGACATTCATGAGCTCTTAGCATGGGGGACTATATAAGAAAATGGATGATTGACAGACCAATTGGTTTAGATATTTGATTTATCGGAAAATCATTTAAAATATTTCTATCATTCAAAACAACTAATTTTTATTATATCACTCAAAAATGGTGGAGATCATTTAAGTTTTGTTCGCCATGCTTACACAGAGATCTAATTCGAACGAAACGTAGAGATATATCAAGAATTGATTAAACTTGATTTGGTATTTCATTTCAACTACTACACTATCAAAAAGCTATCTGACCGATTTTGGTTAACAAAAAAAAAGGTTTAGATTTAGATTCGGAACATTTTATTTGGGTTTATATTTTTTTTATTTTAAGCTTGAATACATATTTCAAAACCACAAATGAAAAGAATATGTTCTCATGCGACAAAGAGAATGGATGTCCTCACATTCAGTTGGTAAAATATCTTTGTACAGTTCGACAAATTTGTCCAATGGACATTTTGTTTCACAATTTGGAATCTCTAACGGTGCAACCTGTGCTATAGTTTTGGCATAGGATAACTGTACATAATATTCTGTTCCTCGTTGATACAGCTCAAACAGTACACTGGATGAATATGGTGGGAGTTGTCCCTAGATATAATCATTAAAAATTAGTGTAAAATCGCAAATTGATGCATGGACACAGAGAAACTTAATTACATCATAGAGATTGAGTGCATTTAGGAAAGTTGCAACATTTAAGTCATGAGCTGAATACATCCACAGCGAAAGATCACAGTTTGATAAGGTTTTTTGCTTGAAGTGAGCCAACATTTCCTTGATCAAAAAGCCGCCTCGTATTTTCTTCATTTCCACCGAATAAGTATATTCTTTGAAGAAAAGTCCTGCTAGCTCCTTAAAGGTATCATTTGAGTTCATTGCTATGCTGGCCCATTCTGGTAGACTAGAGAATGAAATTAATCTATCAGTGGATACTTTTAAAAGTTAAATGATATTTTTTTTGTTCACTAAGAACAAAAATCACTGATACAAATAAATTGACTTAAAAAATCATACTTACGAAAAACCTTTCATTTGCTCAACATTAAGAGTATCGTACAAGGTCACCAAATTGAACCAGTTTTTGCAACCTTTTAGCTTCAGTCCTGAATTCTTCTCCAGGTGCTTAATAAACATCTCGTATTCTTTGAATTTAGAGTTCAATTCTGGTGACTCGCAGACAAGTTGTTCGTGTCGAATACACTTCAAACGTGGGTTCAATAAGTAGTCTTTAAAAGACGGTTCTTTGTGGACAGGTACGTCCAGCCAATTTGGATCTAAGTTCCAAGCTTTCTCTCCAACAGGCGTAAAGAGACCAGCTGCAACGTACATTGCACCGAAGAATGTTCTGCTCGTATCTGTACTACGAATATTCACAGTTTTCGGCGAGTTATTGATAAGTTTTTTGTATCGCTGACGAAGTTTGGATCCCAATTTGTATAGATCTCGCTTGCCATACTATAAAATTGGAAAATATTCCGATTAATTCGAATAATTAAGGAATGAGGATTAGAATTTTACATCAGTCAATTTTCCCAACCCGCCTGGCCAAAATTTTTCATCTTTGTATGGATCAGTTGGGTATGGTTCGATGACATTTCGGTCGCCGTGACGAAATAACTGTGAAGAACACGATTTATAGATAATTATTATTTTATCGTGTTACAATATATGAATGTGAGCATGTATATTGTAACATACAACTTGAGCGGCAATTAGTTCATCGTCGTGGCCGACATCTTTATAAGTACTTTCATTGGAGGCCTCTGGAGAATCTGGTGCTGTTCCCGATTGCACGCACATCGTCAGTATTAAGCAAATTAAATTACTTAAATTGTTACACATCATTATCAATGTATAAGCTTCAGTTGTGTATTTGCTTAAAGATAAAATTCAAAATAATTTTAAATTCCATTCGATTGATGGAACTCATGCCGTTTAAAGATATTAAACTTTAATGATGAAAAAATAATGTAATCACGCTGATATTTTTCATATATATTTAATTTGCGAGTCCGTTATAAGCGATTATTTCGTATAAACAAAGAAATAAAACACACAAATTAAACGTTGTAATAAATATGCAGTGAAATCGGGTAGCTTTCAATAATCGTGTAAAATATATCGATTGTGCTGTCAAATAAGTTGAGTTTATCTAATTAATTCTTTTATTTGAATGTCTGAGAATGAAAGTAAAGACAAATTCGCAACATATACAATAGAAATGTAGCATAAAAAAAAATATTTCAAAGCGTTACACCGAATGAGACATCTATTCAAACTATGTCGATCTCCATGTTGCATTTCAAAATGTCCCAATTTCAACGTTTCACTCTAAAATATTTCAATTCCATGTAACGCTTTTGAATATTGGGTGGAAGATGTTTCGATGTTATACTTTGAAATTTGTCGAACTCTTTGTTGCATTTCTACATGTTGTGAATTGAGGTCTCACTTTCATTCTCAGACATTCATTTATATGATCCTTCTATATGAAGATAAACCGTATATTACATACACGATTTTTGAAAGTCACACGAATTTACTGTATAGATCTTAAAGATATTTCACACAACGTGAAATTTGTATGTTTAATATTTTTGTGTGAATCATCAAAGAATATCGTAAGATACCAAATATAGTAACAAGAATTTATAATTCTATTTATACCGTGTCCATTAACGGTACGTTCAACGCGTCGACGGACAACGCTGAGACCATGGAGGGGTGATGATTCTATTGACGTTGCCGTCAACGCATTTGAGTCACTGATTTATACCACGTCAAATCTATTTATCATCATGCAAATTCGACATGAGACACTATTGAAAGTCAATTGTAAATATAATTTATTGCTGGCCGATTTTAAATTGAAAGGCAAACTTAAGAGGAAGACCTGTTTTTCTTCGGGTGCATTTCAACTTTACGTCATCCTCATTCAATAGGTCATTAAATCGATTATCACTTGGTGTTAATTGTGACCGCACGCATGATAAGAGACGAAAAAATGAATTGGAAGAGATCAATAATTTTAAGAGCAATTTTAAGCATCAAACCTATGTATCAATTTGAACAACCTTAACCACTGTAACTTCCCCTTTGTTCATTTTGACTTGTCTATTCAAATATTTGTAGATGTTCTCTTTAGAACGAATTTCAATGAACCTCTCGGTTTAACCTGTGTAAGCTTGATCGAATTCGCCGTGGGCGAATTATTGATCTCCTCCAATTCATTTTTTCGTCTCTTATAATGTGTACGGTCACAATTAACACCAAGCGACTATCGATTTTAGTGTTAATGTACTCGCTGAGGAAATTTAAGTAGAAAAGCATTCGAAAAGTGTTTCAATCAATGTCAATTTTTAAAACTGAATTTTCGTTGATGATGAAAATTAAAGTCAATTTGGTATCACAGAAAAATCACAAGTTTTATTTATTTCTTTGACTTTGCGGAGCATTAATATGTTTTCGTTTCTAGAAAACTCATTATTTGAATACACTACAAATTGTATTGTATTAAAATGTTAAGGTGGACAAAATAACTTGAGCACATCAATGTATAGAACACATTGTTTCGTGCATAGAACAAGTGAAGCGGTTATTGCGAAAAAGGTTAGTGCACACAAAAGTCTAAAATTGTGTCCGATAATTATCACCAACCTAATCTACAACTTATTTGCACGATTAAATTGTTATCTTCCATACAAAACCATTCAGATTAAGAATATTGTGATGCTATTAATTTTTATCGACACAATCTTTGATGAAGAATCCAATTTTTCGCAATACACGCATAGACATGTTTTATGCAAATCTTCCTCGGTTTTTCAGTATTCAGCAAAGTATCGCGTTCATTAGACTTAAAATTGTACGTATAGCTATAAGATAGCATTGATAGTCGAATAATTGTGCTATTAAAATAGGACTGATTACAAAGACGTCTATGATAAAACCATCTTAATAAATAACAAATTCGCCTAATTTTTTTTCTGAAAAAATGACAAAATCATCTAAAATATTGCACATTTTTTTCTTAACAAAATCGTTATATAATCAACGACAAAATCATCTGAATGCATTTTTTTATCTGATTGAATCGTCTAAAACAGTCCCAAAACGTTTTAATTTTGATAATGATTTTGTTTAAAAACAAAATTGGCAATACTTTAGATTATTTTGCCATTTGTCACGAAAGATTTAGTCGAATTTGTGTGTTGTGTTTTCCGCGTAATATAAGTTGCGAGCTGAATATTCTTGCGCGCTCGCTTGAATGTCAAATATATTATTGTATTTATTTCTATTGGGCATCATATTTTAACTGATGTCTTTCGCAATAAGCATAAAGAGATTGTTAAGTCTGGTATTTTTTTTTTCAACTATTTTTGTGTATCAAAACATTGTTTTACAAGTGATAAGAACCTGCTAAATATGCTTGAACTGATTCTATTTTGCAGTTGTATTCTCTGTATGTTTGACAAGTAACCTTACCTAGCGACAAACGCCACAATACTGGATTCCATTTTAAAATAGAACCCATTTTATTTTCTGTAAGTGGAGAAACAAGTCGTGATTTGATTGAATCGCCACTTGTATGCACGAACTCAAGTTGTGCATTCCGAAGACCATTTTTTTTTTGTATTTCATCAAAATTATTGTTAAGAATATGTCATTGAAGTTTCTATGGATTTTTTTGATAATAACCAAATTCGGAAATTGCACTTTGAACAACGAAAATTTGATTTTTGCTCATACGGTAATTGTTTGCAATTCGCTAATTTTGTTTTCCGTATCAAGTCATCAAGTTAATTGGTTCTATCTGATTTGAAAGATCTGCCGTCACGGTCATCGCAACATAATTGATGACACGTACCCGAATGATCCATGGAAATCAGAAGAACATTGGCCTGGCGGATTTTATCAACTAACGAATGTAATTTGGGAAAAAAATCATTCCATCGAATAGATTTTAATCTGAGTCTACTTCATTATATTAGACTGGAAAGGAACAGCTTTATGAATTGGGCGGATACCTACGTCAACGATATGTGAGTTTAATTGGAAATGGTGAATATTCGCCGAACATTGTCTACATTCAATCAACGGTTGTTAACTTTGAATATTAAATATCAAAAAAAAAATCCATTTTTATGTGTAAACTTTTGAGGATTAATATATGTATCATAATGGTTTAGGATACGGACCGAACTTTGATGAGTGCTGCATGTGCTGCGGCCGGACTTTTTCCACCATTTGAAAATCAAATGTGGAATGAGATGATAGACTGGCAGCCCATTCCAATTCACACACAATCACGCTATGAAGACTATTCGTTGTTCACTTATAAACGATGCGATCGCTTTGATTTTGTAATGATTCAGTATTTGAACACAACTGAATACAAAGAATTGTTCAGAAAATATGAACCGCTCATAAAATATTTGGAACTACATGCGGGATTGACATTAAAAACGTTAACCGACCTAACGAATCTGTATGACACACTTTACATTGAGAAGTTGAGTGGCAAACGGTACGTACACATACGAGAACCAGCTGAATGATTGAAAATGGCTGAACATCTCCAAAATTGGGAATTGTTTCTAATAAATTTCAGTTTACCTGCATGGGCGGAGGAATTTATGGTTCCCGATGGAGATTTTCAATATCTCGCTACATTTTGGTATCAAATCTTCACTACATACGATGACACGAAAAAATTAAAGTCGGGATTTTTACTAAAGGAGATCTTGGACCGCTTCACCAACAAAACTAAATCGACCTTATCACCAGATCGAACACTTTGGATGTATTTCGCACATGATATCACAATCACAAATATGTTGAACAGCCTTGGAGTTTATAAGGTACTATATCGAAATTCATAGGGATCGGTTTATCATTCCAATTTTGTTTGATATGATTCATTGCAGCCTCATATACCTCCATATGCATCGTGTCTTTTCTTCGAGCTGTTCAAGAGCAATACAATTCCTCATGTGCAAATTTCCTATAAAAATACGACCAAACCAAATGCTATGGTGATAGAAATTCCAGGCTGCGGGCCAAAATGTCCTTTGAGGAAGATGTATGATTTATACGAAAACATTTTGCCAATGAAGAGCTTTGAGAATGAATGTGCGCTACGTCCCGGTGAAAAACTACCGCCGGGCGGCAATCCAGAGAACCTTTCTTTGTAGTATATATATATATATATATATATATATATATATATATATATATATATATATATATAATATATTTATATCTTTTCTTTGGTATTTTCATGGCAAAACTCGGAAATGTTTGTATTACAACCAAATAATTGTGTAACTGCGGTGCTGATAACATATGTATTCTTTTCATTCGAACTATAATTATCTCATGATAAATAAACTCACGAAAAATAAACTTTAATTTGATCATCAATGCCGTAAGCAAGATTGGAAATTGAACTAAGCAAGTTGTCTGAGTTACGTCACTTTGTATTCCATCAAATCTGCTGAATGGAACTGTACGTCACTTCATTCAAAAACAAATGTTCTCTAATCTTATGATAAAACCAATATCAGGCCTTGATGGGAAACAAGCTGAATTTTATCTTTTTACTTCTTAAAATAAATAGGCCAGATAATGTGAGTACTCATTGTTTGTAATGAAAGACATCACGACACTATTTCCGTTTTCCTTAATTCTGGAACAATGATGTCGCTGTGCCTGAGCTAAAATGCTTTTGCGCATTGGATAAGTGCCGGTGTTTGGATCGCACGCACATCAATTCCCCACTGTTTGTTGCAACGGCAATGACTACGTGCGATTTGATGCGTATATTCATTGATTACGAAATTTGAATTTTTAAACATTCTTCATTCATGATAAAATTTCAGCATAGCCCATGTATTCTGTGGGTAAGTTTCATTTTGTAATTGCTTCATGAAACTAAGTACAATGCTGGAATTTGTGTAGATCGTTTCTGCATATCTTGACATTTCGAAATCATCACTGTTTAAAAGCGCTGCAGGCCTATATAAACCAGGCGCAAAATCGAATCCGGCAGAAGTTTCGTAGAGAGTGTTCGAGAACTAATCAAATATAAATATTATTGGAATTTATTATTAGTTTGACATAAATAGAGAGTTTTTACCGACAGTCACTACAAATTAGTTTCAAAATTACTTTCACACAGTTAGCACCACTTACGAATACTAAATAGTGTAGCAGCTTTTCTTATTTAACTTGTTGTTTTTATAAAAATGTTGGTTTCTTCGAAGATTCTACTGTTTTTTATTGTGTCAATCATACAGTTTGTTTGTGGCAAAGAAATTGGTAACTACCGAATTTCCAAGGATGAATTAATTTTTGCACAAACTGTGAGTAAAATTTGAATGTTTCAAATCAATTTAGAAAATATTTCTGTTCAAAATTCATGTTCATTTTGTTTATATTTGAAGGTTTGTCGACACGGTGATCGTAACATATTCAGTTCATATCCAAATGATCCGTGGGGAACGGAGGAGTTTTGGCTTGGTGGTTTTGGTGTCCTAACAAAAGTAAAGCAGATAATAATTGTAGTTCTTTGAAATGTTTTCTAATAATTGCTTCTATATTGTTTAAGATTGGAGTGAAGGAGCATTATGAATTGGGACAATATTTACGGGAAAGATATGCAAGCCTTATTGGAGATGTAAAACAATTATCGGACAATGTCTTCGTTCAAGCATCGGTTGTCAAAATAGCACTTACCAACAGCTTTTTCAGTGTCGAACATGCAAACTGAAATCTTTGATTTTTCAGGATTCCGTTCGTACTTTGATGAGTGCGCAAGCAAATTTGGCTGGCCTCTTTCCGTCCGGCTGGGAATCGATTCCAATACTAAAAGTACCAAATGATGAGGATTATATTTTGAGTTCGATGAAACAATGCAATCACTTCGATTATATAATGCTTGTATATTTGAACACAACAGAATATACAGATTTCTTAGGAAAATATCAGCCGCTCATTAGCTACTTGGAAAAAAATTCAGGATTCGATCGATTACAAACAATATCAATGTTGCATAATCTATACAATATACTATATGTAGAGCAATCGCAAGGCAAGCAGTACGTAAATTATATAATAGATTTGAAAGCAAATTATTTGAAAGTACTCATATTTTATGTTGATCTTGATTTCCAGGTTACCCGAATGGGCGGAAATTGTTATGGCATTGGAATCAGGCAAACATACGGTGAGACATGAAAAAATTCAATATTTAAATGAAATCTATTAAGACTGTTACACTGAAAGAACGAACAGGTTTGGGCAGGTGCTGATTTTGAGAATCTCGCAATGTTCTGGTACAAAATGTTTACTTCGAATGACGAAATGAAGAAGCTCAAATCGGGATTCTTATTAAAAGAATTGTTAGACCATTTTACGAGTAAAATTGAATCAACAATCTCACCAGATCGAAGACTTTGGATGTATTTTGCACATGACTTCACCATCAGTAACATGCTAAACAGTCTTGGACTTTATGAGGTAGAATTGTTTGATTAATTTTGGAAAATTTGAAAACTTCGCGATTTGAAATGGCTTCATTTTCTCTGTCGTTATTATTTTCATTGTAGCCACACATACCACCATACGCATCGTGTCTATTCTTTGAGCTATCAAAAGGAAATGAAGCTCCTTACGTGCAAATTTATTATAAAAAATCGACTGATACAGATGTTCCGGCTCTAGAAATTCCAGGCTGTGGAACAAAATGCCCATTGAACAGGATGTATGAATTATATCAGCACATTTTACCAACTCAAAGCTTCGAAGTTGAATGTGCGCTACGTGATGGCGAATCTCTGCCGCCAGATGGTGTTTCGGAAAATTACAAATATGAATAAAGCATAAAATCGTAGTTAAGAAGCTTCATTTCACGTTTTGTACATATGTTATGTAAATATTTCATTATCTCAAAACTATAATCAAACCATATTGTAAAGTTGCCATAAACTCTGTGTAGTGTAGTAATATGAATTTTATCATTCACGTTTAAAGATAATTCGCAATTTATTATCATAAAATGTCTGTTTTCGTGGACTTGCTGTATTCCCATAAAATTTATATAATGTAAACCACGATTTCAAATTCCATTTGTTTTTTGAATTGAATAGATTTCAAGTTCATTGGCTACAGCCGAAAAAGCCGATTATGTATATTTTGAAACGATAATCATAATGAATGCTAACAATTCTCCATCCGATTTATCATTTCTTTCCAGAAAAACATGTTTTCAGTTCCATCCAGCTGAATCTTGTTTATTAGTTCTTCAATCATTAATGATAAACCAGCATCTTAATTTTGTATTAGAAACAAATAACGTACTTTATATCTTTTTTAATCAGTTATGATTTGGGTGAAAAAACGTATGATTCCCATTTCCATTTCCTATGCATTATCAGTGCAGAATGAACTTCTTTCTCTTAGATTTTGCGTTTGCAATCGGCTTACATCTTTTTGGGACACGTATCGTTCATCTCTGATGAACTTCATTTGGGTGATAACAATTTTGAAATTTTCCGCGTCAATTCTCGATCACATTCCAGAAATCTGTCAGCTGTTAAAATGTGCATAGGATTTTCTCGGATTTTTCCCTTACAAAATTCATCACAACAACGATATTCTCCGATGTCAGACTCAAAATAGTCAAATAGAAAATCTTTGTTTACAAAAGAAAAAATCTTTGTTTGCAATGTCAATACATCCAGTATCTCAAAGACAAAACCAATTTAAATGCTGGCACGTATTCGGGGAATTCAAGGCCAGCTCATTTTGAATCCAAGTAAATTTACACGTTGGATTCGTGTTCGATCAAACTGAAATTCTTCTAGTTAATATGCTCAGCTAAATCACTTCTGAATGCGTCACAGTTGCGGATGTCGTTTAAGTGCTCTCTCATTCGTACTTTGAGGGCACGGTGAGTTTGATCGATATACACACAGAACAAGTTGGTTTGTATACACCGAGATAATCGATTTGATTGAGCTTGTCTTTAGTGGAATTTAGAAACAATTTGAGTTTGGTAGTGCTTCTCGGAATCAAAGCGATGTTCCTCTTGCCGAGGTGCTTTGAAATAGAGTTGAATAATTTTTTAAATTGGCATCGTATGTCATGCCGCAATACTCCGCATTCATTTCAACAAACAATGCAGTGGAACCGTTGCGTAACTATTTTGTTCATGTTTTCTGATGATTGAGACTACATTGTATTGTCTCAAAATGAATGCGTCTATTTAATTGCTGTCATTGTTGTTATCGCCTTTACGCAACATTTTCCCGCATAGAAGGTGTAAGGTTTTTTTCATTTGCATTTAGTTCTGTTTGAAACAATGACTGATGATGACAACTTGTTTTTTCGAAACAATTGTATCGTTTTGATTTTAACATTAAAGTGAGAAAAAGAGTTTTTCTATCTTAAAATTGTTTGTTTTTTAATAATAGTGCCAAATTATGCAGAAAACCCCGTGTAACATGTTGGCTGAATATATGAATCGTAGAATAAGAAGCGGGATGGAATATTCAAGCGATCGTTTGTCTATGACAAATACGTGAGAATCTTTTCAATCTTTTTGATTACATGTTATTACATAGAGAAGGAACATTCGTCTCAAAACATCGAAATCTTTATCAATGTATTTTTGTGTGTGGATTTTGAATATACTCATTATTAAAACAGGACCAGAATAAGCCAATTTGAAAAAACTGTCCCCAGTAATATAACAATTTTGAGTCTAAGCAAGTTGTAGTTTTGAAAAAATGAAACTGTTTTTTTGTTTTCGTTTTAGTTATTAGTGGTAGAACATACATTGAAGAGAGAAGACACAAGCAAAAGTTAGTAGTTTTTCAAAAATGTACAATAATAAAAACACAACATTAATATGAAGTCTCAAATTGAATTTTGATGTCCACAAATCTATTTTCTTGATTTTTTAAAGAATGAAGAAAAAATATCTAACAGTACATCAATTTTCTAACGCGATTTTTCGGAAATATACGGAAAATAGCTCAGAATGTTGATTTTTGGAAATAACTGAGTTTATCGGAAAAATGCAAAATCCCAACTTTAAAAAAACAGTTGACATAAAACCTTAGATTTGAAATTATATAAAAAGTTTTAAACAAATGGTTAGATAAAACATCAAGAAAAGTTTGAAGAACAACTAAGACAAAAATATTCTTTTCCATACTTTTCATGGAATGAACGTTTCTTCATGTAAAAGCAATTCGTTGTTTGGAAGTTCGGCAATTAGATTTCGTGCGATTGAAAGTTCAAAATTATTGGTTTTTTACAAGTTGAAAGTGTATAACATAAAAATATGGTAGTCAATGGTCCTGTTAACATTTTATATTAGCGTTCACTCCTGCATAGCCCTTCGCATTCAATCATTCAGTCGCATTTGAACAAATATCCAGAGCCTTCAGGTTGTTGCCATGTTAAAAACATTTAATTTCACCACAAATGAATGAAGGATGAATTTGCGTTGGATTGTATTTGAAAATTTTGCCGCCGCTAAAAGTGGCAATATAAAGATTGCCATTTTGATCACTTGTCATTCCATCTAGCACATATTTTGGTTTCTGGTCATTCTTTATGGTTGTAATGATTTTTCTTGGTGTTGTGGCTACAATAAATAAAATATTTTAAACAATCAAGAACGTTTTGATGACATTATCGCATTTCTACACAAACGCCTGTTTCAGGATTATGATCAAACTATTTTACGTCATAAGCGCATGAGTCAACGTAATACAATTTGTTTGTTTCTCTATTTCACGTCAGTCCATTCGCAATATAAATATTCTGCCAGATTTTTCTTACACCTTCGTCTTTTTCGTAGATATAAAATGATGATGTCGGGAGATCATCTGTGCTACATGATTCAACACATTTTGTTCCGCCATATAATCGGCCGTGTTAATCAGTTTTAAAGTCGTTTATCGTATTTTGAGTGCCTCGATCGATCTCGAAAATCTTTCGAATGACAGATGCTTTTGGTGATCGACCATCCCAATTAACAAGGGTAGTAGGATATGTTTTTTCGTAGTCATAGCGAATTAACGCCGATCGTTTTTGATCGAAAAAACCAAATGGCATGTTTTGAAAACACGACAATTTCAAAGCAATTAAACCGATGATAACAGTTGTCTTAGGGTGGTTGAATTTGTTCATTTTATTGAAAGGTTTTAATTGATTTTGTTTAGTTTTTAAATTCCATCGAAAACACCGACAATTAATATAATTAATTTATGCATCAATTAAGGCATGACTCATGAAATTCAATTTTAGAAAAAGAATTACACAAAAATCAATGATTTAACAATAAAATGTGTTTTCATTCTGTGGAAATGTACTAAAAAAATTCCATCGATTCTTAAAGTATTCAAGTAAACAGACAATTTATTCTCCCGATTTCTAGAGGATTAGGGACACACTGTCTGATTACATTCAACTCATTCCATTCACGGTCCATTTAACATTGACATTGATTTAATATTGTCAAGCTGGCATTTACTTTCATTTACATTTCATTCTTACATAACGTATGTTAGAATGTGATTTTTGCTGACGAAAAACATTAAAAAATATTTGCTCTGACTCCTGCGTTTCCAGCAACATTCAATCCTGTCACTTTGTATAAATATCCGGAGCCTTCAGGTTGGTTTCCGTCTTTATTTGCTGTAGTTACATACAAAATTTTGAGATCTGGTCCTCCGAATGCAACTGAAGTAATTTGTGGCACTGGCAATTCAATTTCCAGTTCTACACTTCCATTGCTGTATCGAACAATTGTTTGCATATTTAAAATACTTGTGAAAAATTCGCGAAACTTTCGCTCCAAAACTCAAAACTACTTGAATCAATTGACAGATTTAATTTTTTCTTCACCTTGGATTGTATTTGAAAACTTTACTACCACCAAAAGTTGCAATATAAAGATGATCTTCACGATCGTTGGTCATTCCATCAAGAATATAATCTGGTTTCATGCCATATTGAACAGTTGAAAATGTTGTTTGCTCATTTGCTGTTGAAGAGTTTTACAGGAAAATTATGAGAATTTTTGATGTGTCGATAAAAAAAGATGAATTAATTTTCCAATAATTACTCAAGGCGCCAGTGGCTGCATCGTATTTGAATTCTTTGAGGTCATATGCGCACGAATCAATGTAATAGAAGGTTTTCGTTGTGTTAATCCATGTCAAACCATTCGAAATGTAAACGTCACCGAACAATTTTTCTAAACCCTTTTCCTTTGAATACATATAGAATGAGGATATCGCAAGATAGTCCGAATCGCATGATTCAACGCATTTCGTGCCGCCATAAAATCGTCCAAATTCATCCGTTTTAACGTCATTAAATAAATTTGTTGTGCCATGTTCGACTTCGAAGAGCGTCCGATTTACTGTCGCTTTTGGTGAACGACCATCCCAATCAACAATAACTACTTTGCGATCGATTCCAACTAAAAATTGGTTTATGGCATTTTCAATCGGTAGCAAGAAAAGAAGTGTCGGTGCATTCGCGACAGTCGCTTTATAAAACTGATTTTCGTCGAAATCATAGCGTATGAGCGCTGAACTGTACCTCGAATTAGAACGAATATCCACATAATACAAACTTTTGGTGTTTTTGTCCCAATGTGGCACCTCACATACTTCACATGGGGGCGATGCCAACCTCTCCACCTCGTAAGCTGACTAAAATTATGTTTGAGTTTAACTTTAAGTATTGTATTAAAATAAATTTATTTTTTGCTACTTACAACGAAAGGCGCAAACAAAAGCGATAAAAATACTATGTGTATAAAAAGAATCATATTGAAATTTGTCTTTTTTTTTTGCAAAAAATATCGAAGTTTAGCTATTGAATTTCAAACCATGAATGTCGCTTATCTATTTCAGTTTGCCTTATTTCTACATTCATTTGAATACTAGAGAAAAAAACATGTCCACGAAACTGCTGTTAATTACAAATACAGAAACAAGAGCCTTGATAAAACAAATAAAATCTGGCAATATTTTTTTTATCGATATTGACGTAGATAGGTGATCAGCGAGTCTAATGTTGCTTCGAATTATTCATGGGTTAATGACTAAACGAGAAATATTGTGCCGAAATACGTCATTTTGGAACAATGCGTGCAATTCAAGTAACTTAGTGTGCCGAACCTTTATTGAAAGAATAAAGTCTGTGAGATGTCACAAGAGTTTAATTATATTTCATACAACAGTTTTATCTTGTTTTTCACAAAGCTGACGTTGTGAGATGATTACAAATCTTTGTTTTTATAATAACGTTTAATTGTTCAAATCTTTTTTGATCTATGTTATGTTAATCTAGGTTATGTTAATTTATGATTTCAAAGCCTTCGTTCGGTCAAAAAATTAAAAAAGGTACGTTCGTGAATTTGTTCGTATTTTTTTTAAATATTCATTAATCAATTTCAAAATTTCTAATGGAAAGGAAGAAAAGAAGATCTCTATCAATTGTATATTTTCTTGGACAATTGAAGCTTTGTGGAATTTAAGCGTAAGCGCATTTTTTGCAACGAAAAAGTGTTTATTTTACTATTATGGCAATTATGGCCTAGTTTTCATCATGTAGGACCAGATTTCCAACCAAGCGGACGATGCAAAATTGAGTTTTGACACTTAGCTTGACAGCAGCGCCCTCTGTACCATTCGTCTATGGATGGTAAACACTTTTTCTCCTTCTTCAAACAATGACAGCAAAGATGCGGAGCCTGTCAAACTCGCTGTTTGAATAAGGGGAAGGCGGGGAAGGTGTTAAATGTTGAAGCGTTTAGTACAATCGTTTAGGTAGAGATGGCGCGGTCCAACGACATTCATTACCCCTTTACATAGGAGAAGATACAAATCATCGATTACTTGTTTCCAACCTTTCCGAATATACCAACTAACTTTTCCTCGTAACAACTGCGCGAATATGCGAAATCAAGCTGCTTGAATAAAACTCAGAATTCTATCGATTACAAACAATATCAATGTTGCATAATCTATACAATATACTATATGTAGAGCAATCGGCAGGCAAGCAGTACTCAAATTATATAACAGTTTTGAAAGCAAATTATTTGAAAGTACACACAAATAATTTCATGTATACCATAGCACTATACGTCAGTGCTATGGGCACGTTTACACTCAAAATTGTATTTAGTACACTAATATGATTGTGAACACAGCACTTACTCATATTTCCCAACTGTCAATATAGCTTCAATGTCATTATGAATATTCATTTATAAGGATACTTCAACACAATTATCTTCATTGCGATAGAACAAAAATGGATTATAAATGTTTTGTTTGCAAAAAAGAGTTTTTACATATCGCAAATATATTTGCTCATATGAAAACTGAGCATTTATTGAAAAATAATAAATGTCCATTGATTTGTGTTGTTAATAATGAGTGCAATAAATCGTATCATAACTTCAATTCATTACGAGTCCATATCAAACAATGTGTTAAAGGACGTCCGTTTTGCGAAGTATGAATTATTAATATTTTTGATATGAGTTTTCGTTTTGAAAAATATATTAATTCGATTAGGAACAAAGTCGAAGCGATAGAACTGAATCACATAACCTCACCATCGACACGGATAATCAATTCACAGTAAACCACTTGGTAAGATTTTTGAATGCAACTTGTTTGCAATAATTATTTTAACGTAATTTGATATTTTCCATCCGAAAGGAAACTGAAATGAATGCCCTTGTCGTTGCTGCCCCGACAAATAAATGGAGTGCTTTTGAATTTGTTTCATCAGAAGAAAACGCCGATGCACCAGTTGATGCAGTGAAATTAGATGAATTCAATGATTTTGAAGAATTCCTGGCTTCGTTTATTCAACGAATCGATAAAATGTATTTGACCGAAAGGGATATGGACGCAATTTATAAGTTATGCATTGGGCTCACCGATAATATTGCCAAATTGAGTGTTCTTTTAATTAATGATCCCAACGGCTTCACTGCAGAACAGGTTCATATTACAAAAAATATTGAAACATATTGAACATTAAAGTTTGATTAAATTTTCATTATTGACAGGCAGTAAAGGCAGCCGCAAGTTACACTGTTAACAAGTTATCTGAATTCAGCACTAAACACAAGCGCAATAACGTAAATAAGGTGGATAAATTTTACGTGGCGCCAGAGTCAAAAGGTATTGGAACCAGATTCGAGAATGGCAGATTTAATCCACTCCAGCCGGCGTTGTCAATACGACTGCAGTGTACATTTCCATATATTTCGATCATAAAAACATTGGAAAGTGCATTTGCGAATGAACAGTACTTAAAAACATATTTGGATTACAACAAGCACGGTAACGGTCATACGTGCCAAAAAGATGAATATGTTGACTTTTGTTGCAGTGAAGTGTACAAAAATTGTGAACTGTTCCAAAAATACCCAAACAGTGTACAAGTTCAGATTTTTGAAGATGATTTTGAGCCTTGTAATCCGTTGGGTTCCAAGGCCACAATACATAAAATGTGCGGTGTGTATTTTTGCATCCGGAATATGCCTAATAATTCACGGTTGAATAACATTTTCTTAATTGGACTATGCAACAGTGACGATCTTAAGACTAAATCTACTGATTTTAACGATATTTGGCGGCTTATTTATCATGAAATCAAGCATTTGGAGACCAAAGGCATTCATGTCACAGAGAGCATAAACTTGAAAGGAACATTGGTAATTACATCTGGCGATAACCTTGGATTAAATCAATCGTTGGGATTTGTGGAAAGTGTCTCGGCCAACTACTATTGCAGAGTGTGTGAACTGCCGAAACGTTTATGCCAAACAAGTTGTGAAGAAGATGCGAGTTCGTTGAGGTCGATTGCTAGCTACGAAAAACATTTGTGTGTAGTAGCAAACTCAATGAAAGTTGATTTTACTGAAACAAAGGGAATAAAGCGTGACTGTGCGCTTAACAATCTCAAATATTTTCATACCATGCGAAATAAATGCGTAGATCCCATGCACGATCTCTCAGAAGGAGTCATACATTTTGCTCTAGAGCACCTGTTTCAATATATCATCAACAATGGTATTTGCAGCGCGGATAGCCTTGTACAACGAATTCAATTCTATGACTATGGCCGTTTAAATCAAAGAAATATACCATCTATGATTTCATTTAAATCGAATTTGAATCAAAACGCTGCACAGTCGCTTTGCCTCTTCCGGAACATTCCATTTATTTTGTATGAATATCAAGAACAATTGAAAGATGTTTGGCCATATATTAGCTCTCTTCAAAATGTAATTCAAATTGTTTTTTCTGGACGTATTAGTGAAAGTGATTGAATTTCGCTCAAAGAATATATTCATATTCATTTACAGAGTGCAATCTCAATTTTTGGTTGCGATTTGTTGCCCAAGCAACACTTCCTCACTCACTATCCAACAATAATTAGAAATATGGGATCAGTAAAAAATATGAGTACAATTCGCTTTGAGGCAAAGCATCAAGTCTTTAAACGATTTGCAAAAAATAACCGCAATTTCAAAAATCTCACACACACTCTTGCATTTGAACATCAAAAGGCAATCGCTCAAAGTATGAAATCGTTTTCACATGTTGCCAAAATATTGGTAGGAAAAAAGAGACCAGTAAATGATGTAGAAATTCTTAATAATTTTACAAATGGTTCCGTATTTGAAGTTGAATGGATTCAGTTGAATGATCGAAAATACGAAACAGGTTTATTAATTTTGCACGAAAATGTGCCTCATGAATTAGTTCGAATATTTTGTAACAAAAATTGTTATTATTTTTGGTCCAAACGGTATTGTTTCATTGAAGTTGATAATTTCACTAATGCGATTGAAATCGAAAAATTGGAGCCAGAATTGCTAACAATGTATAAATTTGAGTCACATGACAGTCCTAGTTTGCACGAAAAAAAAAAATCATTCGAAGTCGAACATATATTCCAGCAATTACTTTAGAAATTGTAAGGTCTTTTCATAAAAAGCAATGATTTGTTGTTTTATAAATTGTAATGATTTTATTTTAGCGAAAAAATAAATAAATTAGAGCACATGCCCAGATTTTTATGATTATTCTTTAATCTTCAAATAAATTAGACGATTTGTAATATTGAATTGCACAGCATGCAAAGCATACTTCATCACATTAAAGTTTCTATCATTTTAAACCTGATTCACTCAAATTAATAAGGTACTTTTCATTTCGATATTTATAAAAAAACTAGTCAGAGATCAAAAAACAACCAAAAAATTGTTTTGGCACCGAGTCAAAATTAAAACTATTAGAATATGCTTTATGAAAAAAAAAACAAATATATAATCAATCCTCAATTTGATTGTTTACGAATTGTGTTTCAGAAGCCATCATGCGCATGAGTCTGTTGTAGACATCTTCCATTTTTGGAGTTGGTTTTTTTGGTATCTTCATTCCGTAAATGTAGTGTTGAATAAAAAACATAGCATTTTCTATGTTTTTATCGAAGTTCATGTCAAAAATATGATGAATTTTGAACAAAAGATCAAATATTTGATCATACGTGTATCCGTTGGGAATCTAAAAATACAAAGTGAGTTTAAGTTTGAAAACAAAATCGACATTAACTATTTGTGGATCTCTTACTTGAATCAAATGCTGTTCAATAGCGAGAAAATATCCAGTGATATTTAATTTGCTTTCACCTACCGCAATAATGTATGGGTGTTTATTCTTCTTCTCAAGAAGCTCTTCTGGTGGTAAACCAACCTAAGCAATGTACATATTGTAACAAAAGTTGGCAATTATTTATACAAGAATCAAGTTTCTAGTATTACCCTTCGAAAAATCATCAATTTTCCAGTAGCATTATTGAATGTTTCGTTATTGGCAAGAGCTCTGCGGCCACTTTTGGCTGCGGGGAAGAGTTTCAAAGGAATAAATATCGTTTCGAGATCGCCTGGCCAGCCTCCATAGAACAAACTGGATTCATATTGTTCGATCAGCAGCTTCGAGAATGTGGGTCCTAATGTCTTCCACTTTTGTATGAATGCCATGGAGTCAATGTTTGGAAAACGATCACTAAATTCAAACCAAATCTGTAAGCAGAATGCAATTTGATATAGTGTCCTTTTAAATTAAAAGAAAAAAAAAACGATTTTGTACAAACCAAATCAACGTGTAAAAAAAAGTATGGGAACGACTCGAGCAAATCTGTGCGTTGATTCAGCAGCATTTTACTTCGGAACTCACGAGTGGCTTTCAGTTTTTCTTTTATGTCACCAATTGAACCATCATCAATTACCAAGCTTTTCATTGTGTCAACAATTTCTTTCAGTTCCTTGTCATCAAATTCGTCTGGCGAAACCTGTTCTTGGGTTGCATTGCCATTTTCATCAATTTCAACAACCACTTTTTTTCTTCCCAAATATTTGATGCGATTATCAATGTATCCACACATTGCGTTCTTCATTGCGCAATATAAAAAGTCGATATAAATTGGAAATTGGTTATGTTTTTAAAATAGGGTCAATCGAAATGAAATAATTGTTAAACTCACGAGAAAATGATTTTCACGGCCAGTGACAACGAGCTCAGGAAACAATTGCATTGCAGCCGTTATTGTCATGATTTTCTGATTTTTCTCAATAGATTTGACTTCAAAAAACATGTAAATAAAATCGACCATTATATTGACCAACTGTTGGCGTGAAGTTTCCGACAAATTTTGTGTTTTTTTATACTCAATACAAATCCAATCTTTATTTTCCTGAATTATGAACTCCTCCAACAACTGAAAAATGACAAGGAACATTACATTAGCAAAGTCTCACAATTCATTTCACTTTTTTTACTATTAATACTTACGAAAGGTGTCACAATTTTAGGTGAATTTTTGAAATCAATTCCGTAAACAAGTTCCAAATAAAAAGAGGAATTTTTATGGAACATCTCGACCACGTCCTTGAACAAATCTTCATTGACCGGTGTGCGAATGTTGTCGAATATTTTCACATGAAAGTTAATGTGCTGCTTAATACCAAACACTTGAAATGCTGGAAATACACCAAATATTTAAGGATAAATGTGTAAAAAAACACAAATTTTATGCTTACCTTTTTGTAGGAATGCATTTTTGTTCAAATGACATTCATTTAACTTAATAAAATTATATTTTTCGCGACATTTAACGCGAACCAAACACGATTTGTCATTCATGGTTAATCAAAGTATACTTGCGCTCTGAAATTGACAGTTGCCATCTGTATTATACCGATAAGACTAAATGGCTCGTTAACACTCTCATTTATAAGACCCTTACAAGAGTCATGACAGTTGGGAAATATGAGTAAGTGCAGTGTTCACACTCATATTAGTGTACTAAATACAATTTTGAGTGTAAACGTGCCTATAGCACTGACGTATAGTGCTATGGTATACATGAAATTATTTGTGTGTACTCATGTTTTATGTTGATCTTGAATTCCAGGTTACCCGAATGGGCGGAAATTGTTATGGCATTGGAATCAGGCAAACATACGGTAAGACATGAATAAATTCAATATTTAGATGAAATCTATTAAGACTGTTACACTGAAAGAACGAACTGATTTGAGCAGGTGCTGAGACCATATCATCAACATTTTGATGACGCTCAAAATTCCAATCCAAGGTCTCAATCCCACCTAACTCGTTTGCATTGAGGTTCCTGTAATTAAGACCACTGATGATAATATATTTATCGATTTTATCAGTCCTGATTTTGTATGAGCACAATAACAGATCATATAATGAGATTCCCGATGGAAAATGCCCGGAACATTTGACGCATGCGACGTTATTCGTGAAAATTTAATCAATCTTAGACGGAATTTTTCCTGGCCACCAATGCGAAGCGCAAATGTCGTTAAATAAGTCAAAATTCAACAAGAAGTTTGTATTTAGAACGGGAGCTAAGTCTCTAATAAGGTTCATTTTCGCTGTTAGGTCCTAATTAGAGTGAAAATCAAAATTAGAGCAAATCACCTTCATGTGTGTAAATTTTCGTTCAATTCTAATCTCAATTTTTTGAGTTATCGTGTTAACAAATTTTTGCGTACAACGGACAACGTACCACATACGGACAAAAAATTGCTCCGGGAATGATTGCAATCTTTTTTTCTACGTTCAAAACGCATAGAAAACTTATTCCGGGCGTTTTGAATTTTTTGCACCGATCGCAATACACAATGGTGTGTGCAGAAAAATAAAAATACGAACAAACGACCGAACAAACGACCGAACAAACGCACGAACGAACATAATTTATTTTTCAATCAAACGAACGAACGAAAACGCAATAATTCGAACGAACGGTTGACACTGCTATTCAGGTTTTGAAATCATTAATAAACATAACAAATTTTAAAAAAGAAATGAACAGTTAAACGTAATTTTAAAAACAAAGATTTGTAATGATCTCACAACGTGGGCCGTATTTCATTTTACAATGAATAAATTAATATCCCATTATTATCCAAAATACCTATATCTTTAAATCATACGTATTATGTAAAAATTTTGAATTAGCAAACTTGTTCCAACAAGTTGCCATTCAATGTGCAATGAATTGGCTTTCGCGTTTTGCCCACATGCATAACTTCCTAATGATCATTCCGAAGTTCGTATAAGCCAAATCTTTGATACTATTTTGCAGCTCCCCTTCAGAATTGTCAAATAGTACCAAGTCATCTGCGTAAGCCAATGCAGAGGTAATATTGCCCACCAAAGCTACTTTACAGCCCTATCGCAGCCCATTACGTACTTCGAATCAATCATTCAAATCTCCATCCAATCTCACTGCTGCTTTACTGTTTACGTACAAACTTTTTATTTGCACCATATTCGGCAAAGACTGACCACAACTTAGATCTGGGAATGCAGTCGTATGCTTTCTGAAAATCCACGAAACAGAAGTAAAGTTCCCTATTTCTTTCAAGGAATTTCTCCATTTATTGTCGCATGCAAAAAATTTGATCTTGACAGCCGCGCATTGGGCGGAAACCCGATTGATTCTCATCCAAGAGCAATTCGACAATAGCAGGACAGCTGTTCAGAGAACGGAAAAATCAACACAAACGGAATGAACGAAGCAAAGACCCGAACAAAGGAGCATTGGTTCAATATTCATTGGATAATAGTCACAATTTAAATTTTGATAACTCACAAATTTGAATGCATTGCTCGCATACGGTTTAAAAGATTTTTATTACAAGAAATGTTTATCAAAACGGCGAAAAATTTCGTACATGTAAAAAGCATCGAATCAACAAATATCAGCAATATATACAGCAAGGTATTCAGCCGATTTAACAACACCATCTATTCACACGCTGACTCACGCGCACGACATGAGACAATTTGACAGCTTGCTTTTGCTTTAATGCTTACATCGTCACCTTAGCCATATTCTTTCTGTCTTGTATTTGAATTCATATTGCAAATTTACTTAAATTTTCCGTATTAATTATGTTAGACGATAACCAATGTTCGAAATCTCCATGACAACAAACTATATCCATGTGTTAAGGTATAATTTACATTAAAAAAATTTACACCTGAGACATATTATTAAAACACATTAAACAATGTCTTCCCTGATGAAGAAATAAATCAATTTCGAAACGTCGGTACAAATACAAAGTGTAGTAGTTTGAATCAGTTTTTTACTGAAATCATCCAAAATTAGAACCATCAACTAACAACAAAACAGTCGGTCGGATCACATCTCAACAAAAGCTCTTGTTATTTTTTCCAAAATTGCACTTTATACTTTACCGACAACGCTCAATAGAGAAATTATTGCAGTCTCTGTTACTGCTTTTCTTATGAAGTGGCGAAATGACTGTGCCACTCCACTCTTCAGGAACAACAGAGGAACTCCAAGCTAAATTAAAGATATGATGCAATCAGCGAACACCTTCCAAACCACTGCCTATACATTCCCATTCACCAAATCGGCGGTTTCGACATTCAGCAATTCATCAAAATATTCCTTCAATCGCTTCAACACATTCTTTCTGCCTATCACTACACTGCTTGACTTGTCTAAAACAGCTCCAGGAGCATGTTTCTTGCCACATATTCACATGATGATACGATAAGAAATAAACGTAGCCTGTGAACCCGTAGACTGTCGGGAAATATGCGGAAAAGTTAGTTTTACGTTTGTAAAACCATTTATTTTACAGTGTACTGCTCATTCAAGATTTTCGATTCAATATAAATAACCGAAAAATGTTTTTATTTACAATCATTTAGTTTTGAACGTTATCAAGGGGCGTAATCACTATGGATATCTTTGGATCATCGGAGGAAAAGGTAGAGCAGAAGACCATCGACACCTACGGAAATGTGAACAACAACATTGTGCTTCTTCAGGAAGCTAAGGGCACTCACTAGCAATTATTGTTGAATCAAAAGAAATTTTACGCCAGATGCCTGTTGGTGTTATTTGAGTTTATAAAACTTGCGGTTTATCTGGTCTCAAAAAACAAGAAGAAACTCAAGAAGCAACTCGATGGAAATAGACCATAAATCGTGTTTATCTCTGACAATTCATTCATTCTTTGTTTTCTTTTGTTTTTTCATTTTGTATTTTAATATTTTTTATAATATCAAAGCAAGAGAGGATGTTAAAATAGAGACGGTAACCATAATGAGTACAGCCTGTTTAACATGCTCAGCAAGAATTGTTAGTATATATGTATAATAACGTTCGTATTCCATAAACACAGCACTTCAGTCATACCTTGTCGCCTTTTAAACACTTCATTTTTCTCATTCCTTATTAAATACTTTCGTTTGAGCTTTTTACTTTACCGCACACACCACTGTGTGTGGAAAAAGTATTGCGATCGGTGCAAAAAATTCCTGATTCAAATAGGAAGTTTCTGAGTCCATTTTTAAATATCAGACGAATGTATAAGGAATATCGCATAAAGTGTTCTTTCAAGAAAAAAAAGTGTTTACCTGAATGGAAATTTAGACACATATTCAATACGGAATTCAATTTAAGATTTGGTAGACTCAAAGAAGATACTTGTAAAACATGTGAAAAAATCGAAGCTAACTTACAGTCTAACCCGACAACGTCTAAGCGAGATGAATTATCAAAAGAACGTGAAGATCATTAAGCAATTATTGAGAAAACGAGAAATCATATCAAAAATTGCAAAGAGCATGCGTCGAATCCAGAAAACCACGAAGAATTTTTAGTGTTCGATCTACAAAAGGCGTTGGAAGTTCCATCCCTTTCAGTCTCCGAAGCATACTATAAGCGCCAATTATGGTATTATAATCTTTGCATATTTGATAAGGTTAGGAAGAAGGCATTCATGTATGTTTGGGATGAATCATTAGCCAAGAGAGGTTCACAGGAAATAAGTTCATGTATTTATAAATATTCATCAACTTATTTGCCAAAAGATGCAAAAAAATGTTCCTGTTGAGCGATTCATGTTCAGGTCAAAACAAAAACTAAAAAATTCATTAATCCTGAAGAATTTCTTAGCAAATGAGTGGAAAAATACCGATCTTTGTGTGATTGAACACAACCTTTTTATGTCCGGTCACAGCTATAACAGCTGTGATAGATGTTTTGGTGTAATCGCGAGGCAAAAGAAAATAACAAAAACCATTGCCATTCCAGAGCATTGGTACAATTTAATTTCACAAGCAAAAAAGGAAAAGCCTTTTTACACCGTGATTCGAATGCATAGAGAAGATTTTTACAGTAGCGGGCAGCTTGAAGAAATGATAGAAATTAAAACTATTTCTAGTGATCGAAAAGAATATTTTGGAGGAAGTTTCAATGCATGATCCATGAGCGCGATAAACCATTTCAACTACAGATTAAAGAATACAGTTCAACAGATCCACCTTTGATAACAATTCCGTTGAAAGAAAATCCACCAAAGTTTTTTCCGGAAATTAAATTGAAACAATTATATCGCGAAAATATTGCTATATCAGAAGAAAAGTATAAGGATTTGATGATTATGCAAGTTCATAAAGCGCAAATACCGTAGGTTTTATCAGTCTCTAAACCATTTAAATACCGATTGCAAGGATTATGCTTTAGATTCACGTCAGTCTAGTAGCAATGAGGACTTTGACGTTTAATTTTGAAGATTTGAATGATAATTCAAAGAAGTTTGATTTCTGTGGTGATCAAATGTCATTAAAAGCTTGAAAAATAAAAATGTACCCATGTATGCGCTTGCGAGACTAAAAATTGGTTTTGAGTTATTTGTTGTTTATTTTTGCAGCATAATATGGTAGACTATAGACTTGGAACTATAATTTTTGGTAAAAAATGTAAGTACCTGGAAAGAATTGCTTAAATATAGCGTCATATAGCATATGAACCATTTTTGAATAAAGTATTTGTTATTACGCTGTACACTTTATGATATGACGTCAAATATAAATTGGCAATTATATCGTACAATAAGGAGAGGCAATTTCTCGTATTTCTGATGGGAATTCGACAAAAATGACGAAATTTTCAGCATTCCCTTCGGGGATTTAATATAAAATCGATACGAACAGAATGAGCCAGGTTGGGACCATCTGATCCACAGGATTCACTTCGAGAACTTTAAGCACTTCCATATTGGAACTTCACATATTCATTACATATATGTTGATGTTAATGTGTTGATGAGGAGTGCTGGAAGTGCTTGAAGTCAATTCGGTGGATCAGATGGTCCAAACCTGGCCCATTCTGTTCGTATCGATTTGATGCTAAATCCACAAACATGATGCTGAAAATTTTCAGCAAAAGACTGAATCATGCCCAAACAAGCGGACCGTGCTTGTATGGGATTGGAGAGCTATTCGAGAGTATGCCAATTGACCGCGCCATCTTATTTTACATAGGTGAACTCAATTTAGATCCATTGTAATACGAACAAAATTTTTGTTGACACAAATAATAAAAACAAATGAGTCATTGAAACGATTGAAATATCACATCAATACTATTGCCCAATAGATGGCGCTGGAGAAAAGATATCATTAAAATGTCTCAAATAGCACCCTTGTGCCTAAATTCCACCAAAATGGAATATTATACAAAGGTTCAGTATTAAATTGAATCATACGCAGAAGTCCATATACTCGCTATGTTTCACTTTGATTTGGACTCTATGCAAGGTTCAATTTGTTTCTCACATTTGGTTAAGATGCAGTTCTGAAAAACCGATGAAAAAGAGCTCAATATTATTCGCAACGAATCAAATCATTAATTTCGGGAAACTTGCGGAAAATTTAGTTTTACGTACGTAAGACCATTTATTGCTGTCATTTTCAGCTCGGTTAAAACATAACATTTGCAATGATTAAAAAAATTTATTTAATTGCAAATATCGACAGCTCTGAACCAAACATCATTAAAATTATAATTATTTTCTTCGAATCATTCGTAAGACCCAAAATTCAAATGTTAATAAAAATATTGAATGCATTGTATGTTGTTTGCTCAAGATTTATTTCAATTAATTAATTTAGAAACAAAACTTGCATATGTTAAAGCAATTGATTATTTTCACGTAATATATTATACCGCTTAACATAAAATATAAATACAATTTCAAAAGTATAATCGAGTCCGAAAAAACAGAGTTAAACGCAGTGGATTTCAAAGAATATAAACTGACAGTTTTGTGATCTTGCGCCCGCCAATGGTCGCATGTGCTACTGGCGTAAACACAAAAAAGTCGCGTAAACACGGAAAAATACATAAATTCACTCACTTAACCAAAATGTCATGAACATTTTAATAGCAAGGGAAAAACTTTCTTTGTCGCTGTCACGAAAATTTAAATCAAAATAACTACAATAGTTTCGTTTCGTGTTTGCTCCTTCAAAGATTTATTCGAAATCATAAATTTTGGAAACAAAAAATCATTTTTCAGCTCAAATAATCATCTTATTTTAACATTGAATATGAGCGCTTCTTGGTGTAGAATATGTTCTTTAATAAACACAATTTTAAAACTATTACCGAGTCCGGAAAAATGTAATTGAAAGAAGTAAAATTCAATGAAAATGATAAGTTGAAGAAGTTGATGTTCTACATCTTGAATGTTATCATGCAGCAACTGTGGGGGTTGAATGTCCTTAATGTTCGATGCCATGAATACGCTTGAATAAACACAATTTCATAAATATTGATAAAATTTTCAAAAAAAGTCTACTTGCTACTCATATATTCTTACAAGTTGAAAGTTGATCCAAGGAATATGGTGGATAACCTTCGTATGTCTCATGTATTCCATATTTATATACCCATCACCATAATCAGTGTACACCATACCTCTATGAATGCCCATCAAGATAGGTGAGCCCTGCTCTGTATAAGAAACAACTGGACCTTGAATCAAATAAAAATGAAATTTGATTCATAAAACTTGGCTTCATTCAAGATATATCTTGAATTTACCGCCTGAGTCTGAGCCTAACGGGAATCTTTGATAAATTGCTTGAAGTATGCGGCCCTCGTCACCTGGATGATGTGGTGGTACCTTAGTACAAAATACGTCAGCAGGTTCATTGCAGGTCTGGGTATAAATTTCAAGGATTCGTAGATCATTCGAAAATAGTCCCGTTTCAATTTTTCCGTGACCAGTAATACACATCCGAACTCGATTATCCGGTACGTATACCGATTCCATGCTCACATCAGCCAACTGTATTTTATCGATGTTGTTGCCCTCCATATTCTCAATAGTTATCATCATTGCAATATCGTTCGTATTATCATTATGAATATCAAAACTTCCGTGGGGGATGATTTCAGAAGTCCTTATCGTTCTTCCAATCGGAATTTTACGACCCTCAACGAAATTGAACAATTTATTGGAACCAGCAAGGATTAGCCAAATAGAAGGGTCGCCCTCATATTCTTTGGTATCGCACTTATAAAAACAATGTGCCGCAGTCAAAATCGCTTTTTTTCTGATTATGGCTCCACCGCAGTCCAACCATCCATTTTTGAATATACCAACTTGATACGGGACAGGTTCCCGAATATAATCTCCGTTAATGATTTGGGCTCTCTACTCTCAAAAAAAATGACAGAATTATGAGAAACGACGAAAAGTAGATAAATAACAAAGACATTCATATTTGGGGCACGGGCGCGGCCAATATATGCATCGAATGTCCAAATATGCTTCATCAGTTGAACGTGCAAATGCACTAACATTGTGAAGCCGCGTTATTTTTAAAGGTAAAATGACTGAATATTTTCTTTGACTCACGCAAAGACAGCTAATTCATATATTTTTTCGACTTTTTGAAGTCGGAAATACGTAAGAATCAGCTGTCATTTCCCTGATTGTATGTTTGAAAAGTGATAAAAAGAATTATTTTAATAACCGATACACCAAATGTTTTTTTTTTTTTTTTTTTTTTAATAAAAAGAAGCGAAATAAATTGTGATCCAATGAAATAAAAATGAGAACAATTTCTTACCAAATACTCGATCTGCAATAATGCAACCAATAGTCCCCACAAAATCCTCATTATCTCAGTGTAAAAAATATTTTTATATCTTCACTTTCGATCCACTTATTGTGTGACTCGTTGTCTTTGATTGTGTCGCATTTATACAATTTCACTTTTGACTAGAATGTCAGAATATGCCTAATTTTGGACACGTGATTGTTTGTTCTTCCATATAATTTTACCGTTCTCTATATAAATTAAGCAAGGGGTAGACTCGAATGACCAAAACCATTCCGAATCTTGATGATTCACAATGAATATCAATGAAACCCTACGAATTTATATGATATTTCTACGTTTTGAATGTGAATGAATCTAAAGTTCGTGTTTCTCCTCAACAATTTACTTACTAAAGTGCATCATATTTCATTGTAATTTTCATCAAATTGAGGTTTCTTATTTGAACACCATACGAATATTGTGATTCCACTTTTTGTGTGCTTTCTTTGCATTCGCAGAATTCATTCGTTGGCTGAAATATTGGAATATGCGAAATTTTGGACACGTGGTAGTTTGTTCTACCATATTTCTGAATAACTTATTTTAGAGATTTCGAATTTCTGAATAATTCTACCATTTCGGTTGGAAACACATTTTTTACTTTTCCGCACACACCACTGTTTGTAGTAAAAGTATTGGGATGGGTCCAAAAATTAAGGCCCCCCCAAAAATGTGTTTTCTATCCATTTTGGGCCAGGAAAAACACCATGGAGTAGTTCTTTCGATATCGGAATGTAGGTGCGTGGTACACTGTACCCCTAGCTGTACCCTGTTAAAAATTTGTTAAAACGATAGCTCAACAAATTGAGATTAGAATTGATCAAAAATCTACGCACACATTGGTCTTCATTAGGAATAGAAACTTATTAATTTTCAGCCTAATTGGATAATTTCTTCGGGTAGCTCTAGTGGAGTCAAATGAATAAATGGGCTGTTTTTCAATATAAATTAAGAAACATTTGTATGGCGACTATCTTAAGTTCACACTGTATTATAATGAAAATTTCAGAATGAATGAGAATGCCGCGTTTTTGTGGAGATTTGATCATGCGGATTATTTGCAGCATCATATGCTACAGCTATTATTTTCGGGCCAAACCCTGCTACATATCAACTGAAACATTTTTTGGATCTTTTTTACTTTATAAAATGAAAATCATATTTATTTTGAACAAAAACTCAATGACTCAAATATTCAATTGTTCTTTCAAAGGCGAAGGTCAAAATTTGAAATACAGATAAAACGGAACAAGGTGATGTGATTTTAAAAAGTAGTATGTAAGGGATGCATGTCGTGTATTATGATGCGGAAAAATTCATCTTACGGATGCAATACATTTTATATCCACCCTGGGTGGACCACCCATATAATTGAAATTTGTTCATGAGGATTTCTCTTATTTGGTATTATTCTTTCTTATTAGGCATGTTTATGATATCTTATGGATAATTTTAAGTCTCATTTCCATTTTTTTTATATGCCAATATTAAAGATGGAATATACCGCTTTGATAAAACGATTGTGCCTGGTAACAAAATGCATGTGTCAGTTCTGAAATTCCTATGCATCATATTTATTTATAATATTTGCTACTGGATGTCATTAAAATTGAAGCTGTTCAAAAATGTATGATAATGTTAAAAGTCCTAATGCGGGAATGGAAGAATGTCTTTCTTCCAACACATTTAAAGCGTATTCTTCGTATTGCAAATTTGTTCGTGTCGTCAATCCTGATGTGTGAAAATAATATTCATTGTCAACGACAACAACAATAACACCAAGCATTGCGTCTTGAAAAATGTCAGACGAAGCACTGAAATAACGTTTATCCAGCTGATTGGAATAAAATCATAATTAAACCTCTCAATAAAGTCCCAAGTCCCCAGCTCATTTCTGAATACCGACCAATCAGCATTATCTCAGTCATCCCTAAGATTTTTGCTATTCTCTTGAATAGTCAGATCACTGGCTAAATGGAATCGAATGCTATTCTTCACGAACGGCAATCTGGTTTCCGAAGAAATCATAGTTGTACCACCTCACTTTTGAACATATTAGAGAGTATCAGATCTTCGTTAAATCGTAAAAAGCGCGTTTCCCTCAGTTCCACATGATGCACTTTTGAAAGTTTGTGAATCGTACGGTTTTTTTAGCAGCGCTCTCGCAATAATCAAATCAATTTATAGTAATATTAGTCAAAAAGTTAAAGTCGGTGACCAAGAGTCTCTTTTCGTTCCAATTAATAATGGATTTCTTCAAGGTAGTAATTTCGGCCAAACTTTCTTTTCCTTATATTTCAATGATACTCTCAACGTGCTCGATCACATGACTGGCCATTTGTTCGCGGATGACGCTCAAGCACTCCTAGAAGTTGATTTTGATCAAATTTATAATTGCTTTATCAAGTCGCTGATCTATGCTAGCAAGCCAGCAACTTTAGACGAGATCAGAGACAATATCCAAAGCGAAATTGCCAGTTCCGGTCGAAATGTGTGCCAGAGTGGTGGAAAATTGGGTTCAAAGAATCGAGCGCTGTAAATGGGCTCGTGGTGGTCATATGACCGAAATCGAATTTCATTCATAAATTGTAATGCTTTCAATACACCTTCAATAAATTTGAACTCAATATGCAAAAATATATTCACAAGAACTAATGAGGAAAAATATAAGCACAAAGTTATTTTGCATAATGCGGTTTTGAAATATGAGTTGACTGAGTTTAATGGCATGCGGTACATCCAAGCGGACTGTGCTTGTATGGGATTGGAGAGCTATTCGAGAGTATGCCAATTAACCGCGCCATCTTATTTTACATCGGTGAACTCAATTTAGATACATTGTAATACGAACAAAATGTTTATTGATGCAAATAATAAAAACAAATAAGCTATTGAAACGATTGAAATATCACATCAATACTATTGCCCAATAGATGGCGCTGGAGAATAGATATGATTAAAATGTCTCAAATAGCACGGTCCCCTTGGGTACATCTATGAAGTGACGGAGTTCGCGGCGGTTGCGGCAGTTGCGGAAACGCAACGTATGATGCGGCACATGCCAACTTGTGTGCAGTTGGCCGGCTAATTAGCATGCCTATGGGCTTGCGGCCCATGCGATCGGGTCTCTGCTTTTAACGGATTTTATTTTTATCACATTTAATTGTGGCCCACTGTCACACAATGCTCAAAATTGGCAATTTAATAATTGAAAATACACCAAAATTTGTTCAAACTAGCAAATGTGTAAATGAATGATATCGACGATCGATTACCAAATCGTTTTCCCTTCGAATAATCAGTTTAGACCAAACGTTTTAATTATTTATTAATAATATTTTATACATTAAGTGTTTGGTTCTTCAAAGATTTATTTCAATTATTGCATTTTAAACCTATGTCCTACATCTTGAATGTTATCATGCAGCAACTCTGGTGGTTAAATGTCCTTACAGATTCATGCCATGTTGACGCTTTAACAAAAATAATTTCATAAATATTGCTCTTATAAAATTGGTTGTTTTTCGGAACACTTTGTATCACTTCAATAATAACTTATTGAAATGGCAAATACTTCTTATTATCATCGGGCTTAATGCAAAACTGAAAATACTTGGATCCAACCATTTTGCAAATTTCAATATCTTGTCAAGTTGTTCTCTAATACTTGTTCGATTTACATTGAAAATCATATCGTTACTATTGATTTAATATTTTCATAATGTAACATTAATCAAAGTATTGGCCATCAGAAGCTATGACTTTTTCCCATCTTCCTGATAGCATACGGATTCCGCGTCGGAAGAACTCCTCATTTTTTGAGGTCAAGAATGAATCAACCCAATATTTCAATTCTACAGAAGAAGTGAAGCGGTGAATCCTGCATGGATCGGAACAAGTGGTAATCAGAAGGGGCAATGCCTGGGCTATACAGCGGGTAGAGTAGCACATCCCACCCCAGTGTTTCCAAGTATGTTTTGACGACATTTGCAACATGTTGCCGAGCATTGTCATGTTGAAGAAAAGCTTTGTCGTGTCTTTCTTGATATTCTGGCCGATTTTCACGCAATGCCCGGCTCAAAAGCATTAATTAATCCCCATCAACATCATCATTTAGTTTTAAGCTATTTAAGTTTTTTCCCCTGGCTTTCCTGGGTCAGCCCGGTTTTTCATGGTTTCTCGGGCTCAATTTGGTATCTATAGTCACTCGTAGATATTCCCCATCCCTGTAATTGTCTTTGTTAAAGTCGTTCCATGGGCGGAATTTATACCGTATTGGGCACTTTGCCAGCATATATGAGTTACTGCGTAGCTCTTGTACATATTGGTATAAATTTAGGATTCGTAATAAATAAATAAATAAATAAAATAATTGGAGTCGATAGCGTGGCCCATAAATGGTTTCATTCGGTTTCAGCAGTTCATAGTACACCGCACCTTGCTGATCCCACCATATACACAGCATTACCTTAAATCCATGAATATCTTGCCTTGATGTCGATGGTGCTCGTTGGCTGCGCTTCACATATGCTGTTTTACGCTTGGGGTTATCGTTTTGAATTCACTTTTCATCAACAGTCACAATCCGATACCAAAATCGTTTTCTTTTTTGTTTTTGTAGCAGCTATTTACAAGTTAATTTGCCAGATTTCCACGTTTCTTGGCTTCAATTCATGTGGGACCCAATTTCCATGCTTTTGAATAAATCCTGCTGCATTTAAGCGAGGGGAGATTGCTGACTGTTTTACTCCCGATGATTTTGCGAGCTCTTGAAGTTTATCTTCAACATTAAAATCACCACTTTTAAGCGTTGAAACCATTCTCTGCACGTTGTTTACGATAAAGAATGTTCTGCGTAAACACACACACAGCTTCTGTGTGGTTTCTTTCAAATGTATAAGTGTACTGCGCAGGGTTCTACACCATTTATGTCAAATTGGTGTAGAAATATTTGAATTTCATATTAAAACGTCATTCTACTGAGAAATGATCCAATGGCATTTCTCTACACCAATTTGACATAAATGGTGTAGAACCCTGTGTAGTACACTTATACATCTGAAAGAAACCACACAGAAGCTGTGTGTGCATCTCTGAGTAAACCAGACGGTTGAAGTGCTGTCAAATAGTTCCGAAATTTTTTACATGTTTGCATTGATTTGCATAGGCGTTCGTGTCATGTTGCTTAGTGACTTTGTACTGAATTGTCAAAACGCTTCCACCCTATTGAGTAAACGAAATGTTTCGGCCGCACTTTTCTTTGCTACATAGAAGTGTAATGATACTTCCCGCAAATGGGACTTTTTTGGCACGAAATTCGACATATTGATGATGAAATCCAACTTTTCCGCACATTTCCCGAAATTCTTCGGGTTTACTCATTTTTCATTGATTGCTACTCATTGTATTGGATTTATGTTTATTTCTTATCGAATCATCATGCAACTTTGAGAATAAATCACAGAATATTTCATGTCATTACAAATCATGTAATTTAACTTTCATAAAAAATTAATATCATGAAAGTTTCAATTCGTTACAATGTTAACTTAAAATAGTCGCCATACAAATTTTTCGTTTCGACCGCGAAAAGACCACGAAAATAGAAAATTTTTCAGGGGAGGTAGTCCTAAACCTTATCGGAATGACTTGAAATTTTGCATGACATATTTTATTCATAATAAAATTGTATTCTTAAAGTTTCATAATGATACAATGCGAACTAGACAAAGTCCCCATACAAATGTTTCTTAATTATATTGGAAAATAGCCCATTAATTGATTCGACCCCACTAGAGCTACCGGAAAAAATTATCCGATTAAGCTGAAAATTAATAAGTTACTATTCCTTATGAAGACAAATGTGTGTGTAAATTTTTGATCAATTCTGAAATCAATTTTTTAAGTTATCGTGTTAACAAATTTTTGCGTACAACGGACAACGGACAACGGACAACGTACCACACACGGACAAAAAATTGCTCCGGGAATGGTTGCAATCGATTTTTCTAGGTTCAAAACGCATAGAAAACTTATTCCAGGCGTTTTGAATATTTTGGACCGGTCGCAATACCTTTATCACACACAGTGTTGTGTGCGGAAAAGTAAAAAATTATGTTGTACTGTGAAACGTTATATATTTTTTACTGATTATAAATGACATAAGTCCCAGCTGTCGACAGAAAACAATGGGACAGACAATAGAGAGCAATATTTGTAACTTATGCCATCTAACAATGAACGGCGGATACTCATTTATGTTACCAATATTTTTTACTTTATGATTTTCAGTTTTGTATTAGGTATGATGTTGAACTGTTTTCGGAATCGATCGCTAAATAAAAGTAATTTTGTGTCAGAATAAGCAGTAGTTGCATTTTCAATCAATTATTAGTGGTTTAATTTGAGAAAAAAGTATTCATGCTACTTTGAGATACTTACAAGTTGACGGTTGATCCAGCGAAGATGATGGATAACCTTTGTATTTATCATAAAAAGAATTTGTCTCATTGTCCCATCAGGAGAAGACCTAGCCCAAACACCTTTTTGAATGCCGATCAAAACAAGTTCGCCCCGCTCGTTATAAGAAACAATTGGACCTTCAACAATATAAAATTGATATTTAATTTGATAGACCTGGCTTTATTCAAGAATATATTATTAAATTTACCGCCTGAATCACAAGCTCCCGCAGCTCTTTGAAACCTTGAATCGATTATCTGGCCCTCTGTTCCTGGATAAAGTGGTTCTACCTTCGTACAAAATATGTCGGCAGGTTCATTGCAGCTCTGGGCAAACATTGGAAGGATGCGTAAATCATTCGACAACTCTCCCGTTTCAGTTATTCCGTGACCAGTTAGACTCATATACGCTTGGATATCCGGTGCGTATACAGATTCCATCCTCACACTAGGCAACTTTATTGTGCTTATTCCGTTGCCCTCCATATTCTCTGTGGTTATGATCATAGCAATATCGTTCGTCTCATCGTTATGAATATCGAAAGGTCTGTAAAGGACAATTTCAGAAGGTGCAAACCTCCGTCCAATCGGAATTCGGTGACTTCCAAGAAAATTGAACAATCTATTGGAACCAGCTTGAACTTCCCAAATAGAAGGCTGGCCGACGTACTGCTTAGTGTTTTTATCGTAAAAACAATGGGCCACAGTCAAAACAACCTTTTTTCTGATTATGGCACCAGCGCAAGCAATATTTCCTCTATAAAATAAGGCAACATGATGCGGAACGGGTTCCCATATATATTCTCCGTTGATGATTTGGGCTTCCTACTCTCAAAAAAATGACAGTATTATGAGAAACGACGAAACGTAAAAAAATAATAAGGATATGTATATTAAAATGCATCTGATCAGCATGTGGTGTATGTCATAAGCCCTTAGAAAAAAACACATTTTTTATACGGAAAAAAACCTCGGGACTAGAGGCCGTCTCAAAAAAAGGGTTAAATGCCATTATTGTAACTTTTGAGCGATGAATGGTTAATGTTTTGATGAATTTTCTCAGAATCTAGGCCCGGAAAAAAGAAGGGTTAAATTCCGTAAAAAAGGTTTTATTTCCAAAGAACTTACGACATACACCCTATATTTTGACACCGACACGAATTATGCGTCAAATTTCAAAGTATGCTAAATCAGATGAAAGTACGAATGCACAAACATCGTAAAATCAGTTCAGTTTAGCTCCAAACTTTGATAAATAAAAACGCATAAATACAAAATATTACCCAAAGAGTATTCTTGATTGGTAAACCGACGTTAGAGTTCTATCAAATCCACACAATAGCTAATTCACATGTATTTTCAACTCCAATAAGTCGAAATGTTGCACTTTACCCAAAATCGGATGATAGATGTCTCTGTCGTACAGAGTACAGAGTACAACGTACAAAGGAAAATGCACCACACCGGTAGCAAAACTTTCACTACAAACTACAAAGTGGTGTGTGCGGAAAAGTAAAAAATGTGTTTCCAACCGAAATGGTAGAATTATTCAGAAATTCGAAATCTCTAAAATAATTTATTCAGAAATATGGTAGAACCAAGCATCCTATTTTGCCTTACTTAGAAGGTTGACTTTTTTAATGCAAAGCATATAAGGTAGCATTACGGCGGCGCATCTCACTCAGCAGTCGCACATATACAGCTCTCGTGCGATAGCGGACTGTGATTTTTTCAATTGTCATAGAATAAATCACTTGAGCGTATGGGTATGTTTGTTGTTTGCGACGGCTACGGTGTGCGCACACACAGTCCGCTATCGCACGAGAGCTGTATATGTGCGACAGCTGAGTGAGATGCGCCGCCGTAATGCTACCTTATATGCTTTGCATTAAGAAAGGCAACCTTCTAAGCAAGGCAAAATAGGATGCTTGGGTAGAACAAACTACCACGTGTCCAAAATTTCGCATATTCCAATATTTCAGCCAACTAATGAAGTCTGCGAATGCAGAGAAAGCACACAAAAAGTGGAACGAAATTGTTTTTCTTTGAAATTGGCATATGCGTTGGTGATTTTTTTATTTGAAATTTCAAATTTCAAATCGAACGATTTGATGTTTTTTTTTGAACTATTTTGATTAGAAGTTTTTTACTTTATTATTAAATATTTTATGAAGGAAAAAAAAAGTATTATTATGACCAATAATATTTTGCACAAAGAAAGGAGCAACATTAATAGTGATCTTTTGAAATGAAAGTCTCAAAAATTACTTACCAAATACTCAGTCTGCAATAATACAACCCATAGTCCCCAAAAAATCTTCATTATCTCAAAATATATTAAATATAATATTTTTCTTTATCTTCACTTTCGCTGCACGTATTGTATGACTCGTTGTCCTTGATTGTTTCGCATTTATACAATTTTGCCGTTGACTGGAATGTTGGAATTAGGGACACGTAAAATTTTGTTCTAATACCATAATAATGTCTAACAGAATTATTTAAGGAATGCGAAACTTCAGCCTATCTACCGTTCCCAGGGGAATATAGCTTTCACGAATGCATTACTTCGAATATTTGCGTATGACCTGCGGAGTTGCGGATGTTTGCAAAGGTACGAACATTTTCCAATCCAAAAAGCAGAACCATAATACAATACAATTCCAATCAAATAAATTGATGGAATTCTTCTAAGAATTTAAATTGGTTGTCGTATTTTATTTGAATTTTATATATTTGAGTTTCAATCGACATTGTTTTTCATTTTATAAGCGCTCGGAACTATCGAATTAGAGGTTATGTGCATCTTTTACTGCTTTAATTCCAACTAGAGTTCCCCCCTTCGTCCAAGATTGGACGATCAAACAGTTCGGCATACATACAGTTGAATGTAATTAACTGGCTACACACAAACGTTGGAATGCCAAACTGTGTGCGACGAAAATGGGAATGGAAAAAAACATAACACACAGTTTGGCATACGAAAAGAAGAATGGCAAAAATCCAAACACACAGTTCGACATCCGTAGATTTGAATATAATGAACTGGCTACACACATCCGTTGATATGCCGAACTGTGTGTTTGCATTTTTGCCATTCTTCTTATCGTTGCTTATATTTCGTATGCACACATCCAAAGCATTGAAACGGCTATATGGTATGACAGTACAACTATATTTATGTTATTATATAGTTGCACTGATTTTTCATACAGTCATTACTATGCTTTGGTTGAAAAGGTATTTTAAGTATTATTTCACCTTTATAACACCTGCCCACGTGCGAACCGCATGGTTTGTGCAAATTTACTGGAAATAAGCTTTCCATTGATATATGGATATCCCATATTTTGTAAATGGAAAGCAGGTAAAAAGGGATAACAAACTTCTTTTTGTTGCCGTATTTATATATAGATAATAGTTTGACAGATCGGCTTTAACCTGCGTGACAGGCATGTAATCGTGCAATGCTATTTTCATTTCTTAAACGTTTTTGATTTTCTTTGAGTTGTAATGCAGCCTTAATGCACATTTAGGTTAAAACATCGAAACCAGCCTTAAGCGGTGTGACAGTGTGACGTTTCAGACACTTGAGAGACGACGGCTATATTGGCATTATTCATTTCTATGTGAAAATTTCGAATGAGAAACACGTGCTCTTCATAACCAATATAATAAAGTGAATTTCATCATATGATAAACTTTTGCATTTTATATATCATTACAATTCAGAAGTGGGATTAATCCTAAAACCAAATTCCACGCTAACCGCAGCAAATAAAATCACAGTGATAATCGTGAAATCGAAGTATAATATTTTACATCGAGCAAATGGTATATATTACCAGATCGGCTCTCATTGAAGCTTTGACTGCAGCGAATATAGACTTTGACCCCGAAGCTACTGTAAACGAATTACGCCGAATTTACGAAAACATGATGCACAATAATGATGATAATCCGCCGCCGCCGCCAAATAATGATCTAGGGGCTTACTACTCGATTGTATCATGCGGATTTTAACATATCAAATGCGAATAAAGCGTATTACTGTTCGAAAGCGCAAATCCTGTGTATTGCATATCATCACAATTTCTAGCAGCAATGCGCGCGAATCAGTCGTATCTTGAACTATTCTACTATGAAATGATGCATAATTTCATTTGACAGTACATAATTCTCTATCTCTTGGATTATTATTTTGAACACAACCAATTAATTTTTATTTTGTCATTCATCGTGAAACAAGCCTATTTCTCAACAAGCTGAATTATTATTCAAAATGACTAAACACAAAAATAGTATTAAAAAAAAAATAATAATTAAAAATAAAGGGCATGAGTATTCTCACCATTTAATTATTATATTTTTTCCTTGAACATTTTATATACTGTTGAAAATCTTGTTGATGTAAGAAGAAACGTCAAGACAAATTTAACCACTGACCGTTTAAACAATGTCCATTTGACATTTCGAAATAAAAGGCCTAACAATATTAATCATTGCGAATCTTACGTATCATTGCATATCCGATTCATATTTTACTTAATATCGCACATTTTTGTATGTAGTAAGCCCCTCGATAATGATGATTTGCCGCCTGATGTCCAGCCGCAGCCAATTGGTGTTGAAAATCCGCCGCCTGATGCACCGCAGCAAATTTTGCAACCGCCGCCACCGAATCAAGTTGATATTGAACTTCAGCAAGTGAACCGAGGCTCGAATTGTTGCGCAAAAAACGTGAACTGCAGGAACTTAAAGAAGAACTACGGGAAATCGAAGGTAAAAAGTTCGATTTTGAAGCATTTCATGCCATGGTGCAGAAGTTTAGTGGTGATGATGCATACGACGTCCAAAAATGGTTCGCTGATCTCGAAAGTGCGTTCGCTGTTTTCGAATGCAAGGATCGGGATAAATTCGTAAGCACACGACGATTACTGATGGGTACCGCCGAGCAATTTTTATGCACAACAACAGCAAACACTTACGATGAATTGAAACGAGCTCTGGCAGCTGAATTCGGCCGTGTATATACGCTGAACGAAGTGTTCCAGCAATTGAAATCGCGCCACCTCAGACCAAATGAAACCGTTAAGCGATACGTTATCGAAATGCAGATAATTGCGTCGCGCGAGTTATAGGAACGGAATTCGTAGCAAAGAAAAAAATATAATTTTTTGGGCAGCGTGACTGCCTTCTTTGACTTTTATTGAAATTCTGAACAGTATTACAATGGTGTTTAGCTTATTTATATATTTGGTCAAAAGGCAAATTTGTGCAAAATATGAATTGGCAAATATGAGTTGGTTTTAGGTTGTATGGAATGTGCATTTTGCTGAATACACTATTCTTATGTGAACGGAATGCAACGTGAACTGAAATTACTTAACTTGATGACATTACAAAAAAGAAACAAATGAAACAGAATGAAATATAATGAATTTTGAATTTGCTGATAGTGTCGGAATTTAACTCTCCTCCTCGTAAAATAAAATGTCCTCATTTTCTATGGATTTGGTTGTGCGTATTTCCTCTTCATGCGGCGACGCCATGTGTTATAAGAGCACAATGTTAGTTTCAGTATCTCTATTGCGATCAGCACGTAGGTGGCATGTAGCAACTTCCCGCTAAGCAGCGCCTGGGAGTGTGTGTCTTTTGCTTCCTGTATAATTATGTTGTTGCTTACATGGCCCTTGCTGTCAATTAGTGTTTCTTCTTTTGATTCTTCTGATGAGTTAGAGGAACCCATTTTTCCTATTTCTCTTTTTTTCCTTTTTTTCTTTTGACAAAGAGGTGAATCGGAATTATGCTATTCTACGCTGGATTACTTGGAACGAAAATCCTTATCTGTTCAGACTACTGTGAATGATCGGAGCTAACAAATAATGAACTCGACACTCGAATTGCTCAATTTATAATGAACGAATTTATGAAATTTGGCTTAATATAAAGAAATTTGATTGAAAAAGAAAAGAAAAGAGAAAAAAATTGTGAAAGGGATTATTACAAAAATGAATTTCGCAAATTGTCTTTATGCACAATTTTACCCGACGTTGTCAAAATCGTGTCGTTGCGGTCTTCTTGCACCGTATACTTTGTGTACGATTTTTTGTCTTTACGTCGGCGATCCGATTTCAAAAACACAATATCGCCAACTTTGAATACTTTATGCACTCGTTTTTTATTGTGATAATTTAGAGTTTTTTCCTGGTCGGAACGGATGTTTTCCCTCACCAAATCAAAGTTCACATTTTTGTTGAAGAATACAGCGCTAGGCTTGTATTTGGTCACGGAATGAACCGTGTTATTATATTCTATGACGGCGTTGAATAATTCATCGATAGTATCGCTTGAGTTTTGTCTAGCGATAGAATTAGCTATTTCAAGAATAGTCGAGTGGATTCGTTCGACTTGGCCGTTTGTGGTCGAATGGGCGATCGGTGTTATGAAGTGATTAATGCCTCTCTGATGATAAAGAGCTCGACATGTCTGGGAGGTAAATATCGCTTCGTTATCTGTCATTATCTCGTCGCATTCGGGATAGATTTGCGACAGTATTTCCTCGATAATTGTTGCAATATTTCGTTTATTCGGGATTTCTCTTAGACAAAAGTATTTCGCAATTGGCCGCATATTTCTTGCAGTCTTTTCGAATTTCAGGCCAGAAGTTTTTTTCGCAAATTTCCAACATGTTATTTTTATAGTTTCTATGGGCCCGTGTGTGTGTAGTTTGCACAATACGCAGTTGTTCATTGCGGTCAGTGACATTTACTGTTTTTGCTGGGCAAAAAACAAATTTCGACGTAGGGAATTTTTCGTTCATGGGGTTTTTTATTCTAAAAAATGTTTCTTCGCAAGTGTGGATGGCATTAATATTTTTTGTTGACACGGCAGGTTTTAAATGTGAGAGAAGTTTCTCAATTGAGGTGAATGTAATCGTGAACTTATGATAATTTGGGAATATGGTTGACCCAATCGATGCGTCTACATCTGAATGTGAAATATGTAGTTGGTTACGAAAATTGTTCACCGGCTTGTGCGTTTTGGGTATTTGTTCGACGGGTGAACTTTGCACTGAGTGTTCCGATGATTCTACGGAAGATGTATTTACATTATTGATCATGTCGACGCGGGATAAGGCGTCAGCTACAACATTCTGATGACCGGGCTTATATTCCATCTTCGCGCCATATTCTTCAATCAGATTCTTCCATCGCTTCAGTTTACTGTTTGGATTCTTTTCAGAGATAGAATACTTTAGCGATTGATGATCTGAATATATGGTTAGATCTGCTATTCCGTAAAGGAAATTTCGCAGCTTTTGTAGTGCCCATACGATGGCCAGCAACTCTTTTTCATTCGTTGCATAATTTTGCTCGGTCTGATTTAGCGTTCGCGAAATGAACGTGATCGGCTGTTTACCTTGAGACAAAACAGCACCGATAGCGAAATTACTGGAGTCAGTTGTCAGGTCGAATGGTTTATTAAAATCCGGTTGATACAGTTCAACTTGTTCGCATAACATTTGTTTGATTTGGTTAATCGCTTCAATAGCCGCTTCATCCAATTCAATGGCAATCTTAGCGAATTGATTTTTTCCGACTTGACCGTTTTCACCCCTCAAGTGAATCGTCAGTGGTTTAACCAATTTAGCATAGTTCTTTATGAACTTGCGATAGTAACCGGTAAGGCCGAGAAACGATCTTAATGCCTTCAATGTTTTGGGAATTGGGTAATTTTATTTATTTATTTATTGCAAAACCTAAATTCATACCAATGTGTGCTCTCAGCAAGCTGAGAACATGCTGGTCTTAGACCCAATACGATATGAATTCCGCCCATGGTGCGACTTAAGCAAGAAGACTATTACATTTCATCAAGGGGGGATGGTATTTATGAATAGACTTTAAATACCGATATTGATTCCGGAAAACCATGGCAAAACCGGCCTGATTCAGGAGAATCAGGGGAAGTACATCATTGTTTACTTAATATTTTTCCCTACTTTATACAATGCAAAAACTCATCCTAAATCTATAGGCGAGAATGATCATAATACCAAATCTGAGCATGTTTGAATTTACTCGATAGAAAAAATAAAAGAAATAGAAGAAAAAGGAGAAATACTATTGTTCTATGCGCAACCAGTGCTTCAATTTAAATTTAAACGCGGATAACGATTCAACATTTCTTATTTCGATGGGAATGCTATTCCACAAATTAATTGCTCCGTAAGTAAAAGCGCGTTTATCAAATTCAGTTTGCGGAAACTGTACTTGAAGATTATTTTGAGAACGGGCTCTACCGTTGATTCGGACAAACATATGATTCAAATAATTCGGCGAACGATTAGACAATTGCTTATAGATCAAGGTCGCTGAATGAAGCTTAGCTCTACACTCAGGGTTCAATCCATTAAGGCGCTGTCGATATTCAGTGATGTGATCATTACGTTTTAAACCGTAAATATACCGTATTTTGTCATTGTCAGCAACAAGAATACGATTTTCTTGATTTAGGGTGCCGTACACACCCCAACCATATGTAATCACATCACCATAGTCCATTAAGGGATCGATCAGCGCAGTAGCAATGTCCCGCTTAACATAGTTGGGTATAAGATGCTTGGTATGACGTATACGATTTAACACACCGTATACCTTTTGCAGCTTACTCCCAACATGCTCTTCGAAATTTAAATTTTCGTCAAAAATGACGCCGAGATTTTTGATCGATTTACAGAATTCCAGCTTGTCACCTCCAATGGTTACATCATTGATCATATCAAAATTCAATCGACTTGTATGGTGCTTAGAACCGATGATCATGACTTTAGATTTCAATCCATTTAATTTCATACCGCGACTTGTAATTCTGTATGGCTTCAGTTTTCTGAGGGTCCACTGTAATTCTGCCGTTTTTTATGATGTGACCGAGGAATTCGATCGATGAACTGAAGAAATGTGATTTTTCACTGGAGATTTTCATATTTGCGGCGTGCAGCGCATTTACTATTGTCGTAATGTGTTTTATGTGCTCCTCGGGGGAGTTTGAATATATTAATACATCGTCCATATACACATAGGCAAATTTAGCGATGTATGGTCTTAATATGTCGTCGACGCATCTCTGAAAAATTCTCGGGGCGTTCTTAAGGCCAAACGGCATACGCACAAACTCGTATTTGGCGCCGTTTACCGAGAAGGCGGTTTTCTCTCTATCAGATTCTCGAATGATAACCTGATGAAACCCTGATTCAAGATCTATTTTTGAAAATTTTTTCGCTTTGCCGAGGTTTTGCAACGTCATATTAATATCTGGAATTGGATAACGATCGGTGATCGTTTGTGCATTTAGTTTAGAAAAATCAGTCACCATTCGGCGTTTCGGAGTACCATCATCGTTGGTACCTTTCTTAGGGACGGTCCAAATTGGCGAGTTGTATGGACTAAAAGATTTCTGGATTACACCCTGTTCAAGAAGTTTTTTCATTTCCTTTTCCACAAAGTCATGGTCTGAGGCCGGGTATGGGTATTGTTTCACCCAGACCGGATCATTAGATACCGTTCTAATCGTAGCTTCAATCTTTGTTGTGAAAGGAAGCGTTTCATAAACCGTTTCGTTACGTTTCATTAATTCGTCGATTTCATTGGTAAAATTTGGATTGTCGTTTACGAAATTTATTTTTGTGGTTTCATTATTTTCAGTGGGAACGGAATAATATAATTTATATTCAAAAAAGTTAATACTAGCTTTCATTCTTCGTAGGCTTCTTTCGCCTAGGATCATGTCGAAATAGGGCAGTTTGTCAAATTCGAGAAATTCTAATTTTTGTTTTAATAAATTGATCTGTTGTTTATATTCTAATTTGGATTTGCCATGAGGCGTTGTCGCAACTAAAGGGTTATCTAACTTAATTCTATTACCGATGTACAGGTTTTTCCTGATGTAGTTGTTGGTTGCTCCGGAATCCACCAGAATTTTGACTTCTCCCAAACCTGATCGTAGAGTTCGGATAAGGCACGGCAGATTCCCTACTCTCCTAAAAAAACACTCTCTTGGACGGACACGGTGCTTTGAGCTTCTTCTGCCTCGGTTTCATAGTTGTTCTCCAACGAGTTGTCGTACACTGATTGGATGTCAACAGATTCGTCGATATGATTGACACGTTGTTGCTTAGTCATATGCTGGAACGATTGTTGAGGACGGTTGTATTGGAACGAAGATTCTCGTGGTCTTTTTTCCGTTTGCCAGTTGTTTTGCGGGAAAGACGGTTTTTTTGTGTACCGCTGGGAAGTGTCAACTTCCATTGGGACTGGATTCTGTTGCTGGGCCGGTGGCTGAGCTGTGACAAAATTTGGTCTCGGCATCTGATGGGCTTGTTGTGCTTGGTAGTTGAAGTTCGGGTTAGAATTCGGTTTGTTATCACTCGTTTTTCTCATGACGTTTGTTGGCTGTACGTGTTTCTTGAACTCCAGATGCAAATGCTGATTGTCGTATTGGATCGTTTGTGCAACTGCAAATGCTTCCGACAGTGTTTTTGGCATATTTCCATATAGGGTGGTACGGATTAGAGTGCTATTTAGGCCAGTAATAAAAGTACGGATCGCCTTGCTTTGGGTCTCGATGGTCAACGATTTTTGTTCTGCAGCCACCTTGTACGTCATTGCGATTTTAGTCAATACCATATTCAATGCCTGGTTTATCTCGTCATAAAATTCTTGCAACGTTTTTCCATTTTGCCTTAACGTAGTCATCTCAGCTTCAATGACGTATAATGGCCGTTGATCCGAGTATGAGAAGTCCAAACGATCAATAATTGCATTTATGTGGTGGGCGGTGTTGTTGTTGATAAGAATATCTGACGCGCTCTTTGTAATTTTCGCTCGAATGATAGACAGAGCGGCAGCGTACTTTGGATGGGTTGGATATTCTTTAATTTGGTCCATCAATTTCATCACTTGTGATCTCCATGATCTGTACACTTTACGGTCGCCGTTGAATTCGGGAATCACCTTGTAGGCATCCAATTGGATCGAGTCACCATTGGTGTAAGTTGGAGTGATGTCCACATATTCAGTGATCGTCACCGTATTTTGTTGTTGGAGCGTCGCTTGATTTTGTTCCAGATCAGCAAGCTTCGCGGTTAAGGTGGCATTCGTTGTCATTAACTCTTGCATTTGTTGTTGGAGTTGTGCGATCGTTTGTTCCATTCCGATGTTCGAGTTGGTTTGCGATTGTATGCTCATATTCGCGAATAATCACTTTTCTCACTGAACGGGTCGGATAACGTCGAGTTCGCTTGTTCATCAAAAAATGTCTGTTAAAAGGTCTATTGTTTTTTTGTTTTTCTTATAAAAATTGTCACTATTATACTCTTGTGTAGAGTCGTTCGAATCGCACCACTTTTATATGGATTTATTAGACGAACACTTTGCTTTGTTTTGATTTTTTATTCTCTTCACGAGTCGCTCGAATCGCACCACTTTTATATGGATTTATTAGACGAACACTTTGCTTTGTTTTGATTTTTTATTCTCTTCACGAGTCGCTCGAATCGCACCACTTTTATATGGATTTATTAGACGAACACTTTGGCTTGGTTTAATAGCGTTTTATCTGAGCACCACTATGTGATTATAACTGATAATACTTTTGCGCTATTTCCCAGTTGAGCCCCCAGTTATAGGAACGGAATTCGTAGCAAAGGAAAAAATATAATTTTTTGGGCAGCGTGACTGCCTTCTTTGACTTTTATTGAAATTCTGAACAGTATTACAATGGTGTTTAGCTTATTTATATATTTGGTCAAAAGGCAAATTTGTGCAAAATATGAATTGGCAAATATGAGTTGGTTTTAGGTTGTATGGAATGTGCATTTTGCTGAATACACTATTCTTATGTGAACGGAATGCAACGTGAACTGAAATTACTTAACTTGATGACATTACAAAAAAGAAACAAATGAAACAGAATAAAATATAATGAATTTTGAATTTGCTGATAGTGTCGGAATTTAACTCGCGCAGCGGTACCAGAGCCCAACTTGATCGAATGTATTTTGGATGGCTTAAACGATCGAACAAGCAACTTATCGATGCTCATGGGCGCCACGACAATAAACCAGCTTTAGCTACTGCTCGACCGTTATGAAAAGAAAAGAGTTCGTGCTGCTGACCCGATGAAAACTGCAGCAAATACTTTTGCCATTAATGCTGATGTTGGACCGAGACTTCCGATCACTGCTGCCCCGCCGAACAACGCCGCACCGCCGAACGCTGCCCCTCCGCCTGATGCCCCGCTGCCCGTTGCCCCCGCCGTCTCAATGGAAGGACATTTCCAGTCTCAGTGCCAAGCGCCGAGACGGCCCCCGAATGGTTGTTTCAAGTGACATGCGCTGGATCATCGTTATCAGAACTGCCCGCACCGCCGCTCTGCTGTAGCTGCCGCCGTTTATGCTCAGATGCCACCATCTGATGTAGAAGGTGCCGCTGGATATAACGCCGTGGTTGAACAATTGAACTCATTCCAAATGGTAAGTGTTGCCTTCATTAAAAGAGATCAGTGCACCCGCTTCATAAATTGTGTTTCTCTCCTTATTTCTGGTAGTAGTCGTAATTTCGTGCAAAGTTCGTTAGTGCCGCTAGTGTTAACCGAGAAAAGGCTGACCTCATTCAAAGGAATGGGAAACTCACAATTAAGTACGTACGGTGAGATCATGTGTAAAATAAATTTCCGTGGCTATACAGTGATGCATATCTTCATTATATAGTACTTCCAGATAACGAAGCTCTCGTACCATTGCTACTCGGGACCGATGTGCTAACGAAACTTAACGTACACTTATGCCAAATAAAAAAAGTTTATCACCGCGGCCTTTTATTACAAATTAGATATAAAATTTCCAATAAATATGTCAACCCAGAAACACAAAGTGCACTTATGTCTTTTAATCTATTACGAAATCCGATAGTTAGTAACTAAACCGAAGATAGTCCAACCATTAAGATTAAATCGAATGTAGATTTAGAAACTGCTGCCAATATAACTGGAGAATATAGTGAAATTGCTGAAACTGAAGGGAACAGATCTGAGGAAAGTAAAGCTGAAGCAAGTCATGGTGTAATGTCGGAAGCTAAGTTGTTTGATTTATCGCAGTTAGAAGTAATTAAGCTGAGAAATGATTTAGAAATTTAGCAGTTCATCGATTTAAGTTTATTAACTTGTGCGATTGAGACTGAAGAAAAGCGGAAAGAGGCAACTGTAAATAAAGAACTCGCTAGTAACGATTTTAATATGGTAACGGAGGAAATCCAGAAGCACTATATCGACGCAAGAGTCGAGGTTAAACCAGATGATTATTGCATGCAAATTAGGTTATCCAGTGATGTTCCGATTTATTGCCCACCTCGACGGCTCTCTTACTTTGAACGAATGGAAGTGCATAAGATGATTGATGGTTTGCTGAAAAGAGGTATAATTCGTGCCAGTAACTCGTCTTATGCCTCAGCTATTGTATTGGTCAAAAAGAAAAACGGTGAAATCAGAATGTGCATCGATTATCGCGCTTCGAATAAATTGACAATTCGAGATAACTTTCCATTGCCTTTGATCGAAGATTGCTTAGAATATTTCAGAACAAAAGGTTTTTCACGACGCTCGATTTGAAAGATGGTTTTCACCATATTAAGATACATGAAGACTCGATCAAATATACGGCCTTTGTCACTCCATTTGGTCAATATGAATGAATACACACGCATGCCCTTCGGTCTGAAAAACGCTCCGGCTGTTATTCAACGTTATGTTCATAATAAACTGAAAGCGTTGGTTGATGGGGGCTCAATAATTATTTACATGGATGACATTTGTATTGCCACCGAAGATATACGAACACACCTTGCGATTCTTACCGACGTCTTACGTATTTTAAGAGAAGCCGGCTTGGAGCTGAATATGAGGAAGTGTAAATTCGCGTTCCAGAAGATTGAATATCAGGGATATATGATCGATGAGCACGGTATCAGACCAAGTGACACTCACATCGAAGCAATACGTTCATATCCGATGCCCCAGAATGCAAAAGATGTACAACGCTGCAATGGTGTACCGAGTGGAAGGTTTTTTAATAAAACACTTTGAAATTTTTTATTTAATTTCAATTTATTTATACGTCGAAGAAGGAATTGTACTGAGTGGAAGGGTTTTTAATAAAACACTTGGCAAACTTTTATTTAAATTAAATAATTAATACACTTGAGAGACGACGGCCATATTGGCATTATTCATTTACATGTGAAAATTTCGAATGAGAAAAACGTGCTCTTCATAACCAATATAATAAAGTGAATTTCATCATACGATAAACTTTTGCATTTTATATATCATTACAGAGTATACTGAACAAGAATTGGATGTTGCAATTAACGTGGTAGAATCTGATGAACAGTTCTAGGCAAGAAAGGGGAACACCTAAAGGGATATGACTCTCACGAATGCAGTGCAGTTACTTCGATTTTTTGCGTATGTTCTGCGTATTTGCGAATGTTTGCAAATGTACGAATGTTTTCCAATCAAAAAGCAGAAGCATTTGCGAATGCTTCGACATCTGCGCGGATGTCAATTCGAAAGTTTACATTATATATTAGAGCACAGTTGCTCATACGTTTGATCTTCCACATAATATTGGGAGAACAAATTGAAAACCGCGCATTCGTTACTAACTTCATATCTATCATAGATGTCATTATTTTGACTTTGACAGCTATTGTATCTTAAAGAGGATAAAAAAATACATTGAAAACGATCTGTCAAACTTATCATTCAGTTGAATACACAAGTTTATTATTGCGTTGAAAATGTCGAGCTACGTGCCTACAAAACAGCATTTGCGGGAAGTTTTACTTTATTGGTTTAATCTGAAGAAAAATGCTTCCGAGAGTCATCGTTTGTTATGCGAAGCATATCCAGAATATGCTCCGTCGATTAGAACGTGCCAGGAGTGGTTTGCGCGGTTCAAAAGTGGTGATTTTGATGTGGAAGACAAAGAGCGTCCAGGCCAAGTGAAAAAGTTTGAAGACGAGGAGTTGGAAGCATTACTCGATGAAGACTCGTGTCAAACGCAAGAAAAACTTGCAAAATCATTGGGAGTGACACAACAATCCATCTCCTATCGTTTAAAAGCCATGGGAATGGTTCAAAAGCAAGGAAATTGGGTGCCATACGAATTGAAGCCGAGAGACATCGAACGCCGTTTTTTCACTTGTGAACAGCTGCTTCAAAGGCAAAAACGGAAGGGTTTTTTGCATCGTATTGTGACTGGTGATGAAAAGTGGATTCATTACGATAATCCGAAGCGAAAAAAATCGTATGGTTACCCCGGCCACGCATCAACATCGACGCCTAAGCCGAACATTCATGGCTCGAAGCTAATGCTGTGTATTTGGTGGGATCAGCTCGGCGTGATCTATTATGAGTTGTTGAAACCAAACGAAACCATCACAGGAGCATTGTACCGAACTCAATTGATGCGTTTGAGCCGAGCACTGAAGGAAAAACGGTCGGAAACGGTCGCAAGACACGATAAAGTTATTTTGCAACATGACAACGCTCGGCCACATGTTGCTCAGGTCGTTAAAACCTACTTGGAAACGCTTCGATGGGAAGTCCTACCCCACCCGCCGTATAGCCCAGACATTGCCCCTTCCGATTACCACCTCTTCCGATCAATGACACATGGCCTGGCTGAACAGCATTTCCATTCTTACGAGGAATGCAAAAAATGGGTCGATTCATGGATAGCCGAAAAAAGCACAGATTTCTTTCGACGCGGAATCCGTAATTTGCCAGAAAGATGGGAAAAAGTTGTGGCTAGCGATGGACAATACTTTGAATAATCAATTTGTAACCATTTTTCCATAATAAAGATCGAAATTTTGAAAAAAATGCGCGGTTTTCAATTTGTTCTCCTAATATATATGGCAGTTGGTGATACTTCTGATTGAAAATTTTGTTTATAATTGATTATAAACGGTGTGTTTAATTTTTCTGCCGAAATTAACGAGGAATTTTCCTTTAAGTCCTCGTTTTAATTTGTCAAACACGTTTTTTAACGCATCCTAACTACATGTACTTTACTGTCAAATTATTATGGAAATTAGCTCGAGCTACATAAACATTCGCGAATGACTGCGGTTATGTGGGCAAATGTTTCCCTTATAATCGCGGATGTGTCAGAAAACGGTGCGGATTCATATTACTCAAATCCCCTTTGGGAAATACTCGGTTAATCGCCGTCACCTGTTTCAGATCAAAATAGTTTCAATAGTTTTCCTTTCGAATCATCAGTAGCTAAACATTCCAGATCGCCCGAATAAACTCGGGTTTGTACGGATTTTCATGGCGAAACCCGGCTGAAAATTCACCCGGACAGAATTCGCGGTTGTTGTGGATTTTGCCTGGATTTTTCCTTCTTTTTCTGAAGAATTTCGTTGATTTCCAATAAGGTTTTGTAACTTAAATGTCAATATTTAATATATTTTCATTTCAAAAATGTTCAATGGATAATATGATCAATTTTTCTCAAATTAAAAATAAGAATGGAATTCTAGTGAAATTGTAAAATATCTGATGTGTGAAGAGAATGAAATGAAAGTTGCAACGGATAGCCGTTTTCAAAGTTGACTTTCGGTCTTCCACGCAGAGAGAACGATAGAAAAAAAAGCATTGAAGTCAGTACGCGTAGTTGAGCCAAATATAACGTAGCAAACATGTACACATGATGTCGCTGAGTTTTGGCCAGAGGAGTCGGAAGAAAAATGAACATCAATTTATTAGTTCAGGAAGCGTAAGTGACGCATTGCAGATGGTGCGTCGGAATACTACGGACCTCTTTGATTTGATATAAAAAATCAGATTAATTTCTGTCCAAAGCCAAAAGATATTTTTGATGTGTAAGTCAAGATATACATAATCATTGGCGAAAATGATCGACATCGAGGAATTTTCTAATTTAGGAAAACCTTTAAACTCAAACAAAGACGGTTCAGCTGGAGGCTCAGGAATATATTTATATATATCCAACGTTATTGAATTATCATTCGAGGTTCTTCGTGCATTTTCCCTCTATTCTTAAGTGTTGAAAGAATTGGCTCTCCTAAGAGTTAGATTTTTTTTGGCTCTTGTGCTTTTTCTGTTGTATTTTGTGCTCTATTCGGTCTATTTGCGTTTACCAAGCATTAATTTATAAAGTTTGAGCATATTCTTTGTCAGATTCGCATTGAATCCAACTTAGTTTGCCGGAAGAATAAGCTCTTTATTATCCTCTATACATGCGATCAAATCTTCTGCCGCCTGTTCGTCAGGAGTGAAGTGTTTCTCATGCTCGACCTCCTCTAATTCCCAAAATGCTATCAGAACTTGTGATGGATCTTCTAACAAATTATCATTGATAATGCATAAAAATTATCATTGATAACATACTGCAATGTATTCCTCGTCTATTTGTGCGGGTCCAAACACAATCCAACCCAACTTTGTGTTTTGAGCAATTGGTTCGTTTGGATTGCCTTTAATTATATGTCCCATTAGAATTTCCGCATAAACTCCTGCGCCCAGCAGCAGATCGATTCTGTGCGTGCGCGTAAAATTTGAGTTGGCCAGTGGCAGGTTGTGGAGATGCGACCATTTTATACATTCATCGCAATTTAAAGGAGAAATGTCCGCGACTTGCCTCATCACCAATGCCGAAATGTCATAACTGTAATTTCTTTCATGATTCGATTCAATTGTGCTTGTGGTGCGACCGATGACGCGCCCAACAGGAGCGTTGCCCACACCTGTCATGGATATATTGGAACGAACGAAAGGCAACCGAAGCATTTGACAAGCACGTTCAGAAATCAAGTTAGCAGTCGCACCCTGATAAATTAAGGCATTCAGAAGTATCGACCGCCCTTTCCAACGCACCGGTACTAATGCGGTAGCGAGAATTGTCACGTTGTTTGCATTGACGTGATAAAATTGAGCTAAGCTAGCAACGGATAATGCATCAAAATCATCACGTGGATCGTATTGCAGTTTCTCTTCATTTTCACCTTCGGCTTCTTGAGTGACCAAATCTCTGGTCGTATCATCGAAATGTAATAATGTGTGATGAGGTTCACTGCATTTTCTACACGTCGCATTGAATGAACATGACGTGAGCGCGTGAGCATGTAAACAGTTGAAGCACAAACCTCTTTTTGAAACCGCTGCCCTGCGCTCCTTCGCTGACATACGCCCCAGTTCATCCCAGCGATTTGCAAGAGCATTACGTTGACAAATTGCGCATTTATATTCAGCCTTGAGTGTGTAAAACAAACGTGTACTATTCTTGTCTCGCTGTGGATTGTTTGTATGTCGCATATTGATTAGTTTATTGCGTGAATCAGCCCTTTTATTAAAAGTTTCTGTGGTTTGTAAGATTGACATGCGGGTGGCTAAGTAGTCGAGATAAACTGACAGAGGCGGGACCGTTTTGGAGCCGGCCAAATGCTCTTTCCATGCGGTTATAGTGGCTGGATGTAACAACTGTGTTGTATTGAAAATGAGAATAGGATCCCATGTTGAAACATCGATGTCGCAACCGGCGAGAGTAGTTGTTGTTCCTCGAATTGTATTGATGACTGAACGAATTGTCACGATGCTTTCTTTCTTGGGTTCATTGCGAGGAATGACATAAAAACGCCGCAAGCTCTCATTCACAATGGCTCGTGAATTCTCATATTCTCCTTTCAATAGTAACATTGCTCGCTCAAATGCTCCGTCTCCTGGCAGCACATGCCCCACTAAATCACGTGGTTCGCCGCTTAGTGCTTCTTTCAAACATTGCAGACGTTGAATCTCAGCAACCTGATCGATCAACATTGTTCGGACAGTGGCCTTGAATTCAATCCAACCGGTCCAGTCACCCGAAAACGTGGGTAGTCTACATACTGGCAGTTTTGCTGCCTTTTGACTGTTGTTGATGTTGGTTATGCAAGTGTCTAAAAAACTGGAATTAGCACCGTTAACATTGGTCATAAGTTTGCCCAGCGCGATGCGAGTCCTTAAGAAGGCGGCATGCAACGTAGCATACTCATCGGTGATAGCTTTGAGCGCTTCATCGTCTTTTCCGGCGATGGCTTTTTTATGATCGTCGAATGCGATAGATAAGCAGACCAATTTGACTCGAGCTGATTGGCATAGACGGAAACGGTTTATTGGCATGCAGCAGCGGTTAATGTCATAATTGACTCAAAAGTCTTTTTTAACGTGGAGCCATGACGGTCACGTGCAGCTGAGGACTTTGCTGCGGTTGCCATAATGAATACACAAAGAAGTTGGAAACAAATCGAATTTATTTATTATTAGTTATTTGTGATTGTATATTCCTCTTTACTCGTGAATTGTTTTAGGTTGATCACATAAATAATTATTGTGATTTTGAGTAATCGAATCGCTCTATTCTTGTGTTAACAAATGATCCAGCAGAAGCTTGTTGCGCTTGTTACGCTGCCGGCGATTATGATTTTTGCGTCGCGTTTTTTCCAGCCTCTTGTGATGCAACTTCAATAGCTGCTCGTACGTTGGTAATGGCTTTGCTTATTGTGGCTCGGATAATTGAGTTTCGAGCTTCGGTATGGTGTAAACGGACGCAGGTTTGGCAGCTGCAATGGACTGTGATGATGGTTGGGCAGGCGATTTGGTTTGAGGCGTGGTTTTTGGTGATGAAGATGATGATGTTTTGTTTATTGCCTGGCGAGATAACGTCTCCTCTCGTCGAGCAGCGAACCGCCGTTCTTCTTCAGTTGGAATGTACTGAATTGGTCGATTGTTCGCTGCCCGTTTTACTTCAAACGCGATTCTTACTTTACGAACAACCCCACGCAAAGGCTTGTGCAGAATGGTTGATGTACGCCCTACTGTAGAAGGCTTGCACGGCGCTGAAATGTTCCTGGCGGATGATTGTTTTTGATTGGATGAATGTTTGCCGAATGCAGATGGTTTTCGTGTATATGCATCAATTTCGACCGATTTTTCTGGCGTGGACAATAGTTTGGTTGGTGGATTTGGAAACAAATCGCCACTTATACCCGACTCGTTGTGGCAGACCGACGATTTACAAACCGCTTCTTTCGTGACCGAAAGAGCGCAGTTTGAAACGTTATTCACTTTAACAACACCTGATTTGACTGTGGGTGGATCGTCGATTTCCGATAAATAATAATCGTCGAGCACAATCTCATCGGTTTCCACTTCGGCGTGTGGTAACTTCGCTTTGCTACCAAATGTTGTGGAGTTAACTAAGGAGCCAAAAATTTGAATAAAAGGGATTGATTCGACGATTGAATTTCATTTATTTGGGTAAAATTGATTTTATATTAATATCCACAATGACGTCATAAATATTAATTCGAAATGTCCAATGCTCAATGGATCAGTATGCGTGAGGTATAGCCCGCAAGTTTACTTGCGTGTGTGCGTGTAAGTAGGTGTGAAAACGTGATTTATACGAAGATCGAGGATAAAAATACAATACAACGTTTTACGGTTGTCGAGAATGACAGTGAGTGTATAAGCGACGCGGCCCGTTTTTGGACACGTACAGACACCTCTGACGCTCGCAGATACCGTTTTGAGAGCAGAAGCCGATATGCAACCGAATTTGGTACATAGGCTCATTCATACGCTCGACCGGGACTATCAAAACGTTTCAACGCCATTCAGAGTCATATACAGTTTAACCGAATAAATGCAATCGTTAGTTCTACCACAAATGCAGTTAAACCGACAACCGATTCATTTAGTTGTATTGTATGAGTTCCCCAAATAGTATTTGAACCACTAATTACAAGCAAGTTTTAACCATAGCAGTCTCTTTCAAAACCACCACAAGTAGAAACTTGATTTAAACCAGTATATATGGCAAAATATTCCCACAAACTATTTGTTCTTGAATCGCAATGATATAAATGAGCGAAATGAACTAACTGAGCCCAGCCATTCAACGATCTCTTATTCAGTGCGACCGTAAGTTGCGTGAGTGAATTATAAGCACCGCTCGAGGAAAGTTGAACCAATTTTGCAAACTAGTGCTGAGCGTGCAATTGTGACCGATTGTGTGTGAGATGAATGAAAAAACACACCGGAAAACAACAACAAACACACGATGAATGCGAATGGTGATTGAGCATTGAACATTTTACTCGCGACGTAGAATTACTATGTGAGTAATTCCACGAAACGATGCGACGAAACTGAATCGATATTATCCCACGAATAAATGATTAGCTTGATTTGATTGGGTTGTCACTATGATTAATTCCCAATCGATTCACTTTCGCCACATACGATACAGAACATAAAAAACTGACGACACAATCACACACAATGCCGAGTTTATGCAATGATTTTAATAAAGTGAGATGAAGTGAACAAAGATGTGAGGCAAATTAGAGACTAAATATACAATTTCAACAATTTTATTAACCAAATCATTGACGAAACTTATAATCGGCGGCGACACGATACACACGTCCTACGACGATGCATGTTTGAATAGAAAAGACCACGTGCTGGGTGACCGCATGCAAATCTGGTTGTAATATTTGACTTTTGAAGTTGACAGACTTGAGAGCTTCAACACAGATTGATATCGCCAACTCTGATCGATAGTATCAACTGTCATGTTCAGTTTGAGATCTTTTGTCGCTCTGCGACACCCTTCTTCAAACAGCGAGTTTGACAGGCTCCGCATCTTTGCAGTCATTGCTTGAAGAAGGGGAAATAGTGTTTACCATCCATAGACGAATGGTATAGAGAGCGCTGCTGTCAAGCTAGGTGTCAAAATTCAATTCTGCATCGTCCGCTTGTCAAAAACATGAGTCATGCGGAAGTTATTATGCATTTCATAAAGCAAATTTTGATTCTTTGAAAAATTATCTTTCAAACATTGATTTTCTCAATTTGTTTAATTATGAATTAAATATCAATGAGAGCATTAGCAAATTGTATGATATTTAATACACCGGTTTTGATCAGTTTTCCCGAAGACACGCACGAAAACCAATAATCACTCACCTAGGTTCAACAAAACGCTGATTGAATTAAAGAATAAAAGAAATAAACTACATAAGCGTATAAAAACATTGGTTTTTTATCCGGATCAAAGGTATTTTACCGCGCTTTGCTCAGAATATCATACGTTGAGAGAATTTCTTTTGGCACTGCAAAGTTTTCTTTACAAAATCTATTCACTAGAAATCGGATATGGTCACATCTTCGTAACAGAAGATCTTCGTAAGGATTGGTGCTTGTTATTCTACGTCTTTTTATACTTATTCGGGAGTACCTCAGGACAGCCACCTTGGACCTACGCTGTTTAGTATGTTTATTAAGGATCTAATCGATAAAATCAATACAGTAAATCTCTTACTTTTCGCTGATGACTCAAAAATTTATGAAATTGTGAACATTTCGATTTACTTAACAATTTATGTGTGCGAATGTCAGACCAATTCTTGAATATGCTTGCGTTGTGTGTCAGCCTTATTATCAAACTCATTTTCAAAGAATTAAAATAATTCAGAGGAAATATACAAGATTTGCTTTACGCTTTCTTAATTAGGATTATGCAAATAATCCAATACCAAATTATAACATTAGATAACAAATGATATCGATGGATTCGTTGGAACGTAGATGAATTAACACTAGTCCCTCTTTTGTTGGATCGTATTGATATGAATGAGCGATTATGATTAGAGAAACAAACCATCGTGCAAACCATGTGCAAAATAGACTGTTGAATCGCATGATTCTACCCATGCGTTTTATTTTTTTGACAAAAATATTAGATTTAATGATAATCGTAGTAAATTTAGATATATGATAAGATTGCTTCAGGTGACTCCAGACATAAAGTGTTAAAAGTCTTTAACAATGTGCAAATTATCAAGCTCAACCGTAGTTCATAGGTGTTATTTATTAGTAAAAAAATGTTGCATTATATATTGTTATTATGATGCTTGCGTCACTCGCAATGTTTGTTAACTAATGATAAGTAGCTATGTTCGGTGCATAATAATTTGTGCTATTAAAAAATTTAACAAACAATATTCGTCCACAAAAACACCCCTTGAATTTAATATAAATTAAAAAAAATCAAAACAACACCACCCACACCCCAGGAATCTGACCTCGGACACTACTGCTGTATGCGTATACGTAGACTTTAACTTCTTTTGACGACGAGGACGGAATCGAAATTTATTTACTAGGATTGGTTGAAGTTGATGAGCCGTCTGTTATTTGATGAACGATGCAAGAAGTACCTCGAGGCAATCCAGGGCCCTATTTCTGCAAATATGGTCACGCGAAAATATTCTCATTGTTTTGCGATGTATTTTAAATGGAAGCTGTAATAAGTTTGAGCATATTCTCAAAAGTTGCTGTTGTAATGTGTGCATTAGTGAACAATATTTTTTGTAACAAGATTTTTGAGCATTTACCAATAATGTACACATTACAAAAGCAAAGAGAATATGCTCAAACGTATTACAGCTCCCATTTAAATTACATTGCAAAACAATGGGAATATTTTCGCGTGAGCATATCTGGTGATATAGAGTCCACTAGTGAAGATCGCTTAGGTCAACTAAGGTTGATCAGGTTGGTCTTTGGACGCGGTGTTTTCTCTGCCAAATTGCAGACGGTATCAAACTATTGAAAGTATACATTGTGATCAGCGTAGAGAAACAGAATCTTTGGTCACATTTTTAAACCCCCATGACTAGGGTATAAGGAGTAGGATGTCCAAACTTCCATGGTTTTTCTGGATCTCTGTATCAAAATTTCGAAATCTCATGTATATAAAGCTTGTGACTTTTATTCTCATTCGGGGTGCTATCGTCACTGGCGTAGACTGCCTGTCACCGTGATTGTTGTTGTTTACAAAATTCGGAATAAAGAAGAATACAGCAAGGTGATTCGGAAATAGGTAAACTTACTCAGTTGCCGTCCCCTGTTGGCAATAATATCCCTTCTAATCATCATAATCATCATTTTAGCTCCAAAATTTCAATTAATGTCAAGATAAGATCATATACTTTGTGTGTTTTATCTTCTAAATATAAAGCCAAAAATTTCATATGTCCAAGCATTTGTTTTTTTCTTTTCAATGATATATTGCAGCAACTATATTTGACATCGTTTATGGGCACGTCTTAGATTCTAGTACACAATTTTAAAACTATTACCGAGTCCGAAAAAAGTAATAAAACGACGTGGATTTCAAATAATGAGTTTTAGAAGTTTATGTCCTACACCTTGAATGTTATTATGCAGCAACGGTGGTGGTTAAATGTCCTCAATCATAGATGCCATGTTCACGCTTCAACAAAAATAATGTCATAAATATTGGTCTTATAAAATTGGTTGTTTTCGGTAAAATTCACACTGTATCAGTTCAATAATAACTTATTAAAATGGCAAATACTTCTTATTATACAATACGCGTGGACCAGTATGCCTATGACATACCAAAAGATCATACTTCACTCAAAAAGTTACTGGAATGACATAAAGGCGACACTGTAAAAATATTCTTTTCGCCATTCGATGATGTCATCTTTCATAATGCATGTGTCAAAATTTCATGAAAATCGGACAACGTGCTTTCAAGTTATAGAAGTCAGTGTGAAGCAACTTTTGTGTTTTTGTTTATGATATCAGAAGGCAGTGTGTTTACGATTTTACACGAACATTTGGGTATGAAAAAGCCCTGCTCAAAGTGGGTGCCGCGCTTGCTGACTCCAGAGCAAAACCATCAACGAATTGATGATTCAGAGGGTTGTTAGGACCTTTTTAAGCAGAATTAAGTGGATTTTTTGCGTCGCTACATCACTATGGATGAAACATGGATACACCATTTCACACAGGAATCAAATCGGCAGTCAGCTGAATGGACAGCAAGCGGTGAAAATCATCCAAAGCTTTCAAAGGCCCAGCAGACAGCTGCTAAGGGGATGCTCACGGTATTTTGTTGATTGACTATCTCGAAAAAGGAAAAACAATCCAGAGCGACTATTACATAGCGTTGTTGGATCAACTGGCAGACAAAATCAAGTCAAATTGGCCCATATGGCAAAGAAGATGTTGTAAATGTGAACGAATCACTACTAGACAATAGTTGAGCGAGGCTTTACAACTGTCACTTGTTATATGACATTTATACACATTAAAACTCCCTCTTGTAATTGCAACGTAAGACAGAATGGTTGTTTCTTTTATCCCTTCCCACCGCGTTAGAGAATTTATAAATTTACATCAGGTTATGGGAGCCCCATCGGTAAAAGAAAATAATCTTTTTGAGCTAGACAAGTAATCAGCAATCAGGAGCATATACGATTTTTGTCCATAGACCGAAATTGACGTAATATTTTTCGAATTTTCTGAAATTTGTTTACTTTCCTCGTGTGAAGTAAAATCGAGGGAACAACAAAAAAAGTGTTTTTTAGAGACTGAATGGCCTTATATGGAAATTATGTTGATGGATAGAATTGAATTTTAAGGGAAAAAAAATGATTTTCTCAGTTAGTCCGGAAACTTTTCGAGTAAATGAAGTGTTATATCAATCTATTCATAAATTTTTCGATCAATTAACGCATGGCATCGACTGAGTGTGATGTATTTGCCGCAGGAGCAGCATATTTAATTTTACAATAAACGAATCGACTCTATTTATGTGTGTCGATAGCGCTTGCTGTGTGTGCTGTAAGCACAGTCTCATCGCATTGCACACGTTAAGGTTATCCACAAAAAGGATAGACGTGATAGATATACGTATCTATAATATAGACCGTAGATAGTGTTCTTGCGAAAGAGAAACCCTTTTTGAGTCAGAATAAGAAGTATTTACCTTTTCAATTATTTATTTTTGCTTTAAGATGAGAAAAAAGTATTCATGTTACTCATATATACTTACAAGTTTACGGTTGATCCAGCGAAGATGATGGATAACCTTTGTATTTATCATAAAAAGAATTTGTCTCCATGTCCCATCAGGAGAAGTGTTAGCCCAATCACCTTTATGAATGCCGATCAAGACAAGTTCGCCCCGCTCGTTATAAGAAACAACTGGACCTTAAACAATATGAAAGTGATATTTAATTTGTTAGACCTGGCTTTATTCAAGAATATATTATTAAATTTACCGCCTGAATCACAAGCTCCCGCAGCTCTTTGAAACCTTGAATCGATTATTAGGCCCTCTGTTCCTGGATAAAGTGGTTCTACCTTCGTACAAAATATGTCGGCAGGTTCATTGCAGCTCTGGGCAAACATTGGAAGGATGCGTAGATCATTCGACAACTCTCCCGTTTCAGTGTAGCCGTGACCAGTAAGAGCCATCCAAGCTTGAATATTTGGTAAGTATACCGATTCCATTCTCACACTAGGCAACTTTATTGTGCTGATGCCGTTTCCCTCCATATTCTCTATAGTTATGATCATGGCAATATCGTACATATCATCTTCATGAATATCATAATGTCTGTGGGGGACAATTCGAGAAGGTGCAAACCTTCTACCAATCGGAATTTGACGACTTCCAAGAAAATTGAACAATCTATTCGAACCAGCTTGAGCTTCCCAAATAGGATGCTCGCCGATGTACTGCTTAGTGTCTTTATCGTAAAAACAATGGGCCGCAGTCAATACCACCTTTTTTCTGATTATGGCTCCACCGCAAACATTAATACCATTCCTAAATACAGTTACATGATGCGGAACGGGTTCCCATATATACTGTCCGTTGATGATTTGAGCTTCCTAATCTCAAAAAAATGATAGTATAATAATATATTATAACTTGGAGCTGCGAATTAAAAACTGGAATCTAGCTAGATATCTAAACTGACCAATAACGTTTTAACATAAATGATATATGAAGAGTTGAGAGTGAAAGTGATCAAAGTGATCTCACCTCCTGCTCTTGTTCATAAACATTTCCATCAGCGAGAAAAGGAGGTGAGATTACTTTGGACACTTTTACTCTCAACCCTTCATATATAATTCTATCGTTTAGATGAAGGGGCGAGCATGTCTATGATATTCGAAATCTACATACTCGCCTTTCCATCTCACTGATAGCATTTTGGTTAATTTCGACTTTTTGAAGACGGATATACGTAAGAATAAGCTTTCATTTCTCAGGGAACTTGTATGTTCAAAAGGAGAAAAACAAAATAATTGAATCAGTCGGAACAAAACTTACCTTCAGATTAATAGAAAGGAAAAATACTGTAGCTAGAAACTTTTGCGGCAAAATAATGTGATCAAAAAAAGTTGGAAATCATTGTGAAACGAGAATTTTTTCAGAATAATTGTGAAACAAAAGCTATATCTATCGATGAGTGTCAAAGTGGCCTATGTTTATCTATGATTTTGAAATGCAAAGCATCGACATATGCTGCTCAGCCAGCTGACTAAGAGACGCAGCGCGAGCTGAGAAAAGCTGAACGCATGCGTCACGGGCATACGTTTAAACACGCGGTTCTCTTTTTCGTTGCTTTGCGATCGTATCCGAAATGCACAAGTAGTATACTCGGAGAATAAGAGAAAAGCAGAAAAAGACGTTCTTTGCCCCGCGCCACACTCATGTATTTCACAATGACAAAATGCAATATGATTCAATCGTTCTGTGTTGAATGTTTTCTGGAACACACGAGTGTAGCGTGGAGCAACAAACTTCTATTTCTGCGATTCTCTTATTCTCTGAGTATACTACTCGTGCATTTCGGATACGATCGCAAAGCAACGAAAATGAGAACCGCGTGTTCAAACGTATGCCCGTAACGCACGAGTTCAGCTTTTCTCAGCTCGCACTGCGCCTCTCAGTCAGCTGGCTAAGCAGCATATTTCGATGCTTTGTTGAAATTGAAATGAAATGAGGCATTTTAAAGTTATTAAATAAGTGCATGTTTTTGGTGCGATTTCATTCGAATAGAAAAAGAGCATGTTTCTTCGATACTGGAAATTGCTAAAAAAGAACATGTATTTCGGTTATTTCCATCCGTTGAAAAAGAGCTTATCTTTAATGCATTTTATTTTGCAACATTTGATACTATGTTTGCCTACAATGTGAATAAATAAACAAGCGAGCGAGTACAATGTTTATTACCGTTCATAAGAGAGAACATTTTTCAAATTCATCTTTCACATTAGTGATTTACGTAAGGATTATATTTTCATACTTCGAACTCATCAGAAGGAGCCTTTGTTATCGCTTATTCGATTCAATTGAGTTGTCAATACCAGGCGCGCATAAACGCAAAGGGTCTTTATAAATGCTCAGCAGATTTTTTGTTCGAATAGTATACAAAACATGCGTAAGGATGCAGCAACATGCTCGGTGCACTTATTCTGCTCTCGTTCTTGGCGTTTACATGAGACGCCTTGCGTTAATGACTGGTAACATAGGCTGCTTTTAGGAACCCCAAAATATGAAAACATATATGTGCTCGCTTGAAAATCTTAGGTAGTTCGTTTTTCGTCTCCTTAAGATTTCTAAAATCTAAAAATACACTTTGTTTAGGTTTATTCAAACTCATTAAAATAGTATTTGAGTGCTTTAAGCGAAATAATGCGACCATAATACCCAAGCGGACCGTGCTTGTATGGGATTGGAGAGCTATTTGAGAGTATGCCAATTGACCGCGCCATTTCATTTTACATCGGTGAACTCAATTTAGATCCATTGTAATACGAACAAAATTGTTATTGACACAAATAATAAAAACAAATGAGTCATTGAAACGATTGAAATATCACATCAATACTACTGCCCAATAGATGGCGCTGGAGGATAGATATGATTAAAATGTCTCAAATTGCACGGTCCCCTTGATAATACCATTTCAAAAGAAAATATAATGAAGAAAAAACCACATATATTCCGTCAATGTTATCATTTATGTATAAAAATAGTTAGTTTGTGTTGCTGTACATTTTTATATGGTATAGGTTTTGTTCGAAAAATGAATAAATGGCAAAAATATGTTTAGTTATTATTGAAATAAAAATGTAGCTCAGAAATCTTAAGAAAAAATTAAGATTTCAGAGCGGTCAATGGAAGACGAAAATTGTTTAAGTTTTCCGAGACATTAAGATTTGAATGGGTGAGAATGAAAACCGACCTCTAACTATTGTGAAAATTGAAATGAGACTAGAAAAATTTGAAAAAAAAATGAGACCCGGAAAATTTTCAAAACAAAAATGTGACCTGGAATTTTTGAAGAATAAAAATGATATCGTGAAAATTTTGAGGATAAAAATGAGATCGAAAAACTTTTAAAATATGAATGTAGAAATGAGACCAGAAAATTTTGAGAGCAAAAATGATCCCGGAAAATTTGAAGATAAAAATGAGACAACCAGTGAAAAAATTTTGGGTTTCATTTTTATGCTAAATTTTTTTCTGGTCTCATTTCAATTTTAATTTTTTTCTAGTCTCATTTTAATTCTCATAATAGTAAGAGGTCGGTTTTCATTCTCACCCATTCATTTGTAAGACTTAAGTTTTTCGAGCGAACAATGAACTTTTTGACACAAAATAAATGTGTAGATATAATGGGCTACTTTGGTAATAACTGATATATTCGACACATGGACACCTTTTTACCGATCCAAGTTAACCGAAAAACATGCGTTTCTTTTATTATTATTAATATTGAGATAACATGCGCTTCTCTATTCCAAATCATAATGTCGAAAAACGTATGCGCCTTTTCTCAAATAAAAAAAAAAAATTACGTGGGCTACTTTGACTCTCATCAATAGAATATGTAACACAATGTTTCAATATTATTTTCAATATTACCTTGATGCATTATTCCTCACAAATAATTCTAGTTTTAATATATTCCCATCTAATCTGACGGTAAGATTTCTTCTCACCGATTTAATTTATTTCCCACTAATATTTTGCACGAAAAAAGAAGCAACTTTAAAAGTGATCTATTGAAATGAAATTCTCAAAAATTGTCTTACCAAATATTCGGTCTGCAATAATAAAACCAAAAATCCCCACAAAATCTTCATTATTTCAAAATATATAACAATTATATTTTCCAACTTTCGATGCACGTATTGTATCACTCGCTGTTCTATTACATCTCATTTATAGAGTTTTGCCGTTGACTAGAATGTTGGAATTTGGGACACCGTGTCCCGTCGGTGGACACGTGGTGTTTTGTTCTACCATATGTCTGACTAAATTATTCAAGGAATACGTAATATCAGCCTCATTCTACCGTTTCAAATAGAGACCAAAATAATCGTTCATCAATAAAGGGTGACCCAATAAGATTGATAAAAAAAAAAAAAATTAAATAAAACAAAAACGGCTTAAGATATCAAATTGATTTTGGCTTTATTTTGAAGCTACATTTATGCCATTATCTATGAAACAAGACGTCATTCAAATGACCACCTCGACTACGTTTGCAGCTCATCATACGGTCGGCCCAATTTTTGATGACCCTGTCCAATATCTGCGGCGTTATCCCAGCAATGGCGTCTCTAATATTGGCCTCAAGAGCTTCTAAAGTGGCTGGCTTGTTGGTATAGACCAACGAGTTGACGTACCCCCAAAGAAAGAAGTCGAGAGGAGTCAAATCGCATGATCGCGGCGGCCAATTGACAAAACCTTTACGCGAGATAGTCCACTCACCGAATTTCTCTTCCAGCAAATTCATTGTTTCAATTGTGTTGTGAAATGGCAATGTATACTGAATATTTTGACAGCATGAAATAAATAATTTATTTGACAGGAGCTGAGTAATCCCTATTGGAAAATGTATCATCTCTATTGATTTATTTTTCAAATACATTATTTTTCGGTTCTCAGTAAAAATAATTAATGAAAGATAATAATTTATGCTTCTGATCGAACGATGTGTTTATTGTGAGTTCTAAACAGACTAACTTATAAATATAAGCATTCTGCTGCTCTGTAAACAAGGGAGAGAGCGGTTTTTATCTGCTAGCTTCATTCGCCTTATTCTCCCTTGTGTAGTATTATGAACAAATTTGTACGTTGGCAACTGTGTCATGCTGTTCATAACAGAATTCTCTGTATAAATTAGATGGACCTCGTTTTGACTTTTTGCCATAAAATGGTCAAAAAACGGAATTTTGCTTGATTAGAAAGTCTAAAGTTCCCTACACACACAAAAAAAAAGAGGTGAAAAAATTGCTTTGGTTGTAAATTAGTCTAAATTTACACCCAACGACGATATTTTACACCCAATTTCAATTACTGAAACCTATTTGTATCATATTTACCTCTACGAGCTAAAATCTACCATTTGCTCCATCAGATATTCGCGCATCGTCTTAAAATGAGGTAAATTTCAGCTCGCTGTGGTAAATATGACACAAATAGGTTTTCAATCATTGACATTGGGTGTAAAATAATGTCATTGGGGGTAAATTTAAACTCATTTACCACCAAAGCAATTTTTTTACCTCTTTTTTTCTGTGTGTAGAGGACCGAAAATCCCATCTTTCTGCATTCACAGAATTTCAGAATTGAGAATGTAAAAAATATTTTTATCGTTCTTAAAAAAGTATGAATATTAAAAAAATTCTATATTAGAATGGGCCTCCTAATGTTGAATAAAAATATATTAGGTGCATGAATTACCGAACTTTTACAACAGATACCTCCACTTGCTAGTGCGTTGTAGTAGATCAATGATAGATACGTCATTTTGAAGGCCTATTCAAATGCTGTCAAAATCAGTCGAAAGTTTCATTTGTTTGTGCGCATTATATTTTTTTCAACAATGGAAAATTTCGAAAATTGGTGGAAAAGACAGCATTTGCGGGAAGTCAACGTATGCTGGTGGAAACTTATGGCGAATATGCTCTATCAAGAACACAATGTTACGAATGGTTTCAACGCTTCAAAAGTGGTGATTTTGAAGTCAGTGACAAGGAGCGCCCAGCTGGGCCAAAAAACTTCGAAAATGAAGAATTGCAAGCATTATTGGACGAAAATTCATGCAGAACGCAAAAAGAACTTGCTTTGGAGTTGAATGTAGATGAAGCCACCATTTGTAGACGTTTGCAAGCAATGGGAAAGTTTTGAAAACTTGGCAAATGGGTACCACATCAACTGAATGAAAATCAACTCAAAGCACGAATCTAAACTTGCAAAAAGCATCTTGCTGAACACAAAAAACATAGTTTTTTGAGTCGAATTGTTACTGGCGATGAAAAGTGGGTCTATTGCGATAGCGACCCAAAGGTATAGCATCATATGTTGATCCAGGCCAACCATCAACTTCACAATCGAAACGCGATATTCATTGCGAGAAGGTTATGTTGTGGGATCAGAAAGGTGTAGTGTATTATGAGCTACTAAAACCAAACGAAACGGTCATAGCTGATCGCTACAGACGCCAACTAGGGGATTTGCCTCGTGCATTGAACGAAAAACGGAAACGGGTAGCGTCTAAATGAGACAAAGTTGTGTTTCACATCGTGCAAACATCGTCAAATACAAGTCAGAACAGCTCGGTTGGGATCGGCTTGATCAAACCGCGTACTCTCCAGACCTTGCTCCTTCTGACTACCATTTGTTCCGGTCGATGCAAATAGTCCTGTCCGATGTACGCTTTCGAAATTTTAAAGAAGTGCAAAAATGGGTCGATGTTTGGATAGCTGGAAAAGATGAGGTATTCTTTCGACGCGGAATCCACAAATTAATAGAAAAATGGCTCATAGCTAACGATCGCGTATATATTGGTTGATGTTCTTATTCATTTTGTCATTGAAATAAATGTATCTTTTCACCAAAAACAGTTCGGAAATTCATGCAAACTCCCATTAGACATCAAGTTTTATCGGTAATGATTTTTATTTAAAACCAAAGGTGTGCAACGACAAGACTACGCGCCTTAACTACGATATGTAATTTACATGGCGTAGTCCACTACGCGCCCCAGTGTATTTATATGGACGTTGCACACCCTTGTTTAAAACTTGAAAGTTGTTGAAAGTAACAAATGAGTGAAAATATTTCAAATGAATGGCAAAAACATCATTCTTCGGCGATCAAATCCAGATCCGAATCACAATGGACGCATGTAAAATAGTTGCAAGTTCCCATATCGACGCACTTTAGGTGATATGGCCGCTTGCACGTATTGTATTCGATGGAATTCTGTTTGGTCAATTTGGGTGGCATCAATTCACTGCAAATCATAAAAATATCCTGATCTTCTTCCCAAGACGACGATGACTGCTTTTATTTGCGTTTTTTTGGATCAGATTTCTTTGGCGTTGTTTTTTCGGTGTGGTTATTAACGGTGTGCCTTTGTTCGGGTGATGTTATGATAGTGCTTTTCATTGGTTTGCGGCCATGATTCAACTTTTGCTTAGGCGGAACAAATCGAAGCGGACCAAGCTTATCAAATGTTGATCGAGACGCAGATGTAGACGCATGATGTCATCGTTTTGAACGTTGACGCAACGTCCCACACTATCAAAGAGTGTGGCAACGCAACGTCAACTTAGACAGAGTGTTTTGGCTGGGATCCGTCGATATATCCACGTTTCTTGCGACGCGCAAGTTTACGATGCATCGATAGATTTTGGTGAGATCGAAACATTCCGATTTTTGGGGTTGATACGAAAAATTTGTATGGTGACTATGTTTATTTCATTTCGTATCGATATGAAAATTCCGTGATCTCATCTTTTTACAGAAAAAAATAATCGAATACAATTTCAAGTCAATCTGATGAGATTTGGGAAATATTTATTTTAATATATGGGAGCAATGTTCTTACAACGATATAGTGCTATGATCAACGTAAGTGTCAAGTGAATCTGAATCTTAGTGCTCCATCTCTGCGGACAAAATATTCGTATATTCCAAACCTGAAATCCAAGGAATTCACATGGATATACAAACATTTTCCATATGAAAAAGTGGCGTTTTTGTTCCACGTTCAAAATGTATCAATGTTGGGAAAAAAACGTTTCGAAAGTTCGGAATAATATTTTATGAAAGAAATATGTGGAAATAATAAATATTCTTTATTCCACAACAATCTATATTTTCACAAGAATCTATATTTTTTATTCCACAAGAATCTATATTTTCACGAGTTTTTGTAGTCTTTTTCAATAATAAAATATCAATTTAAAGTGAATCAACAATGGCTAATAGTTCACGTCTCGTTATTGGTGAGTTTGAACCAAATACCAATACATTCGCAAACGTGACCTGGCTAATTCGTAGTATTAATTAATCCTAATTCTCGTCGTTATGACTTTAAATTTGGTGTGACATATTCTCATAGTTACACGATGATATGATAAGAAATAACTCATCACTCAATAAGTCTTTGATCTGACATACAAAAAAACATTTTTTTTGCAAAATTCCACTTTATTCATCAACATAGTTTCCTTCGAGGGTTATACATTGATTCCAACGATCCTCCAACTTTTCGATGCCCCTTTTATAGAACGATTTCGGAAGTCCCTCAAAATAGGCCTCAGTTTCGGCGATCACCTCCTCATCAGAGCGAAATCTCTTGTCCTGGAGCATCTTTTTGAGATCTGAAAAGAACCAGTAGTCGCTGGGGGCCAGATCTGGCGAATATGGTGGGTGCGGAAGCAATTCGAAGTGTAAATCGTGTATTTTTTCCATCGTTTTCCACGACTTTGAATCATCGATACGATGTTGTTTTTGGTCCGGTGAGAGCAATCGCGGTACCCACTTCGAATGAAGCTTCTTGAAGCCCAAATGCTCATGCAAAATGGTGCAAACACTTCCAACCGACAACTTTAAAGTGTCAGCTATCTCCTGCATTTTCACTTTGCGATTGGAAAACACGATTTTGTGGACTTTTTTGATGTTTTCGTCGGTGACAGCCTCATTTGGGCGTCCAGAGCGTGCAGCGTCATCGGTGCTTGTACGACCGCATTTGAATTCATTAAACCAATATACCACGCTTCCTTTCGACGGTGCAGAGTCCGGGTAACACTTATCAAGCCAAGTTTTGGCTGTGGCGGTATTTTTTCCCATCAAATAGCAATGATAAATCAACACACGAAATTGCTTTGAATCCATTTTTTTTTAAATGACAAAAGTAGCTTCACCCAAATGACTGTAACTCGCAAACTAATCGGTCGATTTGGCTCAAATTTTGACAAACGTCATCTTAAGGTTTTAGCTGTCAGCTGATGTGGGCAATTCGGTACTAGTGGCGCCATCTATGTGTCAGATCAAAGACTTATTGAGTGATGTGTTAAACATGAACTCTAATCCCGTTGACTTTCGGGAAATGAGCGGAAAGTTATTTTTACCATTTATTATGCTATAGTCCGTGCTTTCTTCGAAAGTTCCTTCTGAAAATTTTTATTTTACTGACAGTTTTGTGATCATGCGCCCGCCAATGGTCGCATGTGCTACTGGCGTAAACACAAAAATGTCGCGTAAACACGGAAAAATACATAAATGCACTCACTTAACCAAAATGTCATGAACATTTTAATAGCAAGGGAAAAACTTTCTTTGTCGCTGTCACGAAAATTTAAATCAAAATAACTACAATAGTTTCGTTTCGTGTTTGCTCCTTCAAAGATTTATTCGAAATCATAAATTTTGGAAACAAAAAATCATTTTTCAGCTCAAATAATCATCTTCTTTTAACATTGAATATGAGCGCTTCTTGGTGTAGAATATGTTCTTTAATAAACACAATTTTAAAACTATTACCGAGTCCGGAAAAATGTAATTGAAAGAAGTAAAATTCAAAGAAAATGATAAGTTAAAGATGTTGATGTTCTACATCCTGCATGTTATCATGCAGCAACTGTGGGGGTTGAATGTCCTTAATGATCAGTGCCATGAATACGCTTAAATCAACATAGTTTCATAAATATTGCTATAATTTGAAAAAGATAGTTTTCATGCTGTTCATACATGAATACTTACGAGTTGATCGTTGATCCAGCAAAGATGATGGATGACTTTTGTATGTGTCATATATCTCACATATCTCCGCTCATTCGAAAAAATCATGCCATTGTTACCCTTATGAAGGCCGATCAAGATAGGTATGTCTCTTTCTGTATAAGAAACAACCGGACCTTAAACAACAAAATTATGATTGATTTATTCAACTCGGCTTAACTCAAGGAATATAATGAATTTACCGCCTGAATCACAATCTGCCGCTACTATTTGATGCGTCCAATCGATTACCCGACCCTCGTTTGCTGGATGGAGTGGTTCTGCTATGGTACAAAATATGTCTGCGGGCTCACTGCAGCTCTGGGCAGACATTTCAATGATTCGTAGATCATTCGAAAATATTCCCGTTTCAATTTTTCCGTAACCAGTAAGAGTCATCAAAGCTTCATTATTCGGTACGTATGCCGATTCCATTTCCGAATCAGGCAACTGTATTGTGCCGATCCCGTTGCCCTCCATATTCTCTGTAGTTATGATCATGGCAATATCGTTCGTCTCATCATTATGAATATCAAAATGTGCGTGGGGAATAATTAAAGAAGGTGCAAACATCTTTCCAATCGGAATTAAACGATCTTCAATAAAATTGAACAATTTATTGGAACCAGCAAGGATTAGCCAAATAGAAGGGTCGCCGTCATATTCTTTGGTATCTGAACTGTAAAAACAATGAGCCGCAGTCAATAAGACCTTTTTTCTGACTATGGCTCCACCGCAAGCATAATCGTTACTATGAAAGAGAGCAATGTGATGTGAGGCAGGTTCCCATATCTCCTTTCCGTTCATGATTTGTGCTCCCTATTCTCAAAATTTGATATGATTATGAGAAACGACGAAGAATAGAAAAAAAAACAATGAAATATATGCTAAATCAGCTGGAAACGCGAATTCACTTATATTGTAAAACTGCGTTAGTTTAGCTTTTGTAAAGGAGTATTGTTTTAGAAGTAAAGCGATTCAAATAATAACAACTAATAGGTCTACCGGTTGAAAATGTCGTTTTTTAATAAAAATCAATGCTTTATTGAAGAGAAATGGATACAAATTTAATATTCAAAGTATTGCCCATCGCTAGCCACACATTTTTCCCATTTTTCTGGCAATTCACGGATACCCTTTCTGAAAAATTCGACCGGTTTGGCCGCAATCCAGGAATCGATCCATTTTTTGACTTCATCGTAATTACGGAAGTGCTGGTTAGCCAGGCCATGTTGCATCGATCGGAAGAGATAGTAATCGGATGGCGCAAGGTCTGGACTATACGGCGGGTGGGGTAGGACATCCCATTTGAGCCTTTCAAGGTAGGTTTTGACGACCTGTGCAACATGTGGCCGAGCATTGTTATGTTGCAAAATAACTTTATCGTGTCTTGCGACCGTTTCCGGCCGTTTTTCCTTCAGTGCTCAGCTCAAACGCATCAATTGTCGTCGGTAGACCACGCCTGTGATTGTTTCATTCGGTTGCAACAGCTCATAGTACACCACACCCTGCTGGTCCCACCAAATACACAGCATAACCTTCAGGCCATGAATATTCTGCGCGGCCGTCGGTGATGATGCATGGTCGGGGTATCCATACGTTGCCCGACGTTTTGGATTATCGTAATGGACCCACTTTTCATCGCCAGTAATAATTCGATGCAAAAAACTTTTTCTTTTGTGCTGTTGAAGCAGTTGTTCGCACGTGAAAACTCGTCGTTCCACGTCTCTTGGCATCAATTCATACGGCACCCAGTGGCCTACCTTTCGGATCATTCCCATTGCTTTCATACGATCGGAAATGGTTTGCTGAGCGACGCCAAGTGATTTTGCAAGTTCTTCTTGCGTTTGTGACGGATCTTGATCGATCAATGCCTCCAATTCATGGTCTTCAAACTTTTCCACCTGGCCGGGGCGTTCCTTGTCTTCGGTGTCGAAATCACCATCTTTGAACCGCTTAAACCACCGCTGACACATTCTTACGTCTATAGTATAGCCCGGGTAAGCTTCGGTGAGCACTTGATGCGCTTCGGTTGCTTTTTTCTTTAAATATGATCAACAATAGATTAACATTTGCAAAACACATCGACATGATTACTTCGAAAGCAACTGCTGCTCTTGGTTTTGTCAAACGATTCTTTCATGATATTACTAATATCAGCACACTAAAATCGCTTTACTCTGCATTAGTTCAATCACATTTAGATTATTGTAGTGCTGTGTGGCTCCCATTTTACGATGTACACAAGAAAAAAATCGAGTCTATCCAAAAGCAGTTTACCACGTTTGCCCGCAGGGAATATCCATCGGTGCAAAATAATTACAAAATTACACCATATGAACAACGTCTCACTGATCTCAACATGACCAGCCTGCGACGCAGACGATTAAATTCATCGCTTATTCTACTCTACGACATTACAAATGGCTTAGCAAATTGCCCAACAGTTCGTGAAAATGTCTCTTTTAATCATGAACGTACCCTGAGACATACGGATCTTATAAAAATCACCGACAAAACCATGAAATTGGCTTTGGAGGCACCAATTGTTCAAATGTGTAAAATGGCAAACATGATACCTGACACTTTCACTTCTGCGTCATCGAGATCGGAGTTCATATCATTCATCCGAAATACAGCAGACGATAAATGTGGATCGTTTGGTACCCCCTACTAAGCCTGGGTACATAAGCAACTTTCTATCCAGGTATACTTATTTTTGTATATGTTCTCGACTGGGAACAAATTGATACTACACCACTGATTCGAGATCTCTATTACATGTTGCATGCTGACTTGGGTAAAAATTATCGAGACCCGACCTGGAAATGATCCCTGACTGTCACTGCTTGGACCAAAAAAGGAGCAAACAACACAAATAAATCTGACGGACACCAAAAAGATTGACGAGCGCTCAATATTTATTTGAGTCTTACTTGAGCTGTGATATCTTATATACAAATCATGACACTGTGTATTTTTTGTGTTTAATCACACGGCTAACTAAATGATATATTAAATGTTGTGATACACATTATTTTCTACACTTCTATGGTGCATAAGTAGCTATTGAAAAGATGGGTCTTTTAACGAGGTCCTTGGGATGCTCTTTTTTGTCCCAAAACTGTACAAATTCAGCCAGTTCTTGGCGGTGTTAATAATAATAAATAAATAAATAAATGGAAGAAGCATATTAAAACCTCCCGCAAATGTTGTTTTGATGGCACGAATGTAGACATTTTACGGCTTCACAAAAAAAAAAAATATTTTCACTAATGACCAATAACCTAGACTGAAATAATTAGACAATGAAATGAAGTTTCTGATGTGACAGCTGTCATAGCCAAAATTCACCTCAGAGTAATACATATGAAGTTGTCTGCAATAACGACACTTTCAACCGGTAGACCTATTAATATAATATGTATTTTCGTCTTAAACTCAGGGCGATAGATGGATGCTCCTGTCGTCTCAAAATAGTAATATAAAGTATAATATGTAGATTATAAGAAATATTTTTTTCGAGTTCGCACTTTTTGAAGACAAAAAATACAATAGTAAAAATGAATACCTCAGAATAAAAATACATACATCTTTATTTTGCTACACGTATTAGCGACACTCAAGACGCGTTGCTATCAGAAGCGAAACGAAATTTAGTTACTGCATGAAAGCGGAGCAAATTGTTGTTGTAATCCCGGCTTAAAATAAATTCAATTTTGTGGCGCTTCGATGAGATTTCTCTTTGAGCTTAGCTTTTACTATTAGCAGAATGAAGATGGACTTTTATTCTATGGCATTCAAATCAGCTGTTATTTCTCAGAGAATATGTTTAGAAAGAATTAAAAAAAAATATTTCATTAATCGATAAATCACAAGGCACTACTGCAATGCAAAAGTAAAGGGTGATTTTTTAAGTGGTTTCTTTTTGAAAATCGAAAAAAACGCAAAAAATTTCGAAAAGTGAATCAAATCTTTATTGAAATCGATAAATTGGTTCTTGCCATTTACTTTTTGAAAATAATTTCATGCAAATGTTGGCCGCGGCTACGGCGCAAATGGTCCATACGGGAAGTCCAATTTTGGCACACTCTCTCCAACATATCGGCCGGAATCTCGCCAATAACGCGTTCGATGTTGTCCTCCAAGTCGGCAATCGTTGCTGGCTTGTCCGCATAGACGAGAGACTTAACGTAGCCCCACAAAAAATAATCCAGGGGCGTTAAATCGCACGATCTGGCCGGCCAATGAACGGGGCCGAAACGAGAGATGAACTGTTCGCCGAACTTACGGCGCAGTTCGTCCATGGATGGACCCGATTTGCAAGCGTTGCTCGTTTGTAAGTCTTTCCATCTTGAAATTGCAAAGCATACTGAGCATTTTTGACTGTGACAGACGTCAGTTGGAATTTGACATCTGTCAAAAAATTAAACGTCAAAAAGAAACCAGCTAAAAAATCACCCTTTACCACATCACCCCAAGCGGATCCCAGTATAAGCATGCATGACATTCATTTCAGCGCTTGTGTCAGCAAATCTCAGCATGCTTATACTGGGACCCGCTTGGGGCGCTCTCAAGCAAGTATTTAAATATACCAATGACGTAGTGCCTTGATAAATCAGATGTCTTTCGTGAGAAGAAGAAAAATTGAATGTGAAAGTGAATGAGAATGAAAGTGAGACAAATTCGCAACATATACAATAGAAATAAAACATAAAAAAAAAAAATATTTCAATGTGTAACATCGAGATCAAAATATTTCAAAGTGTTACACCGAATGAGACATCTATTCAAACTAAGTCGATCTCGATGTTACATTTAAAGATGTTTCGATTTCCGTGTTACACTTTTAAATGTCTGCATTTCGGTGTTAGACTTTGAAATTTTTTTAATTTCTTGTTGTATATGTTGTGAATTCAGGTCTCAATTTCATTCTCGGACATTCAATTAAAAGTAATTTTGGAATTATCTGTAAAATTACTTACCAAATACTCGATCTGCAATAATAAAACCAAATATCCCCAAAAAATCTTCATTATTTCAGAATATACCATAAGATATTATTTTTTAGTATATATTCACTTTCGTTTCATTTATTTATTGTGTGACTCGTTATCCATAGCTCTTCCGTATTTATTCAATTCCGCCGTTGAATGGAATGTTGGAATATGCGTAATTTAGGACACGTCGTGGTTTTTTTGTACCATATTTCAAACCAAATTATTTAAGGAATGCGGAATTGCAAGCGAATTCTACATTCTAGTTGCGCCTAGAAACACATTTTTTTATACATAAATATAATATAATAAAGTAAAGTATACACTGCATTACAGGTGGGCGTAGTATTTTAATATTGGGAGTACAAATTGAAAACCGCGCATTTTTTTCAAAATTTCGATCATTATTATGGAGAAATGGTTACAAATTGATTATTCAATGTATTGTCCATCGCTAGCCACAACTTTTTCCCATCTTTCTGGCAAATTACGGATTCCGCGTCGAAAGAAATCTGTGCTTTTTTCGGCTATCCATGAATCGACCCATTTTTTGCATTCCTCGTAAGAATGGAAATGCTGTTCAGCCAGGCCATGTGTCATTGATCGGAAGAGGTGGTAATCGGAAGGGGCAATGTCTGGGCTATACGGCGGGTGGGGTAGGACTTCCCATCGAAGCGTTTCCAAGTAGGTTTTAACGACCTGAGCAACATGTGGCCGAGCGTTGTCATGTTGCAAAATAACTTTATCGTGTCTTGCGACCGTTTCCGACCGTTTTTCCTTGAGTGCTCGGCTCAAACGCATCAATTGAGTTCGGTACAATGCTCCTGTGATGGTTTCGTTTGGTTTCAACAACTCATAATAGATCACGCCGAGCTGATCCCACCAAATACACAGCATTAGCTTCGAGCCATGAATGTTCGGCTTTGGCGCCGATGTTGATGCGTGGCCGGGGTAACCATACGATTTTTTTCGCTTCGGATTATCGTAATGAATCCACTTTTCATCACCAGTCACAATACGATGCAAAAAACCCTTCGGTTTTTGCCTTTGAAGCAGCTGTTCATAAGTGAAAAAACGGCGTTCGATGTCTCTCGGCTTCAATTCGTATGGCACCCAATTTCCTTGCTTTTGAACCATTCCCATGGCTTTTAAACGATAGGAGATGGATTGTTGTGTCACTCCCAATGATTTTGCAAGTTTTTCTTGCGTTTGACACGAGTCTTCATCGAGTAATGCTTCCAACTCCTCGTCTTCAAACTTTTTCACTTGGCCTGGACGCTCTTTGTCTTCCACATCAAAATCACCACTTTTGAACCGCGCAAACCACTCCTGGCACGTTCTAATCGACGGAGCATATTCTGGATATGCTTCGCATAACAAACGATGATTCTCGGAAGCATTTTTCTTCAGATTAAACCAATAAAGTAAAACTTCCCGCAAATGCTGTTTTGTAGGCACGTAGCTCGACATTTTCAACGCAATAATAAACTTGTGTATTCAACTGAATGATAAGTTTGACAGAACGTTTTCAATGTATTTTTTTATCCTCTTTAAGATACAATAGCTGTCAAAGTCAAAATAATGACATCTATGATAGATATGAAGTTAGTAACGAATGCGCGGTTTTCAATTTTTACTCCCAATATTAGTAATGTTATCATTAAAAATGTCTTTCAATATTTTTTTTTAGGTTCAAACCGCATAGAAAACTCATTTCGGGCGTTATGATTTTTTTGGACCGTCCGAAATATTTTTACTACACGCACAGTGGTGTGAAAATTTAAAAAAGTTTCTTTTGTTCCGATAGTTTGTAATCTATTGGTCATTGTGGCCGAACCATTCAACTCACAGATAATATAGACATAGTTTCAGGCCACTTTGGAGGGTGATGTGGGGGGGGGGGGGGTGTGGTTTGTTGGTTAAGCAAAAAATTGACTTTGGCCAGATACACTTGGCCAAATATGAGTAAGAGCACGATGCAAAATGTGAGTAAGAGTCGAGGGGAAAAGCAGCACTAGATTCAAAGAATGAAGTACCGAGTCAATGCCAATTTTCCGCTTTTAGTGCCAGTTAATGCCGATTCTACCAAATTAATGCCGTCAATAGTTGCATAACTTTTAACGCATACACACAACGGGACCGTACTATTTGAGACATTTTAATGATATCTATTCTTCAGCGCCATCTATTGGGTAGTAGTATTGATGTGATATTTCAATCGTTTCAATGACTCATTTGTTTTTATTATTTGTGTCAATAAAAATTTTGTTCGTATTACAATGGATTTAAATTGAGTTCACCTATGCAAAATAAGATGGCGCGGTCAATTGGCATACTCTCGAATAGCTCTCAATTTCCATATAAGCACGGTCCGCTTGCATACACACACACACCCACACGCAGCATTAAAAGCGGAGAAGTGGCATTAACGAATTACTACAATCATTGAATCTAGAACTGATTTTCCCCTCGGTAAGAGTACTACCAAACTTGCACGAACTGTAAAATATGATTTTTTTTCAATAAGCATAAAATCGGTGATAAAAAAAATCTGATGTAAATTGTCGTTCCGCAAGCGAATACAAAACACAAAAATATTGATATCAAATTTTGTGTCACAAAATACGTGAATGGCAATGCAATTAGTAAACAAATGAAAAATTATCGAAAAAAATTGTGGATTTAAAAAACGTCCCGAAATCACACTTTCAAACACAGTTTATCTTACGGATGTAAGACTTTTATTTTTCATACTTTTATTTGAATTGTTGATAATAATCATGACTCTAAGCTTTGGTCCAATTGGGGTTTAAGGGGATTTTTTTATTACTCTTTCGTAATTATTGTAGAAGTTTCAGTCCTCATGCATTTATTTTACGTTTCAGACTTGTATATTCAAAAAGATTTGAGTCATAATTATTCTCAACGACTTATTAAAGGCACTTGTTTCTAGGCGGCACATTACAACCGTCATCAACCTGACATATTTAAATAATTTCGAGGTCATCCTATAGTTGACATCGCAATAGATGATAGAACAAGCTGTTGTTTTTCAAATATATTTGAATTAAAATTGCAAATTTTCAACAAACATGTTTCAGAAGTATTATTTCAGAACAAGCGTTGGAATACATACATAAAAACAATGTGGAAGAGAGAGCAAATTGAGTTGTGGTATAGCATAAACAAATCAGAATCTATGTTGCCCTTGTCTAGATTAAGAGCGTGTGAGTCTCTCTGTATGTACATATGAATGCCTGAGAAAAATAACGACTCAAATCTTTCCAACATGGAAGTCTGAAGCATAGAAAAGATACACGCATTACTGAAACTGAGAATAAAACTTTGGAATATCACAACTGAAAAAAAAGATTCACAAGAATGAAACATCGGAAAAGATCACATGAATATTTTTCAAGTTTCAGTTTTTCGTATTCTGTTTTCAAGTTTCATTTAAATGAAATTTCTTTTCAAGTTACATTGAAATGAAACTTGAATACAGAATACGAAAAACTGAAACTTGAAAAATATTCATGTGATCTTCTCGGATGTTTCATTCTTGTGAATTTTTTTTTTCAGTTGTGATATTGAAAAGTTTTATTCTCAGTTTCAGCAATGCGTGTATCTTTTTCATGCTTCAGACTTCCATGTTGGAAAGATTTGAGTCGTTATAATTCTCAGGCATCCATATAGGCTCTCACATGGCTGATTCGTAATTTTATTGAGTCCTCAATCTCATAGAATAACTTGAACAATTGTGTGGCTAATATTTTGTCTTGACAAATTGAGATTCTCAAGGGCTTTGCAAAGGAAAGCAAATGACGATAAAATTATATATTTTATGCTATGTTACTCATCAAATCGTAGAGCCGAATCCATTAATCACTCAATTTTTAGATTATGATCAGTTGATATGTGTTATTATTATATCTTAAATGGAGTCAAAAAGGGACTCGACATGATAAGCATCCAATTAAATTTCATTCATTGCCGATTTCAGAGCAGTGGTTTGTTTGAACCTGGATCCATTTTGAGCAGAGATGGAAGAATGCGTGTGAGCGGACGAATTCATTAAGCAGCATTGTCAGCGGAACACAAACACCCAATAATTCTTCCACCGAAACATCATTTTACACGAATGTTGATTCGAAAGATGCATGAACGGACGTTACATGGTGGGTTAGCATTAACATTGCAGCCGAGGTGGAAAAATAAGTACCGAAAGATCAAACGAAACGTCGAAATGACCGAGAGACACCAGTATAGAATCGAAACATATTTGAATATACCGAAAAAGACTTCAATATATTCACTATAGTGAATATATCTCTATATATTATTATCTATATATTATTCTCATATGATCTCTTTGGAATGTACATATTCACCCATGCTTATAATATTTGTCTTTTTCGCACTTACTCTATATAATCTCATTAAGATGTGATGTAAACTGGGTGTGGCGCGCACAAAATTTGACAATGAGTCGAGAAGAGAGAGAGAGAGAGAGAGAGAGAGAGAGAGAGAGAGAGAGAGAGAGAGACAAACAAACATGAAGACCGTATACACTATTATAGATTTTTTTTTGGTAAATTCAAATATTTTTCGATTATATGCTGGTGTCTCTCGATCATTTTGACGTTTCGTTTGATTTTTCAGTGCTTATTTCCCCCTCGATTGCAGCACATTCGAAATCGTTTTTGGATCGTAAACGGATGAGCTGTAGTTGTATCAGCAATCCATAATTGCATCACAAGTTTCCGATTCAGGAAAGACCGGCTAGATCAGATAATGGGACAGGCTATTCCATTTACATTCCTTGGCGTTGATTATGCTGGATATTTTGAAGTTAAGGCGTCACAACGAAAAAATGCTCCGTACGTTAAGGCGTATGTTGCGCTGTTAATTTGTTTAACAACATGCGCAATGCATTTAGAGGTTGTAAGTGATTTGTCTCTAACTGAATTTTTAAAAGCAATGAAGCGCTTTATTGGCCGGCGAGACGTGCCCAACAAAATGTTTTCCGTCAATGGAACTAAATTTGTCTGGGCCGAACGCGCAATTCGTAAGCTTTTGGAACAAGTAGTCAGTGAAAATGATGGAAGCATGCGCCAAAAAAACCAAATCGAATGGTAATTTATTCCTGCTCGAGCTCCACATTTTAAAATATTGGAAAGTGGTGTCAAGCTGTTTAAGCTTCATTTAGAGATATTCTTGGGCAAACTAAATTGTGCTTTAAAGGTTTAAATGCTCTCATAATTGAGATCGAGGCCGTTGTCAACTCGTCCATTTTTTGATATTAAGAGCACTAAATAATAGGTCTACCGGTTGAAAATGTCGTTTTCAAAAATCAATGCTTTGTTAAGGAAAAATGGATACAAATTTAATATTCATCGTTGGCCACAACTTTTTCTCATCTTTGTGGCAAGAGGCGGATGCCACGTCTAAAAAAATCATAATTGAAGAAGTGCTGGTCAGCCAGGCCATGCATCAATCGGAAGAGATGATAATTGGAAGAAGCAACGTCTGGGCTATACGGCGGGTGGGTTAGGACATCCCATTTGAGCATATTAAAACTTCCCGCAAATGTTGTTTTGATGGCACGAATATAGACATTTTACGGCTTCACAAAACAAAAAATATTTTCACTAATGACCAATAACCTAGACTGAAATAATTAGACAATGACATGAAGTTTCTGATGTGACAGCTGTCATAGCCAAAATTCACCTCAGAGTAATACATATGAAGTTGTCTGCAATAACGACACTTTCAACCGGTAGACCTATCACTTAAGCGGAACCCAACGTATTGGACATATCACTCAACCGTTTGAAAAGAACCGGAAAACAACTTCATGAAGTTTGTTTTGTCATATTCGTTATTCTCTATCGCTTCTTGAAATCACTCCATGCAAAATGTACCGATTCATATGTATTTGGCAATATTTAGCTCGATTTATTCCATTTTTGTCTCTTTTTAATTCGCCAATGCAGCGTAACAGCAATTTAGTTAAGAAGGTCTGGGAAAGTACAATGAAGCAGATTCAAAAGCCATACAATTTGGTGAGAAAAATACTAGTTGTTTCATTTTTGCGTCCCAATACAAAGTGGACCCTTTCCACTCAAATTTTCATTGCATTGGTGGAATGTTTCTGCCTTTCTTGCATTTAGGTGGACTTTTTCACGATCAATTCTAATCTCAATTTTTTGAGTTATCGTGTTGACAAGCTTTTGCGTAAAAGAAAATCCACGCGAAGATTTATTATGATTTGATTATGTTGTATTGATAAAATCATAATAACGATTAGGATTCAATCTTCAAGATAATTTATCATGATAATTTTGTATTACGTGCGAAACTACCGGTGGTCGCATGCGCTGCAGGCATGAAGACAATACAGCTGTAACACATACACAATATGTGTACCTTATGCCTTCTACAAAAGTATAAACTTTTCCATTTCTTTTCGCTACTTATTAGAATCGACCATACTCACGCTGAGTGAATACATCACATCCTTTATGGATTGGCTAGATCTTTTTAGACTTATTTGTTAAAAAATAATTGCTATAGTTTCCTTTCGAATCATCATAATCATCATTTTAGACTCAAAAATTAAATTATGTCAATAATAAGATCTTATGATTTGTGTGTTTTCTCTTTTCGAAATTTATAGAAATTAATAAATTGAGGAACTCAAATAAAATATATCCAATCAAATGGTTTTTTAATGATATATTGCAGCAATTCCATTTGACATTAAATATAAGCCTCTCCCCGATTCTGGTTCCGAAGATGTTCTTGAATAAACCCAGTTTAAAAACTCTTACTGAGTCTGAAAACATGTAGTTGAACGAAGTGGACTTCAAAGAATATAATGTGTTTAGGAAGTTGATGTTCTACATCTTGTATGTTATCTTCGATGTCCTGAATGAACGATGCCATGTTCACGCTTAAACAAAAATATTTTCACATTTATTGATTAAATAATTGGTTATCTTCATTCAGTGATTGCGCCGTAAAAGAGCATGTGTCAAGATGCATTTTGCCCCAAAACAGCGCCACTCGCTCTTTGCTGTATTTATCTTGCATTCATGCACATAAACATTCAAATATTATACACAGACGTGTTACTATTTAGGTTGTGCCACACGATGCAACTGTGACGCTGTTATGTGACCGAGGAGGAAATAAGTACATTAAAATCAAACGAAACTACATGGCCGAGGGACACCAGCATAGAATCGAAAAATATGTGAATATACCAAAAAAGATATATAATAGTGTATAGAACGCTCTTCATGTTTATCTCTCTTTTCATCTCTCTGTCAAGTTTTGTGGGTGCCACACTCAGTTTACATCCAAGATTAATGAGAGTATATAGAGTAAGACTGTTCACGAAGAATTTGAACTATAGGAAAAAACATAAAAATATTTCCCGTAGTCAACTAATATTTCATTAAAACATAATCGATAATATAAGAATAATTAGTTCTGTTCACTTTTAAAGGTCTTTTTCAAGGGGACCGTGCTATTTGAAACATTTTAATCATATCTATTCTCAAGCGCCATCTATTGGGTAGTACTATTGATGTGATATTTCAATCATTTCAATGACTCTTTTGTTTTTATTATTTGTGTCAGTAAAGATTTTGTTCGTATTACAATGGATCTAAATTGAGTTCACCGATGTAAAATAAGATGGCGCGGTCAATTGACATACTCTCGAATAGCTCTCCAATCCCATACAAGCACGGTCCGCTTGGTCTTTTTCGGTATATTCAAATATGTTTCGATTTTATGCTGGTGTCTCTCGGTCATTTTGACGTTTCGTTTGATCTTACGGTACTTATTTCATCCTCGTATGTGACACAAATTGAGACACTAGATTGTTATTTTTCGGAACACACTGTATCAGTTCAATAATGATTAATTGAAAATACTCCATTTTCCGTACGAAATTGCTTTTTTTTGGCAAACGGTTTCGAGAACATATGCAACCATTTTTCCAATTTCAATATCTTGTCGAGTTGTTTTCAAATATTTGGTCGATTTACATTGAAAATCACATCGTTACCATTGATTTAATATTTTCTACTTCATGATTTTCAGTTTAATATTAAGTCTGATGATGAGAACAGCTGTTCTCGGAAGCGATTTATTTATAAATGCAATTTTGTATCAGAATATGAAGTATTATTTGCCTTTTCAACTAATTATTATTGATTTAATTTGAGAAAAAATTATTCATGTTACTCATACATACGATTAAAAAATTTGAGATAATGTCACAATAAGCTTGGTTTTTGATGTTTGTAAACTTTGTGTGGTCATTTTTACTTTTCCGCATACACCACTGTGTGTGGTAAAAGTATTGCGATCCGTCCAAACAATTCAAAACGCTCGAAATAAGTTTTCTATGCGTTTTGAACATAGAAAAAACGATTGCAACCATTCCCGGAGCAATTTTTTGTTCGTGTGTGGTACGTTTTCCGTTGTACGCAAAAATTTGTTAACACGATAACTCCAAAAATTGATTTTAGAAATGATCAAAAATTTACACACACATTGGTCTTCAATAGGAATAGAAACCTATTAATTTTGCAAACGCATTGTATCATAATTAATCTTTCAGAATATTATATTTTTATGAAGATAATAAGTCATACACAATTTCAAGTCATTCCGATGAGATTTAGGACTACCTCCCATGCACAATTTTCGATTTTCGAGGTCAAAATTCAAATTTGTTCATTAAATTGAATGAAGTTTTTTTTATTAAAATATTAATTTCAATTACATGATGTGTAATGATTTGAAATTCGATCTCATCGTAATGACTTGAAATTGTCTGTGATTTATTCTCAAAGTTTGATGATACGATAAGAAATAAACATATGTAAATCCAATACAAATGCGTAGCAATCAATGAAAAAACCGTAAACCCGAACAATTTATGGAAATGTGCGGAAAAATTAGTTTTACGTACGTAAGACCATTTATTATATGGTGAATTTGCAACCAAATCTGTCATTTGGCCAACTTTCAATCAAATTAAGTGGTCTTACATACGTAAAACTAACTTTTCCGCATATTTACCGAAAGTCTACGGGTCTACCGTGTGGATTTTTCCTATAGTTTAAATCCATGGCTTTATAAAAAATAATACAATATTAACAATGGTTTTGTTGTATTGCTTCCAATCGAAAGCTCAATAGAGTAAAACACAATTGTTATTTTTCTTCTGACCGATATATTTCGAGACTCATGCTCTCATCTTCAGGGCCTACGAAGATCAAAATGTATGAATTTACTGAAATGATTATTTTTTTTAAGATGAAAGAAATGAATTACCGGTGGAAATTTCGTTTGTGGATGTGATAACACTTCCGTGTGAACAAAGCTAATTTAATACAAGTGGTGACAATTTGATTGTCTAATAAGCTGTCAAGCTAGAAATGTCAATAATTGCATGCTGAATGGAGGCAATATTCATAGATGTTAATTTCGCCACTTATTAGTAGATTTTTTATTATTTTAGTAGTTTCATCAATTTTATAATTTTATAAGTTAGTAGGTCTTAGTAGTATTCTAATAAAAATCTACTAAGACCAACTAATTAGTAGATGTTAGTCGCTAATAAAATAATAATTATTACTTCTTAGTGGCTACTAAGACCGACTAAATAATAAAATATTTTATTATTGATTATTTATTAGTTACACCAATGGCAATATTAAAATAAGAAGAAAAATAACAATTGTGTTTTATTCTATTGAACGTTCAATTGGAAGCAATACAACAAAACCATTGATAACTTTACGTTCAGCAACACAAATCTTAACACAAAATACAATATTGCTGCAATACGAACAAACGCACACACGAACACGAACGAAAACGAACACAACATTCACCGTCCTTATTTATTCGCTTACGTTCGCGAACAGTTCTAGTACCCATTCCTATTTCCCAAAAAACTGACCAGGTTGATTATGTGGAAATGGTTTTGCTGTGCAACATGCGATTCACTCGATTGTGCGCAAGCTAATTCGTGTTGGCTTGTCGAATCAGCTGTTTCGTTTTGTATGAAGAGCAAGCAAGTGGTGAAGTTGATTCGTAACATTCAACAGTGGCAGACGCATTATTTTTAGTGGCAATTATGCGAAAATTTTAATCAAACTAACATTATTGAACAGATAATAAAATTACGAAAATAGAATGAACTGACATTATGATGATGATTTTCCACGTGTGTGCAGCATTCATTGAGAATCGTATACAATACTTTCATGCATATAATGGTGAGTGCGGATAAGTAAAAAGTGTGACATTACCACAGATTTTATATTCAGTGTGTTAGGCTTACAAGTTGATCGTAGATCCAGCGAAGATGATGAATAACCTTTGTATTTCTCATGAAACGTATGTGTGTTATTGTCCCATCAGACGAAATCCTGACTCTATCACCTTGATGAATGCCGATCAAGACAAGTTCGTCCTGCTCGCTATCAGAAACAACTGGGCCTTTAACAATATAAAAGTGATGTTTGTATATAAGACCTGACTTTTTGCAAAGATATCTTAAATTTACCGCCTGAATCACCTTCTCCCGCAGCCATTTGATACCTTGAATCGATTATTTGGCCCTCGTGTTCCAAATTAAATGGTACTACCCTAGTACAAAATATGTCTGGACGTTCCCTGCAGCTCTGGGCAAACATTTCAAGGATTCTTAGATCATTCGACTTCTCTCCCGTTTCAGTTAAACCGTGACCAGAAAGAATCATCAAAGCATGAATATCCGGTTCGTATAACGATTCCATGCTCACATCAGCCAACTTTATTTTGCCGATCCCGTTGCCCACCATATCTTCTGCGGTTATAATCAAGGCAATATCGTTCGTATTATCATTATGAATATCAAAATGTCTGTGGGGGATGATTATAGAAGGTGCAAACCTCCTACCAATCGGAATTTGGCGATTTTCAATAAAATTGAATAATTGATTCGAACCAGCTTGAACTTCCCATATAGAAGGCTCGCCGACGAACTGATTATTAGCTTGTGAATCGTAAAAACAATGGGCCGCAGTCAATACGACCTTTTTCTCGATTATGGCTCCACCGCAGGCATGATTTCCTCTATAAAATAAAGCAACATGATACGGAACGGGTTCCCATATATTCTCTCCGTTAATAATTTGGGCTCCCTAATCCCAAAAAATAACAATATTATGATATACGACGAAAAGTATAAAAATATCAATGAAATGGATATCAAAATGCATCTGATCAGCATAGTCTGACACCAACACGACCAAAGTTCGTGTCGAATGTCAAAATATGCTGAATCAGCTGAAAGTGCGAATGAACGAAAATCGTAAAATCAGTTCAGTTAAGCTTCAACCTTTGGTAAATAAACATACATAAACACACAAAATCACCAAGGGAATATTCTGGACACACACACCTTCTACGGGTTTTTTCACACACAGCTGAGTAGCGATGGCATTTCTGCTTTAGTTGTTCTCTTCTTTTTCTGTGGAAATTTTGGCAGAAACATATCTTCTACACACATTTATATAAATATGTGTACGAAAAAAAACAGAAGAAGGAATATGTGTTTGTGTGTGTAGGTAAAGTGACGTTAAAGTTCTATCGAACTCACAAAACAACTAATTCATATGTATTTTCGTCTCCATAAGTCGATATTTCGCACTGCACTTCGGACGATAGATGCCGCTGACCTCTACAAAATGTATCAAATTATGTAGCTCAGAAGAAAAATGGTTTTCGAAATCTGTCGACGGAAGCATCTGTTGTGTAAAAACATTCAAATAATTATGTAAATTTTTAATAAATATTTATTTCAAACAATTGGTGGCGCTCTCAGCGCATTTTTCCTTTGTGCATTGAATGTTGAGTAAAAACGAACACCTTTTTGTCACATAAATCCAATATTATTGAGAGTACAATTGTTTCGGCGCCTAATGCGTCATATCAATTGTGCGAATTCAACTAATCGTTTTCGTACTATGTAAGTGTCAAGGCAATTTAGAAAGCGGAAAACAAAGAGAGCAAATTTTTTATATTCACACCGAAATAATTACGATGAGGCGATGGAATAGATGATCACTGATCACGCCCTTATGAGGAAATTAAAAATCCGTTAAATAAAATGACAAAAACATGCTCTAGCATTGTCAATAAATGTATCAAGGTTTTCTGACATGTCTTAGGATTTGAAGAACTTGACGTGGATTTTTATACAGGGTGGGCCATATAACGTTTGCATTTTGACAAAATTGTTTATTTAGAGAATGACAGCTCAAATTTCAAAATATCTCAAATGTCAAAATTTAAATGTCAAAATGCAAATTTTATATGGCCCAACCTATATAACCGAATACCACTGAATCATTTCTAAGAAGAAATGCTGTCAAAACTGAAAACGTTCTCACTCACACACAATTTGTCATTTCGAAACTTCAATACATTGTGATGTGTGGTTCACTTATGTCACATGGGAACGACCAATTAGAGACTGAAAGATTGTTACATTCGTAGAAGGGTGATTTTTTAAGAGGTATAGAATTTGATTTTCAAAAAAAAAACACAAAAAATTTGGAAAAATTGACGGAATCTTTATTGGAATCGATAGAAAGATCAATATAATTTAATGTTTGAAGATGATTTCATGCAAATGTTGGCCGCGGCGCCGCTTTGGATGGCCCATGCGCAAGGTCCAATTTTGGCACACTCTTTCCAACATATCGACCGGTATTTCACGAATAAATGCTTCAATATTGGCTTTCAGTGCGTCAATCGGTGGTTTACCCATGTAGACATGAGTCTTAACATGGCCTCACAAGAAATAATCCAAAGGCGTTAAATCACACGATCTAGGCGGCCAATTGACGGGCCCCAAACGTGAAATAAACTGTTCACCGAATGCGGCTCTTAATTGGGCCATTGTTTCGCGTGCCATTGTTTCGCGTGGCACCGTCCTGTTGAAACCACATTTCAGGCATATCCAATTCTTCCATTTTGGGCAAAAAAAGTCGTCAATCATCAGACGGTAGCGCTTGCCATTCACAGTAACGTTTCGGCCATTGTCGTCTTTGAAGAAGTACGGCCCGATGATGCCACCGGCCCATAATCCACACCAAACAGTGGATTTTTGGGATGCAGTGGTATCTCTTGTAATACTTCTGGCTGGTCTTCACTCCAGATGCGGCAATTTTGCTTGTTGACGTAACCATTCAACCAGAAATGAGCCTCGTCGCTGAACACATTTTTTCGATAAAATTGCGGATCTTCCTCCAACTTTGCCAGCGCCAATTCACCAAATGTTAGACGTTGTGGGAGGTCGTGTGGCTTCAATTCTTGCATCAGCTGTATCTTATAAGGTTTTACACCCAAATCCTTTCGCAAAATTTTCCACTTAGTGGAGTGACAGAGGCCCATTTGCTGCGAACGGCGGCGAATCTACATTTCACGGTCATCACTAACACTGGCGGATACAGCCGCAATATTTTCTTCGGTCCTCACTCTACGCATGGGTGTTGGTGGTTTAATGTCCAATAATGTAAACTGGGTTCGAAATTTAGTCACAAGCTTCCGGATAGCTCCCTCAGTAGGCCGACCAAACTGCCCATAAATTGGAAGAAGTGCGCGATGCACTCTCTTAACCGAGCATGAATTTTGATAGTAAAATTCAATAATTTGCAAGCGTTGTTCGTTCGTAAGTCGATTCATGGATACACAGAAAACAAAATGGTATTGCAAAAATCACTTTAACAAATTTCAAAATATTCCTTGTTTTAACTATAAAATTTATGACTTGAAATAACACCATGAAAAAATAAAATAATAAGATAAATCATATCAAACTAAATTTAAAACCATATATAGTGTTAAAGTGATTTTTGCAATACCATTTTGTTTTCTGTGTAAATTATAGACCAAACTGAACAAGTTTGATCTGTCAAAAACAGTGTTGCCAAAAAGATACCAGCAAAAAAATCACCGTGATCTATGAGTGAGATGTAGAGTGGTGTATGTACATTGAAAAAATAACACAGACTAAAACCGCTCTACGTCTCATCCATAGATATGGGAGAGACAACAATATCGGCACTTCCTTTCTGTACTTATTCAGGTATTCAGGTGCATACAAATCCACATCAAATTCTTCAAATCTGTTCGAATTGACTAAGGTTTATGCTAGTCAAACCTTTTTCCAATTCAGAAGCAAATTCTTCGAACAAATGGATGGTATGGCTATGAGAAACAATTTGTAGCCATTCCTATGCAATTTATTAGCAATTTCAATAAAGGTCGTCTACACGTCGCGGATGCGAAAACACTCGCGTATATTCAAGTAGAATCTAGTTAATACAACTACAAACAAAAGCATAAAGCGAAGATGCAAAAATGTATAGATTCAAATTCAATTTCACATCTTCGATTAATAATGATTTTATTCATTCCATTTCATTTATTTGGTCTGTTTATCATTCGTTAATGTAGATAAATAATCTATTCGAACCAAAACACACAAATGCATGCTAACATTGATGCGGTACCGCATACACTAAATGCGTCATTATATTAATATGCACTGCATCGAATACAGTGTCGATACGGAATGCTAATAATATAATAAGATTAATGGAAATCGTCTGTTAGCCTTAGTACTTGGAAACAACTGGTAACAATGAATCACACAGAAGCGTGATAGCCGAACACGCAATACAATCAAAACACCTTTTCACACTTGACCAATTCAAACTGTAAGAATGCAAACAACACCCGACAAAACTCAATATCTTGGAGTCAATACACATGAACCTGAATAATGAGCACAATATAAACAGAGATGAAGGACCGTATTGCTCACCTCTCATTAATATACTGTAATTTTTTTATTGTACCAGTGCGGATGTAAAAAAATTGCTCTCTTTGTTTTGAATTCGCACAGTTGATGATGACGCATAAGGCGTCGAAACAATTGTAGTCAAATTGAATTTATGTGACAAAAATGTATTCCATTCTACTCAACATTCAATAATCAAAGTCACATAGTCCCAAGCGGACGATGCAAAATTGAATTTTGACACTTAGCTTGACAGCAGCGCCCTCTGTACCATTCGTCTATGGATGGTAAACACTTTTTCCCCATCTTCAAACAATGACAGCAAAGATGCGGAGCCTGTCAAACTTGCTGTTTGAAGAAGGGGAAGGCGGGGAAGGTGTGAAATGTTGAAGCCTTTAGTACAATTGTTTAGGTAGAGATGGCGCGGTCCAACGAAATTCACTACCCCTTTACATAGGAGAAGATACAAAGCATCGTCCGCGCTTGCATAGTCCTAAATTCAATGTTGAATTATTATTCATTTGTGACATTTCTTACACAGCACAACCACGTATATAATAGATTGTATTTGTACCAAAATGTGACATTTTAATAATCCATACCAACATAATTATTTAAATATTTTGGCATAACAAATCTATCCATAGGTTAAGTGCGACATTTCAACTTTTTGAAGACGAAAATACGTGAAAATTAGCTTTCGTTTCACAAAGAGAAAAGAACAATCACTCTATTTACTAATATTATTTTGCACGAGGAAAGAAGCAAAGTTAAAATTGACTATTGAAATGAAAATCTGAAAAATTACTTACTAAATACTCGGTCTGTAATAATAAAACCAACAATCCCCACAAAATCTTCATTATTTCAGAGTTAACCAAATTTTATATATTTTTTATACCTTCACTATCGTTCCACTTATTGTGTGATATGTTGCCCTTGCTTATTTCGCATTTATATGATTTCGCCGTTGATTGGAATGCTGGAATATGCGTTATTTGGGACTTGTGGTGGTTTGTTCTACTATATAATTAACACAATTATTTTGGGTATGCGGAACTTCAGCCTTGTTCTACCGTTTCAAATTAGAGACGGAACATTTTTTTTACAAATATTTTACGAATACATTTTGAAATCTCTTTATAAATTTGATAAAGAAAATAAAAGTTCATATGAATCGTTTGGTATGACCAAGGGGGAAATCTCTCTGAATAAGAAATAGTCGAAATTACTATCACAATTATTTTTTCAACGGACAACGTACCACACACGAACAAAAAATTGATATTAGAATTGAACGAAAATTTACACACACATTGGTCTTCATTGGGAATCAAAACATATTAATTTTCAGCCTAATCGGATAATTTTTTCGGGTGGCTCTACTGGAGTCGAATCAAAAAATGAGCTTATTTCCAATATATAATTAAGAAAATGTTGTATAGGAACTATGTCTAGTTCGCATTGTATCATTATGAAACTTTCAGAATATTATTTTTTTATGAATAAAATAAGTCATACACAATTTCAAGTCATTCCGATGAGGTTTAAGACTACCTCCTCTGCCAAATTTTCAATTTTCGGGGTCAAAATTCAAATTTTGTCATTAAATTGGATGAAGTAATTGTGATTTTCTAATCTGTGTTTTTTTCATCAATTTGAATGCTCTTTTACTTTTTAACGAAAGTTATACATAACATAAATGTGGAATCATATTATTCGTTGGCATGAATTGAAAGTTCAGATCAGAGTGAACTAATTCGAAATTGTTATTGCCAATTTAAAAGCAGCGAAAGTTTGTTGAAGTAAAAATAAGTAACTGAGATGTTTTTACGTTTTTTTTATATTAAAATTTAAATTTGAATTACATGATGTGTAATGACTTGAAATTCGATCTCATCGTAAAGTCTTGAAATTGTCTGTGCATTAATTCGCAAAGTTGCATGATGATTCGTCAAGAAATAAACATAAATCCAATACAAATGAGTAGCAATTAATGAAAAAATACCCGAACAATTTCGGGAAATGTGCGGAATCCAACGGATGTTTTTTCGTTTCGCCCACTTGAAAACATTTGGTTTGTGAGGGTTTATGTGAACGGTAGAAAATAAACGCCAAATAATAGGCGAAAATGCTCCTGGTATAATTTACTTTTTTCGCATGGTACATGCTGTGAATTGTATACTTCCAGTCGTATTCACGCAAGAGAGCCTACACCAGGAGCATTTCGCCAATTATTCGGTGTGTATTTCCAACTGTGAAAATAGTTTTGGTGATTTTTTCTTTGAAATCATCAAATCCAAGTGGTGAAAATTCACAACATTGGAATGGTTAAAACTCAAAAGCAGACATGTTTCAATTTGTATTGAATTTACAGAAAATCTTTATATTTATTAAGCGTGTGGATTTTTGACTATCATCGATTTGATGCGCTCCTTGTGCTGAATTCCAGACAGCGACATCTATTGAAAACTTATTTCGGTGTTTTAAGTCGAATAATATGTATTCAATTGTAAATAAAGGAGAATACAGCGGGGTGAATCGGAAAGGGAAAAACTTTCTTAGCCGCCGTCACCTGTTTCGTATCAATATAGTATTTCTCCTCAAAAGCATCAGAGTATCAGCTCAAATCCAAGATTGAAATTATTTATTAATTGTATACTTTGTGTAAATATTTGCTTTAAAAATTTATTGAAATACATAAATGTAGGAACAAAAATTGCATATGTCAAATCAGTTAATTTTTTTCAATGAAATATTGCAGCAACTCCATTTGAAATTGTATACGGGCACTCTTTGATTCTGGTACAAAACATGTTTTTGAATAAACACAATTTTGAAACTTTTATCGAATCTAAAAAATGTAGTTGAACGAAGTGGATTTCAAAGAATATAATGAGTTTAAGAAGTTGATGTTCTACATCTTGAATGTTATCATGCCAACTGTGGTGGTTAAATGTCCTCAATCATCGATGCCATGTTCACGCTTTAACAAAAATAATTTCATAAATTTGTTTGATAATTGGTTGTTTTTCGGAACACACTGTACCAGTTCAATCATAACTTATTAAAATGACAAATACTTCTTATCATACAAAACTGCTTACATTGGCCAATCGTTTTCAAGAATACTTGTTCTCATCATCGGGATCATGTAAATAAAGGAGAATACAGCGGGGTGAATCGGAAAGGGAAAAACTTTCTTAGCCGCCGTCACCTGTTTCGTATCAATATAGTATTTCTCCTCAAAAGCATCAGAGTATCAGCTCAAATCCAAGATTGAAATTATTTATTAATTGTATACTTTGTGTAAATATTTGCTTTAAAAATTTATTGAAATACATAAATGTAGGAACAAAAATTGCATATGTCAAATCAGTTAATTTTTTTCAATGAAATATTGCAGCAACTCCATTTGAAATTGTATACGGGCACTCTTTGATTCTGGTACAAAACATGTTTTTGAATAAACACAATTTTGAAACTTTTATCGAATCTAAAAAATGTAGTTGAACGAAGTGGATTTCAAAGAATATAATGAGTTTAAGAAGTTGATGTTCTACATCTTGAATGTTATCATGCCAACTGTGGTGGTTAAATGTCCTCAATCATCGATGCCATGTTCACGCTTTAACAAAAATAATTTCATAAATTTGTTTGATAATTGGTTGTTTTTCGGAACACACTGTACCAGTTCAATCATAACTTATTAAAATGACAAATACTTCTTATCATACAAAACTGCTTACATTGGCCAATCGTTTTCAAGAATACTTGTTCTCATCATCGGGATCAATGCAAAACTGAAAATACTTGGATGTAAACATTTTTCAATTTTCAATATCTCGTCAAGTTGTTTTCTTATATTTAGTTGATTTACATTGAAAATCACATCGTTACCATTGATTTAATATTTTCATATTTTCTACTTTATTATTTTCTGATAAGTATTTAGTACTACGTATTAAGTCTGATGATGAGAACAACTGTTCCCGAAAACTATTGCTAAACAAAAGCAATTTTGTGTCAGAATTAGAAGTATTTGCCTTTTCAATCAATTATTATCGGTTTAATTTGAGAAAAAAGCATTCATGCTACTTTGAGATACTTACAAGTTGACGGTGGATCCAGCGAAGATGATGGATGACCTTTGTATTCATCATGTGACTTATGTGTCTCATTGTCCCATCAGGAGAATTCTCAGCCCAATCACCTTTATGAATGCCGATCAAGACAAGTTCGCCCTGCTCTGTATAGGAAACAATTGGACCTTAAACAATATAAAAGTGATTTTTAATTTGTAAGACCTGGCTTTATTCAAGAATATATTATTAAATTTACCGCCTGAATCACAAGCTCCCGCAGCTTTTTGATACCTTGAATCGATTATCTGGCCCTCTGTTCCTGGATAAAGTGGTTCTACCTTAGTACAAAATATATCGGCAGGTTCACTGCAGCTCATGGTATAAATTTCAAGGATGCGTAGATCATTCGACAACGCTCCCGTTTCAGTTATTCCGTGACCAGTTAGAGTCATGTGAACTTGATTGTTCGGTACGTATAACGATTCCATGCTTACACGAGGCAACTCAATTGTACCGATCGTGTTGCCCTCCATATTCTCAATAGTTATGATCATGGCAATATCGTTCGTATTATCATTATGAATATCAAAATGTCTGTGGGGGATGATTTTAGAAGGTGCAAACCTCCTACCAATCGGAATCCGGAGACTTCCAAGAAAATTGAACAATCTATTGGAACCAGCTTGAATTTGCCAAACGGAAAGCTCATCGCCATCGAACTTTTTAGTATCTGGATCGTAAAAACAATGGGCCGCAGTCATTACGACCTTTTTTCTGATTATGGCTCCAGCGCAAACATTATCTCTACTATAAAATATCGCAACATGATACGGAACGGGTTCCCATATATAGTCTCCGTTGATGATTTGGGCTTCCTAATTTCAAAAAAATTTCAGTATTATGAGAAACGACGAAAAGTAATTTTATTTCGAAGTAAATGATATTCAAATGCATCTGATCTTCATATTTGGACACGGGTGCGAATTATGCATCGTTAGACGTTCTAGTCCAATACAGTGCAAGTGGTCAGAACGGATATGGATATGTGGATCTATATATCCAGATATTATTCACACAAAGATGATTTAGATGAAATTCGTACGCTATTGTAAGGATTCAGGATTATATACACATTGCGTTTTATGTAGGGAAATTTTTTTGTAGCATTAACGTAATTTCATATGTGCGTGCGCGCTTTGTCTTCGCAAACACCCTTAACAGTGACGTGTATCACTAGCTAGTGGCGTGTAATGTTCGTTAAGTCTATATTCCGCTAGTGACGCACGCCACTGTTAAGTGTGTTTGCGATGGCAAAGCGTGCGTATAAATATCTGGATATGTAGATCCACAGAACCGAATCCGATCTGAATCTATTCACTAGTTCTATCAAACACACAAAATAGCTAATTTGTATGTTCTCGTCTCCAAATAGTCGAAATGTTGCAGTCAAGATTTTTTGCTTTTTGAATTCATGTATTTACCAATATTATTTTGCACGAGGACAGAAGCAATATTAAAATTGATCTGTTAAAATGAAAATCAAAAAATAACGTACCAAATACTCGGTCTGAATTAATACAACCAATAATCCCAACAAAATCTCCATTATTTCAGAGTATATAAAATATTATGTGTAACTCGTTGCCCTTTCTTGTTTCGCATTTATACAATTTCGTTGACTGAAATATTGGTATGCGTTATTCGAAACACGTAATGTTTTGTTCTACCATATTTCTGAAAAAATTATTTATGGAATGTGGCTCTTTAGCCTTATTTTACCGTTTCAAATGGAAAACAACAATGTTTTATTAACCAAAATGAAACATTTTTGGTATGACGTTATAAATTTAGGCTTATTTGTTTAATTGTTAATTAAATACGTAGAACTAACTTTTCCGCACTATTCCCGACAGCCGACGGGTTCACAAGTTATATTTATTTCTAATCGTATCATATCGTAACTATGAGAATATGTCACACCAAATTTAAAGTCATAACGAAGAGAATTAGGATTAATTAATACTACGAATTAGCCAGGCCACGTTTGCAAATGTATTGGTATTTGGTTCAAACTCACCAATAGTGAAACGAGAACTATTAGCCAATGTTTATGTTCACTTTAAATTATTACTTTAGCATTGAAAAAGACTACAAAAACTCGTGAGATTCTTGTAGTGAAATAAAAGAGAGCAACTTTTTATTCTCAAATCCCTACAAACGTTTTCTCAGAGTGTCGATTTTAAAAATAAATTCGAGATTTTGTTTCAAGATTTAAAGCCTAAATTTTCCTCTGACAATAATTTTCTTAGCTTGTTTTTCTATCTACACAATTTCAAAGATTTCATTTAGTTTGCATTCATTTAAACTATTATTGATGAATTCAATAATGAGGTTATGAAGTAACAATACCACTTTTATCTAGAGAAAATTCATAATACGTAAGGAAATTTGTCGAAAATGTCGCACATAGTTATTTTATATTTCGAAATTACTTCAGGCCGGTAGATTTTGAGAAACCCTAAGCCGGGATTACAACAACAATTTAAACCGCTTTTATGTAGTAATAAAGATGTAATTTTAATCGAATCATGTCTTCGGGTAGCTCTAGTGGAGCCGAATCAATAACTTGGCTGTTTTTAAATATAATTAAGAAACATTTTTATGGCGACTATGTCTAGTTCGCATTGTATCATAATGAAACTGTCAGAATATTTTTTTTCATGAAAATACAAAATAAATAAATCATACAAAATTTCAAGTCACACCATTTTATTAGTGTATTTACACTGTTTATTGCTTCAGGATATGAACATTTTTGATTCCGTTCTACTGGTTCGACATCTGTTTCTTCGCCATCCTCAATATCCACACAATCATCAATTTGTGTCCTGATTCCATTCTTCTATTTCGTCCACAGTCAATTCAATGTTGGTGACAATTTGCGATAACAACATTCGATAACAACATTCATCGTCAGTTCTTAGCAGCTCGATCGGTTTGTGCGCCGAACAGTTATCGATCAACAACATTGCTTTTAGTGGCAAACTGTTTTCAGTTGAAAATTGTCGAGCCTATGAAGACACAATTTTCGAATATTGACTCAAAAGTTGAACAAAATAGTAAATTTGGTAAAAAAATCATTGAACGCACTTTTTACAAAAGAATTATGAAACCATTCATAGAGCTGACGATGAATTGCTATAGTCCAATGGGTTTTCGAAACCTTTGAAACAACGTGGTCTTGCGAATTTACCGATGACCATTGGCTTAAAAAGATAACTTTGTGTGTTCCGTCTGCATTTGCGCATATTAGAAATGTGACTCAGTCTTTGGCTGTTTTTCTACCGGGTGCATTTTTCTCATTTGCAGCGACGAATGTTTTATCAGGCAGCAATCGATAAAACAATTCAGATTCATCAGCGTTATACAATTACGCATCATTGAGCCCCATTTCATTTATTTTCGCGCAAAGTTGATGAATAAATGGCATAATTTGAGTGGTATCGCTCGATAAAACTTCACCACAAACCTTATGAAATCGAATTCAATGACTTCGTTTGAATTTTTTGAACCATTCTTCACTGGCATTAAAATCATTTACACTTTTTTCTGGATACAGATTTTGATATTCGTGTATCACTCGTGGCTTTAAAATTGGACCAGTAATTGTACAATTACGTTCAGGCTAAATCAAAAACCATTCGAACAATTTAGTCTCCAGATCGGCATATTCGGCTTTGTGGAGTGTTTTCTTTTCAACGGTTTCAAATGTATTTGATGTAGCAACGAGAATTTCTTGTCGTTTCTTGGGAATTTTCTTGCTGTTGATACATAATATTCTAATTCCAAACGAGTTCCTTAAACACAATTGTCACTTTTGTTTAATAATTCAACTTTTAGTTTCAAATTTAATCTATTTTGTTTTGTTTTTTGGGGCTTACCGAACATTATTAACGAAATATAGAAGAGCTAACATGAAATAATTGAAACGTGCTACTGTTGATGAGATCAAATTTCGATTGATTACACATCATGTGATTTAAATTTAAATTTTAATAAAAAAACGAATAAACCGCTCAGTTCCTAATTTTTACTTCAACGTTCTCTATTTTTGAATTGGTAATAACAATTACGAATTAGTTTTCTCTGATCTGAACTTTTGATTCATGCCAACGATAGATATGGTTCCATATTTGAGTCGACCGGAATAAAAGTGAGAATACACCGGCTCTAGATCAGTACTGCGACTAGATAATCAAAAACGCTGAAGTGAACCATGAATATTGTTGAGTGGCAGCAGCGGTTCATAATTTTCGCTATCAATGTTTATTTTACACTAAAAATAAACATTGATAGCGAAAATTATGGACCGCTGCTGCCACTCAACAATATTCATGGTTCACTTCAGCGTTTTTGATTATCTAGTCGCAGTACTGATCTAGAGCCGGTGTATTCTCACTTTTATTCCGGTCGACTCATTTATGTTATGTACTTACTTTCGGTAGCAGTATAAGCATTCAACCTGATGAAAAAACACAGATTAGAAAATCACAAATACTTCATTCAATGCAAGCGGACGATGCAAAATTGAATTTTGACACTTAGCTTGACAGCAGCGCCCTCTGTACCATTCGTCTATGGATGGTAAACACTTTTTCCCCTTCTTCAAACAATGACAGCAAAGATGCAGAGCCTGTCAAATTCGCTGTTTGAAGAAGGGGAAGGCGGGGAAGGTGTGAAATGTTGAAGCGTTTAGTACAATCGTTTAGGTAGAGATGGCGCGGTCCAACGAAATTCACTACTCCTTTACATAGGAGAAGATACAAAGCATCGTCCGCTTGATCCAATTTAATGATTTGAATATTGACCCCGAAAATTGAAAATTTTGTGAGGGAGCTAGTCTTAAATCTCATCAGAATGACTTGAAATTTTGTGTGACTTATTTTTTTCATAGAAAAATAATATTCTTAAAGTTTCAATAGGGAACAATGTGAACTTAAGATAGCCGCCAACAAATTTTCAGTTTTGACCCCGAAAAGACTCCAAAGATCCGAAATTTTGCAGGGGAGGTAGTCCTAAATCTAATCGGAATGACTTGAAATGTTGTATGACTTATTTTTTTCATAAAAAAATAATATCCTGAAAGTTTCAATTCGCTACAATGTGAACTTGAGATAGTCGACATACAAATTTTTCGTTTCCCCGTTTTCAGTTTTGACCCCGAGAAGACTCCGAAAATCGAAAATTTTACAGGGTAGGTAGTCCTAAATCTCATTGGAATGACTTGTAATTTTGCATGACCCATTTTTTTCATAAAAGTTTCATCATGATACAATGCGAAATAGACATATTCCCCATACAAATTTGTCTTAATTATATTGAAAAACAGCCCATTTTTTGATTCCACTCCACTAGAGTAGACCTACCCGAAAAAATTATCCGATTAGGCAAAATTAATAGGTTTCTATTTCTAATAAAGTTCAATGCGTGTGTAAATTTTGGATCAATTCTAATCTCAATTTTTTGAGTTACCGTGTTAGCAAATTTTTGCGTACAGTTTTGAATTTTTTGGACCGATCGCAATACCTGTATCACACACAGTTGTGTATGCGGAAAAGTAATAAAATAAGACAAGTTTCTTGGATAGATGAAAACACCCCAATTGTACATAATCTGAGCGATTTACGGAAAAATGTAGAACTTGAACACCTAAGTGTCCTGCGCATCCCGTCGCTCCGTCGACGGGGCTTGCGAGTTTTCCTGATTGGCAACATGAATTGTGTACCGATCATTGTTTCTATTGTTGGTTCTATTATAACCGTTATTATAACCGTTGTTATAATTATTGTTATAATTATTGTAACCCCTGCCGCGTCCACGACCACGGCCCCTGTAATTACCGTTATAATTGTTATTGCCGTTAAAATTATTATTATATCGATTACCATTGTTATACTGGCTATTCCAACGACCCCTATAATTTCCACGTGAATTACCACGCCCGCGATTGCTTTTAAATTGCAATATTTGGGTTTCTTTTGTTTCACGATTTTCTGAAGAAATTTCTATGACATATTTTGCCAACACATCTCTTGGCTCTTCAAAATGAGTTGAAGCAAGTACTGACTTAACAAGTGCTGTTTTTGCAGTAGCGCGACACATTTCAACTGTTTTTTGTACTGTCATTTTTCTTGCTAAATCGTATGGAATGCCATCTGATATATAGGCTTTACGCAATTTTTCAGAAAGATCTTCTGCTCTTTCCTGAAAATTCTGCAAAGTTGACTTATCGGAACGCAGTGCCAAAAGTCTACCCAAAACAACTTCAGAATTTTCGGGCTTTATTTTTGCAGTTAAGGCATTTTTAATTTGAGCTATTGTTTGAACCTCAGCAGGCAATATCTCTTTTGCTCTGCCCTCAAGCTTTGTTCTTATGAATTTGATAAGAGTTGGCATATTAGCCGGAGTAGTGCCCAATTCAGCCAATTCGATTGCATTGATAAAAGCATCTAATGCATCTGGGTCACCCGTATATTTATGCTTGAGATTTTGTCCCAACTTAGCCAAATAATCAAGGTCTGCCATTTCGATTGCTCTAAAATTTTCAGTATTAACAGTATTTGTTTCTTCAATTATCTCATGATTTCGTGGCAAGAATACTGTTGAATCAATTGTTATTACTGTTTCAGCTGTATCAGAAGAACCTGGTAATTCTATTGTCGCGTCAGTTACTTTCGTTATATCAATTGTTTCAAAATTTTCTGGTATATCTACTTTCAAATCCAGTACACTAAGGGCTCGTAAAAGACCTGATTTAACTCTTATTATTCTATCTCTAACATGCTGTTTTGAATCTGGGCCAAATGTAGCAAACCATTTTCCAGTGTATTGAATATGCAAATTATATGCTTCTATTAATTCTGCTTTATATGTATCTATTCTTTCTGCTCTTTTATTTTTTTCTGTAGGCAATTCTCTTTTTTCATAGTTTATTATTTTCTTCAATACATTGTCCAATGTTTGTTTACTTGTATCATATTCTTTTTGATCAAACTTTTCTGTTGCTAGAGACATAAGGAATTTTATTCTAAAACGAAAATGTTTTATCTTTTGCTAATAATTGATAATTGTTGCTTAAAATAATTTTTGTTTTTTTTTAATATTGAATTATATTTGCTTTTATGAACTAGTTAATCGTATTAATTTACTTGGATACTTCATTCATTATACATCTGGTCACATGGGGGGGGGGGGGGGTATTTACTGTATCTGCACTCTTAATAATGGTTTTACTGTAGTCTGCTCATTGCAGTGTCAATCTTTATACACAACGTTGACGAGTTGATTGCTGTTTTTTTTTTGCTGAGTGCATACTTTGATTTGAAGTTATTTATTCCGCTTTGCATATTTTCATTTTATTCATGTGTTGATTTTGCATTCGATTCAATTTCGGTTTTCCGATTTAACATTTCATAAAAAATAATTGCTTGCTTTTCCTTTTAGTTTATTATTTGGCTTGCATTTTATTATGTGTTTAATTTATTGTTCGCTGTAATTGTACACTCCTTTCCGTTAACGACATACATTCTTAAGGCTGTTCGCAATATTCGATCAAGTTTCACATAGCTGCTGCTCAAATTTTGAAGAGTTTGCATAAATTTTCAAGTGCTTCTCTAATTTGACTGTTTTAATGCACTATATGAATTGAATGAAATAATTATCATTATTTGAATTTATTGTTTTTAGTTTTTTTTTTCTTAAATTGTTCATCAGATTTTAGTTATTTTGTCTTTCGCTATTTTCTCGTTTTGGCTATACGTTCACATGTACCATTTCAAACTCATTATTGGTGTTGTTATTCTCTTCACTTCGTGGATTATTTTTACACTTTCTCCACAGCCATACTGATGCTGCTACCGCTATTATTATTTGAATCAAGAGCACTACACTGATAACTAATATTTCAACAGAATCACGATCCCTTGTTTCGTTTCTCATAACACTGATTTCATTTTTTACGGTACCACTGAATTCCTTAGAGTCTGCTGAATTATTGTTGAAAAAATAGTGAGAAATCGACGAGCCTACAATTGTAGATATGGTCACGATACCAGCCGCGGCTCCTACCAGTGCAAAAAGTGCCATGTCTCTTAATTATCTTATTTATCACTCATATTTATTTAATTTATTTTATTTAGTTAGAAAACTTCTAAATCACTTCTTATTATTTTATTTTTCACTTAATTTCTCTTTTCTTGTCGATGTAACTTGAATCTGAACATTGTGTTATTTTAATGCCGGACTCGCCATGTTAACTATAAATGATAATGCAAGTACATTTGGTGACGGTCAAGGTATGAATGACCAATATTTAATTAGTTCTTCATTACATGGTTCGTTACATGGTTCGTATATGTTCGTTATATTGTGCAATACTTATACATACGTAACAAATTAACCGAAAGCAGTAGACAAAATGTACATGTACATTGTACACATTACGTTTCGCGCATTTTTCGAACGACAGAGAAATTACACTTTATGTTGTGAGTATATGGACATGCACAAATGTATACTTGGTGATCCAGGGGGCGCCACTGTCAACCAAGATAGAAGCAAATACATGTAGCAAGATTCAAACATTCCAGATTTGCTACTATCTAAAGTTCACATTGTATCGAATTGGAACTTTCAGTTTATTATTTTTTTATGAAAAAATAAGTCATACAAAATTTCAAGTCATTCTGGTGAGATTTAAGACTAGCTCCCCTGCAAAAATTTCCATTCTCGGGGTCTTTTCGTGTTCGAAACGAAAAATTGGTTTGTACATTTGTATTATTGTATGTACCACATCCATTAGACTACAGCGAATATGGAACTCCCTAATAATAACGCCATCTGTTAGGTATTCAAATGTAACATAAATGGTCTTACGTACGTAAAACTTACTTTTCCGCACATTTCCCGAAATTGTTCGGGCTAACGCATTTTTCATTGATTGCTACGCATTTGTATTGGATTTATGTTTACTAGAATTCGCCCCGTCGTCCAAGATTGGACGATCCAAACAAAAAGTGAAAACTCAAAGAATATAACACATTTAAATTTATTGAAAATCAAGCAAAATGCATATTTTATTCATGAAATTCAAAATTAATGATCTCATCTTATTTTTTAATTGAAAATTATTGACAAATCAAATTGGAATCAAGGTTAATGTAAAATTCTTATTTGAAGTGATGAAAAGAGTTAATTGTCTTCTTCTGGTTTTGGATAGAACCTGCACACACCGAAATACATTGCCATTTATTATTAAAATGCCCTATAGTAATCGGCTTTATAGCATTTCACTATAGTGGTTATATATCCAACAGGGAAGTTGAATAAGATATTTAAACATTTGGCTATCTCAAATTCACATTGTTTCCTATTGAAACTTTCAGGATATTATTTTTTCATGAAAAAAATGAGTCATGCAAAATTTCAAGTTATTCCGATTAGATTAAGGACTACCTCCCCTGCAAAATTTTCGATTTTCGGGGTCTTTTCGAGGTCAAAACGAAAGATTTGTGTGGCGACTATCTTAAGTTCACATTGTAACAGATTGAAACTTTGGGTATATAATTTTTTTAAGAAGAAAATAAGTGATACAAAATTTCAAGTCATTCCGGTAAGATTTAGGACTACCTCCCCTGCAAAATTCGGGTTCGAAACGAAAAATATGTAGGTCGGCTATCTCAAGTTCACATTGTAAAGAATTGAAACTTTCAAGATATTTTTTTTTATGAAAAAAATTAGACATTCAAATTTTCAAGTCATTCTGAGGAGGACTACCCTACGAAATTTTCAATTTTCGGTGTCAAAATTCCTATTTCCAAACATGATCACAAAACATTATAGTCGTATCGTTTTTTCATGCAGGCATTTCAATAGTTTAGTTGTGTGCGTACGGTTGAATGTTATCCACTGGCTTCACGGTATAACGAACTGTGTGTGATGCGACGAATGAAAGAATGTAACTGTGTGTATTAGGTTTTTTCCAATCTATATGAGAAGGTATTGCGCTCTATATGAACAGGTAACAGGCGGGTCAAAAAGTATTTGGCCTGACATACAGATGGCGACACTAATTATGATCCTTATTTTTCGATAGTACCAACCTTCAAAAGCATACTGTCAAAATTCCGTGACATTCTGTTTATAATTACTCAAGTTACAGAGCTTCAAGTGACGCTACTTTTGTGTTTTCATAAAATCATGGATTCAAAGCAATTTCGTGTGTTGATTTATCATTTTTTTTTATGGGAAAAAGTACTGTCAAAGCCCACGGATGGCTTGAAACACCAACGAAATCAAGCGTCAAATACTGGTTCGCTGAGCTTAGACGTCTGTACGACCGACACCGATGATGCTGAATGCTCTGGTTGCCCAAATGAGGCAGTTACGGCAGAAAACGTCGAGAAAGTCGAGAAAGTCGAGAAAATAACAATTTCGAACCGCAAAGTGAACTTGCAAGAGATAGCTGATGCCTTAAAGTTATCAAAAGGTAGTGTTTTCACCATAATATCACACGGACATTTTGGCATGAAAAAGCTGTTTTCAAAGTGGGTGCCGCTTTTCCTTAAACCAGAATTAAAACAACAACGAATCGACACTTCCGAGAGCTGTTTGGCGATGTTTACGCGTAAAAAGTCGGAATTTTTGCGTCGGTACATCACGATGGATGAAACATGGATCCATCATTACACTCCGGAGACCAGTCGCGAGTCAGCTGAGTGGAGAGCGTCCGGTGAAAGTGCACCAAAGCGTTCAAAGACGCAACAAACAGCTGGTAAGGTCATGGCCTCTGTTTTTTGGGATGCGCATGGAATTATATTCATTGACTACTTGGAACATGGAAAAAAAATCAACAGCGACTACTACATTGATTTGTTGGTGCGTTTAAAGACCGAAATCATCAAAAAAGGCCACATTTGGGGAAGAAAAAAGTGTTGTTTCACCAAGACAATGCACCGTGTCACAACTCGAAAAAACCATGGAAAAAATAGTTGAATTGGGCATCAAATTGTTTTCGTACCCACTGTATAGTCCAGATCTGGCCCCCAGCGACTACCACCTTTTCTCAGAACTCAAAAAGGTGCTCGGAGGCAAGAGTTCTGATGAGGAAGTGATCGCGGAAACTGAAGCGTATTTTGAAGGCCTCGACACATCGTTCTACAAAACCGGTATTGAAAAGTTACAGAAGCGTTGGAATGATTTTATCTCCGCCAAATGGAACTATGTTGATGAATTAATAAGAATTACTGCAAAAAGTTGTGTTTTTCTAAGTTAGGCCAAAGACTTTTTGACCCGCTTGTTATTTCCCCGTTTTTTGAATTATAACACCAGCCCACATTCAAAACACATAGTTTGTGCACATATAGTCGACATTCCCTTTCCATTGATGTATAACTCTCCTATATATATTTACGGCATAGTAGGTAAAAAGGGATCACAAACTTTTTTTTGTTGCCGTATTTATATATAGATTAATATTAATGTTAGTCCACAAATCAAACAACAAACTGTTATGAAACATTAAATTACTTACATGGATTGTCAATACCAAAGTAAACAAACGAAGATTGACGGTATAACCCAGGATTGAGCGCTTCTGAATTATTCACTTTTCTGTGCGAAATAATATGGCCGATAATATAATGCAATATTAAATTTGTGCGCGAAGAAAAAATGGAACACTCACAAAATAAAAGTGCGCGAAGTCACCGTTGGCCGTAAATAAATCGGTTCTGGATTGTTCACTTTCCTATTAGAAACAAAAATGGCCGAAAAATATTGAAATATTAAAATTGTGCGCACATAAAAAAAATGCAACACTTACAATGTGAACCTAAGAAGAAACACCGTTAGCTTTATTGAGCACTTCTGGATTGTTCACTTTTCTGTTCGAAATAAATATGGCCGATAATTTAATGCAATATTAAATTTGTGAACAGAAGAAAAAGAGAAACACTCACAAAATAAAAGTGCGGGAAGTCACCATTAGCCGTAAATTAATTAATCGCTTCTGGATTCTTCGCTTTCCTATTCGAAACAATAATGGCCTAAATATAATGATAATTTAAATATGAGCGCACATAAAAAATGTAAAACTTACAAAATGAAACGTGCGCAGAAATCACTATGAGCCTAAAATTGACGCTTTTAGGCTATTCACTTTTCTATTAGAACAAAAATGACCGCAATAAGTAAACCATAAAATTATGCGCACATAAAAATTTGTAACACTTCCAATATGTGGAAGATATCACTATTAACCTGAAAAGAAGCACTTATGGAATGTTCTTTCTTAAATCACAAACAGAAACACCAAAATTGTTTGAATTATTAAAATTATTAAATGCGAAACACAATTTGGCGAATAAATCAAAGAACAATTTTAGCGGAATGTTCACTGTGCAATGTCATCAGTAGAATGACCGAATTTCAAAAATGGATATATTCCCGTAAGAATATATGCGACGCAAATGGAAATTGAAATATTCCAAACACACAGTTCGGCATACATACGGTTGAATGAAATAAACTGCAGAGGGGCGCAACGACCATACAAACGCGGCAGGGCGCGTAGTAGACTACGTCATGTATTTTGCATAGCGTAGTTAGGGCACGTAGTATTGCCGCTGCGCTCCCTTGATAAACTGGCTACACACAACCATTGAAATGCCGAACTGTGTATTTGGATATTTTTCCATTCTCATTTTCGTCGCATATACTTCACGTGTACACAGCCAAAGCCTGATATTCCATGCTTTGGTTGTGCGCACACAAAGTATTATCGAAAATTCCATGCATTGGTTGTGTGCACACAAAATATTGCGACGCAATAGAAATGATAAAAATCCAAACACACAGTTCGGCATACATAAATATACTTCACGTGTACACAGCCAAAGCATGATATTCCATGCTTTGGTTGTGCGCACACAAAGTATTATCGAAAATTCCATGCATTGGTTGTGTGCACACAAAGTATTGCGACGCAATAGAAATGACAAAATTCCAAACACACAATTCGGCATCCGTACATTTGAATATAATGAACTCGCTACACACATCCGTTGATATGCCGAACTATATTCTTACGCACACAACCAAAGCATAGCAACGACTGTATGAAAAAGCAGTGCAACTATATAATAACATATTATATAGTTGTACTGTCATACCACATAGCCGTGTCCATACCACTATATGGTATGACAGTACAACTATATTTTATGTTATTATATAGTTGCACTGATTTTTCATACAGTCATTACTATGCTTTGGTTGAAAATGTATTTTAAGTATTATTTCACCTTTATAACACCTGCCCACGTGCGAACCGCATAGTTTGTGCAAATCTACTGAAAATAAGCTTTCCATTGATATATTGATATCCAATATTTTGTAAATGGAAAGCAGGTAAAAAGGGATAACAAACTTTTTTTTGTTGCCGTATTTATATATAGATTTCTTATCGAATCATCATGCAACTTTGAGAATAAATCACAGAAAATTTCAAGTCATTACTATGAGATCGAATTTCAAGTCATTAGTCATTACACATCATGTGATTCAAATTTCAATTTTAATATAAAAACAAATAAACATCTCAGTTCCTTATTCTTACTTCAACGTCCTCTATTTTTGAATTGGTTATGACAAGTCGGCATACAAATGTTCAGTTTTGACCTCGAAAAGGTCCCAAAAAAAGAAAATTTTACAGGGGAGGTAGTCCTAAATCCCATTGAAATGACTTGAAATTTTGCATGACTCATTTATTTCATGAAAAAATAATATTCTGAAAGTTTCAATTCGTTACAATGTAAACTTGAGATAGCTGCCATACAAATTTTTCGTTTCGATCCCGAGAAGACCCCGAAAATCGAAAATTTTCAGGGGAGGTAGTCCTTAATCTTATCGGAGTAGTCCTTAATCTTATTGAAATTTTGCATGACTCATTTTTTTCATAAAACAATTATATTCTGAAAGTTTCATAATGATACAGTGCGAAATAGTCATAGTCCCCATACAAATTTTTCGTAATTATATTGAAAAACAGCCCATTTTTTGATTCCACTCCAATAGAGTTACCCGAAAAAATTATCCGATTAGGCTGAAAATTAATGGGTTTCTATTCCTAATGAAGACAAATGTGTGTGTAAATTTTTGTTCAATTCTAATCTCAATTTTTTGAGTTATCGTGTTAACAAATTTTTGCGTACAACGTACAACGGACAACGGACAACGGACAACGGACAACGGATAACGTACCACACACGGACAAAAAATTGCTCCGGGAATGGTTGCAATCGTTTTTTCTTGGTTCAAAACGCATAGAAAACTTATTCCGAGCGTTTTGAATTTTTTGGTCCGATCGCAATACTTTTACCACACACAGTGGGGTGTGCGGAAAAGTAATAAGTAAGAGCACAAGCATAGGCACCTTCGCTCATGAGTGTGCTTGTGGTTGTGTCCTTACTAAGGTTTCATTCGATTGCCTTACAGATGGTGTTAGTATTAGGGATTTCCATATTCGCTGTAGTCTAATAGATGTGGTATGTACAAATTTAAGTAAAACCAATGTCATTACGTCTTAAATTCAAATCTAAACCATATTGGTAAATTTTTATTGTTTTCGGCGAATTCATACATATTAAATTCCCCGACAATAAAAAGAAAAAATGTTAAAATCTCTGTTTGTGAGTTTGAATCAAATACCAATACATTCGCAAACATGGCCTGGCTGATTCGTAGTATTAATCAATCCTAATTGTTATCGAAATGACTTTAAATTTGATTTCTTTGATGCAACATATTCTCATTATAGTAACATGATGATACAATAAGAAATAAACATAGCAGAGAACCCGTACACTGTCGGGAAATGTGTGGAAAAGTTAGTTTTTAGCATGGAGGACCATTTATTTTCAATGATTCATATATTGCAGCAACTCCATTTGACATTATATGCGGGCACCTCTTTGATTGTAGCACAGAGTGGATTTCAAAGAATATAATGAGTTTAAGAAGTTGATGTTCTACATCTTGAATGTTATCATGCAGCAACTGTGGTGGTTAAATGTCCTCAATCATCGATGCCATGTTCACGCTTCAACAAAAATAATTTCATAAATTGGTTTGATAATTGGTTGTTTTTCGGAACACACTGTACCAGTTCAATTATAACTTATTAAAATGACAAATACTTCTTATTATACAAAATTGCTTATATTTGCCAATCGTATTCGAGAATACTTGTTCTCATCATCGGGATTAATGCAAAACTGAAAATACTTGGATGTAAACATTTTTCAATTTTCAATATCTCGTCAAGTTGTTTTCTTATATTTAGTTGATTTACATTGAAAATCACATCGTTACTATTGATTTAATATTTTTATATTTTCTACTTTATGATATTCAGTTTTGTGTTAAGCCTGATGATAACAACTGTTCTCGAAAACGATTGCTAAATAAAAGCAATTTTGTGTCAGAATAAGAAGTATTTGCCTTTTCAATCAATTATTATTGGTTTAATTTGAGAAAAAAGTATTCATGCTACTTTGAGATACTTACAAGTTGACGGTTGATCCAGCGAAGATGATGGATGACCTTTGTATTCATCATGTATATTATGTATCTCATTGTCCTATCAGGAGAAGTCCAAGCCCAATCACCTTTATGAATGCCGATCAAGACAAGTTCGCCCCGTTCGTTATAAGATGCAACTGGGCCTTAAACAATATGAAAGTGATATTTAATTTGTTAGACCTGGCTTTATTCAATAATATATTATTAAATTTACCGCCTGAATCACAACCTCCCGCAGTTCTTTGATGCCTTGAATCGATTATCTGGTCCATGTTTTCTGGATTAAGTGGTTCTACCTTAGTACAAAATACGTCAGCAGGTACACTGCAGCTTTGGGCAAACATTGGAAGGATGCGTAGATTATTCGACAACTCTCCCGTTTCAGTTCTTCCGTGACCAGTAAGAGCCATCCAAGCTTGAATATCCGGTGCGTATACCGATTCCATCCTCACACTAGACAACTTTATAGTGCTGATCCCGTTGCCTTCCATATTCTCTGTAGTTATGATCATGGCAATATCGTTCGTATTATCATTATGAATGTCAAAATGTCTGTGGGGGATGATTATAGAAGGTGCAAACCTCCTACCAATTGGAATTTGGCGACTTCCAAGAAAATTGAACAATCTATTGGAACCAGCTTGAATTTGCCAATCAAAAGGCTCGTCACCATCGTACCTTTTAGTATCTGGATCGTACAAACAATGGGCCGCAGTCATTACGACTCTTTTTCTGATTATGGCTCCACCGCAAACATTATTTTCATTATAAAATATAGCAACATGATACGGAACGGGTTCCCATATATAGTCTCCGTTGATAATTTGGGCTTCCTAGTCTCAAAAAAAAATTCAGTATTATGAGAAACGACGAAAAGTAATTTTATTTCGAAGTAAATGATATTCAAATGCATCTGATCTTCATATTTGGAAACGGGCGCGAATTATACGTCAAATGTCCAAATATGCTGAAAGCAAAGCATACTATTTGCTTGCTCTCAAAGCGCTTTCTCGCGAAAGTCACTTTTAAGAGCGGCTCTTCAATGCGTTCGCGACGCACTGAACGCCTCTGCGTTCACTAGCGGTCAATTCCAATTCAAACGACAGAAAGTGTCAACATCTGTGTACGATTTACAATATACAATATACGCATGAGTTTTAAAATCACTCGATAGAATGTGGTTGTGTTGATGCGCCGAGGGATCTGAGAGAGGTTATGTTATTCAAATCGAGAAATCCTACGATTCACATTAACACTAATAGTTTTTAAATTCTCAGGAGAATCGCAACAACCGTTAAATAATTTTATTTTATTTCTATTTTGTTTCGATTTTTTTAAAACTAGAATCGACTTAGAAAATGTATGCCATTGGAAGAATTTATGAATCTGTTAAAAGAATCAAATCGAATGAAAACATTTAGCGAAGTTATTTTTGCGTAGTTCCATGCACGAAACATCAACCAAATTTTTGAAAGCAAGATATCGATTGCCATTTTCATTCTTGTCTTCAATATTAATCAAGAAATAGTTCCCGTATGAACTTGAAAAGATCCGCATGAATGCCTCCTCCTGCTCGCAAAGCCTAGGTTGTGCAAACACCAATGATGAGACTTTTGATGAAAGGCTTATCGAACGCAATTTTTCATCGATATGTTTGATTGAACAAAGTCAATCCTTGAACCAACTGAGCACTAAATTTTTTTTCTGTGAATTTGTTATCGACTCGAACCAAGAGTGATCGATCTTTGTTGATCTGTTAAAAAAAAAAGTTCAAATTTGATATATTTAATAATTAATAATAAAAGAAAGCAAAACTAAAACCTACATTTTCTCTAAATGGTACATATATTCCTAAATAAACAGACATTCTGTTTCACTGTGTATATTGGATCGAGTGGAACAGGGATTTTGCCATGGATATATGTACATTCAACATCGTCACCATGGGACTAGTTTTTTCTATTTGTCCTCCGGTATAAAAATTTGCAGTTTCACCTGGAACTTTAAAATCAATCGATAGAATGTGGTCGAGAGATTCGTTCTGCCAAAATTGATCAATTAAAAATTCGGGTTGTAGGTATATAATATTACGAAGAGTAATGTGTTTCTATGTGTCATCACTTCCGATTTCAATAATAATAATAATATAATTGGATTTTAATGTGTAGCTAGTTTTAGGTTTTTACTTTGTTTTTATTTCTTTTTCTTTTCGAATCTCTATTGTTTGTTTTTTTTGCCTATTTCTTCCTCGACCTCATCGAGTTCATCTTTTTTGACGGCATAAAATAGTTCCGGATTCAGATTCAGAATCATAATATCTTCTAGCCTTTCGTGAGTTAGTGAGCACCGGCGATCGCTGAAGACATAATCCAATTTAGAAAAGTCGCGTTCTATTTTGACTTCAGTGGGTGGAATCCTGAAAACGATCGAAGCCAATTTGTATAATTGAGGATGGTCCTTTTTCACTAACTCCCAGTAACCTAAGATTGAATGAGTGGATGAAAATTGGTCTGGTTCGTAAAGCTCAATCAAATGTTCGATGTCCACAATTGTTGATGTTTGATTGAATTCTGGCATTGAGTTTGTTTGTTTGCCCGATAAATAATTGTCAATCTCAGCTTGATCATCAAACTTTTAATCAATTGAGCTATTGTTTGATTCAACGCTTGTGCTCGATTGATGCAACGGCTCACTTTCTGCAACGCTATCGTGCAGTCTATACCATAAATTCAGCAGGGTTCGCTTTGCTTCTACCTCTTTTGCTGGGCTGTTTGCAAGTTAAAGACGATACCGAGGATCTAGGTAGAGAGTACATGCCATGAACGTATTGCTGTTCAATTTCCCTTTTCTTTCAGTGATTGCATTCAATAATCGTTGTGACAAATCTGTTCTAAGCATATTTTGAATTTCACAGCATTTCTTCAAGTGCAGCTCCATTTTTGTCCAAATTCTGTTTAAATCGCTGAGAGTTAAATCACGGCGTTGCAAACTAATGGTTGCATCATACGGAATGCCGAAAACATACTTCATTTCCCTCGGAATGGGCCATTTCTTCAACAATAATTCATATTCTTTAACTTTTTGTTCAGCGAAATAATTGATCATTTGTTTCGAGTTTGAAATGTCTAGTAGCTGTAAATGAAAACCAAAATTCAAAACTTGGCTCTTTGTACAATTGACTAAACTAATCATCTGTATAAATTCTGTTGTAACAAGTAAGACAAGTACTGATTTCATTCACAATGGACGATAAATAAGGCTTATTTTACCATTTGATACATCGAGACCCAACGAGTAACAACATCTAGCCGTGGCCGCTTGAAATCTATTCCAGCTTCATTAATCGCTTGGGCTAAATTTGGAAGGCGCAACAGCTTGGCAACACGGCGACACAGTTCAATGACATTCTTCAGCAAGTTGAAGTGCGTGAGCAGCACAATTAACACCCGCTAAATCCCAATCAATGTAAAAACCTTTATTGTTCATGGCATTTGATACGTCGTCTAGAAGATTTTGGTGTTTACGGAGTAATGCATTTTCAAACACCGGCGAGTGCATCTTCATCAGAAATTTCTTCAGCTTCGGCCAATAGATATTCAATATCAGTGTCGGTTCCATCGGAATCTTTCATAGGGCCTTTCTTCACCGGCGATTTTGGTTGTTGCTTGGCAACACTTTTAGTGATCGAATTTTGCAAATCAGTGTGTATATCGCGAGCCATTTTGGACACATTGGCTCCATTGTCTCTTGTTATGCTAATCACTTTCTTTACCTGAATTCCATATTCCGTAAAACAGCCAATACAAAGGGCGGCTAGATATGTTCCGGTGTGTGCCTTTTCGAGATCGATGAGTCCTAACGAAAAAATTTTAAACTGCCCATCCATCGTAAACTGAACACTAACGCCAAGAATTGATCTGCTGTTCTCCGTTGCGATGTCAATTAGCCCAGAAACTTCACGGTTTCTAACGGCGTCACGTATTTTTGTGCGGACTTTTTCTGCCATTTCATGCAAATGTGTCTTCACATCTGGTAAATTACTTTGTGAAAAATTCAATGTAAGGCCGGCTCTCTTTAATTTGCTAAGCTTGTTTTCAATTCCGGCTTTATAGCCTGACGCGAGCACAAAATTAAATGTTCTGCCATTCACAGATACAATTTCTACAGCATTTTGCAAAATTTTCAAGCGTTTTAATTCTAATGGATCCTTTTTTTTCTTCTCGATTTGGGCGCATAGCTCTTTGTGAATTCGACTGATGTGTGCTGCTAAATTGTACGGTTTGTTAGCATTTATATCTCTGCAACACTCTTTACATTTATAGTTAATATGACCATCCTCTTCAAATGGTTCGCTATAAAATTCCAATGACTTTACTCCGAGAGGTGGACTTTTTTCTCTGCGTCGCTTTCGAGGACACAAACAATCCATTATTGTCAAGAACAAGCGAAGTTTTTCAAAAATCAGTCTTCAAAAATTACCACTTAATGCGTTGTTGTGCTGTATCAATGCATGAACTGACACAGCCGTTAAAGATTGAAAGTGAAATATGAGCACTCTTGCTTTTCTTAGTGTTACTGTATACGTTTCGCATCCATGAAAATAGGTAGTGTCACATGGCTACATCTTATGATTTAGCTCAGGCAATCACACCACTGCACAAACACACACACACATCATTTGAATTTTGCAACGCCAATCATAGTAAGCCACACCGTTGAGAGAGTACCACGCAACGAAATCAAATCTGGAATGCTTCAATCTTGCTACATGTATTTGCTTGGATCTTGGTTGGCAGTGGCGCCCCCTGGATCACCAATTGTGCATTTGTGCATGTCCATGTACTTACAACATAAAGTGATATTTCTCTGTCGTTCAAAAAATGCGAGAGATGTAATTTGAACATTTTGTCTAATGATTTCGGTTAATTCACATTGCATTTTTCATTCATCAATATATTTATTTATCAGCGCACAAAGTCTGCGATATATACAAGAAGAAGAAGAAAATTTCGAAATTTGTTTAAATTTATATAAATTTTCACATATACGAGAACGTCATGTTCGCCGCACTCACCATATATTGTATGGATGACACTGTAAAGCAATATCAGCTGTCAAATCATCAATGAATAGGAGAGTTGAACGAAATTCTTCATTTCATCATACAGTTTAAAATCACAAAATTTTAAAAAATTTGCAAAATGATGTTCGTTGTTGTACATTTAATGGAATCAATAGACGTATAGTCATTCCCGAAAGTTTTGTACATGATTTGTGTGAACAGAGCTTCAAAAATATTGGTCGAAACTCTAATCATCGGTACTTAATTTATTGGTCAAAAACTGCATTGGGTGATGGAATAGACATTCCAAAAGTGGAATGGCAACCAAATTTCAATTTGCCAGTGAGCCAAGTGTATCCACCTGAAGATGATTTGGTTGAAACGTGTTACCTTTCGCAGCTAAAATATTTTTTCAGTAAGTATGAATGATATAATTTGCAATTTTTTGTGTCTGAATGCTCAGAATATATTATTTGCGCATCTCACTTTTGTAACCTCAGAATCATTCGATGGTGCGAAACTGCACCGCGATAAATTCAGAGCACAAGCATCTGGTGTTTACAATGTGAATCGCCTTGCCGAAAACCCCATTCCGTCACTGAATGCAATATCTGATGCTGAACCTGATGAAGTTCAGGGAGTTGAGGTTGGCTCAAACACCAGTACATACACATCTGACGAACACCGAAACAAATGAGCAAGAAGATTTTCAGGCAAATCGAAACGATGATTGTCAGTTAATTTATAATAATTAATAGTTTTGCAGACAGAGGTTGAAAATACTAGTTTGAATCAAGCGAATATATCATCCGAACAATTTGAGCTAGATCCCAATAAAACTTATAATGAAATCGAAGCAGTTGCGCAGACCGAAGAAATTTCATCACATGTCGATGTCGATGACGATAATAATGAAACCGATGCACTTGTGCAGGCCGACGAATTTCCATCACAAGCCGATGACGTTGGTAATGAAATCGATGCCACTCTGGGCATTGAATCGCTGACAGAAGAACAATCAGAATCAGCTCTCGAGAATGTGAAGATACCATTCGATCCTGTTCAAGTGGAAAGCGATGATTTGTTGGCGTTCAATAACTTATTTGAACCAGACGCTTGGAATTTAAATCTAGTTCCAGGTCAAACAGCAAATTTTAATACCGAACCCGTGTGAAAATTAAGTGACTGACTGACTGACTATGTTGATTTTGTATGAAAACCAATCAAAGTTAGCCGACTGTCCCAAATTAGGCAACTAAAGACGATTGCAGTTAACTGCTTACATGTTAACTGAAGTCAACTATAATCGATTAACAACTACTTTTTGCACTGAAAAAAGTCAATCATAGTCAGCCAACTATGTCCCAAATTAGCCAGTCACTTTATTTTCACATGGGAAGGTCAAATTGAAATAACTAGGTCCTATGGTGACGATGTTGAATGTACATATATCCATGGCAAAATCCCGGTTCCACTCGATCCAATATACACAGTGAAACAGAATGTCTGTTTATTTAGGAATATATGTACCATTTAGAGAAAATGTAGGTTTTAGTTTTGCTTTCTTTTATTATTAATTATTAAATATATCAAATTTGAACTTTTTTTTTTAACAGACCAGCAAAGATCGATCACTCTTGGTTCGAGTCGATAACAAATTCACAGAAAAAAAATTTAGTGCTCAGCTGGTTCAAGGATTGACTTTGTTCAATCAAACATATCGATGAAAAATTGCGTTCGATAAGCCTTTCATCAAAAGTCTCATCATTGGTGTTTGCACAACCTAGGCTTTGCGAGCAGGAGGAGGCATTCATGCGGATCTTATCAAGTTCATACGGGAACTATTTCTTGATTACGATTGAAGACAAGAATGAAAATGGCAATCGATATCTTGCTTTCAAAAATTTGGTTGATGTTTCGTGCATGGAACTACGCAAAAATAACTTCGCTTAATGTTTTCATTCGATTTGATTCTTTTAACAGATTCATAAATTTTCCAATGGCATACATTTTCTAAGTCGATTCTAGTTTTAAAAAAATCGAAACAAAATAGAAATAAAATAAAATTATTTAACGGTTGTTGAGATTCTCCTGAGAATTTAAAAACTATTAGTGTTTATGTGAATCGTAGGATTTCTCGATTTGAATAACATAACCTCTCTCAGATCCCTCGGCGCATCAACGCAACCACATTCTATCGAGTGATTTTAAAACTCATGCGTATATTGTATATTGTAAATCGTACACAGATGTTGACACTTTCTGTCGTTTGAATTGGAATTGACCGCTAGTGATCGCAGAGGCGTTCGCTGCGAACGCATTGAAGAGCCGCTGAAGAGTGACTTTCGCGAGAAAGCGCTTTGAGAGCAAGCAAATAGTATGCTCTGGCTGAAAGTGCGAATGCACGAATATCGTAAATTCAATACAGCTTAGCTTTAAACTTTGATAAATAAACACACACAATACACAATATCACCATAAGAGTATTCTTGATAGATAAAGTGACGTAATAGTCCAATACAGTGAAAGTGGTCAGACCGAATATGGATATATGGATCTATATATCTAGAAATTATTCACACAAAGACGATTTAGATGAAATTCGTACGCTATTCTATGGATTCAGAATTATATACGCATTGCGTTTAATGTAGGGAAAATTTCTGTCGCATTCACGTAATTTCATATGTGTGTACGCCGAGGGGAATTTCAATTTTAGATTCAGTGATTGTAGTACTTCGTTAATGCCACTTCTACGCTTTAAATGCCCGTTAATGCCGATTTTGCCAAGTAAATGCCGTCAATAGATGTATCTCTATTAAACGCATATTCACGTATATGTACATATATGTAGTTCAACACCACACTATATTTCTTACCTTCGTAAGCGATTCGTGTGTGTGTCAGTTATTTGGGCGCATATGCGTTAAAACGTGATGCAACTATTGTTGGCATTAATTTGGAAGAATCGGCATTAACTGGCATTAAAAGAAGAAAAGTGGCATTGACTCATTACTACATTCATTGAATCTAGTACTGTTTTTCCCCTCACGCACGCCTCGTCTTCGCTAACACCCTTTACAGAGGCGTGTATCACTAGCTAGTGGCGTGTAATGTTCGTTTAGTCTATATTCCGCTAGTGACGCACGCCACTGTTAAGTGTGTTTGCGATGGCAAAGCGTGCGTATAAATATCTGGATATGTAGATCCACAGATCCAAATCCGATCTGAATCTATTCACTGGTTCTATCAAACACACAAAATAGCTAATTTATATGTTCTCGTCTCCAAATAGTCGAAATGTTTCAATCAAGATTTTTTGCTTTTTGAATTCATGTATTTAGCAATATTATTTTGCACGAGGACAGAAGCAATATTAAAATTGATCTGTTAAAATGAAAATCAAAAAATAACGTACCAAATACTCGGTCTGAATTAATACAACCAATAATCCCAACAAAATCTCCATTATTTCAGAGTATATAAAATATTATGTGTAACACGTTTCCCTTTCTTGTTTCGCATTTATACAATTTCGTTGACTGAAATATTGGAATATTTGATATTTGGGACGCGTAATGTTTTGTTCTACCATATTTCTGACAAAATTATTTATGGAATGTGGAACTTCAGCCTTATTCTACCGTAACAAATGGAAAACAAAAATGTTTTATTAAATAAAATGAAACTATTTTGGTATGTCATTATAAATTTTGGCGCTTTTGTTTAATTTTTACTTAAATAAATGGTCTAACATACGTAAAACAAACTTTTCCGCACATTTCTCGACAGTTCATGGGTTTACAAGTCATATATTTATTTCTTATCGTATCATCATGTAACTTTGAGAATATGTCACACAAAATTTAAACTCATCACGATGAAATTTAGGATTTATTATGTTTGTGAATATATCTGTATATGGTTCAAATTTACCAATAGCGACGGAGGAACTATTAGCCATTGTTGATGTTCACTTTGAAATGCTAGTTTGGTATTGAAAAACACTACAAAAACTCGTAAAAATATAGATTCTTGTAGTGAAATAAAAGACAGCAATATTTTATTCTCAAATCCCTACAAACATATGTTTCACAAATGAACCTGAATTATATGCAGCAATAAGATTCAAATTCATTTGACGTTTACGTTTAACTTTGAACTTTACACTGTTTCGTTCGAAGAACATAGCTGCCATATAAATATTTCCTCAATCTCATCGGAATGACTCGAAATATTGCATGACTTATTTTTTTCATAAAAATAATAATATTCTGAAAGTTTCATAATGATACAATGCGAACTAGACATGGTTCCCATACAAATGTTTCTTAACTATATTGAAAAACACCCCATTTATTGATTTGACTCCACAAGAGCTACCCGAAGAAATTATCCAAATGGGCTGATAATCAATAAGTTTCTATTCCTAATGAAGATCAATTTATGCGTTAATTTTTGATCAAATGCAATCTCAATTTTTTGTACTGAGTTATCGTGCTAAAAAATTCTTGCGTACAACGGACAACGGACAACGACCGCACACGAAGGAAAAATTTCTCCGGGAATGGTTGCAATCGTTGTTTTTAGTAAAAAGCACTGTAGCACATCATATATCGTTGTAATTTTCAGTGAATGGAATTTGCATTTTCGTTTGAACAAATCGTTTTTGGCAAATGTCTTGCGTCGCAGGACAGTGTCCGGGCGCAAGTAAAATACACACCCAACACGTGCGCCGATTGGCATGCTTTCGGTTGTGTGTTCCGAACGCATTTTAATCGGCGAACGTGTTGAATCTCTATATTCAACTTGCGCTCGGACACTATTCCGCGACACAAGTGAATATACACTGAGAGATGCGGGAGTGTGTTTGTTGGTGCGAACTCTCAAGTTCGAACGGTAATTGGATTTTGCAAACGAAGCGTCTCAAAATGGCACAACCAACAAAACGAGCAAAAACTACATAGAATTTGAAACAGAAAGTCGAGATCCTTGCTAAGTTGGATAAACGTGTGCTTGGAAGTGTTTTGGCTACTGAATATGGAGTAGCTCGATCTACAATTTCATATATCAAAGGCCAAAAAAGTGGGATTTTGTCGTCAGCCACAAATACAAAGCATGATTTGAATCAATAGAGATTGCGAAAACCTGACTTTCCAGAAATGGATGAAAAATTTTACGTATGGTTTTGTGATCAACAAGAACGTAACTGCCCGAATGAATATCAATGGTGTGCTACTGAAAGCAAAAGCAAAAGACAAAACCGGAATCGTCTCAAGCAAGTAATTGCTGGTTGTACAAATTCAAAATACCTGTTGTCATCCGATTTCCGAAATATGCAGTGGAAAATTCTAGGTGACCATGCAACTGTTCGACCGTTTCTTAACAGATTGAACGCCAAAATTGAAGAATTGGGTCTCACAAAAGAGCAAATTTACAACGTTGGACGTCCATTTGACCGTTCGAAAAAAAAAAATGAAATATCCAATTCTGTCCGACTGTTCGTGCGAAAATGAATTGAATTTTCTTTCCGACCGTTTGCCCGAAAAATAATGAACGAAGTGTGCGTCCGAAATGACCGAAAATGTTGGAATGTTCGCAATTAAAAATAAATGGTCTTACGTACGTAAAACTAACATTTCCGCACATTTCCCGAAATTCTTCGAGTTTACGGGTTTTTCATTGATTGCTACTCATTTGTATTGGATTTATGTTTATTTCTTATCGGATCATCATGCAAGTTTGAGAATTAATCACAGAAAATTTCAAGTCATTACGATGAGATCGAATTTCGGGTCATTACACATCATGTGATTTAAATTTAAATTTTAATAAAAAAACGAATAAACATCTCAGTTCCTAGTTTTTACTTCAACGTTCTCTATTTTTGAATTACTCTGATCTGAACTTTTGATTCATGCCAACGATAGATATGGTTCCACATTTATGTTATGTATAACTTTGGTTAAAAAGTTAATGGGCATTCAAATTGATGAAAAAACACAGACTAGAAAATCACAAATACTTCATCCAATTTATTGATTTGAATATTGACCCCGAAAATTGAAAATTTTGTGAGGGAGCTGGTCTTAATTGTCATCAGAATGACTTGAAATACATAGAAAATAATATTCTGAAAGTTCCAATAGAAAACAATGTGAACTTAAGATAGCCGCCACAAAATTTATCAGTTTTGACCCCGAAAAGACCCCAAAATCCGAAAGAGGTAGTCCTAAATCTAATTGGAATGACTTGAAATTTAGCATGACTCATTTTTTTCATGTCCTGAAAGTTTCAATTCGTTACAATGTAAACTTGAGATATGCGCCATACAAATTTTTCGTTTCGACCCCGAGAAGACCCCGAAAATCGAAAATTTTACAGGAGAGGTAGTCCTATATCTCATCGGAATGACTTGAAATATTGCATGACTCATTTTTCTCATAAAAAAATAATATTCTGAAAGTTTCATAATGATACAATGCGAAATAGTCATAGTCCCCATACAAATTTTTCTTAATTATATTGAAAAACAGCCCAGTTTTTGATTCCACTCCACTAGAGCTACCCGAAAAAATTATCCGATTAGGCTGAAAATTAATAGGTTTCTATTCCTAATGAAGACCAATGTGTGTGTAAATTTTCAAATTTTCAATTCAAAAATCAATTTTTTGAGTTATCGTGTTAACAAATTTTTGCGTACATCGGACAACGGACAACGGACAACGTACCACACACGGACAAAAAATTACTCCGGGAATGGTTGCAATCGTTTTTTCTAGGTTCAAAACGCATAGAAAACTTATTCCGAGCGTTTTGAATTTTTTGGACCGATCGCAATACCTTTACCACACACAGTGGTGTGTGCGGAAAAGTAAAAAAAGAGAATATGCTCAAACGTATTACAGCTCCCATTTAAATTACATTGCAAAACAATGGGAATATTTTCGCGTGAGCATATTTGGTGATATAGAGTCCATTAGTGAAGATCGCTTAGGTCAACTAAGGTTGATCAGGTTGGTCTTTGGACACGGTGTTTTCTCTGCCAAATTGCAGACGGTATCAAACTATTGAAAGTATACATTGTGATCAGCGTAGAGAAATAAAATTTTTGGTCACATTTTTAAACCCCCATGACTAGGGTATAAGGAGTAGGATGTCCAAACTTCCATGGTTTTTCTGGATCTCTGTATCAAAATTTCGAAATCTCATGTAAATTCGGGGTGCTATCGTCACTGGCGTAGACTGCCTGTCACCGTGATTGTTGTTGTTTACAATATTCGGAATAAAGAAGAATACAGCAAGGTGATTCGGAAATAGGTAAACTTACTCAGTTGCCGTCCCCTGTTGGCAATAATATCCCTTCTAATCATCATAATAATCATTTTAGCTCCAAAATTTCAATTAATGTCAAGATAAGATCATATACTTTGTGTGTTTTATCTTCTAAATATAAAGCCAAAAATTTCATATGTCCAAGCATTTGTTTTTTTCTTTTCAATGATATATTGCAGCAACTATATTTGACATCGTTTATGGGCACGTCTTAGATTCTAGTACACAATTTTAAAACTATTACCGAGTCCGAAAAAAGTAATAAAACGACGTGAATTTCAAATAATGGGTTTTAAAAGTTGATGTCCTACACCTTGAATGTTATTATGCAGCAACGGTGGTGGTTAAATGTCCTCAATCATAGATGCCATGTTCACGCTTCAACAAAAATAATGTCATAAATATTGGTCTTATAAAATTGGTTGTTTTCGGTAAAAATCACACTGTATCAGTTCAATAATAACTTATTAAAATGGCAAATACTTCTTATTATACAAAACGCGTGGACCAGTATGCCTATGACATACCAAAAGATCACACTTCACTCAAAAACTTCTTGGAATGACATATAGGGGACACTGTAAAAATATTCTTTTCGCCATTCGATAATGTCATCTTTCATAAGGCGGGTGTAAAAATTTCATGAAAATCGGACAACGTGCTTTCAAGTTATAAAAGTCAGTGTGAAGCAACTTTTGTGTTTTTGTTTATGATATCAGCAGGCAGTGTGTTTACGATTTTACACGAACATTTGGGTATGAAAAAGCCCTGCTCAAAGTAGGTGCCGCACTTGCTGACTCCAGAGCAAAACCAACAACGAATTGATGATTCAGAGGGTTGTTCGAACCTTTTTAAGCAGGATTAAGTGGATTTTTTGCATCGCTACATCACTATGGATGAATCATGAATACACCATTTCACACAGGAATCAAATCGGCAGTCAGCTGAATGGACAGCAAGCGGTGAAAATCATCCAAAGCGTTCAAAGGCCCAGCAGACAGCTGCTAAGGGGATGCTCACGGTATTTTGTTGATTGACTATCTCGAAAAAGGAAAAACAATCCAGAGCGACTATTACATAACGTTGTTGTTTCAACTGGTAGACAAAATCAAGTAAAATTGGCCCCAAATTGCAAAGAAGAAACCACTATTCCATTAAGACGATGAAAACAATGGTCGAATTGAACGAATAACGATTTGAATTGCGCCCGCACCGTATCCGCTAGATCTGGCCCCCAGTGACAACTGGCTTTTTGCAGATCTCAAAAAAATGCTCCAGGGAAAGAGATTTCGCTCCAATGAAGAAGTGATTGCCGCAACTGAAGCTATTTTGAGGCCCAAGATTCATCATTTTTTAAAAAGCAAATTGCGAAGTTAGAGAAACGCTGGACCGTCTGAATGGCCTCATATGAAAATTATATTGATGACTAGAATTGAATTTTGAGAGAAAAAAAATGTTTTTCTCAGTTGGTCCGGAAACTTTTCGAGTGAATGAAGTGTTATATCCATCTATTCCTAAATTTTATGATCAATTAACGCATGGCATCAACTGAGTGTGATGCATTTGCCGCAGGAGCAGCATATTTAACTTTACATTAACCGAATCTGCTATTAATAAACCTATTTTTGTGTGTCGATAGCGCTTGCTGTGTGTGCTGTAAGCACAGTATCATCGCATTGCACACGTTAAGGTTATCCACAAAATGGATTGACGTTATAGACATACGTATCCATAATATAGACCGTAGATAGTGTTCTTGCGAAAGAGAAACCCTTTTCGTGTCAGAATACGAAGTATTCACCTTTTTAATTATTTATTTTTGCTTTCAGATGAGAAAAAAGTATTCATGTTACTCATATATACTTACAAGTTTACGGTTGATCCAGCGAAGATGATGGATAACCTTTGTATTTCTCATGTAACGTATGTATCTTATTGTTCCATCAGAAAAAGTCCTAGCTCTATCTCCTTTATGAATGCCGACCAAGACAAGTTCGCCCCGCTCGTTATAAGAAACAATTGGACCTTAAACAATATAAAATTGATATTTAAATTGTTAGACCTGGCTTTGTTCAAGAATATATTATTAAATTTACCGCCTGAATCACAAGCTCCCGCAGCTCTTTGATACCTTGAATCGATTATCTGGCCCTCGTCATCTGGATTAAGTGGTTCTACCTTCGTACAAAATATGTCGGCAGGTTCATTGCAGCTCTGGGCAAACATTGGAAGGATGCGTAAATCATTCGACAACTCTCCCGTTTCAGTTAAGCCGTGACCAGTAAGACTCATATACGCTTGAATATCTGGTAAGTATACTGATTCCATCCTCACACTAGGCAACTTTATTGTGCTGATCCCGTTGCCCTCCATATTCTCTGTAGTTATGATCATGGCAATATCGTTCGTATTATCATTATGAATATCAAAATGTCTGTGGGGGATGATTATAGAAGGTGCAAACCTCCTACCAATCGGAATTTGGCGACTTCCAAGAAAATTGAACAATCTATTGGAACCAGCTTGAACTTCCCAAATAGAAGGCTCGACGCCATCGTACCTTTGAATATCTGGATCGTACAAACAATGGGCCGCAGTCATTACGACCTTTTTTCTGATTATGGCTCCACCGCAAACATTAATGCCATTCCTAAATACAGTAACATGATACGGAACGGGTTCCCATATATACTCTCCGTTAATAAATTGGGCTCCCTAATCCCCAAAAAAACAGTATTATGATATAAGACGAAAAGTATAAAAATATCAAGGAAATGGATATTAAAATGCATCTGATCAGCATATTTTGACATCAACACGACCAATGTACGTGTCGAATGTCAAAATATGCTGAATCAGCTGAAATCGCGAATGAACGAATATCGTTAAGTCAGTTCAGTTTAGCTTCAACATTTGGTAAATAAACACACACATACACACACGAGAAAAACATATTAATTGTACAATTTCAAAAGTTTCTATTTTTGCTGTATAATATTTACGTCACTCGCGTTGACTACCGTCCACTATGCCATAATACAATATATTGTGTAATATATTACACAATACACTTAGCAAAACTCTCCGAGCCACACAGGTCATACAATTTTTCACTTATAAAACTCGTTATGCATTGTAAAACGTTTTAAATACAATTATTTCCATTTTTTATAAAAGTACAATACATCTTTTTATGGTTTTAATACATTTTCATTATTTCAGTAAAAAGCTGAGTTTTAAAACATATTTAAAAAACTTTTGAATGTTTCGACCATAAATTTCACTTTTAAAACACTTTTATGTTTTGCTCATAAAACGATGTGACCTTTATATAGGGTGGGCCATATAAAATTTGCATGTTGACATTTAAATTTTGACATTTGAGACATTTTGACATTTGAGCTGTCATTCTCTAAATAAACAATTTTGTCAAAATGCAAACGTTAGATGGCCCACCCTGTATTATTCCCTACTTTTATACCACTTTTTAAATGTTTTTTATCAAAGTCTGTGGAGAGATGCTTTTATAAGTATTTTCAAGTACTTTTGTTTGTGATGCACAATTTGCACATTTGGAGGTTTCATAATGCCGTATTATAAAAGTGTAATAAAAGTATATTTTACAGAAGAAATAACAAACGTGTTTTAAAAGCACACATTTATTAGGGATATTCATAGATGGGAATTGAAAGAGTTATACAAGTTTACATTTAAAACACTTTTGTAATTCCTTTTATAAAATAGTTACACTTTCATCATACTTTTATGAGATGGCATAATAAATCCTTCAAATGTGCATCACAAATAAAAGTACTTTAGAATAATTATATAAGCAGCTCTCCATAGACTTTTAAAGATGACATTTTAAAAGTGGCCATAAAAATGGTATAGAAGTTGGGGATAATTGAAAATCACATCGATTTTTAAGCGATACATAAAAGTGTTCTAAAAGTGACTTTTAAGAACGGAACGTTTGAAAGTTTTTTATATCTGTTTTAAAACTCAACTTTTAATTGAAATAATGGAAGTGAATTAAAACCATTATAAAGTTCACTTTAATGAAAATGGAAATAAAAGCATTTTAAACGTTTTACAAACGTATTTCGAGTTTTATAAGTTAAAAATTATGTATATTTTCAGTGTCCGCAATATTTATTTTGGTCCGAAACACATCTATTAGACTACAGAAAATATGGGAATCCCTAATTCTAACGCCATCTGTAAGACAATCAAATGAAACCTTTGTAAGGACACAACCACAAGCACACTCATGAGCGAAGGTGCCTATGCTTGTGCTCTTACTTAACATGTTATGTTTCATTTGAATACCTTACAGAAGGCGTTAGTATTAGGGAGTTCCATAATCGCTGTAGTCTAATGGATGTGGTCCGAAATATTCCTTTTTGAATTATAAAACTAATTACTTTCATAAATACTTTAAAGTGCAAATGAAGAAAAAGAAAGCAGAGAGAAATGGACAAAATTATTATAAAAAATTGAAATAATTGTATTTTAAACGTTTTACGAAAGCATACCGATTTTTATAAGCAAAAAATCGTATGACCTGTGTTGGTCGGGTTTTGCACGAGGAAAGAAGCTAAATTAAAATAGATCAGTTAAATTGAAAAGCTCAAAAATTACGTACCAAATACTCGGTCTGCAATAATACAACCAATAGTCCCCACAAAATCTTCATTATCTCAGATAAGACCTCTTCACTTTCGATCCAATTATTGTGTAACTCGTTATCATCGGTAGTTTTGCATTTATATTCATTTTCATGGTTGACTATAATGTTGGAATATGCGTAATTTGGAACACCTGGTGGTTTTTTCTTATAATGGGACACGATATATTCTTATTTACATACCATACGCATATTGTTAACATACCTAATTAGAAAGAAATGTTAAAATTGGTGGTGAGCGAAATACTGTACCGACAAGCTGGTGAGCGAAATACTGGCTCGCATTCGTGAATGAATTACATAACCAAGCAATGCGGAAGTTCCGTTCGCACATCAGCTCGCGTAAAAAATAACATGTGAGTCGCCTATTCACTGACTCGTAAATACCAACTACAAAAATCGTAAAATTTGCGGGTCATGAAATAAATAGTCGTAAAATATTAATTTAAAAATGCAAATGAGATAGCTTAGCTCATCTCTAACATTAATTCATCAATAGGAACTGAATCAAATCAATTGAACATATGACAGCTGAGCTGTTTAGTCACGATTGTTTTGTTGTCGTCATATTTTTGTGATTTTAATTATTTTTACGAGTTATTTATTTGTTTTGTTTGCAAATTTGACTAGCGGAACATAATCCACGTTGGAATTATATGAAGTTCGCGTGTTAGAATCAAAAATATTCATCAAAAATATTCGTGAAATTTATCAATTTTTTCCGTTTTGTTTTTCGATTTGGTTTCTCTTTCTCTTCATCGTTGTGGTGTTAGTTTGTATTGGTGAATTAACATGGAAGAGGGCAAATGCGGTATGTGTGCGGAGATTGCAACAGGCGACACATTCAAATGCTATGGTGTGTGTGGTCGTTCATATCACTTGTCGTGCATTGCCAAAGAGAATGAGAATTACAAAAAGTGTATCATCGAATACTTGCGCAATATTGGCAATCTTCATTGATATTGTGACAACTGTGAGCCGTTGACTGTCAACGGAATAGCCAACACTTTCAAACAATGTGCCGACACTTTGAATGTGTTGAAATTAGCCGTGGAATAATCGCAGTTGTTTAATGGTTTCGCATTGCATATTGCTAATTCGACTGCAGCGTCGTCGTCTGCTCTCCAATCTCAACCGCAGTCGGTGATTGGGTCGAAAATGAACAATTCTACAGTTTCATCGGAATCAAATCAGAATGCAGTGAATTCGGGTTTAGAAGATATGGTTATCCACGTAGATGATTTTAAAGAAAATGACCCTCTATCATCATTGGTAGTGGGAAACTCGAGTGGTCAAAATCGTCCGGTCGGTGGTGTGAAGCGTAAATCGACGAAAGAAGACAAAAGAAAACAAACCAAGATCAAACACCGAAAACAAAACAACGCCGCATTACGACAATGTTGGAAACCGTCAAATCAACCAACGCTGCGGCTAGCATGAATGTTAATGCAGGCCCAACCAAACAAATGAAAGCACAAATTTTCCTGCACCGATTATTGAACCGAAATCAGCTGATACGAAATGTTTGTATATTTCGGGTTTGGATCCAAAAGCAGAGGTCGTCGACATTGTGGATCATCTAGTGAAAGAGGGCATAGACACAAATGGTTTCTTGTGTTCAAAGTTGGTAAGTGATCTAAAAAAACGTAAAAAACTATCGTTCGTTTCGTTTAATATCACAGTTCCAGTGGACAAATACGACTTGATTGCTGAAAAGTCAATTTGGCCGGATAAGATCACGATTCGTGAATTCACTAGTGTTCACAACAAACCAACTAAGATTTTTCAAGACGAAACTGTTCCAGCAGTGAAACGCAAAACGGAGAAAAAACGAATGACAAAAAGAATGGCCCACAAGGGAAACAAAAAAATGGTATTAAAACAACCAGAGTATCCGCCGCCGCCACAGCAGCAACTGATGCATGGTACCCCCAAATGTTTCAGCATCATCCAAATCAACTCCATTGGCAGCCGATGCACTCAATGCCGTTTGTGCCAGCAATGATGTGAACCAATTGCCGTTGATTTACTATCAAAATGTCAATGGACTAAGATCAAAATCGGATGTATTTCGCCGCTCGTTATCAACAACGCAATTTAAAATTGTCGTATTGGTTGAAACTGGACTGAATGAATCCTTTCATTCGACGGAGTATTTTGATGATTCTTTCCTGGTCTATCGCTGTGACAGGACTGATTGGTCTAGTGACAAAACATCCAAAGGTGGTGTGTTGATAGCAGTTCATTCTTCGATTCGGAGTTGTCTGCATGTTTCGGGTGAATCGGTTGCTTGAGTTGGGTGAAGATAAATATATCACCGCTGGTATGCATACATCTTGGCGCAGTCTACATCCCACCAAAGTCGGGTCGTAATGATTTGGAAACGATTAAGTACGAGCGACAAATCGAGTTTGCAAGCAATGTCATTGAAGCATGCAAAGAAAATGAGAGATGCTACCTAATAGGAGATTTCAATCTTCCAAATGTGATAGAATTTGGAAGTCAACAAGCAGTCTCAGGAAACTGCAAGAAAAATTAGTGTTTCAGTAGAGTATTTCCTCTGCTCTCATTGTAAATGATATGCACAGAGAGTGGATAGAACTGCTCAGAGAGAAGCAATAATAAAAATCTCGCGCTGCATTCCGTAAGAAAAGACAGGAAGACACAGCTCAACCCAGCCATTCAACAAATCAATCGGGAAATCAGCACGTGAGAAGAAAATAAGCAAACGGTCGAAAACAATCATTCCATCAAGGCAATTTATTTAATCCCAGTAGCGAATTGGGTAACAAGTAAATTGCAAATTTTTGTGAAAACCTATTCAAATGACCCAAGCATTGAGATCGAAGTTCAGCCTCACGAAAAAATACAACCAAGGCAGTGAAGCGATTTGACTACGTGTACTGACTACGCTATGCAAACTACATAGCGTATTCTACTACGTGTACCATTGATTTTGTATGGAATTTCACTGGTCTGAATACAGCTCTAAACCAGAAAGAGAGGGACTATTAATTCAAATAAATTTTCGTGATATTTTAACTGAGGTTGATCATCAAGCGAAGGCAATTGTAAAATCTCAAGAAGAAGCCCATCAAAGCGAAGAAAAAAGGCAATTGGAACAAACTCCAATTGGAAAACGGTACGAGTCATATTGTAACGAGAACCCGAAAATCAGATTCCGCGAGCAAAGGAGAACAATTATACAAGGCATTAGTAGCACTGAACAAACTGTGCAAGCAAGTCGTGAGCAACGATTACTCCGTCACCATAACATTCAGTATCAATGGAGGAACTAAAAAGAATTCAAGATCAAGTGATCGAGTTGGGTCTCAAAATCAAAAGGAGCGAATCGCTCCAAGAGGACAAAACAAATAACGAGCTGCTCACAACAACAGTAGCTCGATTCAAACAGGGCTTCAGAGAATACCAGAGTCTTCAAGTAACAGCAGACCCAGCTGCAACTTAACTGTTGTTTTCCGTAGAAGCAACAAAAGACCATGACACAGAGGAAATCAACGAACAAATCAAATCACTGGAGCAAAAAAGTCACAGGCCAACACCAGTACCAACGCCTGCAACAACCCCAACTCGAATGGGGCTGCGACCCAGTGCTCAGCAATCAGAATGATAAAAATCAAGAGCCAAGTACACGAAACATCGAAGCTCAAACAAGCCAAACAAGTATTAGTTCCATCAACTTGGAAACTAGACCACAATTAACCTATCCAGGCATTGCAAATGGATGTAACGATGAGGTTAAGGCTCTACATGCAATATTAAAACAAACAATTGATCATTCAATAACCTATTTTTCGGAAAATCCACTTCCAATGAAGACACCGACCAAGAAGCACAAATTTTGGGAAATACTAAAACTAATCAGGTAAGTGGCTCACGAACAGTTGAGATAAAAAATCTAATAAAAGATGTGGAAAGGCACATGCAAGCAAAAATAAAACAAAATGTTCTTCGAAACGTTGAAAAGACAGTAGGAGATGGTTCAAAGCCTCTAGTGCAGCTTAATTTGGAAGAAATGCATCTTCCTATCTTTGATGGTGATCTCACAAAGTGGACTGCCTTTCGAGATCAATTGGTGGATCTCGTGCACAACAACGACCAACTAAGTACAATAACAAAATTTTATCGATTACGAAACCACTTGAGGGGACTTGATCTAGACGCAATCAACGGGTTTAAATTAAGTACGGGCGATTACGCAGCAGCATGGTTTGTTATACAACGCAGATATGACAAACCGGATCAAATAATTGGAGAGTACATCAGAAAGTTTGAAGAGCTTCCTCATTTAACATGTCCACGGCAGTTCATCTAATAAATATGGTGAATCAGACAAATCAACTCATAAGAGTACTACCAAGTTAAGGAGTAAACGTGCAAACTTAAGATACCTGGATAATATTCAATATCAAATCGCGACTTGATCGATCAACACTTAAGAAATGGATGGATCAAGTAAAACTAAGACAAGATGTTAGGCTTGTGGAAATGCTGGAATTTTTAGAAGTCAAAGCATCGAAATGCTCACCATCAGGAGCCGAAAAACGCGGCAAAATCAAAGGCCAATGCAGAAAGTGAAGACTTTCAGTAGGGCAACAGTGATGACATTAATCAATGATGTCAAGTGCGGACAGTGCAATGGAATCCATTCACTTTTTCGTTGTGCCATATTCTTTGCATTACCAGTTTCGGATCGAATAAAAAAGGTTTAAGAGTTGAAATTGTGCATTCGCTGCCTACGAGAACATGCTAATCCAGCCGATTGTAAATTTGGTGTATGTCCATAATGTAAGAAGGACCACAACAGCTTACTCTGCTAGAGAAAAAAGCGAGAAACTGGGTCAAAGAAGGAAGAAACCACGGTCAACAATGTGACCGCTGAAAATCAAGTATGACTAGATAAAAAAAACATGCAAACGTTTTGGGAACAGCCGTTGTGAATATTCTGAACGCAAAACCATGGAATAACTCATTTCGAACATTGTGTGACAGTGGGTCACAATTAAATTTAATAACAATAGAAGTCGCTAAAAGTTTTGGTTAGCGAATTCAACCAACAACGATCAACATAAATGGGACACTAAACACCCATCTGGGTGCAGCAAAGGAACGTATCATTGTACAAATCAGCATACCAAATTCTAATCAATCAATTAGATCAGTGTTCTATGTTGTCAATCAGATAACAAAGAATTTACCACCATCTAGAATTAATCAAACCAAATTGACCCACATTATGCAGCAAACTTGACTTGGTTACCTAAATTATCAAGTGTCTGAAGAGCCATATCTTCAGAAAAATAGTTCATTTCAAACTATTGTAGCGTTCAGAGGCAAAGAATACTCACTCAATCAAACAGTTGAACATTCAATTCAACGATTTTGGGAGCTCCCTAAAACTAAATTTCTCAACCTGAAGAAAAAGAATGTGAGAGGATATTTAAAAGAACTCATTCACGAAAACCTGACGGACGGTACATTGTCTACATGCTGTTCAATGACAAAATCAATATGACGAAATTTGAAGAGAAGGGATTCATGACAAAAAAGGAGGAAGATGCAGAAGACGGCGTACATTACATTCCTCATCACGGCGTATACAGCTCAACAGTTTGGAGTTGTAGTAATCGCCTCATTTGCAACCACCATGGGAATTTCACTAAATGAATGCCAACTAATGGGACTATTGCAGGACGATCTAACAGATATATTGCTCCGATTCCGTTTACATAGGATAGCAGTTTCCGCAGATGTAACAGCAATGTATTGCCAAGTAGAAATCGCAGACGAACATAAGAAATATCAAAAAAATGTATGGCGAAAATCAACTTCAGATCCAATCAAAGTATATGACTAAATAAAGTAGCCTTTGGAGAAGCTTGTGCTCCTCATTTAGCAATCCGCACTATTCAACAATGTGCACTTGACTACGAAAAAAAAATATCCGGTGGCATCAGCTGAGGTACTACATTCATTCTACGTGGACGACTTATTAACAGGTGCATCGTCAGAAGAACAAGCAATAAAATTATACAACGAATTAACATATAATAATAATTATTAAAGAATGGAAAATTCGAGTTGGCCAAATGGTCATGAAATAGTCAAATGATGAACAAAACAGTTCAAATGCAGAGGTTAAGTCAGTTCCCTTCAGATGATTTCCTGGCATTTAAATCAACGGAATTATCTGAGGAGGAAACATGGACAAAACGCCAAATATTGTCACAGATCGGTCGATTATACGATCCAAATGATTTCATCTCACCCGTAGTTGTCATTGCAAAAGTTCTAATGCAAACAATTTGGCAAGAAGAGTTTCGTTGGGATGATCCAGTATGAGAGAAGGTAAAGCAAAATTGAGAAACATTCCAACAGTCTTTAGAGGAAATCAATCACATACAAATTCCACGGTGGTTCAAATATACACCGAAGTCAAATGTATAATTATATGGAGTTTTGTTTGGAACACGAACAAACTCAATGCAAACGAATCCGGTCGAATACTTTACAAAAAAATAATCGTGGTTTTATCAAAACAGAATGATATATTGCAGCAACTTTATTTGAAATCAAATTGATTTAAATGCCTTTTCGATTATTGTACAGAAGATTTTCTTGAATAATAAAAATTTTAAAGCTACTACCGAGTCTGAAAAAATTAAGTTTAATGAAGTGGATTTTATAGAGCTTAATAAGATTGAGAAGTCGAAGTCCTACATCTTGCACGTGTTAATGCATCAATTGTGAAAGCTGAATGTCCTTAAGGATCGATGCCATGGAATCGCTTGAATAAATACAACTCATAAATATTGTTTCAATTGAAAAAAAAACTTCATGCTATTCATATATACTTACAAGTTGAACGTTGATCCATGGAAGATGATTGGTAATCTTTGTATGCTTCATGTAATGGACGTGTTCTCGTCCTTCAGAAGGACAACAGACTTCATCACCTACATAAATGCCGATCAAAAGAGGAATGCCATGCGCTGAATAAGCAACAACCGGACCTTAAACAAATTAAAATGTTGTGGGATCTATTAAGCTTTGCCCTATTCAAGGAATGTCTCAAATTTACCGCCGGAATCTCCACTTCCTGCAACTATTTGAAGCATTGGGTCGATTATATGGGCTAAATGTTCTGGATTAAGTGGTAATGCCGGGGTACAAAATACGTCTGCGGGCTCATTGCAGGTCACGGCACTCATTTCAAGGATTCGTAGATCATTCGAATACCTTCCCGTTTCAGTTATTCCGTAGCCAGTAAGAGTCATATGAAGATTATTATCTGGTACGTATACACTTTCCATGCTCAAATCCACCAAATCTATTATGTCAATCGCCCGACCATCCATATCTTCTGTGGTTATGATCATCGCAATATCGTTCGTCTTATCATTATGAATATCAAAATATCCGTGGGGAATGATTATAGAAGTTGAAAACCTCTTTCCAATCGGTGTTCGACCTCTTCGACTCAAATCGAACAATTTATTGGAACCAGCTTGAACTTCCCAAATAGACGGCTCGCCGATGTACTGTTTAGTATCTGAATCGTAAAAACAATGGGCTGCAGTCAGAATGACCGTTTTTTTTACTATGGCTCCACCGCAAATATAATTTCCATCATAAAATAGAGCAGAATGATGCTCGACGGGTTCCCATATATACTTTCCGTTAAGTATTTGTGCCCCCTACTCTCAAAATTTGGGAGCATTATTGGAAAAAAACAAAAAGTAGAATAATTGTAATAAAATGTATGATAAAAAGCAACTGATCAGCATATTTGTACACGTGTGTGACCAAGTTACGCGTCGAATGTCCAAATATGCTGAGGCAGCTGAAAGTTCGAATGCACTTATATTGAAAAACCGCTTTAGTTTAGCTTTGATAAATTAACTCAAATAAATACACAAACACATCGAAAGAGCATTACTCTTTCTATTTCAAAAGAATATATTCTTTTTAAAGTAAAGCGACTGAATGTTCTATTAACCTCACACAAAAACTCTTGATTCATATGTATTTTCGTCTTCCACAAGTCAAAATGTCGCACTTGGCCAAACTTCTGAAGAAAGATGCCTCTTTCGTTTAAAGAAAGTATCTATATATTATTTTTGTGCGAATTTTGGACGGCAGAAGTATCTCTGGTCCGACAATAGGTTAAGTAAGTGTTACATTTCGACTTTTTGAAGTCGAAAATACGTTAGAATCAGTTGTGATTCTTCAGTGAGTATGTTTAAAAATATGACGATATATTATTAGGATGTCTCTGAGTATTAAGCTTCAATTTTTATAGTCGTATCAAGATGAGAAAATCAGGAATGCCTGACAAATCCATGCGAAGTTTGGCCATGTTAATTTTCTATCGCCAATCATGATGTCATACGATTCCATTACTCGTATCAACTACGCATTATGAAATATTCGATACTCATCCCAATAATCGGTATTATGATCGATCTTAATACTAATACCCATCTTGATACGACTATTAAGATTGAAACTTAATACTTGAAAGCTGCATCAAGATTGAGTATTAGGATATGTAATTACTCCTATATTAATGGAACATCTTCAATCAAATATTTCTTTCGTAAACAGGAGCAAAATGGTAGAAGGTTTTGAAAAGAAAAGCAAAAAAATTAATTACCAAATACTCGGTCTGCAATAATAAAACCATTAGTCCCCACAAAATCCTCATTATCTCAGAGTGTAAAAATATTATATTTTTCTATATCTTCACTTTCAATCCACTTATTGTGTGACTCTTTGTCTTTGATTGTTTCGCATTTATACAATTTTTCCGTTGACTGGAATGTCAGAATATGCGTAATTTGAGACAAGAGTTGAAATCAAATAGTCATGCATATTCTTGTCATAGGAATATTCCGATCGTTGTCAGTTTAGATGTATGCGCAAATGAACTCTGTTTTCACAGATATTTTTAGAATTCTATTTGCTTAGAATTCTATTTAGCTACATTCAATAACTAAAATGAAACTGGATTTATATGAAACTAAAAAATTGGGCTTTTTCCTTTCATTGTTTATTCAAAATACATCATATTTCATTGTAATTTACTCCGAATGGAGGTGTTAATATTTACATACCATATGCATTTCGTTAACATACCTAATTGGAAACTGTATTTAGAATTGGCAATCCCAAATAAATATATTTTTCAAATTGCAAAATAATAAACTTCGATTCGAAAAGGATTTAAAAAATATATCTTTCGATTCAAACAAAAAGTTCTACCCTCATATTTGAAAATAGTTTTTATAAGTATAGTTTTCTTTATCGGAATTTACTTTCCAACAATAAATGCCTTATGCGATAAACAGATTTCTTGATATTTATTTTATTGAAAAATGTATTGGATCACAATCAATGAAATAAATACGATGTTTTATTTTAGAGTTGGCGTGTTAACCACTTTATCAGCAATTGAGTTGTTGAGAATAATCATGATTCAAATCTTTTTCAATATACAAGCCTGAAACGTAAAATAAATGCATGAAGACTGAAACTTGAAAAAATTATTTCGCAAGAGTGAAACATTTTCCCCATTTCAGTTTTTCGTATTTTAAAATAATATATTAAAATTTCATTTCATTTCAATTTTTTTTTCAAGATTCTTTCTTGTGAAAGAATCATTTATGTGTCAGTCTTCAAAATTATTTGTACCAGCTTCATGTTTAAGAATAACCAGAGTCCGGCAGTAATTTTGAGAGCTATTAAATAACGTGTCGTTTTTCAATCGAATTATGTAATCCCCTTTTGTAATCCGAATATTACTCCGACACGTTATTTAACAGTAATTTGTAATTGCAATCCGGTATTACTTCTCCGATTACATTTGTTATATACATACATATATATTATACATGGAAATATTATTTGTTATATATTTACATATATATATATAATATCAATATGCATAATATATTGTATGTATGTATAATATATATGTATATATATAACAAATAATATTTCCATGTATAATATATATGTATGTATATAACAAATGTAATCGGAGAAGAAATACCGGATTGCAATTACAAATTACTGTTAAATAACGTGTCGGAGTAATATTCGGATTACTCGATGCGTTATTTAACAATAATTTGTAATTGTAATATCAGATTAGTAATTTGCCGGACTCTGAGAATAACAAATGTTTTTTAAGAATACAAACATTTATGAGGTGTGCTTATGGGAATAACATGGTAAATCTTCGCGTGGATTTTGTGAATCATAGAGATGTTGGTCAATTTATTGGCGCCAAAGAGGAAAATGTACTAGATTTGACGAATTCGATGCCTCTTTGATCCTTGTTATCTAGATTTAATGCCACTCAGAAAATAAAGTATCTGTAAAAATTACAGACAGCGGTTGTAATCTTCCATTTTCCGAGCATTTTCGTATGAAGGTAGCTTCGCAACATTTTTTGTAAAATTGAATTGGAATATGGGATAACTTTTTATAGAAACTTTATTCTCTGTGCATTTAATGCCCATGAATGCAAATATAGAGCATTAAAATGTGAGACTCAGAGAGAGAGTCGATGTTACGCCAACTGAGCTGAATCTGAAATATCACTAAATTGTAAACAAAGAGCCAGAGAAAACAAATCAGCAGACTCATATTTTATATTGTTCTATCAATTTTGAGCGAGTTTCGATCATTTTCACATGTTTGAATTGGGCACGTCAACACTGGCAAGTCAAATTGTATTTTCGACGCTTGAAAGTAACTGTTTTTTAAAAACAATAGATTGATTGTATAAACAGAAACATGAATATTTTATATCAAGTTAGAGCGAATGCGGCATTCAGCTATTCGGCTGATCGATGCCCTTTGCACAGAAATACGACATCGAGATCGAATGCGACACATTTAATATTAACTGATTATAACTAATCACTTTGATCTTTGAATTCGAGTCTACTACTTGTGCTGTGATACGCGTGCCAAACGAACTGCCAAAAGGAAAAGAAAGTATACCAGATTTTTTCGTGCGAGTATGGTGCGGGATCCTGATGATGTTCGTGCGTAAGACTCGTCATTATACTGTAAGTACTGCAGTCGTTCAGTATCTGCAGATAATTTTTTTTGGTCAAGCAGCACATTAGAACGGGAAAGCATCAGGAAGCAGATGCCTTTCAAAGTGAATCGGCATGGAAACCTCAAACGGAATATTTCCTGTAACCAATGTTTCACCGATCAATATGTGAGCTCGCAGATCTATGGCTCAAGTCACTTGAATCAGCCCATTTGTCAACAAGATTACCTTTTCATTTGCAGCTAGATCTAAGTCTGCTGTTATTGCTTATTTGGTTGAATCACTATCGTATTCACTTTTGTTTTCGATTTCATTTACAATTCAATTAGCAATACTGTTGTTTCGTATGAACAAATTCATGCGAAGTAAGTGACAGCCATCACCACTTTTGAGCATGTATTTAGCACAAATGAGGTTGTATTGTTTGGAAATCTCAATTTCTTAAGTTATTGTGTTAATAAATTTTTGTGTACAACGAACAAAGTACAACGGACAATGTACCACACACGGACAAACAATTTGTCCGGGAATGGTTGCAATCGTTTTTTCTAGGTTCAAAACGCATAGAAAACTCTTTCCGGGCGTTTTGAATTTTTCGGACCGATCGCAATACTTGTCCCAGCTGTAGAGTAGTGGTTAGCGTGCCGGCTTTGCAAGCATGGGGACGTGGGTTCGAATCTCCTAGTTGCCGTTTGATTTTCTATCAATTTCATCATTGCTAACAACAGTGATATATTGATGGGAGACAAACTAACACATAAAACAGTGATGTTCGACTCACGGAGTGTTTCGGAGGACACTTTAAGCCGTCGTATACAATGTATTTCATTCAAAGTATTACCCATCAAGGGTGGGCTATCGCTAGCTACTTCCTTTAGATTTTTCTCTAGTACAAGATGAATTCCCCCCGATATCATGTGGTGCTGGTATCTTCTATTTAAGGGCATTACCAAACCATCGCGCTCTGGATTTTTTGGCTGCTTCCTTTCGCATGAACGTTCAAATCCTTCGAATCGTCTCATTTTGGATTCTTCTTTCCCACTGAGCCCGATGCGAGACTCCTCGAGTTCCCAACACTTTCATATCAACACTTTTAAACTAAATTCTCTTGATGAACCCGGCTCTCGGTACCATGTTGAAAAGTTGGTCTGAATTTTGACCCGTAAATCAAGATTATTAGTTCTGTACTCAATTCACTTTGATTGGAGACGTGTGATTTCAATTGTCAGTTGAAAATAAAATGGCAGTCAATTTATGTTGCGTGTATAATTAACCATTAATCAATGCATGTAACTACATTTTTCGTAATGTTGAAATCCCATATTAACTCAATGTAAAGTTTCTTGAAGTATAGTTAAATGCGAATCAAATTGACTATTTATTTTATTTCGACAAAAACTGTTTTAAACATAGCAGCAGTTAGTTTCAAATATTCTTCATTTGCATTGTCCTTTTTTCCGAAAAAAATTATCAGAAAATTGACATTTTTGCACTCTCTTGTTCAAAAAATTGAATGACCGCGTGTTCTGATATTTGTTTTCTATTGTCACGTCTTAGAACCTTCAAAGCACCCTATTTGTACAGTAGATCACTCACTTTCTGAATTTCTTGTCCTAATAAATATGTGGAAAATGGATCATAATCGTTAAATTGAACTTGTGCCTGCAAGTTGGTTTGAACCACTTTCACCATTCATGATTGGGGAAATTGTGCTCAAAATATGTTCATCTAGTACAAAATGTCCTCCAATAATTTGATAGCACTGCGACAATTGAGCCCAATGCGTATACGTGTATTGGTCATCTTCTTTTCACAATATTTGTATACATATTATACAAAAACTGGTGGTGGCGTAAATTGTATTGATTCCGTAAGAGAATTGTCAAGTAATTTGAGTGTGCACCCCACAAATATTTCCCCGGAAAATGCATTTTTGTTTATGTTGCTTTTTTATTTTAATTTTTTTCATGGGGCAGAATTAAACAAATCTTTGAAGGTCATGAATATTCCTATCGATTCATTTGAGGATCGATTTGCTTGATATTTACGATGATTGAAAAATGTATTAGATCAAAATCAATGAAATTAACACGATGTTTGACTTTAGAAATAAGCGATGTAAACTACTTTTCCAACACTTCTCTCGAGCCAGAAAATAAAACTGGTTCATTAAAGAAGCTAGTGTAGCCTGAACAGGTAAACTTTGACACATTTTTCACTCACAAAGTTTCATTTTCTATGAATAATGAATATAAATAACCTTAAATCAGTCAATTTATTGGTCGCTGACTATTCTTTCCATAAAAACCGATTATCACTCACTCATAATTCGAAATATAAAATAGTTATTCGTGCAAGCCTCGTGCGAAAACAGATTGAAAAATTGTTAGGGTATATTATGCTACGGGGCTGTGTGTAGATTTTTTAAGCCATGACAATTTTCGATGTACTTGCACCCACTATACACGTATGGTTTTCATCTCCAATTCTTTCTTTCATCTGCGAGCCATATCTTTTAACGTCTCCTCAGACAAATTGTTTTGATATGGGCAATGCGTTTTTTCAATGAAATCAACGTTGTCAGTATTCACTATTTCCTTTATTTTCTCCATATCTATTATGCAATACAATAAAATTTTCGCCTTTTGTTGTATCTCTCGTTAGATTTATTAAAATGTGTAAATGTTTGAAATTTTAATCCGATTTTTGAATAGAAGTTGTTTCTTGATGCTCACGTTAACTACTTTATTTATTATTGTTTTAAATACGTTTCTGTAATTGTATATGAATTGATTCGTTTCGTTAGATTGTATCCGTTTACTGTGTCGTTTTTTTTTTCAAATTTCATTAAAGAGTTTTTTATTTGCAATTAAATGTGGGTTGGTATGTGGCAATAATAAAGATATTTATCTTGGTATAAAATGAAATCCTAGATTCTATCCCCATCGTTTATTCATTGCGTTGCATGTGTTGTTTTCCTTTTGAACTTAATTCAATCTTTGTCTTGATTCCTATAGATTAAGCTATTGTTTTCAAGAGGCAGGCGCTGCAGATTCTGCTACAGTCACCGTCACCGGCTGAATTTCTCGGAACAGGGCTGCATGTGGGAAACGCTTATGACATGATGATCGATACGATTTTAATTGTTCCACACTAACGTCAAACGCTTCCGCAGTCAACGTGGTGTATGCCATCGTAGTTTGCTGCAAAATTGAAGCAAAAATGGGTGAGTTAATTTGGATTTGATGGTGTTTTTAAGGACAATTTTTCTAAATTTGTTCATTTCAATTGACTTTAAAAATTCCTGCTCACCTCCAACGTTATGCTATCAATGGGAAATGAGCTGATCAAATTGATTGCTTTTTCTTTAGTAGTCGAATCCAGTTCGATCATCGCTTTGGCCACATTGAGAACATGTTCTCTCCCAAATGTTTGTTTGGAACACGAACAAACTCAATGCAAACGAATCCGGTCGAATACTTTACAAAAAAATAATCGTGGTTTTATCAAAACAGAATGATATATTGCAGCAACTTTATTTGAAATCAAATTGATTTAAATGCCTTTTCGATTATTGTACAGAAGATTTTCTTGAATAATAAAAATTTTAAAGCTACTACCGAGTCTGAAAAAATTAAGTTTAATGAAGTGGATTTTATAGAGCTTAATAAGATTGAGAAGTCGAAGTCCTACATCTTGCACGTGTTAATGCATCAATTGTGAAAGCTGAATGTCCTTAAGGATCGATGCCATGGAATCGCTTGAATAAATACAACTCATAAATATTGTTTCAATTGAAAAAAAAACTTCATGCTATTCATATATACTTACAAGTTGAACGTTGATCCATGGAAGATGATTGGTAATCTTTGTATGCTTCATGTAATGGACGTGTTCTCGTCCTTCAGAAGGACAACAGACTTCATCACCTACATAAATGCCGATCAAAAGAGGAATGCCATGCGCTGAATAAGCAACAACCGGACCTTAAACAAATTAAAATGTTGTGGGATCTATTAAGCTTTGCCCTATTCAAGGAATGTCTCAAATTTACCGCCGGAATCTCCACTTCCTGCAACTATTTGAAGCATTGGGTCGATTATATGGGCTAAATGTTCTGGATTAAGTGGTAATGCCGGGGTACAAAATACGTCTGCGGGCTCATTGCAGGTCACGGCACTCATTTCAAGGATTCGTAGATCATTCGAATACCTTCCCGTTTCAGTTATTCCGTAGCCAGTAAGAGTCATATGAAGATTATTATCTGGTACGTATACACTTTCCATGCTCAAATCCACCAAATCTATTATGTCAATCGCCCGACCATCCATATCTTCTGTGGTTATGATCATCGCAATATCGTTCGTCTTATCATTATGAATATCAAAATATCCGTGGGGAATGATTATAGAAGTTGAAAACCTCTTTCCAATCGGTGTTCGACCTCTTCGACTCAAATCGAACAATTTATTGGAACCAGCTTGAACTTCCCAAATAGACGGCTCGCCGATGTACTGTTTAGTATCTGAATCGTAAAAACAATGGGCTGCAGTCAGAATGACCGTTTTTTTTACTATGGCTCCACCGCAAATATAATTTCCATCATAAAATAGAGCAGAATGATGCTCGACGGGTTCCCATATATACTTTCCGTTAAGTATTTGTGCCCCCTACTCTCAAAATTTGGGAGCATTATTGGAAAAAAACAAAAAGTAGAATAATTGTAATAAAATGTATGATAAAAAGCAACTGATCAGCATATTTGTACACGTGTGTGACCAAGTTACGCGTCGAATGTCCAAATATGCTGAGGCAGCTGAAAGTTCGAATGCACTTATATTGAAAAACCGCTTTAGTTTAGCTTTGATAAATTAACTCAAATAAATACACAAACACATCGAAAGAGCATTACTCTTTCTATTTCAAAAGAATATATTCTTTTTAAAGTAAAGCGACTGAATGTTCTATTAACCTCACACAAAAACTCTTGATTCATATGTATTTTCGTCTTCCACAAGTCAAAATGTCGCACTTGGCCAAACTTCTGAAGAAAGATGCCTCTTTCGTTTAAAGAAAGTATCTATATATTATTTTTGTGCGAATTTTGGACGGCAGAAGTATCTCTGGTCCGACAATAGGTTAAGTAAGTGTTACATTTCGACTTTTTGAAGTCGAAAATACGTTAGAATCAGTTGTGATTCTTCAGTGAGTATGTTTAAAAATATGACGATATATTATTAGGATGTCTCTGAGTATTAAGCTTCAATTTTTATAGTCGTATCAAGATGAGAAAATCAGGAATGCCTGACAAATCCATGCGAAGTTTGGCCATGTTAATTTTCTATCGCCAATCATGATGTCATACGATTCCATTACTCGTATCAACTACGCATTATGAAATATTCGATACTCATCCCAATAATCGGTATTATGATCGATCTTAATACTAATACCCATCTTGATACGACTATTAAGATTGAAACTTAATACTTGAAAGCTGCATCAAGATTGAGTATTAGGATATGTAATTACTCCTATATTAATGGAACATCTTCAATCAAATATTTCTTTCGTAAACAGGAGCAAAATGGTAGAAGGTTTTGAAAAGAAAAGCAAAAAAATTAATTACCAAATACTCGGTCTGCAATAATAAAACCATTAGTCCCCACAAAATCCTCATTATCTCAGAGTGTAAAAATATTATATTTTTCTATATCTTCACTTTCAATCCACTTATTGTGTGACTCTTTGTCTTTGATTGTTTCGCATTTATACAATTTTTCCGTTGACTGGAATGTCAGAATATGCGTAATTTGAGACAAGAGTTGAAATCAAATAGTCATGCATATTCTTGTCATAGGAATATTCCGATCGTTGTCAGTTTAGATGTATGCGCAAATGAACTCTGTTTTCACAGATATTTTTAGAATTCTATTTGCTTAGAATTCTATTTAGCTACATTCAATAACTAAAATGAAACTGGATTTATATGAAACTAAAAAATTGGGCTTTTTCCTTTCATTGTTTATTCAAAATACATCATATTTCATTGTAATTTACTCCGAATGGAGGTGTTAATATTTACATACCATATGCATTTCGTTAACATACCTAATTGGAAACTGTATTTAGAATTGGCAATCCCAAATAAATATATTTTTCAAATTGCAAAATAATAAACTTCGATTCGAAAAGGATTTAAAAAATATATCTTTCGATTCAAACAAAAAGTTCTACCCTCATATTTGAAAATAGTTTTTATAAGTATAGTTTTCTTTATCGGAATTTACTTTCCAACAATAAATGCCTTATGCGATAAACAGATTTCTTGATATTTATTTTATTGAAAAATGTATTGGATCACAATCAATGAAATAAATACGATGTTTTATTTTAGAGTTGGCGTGTTAACCACTTTATCAGCAATTGAGTTGTTGAGAATAATCATGATTCAAATCTTTTTCAATATACAAGCCTGAAACGTAAAATAAATGCATGAAGACTGAAACTTGAAAAAATTATTTCGCAAGAGTGAAACATTTTCCCCATTTCAGTTTTTCGTATTTTAAAATAATATATTAAAATTTCATTTCATTTCAATTTTTTTTTCAAGATTCTTTCTTGTGAAAGAATCATTTATGTGTCAGTCTTCAAAATTATTTGTACCAGCTTCATGTTTAAGAATAACCAGAGTCCGGCAGTAATTTTGAGAGCTATTAAATAACGTGTCGTTTTTCAATCGAATTATGTAATCCCCTTTTGTAATCCGAATATTACTCCGACACGTTATTTAACAGTAATTTGTAATTGCAATCCGGTATTACTTCTCCGATTACATTTGTTATATACATACATATATATTATACATGGAAATATTATTTGTTATATATTTACATATATATATATAATATCAATATGCATAATATATTGTATGTATGTATAATATATATGTATATATATAACAAATAATATTTCCATGTATAATATATATGTATGTATATAACAAATGTAATCGGAGAAGAAATACCGGATTGCAATTACAAATTACTGTTAAATAACGTGTCGGAGTAATATTCGGATTACTCGATGCGTTATTTAACAATAATTTGTAATTGTAATATCAGATTAGTAATTTGCCGGACTCTGAGAATAACAAATGTTTTTTAAGAATACAAACATTTATGAGGTGTGCTTATGGGAATAACATGGTAAATCTTCGCGTGGATTTTGTGAATCATAGAGATGTTGGTCAATTTATTGGCGCCAAAGAGGAAAATGTACTAGATTTGACGAATTCGATGCCTCTTTGATCCTTGTTATCTAGATTTAATGCCACTCAGAAAATAAAGTATCTGTAAAAATTACAGACAGCGGTTGTAATCTTCCATTTTCCGAGCATTTTCGTATGAAGGTAGCTTCGCAACATTTTTTGTAAAATTGAATTGGAATATGGGATAACTTTTTATAGAAACTTTATTCTCTGTGCATTTAATGCCCATGAATGCAAATATAGAGCATTAAAATGTGAGACTCAGAGAGAGAGTCGATGTTACGCCAACTGAGCTGAATCTGAAATATCACTAAATTGTAAACAAAGAGCCAGAGAAAACAAATCAGCAGACTCATATTTTATATTGTTCTATCAATTTTGAGCGAGTTTCGATCATTTTCACATGTTTGAATTGGGCACGTCAACACTGGCAAGTCAAATTGTATTTTCGACGCTTGAAAGTAACTGTTTTTTAAAAACAATAGATTGATTGTATAAACAGAAACATGAATATTTTATATCAAGTTAGAGCGAATGCGGCATTCAGCTATTCGGCTGATCGATGCCCTTTGCACAGAAATACGACATCGAGATCGAATGCGACACATTTAATATTAACTGATTATAACTAATCACTTTGATCTTTGAATTCGAGTCTACTACTTGTGCTGTGATACGCGTGCCAAACGAACTGCCAAAAGGAAAAGAAAGTATACCAGATTTTTTCGTGCGAGTATGGTGCGGGATCCTGATGATGTTCGTGCGTAAGACTCGTCATTATACTGTAAGTACTGCAGTCGTTCAGTATCTGCAGATAATTTTTTTTGGTCAAGCAGCACATTAGAACGGGAAAGCATCAGGAAGCAGATGCCTTTCAAAGTGAATCGGCATGGAAACCTCAAACGGAATATTTCCTGTAACCAATGTTTCACCGATCAATATGTGAGCTCGCAGATCTATGGCTCAAGTCACTTGAATCAGCCCATTTGTCAACAAGATTACCTTTTCATTTGCAGCTAGATCTAAGTCTGCTGTTATTGCTTATTTGGTTGAATCACTATCGTATTCACTTTTGTTTTCGATTTCATTTACAATTCAATTAGCAATACTGTTGTTTCGTATGAACAAATTCATGCGAAGTAAGTGACAGCCATCACCACTTTTGAGCATGTATTTAGCACAAATGAGGTTGTATTGTTTGGAAATCTCAATTTCTTAAGTTATTGTGTTAATAAATTTTTGTGTACAACGAACAAAGTACAACGGACAATGTACCACACACGGACAAACAATTTGTCCGGGAATGGTTGCAATCGTTTTTTCTAGGTTCAAAACGCATAGAAAACTCTTTCCGGGCGTTTTGAATTTTTCGGACCGATCGCAATACTTGTCCCAGCTGTAGAGTAGTGGTTAGCGTGCCGGCTTTGCAAGCATGGGGACGTGGGTTCGAATCTCCTAGTTGCCGTTTGATTTTCTATCAATTTCATCATTGCTAACAACAGTGATATATTGATGGGAGACAAACTAACACATAAAATAGTGATGTTCGACTCACGGAGTGTTTCGGAGGACACTTTAAGCCGTCGTATACAATGTATTTCATTCAAAGTATTACCCATCAAGGGTGGGCTATCGCTAGCTACTTCCTTTAGATTTTTCTCTAGTACAAGATGAATTCCCCCCGATATCATGTGGTGCTGGTATCTTCTATTTAAGGGCATTACCAAACCATCGCGCTCTGGATTTTTTGGCTGCTTCCTTTCGCATGAACGTTCAAATCCTTCGAATCGTCTCATTTTGGATTCTTCTTTCCCACTGAGCCCGATGCGAGACTCCTCGAGTTCCCAACACTTTCATATCAACACTTTTAAACTAAATTCTCTTGATGAACCCGGCTCTCGGTACCATGTTGAAAAGTTGGTCTGAATTTTGACCCGTAAATCAAGATTATTAGTTCTGTACTCAATTCACTTTGATTGGAGACGTGTGATTTCAATTGTCAGTTGAAAATAAAATGGCAGTCAATTTATGTTGCGTGTATAATTAACCATTAATCAATGCATGTAACTACATTTTTCGTAATGTTGAAATCCCATATTAACTCAATGTAAAGTTTCTTGAAGTATAGTTAAATGCGAATCAAATTGACTATTTATTTTATTTCGACAAAAACTGTTTTAAACATAGCAGCAGTTAGTTTCAAATATTCTTCATTTGCATTGTCCTTTTTTCCGAAAAAAATTATCAGAAAATTGACATTTTTGCACTCTCTTGTTCAAAAAATTGAATGACCGCGTGTTCTGATATTTGTTTTCTATTGTCACGTCTTAGAACCTTCAAAGCACCCTATTTGTACAGTAGATCACTCACTTTCTGAATTTCTTGTCCTAATAAATATGTGGAAAATGGATCATAATCGTTAAATTGAACTTGTGCCTGCAAGTTGGTTTGAACCACTTTCACCATTCATGATTGGGGAAATTGTGCTCAAAATATGTTCATCTAGTACAAAATGTCCTCCAATAATTTGATAGCACTGCGACAATTGAGCCCAATGCGTATACGTGTATTGGTCATCTTCTTTTCACAATATTTGTATACATATTATACAAAAACTGGTGGTGGCGTAAATTGTATTGATTCCGTAAGAGAATTGTCAAGTAATTTGAGTGTGCACCCCACAAATATTTCCCCGGAAAATGCATTTTTGTTTATGTTGCTTTTTTATTTTAATTTTTTTCATGGGGCAGAATTAAACAAATCTTTGAAGGTCATGAATATTCCTATCGATTCATTTGAGGATCGATTTGCTTGATATTTACGATGATTGAAAAATGTATTAGATCAAAATCAATGAAATTAACACGATGTTTGACTTTAGAAATAAGCGATGTAAACTACTTTTCCAACACTTCTCTCGAGCCAGAAAATAAAACTGGTTCATTAAAGAAGCTAGTGTAGCCTGAACAGGTAAACTTTGACACATTTTTCACTCACAAAGTTTCATTTTCTATGAATAATGAATATAAATAACCTTAAATCAGTCAATTTATTGGTCGCTGACTATTCTTTCCATAAAAACCGATTATCACTCACTCATAATTCGAAATATAAAATAGTTATTCGTGCAAGCCTCGTGCGAAAACAGATTGAAAAATTGTTAGGGTATATTATGCTACGGGGCTGTGTGTAGATTTTTTAAGCCATGACAATTTTCGATGTACTTGCACCCACTATACACGTATGGTTTTCATCTCCAATTCTTTCTTTCATCTGCGAGCCATATCTTTTAACGTCTCCTCAGACAAATTGTTTTGATATGGGCAATGCGTTTTTTCAATGAAATCAACGTTGTCAGTATTCACTATTTCCTTTATTTTCTCCATATCTATTATGCAATACAATAAAATTTTCGCCTTTTGTTGTATCTCTCGTTAGATTTATTAAAATGTGTAAATGTTTGAAATTTTAATCCGATTTTTGAATAGAAGTTGTTTCTTGATGCTCACGTTAACTACTTTATTTATTATTGTTTTAAATACGTTTCTGTAATTGTATATGAATTGATTCGTTTCGTTAGATTGTATCCGTTTACTGTGTCGTTTTTTTTTTCAAATTTCATTAAAGAGTTTTTTATTTGCAATTAAATGTGGGTTGGTATGTGGCAATAATAAAGATATTTATCTTGGTATAAAATGAAATCCTAGATTCTATCCCCATCGTTTATTCATTGCGTTGCATGTGTTGTTTTCCTTTTGAACTTAATTCAATCTTTGTCTTGATTCCTATAGATTAAGCTATTGTTTTCAAGAGGCAGGCGCTGCAGATTCTGCTACAGTCACCGTCACCGGCTGAATTTCTCGGAACAGGGCTGCATGTGGGAAACGCTTATGACATGATGATCGATACGATTTTAATTGTTCCACACTAACGTCAAACGCTTCCGCAGTCAACGTGGTGTATGCCATCGTAGTTTGCTGCAAAATTGAAGCAAAAATGGGTGAGTTAATTTGGATTTGATGGTGTTTTTAAGGACAATTTTTCTAAATTTGTTCATTTCAATTGACTTTAAAAATTCCTGCTCACCTCCAACGTTATGCTATCAATGGGAAATGAGCTGATCAAATTGATTGCTTTTTCTTTAGTAGTCGAATCCAGTTCGATCATCGCTTTGGCCACATTGAGAACATGTTCAATTGATTTACCAAACTTGTCCAGTACTGATTGATTTAATTCGTCGGCGGATTTTCCGTTGAAGATTTTCTCCGTTTCTCGTTCAAGTACGATTTTAACGTGTTCGTTAAGTGCTGCATTGCCATCCACGGGTTTTAGTACTTTGGAGAATCGTACAATGCACCAATGCAATTGTGCATTGGTCGGATCTATGGCTTGTGCCCGCTTAATCGATTGCAACATGAGTAATAATTTGCTCTTGCGATAATAAATCTCAAATGCCAGCAAATGAGTTTCGATACAGTCTTTGGCTAATAATTGTAATGGCTTCAAGAATTCGATCGCCTTTTCTAGTGGATCTTCGGGCCGTGCTAGTTTATCGGGTATCAACTCGTCAAGTTGTGGCGCTTCAGGGTCGCCGTCTTGATTTTGCTGGCGTGATTTGTTATGTTGTTCTTTCTTTACTTGAGCTTGAGCAGCTTGAGCACTTTCCAATTCAGCCTTCTTTTTCGCTTTGCGCTGCTTGTTGCGCAACTTTTTGAGTTCGGATGGTGGAAGATTTTCTAGAGAATCAAAGAACAGTTTTCTTATTCTCATATTTATAGCAATTTGACTAAGCATAAAGGGAAATTTTAGCTGACCTGTATCTAACTCTTCGATTTGTTTTTCAGATGGCAATGGTTTATCGTACAACCGAATATAGACCTGTAATAGAATAGTAAAGATTTTAGTAATCAAAATGGGGATTCGATTGAGCGCCGACTCACTTCAATCGCACACTTGGCGGCTTTGAAATAGAATGGATGTTGACGGAGTACATCTTCTAGCCTCAGTAAGCCGACATAAGCTCGTAGTGTCATCTTTCGCATGCAATACGTGTGAAAATCGAATTGATCTTCGATTATTTCGGAGAAATGACGATCGATTTCATGGCACTTTTTCAATGCGTCGCCCCATTTTTCGAGCCGCCGATAAGCTTGGGCACATTCCGTTTGGAACCACATGCATTGCATTTCGTTGAGATTTTCCATGGCCGGTACATCTTCACGTGTAAATTTCGCACAGATATTCTCGGCCTCTTTCAGTAAATTGGCTCTGAGCATGTATTTGGCGCACTTTGAATTAATGTATCGATCGGCCGTGTCCAAGCTTTGCGCTTCATCCATCCATTTGAATGCTTCAATTAAGTCGCCAGCATGCTTGTAAATTCGACCCTTGCACACAAACAATTCGATAAGTGTTGGAGTATGATCGATGGCCAAATTGATATACTCTAATGCTTTCTCAGTATCACGCAAATAATCGAAGTGCTGTGCCAAGAAATAAAGTGTCCATAGTAATGCAGAGGCTGGTTCCGTGGGCTTATTCGCTTCACAATCGCTTTTCGAAAAATGGCTGGACTCTTTCAGATTTACGTGATAGTCAAGTGCTAGCGCAGCAATAATTTTCACTTTTTCCTCGTCATCGTACATTGAACGTAAACTCACAAACAATGGTGGAACACCTTTGCGCAGTCCGCGACGCAAGAAATCATCGATCAATTCGCGGAAAAGATCGCCGCTGGCAACGTTCAATGGTAAACGTTTAGGGCAAATTGCACGTGAATATTCTGTTTGAAACTTTCGATACAAATCAACAATTGCATCTGGCTGCTCCACACATTTGGATTCCATGAATTTGGCATAATACAATGTATTTTCGGGATTTCGCTTGATCAATCCCTCATAAATCGTAGATGCTCTCTCGAAATTACCTAATTTAAGGCACAAGTCACCCATAATCTCTTTAACAGCCAGCTTATCAACGATTTGCGACTCGAACTCTTCGATGTGCTTCAATGCCTTCTCAAAGTCACCGGATTCCTGGAGAATTTGATTTTGATATAACAGCAATTCGCTGTGCTTGTAGTCGTATGTTTCCTGCAATTTAAAAAGGACAATTTAATTTTGGGATGATTCGAATGAAACTCATTTCATAAATTCGTTTCAAATATGTCTTTCGAAGAGAATTTTTATATTCCTATTACTTTTAATCACTTACATTCACTTGACTTTGCCGAAATGTATCAAGTACACTATTGGCTGTTGCAAAGTCGCCAAGCAAATGGTAGCTCATGGCAAATCCAATCCAAGATGCATGCTGCGATGGTCTCAATTTAAAAAGTTGATGTCGTGTCTCCTGCAATCGACAATAAAGACAGTGATTAATGATCTTTTGATGACTGAGCATTGTCACTCTAATTCACATACCCTGTATCCTTCTAAATCGCGCATTTGAATTTGCAGCAATGATAAATCGCGCAAAATTTGAATATTATCCTTTTCGCATTTCAATGCATTTCGATAGCATTTGATGGCTTCATCGTATTTTTTATCGGATCTTTGTAGTAAACCGTATACGTGCCAACAGACGTGCGAGCCTAAATCATTGCGAAGTCCGCGTCGAACATGATCATATGCTTCCTCTTTTCGGCCCAAGCAATTCAAAGTCAAACCTTTCATGGCCAATGTTTCGCCATGCTCTGTGAATTTCGGGTTCGACAAAATTTGTTTGGCTAATTTTAGGCCATTTTTGTATTGTTTCATTTCATAACTTTTCTAAAATTGTTTCAGAAAAAAAAAACAGAAAAAAGAAATTATCAGTTGACAGATTCCCTTTCGCTTAACTATATGGACCAGCCTAGCTATTATTGTCATCCTTGTATTACGTAAAAATAATCTCTGCATCAAGTATAAGATCGCAAAATTGGAGCAATCGAACATGAAAAAAAGTTTGCGATTTTGAGGTTATGTTCATCGAACTGCATGCAGGCAGTAGATAACAATTTCCTTTGAATTTTACATCGTTGTGCCGGAATTACTTTGAAGCTTACAATGACAATTAACCGCACAGGTAATCGATTCATTAAATGCATCAATACAATTCCAATGCAATGCAAAGACCGCACATTTACAATCATCGAAAAAATTATGATTCTGCATGTGGGCGCTTTAACTTAACTGAAACTCAATTGAATTTTTCGGCTTTTCCAATTCAACATTATTTTCAACTAAACGTCACCCAGTCGAATTCAAATTTCGCAATGTTCTTTGATTCGATGTTCAATTTTTACCAAGAGTCATCTTAAGGGCTTTCAGCATTGAATATGTGTCTATGGATTTCCATAGCACTAATCAAAATCGGATAAAATGCACCGGTTTCCCATTGTTATAATCAAATCTTCAAATCCAATAAATCGATGAAATTACCAGTATTTTTCTGAAAAGTGCACTTTCTTTTGGCGGCAATGGATCTTTCGAAGGCATTTTCGGTAAAAACACACACGCTCACTTTCGGTCGATTTTCCTGTCGTTCACTCGCTTCCAACAGACTTACAAATTTCCACACTTCGTTGTGGTATGCAAACGATACAGTGATTTGTTCGTGCGATTCGTTTGACTCTTTCACACACTTAATGTTCGCGAGTTGGATGGTCCTTTTTAAATGGACTCAAAACAAAGTTTTTTGATAGATTTAAAAGACTACGCGATTGATTGAAAATCGAAAATCATGCCCTACAGTCAAGAAAATCGGATTCACACACGAGTAAATGTGTATGGCGGTCAAGCATATAATGCGTTTGTAGCAGCTAGAGAGTCGATTACGAGTGTATTGGTGCCCTTTGTGTATGTATTCTGCACAACTCCGACCGTACACAAGCGAGATATGGATGAACTTCGTTGGCCAAACAGAGACAAAAACACTACCTAGAACTATTAGTTTTATATTCACACTGTTCGTGAGTTTTTTCACGACTTTAACTGTCAAAATCAACATTTTTATCTTTTCTAAAGCCTTGTTCAGTATACAAATACACGAGATTTCTAAAATGAGTTTCCAGAAAATTTTTAATTTGACGGATTTTTATTTAAAAAATTTGTGTAAAAATATTTTTCACAATATACAATACGTTTTAGATTTTCACATTTCTACAGAAAATATAAGGTTCAGTTATTCTTAATAAACGATTTCAATTTTTTTAAAAATAAACTCACATTTGGATGTATACATAATATAAAATGTTGTCTGCAATAGGCATTAGAACAAAATCTAGGCATAGGAAAAATTCCTATGAAATCTTATTTTGAGATTTTCTTCATAAATAAAATAATTTGTCGTTCAATCTTTCGGATGTTTCTCGTTTCACAGATTCGCCGACCAAATAGGCCAATTTATGAGCGTACTAAAAATGTAAATGGGCATTATTTTGGAGTACAGAAAGAGAATTTTTATGAAAATAAGTAGATTATAATCACCTGGCAAGGAGCTGGCACACGTATCGAGCCGGGCCAATTGAAGTACTGATATGTAAGCTTGTAACTGAGTTGTTGCAAAATATCTGGCGGAAAATTTGGCTCATTTTCGATTACAACATAATGACTTGGCGTAACAGTACCATGTGCCATTTTTTGTGACACCAAATAAAAGTCGAAAAATTCGCGACGCGTGATCGAATGGTCCAATATAGATCCAGGCGGTGCATTGTTAAATCGCGTCTTTTTTTCATTCATCTAAAGTAGATAAGGGAATGTCAGCCGTCAATAAATTATTATTACTTAGAAATTAAGTGAAAATTGTGAAGTAAATATACATAGATTAAAATCAAATAGCATTACCGTAAATATTCGAGCATTGACACGCTTTTGTACAATAATGAATGTAATATCAGGATTGTAATTTGCATCAAATAGGCGGCAAGCTGATTTTATCTGTGACAATTCAAATTCTTTGCACAGTGCCAATTGACCATCTCCAACACCATCTCTACAGAGATCAAAGATAAGAAAGTAATATTAGCTAGAGGAAAAAAGCTCCAAATTCGATATCGAAGTAAAATAAAATAAAATGAATGAAATATGAATATCCAACTTATTTTGCGGTCTACATCTGTTTGTATTGACATATATATTCATCGATAGATGTGGTTGCTAGTGAGAAAAAACAGAAAACACCACAAAACCGTATTTTCATCTTTTCTACCGCCGGAAGAGGTTGACATTCATGTTAAATTAAACGGTACGCCACACCATAATTAAGTCAATTTTTGACGATAAGAATGTATGCAAGAAAATCGTCAATAAATCAACAATATATTTATCTCATAATATATTTGAATGAGTGAGAATGAAAGTGAGACTTCATATCTCACCTCTTGCTCTCGCTAACAGAAAATTTTATAATAAAGAGCAAGAGGCTAAATATGAAGTCTCGTTTTCATTCTCAGTCAATCAATAATGTGCATCAATCTTCCGGTCTCCGCACGATAGACTATGAAAATGATTGAAAATTCATATTTTCCGCTTTAAATCATTTGGTTGGGTTGTAATGATTTGATAAATAACGAAACGAGCTGTCATTTAACTCAAACGTAGAAAACGAATTAATTGATGTGATTACACATAATTTATGAAATATATCACAATATTAACCATAAAAATGATTAATAGTCAATTTTCATAAATGGACCAAAGTGAATATCATCCAATTTTGACGGAAAGAATGGGTGGTTTTTAAGTTGAAATTAAATAAAAAGTGTTGCATAAATGTTTATTGGTGTCAACGCTTACCGATAAATAATGATTCGATCAGGACACACTCCATTTAAGTTTTTATATGCTTTCAATGCATTCTCCATGGAAGCAGTGAGACCGTGCATAAGCTCTTCGTGATTCGATTGTATCGTTGCTTTGCTGTACCATTTTGTGTACGTGTTGTTAAGCGACGCGACAAACGCAGCCACGGAATTCGATCTGTTGGCCCTATTGTGATAGGTGTCGGCTCCACAAATCATAACATTTGTGAATGGGATTTTAATGGACCAAAGTGAGCCCCCTAGTTTACAGTTCATTTGCATAAGAATTTTCTGTACTATAGACCGGTTCATTTGATAGTTGGCCAGAGTTTTCGAATTGATAATTTGAGATGCGACTGGAATTTCGCTGCAACAAATCTTTTTGATGACCGCATATTGGTCGCCTCGAAAAGTCGGACAAATGAAAACAGCCATCTGAATTTGTGGCGTTAAATATTTTCGCATCGCAATGATATAAGTGTCATTTCGATCATTAGGAAGCTCATATTCGATTGGTTTACACAATTTTAATCCCATTCCAATTGCGCATTTAAAAACGTTAGTAAGAAATTCGTTTTTTGCTCGTTGATCGGATTTCGTGTACATTAAAATCCAATTGTTCAAATCAACCACTTCGAATAAAATATTGTTACTCATTTGATGCGCAAAGTCACCATTAACATTGGTTATTATTTTGTTTGCACCGAATTTGATCTCTTGTAATGGTAATTGGCGACCTTCCACTCTCAAAATATCATCGCTTAAACGCAAACCCCAATTATCCAAAATTTCCCGTGCTGAGGGAGTTTCGTTGACTTTCGCAATGAATTTTCGGATAGCATCGACACGCTGATTCGGTGTCACACGTGTGTGAGAAGCTATGTCACGCATTACCTAAAAATATAAAGAATGAAATCCACGAAAAGTTAAAATTGATATAAAAATAGCTTGGAAATAAATTAAAAATGTACAATGGTCAACTTACCGCTGTATCATTTCGCATTTCATCGGTCATTCCTGTCAGTTGGCTTAATTCAGGAATCAGCGCTATTGTTAGCCGATCTTCCTTGACTCGACCATTGGGAGCTGCCATTTTGCGTTCTATGTACGATATCAGCATCGGTTGATTTAAGTCATGAATATCAACGCCATAATTTGTCTTGTAATATTCGACATAGGAAACTTTCCTATCTTTAGTTTGAAATGTATTTAATGGACTCTGAGTAAAATCCACATCATGAATTGTATATGTTTTATTATTGTATGGAGTCAAAACAATTGCACCTAAAAGGCTCCTCAATACTAAATCTTTAAAGTTCTGATTTCGGTGTTGTTCGCAACTCATTCGAATTCTCCTCAGCAAATCAGAGACTTTGGAATCAAATAGAACTCGATGCGAAGTGTCTAATAATAACATCAAACCATCATCGTATTCATCACAGGCTATAACATATCCGGGCCATATTGTTAGTTGGCGATGCGGAATGGTTTTTGGTTCAGTAGGGTCGAACATTTTCTGTCCGAATTGAACATATTCCAGTTTTAGCATAACCTGTTTGAAAAGAACGTTGTAAAAATGGATACATTCTTTCATTGATTTTTGACGCCGAAATGATATGATAATCGTCACTGGACTTTCGTTATCATTACGATTTGTAGCTCTAAACCGTTCAGTGTTTTCATCATATTTCCGTGGTAAATATAAAGACGAGCCATCAAATGTGAAGAATCGCTCAATCGGTTTCAAAACACTGGCTAACAATGCACGACGAATCATATTGGAATGAATATTGGGCTCGAAACGAACATCATACTCATAAATCGATGTATCCGGTTGACATTGAATGGGAATGTAATTTACCGCCATAGGAATATGTGTACCTTCACAATAATTGAACATATTGATAGGAGATCGAATTGAAATTCAATTAAAATGCTATTGAGGATGGATGGCAAAACTGCCCCATTTAGAATTCGACTTACCTTTGGTTCCAAGTTTTTGGATCTTTTGGTCTGTTTCATTTTGAGAGCTTGACTGATGGCCGACCGTCGATGCATTGTCATTAATATCGCCAGTTAAACAACTGCTACATCCAGAGGTCTGTGGCCTTTCAAATGGGGACCTAAGCGCATTTAGAGGACTGCTTCCGCCCTTCAAGAGTTCAGGTCGAAAAAATTTGGCTCGACCAGCTCCGAAGGGAAAATTTTGAATACCACCGACCTGAAGGAGTTGTTTAGAATAGAATAAAAAGTTTTACGCTGAAATTCAACATTTTGATTGTAGATTTTTGACCAGAAACGGATCGCCTTAACACACCGAGGTGGTTGGAATTGTTGAAGTGGTGCGTGATTCCGCATTGCCGGAATATTCACCTACTTCGGCACTAGCCTTTTTCTGTTCAGCCTCATTTTTTACACGATTGAGGATTTCAAACAATCGTCTTCTCCCAGATGGCTCACCCATTGTCTTTACAAACACTCTGACACTCTCCTAATTTTGTTCACTTCCTCATATACATTTTATCATTAACAAAATAAACACGAGTCAGCTACTGTCTGCTGACAGATTCACTATATTTACTTGCCCTTTAGATTCTGTACATAAAATAATATCGTGCATATTCGTGCAATGGAATCACGTTTACGTGAGCATAGTTCACAAATGTCATACTCTTATCTTCTGTCAAACTAAAACGCAGAATTTCTGTAAATGTTATTTGTGTTTTCGATGATTTATTCCATTCGACCACTCAACGGCAAACTTCATCGTGATTCATTGTTGAACAAATGTGCATCGTAAAATTACTAATAGTTTAGAACAAATAACTGATACTTACATGAAAAAGTGTGTACCATTGGAGTTAATTAATTCGTTTTCGATTGAATAATGTCGAATATTGTGGCCAAACTTCCTGATTTATATGAAGCGTATAAATTATGGGTTAGCTCCAATCCACAGGTCGTCGGAGATGTTGAAACAACCGTGAAATGGCTCTCATACTTTTTAGTTGGTAAGCAAAAAGCATTTCTTTTTCTTTTTAAAAAAAGGGATTCAAGCAATTTCCATCAAAATTGTCTGCTTCTTTCATTCCAGGTCGTGTGAATAGCTCAACAATTGTATCGGAATTGATATACACTCTATCAAATCTGTTGGTTTTGTTCAATGACAGAATCATCGAGAAGTCGAGAAGCGCATATATTTCAAACGATCGTTCCAAGTATAAACTGAAAATACTGCTGACTACCCTCGAATACAGTGAAGTATTTATTGAGCTCTCTGCCAAAAAAATATGGGGCGAACGAGGCCGTTGGTTTTTGATTACAATTGTACAGATTGTCAAGTGTATTGGTCGATTCGTGTTGAAATTCTACTATCGCGAACCAATCACACAAAATCCGCCAATTGTGGCTCTCGATCGGAAAAATATTGATAAAACATTGGCCGAAGCATCGGCTGCTGAATCCGTACCAGAAATGTTTGATTCGACCAATTCAACATTCACATTCACATTGAAGCGATCTGGTCGAGTAGTACGCAAAGTTGAAGGATCGCCACCAATCTACTTGCGCTCATGGACACCGCTCAATCCAAATGCAGTCGATGTACCAATTAGTATGCCGATAATGCAATGCAAGAGCCTTACATCTGCTGAGATGCTGTACATACTCAAACCTTTAATCCATCTGACTAGTGCTGGTATTTTCGGTATCAACAGCTGGAAAAGCTACAGTTTAGCACTGTTCATTGATTTGGCCAGTCTAAATATGTTCAAAAAGAATGTAAAATCGTTAACACCAAAACAGCGTCTGGAACTTTCTCGACGAACAATCGCATTGCTTCTGTATTTTATGCGATCGCCGTTCTATGAGAAATTCACGCAACGCAAACTGGATTCCTTCATCAGAGCCATCGCATGTACGATTCCATTCAGCAGCACGATCTGTCAACCACTGCTCGAATACATTCCACAGTGGCAACAAACCTACTTCTACATGTGGTCAACATAAATCTCAAAAGCAAACGAACAGAATATTTTTTTTTATAGGAATATAAGGGAATTTATGAAAGGTGGAATGCATTTCTTGGTCAGTTTTATATATGGTTACGAATAAAGATTTGAATATATTAGTATTATAAACAATCGACATTTCTTCTTATGATTTTCTTCTTTTCTTCGAAGAGAAATTCAATTTGGATCGAAATTCGAGAAGAAATTGCACAGTAACATGGGACATAAAATAGAAATAAGTTATCGGCAAGTGATGACGCTCCCACGTTAACAACTGATTGAATGACAGCATAAAGAATAGCCGATAACAAGACATGAATAATAAAAATATTATATAAATATTATTCAATTTTTTTCGAGGGGGAAATAATTACTGGAAGATCAAACGAAACTTACTGACCGAGAGACACCAGCATATAATCGAATATTTGAATTTACTAAAAAAGATCTATAATAGTGTAAAGAACGCTCTTCATGTTTGTCTCTCTTTTCGTCTCTCTGTCAAATGTTGTGCGCGCCACACTCAATCTACATCACATCTTAATGAGAATATAGAGAGAAATAAAAGTCTGGGTGAATATGCGTATTCCATTAAAACAAAAGAGATAATATGAGAATACTTTGTTCTATTCATCATTAAAGGTCTTTTCCGGTATATTCAAATTTGTTTCGATTCTATGTTGGTGGCTCTCGATCATTTTGACATTTCGTTTGATCCTTCGGTACTTATTTCTCCCTCGCTTTTTTCCCATTCATATTTTGTTTGTAATTTAAAGTCTTCGACTGTAATTTTGAATTTTCAATTAATAACTTTTATTGCCTTATTCTATTCGGTATTAACCTTATATTGACTTATTTTATTTAGACACACACCCTGAGGTGTTAAATTCTTTCAAAACATTTCTTTTAAATATTGTAAATATAATTCGAACTGTTTTATTTCACAAACAAATTCCGAAATGAAAGTTTAACATTGAAAGCTGCCATGTTAGGCTCATTGGGAATTGGTTTTATTGGCTTTTCGCTCGCGAATCCACGCATCAACCTTTTCTTTTAATTCGGTGGCAACTTTAACTTGGTCCATTGTGAGAGGTTCACGATTGAATGGATCGGTTTGATCCGACAGCAAATGACGCGCAATCGTCGTTCGGTCAACAATAACCTTTGAGCTTGGCAGAATCACAGGATCAGTCATGAGCGTTGACATAATGGGATCCAAAAACTCATCTGGTGCATCTTCTAACGCCCTTTGATTCTCCTTCTCTTGCTCCTCCAGTTGACTTACTTTCACCGCAAAATCAGCTATTTCACCCACCAACTGACCACCACCAATGCGCACTGAAGGGAATATAATTATTTTTTTGTTCTATAGATTTTTTATAAATTCTTTTGTTAGAATCGTACTTACCAAGCACCTGTTGTGCATATTCGAAAAGACTTGCAGAATAGGAGCGACCGTTTTGCGACACGGCAAAGCTGAAGCCGTCACATTTTTCCAAGTTTATATAAATTCGGCAAATTTCCAACACCGTTTTGGCAGGATCAAATTCAAATTCCTTTTTGTCTTTGACCTGTTCGAAAACAATCAAAACGAAATAATGTTATGATTTCAACTATTAATCAATCTTTTCCTACCTTCAAAGTGCCTTTATTCGGGCCAACCAAATGCAATAAGAAATAGTTCAGCATCGCCGCTACTCGGTCGACCATCGTTGGATGGCAGAATATTTCGGCAACTTCGGATGTAAGCAATTTCAGTACGTTAATTGTATCTCTGCCGAGGATATTGTCTATGCGAGCAATGTTTCCGATGTGTTGCAAATTCGCTAGATTTTGTTCACGTTCATTTGCCGGTAAATTAGCCCATTCACCGTTGTCTTGCGCCTGCTGGAGTTGTCGACGGCCGAACCTTTAATCCATCTGACTAGTGCTGGTATTTTCGGTATCAACAGCTGGAAAAGCTACAGTTTAGCACTGTTCATTGATTTGGCCAGTCTAAATATGTTCAAAAAGAATGTAAAATCGTTAACACCAAAACAGCGTCTGGAACTTTCTCGACGAACAATCGCATTGCTTCTGTATTTTATGCGATCGCCGTTCTATGAGAAATTCACGCAACGCAAACTGGATTCCTTCATCAGAGCCATCGCATGTACGATTCCATTCAGCAGCACGATCTGTCAACCACTGCTCGAATACATTCCACAGTGGCAACAAACCTACTTCTACATGTGGTCAACATAAATCTCAAAAGCAAACGAACAGAATATTTTTTTTTATAGGAATATAAGGGAATTTATGAAAGGTGGAATGCATTTCTTGGTCAGTTTTATATATGGTTACGAATAAAGATTTGAATATATTAGTATTATAAACAATCGACATTTCTTCTTATGATTTTCTTCTTTTCTTCGAAGAGAAATTCAATTTGGATCGAAATTCGAGAAGAAATTGCACAGTAACATGGGACATAAAATAGAAATAAGTTATCGGCAAGTGATGACGCTCCCACGTTAACAACTGATTGAATGACAGCATAAAGAATAGCCGATAACAAGACATGAATAATAAAAATATTATATAAATATTATTCAATTTTTTTCGAGGGGGAAATAATTACTGGAAGATCAAACGAAACTTACTGACCGAGAGACACCAGCATATAATCGAATATTTGAATTTACTAAAAAAGATCTATAATAGTGTAAAGAACGCTCTTCATGTTTGTCTCTCTTTTCGTCTCTCTGTCAAATGTTGTGCGCGCCACACTCAATCTACATCACATCTTAATGAGAATATAGAGAGAAATAAAAGTCTGGGTGAATATGCGTATTCCATTAAAACAAAAGAGATAATATGAGAATACTTTGTTCTATTCATCATTAAAGGTCTTTTCCGGTATATTCAAATTTGTTTCGATTCTATGTTGGTGGCTCTCGATCATTTTGACATTTCGTTTGATCCTTCGGTACTTATTTCTCCCTCGCTTTTTTCCCATTCATATTTTGTTTGTAATTTAAAGTCTTCGACTGTAATTTTGAATTTTCAATTAATAACTTTTATTGCCTTATTCTATTCGGTATTAACCTTATATTGACTTATTTTATTTAGACACACACCCTGAGGTGTTAAATTCTTTCAAAACATTTCTTTTAAATATTGTAAATATAATTCGAACTGTTTTATTTCACAAACAAATTCCGAAATGAAAGTTTAACATTGAAAGCTGCCATGTTAGGCTCATTGGGAATTGGTTTTATTGGCTTTTCGCTCGCGAATCCACGCATCAACCTTTTCTTTTAATTCGGTGGCAACTTTAACTTGGTCCATTGTGAGAGGTTCACGATTGAATGGATCGGTTTGATCCGACAGCAAATGACGCGCAATCGTCGTTCGGTCAACAATAACCTTTGAGCTTGGCAGAATCACAGGATCAGTCATGAGCGTTGACATAATGGGATCCAAAAACTCATCTGGTGCATCTTCTAACGCCCTTTGATTCTCCTTCTCTTGCTCCTCCAGTTGACTTACTTTCACCGCAAAATCAGCTATTTCACCCACCAACTGACCACCACCAATGCGCACTGAAGGGAATATAATTATTTTTTTGTTCTATAGATTTTTTATAAATTCTTTTGTTAGAATCGTACTTACCAAGCACCTGTTGTGCATATTCGAAAAGACTTGCAGAATAGGAGCGACCGTCTTGCGACACGGCAAAGCTGAAGCCGTCACATTTTTCCAAGTTTATATAAATTCGGCAAATTTCCAACACCGTTTTGGCAGGATCAAATTCAAATTCCTTTTTGTCTTTGACCTGTTCGAAAACAATCAAAACGAAATAATGTTATGATTTCAACTATTAATCAATCTTTTCCTACCTTCAAAGTGCCTTTATTCGGGCCAACCAAATGCAATAAGAAATAGTTCAGCATCGCCGCTACTCGGTCGACCATCGTTGGATGGCAGAATATTTCGGCAACTTCGGATGTAAGCAATTTCAGTACGTTAATTGTATCTCTGCCGAGGATATTGTCTATGCGAGCAATGTTTCCGATGTGTTGCAAATTCGCTAGATTTTGTTCACGTTCATTTGCCGGTAAATTAGCCCATTCACCGTTGTCTTGCGCCTGCTGGAGTTGTCGAATTTGTTGTAAATTCGAAAGCGATTCATCGAGCAAGAATATGGCATCGTTTATCAATAAATTGATGAATCGCAGGAACAAAGGTGGATTCACGTCTTCCATGTGCTCAAGAGCAATTTGAGCCATTTGACGGAAACGATGTCGCTGCTCATCGATTTCCCACAAATATTCCATGATTGCGTACATCGGCCGACGGTAATTGAATTTCATTTCGAACTGCACACTTTGACCTACATTTCGAACAAATGGATTTATGAATACATTTTGGGTGGCTATTACGAGATACACAAAAAGTTCTTGGCAACAATTTGAAAAATGACAAGCTAAATGAGCTATGTCAGCTCGGCTCAGAGCTATTCGAAAGTGGTTTCTCAAAATTTTCAAATCGGGTTCTCACCTGTCATTTCGATTCCAACGAATACGCTCAGTAAGTTTGGTACGATTTCCAGACGGTGTGGATGCTGTGTGAACAAGTACGACATTGAGCTGCAGCCAAAAGCTGAATTGCATTTTTTTGGCAAGAAAGTGGACAATCCTTCAGCCAATCGGGCTCTCAAATGTGGATTGCGTACACGATGTATATCACCCATGAACAGCAAAATTACAGAAAAAATACTTTTCTGTGTTTCAATATCGGTATCAATGGCCTGCTGTTCAAAATGATGAATGAATGTCAAGTAAACGACGATATTTTCAACAATATATTCTGGAATGGATGCAAGGCAGCGTGGTACCGGTGTTTCAATCGGTAGATTCACTTCATTCACAATGATTTCGTGATCAAGATTTTCTGGATCTGGAATTCGCGACGCACACCGCATTAACCATAATGACGTAGCCTCGAAAAATTGCAGCAAAATCTGATCATTGTTCGGCTCATTGATGAGTTTCTGCAAGCACAAATATTTTGGCATTTGCACTTTCAACGCGTCCATAACATTCTGCGCAACGCCGGATCCACCTTGCGAGTCTGCGTCACGGTAGAGATCTTGCAATCGTGCCATTTCGCGATTCATTTGAATAAATTTATCGATACAAACGCGATAGCCTAAATCGATCGCTTTGTGTGTCATATAAAAAACTTCGGTAACAAAATTGTATGAATCGGCAGTTTTTCGCTGTTGATTGTCATCTGGCACTGGAATGAGGCATGTTTCCTTTTCCACGCCATACATATGGACACTCTTTGACTGGCGATCGGTTTCGTTTACCGCAAAATATGTGGGGTCAACATCAAGGACTTTGAAATTTGGTCGAAGCAATGGTTTACATAGCCGCAGTAAAACACCGCACAAGCCAATCATAAATGAATCAGGTACAACTTTAACAGCACTTAACATGGCAGCTGGATTGTGAGCGTTCCATATTTGACCACGCGAAACGTTGGAATGGAGACACAGTCCGATCCATTCAAGCATTCGGTTGCGTATTTCACCGCCAATCAGCAGAAATCCTTTGAAGATCGTATGCATTTCATCCAAATGCAATGTCAAGTAGTTCCACAGTGAACTTGTTAGCGTGCTAGACTGTGCATCGGCCATATTCTCGAAGTATTCGTACGGGCCATTGTGTGATTTTGGTAGAATGGAGAGTGACAGCAAGGTGCCCAGCAGAGTTTCAGAGAACTGAATGCCATCGATCGTACTTATGCCAGCCACGCGAGGCTTTGGAGTCGTATAATCCAACAATAGCTCCGCCAATGTTGCATTTGTTTTGTCACTTACAAATGCTTTCATTACAAATAGTATCCATTTTTCAAGTGTAATTAACGATGAACTTTTCGCTGCGCGTAAGCAATTTGCGAATATTTCATAAAATCTGTTGAGTAAAAAGAATATCAAAATTATTTTTCGGAAATTTGATGGGGAGAAATGTGCTGTTACTTACGTGTGCCGTAGAGATTCAATGTATGCGGAGTCATTATCGTTTGCAACGTCAGCGACAACTCTTGACAAAAAATCACATTTGCATTCAAATTCGTCCATATAATTTTGCAACAGGCTGAGCCATTGTTCGGAAAGCGATTGATTTTCGTATAAATCAGGTTGCTTTTGTGCCGTGCTGGCATTTCGTAGAATCAATTGTTTTATTGTTTCACATTCCGTTTTTAATGATGTTTCATTTTGATTTCGACTCCACTTTGATAGGCGTTCGTAAGCACGATAGAGATACAAAATAACCTTTTCTTCAGCGATGCCATCGGTTTCGTCATTTTGCGTATTGTTTGGAATAAGATAATCGCGTGGATTGACCAAGAGAAGTCGTTCAAAAAGTGCTTGCTCAAGTAATTCCATGTTCATCAAAGTCGTCGTGTTGTAAGAAGCTGCCAATTCTTCCATAAAAATCAATTGCTTATTCTTCTGTGATGTCCGATTGATGGTAAATGAAAATATGTGCTCAATTAGGCCATTCACTTTTTGATCCATTACGTTTATCGATGGTGGTGATGATTGATTTGGCGCAACTGAGACGATTTCACTGCCAAATAAATTACAGAATGGATTTGATGAGTCCATGTTTTTGTTTGTCGTCGTTTTTTACTTTCACTTAATCAATGATTCTTATTGGATTCGCTAAATCGAATAAATGTATCTAGCTTCACAGACGCTCAACAAAACAAATTTGACTTGATAATTAAATAGAGTCGCGATTATTTCCTATGACTTAATTTCAAATTTCAAGTAAAACAACAAATCTGACAAACACTATGATGATGACTGACAAAAATTTTACTCATAAATTCACTCTATTAATAACCAATTGCGATGAAGACAAGTCATATGTCATACTTATTTGATTCTGCTGATAATAACAAATGAGTGCGTCCAATGACGTTCCATTCGAATTGCTTCTTCTTCACATGTTTTTGACAATCAATCAAATGTCAAGATTGGACGAAAATTAGCTTTTCCTTGGCTTCGGTCTGGTTCGACTTGCCTCTTGAAAAGGAAAATGTGAATGAAAATTGTATTCGCAGGGATTTTACAATTAATAGAAATAAAGAAAATTCCTTGCCAGTTTTGTGTTGTAATAAAATTGCTCATCAACAAGATGTTTAAGCCACTTGCAGAAAAAAGGGCAATTTTTTTTGCATTAGTTCAGACTGGCTGTATTGGTCACTGTGTATTTGAATATTTGGGAGATTTAGTTACGGTATTTACATCCAAATTTGATCAAACCAAAATGTATGACACTTAATTGAAATCATTCACAGACTTCAGGACCGTCAATGGAACCAACTTTGCAAACAAATAGCATTCTTCTTGCTGAACGTATTAGTAAGCGATTACAAAACTTCGACCGTGGTGACATTGTCATATCGAAAAGTCCAATTGAGCCTAGGATGATGGTGTGCAAACGAATCGTCGGATTGCCTGGCGATAAAATTTACTTGAAGCCCAAAATCAATTTGAATCCATTTGGAAGTTCAAAGTCAGAAGTGAATAAAGATGACAAAACATTAACCGAAATACTACCATTTTTTGAAATAGAAGATGACAGTGAATTTGAATCTGACAAATCCAAACATATTGATAATCAGGAATTATCGATGCGAACCTTCCGAAGCAAAGTCATCATTGTTCCAAAAGGGCATGTGTGGCTCGAAGGCGATAATAGCGAAAACAGCATAGATTCACGAAACTATGGACCGGTCCCGATGGGTCTGATACAAAGCCGAGCCGCTTTTCGAGTCTACCCACAACCGACTGTTTTGTAATGACCATTTCTTTATTTTGCAACAAAGAATTTATTTTAAAACTGATTAAAATTCTCGCAGTTTTTTATTACAAATTCTCAAATATTCTGAGAAAAAATGACTTTTGTATACGTTCAATTTGATATATCACTCTTTATTACTGTCCGACAGATGCCTCTGTCAAATGTACATATTTGAGTGGAGTTTGAGTGCAAATCATTCTCAACAAGAAGAAGCATAACCAAATCATTTCCATTTTTTCATTATAATGATAATGAATGAAATGAAAAAACCTTTTCCGAAGTTAAATCTATACTCAATTTACCGGTCAAAATAGACAAAATTATTGATATCAAATTGAGTAATTTCCTCTAAAAATTTAAAATCATTTGTCTTGTGGTGTGGCAAAGCTATAACCGATGCTTTGAAAAAGTATTCCACAAAATTCCTTCAAGGATCCTTGAACCTCATTCGAAGTGATCTAAAATGAAAGAATGACTTAAATTTGACATGATTCTCTGAATCATTGAAGCTTTCAAGCTGCTTGAAAGAGTGAATCGTACAAAGCTGTCAGTCAATCTTTGAACCAAATGTGGCCAGTCCTTGCACGCTGTCATTATGCAAATATAATGCAAGATTGGCTCAATACACAAAAAATACAATTTTTACCACAAAATCAGAGGCCCAGCTAATTGAAAAATACTGGGAATTGCTTGATTGTATTGTGTATGGAGGGGCTGGGAAGCAGAGAATCACCAGCAATTGATTGAAAGAATGAAGGGAAATGTGAGAGAAATCGATGTGATCGTCGTCCAAGCTTTTCAATATATTTTAGGCACATTTGTATGGGGACTATGTCGACATATGTAACGTCCAGAATATAATTTTTGTAAAAAAAATAAGTCATACAAAATTTCAAGTCATTCCCTGCAAAATATTCGATTTTCGGGGATGTAACGAACGAGTGTTTATTTCACGACGTATCGCTATGAAAACGCTGTAATCTCATCTTTTCACGGAAAGAATTAGTCACATACAATTTCATGTCAATACGATGAGATTTGGTAAATATTTATATGGCAGCTATGTTCTTAGTATTGGAAGTTGGAAATATTTAAGTTTGAATGTTACTTTATTGATAGATCGAATAAGACTAAACAATAAACATCATAAATAAAATTAAAACAACTATAAACTTGATACTATCACTGTATACTATGATTATTATATCTCAACACTTAGAACGAAACAAGGGATTTGAGAAAAAAAAGTTGTGCTGTCTTTTATTTCACTACAAGAATCTATATTTTCACGAGTTTTTGTATTATTTTTCCATACAAAATAATAATATTTCAAAGTAAACAACAACAATAGCTAATAGTTTCCGTCCTGGTACTGGTGATCTAGAACTAAATACCAATACATTCGCAAATATGGCACGGCTGATTCGTAGTATTAATTAATCTTAAATCTGATCGTAATGACTTCAAATTTTGTGTGATATTTTCTCATAGTTAGATATGATAAACTCTGAATCCTGAGACTTTCGAGAAATTTGCAGAGAAGTTATTGTAGTTTGACGTATGTAAGACCATTTATTTTTATTTTTCATATTGTATCGTCATGCGCTTTCCTTTGCAAAGCCTTTGAGAATCTCAATTTGTCAAGACAAAATAAGGTCACACAATTGTTCAAGATATTCTATGAGATTGAGGACTCAATTGAATTACGAATCAGCCATGTGAGAGCCTATACATACAGAGAGACTCACACGCTCTTAATCTAGACAAGGGCAACATAGAATCTGATTTGTTTATGCTATACCACAACTCAATTTGCTTTCTCTTCCACATTGTTTCTATGTGTGTATTGCCACGCTTGTTATGAAATAATACTTCTAAAACATATGTGTTGAAAATTTGCAATTTTAACTCAATTAAATTTGAAGCAACAACAGCTTGTTCTATCATCTATTGCGATGTCAACCATAGAATGACGTCGAATTTATTCAAATATACCAGGTTGTTGGCGGTTGTAATGTGCCGCCTAGAAACAAGTGCCTTAAATAAGTCTTAAAATAAATGCATGAGGAATGAAACTTCCAAAATAAATTCGAAAGTGTAATAAAACAAATAGTCTTAAATACGTAAAAATATTTTTTCCGAACATTTCCCGACAGTGTACGGGTTCACAGGTTATGTTTATTTATTATCCAGCCATGTTTGCGAATGTATTGGTATTTGGTTCTAACTCACCATTAGCGAGACAGGAACTATTAGCCATTGTTGATGTTGAATTGTTATTATTACTTTATTATTGAAAAAAGAACACAACAAAAACGCATGAAAATATAGATTAGGAATCCCCAAAAACGTTTTCTGAGAGTATGGAGTGAGAGAGAGAATTTGACGATTTTGCGTGAGGATGGTGTTATTTGTTTCAGAAATGAAAACATAAAATAATAATATCCTGAAAGTTTCATTATGATACAATGCGAAATAGTCACAGTCCCCATACAAATGTTTCTTAATTATATTGAAAAACAGCACATTTATCGATTCGACTTCACCAGAGCTACCCGAAGACATGATCCAACTGAGCTGAAACTTTCTATTTGAAAATATTTCTATTCCTAATGAATAGCAATATGTGTGTTAATATTCGTTTAATTTTAATATCAATTTTTTGAATTATCGCGTGCACAAATTTTTGCGAACAACGTTCAACGTACAACGATCAATGTATGTATAAATTCCGCAAAAGGCTCTATGAATTACCAATGTTCAGAAGGAACGGCATATTCGCGGGATTTCTCAACAAACCGTTGGCATCTATTCATACCCGAATAGAATAGTTACATAGAGAATGAGAGAAGCCCATTCTCTTTGTGTAAGTTGTGTTTCATAGCAGGAGTTGGCTCTAATCATCAGTGCCACACCAACTCCCTGTGGCATACACAACATTCACCTCAACCGCAATGAAGCAACAATATGCTCCGGAAAAACGATATAAAGATCGCTTTACATTCCTTCACATAATCTATGTTTAGGTGAAACGATATATGATCGTTTTACACACCTGCACATAAATCTTACACCCGACTTGCTGTCTGGCATAATGCTTCGAGTTATTTAGCTCGGAGGCCCTGACTTCTCGGCATTTTCAACCACAACTAATCCAATAAAAATATTGAATGAATTGTAGTTACGTATAGGAGCGGACCCTATACGAATACCAACTGAAATCCCTTGAGCAATTATTAAGTTTTTCTCATCCTTTCACCTGAGTGTTTTTACAGGATCCAGTAAGAGAGAGGAGGCGTGTTTTTACCTCCGCAGGTCGTTTGCGCGTTTCCCCTGTCTTCGAGCGGGATAGCAGTTGCCTGTGCTTTCATTGGTTGGGCGCCTATCTTAAGTTTTTCTCATCCTTTCACCTGAGTGTTTTTACAGGATCCAGTAAGAGAGAGGAGGCGTGTTTTTACCTCCGCAGGTCGTTTGCGCGTTTCCCCTGTCTTCGAGCGGGATAGCAGTTGCCTGTGCTTTCATTGGTTGGGCGCCTATCCGAAGGCTATCCACCTGGTCTGTTCACCCCGGTTTGGAACAGCCAATTTAGAAAAAGTTAAATTGACGGGGATTTATTAAGAAAAGCAAATTTTAATTATGTTCGCGTTCACCTCTGTATGGATGTCTCTTTTCCCATATTTTGATCCGTATGTTGCGTCAAATCAGAAGGATTTACACAACATCCGTATCTCCCTATTGGTAACTCTAGCATTTGGCATTGCTTGGTTTATGGGTTGGGCTGAGTTTGAGGAGTTGAGAATAAGAGAGTTGAAATATGGAGATTTGCCTTGTTTCGGAATAGGATGATTGACTATTCCATCATCAGTGGCCAGACAAGGGCTTTCACTATGTAAGTTTGCCTGAGGATTGGCTTCACTTATCATAGTTACTGGGGTTAATTGAAGATTTAATTACTCTATTATGGTCTTATATCAAAAACACATCTGTGTTTAAAAGGGTAATTACTTAACACATTTTACAGGAATAGAATGTCAGTGTGAAAGTCATCTTTTATATTTAAACAGTCCTAGCCATTTTGGGTGGCGAAAGGGTCAAGTTTTTTATAAATGTGATTCACATCTGACGGTAAGCCGTTCTGTTTGAAGGTTGTCATTTCTCCTCTATGCGAGTAAAATGAGGCATGCTTCTGCAGCGGGGCAGACCTACACATCAAGTAAAAGTGTCAGACCAGAATGAGATTTTGGGTGGACGTTGTCTGATTGTCCGGTTTAACTAAGGCGAGGTGATCGCGAATTTAGCAAGATTTATGATGTTTTGTGGCTATAGACGATAGTTCGCGGTCTTACGGTCCCCTATCGACACGACTTCGCATTTTATTGCAGAATTCGAGTGCCGTGGATCCAGTTTCTTACTAACACAAGTACTTGCATCTCCCTTGACAGTCTCCAAACTATCCAATGATAGAAAGGCTGCGGGTGACCTTATTACCACGACTTACGGGAGTCACTCATATATACACATGAGCCTGTCTGAACAAGTATTAAGTTTTTCTCATCCTTTCACCTGAGTGTTTTTACAGGATCCAGTAAGAGAGAGGAGGCGTGTTTTTACCTCCGCAGGTCGTTTGCGCGTTTCCCCTGTCTTCGAGCGGGATAGCAGTTGCCTGTGCTTTCATTGGTTGGGCGCCTATCCGAAGGCTATCCACCTGGTCTGTTCACCCCGGTTTGGAACAGCCAATTTAGAAAAAGTTAAATTGACGGGGATTTATTAAGAAAAGCAAATTTTAATTATGTTCGCGTTCACCTCTGTATGGATGTCTCTTTTCCCATATTTTGATCCGTATGTTGCGTCAAATCAGAAGGATTTACACAACATCCGTATCTCCCTATTGGTAACTCTAGCATTTGGCATTGCTTGGTTTATGGGTTGGGCTGAGTTTGAGGAGTTGAGAATAAGAGAGTTGAAATATGGAGATTTGCCTTGTTTCGGAATAGGATGATTGACTATTCCATCATCAGTGGCCAGACAAGGGCTTTCACTATGTAAGTTTGCCTGAGGATTGGCTTCACTTATCATAGTTACTGGGGTTAATTGAAGATTTAATTACTCTATTATGGTCTTATATCAAAAACACATCTGTGTTTAAAAGGGTAATTACTTAACACATTTTACAGGAATAGAATGTCAGTGTGAAAGTCATCTTTTATATTTAAACAGTCCTAGCCATTTTGGGTGGCGAAAGGGTCAAGTTTTTTATAAATGTGATTCACATCTGACGGTAAGCCGTTCTGTTTGAAGGTTGTCATTTCTCCTCTATGCGAGTAAAATGAGGCATGCTTCTGCAGCGGGGCAGACCTACACATCAAGTAAAAGTGTCAGACCAGAATGAGATTTTGGGTGGACGTTGTCTGATTGTCCGGTTTAACTAAGGCGAGGTGATCGCGAATTTAGCAAGATTTATGATGTTTTGTGGCTATAGACGATAGTTCGCGGTCTTACGGTCCCCTATCGACACGACTTCGCATTTTATTGCAGAATTCGAGTGCCGTGGATCCAGTTTCTTACTAACACAAGTACTTGCATCTCCCTTGACAGTCTCCAAACTATCCAATGATAGAAAGGCTGCGGGTGACCTTATTACCACGACTTACGGGAGTCACTCATATATACACATGAGCCTGTCTGAACAAGTATTAAGTTTTTCTCATCCTTTCACCTGAGTGTTTTTACAGGATCCAGTAAGAGAGAGGAGGCGTGTTTTTACCTCCGCAGGTCGTTTGCGCGTTTCCCCTGTCTTCGAGCGGGATAGCAGTTGCCTGTGCTTTCATTGGTTGGGCGCCTATCCGAAGGCTATCCACCTGGTCTGTTCACCCCGGTTTGGAACAGCCAATTTAGAAAAAGTTAAATTGACGGGGATTTATTAAGAAAAGCAAATTTTAATTATGTTCGCGTTCACCTCTGTATGGATGTCTCTTTTCCCATATTTTGATCCGTATGTTGCGTCAAATCAGAAGGATTTACACAACATCCGTATCTCCCTATTGGTAACTCTAGCATTTGGCATTGCTTGGTTTATGGGTTGGGCTGAGTTTGAGGAGTTGAGAATAAGAGAGTTGAAATATGGAGATTTGCCTTGTTTCGGAATAGGATGATTGACTATTCCATCATCAGTGGCCAGACAAGGGCTTTCACTATGTAAGTTTGCCTGAGGATTGGCTTCACTTATCATAGTTACTGGGGTTAATTGAAGATTTAATTACTCTATTATGGTCTTATATCAAAAACACATCTGTGTTTAAAAGGGTAATTACTTAACACATTTTACAGGAATAGAATGTCAGTGTGAAAGTCATCTTTTATATTTAAACAGTCCTAGCCATTTTGGGTGGCGAAAGGGTCAAGTTTTTTATAAATGTGATTCACATCTGACGGTAAGCCGTTCTGTTTGAAGGTTGTCATTTCTCCTCTATGCGAGTAAAATGAGGCATGCTTCTGCAGCGGGGCAGACCTACACATCAAGTAAAAGTGTCAGACCAGAATGAGATTTTGGGTGGACGTTGTCTGATTGTCCGGTTTAACTAAGGCGAGGTGATCGCGAATTTAGCAAGATTTATGATGTTTTGTGGCTATAGACGATAGTTCGCGGTCTTACGGTCCCCTATCGACACGACTTCGCATTTTATTGCAGAATTCGAGTGCCGTGGATCCAGTTTCTTACTAACACAAGTACTTGCATCTCCCTTGACAGTCTCCAAACTATCCAATGATAGAAAGGCTGCGGGTGACCTTATTACCACGACTTACGGGAGTCACTCATATATACACATGAGCCTGTCTGAACAAGTATTAAGTTTTTCTCATCCTTTCACCTGAGTGTTTTTACAGGATCCAGTAAGAGAGAGGAGGCGTGTTTTTACCTCCGCAGGTCGTTTGCGCGTTTCCCCTGTCTTCGAGCGGGATAGCAGTTGCCTGTGCTTTCATTGGTTGGGCGCCTATCCGAAGGCTATCCACCTGGTCTGTTCACCCCGGTTTGGAACAGCCAATTTAGAAAAAGTTAAATTGACGGGGATTTATTAAGAAAAGCAAATTTTAATTATGTTCGCGTTCACCTCTGTATGGATGTCTCTTTTCCCATATTTTGATCCGTATGTTGCGTCAAATCAGAAGGATTTACACAACATCCGTATCTCCCTATTGGTAACTCTAGCATTTGGCATTGCTTGGTTTATGGGTTGGGCTGAGTTTGAGGAGTTGAGAATAAGAGAGTTGAAATATGGAGATTTGCCTTGTTTCGGAATAGGATGATTGACTATTCCATCATCAGTGGCCAGACAAGGGCTTTCACTATGTAAGTTTGCCTGAGGATTGGCTTCACTTATCATAGTTACTGGGGTTAATTGAAGATTTAATTACTCTATTATGGTCTTATATCAAAAACACATCTGTGTTTAAAAGGGTAATTACTTAACACATTTTACAGGAATAGAATGTCAGTGTGAAAGTCATCTTTTATATTTAAACAGTCCTAGCCATTTTGGGTGGCGAAAGGGTCAAGTTTTTTATAAATGTGATTCACATCTGACGGTAAGCCGTTCTGTTTGAAGGTTGTCATTTCTCCTCTATGCGAGTAAAATGAGGCATGCTTCTGCAGCGGGGCAGACCTACACATCAAGTAAAAGTGTCAGACCAGAATGAGATTTTGGGTGGACGTTGTCTGATTGTCCGGTTTAACTAAGGCGAGGTGATCGCGAATTTAGCAAGATTTATGATGTTTTGTGGCTATAGACGATAGTTCGCGGTCTTACGGTCCCCTATCGACACGACTTCGCATTTTATTGCAGAATTCGAGTGCCGTGGATCCAGTTTCTTACTAACACAAGTACTTGCATCTCCCTTGACAGTCTCCAAACTATCCAATGATAGAAAGGCTGCGGGTGACCTTATTACCACGACTTACGGGAGTCACTCATATATACACATGAGCCTGTCTGAACAAGTATTAAGTTTTTCTCATTAAGTTTTTTCTCATCCCTTCACCTGAGTGTTTTTACAGGATCCAGTAAGAGAGAGGAGGCGTGTTTTTACCTCCGCAGATCGTTTGCGCGTTTCCCCTGTCTTCGAGCGGGATAGCAGTTGCCTGTGCTTTCATTGGTTGGGCGCCTATCCGAAGGCTATCCACCTGGTCTGTTCACCCCGGTTTGGAACAGCCAATTTAGTAAAAGTTAAATTGACGGGGATTTATTAAGAAAAGTAAATTTTTAATTATATTCGCGTTCACCTCTGTATGGATGTCTCTTTTCCTATATTTTGATCCGTATGTTGCGTCAAATCAGAAGGATTTACACAACATCCGTATCTCCCTATTGGTAACTATAGCATTTGGCATTGCTTGGTTTATGGGTTGGGCTGAGTTTGAGAAAATGAGAGTTAAAAAATTGAGATTTGCCTTGTTTCGGAATAGGATGATTGACTATTCCATCATCAGTGGCCAGACAAGGACTTTCACTATGTAAGCTTGCCTGAGGATTGGCCTTGCTTTTCATAGCTACTAGTTAATAAGCTTACCTGAGGTTTGGTATCGCTTATTCATATAGAAATGGGCTTTCACCAGTTTCGCATACCTGTACTACTTCTGGTTACTCGCGGATTGGGTTTGGGTTTGGCTTGGGTTGGGTGTGTTTGGTTTGGGGACCTGTGGATAACCCATGCAAATCTCTAGTCCTATAGACTTGCACGGCACCAGCATATTGCCTTGTTTTTAGGCAAGACAAGATGTTGATGATGTTTTGGAGGCAGACAAAATTCTAGCTAAATCTGAAAAAACATCCTAATACCCTATAGGCTAATGACTTGTTCCTATTACTTGGAGCGCAATGTGGCATCGTATCAAAGTGATACAATGGAGATCCACCTCCAAAGTTAGTGCCAGTCGCGCTCATGCTCCCGTCATGATTTGAGTCGTGGCAAGTTCGGACAGGGGGAGGGAGAGTGATTTTTTCTCATGCATAAGAATTCTTTATAAATATCCGGTTTCGTCCTCTCCTTCGTCATCCTCTCTTTCGTCATCCTCTCTTTCGTCATCCTCTCTTTTGTCGTCCTCTCCTTCGTCTTTCTGGTCATCCTCTCCTTTGATTTTTTAAAATTCCTATTTTTCTCCTCCAGGAGAAGTAGGTTTTGATTTTTTAAAATTCTTCTTCGGCTGCTTCTGTTTGGCTGGCTTCCTACTGCTAATTTTGCTGTTCCTTCGATGTTGCTCGTTCGACGTTCGGCTGCAGAATGATGTTTTCCTCTGGTATGCGCTTGCTTATATACTTTTCTGCTGGTGGTGGGTGGTGGGTCTCCGGTGGTGGGTGGTGGGTGGTGGGTGGTGGTTCATAGGTGGTGGGTGGTGGTTTAGTTGGTGATGCTAAATGTACCCGATGTGTTGGATCGAGACAAGTTCGCATCTGACAGAGTGTGTTAGTCTCTGACAGGTCGGCTTCGTCGTGCTCCCGTTTTTGAACGATATCTTTACTTGCCTATGATTTTCATTGGCTGATAAAACTTACGCAATTGTTTTTACGTAGTACCTCACTGATCATGAAGAGTTATGATCTGTAGGAGAGAAATAGGTTATGCCTTGTTTCGGAATAGGATGATTGACTATTCCATCATCAGTGGCCAGACAAGGGCTTTCACTATGTAAGTTTGCCTGAGGATTGGCTTCACTTATCATAGTTACTGGGGTTAATTGAAGATTTAATTACTCTATTATGGTCTTATTTGGAATATCAAAAACACATCTGTGTTTAAATGGATAATTACTTAACACATTTTACAGGAATAGAATGTCAGTGTGAAAGTCATCTTTTATATTTAAACAGTCCTAGCCATTTACGTGGGTGGCGAAAGGGTCAAGTTTTTTATAAATGTGATTCACATCTGACGGTAAGCCGTTCTGTCTGAAGGTTGTCATTTCTCCTCTATGCGAGTAAAATGAGGCACGCTTCTGCAGCGGGGCAGACCTACACATCAAGTAAATGCGTTTAGACCAATTTGAGAGATTTTGAGTGGTATGAGAGAAAAATAGGCTTTGACTGAGATAATTAGCCTGAAGAATGGCTCAATTGGGTGGATTTTGTGTGGCTATGGAAATAGTATTTCGGTGTGTTAGTCCATACTTTACTATTCACAGATTAGAGGTGTGAGTTCTTATATCTGTTTGCCGTGAGACCAGTTTCTTACTCACCGTAGGTAGTTAAATATATCTCAACGGTATCCACACTGTCTCAGCAAAAATGAAGCAGGATCTAAGCTCCAGTCTTAACATTTTTGTTAGACAGAGAGGCTGCAGGTGACCTTAATACCTGTCTTACGAGCCTTCTTTCCTATAAATACAGGAAGGTAATCCTTATCAAGTTGAATTAATAAGGCACAAAGCTTTAGTTGGTGATGCTAAATGTACCCGATGTGTTGGATCGAGACAAGTTCGCATCTGACAGAGTGTGTTAGTCTCTGACAGGTCGGCTTCGTCGTGCTCCCGTTTTTGAACGATATCTTTACTTGCCTATGATTTTCATTGGCTGATAAAACTTACGCAATTGTTTTTACGTAGTACCTCACTGATCATGAAGAGTTATGATCTGTAGGAGAGAAATAGGTTATGCCTTGTTTCGGAATAGGATGATTGACTATTCCATCATCAGTGGCCAGACAAGGGCTTTCACTATGTAAGTTTGCCTGAGGATTGGCTTCACTTATCATAGTTACTGGGGTTAATTGAAGATTTAATTACTCTATTATGGTCTTATTTGGAATATCAAAAACACATCTGTGTTTAAATGGATAATTACTTAACACATTTTACAGGAATAGAATGTCAGTGTGAAAGTCATCTTTTATATTTAAACAGTCCTAGCCATTTACGTGGGTGGCGAAAGGGTCAAGTTTTTTATAAATGTGATTCACATCTGACGGTAAGCCGTTCTGTCTGAAGGTTGTCATTTCTCCTCTATGCGAGTAAAATGAGGCACGCTTCTGCAGCGGGGCAGACCTACACATCAAGTAAATGCGTTTAGACCAATTTGAGAGATTTTGAGTGGTATGAGAGAAAAATAGGCTTTGACTGAGATAATTAGCCTGAAGAATGGCTCAATTGGGTGGATTTTGTGTGGCTATGGAAATAGTATTTCGGTGTGTTAGTCCATACTTTACTATTCACAGATTAGAGGTGTGAGTTCTTATATCTGTTTGCCGTGAGACCAGTTTCTTACTCACCGTAGGTAGTTAAATATATCTCAACGGTATCCACACTGTCTCAGCAAAAATGAAGCAGGATCTAAGCTCCAGTCTTAACATTTTTGTTAGACAGAGAGGCTGCAGGTGACCTTAATACCTGTCTTACGAGCCTTCTTTCCTATAAATACAGGAAGGTAATCCTTATCAAGTTGAATTAATAAGGCACAAAGCTTTAGTTGGTGATGCTAAATGTACCCGATGTGTTGGATCGAGACAAGTTCGCATCTGACAGAGTGTGTTAGTCTCTGACAGGTCGGCTTCGTCGTGCTCCCGTTTTTGAACGATATCTTTACTTGCCTATGATTTTCATTGGCTGATAAAACTTACGCAATTGTTTTTACGTAGTACCTCACTGATCATGAAGAGTTATGATCTGTAGGAGAGAAATAGGTTATGCCTTGTTTCGGAATAGGATGATTGACTATTCCATCATCAGTGGCCAGACAAGGGCTTTCACTATGTAAGTTTGCCTGAGGATTGGCTTCACTTATCATAGTTACTGGGGTTAATTGAAGATTTAATTACTCTATTATGGTCTTATTTGGAATATCAAAAACACATCTGTGTTTAAATGGATAATTACTTAACACATTTTACAGGAATAGAATGTCAGTGTGAAAGTCATCTTTTATATTTAAACAGTCCTAGCCATTTACGTGGGTGGCGAAAGGGTCAAGTTTTTTATAAATGTGATTCACATCTGACGGTAAGCCGTTCTGTCTGAAGGTTGTCATTTCTCCTCTATGCGAGTAAAATGAGGCACGCTTCTGCAGCGGGGCAGACCTACACATCAAGTAAATGCGTTTAGACCAATTTGAGAGATTTTGAGTGGTATGAGAGAAAAATAGGCTTTGACTGAGATAATTAGCCTGAAGAATGGCTCAATTGGGTGGATTTTGTGTGGCTATGGAAATAGTATTTCGGTGTGTTAGTCCATACTTTACTATTCACAGATTAGAGGTGTGAGTTCTTATATCTGTTTGCCGTGAGACCAGTTTCTTACTCACCGTAGGTAGTTAAATATATCTCAACGGTATCCACACTGTCTCAGCAAAAATGAAGCAGGATCTAAGCTCCAGTCTTAACATTTTTGTTAGACAGAGAGGCTGCAGGTGACCTTAATACCTGTCTTACGAGCCTTCTTTCCTATAAATACAGGAAGGTAATCCTTATCAAGTTGAATTAATAAGGCACAAAGCTTTAGTTGGTGATGCTAAATGTACCCGATGTGTTGGATCGAGACAAGTTCGCATCTGACAGAGTGTGTTAGTCTCTGACAGGTCGGCTTCGTCGTGCTCCCGTTTTTGAACGATATCTTTACTTGCCTATGATTTTCATTGGCTGATAAAACTTACGCAATTGTTTTTACGTAGTACCTCACTGATCATGAAGAGTTATGATCTGTAGGAGAGAAATAGGTTATGCCTTGTTTCGGAATAGGATGATTGACTATTCCATCATCAGTGGCCAGACAAGGGCTTTCACTATGTAAGTTTGCCTGAGGATTGGCTTCACTTATCATAGTTACTGGGGTTAATTGAAGATTTAATTACTCTATTATGGTCTTATTTGGAATATCAAAAACACATCTGTGTTTAAATGGATAATTACTTAACACATTTTACAGGAATAGAATGTCAGTGTGAAAGTCATCTTTTATATTTAAACAGTCCTAGCCATTTACGTGGGTGGCGAAAGGGTCAAGTTTTTTATAAATGTGATTCACATCTGACGGTAAGCCGTTCTGTCTGAAGGTTGTCATTTCTCCTCTATGCGAGTAAAATGAGGCACGCTTCTGCAGCGGGGCAGACCTACACATCAAGTAAATGCGTTTAGACCAATTTGAGAGATTTTGAGTGGTATGAGAGAAAAATAGGCTTTGACTGAGATAATTAGCCTGAAGAATGGCTCAATTGGGTGGATTTTGTGTGGCTATGGAAATAGTATTTCGGTGTGTTAGTCCATACTTTACTATTCACAGATTAGAGGTGTGAGTTCTTATATCTGTTTGCCGTGAGACCAGTTTCTTACTCACCGTAGGTAGTTAAATATATCTCAACGGTATCCACACTGTCTCAGCAAAAATGAAGCAGGATCTAAGCTCCAGTCTTAACATTTTTGTTAGACAGAGAGGCTGCAGGTGACCTTAATACCTGTCTTACGAGCCTTCTTTCCTATAAATACAGGAAGGTAATCCTTATCAAGTTGAATTAATAAGGCACAAAGCTTTAGTTGGTGATGCTAAATGTACCCGATGTGTTGGATCGAGACAAGTTCGCATCTGACAGAGTGTGTTAGTCTCTGACAGGTCGGCTTCGTCGTGCTCCCGTTTTTGAACGATATCTTTACTTGCCTATGATTTTCATTGGCTGATAAAACTTACGCAATTGTTTTTACGTAGTACCTCACTGATCATGAAGAGTTATGATCTGTAGGAGAGAAATAGGTTATGCCTTGTTTCGGAATAGGATGATTGACTATTCCATCATCAGTGGCCAGACAAGGGCTTTCACTATGTAAGTTTGCCTGAGGATTGGCTTCACTTATCATAGTTACTGGGGTTAATTGAAGATTTAATTACTCTATTATGGTCTTATTTGGAATATCAAAAACACATCTGTGTTTAAATGGATAATTACTTAACACATTTTACAGGAATAGAATGTCAGTGTGAAAGTCATCTTTTATATTTAAACAGTCCTAGCCATTTACGTGGGTGGCGAAAGGGTCAAGTTTTTTATAAATGTGATTCACATCTGACGGTAAGCCGTTCTGTCTGAAGGTTGTCATTTCTCCTCTATGCGAGTAAAATGAGGCACGCTTCTGCAGCGGGGCAGACCTACACATCAAGTAAATGCGTTTAGACCAATTTGAGAGATTTTGAGTGGTATGAGAGAAAAATAGGCTTTGACTGAGATAATTAGCCTGAAGAATGGCTCAATTGGGTGGATTTTGTGTGGCTATGGAAATAGTATTTCGGTGTGTTAGTCCATACTTTACTATTCACAGATTAGAGGTGTGAGTTCTTATATCTGTTTGCCGTGAGACCAGTTTCTTACTCACCGTAGGTAGTTAAATATATCTCAACGGTATCCACACTGTCTCAGCAAAAATGAAGCAGGATCTAAGCTCCAGTCTTAACATTTTTGTTAGACAGAGAGGCTGCAGGTGACCTTAATACCTGTCTTACGAGCCTTCTTTCCTATAAATACAGGAAGGTAATCCTTATCAAGTTGAATTAATAAGGCACAAAGCTTTAGTTGGTGATGCTAAATGTACCCGATGTGTTGGATCGAGACAAGTTCGCATCTGACAGAGTGTGTTAGTCTCTGACAGGTCGGCTTCGTCGTGCTCCCGTTTTTGAACGATATCTTTACTTGCCTATGATTTTCATTGGCTGATAAAACTTACGCAATTGTTTTTACGTAGTACCTCACTGATCATGAAGAGTTATGATCTGTAGGAGAGAAATAGGTTATGCCTTGTTTCGGAATAGGATGATTGACTATTCCATCATCAGTGGCCAGACAAGGGCTTTCACTATGTAAGTTTGCCTGAGGATTGGCTTCACTTATCATAGTTACTGGGGTTAATTGAAGATTTAATTACTCTATTATGGTCTTATTTGGAATATCAAAAACACATCTGTGTTTAAATGGATAATTACTATTAAGTTTTTCTCATCCTTTCACCTGAGTGTTTTTACAGGATCCAGTAAGAGAGAGGAGGCGTGTTTTTACCTCCGCAGGTCGTTTGCGCGTTTCCCCTGTCTTCGAGCGGGATAGCAGTTGCCCGCTGTCAGATGCGAACTTGTCTCGATCCAACACATCGGGTACATTTAGCATCACCAACTAAAGCTTTGTGCCTTATTAATTCAACTTGATAAGGATTACCTTCCTGTATTTATAGGAAAGAAGGCTCGTAAGACAGGTATTAAGGTCACCTGCAGCCTCTCTGTCTAACAAAAATGTTAAGACTGGAGCTTAGATCCTGCTTCATTTTTGCTGAGACAGTGTGGATACCGTTGAGATATATTTAACTACCTACGGTGAGTAAGAAACTGGTCTCACGGCAAACAGATATAAGAACTCACACCTCTAATCTGTGAATAGTAAAGTATGGACTAACACACCGAAATACTATTTCCATAGCCACACAAAATCCACCCAATTGAGCCATTCTTCAGGCTAATTATCTCAGTCAAAGCCTATTTTTCTCTCATACCACTCAAAATCTCTCAAATTGGTCTAAACGCATTTACTTGATGTGTAGGTCTGCCCCGCTGCAGAAGCGTGCCTCATTTTACTCGCATAGAGGAGAAATGACAACCTTCAGACAGAACGGCTTACCGTCAGATGTGAATCACATTTATAAAAAACTTGACCCTTTCGCCACCCACGTAAATGGCTAGGACTGTTTAAATATAAAAGATGACTTTCACACTGACATTCTATTCCTGTAAAATGTGTTAAGTAATTATCCATTTAAACACAGATGTGTTTTTGATATTCCAAATAAGACCATAATAGAGTAATTAAATCTTCAATTAACCCCAGTAACTATGATAAGTGAAGCCAATCCTCAGGCAAACTTACATAGTGAAAGCCCTTGTCTGGCCACTGATGATGGAATAGTCAATCATCCTATTCCGAAACAAGGCATAACCTATTTCTCTCCTACAGATCATAACTCTTCATGATCAGTGAGGTACTACGTAAAAACAATTGCGTAAGTTTTATCAGCCAATGAAAATCATAGGCAAGTAAAGATATCGTTCAAAAACGGGAGCACGACGAAGCCGACCTGTCAGAGACTAACACACTCTGTCAGATGCGAACTTGTCTCGATCCAACACATCGGGTACATTTAGCATCACCAACTAAAGCTTTGTGCCTTATTAATTCAACTTGATAAGGATTACCTTCCTGTATTTATAGGAAAGAAGGCTCGTAAGACAGGTATTAAGGTCACCTGCAGCCTCTCTGTCTAACAAAAATGTTAAGACTGGAGCTTAGATCCTGCTTCATTTTTGCTGAGACAGTGTGGATACCGTTGAGATATATTTAACTACCTACGGTGAGTAAGAAACTGGTCTCACGGCAAACAGATATAAGAACTCACACCTCTAATCTGTGAATAGTAAAGTATGGACTAACACACCGAAATACTATTTCCATAGCCACACAAAATCCACCCAATTGAGCCATTCTTCAGGCTAATTATCTCAGTCAAAGCCTATTTTTCTCTCATACCACTCAAAATCTCTCAAATTGGTCTAAACGCATTTACTTGATGTGTAGGTCTGCCCCGCTGCAGAAGCGTGCCTCATTTTACTCGCATAGAGGAGAAATGACAACCTTCAGACAGAACGGCTTACCGTCAGATGTGAATCACATTTATAAAAAACTTGACCCTTTCGCCACCCACGTAAATGGCTAGGACTGTTTAAATATAAAAGATGACTTTCACACTGACATTCTATTCCTGTAAAATGTGTTAAGTAATTATCCATTTAAACACAGATGTGTTTTTGATATTCCAAATAAGACCATAATAGAGTAATTAAATCTTCAATTAACCCCAGTAACTATGATAAGTGAAGCCAATCCTCAGGCAAACTTACATAGTGAAAGCCCTTGTCTGGCCACTGATGATGGAATAGTCAATCATCCTATTCCGAAACAAGGCATAACCTATTTCTCTCCTACAGATCATAACTCTTCATGATCAGTGAGGTACTACGTAAAAACAATTGCGTAAGTTTTATCAGCCAATGAAAATCATAGGCAAGTAAAGATATCGTTCAAAAACGGGAGCACGACGAAGCCGACCTGTCAGAGACTAACACACTCTGTCAGATGCGAACTTGTCTCGATCCAACACATCGGGTACATTTAGCATCACCAACTAAAGCTTTGTGCCTTATTAATTCAACTTGATAAGGATTACCTTCCTGTATTTATAGGAAAGAAGGCTCGTAAGACAGGTATTAAGGTCACCTGCAGCCTCTCTGTCTAACAAAAATGTTAAGACTGGAGCTTAGATCCTGCTTCATTTTTGCTGAGACAGTGTGGATACCGTTGAGATATATTTAACTACCTACGGTGAGTAAGAAACTGGTCTCACGGCAAACAGATATAAGAACTCACACCTCTAATCTGTGAATAGTAAAGTATGGACTAACACACCGAAATACTATTTCCATAGCCACACAAAATCCACCCAATTGAGCCATTCTTCAGGCTAATTATCTCAGTCAAAGCCTATTTTTCTCTCATACCACTCAAAATCTCTCAAATTGGTCTAAACGCATTTACTTGATGTGTAGGTCTGCCCCGCTGCAGAAGCGTGCCTCATTTTACTCGCATAGAGGAGAAATGACAACCTTCAGACAGAACGGCTTACCGTCAGATGTGAATCACATTTATAAAAAACTTGACCCTTTCGCCACCCACGTAAATGGCTAGGACTGTTTAAATATAAAAGATGACTTTCACACTGACATTCTATTCCTGTAAAATGTGTTAAGTAATTATCCATTTAAACACAGATGTGTTTTTGATATTCCAAATAAGACCATAATAGAGTAATTAAATCTTCAATTAACCCCAGTAACTATGATAAGTGAAGCCAATCCTCAGGCAAACTTACATAGTGAAAGCCCTTGTCTGGCCACTGATGATGGAATAGTCAATCATCCTATTCCGAAACAAGGCATAACCTATTTCTCTCCTACAGATCATAACTCTTCATGATCAGTGAGGTACTACGTAAAAACAATTGCGTAAGTTTTATCAGCCAATGAAAATCATAGGCAAGTAAAGATATCGTTCAAAAACGGGAGCACGACGAAGCCGACCTGTCAGAGACTAACACACTCTGTCAGATGCGAACTTGTCTCGATCCAACACATCGGGTACATTTAGCATCACCAACTAAAGCTTTGTGCCTTATTAATTCAACTTGATAAGGATTACCTTCCTGTATTTATAGGAAAGAAGGCTCGTAAGACAGGTATTAAGGTCACCTGCAGCCTCTCTGTCTAACAAAAATGTTAAGACTGGAGCTTAGATCCTGCTTCATTTTTGCTGAGACAGTGTGGATACCGTTGAGATATATTTAACTACCTACGGTGAGTAAGAAACTGGTCTCACGGCAAACAGATATAAGAACTCACACCTCTAATCTGTGAATAGTAAAGTATGGACTAACACACCGAAATACTATTTCCATAGCCACACAAAATCCACCCAATTGAGCCATTCTTCAGGCTAATTATCTCAGTCAAAGCCTATTTTTCTCTCATACCACTCAAAATCTCTCAAATTGGTCTAAACGCATTTACTTGATGTGTAGGTCTGCCCCGCTGCAGAAGCGTGCCTCATTTTACTCGCATAGAGGAGAAATGACAACCTTCAGACAGAACGGCTTACCGTCAGATGTGAATCACATTTATAAAAAACTTGACCCTTTCGCCACCCACGTAAATGGCTAGGTATTAAGTTTTTCTCATCCTTTCACCTGAGTGTTTTTACAGGATCCAGTAAGAGAGAGGAGGCGTGTTTTTACCTCCGCAGGTCGTTTGCGCGTTTCCCCTGTCTTCGAGCGGGATAGCAGTTGCCTGTGCTTTCATTGGTTGGGCGCCTATCCGAAGGCTATCCACCTGGTCTGTTCACCCCGGTTTGGAACAGCCAATTTAGACAAAGTTAAATTGACGGGGATTTATTAAGAAAAGCAAATTTTAATTATATTCGCGTTCACCTCTGTATGGATGTCTCTTTTCCCATATTTTGATCCGTATGTTGCGTCAAATCAGAAGGATTTACACAACATCCGTATCTCCCTATTGGTAACTATAGCATTTGGCATTGCTTGGTTTATGGGTTGGGCTGAGTTTGAGGAGTTGAGAATAAGAGAGTTGAAATATGGAGATTTGCCTTGTTTCGGAATAGGATGATTGACTATTCCATCATCAGTGGCCAGACAAGGGCTTTCACTATGTAAGTTTGCCTGAGGATTGGCTTCACTTATCATAGTTACTGGGGTTAATTGAGGATTTTATTTACTATGCTTTGGTCTTGTTTGAAATATCAAAAACACATCTGTGTTTAAAAGGATAATTAAGTAACACATTTTACATGAATAGGGTGTCAGTGTGATAGTCATCTTTTATATTTAAACAGTCCTAGCCATTTACGTGGGTGGCGAAAGGGTCAAGTTTTTTATAAATGTGCTCCACATCTGACGGTAAGCCGTTCTGACTGAAGGTTGTCATTTCTCCTCTATGCGAGTAAAATGAGGCATGCTTCTGCAGCGGGGCAGACCTACACATCAAGTAAAAGTGTCAGACCAGAATGAGATTTTGGGTGGACTAAGGCGAGGTGATCGCGAATTTAGCAAGATTTATGATGTTTTGTGGCTATAGACGATAGTTCGCGGTCTTACGGTCCCCTATCGACACGACTTCGCATTTTATTGCAGAATTCGAGTGCCGTGGATCCAGTTTCTTACTAACACAAGTACTTGCATCTCCCTTGACAGTCTCCAAACTATCCAATGATAGAAAGGCTGCGGGTGACCTTATTACCACGACTTACGGGAGTCACTCATATATACACATGAGCCTGTCTGAACAAGTATTAAGTTTTTCTCATCCTTTCACCTGAGTGTTTTTACAGGATCCAGTAAGAGAGAGGAGGCGTGTTTTTACCTCCGCAGGTCGTTTGCGCGTTTCCCCTGTCTTCGAGCGGGATAGCAGTTGCCTGTGCTTTCATTGGTTGGGCGCCTATCCGAAGGCTATCCACCTGGTCTGTTCACCCCGGTTTGGAACAGCCAATTTAGACAAAGTTAAATTGACGGGGATTTATTAAGAAAAGCAAATTTTAATTATATTCGCGTTCACCTCTGTATGGATGTCTCTTTTCCCATATTTTGATCCGTATGTTGCGTCAAATCAGAAGGATTTACACAACATCCGTATCTCCCTATTGGTAACTATAGCATTTGGCATTGCTTGGTTTATGGGTTGGGCTGAGTTTGAGGAGTTGAGAATAAGAGAGTTGAAATATGGAGATTTGCCTTGTTTCGGAATAGGATGATTGACTATTCCATCATCAGTGGCCAGACAAGGGCTTTCACTATGTAAGTTTGCCTGAGGATTGGCTTCACTTATCATAGTTACTGGGGTTAATTGAGGATTTTATTTACTATGCTTTGGTCTTGTTTGAAATATCAAAAACACATCTGTGTTTAAAAGGATAATTAAGTAACACATTTTACATGAATAGGGTGTCAGTGTGATAGTCATCTTTTATATTTAAACAGTCCTAGCCATTTACGTGGGTGGCGAAAGGGTCAAGTTTTTTATAAATGTGCTCCACATCTGACGGTAAGCCGTTCTGACTGAAGGTTGTCATTTCTCCTCTATGCGAGTAAAATGAGGCATGCTTCTGCAGCGGGGCAGACCTACACATCAAGTAAAAGTGTCAGACCAGAATGAGATTTTGGGTGGACTAAGGCGAGGTGATCGCGAATTTAGCAAGATTTATGATGTTTTGTGGCTATAGACGATAGTTCGCGGTCTTACGGTCCCCTATCGACACGACTTCGCATTTTATTGCAGAATTCGAGTGCCGTGGATCCAGTTTCTTACTAACACAAGTACTTGCATCTCCCTTGACAGTCTCCAAACTATCCAATGATAGAAAGGCTGCGGGTGACCTTATTACCACGACTTACGGGAGTCACTCATATATACACATGAGCCTGTCTGAACAAGTATTAAGTTTTTCTCATCCTTTCACCTGAGTGTTTTTACAGGATCCAGTAAGAGAGAGGAGGCGTGTTTTTACCTCCGCAGGTCGTTTGCGCGTTTCCCCTGTCTTCGAGCGGGATAGCAGTTGCCTGTGCTTTCATTGGTTGGGCGCCTATCCGAAGGCTATCCACCTGGTCTGTTCACCCCGGTTTGGAACAGCCAATTTAGACAAAGTTAAATTGACGGGGATTTATTAAGAAAAGCAAATTTTAATTATATTCGCGTTCACCTCTGTATGGATGTCTCTTTTCCCATATTTTGATCCGTATGTTGCGTCAAATCAGAAGGATTTACACAACATCCGTATCTCCCTATTGGTAACTATAGCATTTGGCATTGCTTGGTTTATGGGTTGGGCTGAGTTTGAGGAGTTGAGAATAAGAGAGTTGAAATATGGAGATTTGCCTTGTTTCGGAATAGGATGATTGACTATTCCATCATCAGTGGCCAGACAAGGGCTTTCACTATGTAAGTTTGCCTGAGGATTGGCTTCACTTATCATAGTTACTGGGGTTAATTGAGGATTTTATTTACTATGCTTTGGTCTTGTTTGAAATATCAAAAACACATCTGTGTTTAAAAGGATAATTAAGTAACACATTTTACATGAATAGGGTGTCAGTGTGATAGTCATCTTTTATATTTAAACAGTCCTAGCCATTTACGTGGGTGGCGAAAGGGTCAAGTTTTTTATAAATGTGCTCCACATCTGACGGTAAGCCGTTCTGACTGAAGGTTGTCATTTCTCCTCTATGCGAGTAAAATGAGGCATGCTTCTGCAGCGGGGCAGACCTACACATCAAGTAAAAGTGTCAGACCAGAATGAGATTTTGGGTGGACTAAGGCGAGGTGATCGCGAATTTAGCAAGATTTATGATGTTTTGTGGCTATAGACGATAGTTCGCGGTCTTACGGTCCCCTATCGATACGACTTCGCATTTTATTGCAGAATTCGAGTGCCGTGGATCCAGTTTCTTACTAACACAAGTACTTGCATCTCCCTTGACAGTCTCCAAACTATCCAATGATAGAAAGGCTGCGGGTGACCTTATTACCACGACTTACGGGAGTCACTCATATATACACATGAGCCTGTCTGAACAAGTATTAAGTTTTTCTCATCCTTTCACCTGAGTGTTTTTACAGGATCCAGTAAGAGAGAGGAGGCGTGTTTTTACCTCCGCAGGTCGTTTGCGCGTTTCCCCTGTCTTCGAGCGGGATAGCAGTTGCCTGTGCTTTCATTGGTTGGGCGCCTATCCGAAGGCTATCCACCTGGTCTTAAGTTTTTCTCATCCTTTCACCTGAGTGTTTTTACAGGATCCAGTAAGAGAGAGGAGGCGTGTTTTTACCTCCGCAGGTCGTTTGCGCGTTTCCCCTGTCTTCGAGCGGGATAGCAGTTGCCTGTGCTTTCATTGGTTGGGCGCCTATCCGAAGGCTATCCACCTGGTCTGTTCACCCCGGTTTGGAACAGCCAATTTAGAAAAAGTTAAATTGACGGGGATTTATTAAGAAAAGCAAATTTTAATTATATTCGCGTTCACCTCTGTATGGATGTCTCTTTTCCCATATTTTGATCCGTATGTTGCGTCAAATCAGAAGGATTTACACAACATCCGTATCTCCCTATTGGTAACTCTAGCATTTGGCATTGCTTGGTTTATGGGTTGGGCTGAGTTTGAGGAGTTGAGAATGAGAGAGTTGAAATATGGAGATTTGCCTTGTTTCGGAATAGGATGATTGACTATTCCATCATCAGTGGCCAGACAAGGGCTTTCACTATGTAAGTTTGCCTGAGGATTGGCTTCACTTATCATAGTTACTGGGGTTAATTGAGGATTTTATTTACTAATATTAAGTTTTTCTCATCCTTTCACCTGAGTGTTTTTACAGGATCCAGTAAGAGAGAGGAGGCGTGTTTTTACCTCCGCAGGTCGTTTGCGCGTTTCCCCTGTCTTCGAGCGGGATAGCAGTTGCCTGTGCTTTCATTGGTTGGGCGCCTATCCGAAGGCTATCCACCTGGTCTGTTCACCCCGGTTTGGAACAGCCAATTTAGAAAAAGTTAAATTGACGGGGATTTATTAAGAAAAGCAAATTTTAATTATATTCGCGTTCACCTCTGTATGGATGTCTCTTTTCCCATATTTTGATCCGTATGTTGCGTCAAATCAGAAGGATTTACACAACATCCGTATCTCCCTATTGGTAACTCTAGCATTTGGCATTGCTTGGTTTATGGGTTGGGCTGAGTTTGAGGAGTTGAGAATCAGAGAGTTGAAATATGGAGATTTGCCTTGTTTCGGAATAGGATGATTGACTATTCCATCATCAGTGGCCAGACAAGGGCTTTCACTATGTAAGTTTGCCTGAGGATTGGCTTCACTTATCATAGTTACTGGGGTTAATTGAGGATTTTATTTACTATGCTTTGGTCTTGTTTGAAATATCAAAAACACGTCTGTGTTTAAAAGGATAATTAAGTAACACATTTTACATGAATAGGGTGTCAGTGTGATAGTCATCTTTTATATTTAAACAGTCCTAGCCATTTACGTGGGTGGCGAAAGGGTCAAGTTTTTTATAAATGTGCTCCACATCTGACGGTAAGCCGTTCTGACTGAAGGTTGTCATTTCTCCTCTATGCGAGTAAAATGAGGCATGCTTCTGCAGCGGGGCAGACCTACACATCAAGTAAAAGTGTCAGACCAGAATGAGATTTTGGGTGGACTAAGGCGAGGTGATCGCGAATTTAGCAAGATTTATGATGTTTTGTGGCTATAGACGATAGTTCGCGGTCTTACGGTCCCCTATCGACACGACTTCGCATTTTATTGCAGAATTCGAGTGCCGTGGATCCAGTTTCTTACTAACACAAGTACTTGCATCTCCCTTGACAGTCTCCAAACTATCCAATGATAGAAAGGCTGCGGGTGACCTTATTACCACGACTTACGGGAGTCACTCATATATACACATGAGCCTGTCTGAACAAGTATTAAGTTTTTCTCATCCTTTCACCTGAGTGTTTTTACAGGATCCAGTAAGAGAGAGGAGGCGTGTTTTTACCTCCGCAGGTCGTTTGCGCGTTTCCCCTGTCTTCGAGCGGGATAGCAGTTGCCTGTGCTTTCATTGGTTGGGCGCCTATCCGAAGGCTATCCACCTGGTCTGTTCACCCCGGTTTGGAACAGCCAATTTAGAAAAAGTTAAATTGACGGGGATTTATTAAGAAAAGCAAATTTTAATTATATTCGCGTTCACCTCTGTATGGATGTCTCTTTTCCCATATTTTGATCCGTATGTTGCGTCAAATCAGAAGGATTTACACAACATCCGTATCTCCCTATTGGTAACTCTAGCATTTGGCATTGCTTGGTTTATGGGTTGGGCTGAGTTTGAGGAGTTGAGAATCAGAGAGTTGAAATATGGAGATTTGCCTTGTTTCGGAATAGGATGATTGACTATTCCATCATCAGTGGCCAGACAAGGGCTTTCACTATGTAAGTTTGCCTGAGGATTGGCTTCACTTATCATAGTTACTGGGGTTAATTGAGGATTTTATTTACTATGCTTTGGTCTTGTTTGAAATATCAAAAACACGTCTGTGTTTAAAAGGATAATTAAGTAACACATTTTACATGAATAGGGTGTCAGTGTGATAGTCATCTTTTATATTTAAACAGTCCTAGCCATTTACGTGGGTGGCGAAAGGGTCAAGTTTTTTATAAATGTGCTCCACATCTGACGGTAAGCCGTTCTGACTGAAGGTTGTCATTTCTCCTCTATGCGAGTAAAATGAGGCATGCTTCTGCAGCGGGGCAGACCTACACATCAAGTAAAAGTGTCAGACCAGAATGAGATTTTGGGTGGACTAAGGCGAGGTGATCGCGAATTTAGCAAGATTTATGATGTTTTGTGGCTATAGACGATAGTTCGCGGTCTTACGGTCCCCTATCGACACGACTTCGCATTTTATTGCAGAATTCGAGTGCCGTGGATCCAGTTTCTTACTAACACAAGTACTTGCATCTCCCTTGACAGTCTCCAAACTATCCAATGATAGAAAGGCTGCGGGTGACCTTATTACCACGACTTACGGGAGTCACTCATATATACACATGAGCCTGTCTGAACAAGTATTAAGTTTTTCTCATCCTTTCACCTGAGTGTTTTTACAGGATCCAGTAAGAGAGAGGAGGCGTGTTTTTACCTCCGCAGGTCGTTTGCGCGTTTCCCCTGTCTTCGAGCGGGATAGCAGTTGCCTGTGCTTTCATTGGTTGGGCGCCTATCCGAAGGCTATCCACCTGGTCTGTTCACCCCGGTTTGGAACAGCCAATTTAGAAAAAGTTAAATTGACGGGGATTTATTAAGAAAAGCAAATTTTAATTATATTCGCGTTCACCTCTGTATGGATGTCTCTTTTCCCATATTTTGATCCGTATGTTGCGTCAAATCAGAAGGATTTACACAACATCCGTATCTCCCTATTGGTAACTCTAGCATTTGGCATTGCTTGGTTTATGGGTTGGGCTGAGTTTGAGGAGTTGAGAATCAGAGAGTTGAAATATGGAGATTTGCCTTGTTTCGGAATAGGATGATTGACTATTCCATCATCAGTGGCCAGACAAGGGCTTTCACTATGTAAGTTTGCCTGAGGATTGGCTTCACTTATCATAGTTACTGGGGTTAATTGAGGATTTTATTTACTATGCTTTGGTCTTGTTTGAAATATCAAAAACACGTCTGTGTTTAAAAGGATAATTAAGTAACACATTTTACATGAATAGGGTGTCAGTGTGATAGTCATCTTTTATATTTAAACAGTCCTAGCCATTTACGTGGGTGGCGAAAGGGTCAAGTTTTTTATAAATGTGCTCCACATCTGACGGTAAGCCGTTCTGACTGAAGGTTGTCATTTCTCCTCTATGCGAGTAAAATGAGGCATGCTTCTGCAGCGGGGCAGACCTACACATCAAGTAAAAGTGTCAGACCAGAATGAGATTTTGGGTGGACTAAGGCGAGGTGATCGCGAATTTAGCAAGATTTATGATGTTTTGTGGCTATAGACGATAGTTCGCGGTCTTACGGTCCCCTATCGACACGACTTCGCATTTTATTGCAGAATTCGAGTGCCGTGGATCCAGTTTCTTACTAACACAAGTACTTGCATCTCCCTTGACAGTCTCCAAACTATCCAATGATAGAAAGGCTGCGGGTGACCTTATTACCACGACTTACGGGAGTCACTCATATATACACATGAGCCTGTCTGAACAAGTATTAAGTTTTTCTCATCCTTTCACCTGAGTGTTTTTACAGGATCCAGTAAGAGAGAGGAGGCGTGTTTTTACCTCCGCAGGTCGTTTGCGCGTTTCCCCTGTCTTCGAGCGGGATAGCAGTTGCCTGTGCTTTCATTGGTTGGGCGCCTATCCGAAGGCTATCCACCTGGTCTGTTCACCCCGGTTTGGAACAGCCAATTTAGAAAAAGTTAAATTGACGGGGATTTATTAAGAAAAGCAAATTTTAATTATATTCGCGTTCACCTCTGTATGGATGTCTCTTTTCCCATATTTTGATCCGTATGTTGCGTCAAATCAGAAGGATTTACACAACATCCGTATCTCCCTATTGGTAACTCTAGCATTTGGCATTGCTTGGTTTATGGGTTGGGCTGAGTTTGAGGAGTTGAGAATCAGAGAGTTGAAATATGGAGATTTGCCTTGTTTCGGAATAGGATGATTGACTATTCCATCATCAGTGGCCAGACAAGGGCTTTCACTATGTAAGTTTGCCTGAGGATTGGCTTCACTTATCATAGTTACTGGGGTTAATTGAGGATTTTATTTACTATGCTTTGGTCTTGTTTGAAATATCAAAAACACGTCTGTGTTTAAAAGGATAATTAAGTAACACATTTTACATGAATAGGGTGTCAGTGTGATAGTCATCTTTTATATTTAAACAGTCCTAGCCATTTACGTGGGTGGCGAAAGGGTCAAGTTTTTTATAAATGTGCTCCACATCTGACGGTAAGCCGTTCTGACTGAAGGTTGTCATTTCTCCTCTATGCGAGTAAAATGAGGCATGCTTCTGCAGCGGGGCAGACCTACACATCAAGTAAAAGTGTCAGACCAGAATGAGATTTTGGGTGGACTAAGGCGAGGTGATCGCGAATTTAGCAAGATTTATGATGTTTTGTGGCTATAGACGATAGTTCGCGGTCTTACGGTCCCCTATCGACACGACTTCGCATTTTATTGCAGAATTCGAGTGCCGTGGATCCAGTTTCTTACTAACACAAGTACTTGCATCTCCCTTGACAGTCTCCAAACTATCCAATGATAGAAAGGCTGCGGGTGACCTTATTACCACGACTTACGGGAGTCACTCATATATACACATGAGCCTGTCTGAACAAGTATTAAGTTTTTCTCATCCTTTCACCTGAGTGTTTTTACAGGATCCAGTAAGAGAGAGGAGGCGTGTTTTTACCTCCGCAGGTCGTTTGCGCGTTTCCCCTGTCTTCGAGCGGGATAGCAGTTGCCTGTGCTTTCATTGGTTGGGCGCCTATCCGAAGGCTATCCACCTGGTCTGTTCACCCCGGTTTGGAACAGCCAATTTAGAAAAAGTTAAATTGACGGGGATTTATTAAGAAAAGCAAATTTTAATTATATTCGCGTTCACCTCTGTATGGATGTCTCTTTTCCCATATTTTGATCCGTATGTTGCGTCAAATCAGAAGGATTTACACAACATCCGTATCTCCCTATTGGTAACTCTAGCATTTGGCATTGCTTGGTTTATGGGTTGGGCTGAGTTTGAGGAGTTGAGAATCAGAGAGTTGAAATATGGAGATTTGCCTTGTTTCGGAATAGGATGATTGACTATTCCATCATCAGTGGCCAGACAAGGGCTTTCACTATGTAAGTTTGCCTGAGGATTGGCTTCACTTATCATAGTTACTGGGGTTAATTGAGGATTTTATTTACTATGCTTTGGTCTTGTTTGAAATATCAAAAACACGTCTGTGTTTAAAAGGATAATTAAGTAACACATTTTACATGAATAGGGTGTCAGTGTGATAGTCATCTTTTATATTTAAACAGTCCTAGCCATTTACGTGGGTGGCGAAAGGGTCAAGTTTTTTATAAATGTGCTCCACATCTGACGGTAAGCCGTTCTGACTGAAGGTTGTCATTTCTCCTCTATGCGAGTAAAATGAGGCATGCTTCTGCAGCGGGGCAGACCTACACATCAAGTAAAAGTGTCAGACCAGAATGAGATTTTGGGTGGACTAAGGCGAGGTGATCGCGAATTTAGCAAGATTTATGATGTTTTGTGGCTATAGACGATAGTTCGCGGTCTTACGGTCCCCTATCGACACGACTTCGCATTTTATTGCAGAATTCGAGTGCCGTGGATCCAGTTTCTTACTAACACAAGTACTTGCATCTCCCTTGACAGTCTCCAAACTATCCAATGATAGAAAGGCTGCGGGTGACCTTATTACCACGACTTACGGGAGTCACTCATATATACACATGAGCCTGTCTGAACAAGTATTAAGTTTTTCTCATCCTTTCACCTGAGTGTTTTTACAGGATCCAGTAAGAGAGAGGAGGCGTGTTTTTACCTCCGCAGGTCGTTTGCGCGTTTCCCCTGTCTTCGAGCGGGATAGCAGTTGCCTGTGCTTTCATTGGTTGGGCGCCTATCCGAAGGCTATCCACCTGGTCTGTTCACCCCGGTTTGGAACAGCCAATTTAGAAAAAGTTAAATTGACGGGGATTTATTAAGAAAAGCAAATTTTAATTATATTCGCGTTCACCTCTGTATGGATGTCTCTTTTCCCATATTTTGATCCGTATGTTGCGTCAAATCAGAAGTATTAAGTTTTTCTCATCCTTTCACCTGAGTGTTTTTACAGGATCCAGTAAGAGAGAGGAGGCGTGTTTTTACCTCCGCAGGTCGTTTGCGCGTTTCCCCTGTCTTCGAGCGGGATAGCAGTTGCCTGTGCTTTCATTGGTTGGGCGCCTATCCGAAGGCTATCCACCTGGTCTGTTCACCCCGGTTTGGAACAGCCAATTTAGAAAAAGTTAAATTGACGGGGATTTATTAAGAAAAGCAAATTTTAATTATATTCGCGTTCACCTCTGTATGGATGTCTCTTTTCCCATATTTTGATCCGTATGTTGCGTCAAATCAGAAGGATTTACACAACATCCGTATCTCCCTATTGGTAACTCTAGCATTTGGCATTGCTTGGTTTATGGGTTGGGCTGAGTTTGAGGAGTTGAGAATCAGAGAGTTGAAATATGGAGATTTGCCTTGTTTCGGAATAGGATGATTGACTATTCCATCATCAGTGGCCAGACAAGGGCTTTCACTATGTAAGTTTGCCTGAGGATTGGCTTCACTTATCATAGTTACTGGGGTTAATTGAGGATTTTATTTACTATGCTTTGGTCTTGTTTGAAATATCAAAAACACGTCTGTGTTTAAAAGGATAATTAAGTAACACATTTTACATGAATAGGGTGTCAGTGTGATAGTCATCTTTTATATTTAAACAGTCCTAGCCATTTACGTGGGTGGCGAAAGGGTCAAGTTTTTTATAAATGTGCTCCACATCTGACGGTAAGCCGTTCTGACTGAAGGTTGTCATTTCTCCTCTATGCGAGTAAAATGAGGCATGCTTCTGCAGCGGGGCAGACCTACACATCAAGTAAAAGTGTCAGACCAGAATGAGATTTTGGGTGGACTAAGGCGAGGTGATCGCGAATTTAGCAAGATTTATGATGTTTTGTGGCTATAGACGATAGTTCGCGGTCTTACGGTCCCCTATCGACACGACTTCGCATTTTATTGCAGAATTCGAGTGCCGTGGATCCAGTTTCTTACTAACACAAGTACTTGCATCTCCCTTGACAGTCTCCAAACTATCCAATGATAGAAAGGCTGCGGGTGACCTTATTACCACGACTTACGGGAGTCACTCATATATACACATGAGCCTGTCTGAACAAGTATTAAGTTTTTCTCATCCTTTCACCTGAGTGTTTTTACAGGATCCAGTAAGAGAGAGGAGGCGTGTTTTTACCTCCGCAGGTCGTTTGCGCGTTTCCCCTGTCTTCGAGCGGGATAGCAGTTGCCTGTGCTTTCATTGGTTGGGCGCCTATCCGAAGGCTATCCACCTGGTCTGTTCACCCCGGTTTGGAACAGCCAATTTAGAAAAAGTTAAATTGACGGGGATTTATTAAGAAAAGCAAATTTTAATTATATTCGCGTTCACCTCTGTATGGATGTCTCTTTTCCCATATTTTGATCCGTATGTTGCGTCAAATCAGAAGGATTTACACAACATCCGTATCTCCCTATTGGTAACTCTAGCATTTGGCATTGCTTGGTTTATGGGTTGGGCTGAGTTTGAGGAGTTGAGAATCAGAGAGTTGAAATATGGAGATTTGCCTTGTTTCGGAATAGGATGATTGACTATTCCATCATCAGTGGCCAGACAAGGGCTTTCACTATGTAAGTTTGCCTGAGGATTGGCTTCACTTATCATAGTTACTGGGGTTAATTGAGGATTTTATTTACTATGCTTTGGTCTTGTTTGAAATATCAAAAACACGTCTGTGTTTAAAAGGATAATTAAGTAACACATTTTACATGAATAGGGTGTCAGTGTGATAGTCATCTTTTATATTTAAACAGTCCTAGCCATTTACGTGGGTGGCGAAAGGGTCATTAAGATTTTCTCATCCCTTCACCTGAGTGTTTTTACAGGATCCAGTAAGAGAGAGGAGGCGTGTTTTTACCTCCGCAGATCGTTTGCGCGTTTCCCCTGTCTTCGAGCGGGATAGCAGTTGCCTGTGCTTTCATTGGTTGGGCGCCTATCCGAAGGCTATCCACCTGGTCTGTTCACCCCGGTTTGGAACAGCCAATTTAGAAAAAGTTAAATTGACGGGGATTTATTAAAAACAAATTTTTTAATTATATTCGCGTTCACCTCTGTATGGATGTCTCTTTTCCTATATTTTGATCCGTATGTTGCGTCAAATCAGAAGGATTTACACAACATCCGTATCTCCCTATTGGTAACTATAGCATTTGGCATTGCTTGGTTTATGGGTTGGGCTGAGTTTGAGGAGTTGAGAAAATGAGAGTTGAAAAATGGAGATTTGCCTTGTTTCGGAATAGGATGATTGACTATTCCATCATCAGTGGCCAGACAAGGACTTTCACTATGTAAGCTTGCCTGAGGATTGGCCTTGCTTCTCATAGCTACTAGTTTATAAGCTTACCTGAGGTTTGGTATCGCTTATTCATATAGACTTAAGGTAATGATGGAGTGAGGGTTGTATTCTCACCCAGACCGTTTTGGATGCCCGCCATTTCAAGCGACTGTTACTTTTCTGTATGCTTTCATCGGAAAACGCCTACGTGGGAGACTCTATGCGCGTCGGTGTATAGTCGTAATATGCTGATGTTCCATCCTTGCTTTCTCAACAAAAAAATTATTTTTATTACTTTACGTTACCATAGGATGTATACGTTCAGCATATTTGGAGGGAGCTGTTCCTATTTGTGATTCTCCTGTTGTTTCATATCTGAAGGATATGAATACCAGTAGAATCTCCCTATTGTTAACTAAAGCATTTGGCATTGCTTGGTTTGAGGGGTTGGACGAGAGATGCGGAGCCTGATGCCTTGTTTCGGAAATAGGATGATTGCTATTTCCATCATCAGTGGCCAGACAAGGACTTTCACTATGTAAGCTTGCCTGAGGATTGGCCTTGCTTCTCATAGCTACTAGTTTATAAGCTTACCTGAGGTTTGGTATCGCTTATTTAGATAGAAATGGGCTTTCACCAGTTTCGCATACCTTTACTACTTCTGGTTACTAACGGATTGGGTTTGGGCTGGGTGTGTTTTGGGTTTTGGGTTACTGTGGATAGCCCATACAATTCTCTAGACCTATAGAATTGTACGGCACCAGCATATTGCCTTGTTTTTAGGCAAGACAAGATGTTGATGATGTTTTGGAGGCAGACAAAATTCTAGCTAAATCTGAAAAAACATCCTAATACCCTATAGGCTAATGACTTGTTCCTATTACTTGGAGCGCAATGTGGCATCGTATCAAAGTGATACAATGGAGAACCACCTCCAAAGTTATTGCCAGTCGCGCTCATGCTCCCGTCATGATTTGAGTCGTGGCAAGTTCGGACAGGGGGAGGGAGAGTGATTTTTTGTCATACATGAATTCTTTATAATAATTTCCTTTCGTCCTCTCCTTCGTCTTCCTCTCCTTCTTCATCCTCTCCTTCTTTTCTCCTTCGTCTTCCTCTCCTTGATCTTCTTCTCCTTGGTCTTCCTCTCCTTCTTCTGGATTGATTTTTTAAAATTCCTTATTCTTCTCCTCCAGGGGAAGGCGGTTTTTGATTTTTAAAATTCTTTTCCGGCTGCTTCTGCTTGGCTGGTTTCCTACTGCTAATTTTGCTGTTTCCTTCGATGTTGCTCGTTCGACGTTCGGCTGCAGAATGATGTTTTCCTCTGGTGTGCGCTCTCTTATATACTTTTTTGCTGGTGGTGGGTGGTGGGTCTCCGGTGGTGGGTGGTGGGTGGTGGGTGGTGGGTCTCTGGTGGTGGGTGGTGGGTGGTGGGTGGTGGGTCTCTGGTGGTGGGTGGTGGGTGGTGGGTGGTGGGTGGTGGGTGGTGGGTCTCTGGTGGTGGGTGGTGGGTGGTGGGTGGTGGGTGGTGGGTGGTGGGTGGTGGGTGGTGGGTCTCTGGTGGTGGGTGGTGGGTGGTGGGTGGTGGGTGGTGGGTGGTGGGTGGTGGATTTTAAATTTTTCTCATCCTTTCACCTGAGTGTTTTTACAGGATCCAGTAAGAGAGAGGAGGCGTATTTATGACCTCCGCAGATCGTTTGCGCGTTTCCCCTGTCTTCGAGCGGGATAGCAGTTGTCTGTGCTTTCATTGGTTGGGCGCCTATCCGAAGGCTATCCACCTGGTCTGTCCACCCCGGTTTGGAACAGCCAATTTTAGAAAAAATTTTAAATTGACGGGGATTTAAGAAAAGCAAATTTTAATTATATTCGCGTTAAGTTTTTCTCATCCTTTCACCTGAGTGTTTTTACAGGATCCAGTAAGAGAGAGGAGGCGTGTTTTTACCTCCGCAGGTCGTTTGCGCGTTTCCCCTGTCTTCGAGCGGGATAGCAGTTGCCTGTGCTTTCATTGGTTGGGCGCCTATCCGAAGGCTATCCACCTGGTCTGTTCACCCCGGTTTGGAACAGCCAATTTAGAAAAAGTTAAATTGACGGGGATTTATTAAGAAAAGCAAATTTTAATTATATTCGCGTTCACCTCTGTATGGATGTCTCTTTTCCCATATTTTGATCCGTATGTTGCGTCAAATCAGAAGGATTTACACAACATCCGTATCTCCCTATTGGTAACTCTAGCATTTGGCATTGCTTGGTTTATGGGTTGGGCTGAGTTTGAGGAGTTGAGAATAAGAGAGTTGAAATATGGAGATTTGCCTTGTTTCGGAATAGGATGATTGACTATTCCATCATCAGTGGCCAGACAAGGGCTTTCACTATGTAAGTTTGCCTGAGGATTGGCTTCACTTATCATAGTTACTGGGGTTAATTGAGGATTTTATTTACTATGCTTTGGTCTTGTTTGAAATATCAAAAACACATCTGTGTTTAAAAGGATAATTAAGTAACACATTTTACATGAATAGGGTGTCAGTGTGATAGTCATCTTTTATATTTTTAGTTGGTGATGCTAAATGTACCCGATGTGTTGGATCGAGACAAGTTCGCATCTGACAGAGTGTGTTAGTCTCTGACAGGTCGGCTTCGTCGTGCTCCCGTTTTTGAACGATATCTTTACTTGCCTATGATTTTCATTGGCTGATAAAACTTACGCAATTGTTTTTACGTAGTACCTCACTGATCATGAAGAGTTATGATCTGTAGGAGAGAAATAGGTTATGCCTTGTTTCGGAATAGGATGATTGACTATTCCATCATCAGTGGCCAGACAAGGGCTTTCACTATGTAAGTTTGCCTGAGGATTGGCTTCACTTATCATAGTTACTGGGGTTAATTGAAGATTTAATTACTCTATTATGGTCTTATTTGGAATATCAAAAACACATCTGTGTTTAAATGGATAATTACTTAACACATTTTACAGGAATAGAATGTCAGTGTGAAAGTCATCTTTTATATTTAAACAGTCCTAGCCATTTACGTGGGTGGCGAAAGGGTCAAGTTTTTTATAAATGTGATTCACATCTGACGGTAAGCCGTTCTGTCTGAAGGTTGTCATTTCTCCTCTATGCGAGTAAAATGAGGCACGCTTCTGCAGCGGGGCAGACCTACACATCAAGTAAATGCGTTTAGACCAATTTGAGAGATTTTGAGTGGTATGAGAGAAAAATAGGCTTTGACTGAGATAATTAGCCTGAAGAATGGCTCAATTGGGTGGATTTTGTGTGGCTATGGAAATAGTATTTCGGTGTGTTAGTCCATACTTTACTATTCACAGATTAGAGGTGTGAGTTCTTATATCTGTTTGCCGTGAGACCAGTTTCTTACTCACCGTAGGTAGTTAAATATATCTCAACGGTATCCACACTGTCTCAGCAAAAAAGAAGCAGGATCTAAGCTCCAGTCTTAACATTTTTGTTAGACAGAGAGGCTGCAGGTGACCTTAATACCTGTCTTACGAGCCTTCTTTCCTATAAATACAGGAAGGTAATCCTTATCAAGTTGAATTAATAAGGCACAAAGCTTTAGTTGGTGATGCTAAATGTACCCGATGTGTTGGATCGAGACAAGTTCGCATCTGACAGAGTGTGTTAGTCTCTGACAGGTCGGCTTCGTCGTGCTCCCGTTTTTGAACGATATCTTTACTTGCCTATGATTTTCATTGGCTGATAAAACTTACGCAATTGTTTTTACGTAGTACCTCACTGATCATGAAGAGTTATGATCTGTAGGAGAGAAATAGGTTATGCCTTGTTTCGGAATAGGATGATTGACTATTCCATCATCAGTGGCCAGACAAGGGCTTTCACTATGTAAGTTTGCCTGAGGATTGGCTTCACTTATCATAGTTACTGGGGTTAATTGAAGATTTAATTACTCTATTATGGTCTTATTTGGAATATCAAAAACACATCTGTGTTTAAATGGATAATTACTTAACACATTTTACAGGAATAGAATGTCAGTGTGAAAGTCATCTTTTATATTTAAACAGTCCTAGCCATTTACGTGGGTGGCGAAAGGGTCAAGTTTTTTATAAATGTGATTCACATCTGACGGTAAGCCGTTCTGTCTGAAGGTTGTCATTTCTCCTCTATGCGAGTAAAATGAGGCACGCTTCTGCAGCGGGGCAGACCTACACATCAAGTAAATGCGTTTAGACCAATTTGAGAGATTTTGAGTGGTATGAGAGAAAAATAGGCTTTGACTGAGATAATTAGCCTGAAGAATGGCTCAATTGGGTGGATTTTGTGTGGCTATGGAAATAGTATTTCGGTGTGTTAGTCCATACTTTACTATTCACAGATTAGAGGTGTGAGTTCTTATATCTGTTTGCCGTGAGACCAGTTTCTTACTCACCGTAGGTAGTTAAATATATCTCAACGGTATCCACACTGTCTCAGCAAAAAAGAAGCAGGATCTAAGCTCCAGTCTTAACATTTTTGTTAGACAGAGAGGCTGCAGGTGACCTTAATACCTGTCTTACGAGCCTTCTTTCCTATAAATACAGGAAGGTAATCCTTATCAAGTTGAATTAATAAGGCACAAAGCTTTAGTTGGTGATGCTAAATGTACCCGATGTGTTGGATCGAGACAAGTTCGCATCTGACAGAGTGTGTTAGTCTCTGACAGGTCGGCTTCGTCGTGCTCCCGTTTTTGAACGATATCTTTACTTGCCTATGATTTTCATTGGCTGATAAAACTTACGCAATTGTTTTTACGTAGTACCTCACTGATCATGAAGAGTTATGATCTGTAGGAGAGAAATAGGTTATGCCTTGTTTCGGAATAGGATGATTGACTATTCCATCATCAGTGGCCAGACAAGGGCTTTCACTATGTAAGTTTGCCTGAGGATTGGCTTCACTTATCATAGTTACTGGGGTTAATTGAAGATTTAATTACTCTATTATGGTCTTATTTGGAATATCAAAAACACATCTGTGTTTAAATGGATAATTACTTAACACATTTTACAGGAATAGAATGTCAGTGTGAAAGTCATCTTTTATATTTAAACAGTCCTAGCCATTTACGTGGGTGGCGAAAGGGTCAAGTTTTTTATAAATGTGATTCACATCTGACGGTAAGCCGTTCTGTCTGAAGGTTGTCATTTCTCCTCTATGCGAGTAAAATGAGGCACGCTTCTGCAGCGGGGCAGACCTACACATCAAGTAAATGCGTTTAGACCAATTTGAGAGATTTTGAGTGGTATGAGAGAAAAATAGGCTTTGACTGAGATAATTAGCCTGAAGAATGGCTCAATTGGGTGGATTTTGTGTGGCTATGGAAATAGTATTTCGGTGTGTTAGTCCATACTTTACTATTCACAGATTAGAGGTGTGAGTTCTTATATCTGTTTGCCGTGAGACCAGTTTCTTACTCACCGTAGGTAGTTAAATATATCTCAACGGTATCCACACTGTCTCAGCAAAAAAGAAGCAGGATCTAAGCTCCAGTCTTAACATTTTTGTTAGACAGAGAGGCTGCAGGTGACCTTAATACCTGTCTTACGAGCCTTCTTTCCTATAAATACAGGAAGGTAATCCTTATCAAGTTGAATTAATAAGGCACAAAGCTTTAGTTGGTGATGCTAAATGTACCCGATGTGTTGGATCGAGACAAGTTCGCATCTGACAGAGTGTGTTAGTCTCTGACAGGTCGGCTTCGTCGTGCTCCCGTTTTTGAACGATATCTTTACTTGCCTATGATTTTCATTGGCTGATAAAACTTACGCAATTGTTTTTACGTAGTACCTCACTGATCATGAAGAGTTATGATCTGTAGGAGAGAAATAGGTTATGCCTTGTTTCGGAATAGGATGATTGACTATTCCATCATCAGTGGCCAGACAAGGGCTTTCACTATGTAAGTTTGCCTGAGGATTGGCTTCACTTATCATAGTTACTGGGGTTAATTGAAGATTTAATTACTCTATTATGGTCTTATTTGGAATATCAAAAACACATCTGTGTTTAAATGGATAATTACTTAACACATTTTACAGGAATAGAATGTCAGTGTGAAAGTCATCTTTTATATTTAAACAGTCCTAGCCATTTACGTGGGTGGCGAAAGGGTCAAGTTTTTTATAAATGTGATTCACATCTGACGGTAAGCCGTTCTGTCTGAAGGTTGTCATTTCTCCTCTATGCGAGTAAAATGAGGCACGCTTCTGCAGCGGGGCAGACCTACACATCAAGTAAATGCGTTTAGACCAATTTGAGAGATTTTGAGTGGTATGAGAGAAAAATAGGCTTTGACTGAGATAATTAGCCTGAAGAATGGCTCAATTGGGTGGATTTTGTGTGGCTATGGAAATAGTATTTCGGTGTGTTAGTCCATACTTTACTATTCACAGATTAGAGGTGTGAGTTCTTATATCTGTTTGCCGTGAGACCAGTTTCTTACTCACCGTAGGTAGTTAAATATATCTCAATGGTATCCACACTGTCTCAGCAAAAAAGAAGCAGGATCTAAGCTCCAGTCTTAACATTTTTGTTAGACAGAGAGGCTGCAGGTGACCTTAATACCTGTCTTACGAGCCTTCTTTCCTATAAATACAGGAAGGTAATCCTTATCAAGTTGAATTAATAAGGCACAAAGCTTTAGTTGGTGATGCTAAATGTACCCGATGTGTTGGATCGAGACAAGTTCGCATCTGACAGAGTGTGTTAGTCTCTGACAGGTCGGCTTCGTCGTGCTCCCGTTTTTGAACGATATCTTTACTTGCCTATGATTTTCATTGGCTGATAAAACTTACGCAATTGTTTTTACGTAGTACCTCACTGATCATGAAGAGTTATGATCTGTAGGAGAGAAATAGGTTATGCCTTGTTTCGGAATAGGATGATTGACTATTCCATCATCAGTGGCCAGACAAGGGCTTTCACTATGTAAGTTTGCCTGAGGATTGGCTTCACTTATCATAGTTACTGGGGTTAATTGAAGATTTAATTACTCTATTATGGTCTTATTTGGAATATCAAAAACACATCTGTGTTTAAATGGATAATTACTTAACACATTTTACAGGAATAGAATGTCAGTGTGAAAGTCATCTTTTATATTTAAACAGTCCTAGCCATTTACGTGGGTGGCGAAAGGGTCAAGTTTTTTATAAATGTGATTCACATCTGACGGTAAGCCGTTCTGTCTGAAGGTTGTCATTTCTCCTCTATGCGAGTAAAATGAGGCACGCTTCTGCAGCGGGGCAGACCTACACATCAAGTAAATGCGTTTAGACCAATTTGAGAGATTTTGAGTGGTATGAGAGAAAAATAGGCTTTGACTGAGATAATTAGCCTGAAGAATGGCTCAATTGGGTGGATTTTGTGTGGCTATGGAAATAGTATTTCGGTGTGTTAGTCCATACTTTACTATTCACAGATTAGAGGTGTTAAATTTTTCTCATCCTTTCACCTGAGTGTTTTTACAGGATCCAGTAAGAGAGAGGAGGCGTATTTATGACCTCCGCAGATCGTTTGCGCGTTTCCCCTGTCTTCGAGCGGGATAGCAGTTGTCTGTGCTTTCATTGGTTGGGCGCCTATCCGAAGGCTATCCACCTGGTCTGTCCACCCCGGTTTGGAACAGCCAATTTTAGAAAAAATTTTAAATTGACGGGGATTTAAGAAAAGCAAATTTTAATTATATTCGCGTTCACCTCTGTATGTATGTCCCTTTCCTATATTTTGATCCGTATGTTGCGTCAAATCAGAAGGATTTACACAACATCCGTATCTCCCTATTGGTAACTATAGCATTTGGCATTGCTTGGTTTATGGGTTGGGCTGAGTTTGAGGAGTTGAGAAAAAGAGAGATGAAAAGTGGAGATTTGCCTTGTTTCGGAATAGGATGATTGACTATTCCATCATCAGTGGCCAGACAAGGACTTTCACTATGTAAGCTTGCCTGAGGATTGGCCTTGCTTCTCATAGCTACTAGTTAATAAGCTTACCTGAGGTTTGGTATCGCTTATTTGGATTAAGAAATGGGCTTTCACCAGTTTCGCATACCTGTACTACTTCTGGTTACTCGCGGATTGGGTTTGGGTTTGGTTTGGGTTGGGTTTGTTTGCTTTGGGGACCTGTGGATAACCCATGCAAATCTCTAGTCCTATAGACTTGCACGGCACCAGCATATTGCCTTGTTTTGAGCAAGACAAGATGTTGATGGTAAATTGGAGGCAGACAACTTTCTATCTAAGCTGAAAAAACATCCTAATACCCTATAGGCTACTGACTTAGTCCTTTCTGCTTGGAGCGCAATGTGGCATCGTATCAAAGTGATACGATGGAGATCCACCTCCAAAGTTAGTGCCAGTTAAGGTAATGATGGAGTGAGGGTTGTATTCTCACCCAGACCGTTTTGGATGCCCGCCATTTCAAGCGACTGTTACTTTTCTGTATGCTTTCATCGGAAAACGCCTACGTGGGAGACTCTATGCGCGTCGGTGTATAGTCGTAATATGCTGATGTTCCATCCTTGCTTTCTCAACAAAAAAATTATTTTTATTACTTTACGTTACCATAGGATGTATACGTTCAGCATATTTGGAGGGAGCTGTTCCTATTTGTGATTCTCCTGTTGTTTCATATCTGAAGGATATGAATACCAGTAGAATCTCCCTATTGTTAACTAAAGCATTTGGCATTGCTTGGTTTGAGGGTTTGGACGAGAGATGCGGAGTTTGATGCCTTGTTTCGGAAATAGGATGATTGCTATTTCCATCATCAGTGGCCAGACAAGGACTTTCACTATGTAAGCTTGCCTGAGGATTGGCCTTGCTTCTCATAGCTACTAGTTTATAAGCTTACCTGAGGTTTGGTATCGCTTATTTAGATAGAGATGGGCTTTCACCAGTTTCGCATACCTTTACTACTTCTGGTTACTAACGGATTGGGTTTGGGCTGGGTGTGTTTTGGGTTTTGGGTTACTGTGGATAGCCCATACAATTCTCTAGACCTATAGAATTGTACGGCACCAGCATATTGCCTTGTTTTTAGGCAAGACAAGATGTTGATGATGTTTTGGAGGCAGACAAAATTCTAGCTAAATCTGAAAAAACATCCTAATACCCTATAGGCTAATGACTTGTTCCTATTACTTGGAGCGCAATGTGGCATCGTATCAAAGTGATACAATGGAGAACCACCTCCAAAGTTATTGCCAGTCGCGCTCATGCTCCCGTCATGATTTGAGTCGTGGCAAGTTCGGACAGGGGGAGGGAGAGTGATTTTTTGTCATACATGAATTCTTTATAATAATTTCCTTTCGTCCTCTCCTTCGTCTTCCTCTCCTTCTTCATCCTCTCCTTCTTTTCTCCTTCGTCTTCCTCTCCTTGATCTTCTTCTCCTTGGTCTTCCTCTCCTTCTTCTGGATTGATTTTTTACAATTCCTTATTTTTCTCCTCCAGGGAAAGGCGGTTTTTGATTTTTAAAATTCTTTTCCGGCTGTTTCTGCTTGGCTGGTTTCCTACTGCTAATTTTTGCTGTTTCCTTCGATGTTGCTCGTTCGACGTTCGGCTGCAGAATGATGTTTTCCTCTGGTGTGCGCTCTCTTATATACTTTTTTGCTGGTGGTGGGTGGTGGGTGGTGGGTCTCCGGTGGTGGGTGGTGGGTGGTGGGTGGTGGGTGGTGGGTGGTGGGTGGTGGGTGGTGGGTGGTGGGTGGTGGTTGGTGGGTGGTGGGTGGTGGGTCTCTGGTGGTGGGTGGTGGGTCTCTGGTGGTGGGTGGTGGGTCTCTGGTGGTGGGTGGTGGGTGGTGGGTGGTGGGTGGTGGGTCATAGGTGGTGGGTGGTGGTATTAAGTTTTTCTCATCCTTTCACCTGAGTGTTTTTACAGGATCCAGTAAGAGAGAGGAGGCGTGTTTTTACCTCCGCAGGTCGTTTGCGCGTTTCCCCTGTCTTCGAGCGGGATAGCAGTTGCCTGTGCTTTCATTGGTTGGGCGCCTATCCGAAGGCTATCCACCTGGTCTGTTCACCCCGGTTTGGAACAGCCAATTTAGAAAAAGTTAAATTGACGGGGATTTATTAAGAAAAGCAAATTTTAATTATATTCGCGTTCACCTCTGTATGGATGTCTCTTTTCCCATATTTTGATCCGTATGTTGCGTCAAATCAGAAGGATTTACACAACATCCGTATCTCCCTATTGGTTTATGGGTTGGGCTGAGTTTGAGGAGTTGAGAAAATGAGAGTTGAAATATGGAGATTTGCCTTGTTTCGGAATAGGATGATTGACTATTCCATCATCAGTGGCCAGACAAGGGCTTTCACTATGTAAGTTTGCCTGAGGATTGGCTTCACTTATCATAGTTACTGGGGTTAATTGAAGATTTAATTACTCTATTATGGTCTTATATCAAAAACACATCTGTGTTTAAAAGGGTAATTACTTAACACATTTTACAGGAATAGAATGTCAGTGTGAAAGTCATCTTTTATATTTAAACAGTCCTAGCCATTTTGGGTGGCGAAAGGGTCAAGTTTTTTATAAATGTGATTCACATCTGACGGTAAGCCGTTCTGTCTGAAGGTTGTCATTTCTCCTCTATGCGAGTAAAATGAGGCACGCTTCTGCAGCGGGGCAGACCTACACATCAAGTAAAAGTGTCAGACCAGAATGAGATTTTGGGTGGACGTTGTCTGTCTGTTACGATTGTCCGGTTTAACTAAGGCGAGGTGATCGCGAATTTAGCAAGATTTATGATGTTTTGTGGCTATAGACGATAGTTCGCGGTCTTACGGTCCCCTATCGACACGACTTCGCATTTTATTGCAGAATTCGAGTGCCGTGGATCCAGTTTCTTACTAACACAAGTACTTGCATCTCCCTTGACAGTCTCCAAACTATCCAATGATAGAAAGGCTGCGGGTGACCTTATTACCACGACTTACGGGAGTCACTCATATATACACATGAGCCTGTCTGAACAAGTATTAAGTTTTTCTCATCCTTTCACCTGAGTGTTTTTACAGGATCCAGTAAGAGAGAGGAGGCGTGTTTTTACCTCCGCAGGTCGTTTGCGCGTTTCCCCTGTCTTCGAGCGGGATAGCAGTTGCCTGTGCTTTCATTGGTTGGGCGCCTATCCGAAGGCTATCCACCTGGTCTGTTCACCCCGGTTTGGAACAGCCAATTTAGAAAAAGTTAAATTGACGGGGATTTATTAAGAAAAGCAAATTTTAATTATATTCGCGTTCACCTCTGTATGGATGTCTCTTTTCCCATATTTTGATCCGTATGTTGCGTCAAATCAGAAGGATTTACACAACATCCGTATCTCCCTATTGGTTTATGGGTTGGGCTGAGTTTGAGGAGTTGAGAAAATGAGAGTTGAAATATGGAGATTTGCCTTGTTTCGGAATAGGATGATTGACTATTCCATCATCAGTGGCCAGACAAGGGCTTTCACTATGTAAGTTTGCCTGAGGATTGGCTTCACTTATCATAGTTACTGGGGTTAATTGAAGATTTAATTACTCTATTATGGTCTTATATCAAAAACACATCTGTGTTTAAAAGGGTAATTACTTAACACATTTTACAGGAATAGAATGTCAGTGTGAAAGTCATCTTTTATATTTAAACAGTCCTAGCCATTTTGGGTGGCGAAAGGGTCAAGTTTTTTATAAATGTGATTCACATCTGACGGTAAGCCGTTCTGTCTGAAGGTTGTCATTTCTCCTCTATGCGAGTAAAATGAGGCACGCTTCTGCAGCGGGGCAGACCTACACATCAAGTAAAAGTGTCAGACCAGAATGAGATTTTGGGTGGACGTTGTCTGTCTGTTACGATTGTCCGGTTTAACTAAGGCGATTAGTTGGTGATGCTAAATGTACCCGATGTGTTGGATCGAGACAAGTTCGCATCTGACAGAGTGTGTTAGTCTCTGACAGGTCGGCTTCGTCGTGCTCCCGTTTTTGAACGATATCTTTACTTGCCTATGATTTTCATTGGCTGATAAAACTTACGCAATTGTTTTTACGTAGTACCTCACTGATCATGAAGAGTTATGATCTGTAGGAGAGAAATAGGTTATGCCTTGTTTCGGAATAGGATGATTGACTATTCCATCATCAGTGGCCAGACAAGGGCTTTCACTATGTAAGTTTGCCTGAGGATTGGCTTCACTTATCATAGTTACTGGGGTTAATTGAAGATTTAATTACTCTATTATGGTCTTATTTGGAATATCAAAAACACATCTGTGTTTAAATGGATAATTACTTAACACATTTTACAGGAATAGAATGTCAGTGTGAAAGTCATCTTTTATATTTAAACAGTCCTAGCCATTTACGTGGGTGGCGAAAGGGTCAAGTTTTTTATAAATGTGATTCACATCTGACGGTAAGCCGTTCTGTCTGAAGGTTGTCATTTCTCCTCTATGCGAGTAAAATGAGGCACGCTTCTGCAGCGGGGCAGACCTACACATCAAGTAAATGCGTTTAGACCAATTTGAGAGATTTTGAGTGGTATGAGAGAAAAATAGGCTTTGACTGAGATAATTAGCCTGAAGAATGGCTCAATTGGGTGGATTTTGTGTGGCTATGGAAATAGTATTTCGGTGTGTTAGTCCATACTTTACTATTCACAGATTAGAGGTGTGAGTTCTTATATCTGTTTGCCGTGAGACCAGTTTCTTACTCACCGTAGGTAGTTAAATATATCTCAACGGTATCCACACTGTCTCAGCAAAAATGAAGCAGGATCTAAGCTCCAGTCTTAACATTTTTGTTAGACAGAGAGGCTGCAGGTGACCTTAATACCTGTCTTACGAGCCTTCTTTCCTATAAATACAGGAAGGTAATCCTTATCAAGTTGAATTAATAAGGCACAAAGCTTTAGTTGGTGATGCTAAATGTACCCGATGTGTTGGATCGAGACAAGTTCGCATCTGACAGAGTGTGTTAGTCTCTGACAGGTCGGCTTCGTCGTGCTCCCGTTTTTGAACGATATCTTTACTTGCCTATGATTTTCATTGGCTGATAAAACTTACGCAATTGTTTTTACGTAGTACCTCACTGATCATGAAGAGTTATGATCTGTAGGAGAGAAATAGGTTATGCCTTGTTTCGGAATAGGATGATTGACTATTCCATCATCAGTGGCCAGACAAGGGCTTTCACTATGTAAGTTTGCCTGAGGATTGGCTTCACTTATCATAGTTACTGGGGTTAATTGAAGATTTAATTACTCTATTATGGTCTTATTTGGAATATCAAAAACACATCTGTGTTTAAATGGATAATTACTTAACACATTTTACAGGAATAGAATGTCAGTGTGAAAGTCATCTTTTATATTTAAACAGTCCTAGCCATTTACGTGGGTGGCGAAAGGGTCAAGTTTTTTATAAATGTGATTCACATCTGACGGTAAGCCGTTCTGTCTGAAGGTTGTCATTTCTCCTCTATGCGAGTAAAATGAGGCACGCTTCTGCAGCGGGGCAGACCTACACATCAAGTAAATGCGTTTAGACCAATTTGAGAGATTTTGAGTGGTATGAGAGAAAAATAGGCTTTGACTGAGATAATTAGCCTGAAGAATGGCTCAATTGGGTGGATTTTGTGTGGCTATGGAAATAGTATTTCGGTGTGTTAGTCCATACTTTACTATTCACAGATTAGAGGTGTGAGTTCTTATATCTGTTTGCCGTGAGACCAGTTTCTTACTCACCGTAGGTAGTTAAATATATCTCAACGGTATCCACACTGTCTCAGCAAAAATGAAGCAGGATCTAAGCTCCAGTCTTAACATTTTTGTTAGACAGAGAGGCTGCAGGTGACCTTAATACCTGTCTTACGAGCCTTCTTTCCTATAAATACAGGAAGGTAATCCTTATCAAGTTGAATTAATAAGGCACAAAGCTTTAGTTGGTGATGCTAAATGTACCCGATGTGTTGGATCGAGACAAGTTCGCATCTGACAGAGTGTGTTAGTCTCTGACAGGTCGGCTTCGTCGTGCTCCCGTTTTTGAACGATATCTTTACTTGCCTATGATTTTCATTGGCTGATAAAACTTACGCAATTGTTTTTACGTAGTACCTCACTGATCATGAAGAGTTATGATCTGTAGGAGAGAAATAGGTTATGCCTTGTTTCGGAATAGGATGATTGACTATTCCATCATCAGTGGCCAGACAAGGGCTTTCACTATGTAAGTTTGCCTGAGGATTGGCTTCACTTATCATAGTTACTGGGGTTAATTGAAGATTTAATTACTCTATTATGGTCTTATTTGGTTTTAAGTTGTTCTCATCCCTTCACCTGAGTGTTTTTACAGGATCCAGTAAGAGAGAGGAGGCGTGTTTTTACCTCCGCAGATCGTTTGCGCGTTTCCCCTGTCTTCGAGCGGGATAGCAGTTGCCTGTGCTTTCATTGGTTGGGCGCCTATCCGAAGGCTATCCACCTGGTCTGTTCACCCCGGTTTGGAACAGCCAATTTAGAAAAAGTTAAATTGACGGGGATTTATTAAGAAAAGCAAATTTTTAATTATATTCGCGTTCACCTCTGTATGGATGTCTCTTTTCCTATATTTTGATCCGTATGTTGCGTAAAATCAGAAGGATTTACACAACATCCGTATCTCCCTATTGGTAACTATAGCATTTGGCATTGCTTGGTTCATGGGTTGGGCTGAGTTTGAGAAAATGAGAGTTAAAAAATTGAGATTTGCCTTGTTTCGGAATAGGATGATTGACTATTCCATCATCAGTGGCCAGACAAGGACTTTCACTATGTAAGCTTGCCTGAGGATTGGCCTTGCTTTTCATAGCTACTAGTTAATAAGCTTACCTGAGGTTTGGTATCGCTTATTCATATAGAAATGGGCTTTCACCAGTTTCGCATACCTGTACTACTTCTGGTTACTCGCGGATTGGGTTTGGGTTTGGCTTGGGTTGGGTGTGTTTGGTTTGGGGTCCTGTGGATAACCCATGCAAATCTCTAGTCCTATAGACTTGCACGGCACCAGCATATTGCCTTGTTTTTAGGCAAGACAAGATGTTGATGATGTTTTGGAGGCAGACAAAATTCTAGCTAAATCTGAAAAAACATCCTAATACCCTATAGGCTAATGACTTGTTCCTATTACTTGGAGCGCAATGTGGCATCGTATCAAAGTGATACAATGGAGATCCACCTCCAAAGTTAGTGCCAGTCGCGCTCATGCTCCCGTCATGATTTGAGTCGTGGCAAGTTCGGACAGGGGGAGGGAGAGTGATTTTTTCTCATGCATAAAAATTCTTTATAAATATCCGGTTTCGTCCTCTCCTTCGTCATCCTCTCCTTCGTCATCCTCTCTTTCGTCATCCTCTCTTTTGTCGTCCTCTCCTTCGTCTTTCTGGTCATCCTCTCCTTTGATTTTTTAAAATTCCTATTTTCCTCCTCCAGGAGAAGTAGGTTTTGATTTTTTAAAATTCTTCTTCGGCTGCTTCTGTTTGGCTGGCTTCCTACTGCTAATTTTGCTGTTCCTTCGATGTTGCTCGTTCGACGTTCGGCTGCAGAATGATGTTTTCCTCTGGTATGCGCTTGCTTATATACTTTTCTGCTGGTGGTGGGTGGTGGGTGGTGGGTCTCCGGTGGTGGGTGGTGGGTGGTGGGTGGTGGGTGGTGGGTCATAGGTGGTGGGTGGTGGGTGGTGGGTGGTGGGTGGTGGGTGGTGGGTGGTGGGTGGTGGGTGGTGGGTGGTGGGTGGTGGGTCATAGGTGGTGGGTGGTGGGTGGTGGGTGGTGGGTGGTGGGTGGTGGGTGGTGGGTGGTGGGTGGTGGGTGGTGGGTGGTGGGTGGTGGGTGGTGGGTGGTGGGTGGTGGGTGGTGGGTCATAGGTGGTGGGTGGTGGGTGGTGGGTGGTGGGTGGTGGGTGCTGGGTGGTGGGTGGTGGGTGGTGGGTGGTGGGTGGTGGATTTTTCCTGGGTGGTGGGTGGTGGGTGGTGGGTGGTGGGTGGTGGGTGGTGGGTGGTGGGTGGTGGATTTTATTTTCTTCAGGGAGTTCGCTACTGTATTCGGATTTTTTGGGTGGTGGGTCTATTTTTCCTAGGTGGTGGGTGTGTGTTTCCTTTCCTCTTGCTAATCCTTCCTTGTTTATCCTCTTGTATGTCTTCCTTCTTGTTTGGTTATGCCTCCTTTTTCCATTTTTAGTCTTCCTTGGTCATCCTGTATTCTTCCTTCCTCCTGTGTTAGTCTTGTTGTATGTTTTCCTTCCTTCTTCTTTTTGTATGTTGATAGGTGTTGGTTGTGTGTTTCCTTTTCCTCTTGTTCATCCTTCCTTGCGTATCCTTTTGTGTGTGTTCTTTCCTGTTTGGAGTGCGTCTTCCTTGGTCCTCCTGTGTTCTTCCTTCTTCCTGTGTTTGTCCTGTTGTATGTCTTCCTTCCTTCTTTTCCTATTGTTCATCCTCTTGTGAGTCTTCCTTCCTGTTTGGATTGTGTCTCCATTTTCTACTTATCGTCTTCCTTGGTCATCCTGTGCTCTTCCTTCCTCCTGTGTTTGTCCTGTTGTATGTTTTCTTTCCTGCTCCTTCTTGTTTGGTGTATGTTGATGGGTGGTGGTTGTGTGTTTCCTTTTCCTCTTGTTCATCCTTTATTGTATATCCTTCCTGTTTGGATTGCATCTTCCTTGGTCATCCTGTGTTCTTCTTTCCTCCTGTGTTTTTCTTTCCTCCTGTGTTTGTCCTGTTGTATGTCTTCCTTCCTTCTCTTTCTTGTTTGGTGGTGGGTGTGTGTTTCCTTTTCTCTTGCTAATCTTTCACTGTTAAGTTTTTCTCATCCTTTCACCTGAGTGTTTTTACAGGATCCAGTAAGAGAGAGGAGGCGTGTTTTTACCTCCGCAGGTCGTTTGCGCGTTTCCCCTGTCTTCGAGCGGGATAGCAGTTGCCTGTGCTTTCATTGGTTGGGCGCCTATCCGAAGGCTATCCACCTGGTCTGTTCACCCCGGTTTGGAACAGCCAATTTAGAAAAAGTTAAATTGACGGGGATTTATTAAGAAAAGCAAATTTTAATTATATTCGCGTTCACCTCTGTATGGATGTCTCTTTTCCCATATTTTGATCCGTATGTTGCGTCAAATCAGAAGGATTTACACAACATCCGTATCTCCCTATTGGTAACTATAGCATTTGGCATTGCTTGGTTTATGGGTTGGGCTGAGTTTGAGGAGTTGAGAATAAGAGAGTTGAAATATGGAGATTTGCCTTGTTTCGGAATAGGATGATTGACTATTCCATCATCAGTGGCCAGACAAGGGCTTTCACTATGTAAGTTTGCCTGAGGATTGGCTTCACTTATCATAGTTACTGGGGTTAATTGAGGATTTTATTTACTATGCTTTGGTCTTGTTTGAAATATCAAAAACACATCTGTGTTTAAAAGGATAATTAAGTAACACATTTTACATGAATAGGGTGTCAGTGTGATAGTCATCTTTTATATTTAAACAGTCCTAGCCATTTACGTGGGTGGCGAAAGGGTCAAGTTTTTTATAAATGTGCTCCACATCTGACGGTAAGCCGTTCTGACTGAAGGTTGTCATTTCTCCTCTATGCGAGTAAAATGAGGCATGCTTCTGCAGCGGGGCAGACCTACACATCAAGTAAAAGTGTCAGACCAGAATGAGATTTTGGGTGGACTAAGGCGAGGTGATCGCGAATTTAGCAAGATTTATGATGTTTTTTGGCTATAGACGATAGTTCGCGGTCTTACGGTCCCCTATCGACACGACTTCGCATTTTATTGCAGAATTCGAGTGCCGTGGATCCAGTTTCTTACTAACACAAGTACTTGCATCTCCCTTGACAGTCTCCAAACTATCCAATGATAGAAAGGCTGCGGGTGACCTTATTACCACGACTTACGGGAGTCACTCATATATACACATGAGCCTGTCTGAACAAGTATTAAGTTTTTCTCATCCTTTCACCTGAGTGTTTTTACAGGATCCAGTAAGAGAGAGGAGGCGTGTTTTTACCTCCGCAGGTCGTTTGCGCGTTTCCCCTGTCTTCGAGCGGGATAGCAGTTGCCTGTGCTTTCATTGGTTGGGCGCCTATCCGAAGGCTATCCACCTGGTCTGTTCACCCCGGTTTGGAACAGCCAATTTAGAAAAAGTTAAATTGACGGGGATTTATTAAGAAAAGCAAATTTTAATTATATTCGCGTTCACCTCTGTATGGATGTCTCTTTTCCCATATTTTGATCCGTATGTTGCGTCAAATCAGAAGGATTTACACAACATCCGTATCTCCCTATTGGTAACTATAGCATTTGGCATTGCTTGGTTTATGGGTTGGGCTGAGTTTGAGGAGTTGAGAATAAGAGAGTTGAAATATGGAGATTTGCCTTGTTTCGGAATAGGATGATTGACTATTCCATCATCAGTGGCCAGACAAGGGCTTTCACTATGTAAGTTTGCCTGAGGATTGGCTTCACTTATCATAGTTACTGGGGTTAATTGAGGATTTTATTTACTATGCTTTGGTCTTGTTTGAAATATCAAAAACACATCTGTGTTTAAAAGGATAATTAAGTAACACATTTTACATGAATAGGGTGTCAGTGTGATAGTCATCTTTTATATTTAAACAGTCCTAGCCATTTACGTGGGTGGCGAAAGGGTCAAGTTTTTTATAAATGTGCTCCACATCTGACGGTAAGCCGTTCTGACTGAAGGTTGTCATTTCTCCTCTATGCGAGTAAAATGAGGCATGCTTCTGCAGCGGGGCAGACCTACACATCAAGTAAAAGTGTCAGACCAGAATGAGATTTTGGGTGGACTAAGGCGAGGTGATCGCGAATTTAGCAAGATTTATGATGTTTTTTGGCTATAGACGATAGTTCGCGGTCTTACGGTCCCCTATCGACACGACTTCGCATTTTATTGCAGAATTCGAGTGCCGTGGATCCAGTTTCTTACTAACACAAGTACTTGCATCTCCCTTGACAGTCTCCAAACTATCCAATGATAGAAAGGCTGCGGGTGACCTTATTACCACGACTTACGGGAGTCACTCATATATACACATGAGCCTGTCTGAACAAGTATTAAGTTTTTCTCATCCTTTCACCTGAGTGTTTTTACAGGATCCAGTAAGAGAGAGGAGGCGTGTTTTTACCTCCGCAGGTCGTTTGCGCGTTTCCCCTGTCTTCGAGCGGGATAGCAGTTGCCTGTGCTTTCATTGGTTGGGCGCCTATCCGAAGGCTATCCACCTGGTCTGTTCACCCCGGTTTGGAACAGCCAATTTAGAAAAAGTTAAATTGACGGGGATTTATTAAGAAAAGCAAATTTTTAATTATATTCGCGTTCACCTCTGTATGGATGTCTCTTTTCCCATATTTTGATCCGTATGTTGCGTCAAATCAGAAGGATTTACACAACATCCGTATCTCCCTATTGGTAACTATAGCATTTGGCATTGCTTGGTTTATGGGTTGGGCTGAGTTTGAGGAGTTGAGAATAAGAGAGTTGAAATATGGAGATTTGCCTTGTTTCGGAATAGGATGATTGACTATTCCATCATCAGTGGCCAGACAAGGGCTTTCACTATGTAAGTTTGCCTGAGGATTGGCTTCACTTATCATAGTTACTGGGGTTAATTGAGGATTTTATTTACTATGCTTTGGTCTTGTTTGAAATATCAAAAACACATCTGTGTTTAAAAGGATAATTAAGTAACACATTTTACATGAATAGGGTGTCAGTGTGATAGTCATCTTTTATATTTAAACAGTCCTAGCCATTTACGTGGGTGGCGAAAGGGTCAAGTTTTTTATAAATGTGCTCCACATCTGACGGTAAGCCGTTCTGACTGAAGGTTGTCATTTCTCCTCTATGCGAGTAAAATGAGGCATGCTTCTGCAGCGGGGCAGACCTACACATCAAGTAAAAGTGTCAGACCAGAATGAGATTTTGGGTGGACTAAGGCGAGGTGATCGCGAATTTAGCAAGATTTATGATGTTTTTTGGCTATAGACGATAGTTCGCGGTCTTACGGTCCCCTATCGACACGACTTCGCATTTTATTGCAGAATTCGAGTGCCGTGGATCCAGTTTCTTACTAACACAAGTACTTGCATCTCCCTTGACAGTCTCCAAACTATCCAATGATAGAAAGGCTGCGGGTGACCTTATTACCACGACTTACGGGAGTCACTCATATATACACATGAGCCTGTCTGAACAAGTATTAAGTTTTTCTCATTATTAAGTTTTTCTCATCCTTTCACCTGAGTGTTTTTACAGGATCCAGTAAGAGAGAGGAGGCGTGTTTTTACCTCCGCAGGTCGTTTGCGCGTTTCCCCTGTCTTCGAGCGGGATAGCAGTTGCCTGTGCTTTCATTGGTTGGGCGCCTATCCGAAGGCTATCCACCTGGTCTGTTCACCCCGGTTTGGAACAGCCAATTTAGAAAAAGTTAAATTGACGGGGATTTATTAAGAAAAGCAAATTTTAATTATATTCGCGTTCACCTCTGTATGGATGTCTCTTTTCCCATATTTTGATCCGTATGTTGCGTCAAATCAGAAGGATTTACACAACATCCGTATCTCCCTATTGGTAACTCTAGCATTTGGCATTGCTTGGTTTATGGGTTGGGCTGAGTTTGAGGAGTTGAGAATGAGAGAGTTGAAATATGGAGATTTGCCTTGTTTCGGAATAGGATGATTGACTATTCCATCATCAGTGGCCAGACAAGGGCTTTCACTATGTAAGTTTGCCTGAGGATTGGCTTCACTTATCATAGTTACTGGGGTTAATTGAGGATTTTATTTACTATGCTTTGGTCTTGTTTGAAATATCAAAAACACGTCTGTGTTTAAAAGGATAATTAAGTAACACATTTTACATGAATAGGGTGTCAGTGTGATAGTCATCTTTTATATTTAAACAGTCCTAGCCATTTACGTGGGTGGCGAAAGGGTCAAGTTTTTTATAAATGTGCTCCACATCTGACGGTAAGCCGTTCTGACTGAAGGTTGTCATTTCTCCTCTATGCGAGTAAAATGAGGCATGCTTCTGCAGCGGGGCAGACCTACACATCAAGTAAAAGTGTCCGACCAGAATGAGATTTTGGGTGGACTAAGGCGAGGTGATCGCGAATTTAGCAAGATTTATGATGTTTTGTGGCTATAGACGATAGTTCGCGGTCTTACGGTCCCCTATCGACACGACTTCGCATTTTATTGCAGAATTCGAGTGCCGTGGATCCAGTTTCTTACTAACACAAGTACTTGCATCTCCCTTGACAGTCTCCAAACTATCCCAATGATAGAAAGGCTGCGGGTGACCTTATTACCACGACTTACGGGAGTCACTCATATATACACATGAGCCTGTCTGAACAAGTATTAAGTTTTTCTCATCCTTTCACCTGAGTGTTTTTACAGGATCCAGTAAGAGAGAGGAGGCGTGTTTTTACCTCCGCAGGTCGTTTGCGCGTTTCCCCTGTCTTCGAGCGGGATAGCAGTTGCCTGTGCTTTCATTGGTTGGGCGCCTATCCGAAGGCTATCCACCTGGTCTGTTCACCCCGGTTTGGAACAGCCAATTTAGAAAAAGTTAAATTGACGGGGATTTATTAAGAAAAGCAAATTTTAATTATATTCGCGTTCACCTCTGTATGGATGTCTCTTTTCCCATATTTTGATCCGTATGTTGCGTCAAATCAGAAGGATTTACACAACATCCGTATCTCCCTATTGGTAACTCTAGCATTTGGCATTGCTTGGTTTATGGGTTGGGCTGAGTTTGAGGAGTTGAGAATGAGAGAGTTGAAATATGGAGATTTGCCTTGTTTCGGAATAGGATGATTGACTATTCCATCATCAGTGGCCAGACAAGGGCTTTCACTATGTAAGTTTGCCTGAGGATTGGCTTCACTTATCATAGTTACTGGGGTTAATTGAGGATTTTATTTACTATGCTTTGGTCTTGTTTGAAATATCAAAAACACGTCTGTGTTTAAAAGGATAATTAAGTAACACATTTTACATGAATAGGGTGTCAGTGTGATAGTCATCTTTTATATTTAAACAGTCCTAGCCATTTACGTGGGTGGCGAAAGGGTCAAGTTTTTTATAAATGTGCTCCACATCTGACGGTAAGCCGTTCTGACTGAAGGTTGTCATTTCTCCTCTATGCGAGTAAAATGAGGCATGCTTCTGCAGCGGGGCAGACCTACACATCAAGTAAAAGTGTCCGACCAGAATGAGATTTTGGGTGGACTAAGGCGAGGTGATCGCGAATTTAGCAAGATTTATGATGTTTTGTGGCTATAGACGATAGTTCGCGGTCTTACGGTCCCCTATCGACACGACTTCGCATTTTATTGCAGAATTCGAGTGCCGTGGATCCAGTTTCTTACTAACACAAGTACTTGCATCTCCCTTGACAGTCTCCAAACTATCCCAATGATAGAAAGGCTGCGGGTGACCTTATTACCACGACTTACGGGAGTCACTCATATATACACATGAGCCTGTCTGAACAAGTATTAAGTTTTTCTCATCCTTTCACCTGAGTGTTTTTACAGGATCCAGTAAGAGAGAGGAGGCGTGTTTTTACCTCCGCAGGTCGTTTGCGCGTTTCCCCTGTCTTCGAGCGGGATAGCAGTTGCCTGTGCTTTCATTGGTTGGGCGCCTATCCGAAGGCTATCCACCTGGTCTGTTCACCCCGGTTTGGAACAGCCAATTTAGAAAAAGTTAAATTGACGGGGATTTATTAAGAAAAGCAAATTTTAATTATATTCGCGTTCACCTCTGTATGGATGTCTCTTTTCCCATATTTTGATCCGTATGTTGCGTCAAATCAGAAGGATTTACACAACATCCGTATCTCCCTATTGGTAACTCTAGCATTTGGCATTGCTTGGTTTATGGGTTGGGCTGAGTTTGAGGAGTTGAGAATGAGAGAGTTGAAATATGGAGATTTGCCTTGTTTCGGAATAGGATGATTGACTATTCCATCATCAGTGGCCAGACAAGGGCTTTCACTATGTAAGTTTGCCTGAGGATTGGCTTCACTTATCATAGTTACTGGGGTTAATTGAGGATTTTATTTACTATGCTTTGGTCTTGTTTGAAATATCAAAAACACGTCTGTGTTTAAAAGGATAATTAAGTAACACATTTTACATGAATAGGGTGTCAGTGTGATAGTCATCTTTTATATTTAAACAGTCCTAGCCATTTACGTGGGTGGCGAAAGGGTCAAGTTTTTTATAAATGTGCTCCACATCTGACGGTAAGCCGTTCTGACTGAAGGTTGTCATTTCTCCTCTATGCGAGTAAAATGAGGCATGCTTCTGCAGCGGGGCAGACCTACACATCAAGTAAAAGTGTCCGACCAGAATGAGATTTTGGGTGGACTAAGGCGAGGTGATCGCGAATTTAGCAAGATTTATGATGTTTTGTGGCTATAGACGATAGTTCGCGGTCTTACGGTCCCCTATCGACACGACTTCGCATTTTATTGCAGAATTCGAGTGCCGTGGATCCAGTTTCTTACTAACACAAGTACTTGCATCTCCCTTGACAGTCTCCAAACTATCCCAATGATAGAAAGGCTGCGGGTGACCTTATTACCACGACTTACGGGAGTCACTCATATATACACATGAGCCTGTCTGAACAAGTATTAAGTTTTTCTCATCCTTTCACCTGAGTGTTTTTACAGGATCCAGTAAGAGAGAGGAGGCGTGTTTTTACCTCCGCAGGTCGTTTGCGCGTTTCCCCTGTCTTCGAGCGGGATAGCAGTTGCCTGTGCTTTCATTGGTTGGGCGCCTATCCGAAGGCTATCCACCTGGTCTGTTCACCCCGGTTTGGAACAGCCAATTTAGAAAAAGTTAAATTGACGGGGATTTATTAAGAAAAGCAAATTTTAATTATATTCGCGTTCACCTCTGTATGGATGTCTCTTTTCCCATATTTTGATCCGTATGTTGCGTCAAATCAGAAGGATTTACACAACATCCGTATCTCCCTATTGGTAACTCTAGCATTTGGCATTGCTTGGTTTATGGGTTGGGCTGAGTTTGAGGAGTTGAGAATGAGAGAGTTGAAATATGGAGATTTGCCTTGTTTCGGAATAGGATGATTGACTATTCCATCATCAGTGGCCAGACAAGGGCTTTCACTATGTAAGTTTGCCTGAGGATTGGCTTCACTTATCATAGTTACTGGGGTTAATTGAGGATTTTATTTACTATGCTTTGGTCTTGTTTGAAATATCAAAAACACGTCTGTGTTTAAAAGGATAATTAAGTAACACATTTTACATGAATAGGGTGTCAGTGTGATAGTCATCTTTTATATTTAAACAGTCCTAGCCATTTACGTGGGTGGCGAAAGGGTCAAGTTTTTTATAAATGTGCTCCACATCTGACGGTAAGCCGTTCTGACTGAAGGTTGTCATTTCTCCTCTATGCGAGTAAAATGAGGCATGCTTCTGCAGCGGGGCAGACCTACACATCAAGTAAAAGTGTCCGACCAGAATGAGATTTTGGGTGGACTAAGGCGAGGTGATCGCGAATTTAGCAAGATTTATGATGTTTTGTGGCTATAGACGATAGTTCGCGGTCTTACGGTCCCCTATCGACACGACTTCGCATTTTATTGCAGAATTCGAGTGCCGTGGATCCAGTTTCTTACTAACACAAGTACTTGCATCTCCCTTGACAGTCTCCAAACTATCCCAATGATAGAAAGGCTGCGGGTGACCTTATTACCACGACTTACGGGAGTCACTCATATATACACATGAGCCTGTCTGAACAAGTATTAAGTTTTTCTCATCCTTTCACCTGAGTGTTTTTACAGGATCCAGTAAGAGAGAGGAGGCGTGTTTTTACCTCCGCAGGTCGTTTGCGCGTTTCCCCTGTCTTCGAGCGGGATAGCAGTTGCCTGTGCTTTCATTGGTTGGGCGCCTATCCGAAGGCTATCCACCTGGTCTGTTCACCCCGGTTTGGAACAGCCAATTTAGAAAAAGTTAAATTGACGGGGATTTATTAAGAAAAGCAAATTTTAATTATATTCGCGTTCACCTCTGTATGGATGTCTCTTTTCCCATATTTTGATCCGTATGTTGCGTCAAATCAGAAGGATTTACACAACATCCGTATCTCCCTATTGGTAACTCTAGCATTTGGCATTGCTTGGTTTATGGGTTGGGCTGAGTTTGAGGAGTTGAGAATGAGAGAGTTGAAATATGGAGATTTGCCTTGTTTCGGAATAGGATGATTGACTATTCCATCATCAGTGGCCAGACAAGGGCTTTCACTATGTAAGTTTGCCTGAGGATTGGCTTCACTTATCATAGTTACTGGGGTTAATTGAGGATTTTATTTACTATGCTTTGGTCTTGTTTGAAATATCAAAAACACGTCTGTGTTTAAAAGGATAATTAAGTAACACATTTTACATGAATAGGGTGTCAGTGTGATAGTCATCTTTTATATTTAAACAGTCCTAGCCATTTACGTGGGTGGCGAAAGGGTCAAGTTTTTTATAAATGTGCTCCACATCTGACGGTAAGCCGTTCTGACTGAAGGTTGTCATTTCTCCTCTATGCGAGTAAAATGAGGCATGCTTCTGCAGCGGGGCAGACCTACACATCAAGTAAAAGTGTCCGACCAGAATGAGATTTTGGGTGGACTAAGGCGAGGTGATCGCGAATTTAGCAAGATTTATGATGTTTTGTGGCTATAGACGATAGTTCGCGGTCTTACGGTCCCCTATCGACACGACTTCGCATTTTATTGCAGAATTCGAGTGCCGTGGATCCAGTTTCTTACTAACACAAGTACTTGCATCTCCCTTGACAGTCTCCAAACTATCCCAATGATAGAAAGGCTGCGGGTGACCTTATTACCACGACTTACGGGAGTCACTCATATATACACATGAGCCTGTCTGAACAAGTATTAAGTTTTTCTCATCCTTTCACCTGAGTGTTTTTACAGGATCCAGTAAGAGAGAGGAGGCGTGTTTTTACCTCCGCAGGTCGTTTGCGCGTTTCCCCTGTCTTCGAGCGGGATAGCAGTTGCCTGTGCTTTCATTGGTTGGGCGCCTATCCGAAGGCTATCCACCTGGTCTGTTCACCCCGGTTTGGAACAGCCAATTTAGAAAAAGTTAAATTGACGGGGATTTATTAAGAAAAGCAAATTTTAATTATATTCGCGTTCACCTCTGTATGGATGTCTCTTTTCCCATATTTTGATCCGTATGTTGCGTCAAATCAGAAGGATTTACACAACATCCGTATCTCCCTATTGGTAACTCTAGCATTTGGCATTGCTTGGTTTATGGGTTGGGCTGAGTTTGAGGAGTTGAGAATGAGAGAGTTGAAATATGGAGATTTGCCTTGTTTCGGAATAGGATGATTGACTATTCCATCATCAGTGGCCAGACAAGGGCTTTCACTATGTAAGTTTGCCTGAGGATTGGCTTCACTTATCATAGTTACTGGGGTTAATTGAGGATTTTATTTACTATGCTTTGGTCTTGTTTGAAATATCAAAAACACGTCTGTGTTTAAAAGGATAATTAAGTAACACATTTTACATGAATAGGGTGTCAGTGTGATAGTCATCTTTTATATTTAAACAGTCCTAGCCATTTACGTGGGTGGCGAAAGGGTCAAGTTTTTTATAAATGTGCTCCACATCTGACGGTAAGCCGTTCTGACTGAAGGTTGTCATTTAGTTGGTGATGCTAAATGTACCCGATGTGTTGGATCGAGACAAGTTCGCATCTGACAGAGTGTGTTAGTCTCTGACAGGTCGGCTTCGTCGTGCTCCCGTTTTTGAACGATATCTTTACTTGCCTATGATTTTCATTGGCTGATAAAACTTACGCAATTGTTTTTACGTAGTACCTCACTGATCATGAAGAGTTATGATCTGTAGGAGAGAAATAGGTTATGCCTTGTTTCGGAATAGGATGATTGACTATTCCATCATCAGTGGCCAGACAAGGGCTTTCACTATGTAAGTTTGCCTGAGGATTGGCTTCACTTATCATAGTTACTGGGGTTAATTGAAGATTTAATTACTCTATTATGGTCTTATTTGGAATATCAAAAACACATCTGTGTTTAAATGGATAATTACTTAACACATTTTACAGGAATAGAATGTCAGTGTGAAAGTCATCTTTTATATTTAAACAGTCCTAGCCATTTACGTGGGTGGCGAAAGGGTCAAGTTTTTTATAAATGTGATTCACATCTGACGGTAAGCCGTTCTGTCTGAAGGTTGTCATTTCTCCTCTATGCGAGTAAAATGAGGCACGCTTCTGCAGCGGGGCAGACCTACACATCAAGTAAATGCGTTTAGACCAATTTGAGAGATTTTGAGTGGTATGAGAGAAAAATAGGCTTTGACTGAGATAATTAGCCTGAAGAATGGCTCAATTGGGTGGATTTTGTGTGGCTATGGAAATAGTATTTCGGTGTGTTAGTCCATACTTTACTATTCACAGATTAGAGGTGTGAGTTCTTATATCTGTTTGCCGTGAGACCAGTTTCTTACTCACCGTAGGTAGTTAAATATATCTCAACGGTATCCACACTGTCTCAGCAAAAATGAAGCAGGATCTAAGCTCCAGTCTTAACATTTTTGTTAGACAGAGAGGCTGCAGGTGACCTTAATACCTGTCTTACGAGCCTTCTTTCCTATAAATACAGGAAGGTAATCCTTATCAAGTTGAATTAATAAGGCACAAAGCTTTAGTTGGTGATGCTAAATGTACCCGATGTGTTGGATCGAGACAAGTTCGCATCTGACAGAGTGTGTTAGTCTCTGACAGGTCGGCTTCGTCGTGCTCCCGTTTTTGAACGATATCTTTACTTGCCTATGATTTTCATTGGCTGATAAAACTTACGCAATTGTTTTTACGTAGTACCTCACTGATCATGAAGAGTTATGATCTGTAGGAGAGAAATAGGTTATGCCTTGTTTCGGAATAGGATGATTGACTATTCCATCATCAGTGGCCAGACAAGGGCTTTCACTATGTAAGTTTGCCTGAGGATTGGCTTCACTTATCATAGTTACTGGGGTTAATTGAAGATTTAATTACTCTATTATGGTCTTATTTGGAATATCAAAAACACATCTGTGTTTAAATGGATAATTACTTAACACATTTTACAGGAATAGAATGTCAGTGTGAAAGTCATCTTTTATATTTAAACAGTCCTAGCCATTTACGTGGGTGGCGAAAGGGTCAAGTTTTTTATAAATGTGATTCACATCTGACGGTAAGCCGTTCTGTCTGAAGGTTGTCATTTCTCCTCTATGCGAGTAAAATGAGGCACGCTTCTGCAGCGGGGCAGACCTACACATCAAGTAAATGCGTTTAGACCAATTTGAGAGATTTTGAGTGGTATGAGAGAAAAATAGGCTTTGACTGAGATAATTAGCCTGAAGAATGGCTCAATTGGGTGGATTTTGTGTGGCTATGGAAATAGTATTTCGGTGTGTTAGTCCATACTTTACTATTCACAGATTAGAGGTGTGAGTTCTTATATCTGTTTGCCGTGAGACCAGTTTCTTACTCACCGTAGGTAGTTAAATATATCTCAACGGTATCCACACTGTCTCAGCAAAAATGAAGCAGGATCTAAGCTCCAGTCTTAACATTTTTGTTAGACAGAGAGGCTGCAGGTGACCTTAATACCTGTCTTACGAGCCTTCTTTCCTATAAATACAGGAAGGTAATCCTTATCAAGTTGAATTAATAAGGCACAAAGCTTTAGTTGGTGATGCTAAATGTACCCGATGTGTTGGATCGAGACAAGTTCGCATCTGACAGAGTGTGTTAGTCTCTGACAGGTCGGCTTCGTCGTGCTCCCGTTTTTGAACGATATCTTTACTTGCCTATGATTTTCATTGGCTGATAAAACTTACGCAATTGTTTTTACGTAGTACCTCACTGATCATGAAGAGTTATGATCTGTAGGAGAGAAATAGGTTATGCCTTGTTTCGGAATAGGATGATTGACTATTCCATCATCAGTGGCCAGACAAGGGCTTTCACTATGTAAGTTTGCCTGAGGATTGGCTTCACTTATCATAGTTACTGGGGTTAATTGAAGATTTAATTACTCTATTATGGTCTTATTTGGAATATCAAAAACACATCTGTGTTTAAATGGATAATTACTTAACACATTTTACAGGAATAGAATGTCAGTGTGAAAGTCATCTTTTATATTTAAACAGTCCTAGCCATTTACGTGGGTGGCGAAAGGGTCAAGTTTTTTATAAATGTGATTCACATCTGACGGTAAGCCGTTCTGTCTGAAGGTTGTCATTTCTCCTCTATGCGAGTAAAATGAGGCACGCTTCTGCAGCGGGGCAGACCTACACATCAAGTAAATGCGTTTAGACCAATTTGAGAGATTTTGAGTGGTATGAGAGAAAAATAGGCTTTGACTGAGATAATTAGCCTGAAGAATGGCTCAATTGGGTGGATTTTGTGTGGCTATGGAAATAGTATTTCGGTGTGTTAGTCCATACTTTACTATTCACAGATTAGAGGTGTGAGTTCTTATATCTGTTTGCCGTGAGACCAGTTTCTTACTCACCGTAGGTAGTTAAATATATCTCAACGGTATCCACACTGTCTCAGCAAAAATGAAGCAGGATCTAAGCTCCAGTCTTAACATTTTTGTTAGACAGAGAGGCTGCAGGTGACCTTAATACCTGTCTTACGAGCCTTCTTTCCTATAAATACAGGAAGGTAATCCTTATCAAGTTGAATTAATAAGGCACAAAGCTTTAGTTGGTGATGCTAAATGTACCCGATGTGTTGGATCGAGACAAGTTCGCATCTGACAGAGTGTGTTAGTCTCTGACAGGTCGGCTTCGTCGTGCTCCCGTTTTTGAACGATATCTTTACTTGCCTATGATTTTCATTGGCTGATAAAACTTACGCAATTGTTTTTACGTAGTACCTCACTGATCATGAAGAGTTATGATCTGTAGGAGAGAAATAGGTTATGCCTTGTTTCGGAATAGGATGATTGACTATTCCATCATCAGTGGCCAGACAAGGGCTTTCACTATGTAAGTTTGCCTGAGGATTGGCTTCACTTATCATAGTTACTGGGGTTAATTGAAGATTTAATTACTCTATTATGGTCTTATTTGGAATATCAAAAACACATCTGTGTTTAAATGGATAATTACTTAACACATTTTACAGGAATAGAATGTCAGTGTGAAAGTCATCTTTTATATTTAAACAGTCCTAGCCATTTACGTGGGTGGCGAAAGGGTCAAGTTTTTTATAAATGTGATTCACATCTGACGGTAAGCCGTTCTGTCTGAAGGTTGTCATTTCTCCTCTATGCGAGTAAAATGAGGCACGCTTCTGCAGCGGGGCAGACCTACACATCAAGTAAATGCGTTTAGACCAATTTGAGAGATTTTGAGTGGTATGAGAGAAAAATAGGCTTTGACTGAGATAATTAGCCTGAAGAATTAATTTTTCTCATCCCTTCACCTGAGTGTTTTTACAGGATCCAGTAAGAGAGAGGAGGCGTGTTTTTACCTCCGCAGATCGTTTGCGCGTTTCCCCTGTCTTCGAGCGGGATAGCAGTTGCCTGTGCTTTCATTGGTTGGGCGCCTATCCGAAGGCTATCCACCTGGTCTGTTCACCCCGGTTTGGAACAGCCAATTTAGAAAAAGTTAAATTGACGGGGATTTATTAAGAAAAGCAAATTTTTAATTATATTCGCGTTCACCTCTGTATGGATGTCTCTTTTCCTATATTTTGATCCGTATGTTGCGTCAAATCAGAAGGATTTACACAACATCCGTATCTCCCTATTGGTAACTATAGCATTTGGCATTGCTTGGTTTATGGGTTGGGCTGAGTTTGAGAAAATGAGAGATAAAAAATTGAGATTTGCCTTGTTTCGGAATAGGATGATTGACTATTCCATCATCAGTGGCCAGACAAGGACTTTCACTATGTAAGCTTGCCTGAGGATTGGCCTTGCTTTTCATAGCTACTAGTTAATAAGTTTACCTGAGGTTTGGTATCGCTTATTTGGATTAAGACATGGGCTTTCACCAGTTTCGCATACCTGTACTACTTCCGGTTACTCGCGGATTGGGTTTGGGTTTGGATTGGGTTGGGTGTGTTTGGTTTGGGTTTCTGTGGATAACCCATACAATTCTCTAGACCTATAGAATTGTATGGCACCAGCATATTGCCTTGTTTTTTAGGCAAGACAAGATGTTGATGATGTTTGGAGGCAGACAAAATTCTAGCTAAATCTGAAAAAACATCCTAATACCCTATAGGCTAATGACTTGTTCCTATCACTTGGAGCGCAATGTGGCATCGTATCGAAGTGATACAATGGAGATCCACCTCCAAAGTTAGTGCCAGTCGCGCTCATGCTCCCGTCATGATTTGAGTCGTGGCAAGTTCGGACAGGGGGAGGGAGAGTGATTTTTCATGCATATAGAATTCTTTATAAATATCCGGTTTCGTCCTCTCCTTCGTCATCCTCTCCTTCTTTTCTCCTTCGTCTTCCTCTCCTTGATCTTCTTCCCCTTGGTCTTCCTCTCCTTCTTTTCGATTTTTAAAATTCCTATTTTTCTCCTCCAGGAGAAGTAGGTTTTGATTTTTAAAATTCCTTTCCGGCTGCTTTTGTTTGGCTGGCTTCCAACTGCTAATTTTGCTGTTCCTTCGATGTTGCTCGTTCGACGTTCGGCTGCAGAATGATGTTTTCCTCTGGTATGCGCTTGCTTATATACTTTTCTGCTGGTGGTGGGTGGTGGGTGGTGGGTCTCCGGTGGTGGGTGGTGGGTGGTGGGTGGTGGGTGGTGGGTCATAGGTGGTGGGTGGTGGGTGGTGGGTGGTGGGTGGTGGGTGGTGGGTGGTGGGTGGTGGGTGGTGGGTGGTGGGTGGTGGGTGGTGGGTGGTGGGTCATAGGTGGTGGGTGGTGGGTGGTGGGTGGTGGGTGGTGGGTGGTGGGTGGTGGGTGGTGGGTGGTGGGTGGTGGGTGGTGGGTGGTGGGTGGTGGGTGGTGGGTGGTGGGTCATAGGTGGTGGGTGGTGGGTGGTGGGTGGTGGGTCATAGGTGGTGGGTGGTGGGTGGTGGGTGGTGGGTGGTGGGTGGTGGGTGGTGGGTGGTGGGTGGTGGGTGGTGGGTGGTGGGTGGTGGATTTTTCCTGGGTGGTGGGTGGTGGGTGGTGGGTGGTGGGTGGTGGGTGGTGGGTGGTGGGTGGTGGGTGGTGGGTGGTGGGTGGTGGATTTTATTTTCTTCAGGGAGTTCGCTACTGTATTCGGATTTTTTGGGTGGTGGGTCTATTTTTCCTAGGTGGTGGGTGTGTGTTTCCTTTCCTCTTGCTAATCCTTCCTTGTTTATCCTCTTGTATGTCTTCCTTCTTGTTTGGTTATGCCTCTTTTTTCATTTTTAGTCTTCCTTGGTCATCCTGTATTCTTCCTTCCTCCTGTGTTAGTCTTGTTGTATGTTTTCCTTCCATCTTCTTTTTGTATGTTGATAGGTGTTGGTTGTGTGTTTCCTTTTCCTCTTGTTCATCCTTCCTTGCGTATCCTTTTGTGTGTGTTCCTTCCTGTTTGGCGTGCGTCTTCCTTGGTCCTCCTGTGTTCTTCCTTCTTCCTGTGTTTGTCCTGTTGTATGTCTTCCTTCCCTCTTTTCCTATTGTTCATCCTCTTGTGAGTCTTCCTTCCTGTTTGGATTGTGTCTCCATTTTCTACTTATCGTCTTCCTTGGTCATCCTGTGATCTTCCTTCCTCCTGTATTTGTCCTGTTGTATGTTTTCT